>CM074725.1:124613474-127013474 GCA_037306005.1 Rhinophrynus dorsalis
TGGATTGACAAGCTTTCGGGATAAACGCCTTTTCTCAAGTCTAAAGCATTTCTGAGAACAAGGACACAGAATTCACATTTAATACAGTTAATACATTGAATTCAAAGCTGTGTTGTTTGCTGAGGTTAACACAAAAGGACTGCTGATAAGAAAGGGGCCAAGAGAAAATCCACACTCTTCTTGCAGAGGGTCATAAATACCCTATGCAAGGCGGGGGGGGGGGAGAGAAAGAGAAGAAAAATACAGGAGATGGTATGGGAGGGGAGAGAGTTAAAAAAAGATTGCACATATTAATGCCACAATGCCAACAATCCAGTATGGGCATGCAGGCCTATATACAACTTGTGCCCATATAGGTAGATATATACATATATATATATATATATATATATATATATATATATATATATATATATATATATATATGTATATATACACCCACATACATATATATACACATACATACATACACACATACACATATGCATACATGTACATGCACATACACACACATACATATATATATATATATATATATATATATATATATATATATATATATATATACACATACATACATACACACATACACATATGCATACATGTACATGCACATACACACACATACATATACACACACACATAAACATGCATATACACATATACACACATACAATATATCTATATACATACACACACACAAATCTATATATATAAAAGAGAAAAGCTCATTACATAATTTATGTCTCCTCAGGAGACACACACCCAGGGGCGGCAGTAGGGAGGAGTTACTGCTCCCATTGGGTGATTCAATGGGGGTGTGAGTTGGCCCCACCCCCACTATCCAGCCCACCCACAACTATACAACTTAACAAAAAAACAAAATGGCTGCCACTCGCTCCTGCACCACAGACATGCACACATGCCCCACTCACACAGCCCCAAACACACACCAGAACACACGCACACCACCAAACACACACACACCACCAAACACACACATAGTACCAAACACACACATAGTACCAAACACACACACACACACACACCACCAAACACACACACACACCACCAAACACTCACACACCACCAAACATTCACACCACCAAACACCCACACCACCAAACACTCACACCACCAAACACTCACACCACCTCACACCACCAAACACTCACACCACCAAACACTCACACTCCACTCCATTTTATTTTACCCTGCTCTGCCTTCTCATCTCCCGCGCCAGTCACTCTGTTCTCCCCAGCAGCTGGTACCGCTCTCTGTTCTTATGCGAAGCCACCTGTTGCGGGGTCCACACTGGAAGTAGGGAAGGCAGGATGCAGGAGAGGGCCATATGGACACCGTTCGCAGCTTACACAACCCCAATGAGGTTGCGGTGGTGTGGGACAATGGCACCGCAGACAACTACCACTGCTCTGGGGCCTAGAAAGGTCTCAATTACATCATGCTGCACCTTTCCATTTACAGTAAGTTATGGACAATGTACCTTTGCAGTTACTGTTTTTGCAGATTAAACCTTTGAATATCTGGCACTCAAAGTGTTAAGAAGATGAGGAGGCGGTTGCTGTTTTGGGAGACGCAAAGCTCATTTAAAGGGATCTCTCAGATAAAAAGGAAGCCCGCCTCAGATCTATTAAAATCAGGGCCGTTGCAAGGATTTTTGTATACACAGGCGAAGGTGCATTTTGATGCGTCCCCCCCGGACACAATCCCCCCCCCATGACCTTGCCACAATCCCCTGCCCCCGCCCACATATTCACCTCCATACTCTCCCCACCTCCACATTGCCCCTTCCGCAATGCTCCCTTCACCTCCACATTGCCCCTTCCACAATGCTCCCTTCGTCTCCACAATGCTCCCTTCCACAATGCTCCCTTCATCTCCACATTGCCCCTTCATCCCCCTCCCACAATGCCCCCTTATCTCCACAATGCCACTTCAGCTCTACATTGACCCTTCCATAATGCCCCTTCATCTCCATCTCCACATTGCCCCTTCCACAATGCTCCCTTCATCTCCACGATGCTCCCTTCCACAATGCTCCCTTCATCTCCACATTGCCCCTTCCACGATGCTCCCTTCATCTCCACGATGCCCCCTTATCTCCACGATCCCCTACCTTCAGTTCCTGGTGGTCTAGCGGCGTGCCATAACTTAGAGCTCTGTGCCTCCTTCGGCACATAGCTGAAGCTCCCGCACGCTGCGCTCAGTAATACAGAGCGCTGGGAGATGATGTAATCTCCCAGCGCTCTGTATTACTACAGAGCCTGGGTCACATAGACGCCACGAGGGAGAGCTTGGTAGTGTAAATCAGCACTCCCTCGCAGCAGATCTATATATTTAAAAAAATAAATAAATAAATACCAGCTTCTACCTTTTCGGGGCCCCTCTGTTGCAGCGCCCTAAGGCAGCTGCCTGTCCTGCCTTAATGGTAGCGCCAGCCCTGATTAAAATCCACCCCTTCACACACACTGAACGTGCACTGGAGGCTCTTTAACTTCCAAACAAAACACGCACACAGGCCCAACATTTACTGCTTACTGCACCTACCTTCATCTACGCTATGCACACAATAGCACCTGCCCGCAATACCAGCTCTAGCACTGTGGAGTTCTCTGACATTCACATACCCTGGCACACATGTCCGAGCAGGGTGGAATGTGACGGAAAGCCGGGGGTAGCCTGAACAAAGCTCAGTTTGGTGGCCGAAGGAGAGGCCAAAACAATAAAGTATGCCTCTACAGTGGGAAAAAGTGCTGTTTCTCAGACAAGGAAGAACAACGTATATTGTGCTGAGGCAGAACTGTGTTTTGCAGCAGTGATTTGAATGCTGCCAAATGCTGTCCGAACACCAACTTAGCAGAGTCCACACTGATAATACTCTGTTGACTCAGCTAAGTTGCTGCATCAGTGTCCGGACAGCATTTGGCAGCATTCAAATCACGGCTGCAACACATAGTTAGTTCTGCCTCTGCACAATATACATAGTTCTTCCTTCTCTGAGAAGAGCCAGGACAAACACAATAAAGTGTATACAATGCTGATTTCTATCCCATTACTATACACTTAAGCAGCCCTTTCAACCACGCATTACCCCTCTGCCAAGTTGTTGTTTCTGTCACCTGCCATGCCCAGCTCACATTAAACCCCGCCCCTTTTTCACACGATTCGCGTCATTTTCCTCACCCCTTCATCAGCACAGAACTTTCTTTCAGACGATACTTTGAAGTTCCCAGGTATACTACCTCAGCATGACTACAATAGCATCTAGCCCACCAGTGGCTTCTCTTCTTACACATATCACAAACATGTCTCACTTTAACTAAATGTATATTCTCACCCTCTGGTCATCTGAAGCGGATTGCTCATACATGCCTCCAAGAAACAGAAGTTTAAGTGTGTGTGTGTGTCTCTGTTTCCTGTGTATGTCTCTTAATCTGTATGTGTGCGTGCCTGTTTCATGTGTGTATCTCTTACTCTGTATGCGTGTGCCTGCCTGCATACGTGTGTGTGTGTCACTGTGTATCACTATGCATTTCTCACACCTATGGCCAACACTGTATTTCTCTTACACTCAGTTTATCCCTTTCACTACCTGTCATGTTATGTATTGAATGTATAATGTGTTTAACCCTTTTAGTGGCAGAGAGGTATCCAATGCAATCATTAAGCAATGCATTGGATACCTCTCTGCCACTCAAAGGGTTAAACACGTTATACATTCAATACATAACATGACGGGCAACGCCGTCCCATATTGCTAGTATACATGTATATAGCATATACACATATACATATAAACACATATATATGGACACATACATATACATAAATGCATATACCTAAATACGCACACACAATATGTAGGAATGCATACTAAAACATATATCTATATATATGTACTAGTACATATACATATATGTATACATACATAAACACATAAATACACACATGCATACCTACATGTGCATATATGCACATAAACCCATATATAGATATAGAATAGTCCACCCACATATATATACGCCTGCGTGTATAAGAGTATGGGAAAGCATATGTCAGTAAGTATACTTAATATGTTAATAATAATATGAAACCTGTCATTAGAATGTATGTTAACATGTGGATATATATGAAGAGTAAGGTAATGATAGAGGGATCATGTGAAACTTTGATAGTGGGATATGAAGCCCAAATCAACATTTAGTCCTCTATCCTTGCTGTTAAAAAATATAATCATTCTGGCTTCAAAAGTTTTGTAAATCAAATGAAGTTGAAATTATAAAAATTAGCATTTTGGAGTGGAGTTACCAATTTGAAAATCAAATGGTTATTATAAACGGCAGTCTGCATAATGAAAATGGCAACCTTTTTGTACATTTTCTCACAGAGAGGTAAGGCTGCATTAGACTGAGACTGGCACAGTTTTCTCAACATGCATGGTGGTCAACATATATACATCCTTAACTGCCACCAGCTTCTGTTGGCACAAAGCTGAGGACGGCTCCTTTTTCAGATTGGTATGTAAAAGTTCTTTTTGGCATATCTGCAATTCTGTCTAACAAAATAGTAATTTTAAAGCAGAACTATCATCCCAAATAAAATCCTTCCCCAATAATTAGTCATATAGAGATAAGCTTAGAAATAGTACTATTATACAGAATAAGTACAGCGTTTTTAAGAAACCCTACTTTTATGAGGCTGACGGCCAGGCATAAGCACAGACATCTTGGAGTAAAGACATCTAAGCCCCTGCGCTGTACGTCCCGGTGTCCTCTAGGAGGCATTACATTGTACCATAAGTTAGCAGGAAGGGACTGACGGCGCAGGCATGAAGATTCCTCTAAAGCAAGAAGCCTAGCCTCCAGTCTCAGAAGAAGTAGGATTTCTTAATAACGCTGTACTCATACTGGATAATAGTACTATTTCCAAGCATACTGATATATGACTAATTATTGGGGGGGGATTTATTTGGGGTGATAGTTCCGCTTTAATAAAAGGGGGCTTGTAGAACAATTGTACACGTATAAATGATACCCTTTATTTAATAAGAGGTAAATGAGGTCCCTAACAATTTTTCCATTGGTTCCCAGTTAGTATGGGCAACAAGGCGGATCAAGTTGGCTGTCCTTGCCCTCATAAATTCTGAAAGCCTGAGTATATCCCATGGAACTTTCACACAGTTTATAAAATTTTACTCCAAACTTGGATCTCTTAGAAGGGATATACGATTGAAATCCAAACCTTCCCTTATATTTCATTAGGGATTCATCTATTCATATGTGTTTCTGGGGCATACATACACCTGCAACATTTTTTTGTAAATGATTTATTAGGGGTGAATTTTAATTAGCCATCAAACTGGGGAAGCAAAAGCATTTCATCACTGGTCCTGGTCACTGTTTTTGTGAAAACTGGGGTATAACAGATGGGATTTTTGCTCCAGTATGACCTAATGCTTTTTTTTTTTTTTATACCTATAGTCATTGTTTAGGGCCCAGAATTAATTGAATTTAATTAGATCTGTGGGTTGCCATATTTCCTGTTTTGCAATGAAGGATGTTGGATAGGCGGCAATGTATAAAATCTACCCCAAAATTTCTTCCCCCAAAATATAAATAAACTGTCCATGGATAAATCCCGTCACATCCACTTGAATTCTAGGGTTGTCTATAAATTCTGGAACTTCTGGGCATAATTCAACTGGTGGTACCCATTCCCTAGGGTCAGGATGAGTGGTAGTACTTGGGGCAATTCTTGGGGCAGCTCTTAGGACAGCTCTTGGGGTAATTCTTTGGACAGCTCTAGAGGAAGTTGTTGGGGCAGCTCTTTGGGTAGTACATCTCTTCTTAACAGAAGGCCCAGCGTAATCACTAGAGCTATCACTATCTGTGTAGTGCGTTATATCAAAGTCTGATGCAGTATCAGTGGCTTCTGAATCAGACATCAGAAAGGTGTACGTACGCCTCTTCTGCAATATATATTGTTACCTATTATGTACCTACACAAAACTAAATGAATGTCTATTTTTTATTAAATGACTACCCACTCACACTTACAAACATACATAATTTACCCACCTATGTAAAAAAAAATTTAAAATTATTATATGTTTTTTGATAAAACAACCTAAAGCCTAATTCTACCTAATTGCCCACTAAGTAAGTACTCACCCAAGCTAAATAACTAACTCAAACCAAATTAAATTGCAACAAAGCAAAAAAGTTATCCCAACCGGTATATATATATATATATATATATATATATATATATATATATATATATATATATATATATATATATATACACACACACATACATACAAACATTTTATTTTATTTTTTTCTGTGACTAACTCTAACCCTAAACCTTACCCTAACCCACGTAAACACTAATCCTACCTAAATTAACAGAAACTACCCACCCAATCCATCTAATTAAATGAATAATACATTAATTTAATTAAAACAAATTGAAGAAAGTAAACAAAATAGGACTAATATTAAATTACAGGAACAGAGAAAAAAATGGTCACTACTCCTATAATAAAATAATAAAACATTTTTGGGAGGGGGGTTGTTTTTTATTTGTATAAAACTCTACTCCTAACACTAAATCTAACACTAAACCTTACCCTAACCATTTACCTAAAACAACTTAAACTACCTACCTAACTTACCTAAATAACTATATAATTCACTAAAAAAATAAATTTATATTAAAAAAAAGGAATACAATGGAGGGGGTGGGATACCACAGATCAGCCCTAAATTTAGTGATCACCTTAAGGACCATGACGTGCCAGGACTTTCATAGGTTAACTTGCAAGAAGGACCCATGACTGTCCTGGCATGTCATGGAGTTTGGGGAGACCAGAATCGATTCCAGCAACAACAACAACAAAAAAATGCCCTGTGGTCCTTAACTGCTGAAACTAAAACTAAGTGCTCTGGTATTGGAGCACCTAGCAACAGCTAGCCATCTGCTCTCCCATAATGCTCTGCAGCGTCGATTGGGAAAGTGAACACTTGACGTACCAGACTGCCACTGGTCCTTTAGGTGAGTTTACTGGTGAAGGTCCTGACATGTTAAGAAAGTACAGGCAGGCTTTGGTGACAAGCTTGGATAAGGGCAGACAATGTAAAGGTAGAATTGGGTATAACACCAAGATAGTGAACTTTAGTTACTGTGTGACTGGTAAAATTGTCAGCTATCATGGAGAAAGGGGTTGGGGATGTTGTTTATGAAGAAACACAAGCTTTGTCCCTAACTGTTTTTCAAGTGCTATTAGATTTCTAGATTAATCCTTTGAGTGCCATGGGGTTAAAGAACCAACAGAAAGGATAGAGTCCAAATGCTCTCTCCCCTCAACTCAAGCACCCAAAAATAGGAACTATGGGGGAAAGGGTCATGTTGAGTGCCAAAAAGGTAAGTGATGAATTGTAGGTCAATGTTCTGCTCACCAGCTTGGCACTCAGAAGGCTAACAACTATTAGGAGGACCAGGGTCCCAGAACCCACTCCTTCCTAGCGGCTGTTAGCTGCTCATGAAAAGGAGAGAGAGCTTCTCTGAACCCTCTTCCTATTGATCCATACTTGGCTATTAGCCACAGTTACTATTTCCTAAGGGAGTGGGCCCTTCTCCCTTATCCACTCATGGTATTCTGCCTCCAAAAGAACTTAAGGAGATAAGTGGGAGTGAGAAGACAGACACCAGCTTTCTCTCTTCAAATAAAGGATGCAGACGATAAACGTGTACAGATTTTCTATGCTGCTGGGAACTACAGGAATAGTGAAGGAGCTCCGGTCACTATCCCTCCTAGATTTTATGATGTGGTAAGGGGTCAGGTTAGAAGGAGAGGGCTTTAGAGTTCTAAACGAGTGAAGATTGTATTGCTCTACAATGAGCTGATCACCTTTTTGGAACTCAATGGGTTTCTTGGTAGTCACTGGGAAGGAGAGGATACCCAATTCCTCTGACAACAGAATACTGCATTGCTCTGCAAATGGAAAGTACATCCCTCAATGCTCAAAGAGCTAATCTAGAAGTCTGAAGTACAGAAAAACAAACATACACTTTTTCAATTGCATTTTATTGAAACGTATACTGGCATTTCATCAGCATTGTGCTCTTGTGCACTGTCAGACCCCAAAGAGCAAACAGCGAACAGTAAAACCACATTTCATCTTTTAAAGTCAACCCTTTAAGGATCAGAGGGTGTAAAACATTGTGAAGCAATGTGTTGAGCATCCCTTTTGTCCTTAAAGGGTTAAATAAAAGTGCTGAATCTTACATAATAAATAAAAACATATACAATTAAATTTCCATTTTTAGTTAAAGCGAAACTATCACCCTAAGTAAAGCCCCCCCCCCAATAATTAGGCATATAGCGATATGGTTAGAAATCAGTGTTTAATATGCAACTTCCACTGACTTGAATGAATACATTTTCCATTCACAGCAAGTTACACATCTCCCTATTATGCAGAGGAGGGTACAGTAAATCTTACTCCATCTGTATAGCTAAAATATTTTTCACATAACATACCCAGCCTTGCATAGCTTAACTGGTGAAGCAGATGCAAAGCATAGGGGCTAAGCCAAATTTAGGCACCCATTAAAAGCTGAAACTAGAAAAAGATTAGAGATTTTTAGTAGTTTTTGGTGAACTGGAAGCCCTAAAATTATTATGCACAAGGGCCCTAATTCACTAGCCCGGACACTTCCTCCAAGCTCCACACATCTCAGTTTGATGAACAGAATGTGTGGGTACCCAGCTTCTAACCTCCTGATAAGAGAGGCTTAAAATGGAAACACCATTATTTTACACGACAACCCATATATAACAAAGAGTAAAAAAAAAAAAAAAAAACATGCTTCCTTTTCCTGGTCAGATGCATCTGCAACATTTATATATAGCTTTAGTGAAATTTTTCTCTCATCTACATTTCTGTAATACTTTGCAAAATAAGAACCTTCAGGCTGTAACATATAAAGATAATTTAGTTGCCTAAATAGTTCCCTAATATTTGCATAATTAAATGTCTGCAATACTTATTATCCTCATGTGACATCATTGTTATGCCAAAATTAAGAGGATTTTAGTCTTACCTGTTAAATCGTTTTCTCTTAGTCCATACAGGTTACTGGTAACTTTGGGTAGACGATTCGCTCCTTTAATTAGGCAGCAACAATTCTAGAATTGTATGCAGGGTGGTGGAACCTACCTTCCCTCCTTGGCTGCAGCTAGCCAACCAGCTGCAGTAAGATTTGAGACACTAACTATTGACTAGATAGTGAAGGGAAAGAAGACTCCTGTGAGCATGACCCCGAAGGACCCCCCAGTCTGCCACAGGACAGCCAAGCATGGTCGCTTGACAGGGTGGGAGACCAGTAACCTGTATGGACTAAGAGAAAAGGATTTAACAGAGAAGACTAAAATCCTCTTTTCTCTGTCGTCCAATACAGGTTACTGGTAACTTTGGGATGTCCCACCATTGAGTTTCCCAGAGGCGGAAAGTAAGGCAAGGACCAGGAGCAAGGCCCCCAAAGTCACCAGAGCAGATATGAACCATCAGATTAGAGATAGCCCAACAAAACAATGACGTGTCAACAGACACTGAACAGGGGTAACAACACCCCAAAACTGTTATACAGCACACTGAACTAAAGCCAACAGGGTTCAAAAGTGAAGGAAGCACCAAGAACCAAAGACAATCCTAGACAGGAAAGACTGCCTCCAGGATTTTCTTCCCAAAGCTGGCGTCAACCGATGCCAGCACATCAACACGGTAGTGCTTTGAAAAGGTGTGCACAAACGACCACGCGGCAGCCTTGCACAACTGATCAGTGGAGGCCTGATACTTGTAAGCCCAAGAAGCCCCAATAGATCTAGTAGAATGAGCCATGACCCGAAAGGAAACAGACTTCTTCCTGAGCTCGTAAGCCTTACAAATAGTGGACCTGATCCAGGACATAATACTCACTTTGGATGAGGTCTTCCTGCCCTGGGACCCTCAAGAATGACGAACAGCGTGTCAGATTGCCTGATAGACTCAGTGTGATGGACATAAAACTTCAGACAACGCACCACATCTAACAAGTGGAGATCCATCTCCTTGTCAGAGGTAGGGTCAGGGCAGAAAGAAGGCACCACAATCTCCTGATTGATGTGGAACTCTGAAACCACCTTCGGAAGAAACTCCTGAGAAGTGCAAAGCACCGCCTTGTCCTTGTGAAACACCAAAAAAGGTGGTTTACAGGACAGAGCATGTAACTGTCACGGTTTATTATGACTCTCAGACACAAGTTTTAGGTAAAAAAAATCAATTTTATTGAAATAATAAATGATAACTTAGGATGGCAATAACATACATATATATATATACAGAATATAGCACAGAGAGAAGGCAGACTCTACCGGTCCTGTCAATATACCGGACAGGACAGTCTTTAGGCTCTACCGGCCTTGCCAACACCGGGTAAGGCAACCTGCAGATGGAATAGCATAACGGTTTTACCGGCCTTACCAAATTACCGGGCAAGGCAGCCCCAATAGATACACAATGTAGGCTCTACCGGCCCTGCCAATACCGGGTAAGGCAACCTCAGATGGAATGTGGCAAAAGGTTCTACCGGCCTTACCAATACCGGGCAGGGCAGCCCAGAGATAATAGCAGCAGTCAGATGGAACTGGCAAATTAGCAGAATCGTTAAGCAGCAAGGCTTTGGAGCAAACCAGCGTCCGCACGCTGGAAACAACACTGAATAGTATAGCCGTTAGGCTTAGCGAGCAAACCAGTGACCGCACACTGGAGTAACAAGCGAGTAGTATAGCCGCAAGGCTTAGGAGCAAACCAGCGTCCGCACGCTGGGACCAACACAGATTTGTATAGCTGATAGGCTTTGGAGCAAACCAGTGACCGCACACTGGTGTAACAAGCGAGTTTGTATAGCCGCAAGGCTTAGGAGCAAACCAGCGTCCGCACGCTGGGACCAACACAGATTTGTATAGCTGAAAGGCTTTGGAGCAAACCAGTGACCGCACACTGGTGTAACAAGTGAGTTTGTATAGCCGCAAGGCTTAGGAGCAAACCAGCGTCCGCACGCTGGGACCAACACAGAATTGTATAGCTGATAGGCTTTGGAGCAAACCAGTGACCGCACACTGGTGTAACAAGCGAGTTTGTATAGCCGCAAGGCTTAGGAGCAAACCAGCGTCCGCACGCTGGGACCAACACAGAATTGTATAGCTGATAGGCTTTGGAGCAAACCACTGACCGCACACTGGTGTAACAAGCGAGTTTGTATAGCCGCAAGGCTTAGGAGCAAACCAGCGTCCGCACTCTGGGACCAACACAGATTTGTATAGCTGATAGGCTTTGGAGCAAACCAGTGACCGCACACTGGTGTAACAAGCGAGTTTGTATAGCCGCAAGGCTTGGGAGCAAACCAGCGTCCGCACGCTGGGACCAACACGGAATTGTAGCAATGTCACCAACGCGACCAGGCAGAAGGTCGCCAGGATACTGAAGACAGGTGATGAGATGACAGGAACCAGCAACGATCAGTCAGGTCAGAAAACAGCAGAGAAGTTCAGCAGGAACTGCAACACCAGAGACTAGGCCGGAACCAGGACTGGAAGTACTTCAGCATGCAGGAAACACTGGAACAGTAGAGATCAGGAACACATGAGATCAGGAACTCAGGAACACTGGAACAGAGGCCCAGCTATCACTAGCATAGTGATAGCAAGAAGGTCAGAAACAACACGAAAGGGCACTCAAAGGGTGCCCAATCCAGGTTTAAATAGTCAATAAGAGGCGGGCTATCTGCAGACAGCCAATAGAAGCCCCCTACTGGTGACAGACAAGTAACTGCAGCAAATCACGGGCACCGTGATAGTACCCCCCTTTCAAAGACCCCCTCTCCTAGAATAGGGTTTAGGTTTCTGCGGGTAATTGGCATGAAAGGCCCTAGTTAACCTAGGTGCATGAAGGTCCGTACTATCCACCCATGATCGATCCTCAGGACCATACCCTTTCCAATGTACCAGGTACTGTACCCCTCCTCTAAGCCTACGGGAATCAATAATGCTCTGAACCTCGTACTCCTCCTGGCCCTCGACCTCAACAGGTCCTGGCACCACAGGTGTGGTAGTATAGCGATTGCAAACCAGAGGCTTAAGAAGGGACACATGGAACACATTATGGATACGCATGGATGCAGGTAGGTCTAGTGCATAGGAGACAGGGTTAATTTTGCGAATAACTCTGTATGGACCAATAAACCGAGGAGCCAACTTATTAGACGGAACCTGCAGCTTGAGATTTCTGGAGGAAAGCCATACTCTATCCCCAACCTGAAAGGAAACCGCTGGAAGCCTTCTGCGATTAGCATGGCGCTGATGACGCTGAAATGACTGACCAAGTGCCCTCTGAACTTGTGCCCATGTGGAACGGAGTTGCTCGATATGCTCATCCAGAGCTGGAATCTGTTGCGTCTGAAATGAGTCTGGAAGCAAACAGGGCTGGAACCCATAATTAATCAGAAACGGAGAGCTCCCAGATGAAGAATTGACCGCACAGTTCCTGGCGAACTCTGCCCAAGGCAACAAGTCGGACCAATTATCATGATGGTCAGTAACGAAACAACGGAGAAATTGTTCCAAGCCCTGATTAGCTCGTTCAGCGGCTCCATTGGTCTGGGGATGGTAGGCAGAGGAGAAGGACAGCTGTATGCCCATCTGTTGGCAAAATGCCCTCCAAAATCTAGACACAAACTGGCTCCCCCTGTCAGACACCAGTACCCTAGGCACTCCATGCAACCGGAATACTTCTCTGGCGAACACCATTGCCAATTCCTTCGCTGAAGGAAGACCACGGAGGGGCACGAAATGAGCCATTTTAGAAAACCTGTCCACCACCATGAATATAAAGGAGTACCCCTTCGACATAGGCAACTCTCCCATAAAATCAATGGAAACATGAGACCAGGGGCGTTCGCCATTAGGCACCGGTTGAAGCAAGCCCACAGGGAGATGTCTCGGGGTCTTAGCGCGGGCGCAGGTGGCACAGGCATTCGTAAATTCGGCACAATCGTTTCTCATGGAAGGCCACCAAAATAACTGAGAAAGGGACCATAACAATTGGTCTCTACCAATATGTCCCGCAGCCTTAGAGGAATGGTAGGTTTCGAGCAGCCTACTACGAAATGATTCAGCAACAAAACATTTGCCCACTGGGGTTTCATGGGGAGCGGACCCCTGAGAGGCCAGGATCTCCTCCCCTAGAGGAGAAGTGATACTCGTGCGTATAGTAGCCAGTATTCTATCAGGTTGGATGATAGGAGCTGGTGCTTCCACTCTGTCACTGTCGGCCTCAAATTGTCTTGACAGTGCATCAGCCCTGATATTTTTTGACCCTGGTAAATATGATACAATGAAATTAAATCGAGACAGGAACAGTGCCCACCTGGCCTGACGAGAGGACAATCTCTTGGCCTCCGAGAGATAGGTCAGATTCTTATGATCTGTTAGGATTAAGACAGGATTCTTAGTACCTTCAAGCAAATGACGCCATTCCTTAAGAGCAAGGATAATGGCCAATAATTCTCTGTCACCTATCTCATAGTGGCTTTGAGTGACAGTCAACTTTTTAGAGAAAAACCCACAAGGTCTGAGAGTTCCACCTTTCTCGTGTCGCTGCGAAAGTACTGCCCCGACCCCAATATCTGAGGCATCAACCTCTAACGTAAATGGAAGTAAAGGATTGGGGTGGGATAACACAGGAGCCGCAGCAAATGCCAGCTTCAAATTCTCAAAGGCTTTCTCAGCAGATACCGGCCAACAAGAAGGATTAGCACCCTTGTGCGTAAGATCGGACAGAGGTTTGACAATGGAAGAAAAGTTCTTAATAAACCTCCTATAATAATTAGCGAAACCCAGGAAACGCTGTATGGCTTTAAGACCCTTGGGTTTTGGCCATTGTAGGACAGCTGACAACTTTTCTTTGTCCATGGCAATGCCATCATTGCCAATTATGAACCCCAAGAATGGCACACTGGTTCTATGAAACTCACATTTTTCCATTTTACAAAATAATTTGTTCTCACGGAGTCGTAGCAATACTGCGGATACATCTTTGATGTGCTGTGCCATGTTTTGGGAGTAAATCAGTATATCGTCGAGGTACACCACAACACATGTCTGTAACATATCTCTCAGAACATCATTTATCAGTTCCTGGAAAACTGCGGGTGCATTACACAGCCCAAAAGGCATTACTAGATACTCGTAGTGCCCAGCTCGAGTATTAAAGGCAGTTTTCCACTCATCACCTGCTCGAATGCGAACCAGATTGTAAGCGGCCCGTAGGTCCAACTTGGTAAATATCGAAGCGCCCTTAAGCCTGTCAAAAAGCTCGGTGATGAGTGGTATTGGGTATGCGTTTTTTGCCATTAGTTTATTCAAGCCCCGGTAGTCAATGCATGGTCTTAATTCGCCATTTTTCTTTTTTACAAAAAAGAACCCAGCCCCAGCTGGAGAGGTAGATTTACGTATGATCCCTCTAGCAAGGGCATCAGAAATGTAATCCTCCATAGCCTTATTTTCATCACAAGATAATGGATAAGTGCGTCCTTTCGGAGGTACTGCACCAGGCTGCAATTCAATGCAACAATCATAAGGTCTATGCTGGGGTAGCATACTAGCCTCTCCTTTGCTAAAAACATCGCCAAACTGTTGGTACACATCCGGCATAGCAGAGGAGGTGCACATGACCTTAATAGGCTGGATGACGCACTTGTCCATACAAAACTGGGACCAAGCAGCAATTTCACACTTTTTCCAATCGAATTGTGGGTTATGTAACTGTAACCACGGAAATCCCAATATCACCGCATGGTGCGGGGAATTAATCAGTTGAAACTGCTGCTCTTCTCTGTGAAGTGCCCCAATAGTCATAGACAATGGCATAGTTTCAAATATAACCTGAGGCGGTTCTAAGGGTCTACCATCAATCGCTTCAATAGTCAAGGGGTTTTCTCTTTCAATGCGTGGAACTCCGTGCAATTCAGCAAAGGTATTATCCATAAAATACCCTGCTGCACCAGAGTCAACCAAGGCCAAAACCTCCACAGAGCGTTGTGCCCAAGACAATACCACCTGTATGGTGGGTTTCATTATGCCCGACACTGGGGACGATTGTACACCACCTAGGGCCTGTCCCCCAAGATACCCTAGGTGTGTGCGTTTCCCGGACGTACCGGACAGGAATTTAGCAAGTGCCCTTTTTTACCGCAATATAAACATAACCCTTGTTTTTTGCGATATAGTCTCTCTGCCTTGGATAGTCTAGTGAAGCCTATTTCCATAGGTTCACTTGTTTCCCGTACTGGTTCACTAGACTTCAATGCCAAGGGAGGGATGGGTGGGCAAAACATGCTACTAGGCTCATTATTTTTTGACCGTAACTTACGATCTCTGGCAATTGATCTCTCACGTATTCTGGAGTCAATTATCATAACATACTCAATGTAATCATCTAGATCAATAGGTAGATCTTTAGCAGCGATTTCGTCTTTAATGTGGTCATTCAGGCCTTGAGAGAAGGCTGCCAATAATGCCTCGTTATTCCAACCTACCTCTGCTGCCAATGTGCGGAATTCGATGGCATAGTCGCCCACTGTACGCCTGCCCTGTTGTATCTCCATAAGGCGTTTGGCAGCAGAGGTGGTTCTACCAGGAGGCTCAAACACTCTTCGAAAGGAACGCACAAATTCACTAAAGTTCTTAGTACAAGGTTTAGCATTCTCCCACAAGGGGTTAGCCCAAGCCAATGCTCTGCCAGTGAGCAGTGATATCGTGAACCCCACTTTACTACGATCATTGGGAAATGCGTGTGCCGTCAATTCCATAAAGATTTCGAGTTGATTGATGAACCCTCTGCAGAGACTAGGGTCACCATCATATCTTAGCGGCAAGGGTGCAGAAGCCGTTAACCCTTTAACAGTACCCCCTAGGGGTCTGGTATCACTTTCCGGTGTCTGACTTGGCGAGACCACCGGGCTAGAGCTAGATTGGTCAGCAGGTACCGTGCGTTCAAGGATCGTTTGAATTGCAACTGCCAACTGATCCAAACGTTGCTCGAGCACATCCATCCTCCAATGGATATTCTGTGCGTTACCTTCACCCTTGCTGTCTGAGGTCATGGCCCTTTCGTACTGTCACGGTTTATTATGACTCTCAGACACAAGTTTTAGGTAAAAAAAATCAATTTTATTGAAATAATAAATGATAACTTAGGATGGCAATAACATACATATATATATATACAGAATATAGCACAGAGAGAAGGCAGACTCTACCGGTCCTGTCAATATACCGGACAGGACAGTCTTTAGGCTCTACCGGCCTTGCCAATACCGGGTAAGGCAACCTGCAGATGGAATAGCATAACGGTTTTACCGGCCTTACCAAATTACCGGGCAAGGCAGCCCCAATAGATACACAATGTAGGCTCTACCGGCCCTGCCAATACCGGGTAAGGCAACCTCAGATGGAATGTGGCAAAAGGTTCTACCGGCCTTACCAATACCGGGCAGGGCAGCCCAGAGATAATAGCAGCAGTCAGATGGAACTGGCAAATTAGCAGAATCGTTAAGCAGCAAGGCTTTGGAGCAAACCAGCGTCCGCACGCTGGAAACAACACTGAATAGTATAGCCGTTAGGCTTAGCGAGCAAACCAGTGACCGCACACTGGAGTAACAAGCGAGTAGTATAGCCGCAAGGCTTAGGAGCAAACCAGCGTCCGCACGCTGGGACCAACACAGATTTGTATAGCTGATAGGCTTTGGAGCAAACCAGTGACCGCACACTGGTGTAACAAGCGAGTTTGTATAGCCGCAAGGCTTAGGAGCAAACCAGCGTCCGCACGCTGGGACCAACACAGATTTGTATAGCTGAAAGGCTTTGGAGCAAACCAGTGACCGCACACTGGTGTAACAAGTGAGTTTGTATAGCCGCAAGGCTTAGGAGCAAACCAGCGTCCGCACGCTGGGACCAACACAGAATTGTATAGCTGATAGGCTTTGGAGCAAACCAGTGACCGCACACTGGTGTAACAAGCGAGTTTGTATAGCCGCAAGGCTTAGGAGCAAACCAGCGTCCGCACGCTGGGACCAACACAGAATTGTATAGCTGATAGGCTTTGGAGCAAACCACTGACCGCACACTGGTGTAACAAGCGAGTTTGTATAGCCGCAAGGCTTAGGAGCAAACCAGCGTCCGCACGCTGGGACCAACACAGATTTGTATAGCTGATAGGCTTTGGAGCAAACCAGTGACCGCACACTGGTGTAACAAGCGAGTTTGTATAGCCGCAAGGCTTGGGAGCAAACCAGCGTCCGCACGCTGGGACCAACACGGAATTGTAGCAATGTCACCAACGCGACCAGGCAGAAGGTCGCCAGGATACTGAAGACAGGTGATGAGATGACAGGAACCAGCAACGATCAGTCAGGTCAGAAAACAGCAGAGAAGTTCAGCAGGAACTGCAACACCAGAGACTAGGCCGGAACCAGGACTGGAAGTACTTCAGCATGCAGGAAACACTGGAACAGTAGAGATCAGGAACTCAGGAACACATGAGATCAGGAACTCAGGAACACTGGAACAGAGGCCCAGCTATCACTAGCATAGTGATAGCAAGAAGGTCAGAAACAACACGAAAGGGCACTCAAAGGGTGCCCAATCCAGGTTTAAATAGTCAATAAGAGGCGGGCTATCTGCAGACAGCCAATAGAAGCCCCCTACTGGTGACAGACAAGTAACTGCAGCAAATCACGGGCACCGTGATAGTAACTCCGCGACACGGTGAATGGACACAATCGCCAGGAGAAAGGCCATATTCCACGTCAACAGGCGTAGAGGAATAATAGCCAAGGACTAAAAGGGAGGGCACTGAAGAATGCCCAAAACCAAGTTAAGATCCCAAGGAGGAGCAGGATTCTTAAAGACAGGACGAGTATGAGCAAAGCCCTGAAAGAAAACCTTGACATCAGGAAGAATGGCAATGCGCCTCTGAAAGAAAACAGAGAAAGCAGAAGTCTGAACCTTAAGGGAACTCAAACTGAGGCCCTTGTCCACTCCGTCCTGCAAAAAGGCCAAGACCATAGGCAGATCAAATTCCTGAGACAGGTCCCTGTCAGCACACCAAGATAGAAAGGTCGATCAGATAAGATGGTAGGCCTTAGAAGAAACAAGCTTGCGGGCACTGAGCATAGTAGCCACCACACCTTTTTTCTTCAATATTGAGGATTCAATTTCCAAGTCATCAAAGCTAGCCGATGAACGTCCTCCTTCCACAGGTAACCCTGTAGAAGAAGATCCGGACTGCAAGGGAGCTGGAATGGCTCTGCCACTGACAGATCCAGAAGCTCCAGAAACCAAGCCTGTCGAGGCCAGTATGGAGCAATCAGAATGACTGGACAGCGCTCCAGTCTCAATTTCTGCAACACCCTGTGCAACATGGGGAGGGGAGGAAAGATGTAAGCCAGAGGAAATAACCACGGAATGGACATGGCATCCACCGCTATAGCTAGAGGATCCCTCTAGCGAAAGCAGAACCTCAGAACCTTCTGGTTGTGTCTTGTCGCTATCAGGTCGATGCAAGGAAGACTCCACTTCTGAACGATGAGGGTGAACACCTCTGGCTGCAGTTCTCACTCGCCGCTGTCCACTGTGTGTCGATTGAGGAAGTCCGCCATTACTTTGTCTAAGCCAGGAATGTGCACCGCGGATATGGCAGGAACGTGTTCTTCTGCCCAGGAGAAAATAGCTTTGACCTCTAATCAAGTGGCGAGACTTCTTGTTCCGCCCTGCTTGTTGATGTAAGCCACGGCCGTTGTCGGACTGTACCCGGACTGGGCAGTCTTCCAGCTGAGGTGTCCAATAATGAAGGGTATGAAATATCGCCCAAAGCTCCAACACGTTGATGGGAAGGAGAGATTCCTCTGGAGACCACCGACCCTGAGCACTCAGGCGACCCAGGACTGCTCCCCAGCCAGAGAGGCTGGCATCCCTCATCACAGTGGACCAGTAGGATACCAGGAAGGATTTGTCCTTTAGCAGATTGAAGAGGTCGAGCCACCACGACAAACTCTGTTCCACATGAAGAGGAAGGGATACTGAAGCCTTCAGAAGGTCCGGCTGACCCCTGCAAACCTGGATCACAAACCTCTGGAGTTCACTGGTGTGAGCCATAGAAAATGGGACCGCTTCTATGGTGGAGATGAATTTCCCCACTAGAGAGGACAGCTTCTTGGCTGGAACTTGATTGTGAGCCAGAACAGCAGAAACCATGAGGGCAATCTGGTGAGCTACCTCGTCTGTAAGAAACACCATGCTCTGCTGAGTGTCGAAGAGAAGGCCCAGGAAGACCAGACCCTGGGATGGGACAAGATCCGACTTGTCCATGTTGATGATCCAACCAAGATGGGTAAGAGCATGAATGCAGTCCTGAACCTGCTGATGAAGAAGTTCCACATAGGGGGCTTTCAGAAGCAGGTCTTCCATGTATGGAGTAACTCTGATGCTGTCCCGGTTGTAAGAAAGACAAAATGGATCAAATATGACTTCTAACAGGGTTTTGTCTGTGGAGATATATATCTGTGTTTATGTATGTATACATGTCTTTATCTCTATGGATATGGACATTGTATGCAATTTATTATGTGTGTGTATGTATGTGTATATATGTACACATGTGTATGGTTAAATGTCTGTATTATGGCTTAGGAATACACAATAGGAAATAAGTTTCTTTAATTAAGAATCCAGTGCAATTTCAGCTGTCCCAAACAGCAGGGGGTCACACAATTACACCAATAAAGGTTGTTTCAAGTTGTTTGACAGGATGCATTCCTTATTTAGCCATTTGAGGACTCAAAGGAATCTCTCTCTCTAGGTCATATAAGAAAGGAAGGAGGACAGATGTAAAAACTTTCTCTGTTTGTCAACTAAACAAAGATTTCAGATAGAGGAACAAATGCTTCTGATACACCTGTTTCTGGAGCCTTCTCCCATCAGTAATATCTCTGAGGCCACCATGAAATGGCAAGTGGGTGTGGTGAGAAAAGTCAGTTAAGCTAACCAGTTTACACCAGACCTAAGTAATGTGAAAATGGTATAAAGGAGCAGTATTTTTGGGGGGTGGAAGGAGACCTTAAGGAGAACTTCAGGAGCAGAGGACATGAGAACAGAGGAGGAGAACTTCAGGAGAACTTCAGGAGCAGAGGACATGAGAGCAGAGGAGAAGAGAATGAGAGCAGCCTGAGCACAGCAGTCCTGATTCCTGTCCAGATGTGAGCCCAGCAGATAAGAGACCAGAAACCAAGATTTGTGCTGGAGGGTGTGAGGAGATTTTCATCATATAATTTACTGGTATCCAATTCAATTCCATCTTTTCCATACTTATAATCTATGATATTATTTTATTCATGTATATACCACCCAAACTGTAACAGTATTTTGATTTTGCACATAATACAAACATTTTCAATATTATCCCTTATCTGTGTGATTCTTAAGTTACAACCAATCCCCAAAGAACAATTGTACCCTTGGTAAGAGGGGCTAGGTAGAATTTCTTACACGGTGGAGGACAGACACTAAAGCTCCCAGGACACGGTTGAAGACTTGAGGAGCTGTAGTCAGACCAAAGGGCAGAACTGAAAACTGAAATTGCCCTTGGTCGCAGGAAAATCTGAGATACTGCTGGCTCTCTGGATGAATGGCGATGTGTAAATACGTGCCCTGAAGATCCAGAGAGGCAAGGAATTCCCCCGGGGACATAGCAGCAATCACCATTCTTAGGGACTCCTGGTGATAATGAGTCCTGATCACGAAGGAATTGGGATAACAACTGCAGTCCTTCTTGGAGACCACAATGAGGTTTGAGTAAACATCCATACCTCTGTCCTGAACTGGAACAGGTTCTAGAATAGCCTTGTCAAGAAGGGCCTGGACAGCGCCATTGAAAAGATGGCGTTTCTCTGCGCCCTGAGGCATGTGAGAAGGGAAAAAGAGAAAAGTTGGAAGAGAGACAAAAGGGATCCTGTACCCTTTCGCCACCACCTGTAAAACCCACGAGTCCGCCACTGAATCCTCCAAGACGCTGTGGTAGTGACACAGACGGCCACCCACAGCAGAGTGGGGACCTGGGTTTGGCGAGTCATGGCGAAGAAGGCTTGGAAGCCTTAGGCTTGGAGGAGACCTTGGGCTTCCATTGCTGTTTGGACTTGGAGGGGGCACACAGAGCTGAGGGAACCGTCTGGTTCACCGGACGTGTCATAGTCTGGAAGGAACGAAAAAAACGATTACGCTTGAGATGCGTTTTCTTCCTGGGGACCAAAGGCAGAAGGGTACTTTTACCCCCCGTGGCCTCACTAATCAGATCCTTGAGATCTGGCCCAAACAATGAAGTCCCTTGAAAGGCAAAGAGAGCAAGGCTTTCTTGGAAGCAGTGCCAGCAGACCAGATCTTGAGCCAAAGAGCCTGTCTGGCAACCACAAACATGGTGGAAACCCTAGCCACCAAACGGATGGCATCAAATAAGGCAGTAGAAACACAGAGCTGGGCCTCAGAAATGTTGTCAATAAACCGCAACATATCCAAAGTAGGAGCACCCTTACGAACAGCCAGGGTGAGCTGTTCAGTCCAGACTGCAATGGCTCGGTTAACGCATGCTGCAGAGAACGCTGGACACATGGCAGTACCAGCTGTGGCAAAGATGGACTTGAGGGAAACCTCAAGTTTCTTGTCAGTCCAGTCTTTCAGAGCTGATGCATCAGAAACTGGCAAGGCAGTAGACTTACGTAGCCTGGAGATAGGAGCATCCACTTTGGGGGGATGAACCCACTGAGCAAGTGCCACCTCAAAGAAGGGGTAAAGCTTGGCAAATTTCTTGGAAACAGAAGGCTTCCTGTCCGGAGATTTCCACTCATCAGACACAAGGCGGTCAAGAGTGGGGTTAGGTGAAAAACAAGTAAGGGGCTTTTTAGGCTCCTGAAACACATCAGAGGGATCTGAAGAAACGTTCTGAACTAAGGGAATGTTTAGGGTAGTCAAGACAGCCCTGATCAGGCCCTCAGATGAGGGCTCAGGATCAGCCTCAAAGGGGTCCATAAAAAACTGAGAGGAGCCCACAGCAGAACAATCCTCAACATTTGAATCCACCAACGGTTCCTCCTCAGAGGAATCTGATACGTCAGGTACTCCCTGCGGTTTTAGCATGAATGGAAGACCCCCTGTAACTGGGATGGAAAGAGTTGAAATGTAGACCTAAGGTCCCTAGTAGCAGCCTTAAACTCTTACACCCAAACTGGCTCTAATGCATGGCTGGAGGTGCCTGGGAGAGACTCAGAGACATAAGAACATGCTGGGCATAAATGACCTGAGAATTCTCTAGGTAACCCTGAATGACATGAGGAGCAATGTGCAATAGGGGACACAGAGACCCCAGCGTCCTTAATCTTAGACCTGGCCCCAAGCTCCAGAAAAAGTACCCCAACAGTGCCCAAAGCCCCCTGAGACCCCCAACACACTTAAAACATTAACCGGATGACAGAGCAAGGGCAGACAATGAAAATGAGCCATCTCTGAAGTCGCTACGTTGAGCGGCTGCAAAGATATGTTACAAACTGTACAGTCCCATGGAAGTGAATGGAGCAATGGCGTCTATGCAGTAAAGCGTGCCAAATTCTTGCCAAGTTGAAACAGTAAAATAAAAGTACATGAAACATCACTAGAACATGTTAGAAGACCCAAAAAACACTGAACCCAGTAAGGAAAGTAACATAGTAACATAGTAAATTAGGTTGGAAAAAGACACAAGTCCATCAAGTTCAACCTTCGCCTCATACCTCAGTAACTGAGAATTTTATAGCTTTCCTGCTACCAATTAAATTAGTCTTTATCAGACCTTCCTGATCAGCCTACTGATAAACAGTATAACGCTGTATGTTCCCTTTTGAAATAAATGTATCTAATCTTCTCTTAAATGTATCCATTGTATCTGCCATAACTACCTCCCTGGGCAATGAATTCCACAATTTGACAGACCTTACCGTAAAAAAACCCTTCCTCTGCTGAAGTTTAAACCTCCTTTCCTCTAATCTCAAGGGGTGTCCCCTGGTCACCTGATCAGGCCTTGGAATAAATAGCTCACCGCAGAGATCCTTTTATTGACCTCTCATATACTTGTACAATGTGATAAGGTCTCCTCTTAGTCTTCTTTTCTCTAGAGTAAATAAACCAAGTTTGTTTAGTCGTTCCTCATATGTCAAGTCCTCCATTCCCTTAATTAATTTTGTTGCTCTCCGCCGTACCCTCTCTAGTTCTAGTATATCCTTTTTCAGAACCGGTGCCCAAAATTGCACTGCATACTCAAGGTGAGGTCTTACCAATGATTTGTATAATGGAAAAATAATGTTATCCACTCTGGTCACTGTTTCCAAGTTTGTAGTTGACAAGGATACCCAGGTCTTTTTCTAGCAACGAGTCACCTAAAATTATTCCATTAAGTTTATAAGTAGCCTTGGGATTGTTTCCTTCCAAATGCATGACTTTACACTTCCCCACATTAAACTTCATATTCCACATGTTTGCCCAATCTGACATTGTATGTAAGTCCCTCTGTAGAGAGAAAATATCCTGTTCTGAATTAATGACTTTGCATAATTTAGTATCATCTGCAAATATTGATATTTTGCTTTCTATATCTATTTCCAGGTCATTTATAAACATGTTAAAAAGCAGCGGACCCAATACTGAACCCTGAGGTACTCCACTCTCCACTTTAACTGTACTGGAGAATTTTCCATTTACAACCACACACTGTTCCCTATCCTTCAGCCAGTTTTGTATCCAATTGCAAAGGTTATCTCCTAGCCCCAATTTCCTTATTTTATACACCAGCCTTCTGTGTGGTACTGTATCAAATGCCTTTGCAAAGTCTAGATATACTACATCTACTGCCTTGCCATTGTCAAGGTTGCTGCTTAACTCCTCATAGAAGCTGAAAAGATTAGTCTGGCATGATCTATTCTTCATAAAACCATGTTGATTCGTGCTAATGATCTTATTTTTTGTGTTGTAATCCTGAATATAGTCCCTTATTATGCCTTCTAATAGTTTTCCCACTACAGAGGTCAAACTCACTGGTCTATAATTCCCAGGTTCTGTTTTAGTTCCCTTCTTAAATAGAGGCACTATGTTAGCTCTTCGCCAATCCTGTGGCACTGAGCCTGTGGTAACAGAATCTTTAAAGAGTAAATATAATATATATAATAACACTGCACTGAGTTCCTGAAGAACCCTTGGATGTATACCATCAGGACCCGGTGCTTTGTCGGTCTTAATTTTGTTCAGTCTTCCCATGACGTCTCCTTGAGTTAACCCAATATCTATTAATTGTATTGTTTTATTTGTTACTTGCGGAGGCTCTTCTACCATTCCTTGCTCCCTTGTATATATTGAAAGTGTCAATAACCACCCCAAAGATGCAAAACCAGCAGCTAAAGGGTTAAGGTACCACATAAACCTGCTCCAAAACACCCAACAGATATACAGATAAACCCAATGAGTGCAGGAGTGTGCAATAGGAATTCTAAGGAAAAAAACCCTGTGCGGAGGGGCACTGTAGGACATGTGGACCTGCAGCACTCAAAGGGTTGCTCACCTTTCCTGTAGATCTTCTGTCTTCAAACTACCATGTATTAAGAAGAAGCCTCGGCGGACAACTCCTGAGGAAAGAACTTGGACCCAAGATTTTCCCCCCAGGGCTTAAGGTCCACAAAAGCACCTGGTTACTGAGCTAGCCACATCTAAGGGCATTGCCAGTTATGGTAATCTACTTAATGGTGTTATTCCATTTCTAACAGAAAAATAAAAAATGTTCTAAAACTATAGCAGAACTGTTCTCTTGCCTGTGTCTTCATCAAGGAACAAATCTTACTGGAGCTGGTTGGCTAGCTGCAGCCAAGGAGGGAAGGTAGGCTTCACTCCCTGCATACAATTCTAGAATTGTTCCTGCCTAATTAAAGGGATCGCCTACTCATAGTTACCTGTAACCTGTATTGGACGACAGAGAAAGAAGGAATTAAATTATCACTTGTTGCAACAGGCTGGACCACTCAGGTCTGATAGGCAATATGGCTTTTATTGTGAAACTTGATTTATAATTCTGTCTAGCCAAACAAAACAAGGGTAAAGGGTTCCAAATTGCCACAAGTCTGCTATTCTATGATGTGTACAAAAAATTAAGCAAATAAGGCAAACATGTGTGAAAAGATGCTCTTCTCAGTATTTAACATTTTAATCTCCTGGCTATTACATTTTTTCACTGAATACTGATATTTTCCAGCCTGGTTATGTATTTATAAATTGCTTTGTGACACAATGGGGTGGATGTACTAATATAATTACATGCAAAACCAGGTGCGTGAATACATTTTCTAGAACCACACCTGTCTAACACCAAATTATTAAACTATTTATGCCAAAACATATCTCCTTAATGTTGGTTGCACTAATGTAATGGTTGTATGTGTGTGTGGATTTTTAGGGTGTTACTTTCCTCTGTCTCTTGGTTTACATTATGTATTAAAAAAGGTGCAGTGGAAATGGCATAACTTTTCTCCATTGACCTATGGATGCTAAAAGAGAGTCATCTGGGGCTTTCTGGTAATGACATTTTAACATTGGTGGAGTGTGTGCACCAGTATGCATTACAGTGATCATCTATACAAAGCTCCAAATTTAAAGGGGGTCTATCACCCCTATAAATGTTTGTCTATAATGTTAGATTATACAGCTGTTAGACTGAAAACTGTTTTCATTTTTTTTTGTTATTTTGCCAGAATTAAACTTGTAAAGGTAACCCTGCGGCTTCCTTTCCGGACAGACTGTGGTTACCAGCTCTGTACCACAGTCTGTCACTCTTCCTCTTCTCCCCTCCCTCTATCCAGCCTCCTCCGATGACGGAGGCCTTCTGCATGAAAGCTCTCATGAAAGCCAGAGACCGCTCCAGCATACATGCAGAAAGCCTCCATCATTGGAGGAGGCTGGACAGACGGAGGGGAGCAGAGGAAGAGTGACAGACTGTGGTACAGAGCTGGTAACCGCAGTCTGTCTGGCAAGAAAGCTGCAGGGTAATCTCTAGACGTTTCATTTAGGCAAAATAAAAAAAACTTTAAAAAATGAAAACCATTTTCAACCTATTCACTTTATAAATATTTTAGACAAACATGTATAGGGGTGATCAATCTCCTTTAAGGTACCAAACCCTTTCTAAATATAAAAAAATGAACACTGTAATAGATACTATCCACAAATCCACCAAAATCATATATTTTTCACTTATGACTTGCCTGTACTAAAATGGTTACTACAACAAGAATAATGAAGAAAAAGGCAGATAAAGCATAAACTGTTTGAAAGTAGACAAATGAGGGGTCACTTGACTTTCTACCCCCAGTTAGTGTAAATAACTATTTTCAGAATGTGGCACTAAAGGAAAAAATACATACAGTTTTACACATCAATCCCTTCAAAGATACTAAAATGGCTCAACATTATGGGACGTCCTAATGTATTCAGGAACTACTGCCAGCCCATGAAAAATGGTACCCCACTGGTATGGTTTGATATACCATATTGGGTGCCAGGAGTTATTACCAGTGAAACAAAGATGGGGATGCAAACAGTATATGTATGATTCTATGGCTACCAGTTGAAATAGGCTAGGGATCAGCCTGTGACTGACATTAGGACCAGGCTGGGGGGGGTGGAGTGGTCAGGTAGAGCATGTGGGTATGTCTGACTACCAGTGAGCAGAGGAACAAGGCTGGGGGTCAGGTAATGCATATAGGTGATCTGTGTGCAAAAAGAAAATATATATTTTTTTTTTTTTCTTAACTGTTCATTCTGTGTGCACAAGGTTTTATCTTAGTAACTTTAATCAAAATGTTTTTTAACATCTTATTATTAAAAAAAAATGGAATCAAGCTGTGAATCAGTGGGTGTCTCTCACATACACTGTTTGAGTCAAAGTCTGATTCCAGTGCACACTGGTACTCTGTATTTAGCAGTGGACAGTGTAACTAGGCTATGAGGGGCTCAGACTGAGAGAATGTGACTGCCACTGAGCCATGGAACCAGACTGGTGGAGGAGGGGTTAGGATACCTGGGGGGACTGGAGGTAGGAGACCTCTTTGTATGGGGGCATAGGAACCCCTCCTGATGCCTCCACAGCTATTGATCTCCCAGCTGATAGTGCTAGGAGATCAATAACTGTAATGCAACATTCTCTCCTGCTTCACTCCTACCTGAACCGGTAGGAGTGAGTGGGATTGGGAAAGTCCTCTCATGTCACCTGTGATCATGTCACTGATAACGTAGGGAGGCTTTCCCTGTTCTCACCCACTCCTACCAGGAAGTCTGAGTAGGAATAAAGCAGTTGTATCATCATTATTGATCTCCCATCACAATTGGCTGGGAGGCCAATAGATTGGGGGGCATCAGGAGGGGAACCACAGAACCCCAAACAGCCAAAACCACAGCCATCCTTGTTCAATAGAATGAAAAGTAGTAGTACAATAACTGTATAGAATGAAAAGTAGTAGTACAATAACTGTACCCAACATGGGTACAGGAGCCTAAGGGCTCAGAGAAAACCTCTGTATGGAGAGGCACAGGATAAGGACATTGTGGACTGAGGCACTCAAATAATTACTCACCAGTCTTCTTTCTTCAGGTTACCATTGTAGTTAGAGAGTAAGCAGAGCCCCAAAAGACTCTGCTGGGAGGGAAAACTTGACAGCAATATTGCCTCTACAGGGCTGCAAGGCTCCACAGAGCACCTGTACACTGAGCAATCCACTCCAAGGGAAGCCCAGTAATGGCAGCACGTCTAATGGGGACTTTTGACAGTCCCATAGCTATCAGAAACATAATAAAACATCTAAAACTAAGAAAGTGTCTCCTGCCACATCCTTTTACCGCACAGGACACATTTATACTGGTTATTGCAAGGCGGGGCAAGAGTCGAGTTCCACTTACGAGATACTGTCTTTTGAGATGTGACCTGCCCTCCGGAGTGAGGGAATCAGCCCATTTTGGAAGTAAGAGAAAAGACAGTATTGAACTAGAAAAAGTGCAGAGACAAGCAACAAAACTATAAAAAGATTGGAGGATTTGACTCATAAAGAAAGACTAGCCTAGCTATGTTTGTTTAAATTAGAGAAGAGACATCTAAGGCAGAGGTTCTCAATCTTTTTTTGCTCGAAACACCCCTAACATGGAATTTAGAACTTTTGGGGCACCTTTAACATATATATTTAATGCAATTTATCAATGACATAATGAACGTTACAATACATAAATATAAAATTATTAGGTGTCACAATCATAACAAAAATTAAAACATTTTGCATAACTATTTCCATAAATCTACATTCAATCAATATTACAATTTTTGTCAAAGTCTTCATAGAAAACTTGGGAAAGTCTTTCCCTACTTATCTGAAAAAGAGCAGAGTACAAGAGGGCAGAACTTGAAGATACACCCTCCTCATTTTTAAAAAGAAAAGCTTTGAATTGAATTCTGACTTTCCACCTTGTCCAAGACCCATATTTCCAGGGCCCAGTTGTCTTTCCTTTATCGGTTCTTCTTCCTACAGTCAACCCCGTTTAAAGGAGAGGTCAGCGCTCAAGCTTTCTTGTATGTTTGTATGACTACCATTTACAAATATATTCGAGGTCAGTACTAAGAACTCTCCAAATTATTATTTACTCAAGGAGCTGAACTAAGAACGAGAGGTCATCCATTAAGACTAGAGGAAAGGCAATTTAGACTAAAACAAAGGCAGGAATTGTTTACAGTAAGGTTGGTAAAGCTATGGAATTCTTTTCCTCAGGATGCTGTGCTTGCAGATACTGTAACTACTTTCAAAAAAGTAATGGATACTTATATAACACAGAACAATATTGAGAATGATGACAGTTGGCTTCAAAGCTGATAGGTTGTTGATCCAGGGACCTATCTATCTGCCTGCCATTTGGAGTCAGGAAGGAGCTATTTTACCCACTTGGGGCAAAACTGGAAATGGCTTCAATGTTTTTTTTTTGTTTTGTTTTTGCCTTCCTCTGGATCAAAAGGGGTGATTTGGCTTGGGCTGGACTTGATGGATATGTGTCTTTTTTCAGCTTCACCTACTATATTACTATGTAATTAAGGAATACTTTTCTATATTTTTATCTTTAAATATGTGTCTTCCTAATAATTAATGGACTGCCTGGTAGTAAGCAGTAGTAGACAAACTCAGTTTAGGTAATAGCAGAATCTTCTCTGCCAACTGCCACAAATAATTTGTATTACTGGCTTTTTTCATTAAAAAAAATCCGATTATAGCTGCTCACTAGATCTTCTCCATTTACAAATTACTCATGCACAGCACAGTATAATATTTTCTTGCTTTAATAATAAATATTTTTGATACAGCAACAAAATGTGTTATAGTATTTTGTTTGTTCTTTTATATAATTCTTTGATTAACCCTTTGGTTAATAGGGGCAACTCTAATGTATTTCACAAAGTCTTTAGAATCCTAAGGATTAAAATTTAATTTTAGGTATATTGCAAGGAGATTCCTTCAAAAGGCAGAAAGAACAATATTACATTTTACTGCACACCTTTATTATTCTGATAGCTCAAATAATTAAAGCCAATGACAGAACAGTGAATTCAACTTCTTGCACATTAAAAAAATGAACAAATTTTACTTTAGCAAATTAAAAAAATGTAAGAATATAGTTATGACGTACAAGCAGCCACTGAAATATTGAAAAAGTATAAACCTGCCATCTTTGGCCAGCAGGCAAAAGGGTTAACGCTTAATCACCAATTGATAAGCCCTTAGAATGTTAAGCTACACAGTGTGACACTTTTGTATATTATAAAATTCAATATATATCATAAAATCCAGTATATACTCAAATCTGGATGTGACTAATGGATATAAATATACAAATTTATAACACTAACAAATAGAGAAGGGTGGTGTGAAAAATATTTAAATCCCTGGTAGATTTTAATTAATGAGTAACAGAGGAGCCTTTACAAAATTCTCAGGGATATTGTCTTTCCAGAAACAGTTCTTTCTATTGTGACATTAGATATAGGGAAGTATATATTTAGAGAGTGAGTTAATATCTAGAACTGCACCACACCTTTCTATGCTACTTTAATCAGTGGTAATTACATAGTTGCATAGAAGCATTCATGCAATGCCCTGTCTCTGCTAGCTAATCATTAGCCTTCCTAAAGAGAATATCAATCAGACTGTTTTTCTGAAAGCTCACCTTAAAAGTAAAGAGAGCCTGCCACTCTGCCAAAAAATAACAAAAGTGATATCAGCGAAAATCTTTTTTTTTTTTTTTTTGGAAGGAAATAAATACATATCAATAGTAACAGTTGGAGAGGCGTAAAAGTGGTCTAAAATAATGTGCAGGAAAAAGTAACGAAAGTAATTTTGAAGGTATAAGGATGACTGCATCATTTATAGGCATTAGTTGTACTGAGCCAAACTTTATTTACATATATTATGATTAGCCCTTAGGCCATGGAGCAGTGGTATACAATTTAGCTGCAACTTTGCCAATTTAGAGCGCAATCTGCCTTTATTTTTTATACATTGCTTGTACCATCTTACAATTTCAACTTGCTCTTTTTTTCTTACTCTTACCAGAGTACATTATTAAAAAAAAATGTGTAGTATTACTTTGAGCAGCTTGCATTTGCTTCCATTTTATGTGCTAATTGTGTTCTACTGTAATAAGCATAACTAGAATCTACACAGCCCAAGGATGATGTTTAACCCTCTGAGTACAAGAGGGACGTCCAATGCATTGCAAAGCACCCCTCTAGCACTCAATCGGTTAAGATGCTCCCCCAGCTCTTTAAAGCCAAAATGGCGCAATTCTGCAGCACACCAAAATAATTTACATGGTGCTTTTAAGTCCTTGGATGCTAGTGAGGTCTACAATGCAATGCAAATTCCTTGGAGACTTATCTATCATTCAAGGGGTTAAAATACCCTTAAAGCAAAATAATAATCAAATTTGAGGAATTTTCACTTCCCCACTGTAGTGCAGATGGTTTTCTGTTGAATTTCTCCACATCGGTTTTATATCTAAGGCAGTCAATTCATTGGACTGTAAAGTTGGCTGAGTGGACTTTGACAAGGAAGGGGTTTATGAAAGAGTATGGTGTGTGTGTGTGTGTCTGGGGGGACTATATGAACAGTTCATTCTGGAGGAGGTAGTAGGGGGATCTGGGAAAGGCAGGGGAGTTAGTAGTACCTTCCGGCTGCCCCCGCTGATTGCCAGTAAAGAATTCAAGAACCTCAGGCCCAACACAGGAGAGAGACAAATAATGCCTCAATGTTGGGGTCACGCTGGATGCAGGAACTACTCAAGTGACTATTTAACCCTTTGAGTTCCACAGTGGTACACAATGTATTGTGTACCCCTCTGGCACTCAAAGGGTTAAGAGTAACATGGTCCACATAAAGGTGCAGAGGTAACGGGGGCCTGGGCCTTGTCGAGGCTACACCTTCCACACCCCCTGCAGTTATGCCACTGCCTACTTCCACTTTTATATATCGCCCCCATAAAACTCAATTCCTCACATTTACAGGAACAGTCTTATTACAAAATTATTTTTCCAGACAAAGATATCATTGCAGTTTTACTTAACCCTTTGAGTGCCAGAGGGATACGCAACGCATTGCAAGCAATGCGTTGCGTACCCCTCTGGCACTAAAAGGGTTAATGAGGTAGTGCCACATTATGTTTCGGTTTTATATTTTAATTGCACCGCTGTGACTCTACAACATGGATGTATAGATTTTTCAGTCACGGGCCACATGATCAGAAATCTGTTTGTATGAGGGCAAAGCAATGCGCTGGAGACCATTCTAGCATTAAAGGGATAGTAATACTTAAAATATAAATATATTTTTTACATTTTAAGTATTACTATCCCTTTAAGTGGGTTAAAATTTCCATGGTGATGCTGGTTTGTCCCTTTTTATTTAGTACGTGAGCCTCACTGAGAAAACTGGTATTTAACAGACTAAACTATTCTTGAAAACTGTGGGGTGTCAGTTACACAACAGTAGCAGCAGACAGGGAGGGGGTCAGGCCCTACTAACTGATTTGGTCATTTGTGCTGGCTAACTGGATAACATACCTCCTAACATTTCAAAAGTCCAAAGAGGGACACTTTTATTTTAAATGGTGTTGCTGAAGGAGTGACTGATGGGCGAGGCATTTTTAGGTTATTTCATGACCTACTGACTCCTCTTTGTGTAACTGAATAAATTATTTAGAATAAGACCATAGTATTTTATTTACACATACAAATCTAAAACACATATACTGAATTAATGTGATTTTTATTGCTGTGAAGCACACAGTCCAATCTCCTAAAAAAGAGGGACACCAGGGTAGGAAAGAGGGACAGAGGAATTTGGGTCTCAAACAGGGACTGTCCCTCATAAAGACACTTGAGAGGTATGGGATAACAATTTTGATAAAAATCTCAGGCAGGCCACACTCTGGGGTCAGCTGGGCTGCATGTTGAAATCCCATATCATAAAATAAAATTACTTAAATTTAAAGATATTTCCAAGCTACATATTTATTGAACTAACCATTTATTAGTTTTAGAAATAGTTTATGAGAAATTAACCACTGGTGACACAATGTGGTACTCAGGGGCAGATTGTGTTGCAATACCAGCCCGGGGGATTTTTTTATTTAACTGGCCCACTAGCTGGTATTTGAGCGCCAGAGTGGGGGTATGGGTACACAGTGCATTGCTCAGCAATAAATACTGTATGCAGTATATTATCAGTTATTAACCACTTGCATGCCAGACAGGTGTACAGTAATGCATTCTGCAATTAACCCATTGATTTTCCCATAGGTGAACAACACATTGCACAGGAATATGTACTCAATGAATAACCCCTTGTGTGCTAAAGAGGCATAATTCATCAGTAACTGACATCTTTATTCACCTTTCTGGCATACAAGGGGTCAATTACTCATGAATTATGCCTCTCTAGCATACATGGGGTTAAACAGTGAGCTACTGCACCTAAGAGGAATTCAGTGGGTTAATAGTAGAATAAAACAGTGCTGTAATCCTGTCTGGCATGCAAATGGTTAATACTAAAGAATACAGGGGGTTAAAGGGTTACCAGAACATACATTAAACCTATCTAGCAACAATACAGTTAGTTAAGAAAAATTAATACCATCTGGAACTGCCAGGTAGTTGGGACCCAGAAGCTTTGCCTGCTAATCATGCACTGCATCAGGACACACTGCAGGCACAGCACAGACGGCTAAGTCAGCCTTAGGGGTGGGACAGATATAGAGAACAGGACTGCATCTTCACTGCTGCTCTGTTGAGTTGTGCCTCACATCCACAAAGTTGTAGACTGGAGAGATGAGATTATCTGATCTCCCTACCGGCCCATAACTGGGCAGCCCACCAGGGGGATGCCCGATCCCCCGATAGGACAATCCGCCCCTGGTGGTACTTTATGCTATTTACTTTCAGTACTAAGCAAATATTACCACACACCAAGCCTGAGGTACAATATATAAGTGGTTTAATTCTGAAACTAACCTATTGCATCATGTGAAACAAATGCAGATTTCCAAAATCTCATTCATTTACACAGGTCTTTTAATACTTTGAATGCTAGAGACATCCCAAGTGCACTGCTTCATAATATGTTGGTGACCCCTCTGCCATTCAAGAGGTTAAAAGTCCCATTTAAATCAATGGAAATGTTTGTTTCGTATTGTGCACTTGGGGAAGGATCCTATTACCCCGGCTCTTTTTTTAAAGCTGTCCATGGTGGTTTTGACAGCACAGTTTGTTATTCTATTAACTGCTCTATCACCAATCACTGCCGCGCAAAAATGTCAAATGCATAATTTGAGCCCATTGGACACCACGTAAGACAAGTAGAATTTGGTATTCTAGTCCATGCTGTGGCTTCATCACACATTAAGAACCGTTCATTTTATGTGAAAAACCTGTGCCATGAAAAGGAGGAGGAGCAGAATCCCTAACGTGTGGGAAACCACTGGTGTGTTAGAAAAGTGGTTTCCAACACACACTGGTGCTTAAAAACAAAAGAATAATTAACCCTATGAGTGCCAGTGGTGTATGTAACTCTTTGAACAGCATTGCATACCCCACTGGCATTCACAGGGTTAATCTCAATAAAGTTAACACATGTCCTGAAAAATTAACACTTATTAATTAAGGGAATGGAGGACTTGACGTATGAGGAACGACTAGACAAACTTGATTTATTTACTCTAGAGAAAAGACGACTAAGAGGAGACCTTATCACATTGTACAAGTATACGAGAGGTCAATACAAGAATCTCTGTGGTGAGCTAGTCATTCCAAGGCCTGATCAGGTGACACCCCTTGAGATAAGAGGAAAGGATGTTTAGACTTCAGCAGAGGAAGGGGTTTTTATTTATATATATATATATATATATATATTTTATTTTTTTTTTATTATTTTATTTTTTTAATTCAACAATTGAGTTTCTTTTGGAAATAAAATAATGCCCTCCAGAGTTGACACAGTTAACCCTTTGCGTGCTGGAGGGGTAGCCCTCCGGCACTCAAATGGTTAAAAGAAGTGTAGCATCATTCCATTTATTAAAAAAGTAATGCTTATTGTGTAAAGTTAGCAAAATAAATTCTAAATTGCTCCCCAATGTCCACTGCCACCAGCATACCACCGCATTCCAACTAATCAGCATCTAGCGGGGAGATGACGAAACTTACTAGAAGCGGATTGGCTGGAAGGTATGTAAGTACACATCCCAACCAACTGGAGGCTGCCAATTATTTTGAACAGAGATTGGTATATAAAAGCCAGTCTTTGTTCAAAATTCTCTCAGTAGAATTTGGGCAATAGCCCAACAGGTAGGTAAGGGAGTCTGTGACTATCTGCATGCCTGCCACCGCAGGAGTAATTGAGGAGCAATTCTGAATTTTTTTGCTAACTTTAAACAATAAGCATGACTGTTTTTTTTTAATACATGGAATGACAACCTATTATTTGCAAGAGATGCCAGATCTCTTTTAACCCTTTGTCCTCTGGCACAAAGGGTTAACTGTGGAATCTCTGGGGTGCATTATTTTATTTCCAAAAGAAACTCATTTGATTATTTTTATTTTAAAACAGCTTTTAATGAAAAAGGAAAAGGGAAGAGAGAAGATTGAAGATGACAGACAGTGGATGACAGGTGTTACATTTCTGGGTGTTAAGATGGTGTTAGGGGTAGTAAGTATTATTTGAATGTCATGTTAGGGATAAGTGTTAGGGGTAGTATTATTTAAGTGTCGTGTTAGAGATAGTGTAGGGTTAGTGTATGGGGCTGGGGGGAGGGTTTTGAGTTCACTCTCGTTTGACACTGTGTCAAACGATGAGAGTTGGCTTTTTTCCTTTGATATTCCCACAATTCACACTATTTAGCGTGAGCTGTGGGAACAGAAATCAACAATGAGCATTTCACAACATGGGTTTTGGCCACCAATGCTTGTTGCTCCATGTACTGGGCCAGCTATCAAATAGCTGCGGAACACAAGTGGGTTTGTCGCTCTGTGTGGTTTTTTTTTTTTGCGTTACCAGCTGTTTTACCAGTAGGCATAGAATCAAGCCCTTGGTCTGCTCCAGAATTGCACCAACTTACTTTAGTACATTAGACTCATTGTCGAATAACATGAAAGATTGATATGTTTTAAGCAGGCCACTGGTATATCGCATGCAGGGATAATGTATCAGCTTGTCCCTGCTCAAGCTCTCACAGGTCTCAATTCCTACAGGTTACTTTTCTGTTAATGGTTTCAACACCAACAGATACCCCTCAATAGGATGTAATAAAATGTATGTATCTCCAACGTGCTAGGGAAATATGTCTAATTTATTTAAAATAAGTAAAACGCAATATTAAATGTAAACAAACATCTGCAAACAGTTTAAAAATTGTTCATAAAATAGGTCTGCCACTAGAGCAGGCACAGTTACACATGATAGTTGCCCTTTAGTTTCGAAGAACTTTATAGGAGGCAAATATAGTTTTTGATACCTTTTATTAGCTGAAAGGTATCAAAAACTATATTTGCCTCCTGTATTTCTACGGCTAACACGGTACCAACTCTCATCTGTGAAGAACTTTATATACAGGATTTGAGTTTGATATAGATGCACCCATCCTTTGGATTTGAGGAAATTTGTAAGGGACTGTTATGTGCTGAGGTTGGCCAAAATATATTTTATAACCTGATTTTTTAAAAAAGATTTTTTGTAGTAATGTCACTGAAGCTTAGGAGGGTATGAAATAAATAATTATATCATTCTGATAATCTTGGGAGAGCCGAAGACATAAATAGGCTTTCCAAAGATTTTCCCCTGTTTTTAGCTATTAATGAGATAGTAATGTTCCAAAATAAAAGCAGCTCCAATTAATTTTCATAGTATTTGGACCACAGAGAGTATTATTTCAATACTGAGAGAGTTGTAGTTCAAGAGTAATTGAATGATAAAGTATCCCCCTCCCGCCCCTTTTACTGATGTAACACTGCTCACCGCAGAACAGAAAGGTGGGGTCCAGATGGCTTGCAGAGAGAGACAATCTTCAATTAGCATAATGGTTAAACCTGATAAACCTGTCAAGGGGGCAGGGTTTTCATTGTTCTCACAGTAAGAAAATTGTCCCTTGCTGTGACCTGTCTGGTCTGTGGACCAGATTCCACATCTGAGGGGAGGTGGCTTACACTAGGTAAAAGGGGTAGGAGATGGATACTTTATCATTCAATTACTCTTGAGCTACAACTCTGACAATATTGAAATAACACTCTCCATGGTCCACATACTATGACGATTAATTGGAGAAGCTTTTATTTTGAAACATTACTATCCCTTTAAGACACACAACTTATTGTATATTTTATAGGCAATGTATGTTCCAGTAGTCTATCAGACTGTGGTTGCTTTATCTAAGGCAAACTTTATATTTACTTTCATCAGTTGACACTGGAGGCAGAAATTGGGGTCTGGGAAGTACCAATCATGTTTGTGATCAGAGATTTCAGAAGTGGTCAAAGTTGTTATATTTCATTTTCTCTTCAAAATTTGGAAGGCATTCGATGAAGCTTAGATGGATTTTATAGATTTCATTAAAGCGGAACGTTCACCTAAAATAAAAAATTTAACCATGTCCTTTAATCATTAACACAACATTAGCGCTGTTTCTTTTTCTTCGTAACTCACCTACTAGTGGAGATATTTAGCCTTCAAAACTGGGCACTTCCGCATTCTGCGGATGCCTCAGGACTTTGCAGCTGCCTCAGGGAGCGTGTTCACACTCCCCTTCATAGCTGTATTTCTGTGGGCTAACGTTACAGCAAACTTCGTTTACCATGCAACCGAGGTCGTGGTTTTGAAGGCTAAATATCTCCACTAGTAGGTGAGTTATGAAGAAAACAAACACAGTGCTAATATTGTGTTAATGATTAAAACACATGGTTACATTTTTATTTTGGGTGAAAGTTCCGCTTTAATGAAGTGATTCTCAACCAGGGTGCTGTGGCACTTTGTTATGCCGTGGCCATAACTTAGGTTTCCCAGTGTTTTCTATAAAGACCTTGGCAAATATGTGAGTTGAGTTTCAAATGTATATTTATGGAAATTATGTACAATACGTTTCTCTGAATGTTTGACTTAGGGATAACTGTATATTATTTTTACCCTTCATTACCCTTGACAAATGACACAAAATGTTAGCAGTGCACCGGTGAATTTACACTGCATGTCTGGTGCATAAAAAAACAAAAATTGAGCACTACTGCATTAATCTCATGAAGAAAGGTAGTTGTTATAATCATGATGTTGAATAAGATGTTTGGGTATAGATTTGTATTATTTTATTAAAAAGCATTTGTTCTTCAATCAGTGTTTTTCAAAACTGAATTTTGTTTTGTAAAGAATAGAGAAAGGGAATTGGTGCCAAACTGCACGTTAAATGTTAAATATTGTTTGGTAGAATATGTCTGTACTCAACAGAAAGGATTTTGTTCATATTTTACATGCTGCACTGGAGCATTTCAGTTTTCAGGTTAAATGATTAAGTGGAAAGAGCAGCATTATTGGTGGAATGTCCATTTACAGTCATACTGACCCTCTTTAAAGCGTGAATAATGATCAGATGCTGGGGGGTTAAGTAATGTTAAACCTGTAGTGTAACAGGTCATTGAAGAGTTCCGGAAAAGTGCAAAAGGGTTTTGGGGCCCAGTACTATAAAAATATTCTCCCAAAGGCCTTAACTAGAACTTATTGAGTCTTGGAGTCGATGGGCCCTCCTGAATGTTGCACCTTGTCACAAATGAATCCTTTGCACCCCTGTAGTAGACCCAGATTTAGGAAAGGTGCAGTTTATATTGAGTGAGTTCACAAAGTGCTTATCTCTGGCTTTCAATAAAACATGCTATTGTCACACTACACTGCTCATCTGTGGTTCTCATAAACATAAAATAGTGCCAGCCTGTGCTTCTCACTAAAAATACAGTCTTCTTTCAAAGTGCTAACCCGTGTCTCCTCCTGACAATGTGGTTCTATATTTTTTTTTTATTTTTTTCATAAACCTTGTTATAGAAAAGGGAATTACAATGAACCCATAAGAAACAGTATGATGTTTACAATTAAGTGGTACAGCAATGTAAATGTAAAAATACATCCATTAAGTCAGCAAGGCATCACAGATGGTAAGATATCACTCAATGATATCACTCAATCCCTAAAGCTATATAACAAAGTAATAACAAAACAGAGAACAATAAGTTTCTATTTTCATTCTGTTGTGACCTGCAATGTACTTTCACAGTGTGCTATCATACATATCAATTTGTGCTTCTGAATGGCAGTGTGTTCTTGACATAATGTGTGAACTGTGCTTCTCACTGACAATGTGCTCGAAACATACTGTGGTGACTTGGATTCTCAATAATAACTTTCCTGTCATGCATTGCTTGCCTATGATTCTCAATGACAATATTCTTTTGTCACATAGTGCTAGACTACAATTCCCACTGACAATATGCTCTTCTCTCACAGTACTAACATGTACCTCACTCTGACTGTTTGCTTTCATCATACTATGGTGATATGCGGTTCTATTTTCATATTGATGTGACAGACCTTCTCATTGATAATGTGCTGTTATCATACTGTGGTGACCTGTGTTTCTGAATGATAATGTGCTCTTGTCATATTGTGGTGAACTGTGCTTCTAATAGACAGTGTGATCTATTCATACTGCAGTAACCTGTTGTTCTCTCTGACAATGTGCTCAGCTCATCTTACCGTGGAGACCTCTCCATATCACAGATAACATGCTCTTGTCTAACAATATACATTTGTGATATGTTGACCGATGCTTCCTCTGATGGTGCTTCACAGTGACAGTGTTTTATCATAATGTGGTAACCTGTGTTTCTCCCTGGTGCTCATACTGAGGTGATCTGTGCTTCCCCTGATAGTGCTTTGGTCAACTGTGGTAACCCATGCTACACAATGACAATCTACTCATACTGTGGTGAACTGTGCTTCACCCTGGTTATGTTCTTGACATTGTTAGTGAAAAGAACAGGTCATCATGATATGTGTTCTTGACATACTGTGATAAACTATGTTCACTGACAGTGTGCCACTGCCATATTGTGGTGACCTGTGCTTGTCACTAATAATGTGCTCTTGTCATACAGCGGTTACCTGTGCTTTTTGTTTGAGAACTGGTACTTGTCATTCTGTTGTGAGATGTGCATCACATTAACATTTATGTTTTGCCATGCTGCTGTGTTCTTGCGATACTGTGGAATACGGGTTGTACACTGACAATGTGCTCTTTAGATACTGCGGCGACCTGGGCTTCCCACTGACACTGTTCTTTTGTGATACTTTGATGACCTGTTCCACTCACAAATTACTTGCTCTTGCCAGCCACTGACAGCTCTCCTCTTGTTGACTATACCATAGTTTCAGTTCAATTTACGTTTACGGAAGTGACAGCAGCTTAGGTACATTAGTATAGCTGTGAATACAACCGTGAATACAACCACGGCATCTTTAAACATAAAAGATTAATTAGGTTTCTGCCTTGTCATTGTGCCGAGCAGCAACCAACGATGACGACCCTCGTATGAATTGACAACACTGAAAGAATAGCTTAACAAACCAGCAACAAATACAATTTAAAATATGTATTATGATCCATATATACTCGTAATCTAAAGAAGAGTTCAAGTAATCAATCAAATGATGTATAGTTATAAAGAAAAACATTCTTCAGACGAGGTCACAGGAATACACATCACTCATAAGATGGACCCAGGATGAGTAAACAAAGAGTTAACGTTGACAAGGATGTACTCACCTTTAGAAGTTGTACCATGGAGTGTGCATGCCTGGCTACTGTGTCGCTCTCTTCTTCATTTTGTAATCCTTAATGCTGCAGTGTTGGAAAGCCCTGTGTCACACAGTTAATATCTTCTTTTGATGGTCCACAGACATTAACAAGGCACCAGGTCGTACCTAGAATCGCCTCACTACTGGTTGGACCAGTTCAATAGCAATCCCCGCCACCCTTCACTCACAGACAGGGCTAGGCTGCAGGTGAAATCAGCCTCCCAGTTCGTGACGTCGTCCTGCCCCTTCTCCCCCGCCTCCCTCCTTTTCCTGCTCATTGTATACGCCCAGCTACAGTGGAAGAGTAGACGTCTGTTTCCCCTTTCGGAGCGCAACTGGCCTGTTGTTAAGTTAGAAATGCTGTCTGTGATCCTCGATCAATTTATTGATGGACTAAAACTCCCACTACACTCAGCTGCGTGACGTCTACAGTTTATGTAGGCCAAAAACAGTTGAAGGGCCATGTACTGATCGCACTGATATGCAAGTTTCTCTATGGACATTTATTCGAATGGTTAACCGTCATTTACGCAACAGATAGATTAACCTGGACGTTGCCGAACCCTGACTGACAACAATGTAAATACCTAACTGTAAAGCAGAGAACAATGTAAATACCTAACTGTAAACTAGAGCACCAGCCACTTTAGCCCAACTGTAAACTAGTGCATCAGCCACTTTCATTACTTTCTCTGAATGCTGGAAACCCATCCTTGGTCTTCTGGTACTATGAAATCACCTTCGATCAATTAACCTTTAACTGCTAGAGAACTGTCCAAGACGATGTAAACCTACAGGTTGGACAACTCCATGACGTTCAGAGGGTTAAAGTGATTGAATCACTTATCCATCCACCAGTGCTCAAGCATAGATATTCCGAAAATTGCTCTTTATATATATGGAAGCAAACAGAAGCAATGTTAAATGGGTCTTTTAACCCTCAATGCTGGGCTACAGGTCAATTGAAAAAGTTTCTCTGTATGAAGGTCCTCACATTGCAGGAGCTGTTTTGGGGCTGCACAGTGATGCTCTGGGATTTTTACTGTGTTCCAGTAGCACATAATGCCCTTTATGGATATTGCTCACACTAGTGAACACTGTGTATTAAGGTCCTGTGAGGAGCAGGAGTGAGGATGTGGGAGGTGCTGGGGAGCCAAAGATGCTTTGCCTATGGGCCTCTTGAGATGTAAATCCGGCTTTTGTACTGGGCTGAAGGGTATTCTTTGTGCACTGCCTGAAGAGGCAGGGGATAAGCGGTCTACCCAGGGTAAATCAAATCTAAGATAGGGTTCTTCCAGGGCAAAAGACTTTTGAAGATCATGGAGACTGTAAGTACGTACCCCAGCTCATAATCTGACAGAATTAGTAAATAAGCACACACAGACTCAAAGGATGGTGGTAATGGCCGCAACATTTATTTACACTTAATATTATTTTATTCAAAACCACTTCTTAATAAAATACACCACTTTTATCAGCCCTACAAACCTGATAATAATTGTAACACCATTAACCTTAAATAACCAAGGCTCTGCCCTACCAGCCATGAGCCTAACATTCATTTATTGAACCACATTAACTTAACAAACCCTCCATGCTGCTACAATAAAAAAAGCATATAACATTTATTTATTATTAATATATATATATATATATATATATATATATTTTTTTTTTTTTTTTTTTTTTTAATAAACCATATCATACATAAATAATCCAAAATTCCTTATTATTTCAAATATTTGGGCGGGTGGGTGGGAGCTGAGAGACCTGCTGCTACAGAAAGCTGGCTCCAAGGTGGAAAAATTAAAACGGATTCTGATATTTATACTACTCCCCGCCCAAAGCAGCATACCTGACGTGAGGTAAGATATACTTGACCAATCAAACTGCTAGGCGGGAAAGAACCAGTATTTCTAGCAATTTCTACCGCTCCTTTTTTAATCAAAACTATATACATTTAAAGGAGAATACACTCAATTATTGAACTTTAACTACAACCCAAAAAAAAGGGGACTACCACAGCTCCATGGAGTCCCTCTTTATTCAATACGGTCCCTTTCATGGAGACTGTAAGTACGTACCTGTTACAGTTCAGTACACTCAAACGGTAGATGTTGGTAAAAAACACAATTTTATTTAAAGCACACAAGGAATAGCGTAACCCTCACGGGTCCAATATATAGCACATAAATAACTGACACCGGGCAGGTTACATTAGCAAGTTTAACCCACACGGGTCTAGTATGTACAACAGAATACAATACTGACACAGGTCAGGTAAATATGATTGATACAGTGTAATAGAGTCCAGAGATACCAGTGAGGCCACTGACTCAGTTGCCCAGATAAGCAGAGGCCCAATGTCGCCTATAGACAGAGATAACGACAGTGATAGGATGGCAGCAAAGAGCAGGCAAGATCACCTGAGCGGGAGGTTGCAACGGTGGACCCCACCGGAGACTACAACTGTGTGAGTCAGTACTTGTGCCAGGAACGTATGCCCCACTGAGACTATCCACCACCGTGTGCCCGTGCCACCCCCGAAGGGGTTAATGAACGCTATGGTCTTAATGTGGAAGGCAACCGGAAGCGCCCAACTGAACCCAGAGCGGAAGACCAAGCAAACAAGTATACCGGTGATGAGGATGACAGTGGTGAAACAAGTAGTGGCACAAGGCACCACCCCAGGAGGGGTTAATGAACGCTATGGTCAGAATACGGAAGGGAACCGGATGCGCCCAACTGAACCCAAGAGCGGCAGATCAAGTGAACAGTGTGGAGGAATAATGGCACAATAAGACTCAAACCCACGGACTGGACTACAAACGGTAAAGGAGTTCCATAGCTCTGTGGTGCACGTTAACGTGAGTGAAGTGCACAGAGGAAAGCAACAGGCACTGACGGGGTCTTCACCCAGCCGGGCACGGAAGGAGCAGGAACTACAGCCAAACCGATTCGGTACACGGAGCAGGAACCTCAGCCAAGCCGGGTCGGTACACGGAGCAGGATCGTCAGTCTCGCCGGGTCGGTACACGGAGCAGAATCGTCGGTCTCGCCGGGTCGGTACACGGAGCAGGAACGTCAGCCAGGCTGGGTCAGAACAGGAAGCAGGAACATCAGCCAATCCGAATCGGTACACAGAAGCAGGAACAGTAGCTAATAGCGTAGTCAGGCAGTCCGGGTCATACACTGGTATCAAACAAACGAAACAAGCGCTAGGCATCAGGTACACCACGAAAGGGCAACCCCTAAGTGACAGCCCAGAGTATATAAAGGCTGTCACTGGGAGGAGCTGTACAGCGCAGCCAATGAAAAGGCACCAGGAAATAAGCGTGTCAAAATGTCGCTAGAATCACGGACACCGTGATAGTACCCTCCTCTCAAAGACCCCTCTCCGAAAAGAGGGACCTGGGGGACCCAAGGGGATACTTGGCATGGAAGTTGCGCTGTAATCTGGGAGCATGAAGGTCCTTAGAATCAACCCATGAACGCTCCTCTGGACCATAGCTTTTCCAACGGACCAAATATTGTAATCTCCCTCTGAATCTACGTGAGTCAATAATATTTTGTACCTCATACTCTTCTTGACCTTGTATTCGAACGGGGCCAGGAGCCACAGGAGTAGTAGTGTACCGATTACAAATCAGAGGTTTTAACAATGATACGTGGAACACATTATGGATACGCATGGATGCTGGAAGGTCCAGAGAATATGACACGGGGTTAATTTTACGGATAACTTTGAATGGACCAATGAACCGGGGAGCCAACTTATTGCAAGGGGTCTGTAGATTCAGATTCTTCAAGGAGAGCCATACCCTGTCCCCAACCTGAAATGAGACCGCTGTCAGCCGTCTACAGTTAGCTTGGCGCTGATAACGCTGGAACAATGTACTGAGGGTCCTCTACACCTGTGCCCAAGTGGAATGGAGTTGCTCCATATGCTCATCCAGAGCTGGAATTTGCTGCGTCTGAAATGAGTCCGGGAGCAGACAAGGTTTGAACCCATAATTGATGAGAAACGGGGAACTCCCGGACGATGAATTAACTGCACAATTCCTGGCAAACTCCGCCCAAGGCAACAGGTCGTCCCAATTATCATGATGGTCAGGCACAAAACAGCACAAAAACTGTTCCAAGCCCTGATTGGCACGCTCGCGGCTCCGTTGGTCTGGGGATGATATGCAGAGGAAAATGATAATTGTATGCCCATATGCGCACAGAATGCCCTCCAGAATCTAGACACGAATTGGCTCCCACGGTCGAACACCAATACTCTGGGTACGCCATGCAACCGGAAAACTTCCCTGGCAAGCACCTTTGCCAACTCCTGGGCACACAAAGTGTGCCATTTTGGAAAATCTATTGACTATCATCATCAATATAAAAGAATATCCCCTAGACACCGGTAATTCTCCCATAAAGTCGATGGAGACATGAGACCAAGGACGTTCTCCATTGGGTACCGGCTGTAGCAGGCCCACTGGAAGGTGTCTAGGGGATTTTGCACAGGTAGAACAAGCTGCAGTAAATGCTGTGCAGTCGGCACGCAAGGAAGGCCACCAGAATAACTGCGAGAGTTGATTCTTGCCAACATGCCCAGCAGCCTTAGAAGCGTGATACGTCTCAACAAGACGAGTACGGAAAGGTTCGGCTACGAAACATTTGCCCACTGGGGTCTCAGGTGGAGCATTAGCGTGATTAGTGAGAATCTCCTCCCCCAGGGGTGAGGTAATACTGGTTCGCAATGTAGCTAAAATGCAATCAGGCTGGATGATCAGTACCGGAACCTCCTCCTTCTCGGTGTCAGGGTTAAATTGCCTGGACAGGGCATCTGCCCTGATATTCTTGGACCCAGGCAGATAGGATACAATAAAGTTAAAGCGCGACAGAAATAAGGCCCATCTAGCCTGACGAGAGGACAGTCCCTTAGCCTCAGATAGGTACGTTACATTTTTGTGATCAGTCAAGATCAATACTGGGGTTCGGGTACCCTCAAGCAGGTGCCTCCATTCCTTGAGGGCCAGAATAATTGCCAACAGCTCCCTGTCCCCAATCTCATAGTGACTTTGCGCGCTAGACAATTTTTTGGAAAATAATCCACAGAGCCTTAGCATACTCCCAGGGTCCAGGCTCTGTGACAATATGACCCCTACCCCAGATTCTGAGGAATCGACCTCCAAGGTAATTGGCAGGGAGGGATTAGGGTGGGACAGCACAGGAGCAGAAGCAAATGCAGACTTTAGTGTCACGAAAGCCTGTTCAGCTTCCGGAGACCACTGGGAGGGATCCGCACCCTTGTATGTTAAGTCAGACAGAGGTTTCACAATAGTAGAAACGTTTCTGATGAATTTCCTATAATAATTAGCAAAACCGAGAAAGCGTTGGATAGCCTTGAGCACCTTAGGACGTGGCCACTGCATGACTGCTGCCAACTTATCCTTGTCCATTGCGATGCCATCCTTAGAGATAATGAAGCCCAGGAATGGTAACATGGGCTTGTGCAATTCGCATTTCTCGATTTTGCAAAAGAGTTTATTCTCACGAAGTTTAAGCAACACGGCTGTCACATCCTTGATGTGTTGCGACAAGCTTGACGAATGTATGAGAATATCATCAAGATATACAACTACGCAAGACTGTAGCATGTCACGTAAGATATCATTAATAAACTCTTGAAACACTGCTGGTGCGTTACATAGCCCGAACGGCATTACCAGATATTCATAGTGGCCTGATCTGGTATTGAATGCCGTTTTCCACTCATCACCGGCCCTTATCCTTATCAAATTATAGGCGGCCCGCAAATCAAGTTTGGTAAAGATAGAGGAACCCTTCAATCGATCAAACAGCTCAGTGATGAGTGGTATAGGATACGCATTCTTCGGCATCAGTTTATTTAATCCAGGATAGTCTATACAGGGTCGTAGTTCGCCACTCTTCTTCTTTACGAAAAAGAATCCTGCCCCTGCGGGCGAGGATGACTTCCTGATAATGCCCCTCTTCAGGGCATCAGCAATATACTCCTCCATGGCCCAATTCTTCTCGCAAGACAACGGGTAAGCACGACCCCGAGGAGGAAAGGCACCAGGAGGCAGATCAATCACACAGTCACAAGCCCTGTGAGGCGGCAGTGCACTGGCCTCTCCCTTACTGAAAATGTCATTGAATTGGCAATACTCAGCCGGCACTGAGGGAGAGGTACACATGATCCTAGTAGGGTGGGATATGCAATGTTTATCACAAAACTCTGACCAGGCTGTAATCTCGCAAGTCTGCCAGTCAAACCTGGGGTTGTGCATATGTAACCAAGGAAACCCCAATATGAGAGCATGATGCGGGGAATGGATAATCTGAAACCGTTGAACCTCAGAATGCAGTGCCCCAATACACAAAGATAAAGGAATTGTCTCCATAGTAATTTGGGCAGGTACCAATGGTCCACCATCAATGGCCTCAATCTTTAAAGGAGACTCCTTTTCCACCAGTGGAATGTTATGGGAGGCAGCAAACGATTCGCCCATAAAATATCAAGCAGCACTGGAATCGACAAGTGCCAGGACCTCCACAGCGAATTCAGCCCAGGCGACTACAACCTGTATACAGTAGTAGGCTTCTGACTAGTTGGGTCCAGGGACTGCTGAACGCCACCTAGGGCCTGTCCCTCAAGGTACCATAGGTGCGTTTGTTTCCCGGTCGTGTCAGGCAAGAACGGAGCAAATGACCAGCCTGGCCACAATATAAGCAGAGGCCTTGTCTGCGGCGATGCGCCCTCTCCTCTTTGGACAACCTAGTGAACCCCAATTGCATCGGTTCACCACTCTCACCAGCTAGTACTGGAGGCATGGGAGGTGAGAGAGGCATGGGTGGGAAGCTTGATCTTGCTGATCCCATTTTTCTGGCCCTCTGCTTCCGGTCCTTAGCTGCCATACGTTCCCTAATACGGGAATCCATCAAGATCGAGAAATTAATAAATTCATCAAGATCCGTTGGCAGTTCTCGTGCTGCCGTCTCATCCTTTAAACATTCGCAAAGTCCCTGTGCAAAGGCTGCCACCAGTGCTTCATTGTTCCAGCCCACCTCTGTTGCTAAAGTACGAAATTCGATGGCATAGTCAGCAACTGTGCAAGACCCTTGTTGAATCTCCATAAGTTTTTCTGCAGCAGAGTCAGCTCTCCCAGGAACTTCAAAAACTCTACGAAATGCCCTTACGAACTCAGTGAAGTTCCTAGTACATGGTTTAGCGGCTTCCCACAAAGGGTTTGCCCATGCCAGGGCTCTGCCCATCAGCAATGAAATCATGAAGCCCACTTTACTGCGATCACTGGGAAAGGCATGAGGGATTAATTCTAGGAAGATTTCCAACTGATTAATGAACCCTCTGCACAGGGTAGGTTCACCATTGTACCTATGAGGTAGTGGAGCGGTAGCCATCAGACCTCTGTTAGCGTTAGTTTGCTGCGCTCCCAGTGTCGAAACGGGGGGGACCACCGGAGCAGGTACTGGTTTATTCAAGTGTGTCGTGCGCTCAAGAATCGTTTGAACAGCCAGTGCCAACTGATCCAACAGCTGTTCATGAAGATCCATCCTCCAATGGATACTCTGTGCATTACCGTTACCGTCTGAGGTCATGGCCCTTTTTGTACTGTTACAGTTCAGTACACTCAGAAACGGTAGATGTTGGTAAAAAACACAATTTTATTTAAAGCACACTGGAAAAATGAGACATGTCAGAGTGCTAAGGGTAGCAGGTTTTTGAACACACTTCGTGAAAGCTACATGTCACAAATGGTGGAAGCGCCGACAAGAAATAACAATGTATTGGACCTAGTGATCACTAATAACACAGAAATGGTATCCAATATTAAGGTAAGAGAACATTTGGGAAACAGTGATCACAACATGGTTACATTTGAGATCAGTCTGGCAAAGCAAAAATTTATAGGTTCAACCAAAACTCTTAATTTTAAAAAAGCGAACTTCAAATTGTTAAGGGCCTCAATGCAACACACAGACTGGGATATTTTATTTAAAGGCAAAAATACTGAGGAAAAATGGTCAGAATTCAAATTTAGGTTGCAGAAATGTACCCAACAGTATATACCAATGGGGAACAAATGCAGAAGAAGTAAGTCACAGCCAATGTGGTTAACTGCACATGTAAAGAAGGAAATGGCAAGGAAAAAAAACGCATTCAAATTATTTAAGTCTGAAGGAACTGAACAATCTTTCTTAAAATACAGGGAGTGCAACAAAGATTGCAAAAAGGCAATTAGGGTAGCAAAAATAGATAATGAAACTCGAATTGCAAGGGAAAGCAAGACTAATCCAAAAAAGTTTTTTAAATATATAAATAGCAAAAAACTTAAGAGGGAGTGCATTGGACCATTCAAAAATGAGATGGGTGAGTTGGTTAGTGAGGATAAGGAAAAGGCTGGTGTTTTAAACACTTTCTTTGCATCAGTATATACAAGGGAGCAAGGAATGGTAGAAGAGCCTCCGTAAGTAACAAATAAAACAATGCAATTAATAGATATTGGGTTAACTCAAGGAGATGTCATGGGAAGACTGAACAAAATTAAGACCAACAAAGCACCGGGTCCTGATGGTATACATCCAAGGGTTCTTTAGGAACTCAGTGCAGTGTTAGCAAAACCCCTATATTTACTCTTTAAAGATTCTATTACAACAAGCTCAGTGCCAGAGGATTGGCGAAGAGCTAACATAGTGCCTCTATTTAAGAAAGGAACTAAAACAGAACCTGGGAATTATAGACCAGTGAGTTTGACCTCTGTAGTGGGAAAACTATTAGAAGGGATAATAAGGGACTATATTCAGGATTACAACACAAAAAATAAAATCATTAGCATGAATCAACATGGTTTTATGAAGAATAGATTGTGCCAAACTAATCTTTTCAGCTTCTATGAGGAGGTAAGCAGCAACCTAGACAATGGCAAGGCAGTAGATGTAGTATATCTAGACTTTGCAAAGGCATTTGATACAGTGCCGCACAGAAGGCTGGTGTATAAAATAAGGAAATTGGGGCTAGGAGATAACCTTTGCAATTGGATACAAAACTGGCTGAAGGATAGGGAACAGTGTGTGGTTGTAAATGGAAAATTCTCCAGTACAGTTAAAGTGGAGAGTGGAGTACCTCAGGGTTCAGTATTGGGTCCGCTGCTTTTTAACATGTTTATAAATGACCTGGAAATAGATATAGAAAGCAAAATATCAATATTTGGAGATGATACTAAATTATGCAAAGTCATTAACTCAGAACAGGATATTTTCTCTCTACAGAGGGACTTACATAAAATGTCAGATTGGGCAAACATGTGGAATATGAAGTTTAATGTGAGGAAGTGTAAAGGCATGCATTTGGGAGGAAACAATCTCAAAGCTACTTATAAACTTAATGGAATAATTTTAGGTGACTCGTTGCTAGAAAAAGACCTGGGTATCCTTGTCAACTACAAACTTGGAAACAGTGACCAGTGTCAAACAGCAGTAGCAAAGGCAAACAAAGTCCTGTCTTGCATAAAAAGAGGTATCGAAGCAAGAGTGGATAACATTATTTTTCCATTATACAAATCATTGGTAAGACCTCACCTTGAGTATGCAGTGCAATTTTGGGCACCGGTTCTGAAAAAGGATATACTAGAACTAGAGAGGGTACAGCGGAGAGCAACAAAATTAATTAAGGGAATGGAGGACTTGACATATGAGGAACGACTAAACAAACTTGGGTTATTTACTGTAGAGAAAAGACAACTAAGAGGAGACCTTATCACATTGTACAAGTATATGAGTGGTCAATACAAGGATCTCTGCGGTGAGCTATTTATTCCAAGGCCTGACCAGGGGACACCCCTTGAGATTAGAGGAAAGGAGGTTTAAACTTCAGCAGAGGAAGGGTTTTTTTACGGTAAGGTCTGTCAAATTGTGGAATTCATTGCCCAGGGAGGTAGTTATGGCAGATACAATGGATACATTTAAGAGAAGATTAGATACATTTCTTTCAAAAGGGAACATACAGAGTTATACTGTTTATCAGTAGGCTGATCAGGAAGGCCTGATAAAGACTAATTTAATTGGTAGCAGGAAAGCTATAAAATTCTCAGTTACTGAGGTATGAGGCGAAGGTTGAACTTGATGGACTTGTGTCTTTTTTCAACCTAATTTACTATGTTACTATGAATAGCGTAACCCTCACGGGTCCAGTATATAGCACATAAATAACTGACACCGAGTCCAGAGATACCAGTGAGGCCACTGACTCAGTTGCCCAGATAAGCGGAGGCCCAATGTCGCCTATAGACAGAGATAGTGACAGTGACAGGATGGCATCAAAGAGCAGGCAAGATCACCTGAGCGGGAGGTTGCAACGGTGGACGCCCACGGAGACTACAACTGTGTGAGTCAGTGCTCGTGCCAGGAACGTATGCCCCACTGAGACTATCCACCACCGTGTGCCCGTGCCACCCCCGAAGGGGTTAATGAACGCTATGGTCTTAATGTGGAAGGCAACCGGAAGCCCCCAACTGAACCCAGAGCGGAAGACCAAGAGAACAAGTATACCGGTGATGAGGATGACAGTGGTGAAACAAGTAGTGGCACAAGGCACCACCCCAGGAGGGGTTAATGAACGCTATGGTCAGAATACGGAAGGGAACCGGATGCGCCCAACTGAACCCAAGAGCGGCAGATCAAGTGAACAGTGTGGAGGAATAATGGCACAATAAGACTCGAACCCACGGACTGGACTACAAACGGTAACGGAGTTCCATAGCTCTGTGGTGCACGTTAACGTGAGTGAAGTGCACAGATGACAGCAACAGGCACTGACGGGGTCTTCACCCAGCTGGGCACGGAAGGAGCAGGAACTACAGCCAAATCGATTTGGTACACGGAGCAGGAACCTCAGCCAAGCCGGGTCGGTACACGGAGCAGGGTCGTCGGTCTCGCCGGGTCGGTAAACGGAGCAGGATCGTCGGTCTCACCGGGTCGGTACACGGAGCAGGAACGTCAGCCAGGCTGGGTCAGAACAGGAAGCAGGAAGTCAGCCAATCCGAATCTGTACACAGAAGCAGGAACAGTAGTTAATAGCGTACTCAGGCAGTCTGGGTCATACACTGGTATCAAACAAACGGAATAAGCACTAGGCATCAGGTACACCACGAAAGGGCAACCCCTAAGTGACAGTCCAGAGTATATAAAGGCTGTCACTGGGAGGAGCTGTACAGCACAGCCAATGAAAAGGCACCAGGAAATAAGCCTGTCAAAATGTCGCTAGAATCACGGGCGCCGTGATAGTACCCCAACTCATAACCTGACAGAATTAGTAAATAAGCATACACAGACTCAAAAGATGGTGGTAATGGCCGCAGCATTTATTTAAACTTAATATTATTTTATTCAAAACCACTTCTTAATAAAATACACCTCTTTTATCAGCCCTACAAGTCTGATAATAAATGTAACACCATTAACCTTAAATAACCAAGGCTCTGACCTACCAGCCATAAGCCTAACATTCAATTATTTAACCACATTAACTTACCAAACCCTCCACAGCCATGTCTTGCTGACCTCAGCAAGGGCCAGGGCCGGCGCCACCAATAGGAGAGGTAGGCGCCGGCCTAGGGCGCACATCTACTGGGGGCGCAGCAGCATTGCCCCGCCAGAATGCCTGCTTCCCCCACTCACCAATTGGTGCCCAAGTCAGTGGCATAACGGGGGGAGACCAGAAAATGTTGGCCAGCCTAATACTTTGACGGTGACAGCAGCTAGGACCATGTCACAAGCAGCTACGCTGACACTTTGCATACTGGGTGTTTCTTCATTGGTCTGGATGCCACTTTTAAACTTGCACTGTCCTCAGAACAAAATCCCAGCATGCATAATGTCTGTGTCGCCACGTGTGACATGGTCCCGAATATGGGCAATGGGGGGAAAAGAGACAGCGTGGAGTGGAGACCTCATGGAGGACTCAAGACACTGCAGGCCTTCAGGTCAGGAAGTCTTCACCAGTGATCCGCTCCCTTCCTCCTCACATAAAGAGGTAAGAGGGGGAAACTGAGGCAAGGGGGGGCATCAAGAGGTGTGAAAGAGGATCAATCAAGATTAGAAGGAGGAGAAAGTCAAAAGGGTGGATGAAGTCAGAATGGGGGAGGTCAAAAGGGGGGAGAGAGTCAAAGGGGGGAGAAGAGAGTCAAAAGGGGGGGGAGAAGAGAGTCAAAAGGGGGGGGGAGAGTCAAACACATTAACAAACCAAGTGTTACACATAGAGATAAGCACAAACACTGAAACACATACAGACAAGCATACACATTGACACACTTATACACATATAGAGAAACACACACACCGATACTGCTATAGAGACTCACACACACATACACATATAGGGAACACATGCAATGACACACTGATACACATACAGAGAAACGCTGACACATATACACATATAGAGAACACACAAATTGACAATTGCACTTGTACACATACAGGGAACACACATACATTGACACTTACACATATATAGGGAATACACACACACTGATATTTATACACATAGGGGCATAAAGGGGAGGGACACAAGGGGCGGAGCCAGGGGGTGGCAAATTGAGGTTTTGCCTAGGGTGGCAAAAATCCTTGCACCAGCCCTGGCAAGGGCTGCGCCCACCCAGCGCTAGTTCAGTTAATGCTTGTAATCCTAAATTGAAAATATCCAGACCCACGTCTGACAAATGAGTACCATCCATTCACTACCATCCTCTAGATCACAGTGCCTATAAGTGACTCCTCCCACAAGATGAAAAACTTTAGCTAACATTCTATTTAATTTCTTTCTAGTCCTTTCCAACGGCTTCTGCTCCTTTTCCCCTAGCCAACATAAGTAAGGGACTATTTCAGAAAAAGCTAAAATAACCTTTGGAAAAAAATTTAAAATCCTAATTAAAGATGCTTTAATCTGGAACAGCAACTCCAATGACTTTACAAACCCTAAAGCATTCCCTCCTGCATGAATAATAACTATATCTGGAGGAGGGAATTTCTGAAAACATAAACTTAACTCTACCTCCATTCAGTCCCATGTCAAACCCCTTTTACCATGCCACCAAACTCTGCAGTTTTCCACATTGAATCCTAAGTTGTCTGTGTAAGATCTCACCAAAGCCCTTTTCCAAGACCAATATATAAATGAATGTCCCACTATCCAAATTTTTATGAACCTGCAAAAAATATAATAGTTACTGAGCATTGTCTGGATACAAAAGCTGAGGACGAATGTAAATTTTGTATCTATTAGAACTCCAACGTCCTATTCTTTTTATAACATTTTCTGAGACTCCCGATTTGTAAGCTTCGGTAGCTGCTCCAATTCTAAAAGAATGCAAACTATATCTACAATGCCCTGGGCCCAATTTTTCCACACAGAGTGAAAAAACACTGTTAAACTGGTACCTTGAAACAGGAGAACATCCTGATGAATGAAAAAACTACCCTGAACCTCAGGCCTAATGTTAACAAAACGCATCAACCCTTTAACTGGACAATGAGGAGAATCTTCTAATTCGTTAAGATTTAACCAAATACCTTTACCATCTTGGTCTGTTTTTGATTTTTGTATAAAAACTGAGACCATGCCTTTAAAAAACCTAATGTGCTGACATAATAAAGGACTAACAACTAATTTCTTTTTTGCTACAATCTCCCCAACTCTTAAAGCCCAAAAAAATGCTAACAGGAAAACTGCTTTAAATACCACGAACTCGAAATCGTCCTTACAAACTACTTTCAACGTCTTAATCAAATCTGCCAAAAAAGGCGCTGATAATGGCCTTCTGCTATCTTTTTTAAATGTCATCTTACAGTAACCTTTTAACATTTGTTTTACCGCAAATACTTTACCACAATCATTAAAACCTAGAAATCTGATCAGTGACCTGTGCCCTGAAAGACTGAGTTTGGATACCTGCTGGAAAAATACAATAAGTATATTGTGTGTGGTGTAGTCTGGTAAAGGAGAGGTTAAAAAACAAATCTTTGGGTTTTGTTTTCCCTCTCTTTGCTGTGAGACAAGCAAATAATTGAAGTCTGGTGTGGTGGGAGTGACTAATTGCTGTGTTTGTAATTGGTGGATTCCTGGATTAAATAGCAAGGAGTGAGAGAGCTCTTTAAGTTGATCAATGACCTGTGCCCTGAAAGACTGAGTTTGGATACCTGCTGGAAAAATACAATAAGTATATTGTGTGTGGTGTAGTGTGGTAAAGGAGAGGTTAAAAAAACAAATCTTTGGGTTTTGTTTTCCCTCTCTTTGCTGTGAGACAAGCAAATAATTGAAGTCTGGTGTGGTGGGAGTGACTAATTGCTGTGTTTGTAATTGGTGGATTCCTGGATTAAATAGCAGATACATAGTGAATACTTGAACGTGTGAATCTTGCATCAGTGTAGAAGTGTGGTAAGTGCGGGAATTTAAAACAGGGGAATTCAAGTGCAGAAGTGTGGTAAGTGCGGGAATTTAAAACAGGGGAATTCAAGTGCAGAAGTGTGGTAAGTGCAGGAATTTAAAACAGGGGAATTCAAATACAGGGGACTGCTATTACAAGGGACTGGTTCCACGTGAAGAGTTAGAAGGAATCTGGTTAAGTACATAAGAGTGTGTTTGGTGTTTTATTGGTATTTTATTAAGGTTTAAAAAAAAAAAAAATTGTGTGGGTATTGCAAGAGTTAAAAAAACTGTTTATTGGGTTTTTCTCTGGCCTGTGTGATTAGGGCTGATTGCTAAGGGATTTCACCTGGCTGCTAGTTACTATAAATACAGTCCATTAGCTCTGTGGAGCTGGCTCTGTGAGACTGCTATTACAAGTGACTGGTTCCAGGTGAAGAGTTAGAAGGAATCTGGTGACTGTCATTTCAAAGGATTTATTGCATTCACATTTAAGGTTGGTTACTTACCATATAGTGAGCATTAGAGGATAATATAAAGCTATTTGAATTGTAAAACCAAGCATGAGTGATAGCAGGTTAGCCAATCTCACGCAGTGCACATCTTGTCACGGGTTTGAACACTTGGAGCAATCGTTCCAGGGGTCATACCACTGTGCCAAGTGTGAGCATATTTTCTCTTTAGAGTCTAAGATATTGGATTTGGAGAGAAATATTGCAACATTGCGAGACATTGGAAACCTGGAAAGGAGTTTAGAACTCACAGAGCAGGTAGTATGTGGGGTTAGTGGTGAAGAGGGTGGAGTTGTAGATGAGGAGCAACAGGTAGGCAGCTGGGTAACAGTAAGGAGGGGAGGTAGTGGGCAGAGGAAGAGGAAGGCCAGTTCTGAGTTGACTCAGTCCAACAGATTTGCAAGATTGTGTGAAGATGTTGATGAGAATTGCTCAGAATTGGCAACACTGGAGAGGGCTGATTCCTCTAGCAGCCAGGGGAACAGTCCTCCTTCCAGGCTAGATGGGATGCAGAGCAGGCAGAAACCAAGGCAGGTGGTGGTAATAGGGGACTCTAGTAGATAGGGTAATCTGCCGCCAGGAACGTGAATGCCGAACGGTATGCTGTCTCCCGGGTGCTCGGGTTCGGCATGTTGCGGACAGGGCTGACAGATTATTGGGAGGGGCTGGAAGTGATCCAGCTGTCTTGGTACATATTGGAACCAATGACAAAATAGGAGGAAGATGGAGGTCCCTAAAGAAGGATTTCAGGGATTTAGGGTGCAAGCTTAAGGCAAGGACCTCTAAGGTAGTATTTTCTGAAATACTACCTGTGCCATGCGCCAGTGCAGGTAGGCAGAGGGAGCTCAGGGAGCTTAATGCATGGCTCAAGCAATGGTGTAGGAAGGAGGGTTTTGGGTTTTCCCGAAAATTGTCCAAAGCAGAGATACTTTACCAAATTGGTGACAGAGAATTACTGGCTATAGTCCTGGGCAGACTTTGCTGTTGGGTACAATCTATATGGAAGAGATGGATTGCACCTAAATGGTAGAGGAGCCTCTGTTTTAGGGGAGAGAATGCTAGGAAGCTTGGAGGAGCTTTTAAACTAGGAAAGGGGGGGGTATAGATAGCAAAAATGGGGTAGATAGAGCAGATAGGAACTGGGTCCAAGTAAATGACCAGGGGGGTGGAGAAAGGGTGGGGAGAAATTTAGTCAGTAGGGAGGAACTCCTAGTAAAGGAAAGTGAAGAAAAAATGCATGTAGGGATTAATATATGTAAAGACTTCAAAATCAATTGTATGCTAGCAAATGCAAGAAGTATGGTAGATAAAATAGGAGAACTAGAATTGCTGGCAGTTAATGAGCAACTGGACATAATTGGAATAACAGAAACATGGTGTAACGAAGCACATGACTGGACTGTAAATATAGAGGGCTATTCCCTGTTTAGAAGAGACAGAATTAATAGAAAAGGTGGAGGTGTGTGCTTATATTTGAAAACAGAGCTAAATCCAGTTTTGCAAGGTGATATTAGTGAGGAAACTGGCCAAACTATGGAGTCCATATGGGTAGAAATCGAGACTAAATGTGGTGTGAAAGGTAAAAAAAAGTTGTCGGTGGGCATATGCTACAAACCACCAAATATCGATGACAATGATGAGGCCCAACTGCTATTGCAAATGAGGAAAGCTGCCCAGTTTGGGCATACTATAATTATGGGAAATTTTAATTATCCAGATATCAACTGGAAAAATGAGACCTGTCAGAGTGCTAAGGGTAGCAGGTTTTTGAACACACTTCGTGAAAGCTACATGTCACAAATGGTGGAAGCGCCAACAAGAAATAACAATGTATTGGACCTAGTGATCACTAATAACACAGAAATGGTATCCAATATTAAGGTAAGAGAACATTTGGGAAACAGTGATCACAACATGGTTACATTTGAGATCAGTCTGGCAAAGCAAAAATGTATAGGTTCAACCAAAACTCTTAATTTTAAAAAAGCGAACTTCAAATTGTTAAGGGCCTCAATGCAACACATAGACTGGGATATTTTATTTAAAGGCAAAAATACTGAGGAAAAATGGTCAGAATTCAAATTTAGGTTGCAGAAATGTACCCAACAGTATATACCAATGGGGAACAAGTGCAAAAGAAGTAAGTCACAGTCAATGTGGTTAACTGCACATGTAAAGAAGGAAATGGCAAGGAAAAAAAACGCATTCAAATTATTTAAGTCAGAAGGAACTGAACAATCTTTCTTAATATACAGGGAGTGCAACAAAGATTGCAAAAAGGCAATTAGGGTAGCAAAAATAGATAATGAAACTCGAATTGCAAGGGAAAGCAAGACTAATCCAAAAAAGTTTTTTAAATATATAAATAGCAAAAAACTTAAGAGGGAGTGCATTGGACCATTCAAAAATGAGATGGGTGAGTTGGTTAGTGAGGATAAGGAAAAGGCTGGTGTTTTAAACACTTTCTTTGCATCAGTATATACAAGGGAGCAAGGAATGGTAGAAGAGCCTCCGTAAGTAACAAATAAAACAATGCAATTAATAGATATTGGGTTAACTCAAGGAGATGTCATGGGAAGACTGAACAAAATTAAGACCGACAAAGCACCGGGTCCTGATGGTATACATCCAAGGGTTCTTTAGGAACTCAGTGCAGTGTTAGCAAAACCCCTATATTTACTCTTTAAAGATTCTATTACAACAAGCTCAGTGCCAGAGGATTGGCGAAGAGCTAACATAGTGCCTCTATTTAAGAAAGGAACTAAAACAGAACCTGGGAATTATAGACCAGTGAGTTTGACCTCTGTAGTGGGAAAACTATTAGAAGGGATAATAAGGGACTATATTCAGGATTACAACACAAAAAATAAGATCATTAGCACGAATCAACATGGTTTTATGAAGAAAAGATCATGCCAAACTAATCTTTTCAGCTTCTATGAGGAGGTAAGCAGCAACCTTGACAATGGCAAGGCAGTAGATGTAGTGTATCTAGACTTTGCAAAGGCATTTGATACAGTACCACACAGAAGGCTGGTGTATAAAATAAGGAAATTGGGGCTAGGAGATAACCTTTGCAATTGGATACAAAACTGGCTGAAGGATAGGGAACAGTGTGTGGTTGTAAATTCTCCAGTACAGTTAAAGTGGAGAGTGGAGTACCTCAGGGTTCAGTATTGGGTCCGCTGCTTTTTAACATGTTTATAAATGACCTGGAAATAGATATAGAAAGCAAAATATCAATATTTGCAGATGATACTAAATTATGCAAAGTCATTAATTCAGAACAGGATATTTTCTCTCTACAGAGGGACTTACATACAATGTCAGATTGGGCAAACATGTGGAATCTGAAGTTTAATGTGGGGAAGTGTAAAGTCATGCATTTGGGAAACAATCCCAAGGCTTCTTATAAACTTAATGGAATAATTTTAGGTGACTCGTTGCTAGAAAAAGACCTGGGTATTCTTGTCAACTACAAACTTGGAAACAGTGACCAGTGTCAAACAGCAGTAGCAAAGGCAAACAAAGTCCTGTCTTGCATAAAAAGAGGTATTGAAGCAAGAGTGGATAACACTATTTTGCCATTATACAAATCATTGGTAAGACCTCACCTTGAGTATGCAGTGCAATTTTGAGCGCCGGTTCTGAAAAAGGATATACTAGAACTAGAGAGGGTACAGCGGAGAGCAACAAAATTAATTAAGGGAATGGAGGACTTGATATATGAGGAACGACTAAACAAACTTGGTTTATTTACTCTAGAGAAAAGACAACTAAGAGGAGACCTTATCACATTGTACAAGTATATGAGTGGTCAATACAAGGATCTCTGCGGTGAGCTATTTATTCCAAGGCCTGATCAGGTGACCAGGGGACACCCCTTGAGATTAGAGGAAAGGAGGTTTAAACTTCAGCAGAGGAAGGGTTTTTTTATGGTAAGGTCTGTCAAATTGTGGAATTCATTGCCCAGGGAGGTAGTTATGGCAGATACAATGGATACATTTAAGAGAAGATTAGATACATTTCTTTCAAAAGGGAATATACAGAGTTATACTGTTTATCAGTAGGCTGATGAGGAAGGTCTGATAAAGACTAATTTAATTGGTAGCAGGAAAGCTATAAAATTCTCAGTTTCTGTGGTATGAGGCGAAGGTTGAACTTGATGGACTTGTGTCTTTTTTCAACCTAATTTGCTATGTTACTATGTGAAGAACATAAGACTTATACTTATCTTCCCTGTAAAACAAAGGCTAAAAACTGTTATCTTCTGCCCATTTAAACCAATTGTTCCAGGCTGCCACGTAACCAGACCAGGTTGATTTTGACACTGAACTAGTGATGAAACGACCCATCTCTCCTAAATTAATTACCAAAGGTGACTGGGGCAAGGCTTTCCCTGTAACTCTGCATCCAGGACCATTTAGAAAAACCTGCCAAACTGTAAAGTGACAAACTATCAGCAACACCATTTGCATATCCTGGGATATGCTTCAGTTTAATCCAAATATTCAAAGCTAGACATATCACAAAACATTGATGTCCTCCTATTTATAAAGTGTTGACCCATAACTCAATAGCTACTAATATATGAAAAAGTTCCAGCAATGTCATATTCATTTTGTGTCCTTTATCCTCCCATGATGCCGGCCACTCTTGTGCGCTCCACTTACCCCCCCAATAGGCACCATATCCTACTGAGCCTGCCGCATCTGTGAATAGCTGGATATCTGAATTGAAAACAAAACTCTCTTGTAGCAAAGTCCTACCATTGTAATTGCTAAGGAATGAATTCTAAACCAATAAATCATCTTTTATTTCCCTAGAAAGCCTAATGTGACGCTGGGGGGATATAATACCAGCCGTCGCTGCTGCCAATCTGCGGGAAAAAATTCTACCCATTGGTAGAATACGAGTAGCAAAGTTCAATAAGCATAACAGACTGCATGAACTTTAAAGTAGTCTTGTCGCATTATAACAGTTTTTTAAAGGGATAGTAACACTTCGTTTTAACTTTATTTTATTTTGTAGGCATTAAAAAAACATGAAGAATGATATAAGTCTTATCTCTCAAACCTTTATGGTTTATGAGATATTCACAAGCAAAGTTCCCCTCCCCGCCCCTTTTTCCTAGTGTAAGCCATCTCTTCTCAGATGTCAGTCTGGTTGTATGACAGTACAGATAACAGAAGGGGACAATCTTCTTTGTATTAAAACAATGAAAGCCCTTCCCCCCCTTGACAAGTTTTTCAGCTTTTTCCATTATCTTAATTGAAGATTGTCCCTCTCTGCAGTCTACCTGGGCATCTCCCTTCTTATCTGGCTGAACAGGGGGGGGATACTTTGTTTGTGAATATCTCATAAACCATAAAGGTTTCAGAGATAAGACTTATATCATTCTTCATGTTTTTTTAATGCCTACAAAATAAAATAAAGTTAAAATGAAGTATTACTATCCCTTTAAATTGAAACCTCAATTTCCTTAATTTATCCTCTGGTAGCCTAAATTCCATCTTAGTAGAATCAATAGTAATACCCAAAAATATTATTTCTGTTGTTGGGCATACTGTTTTTTCATGAGCCAGCGACACCCCAAATTCCCCTGCCACCTTAAAAAAGGTATCTAACAATAGCTGGCAAACTTCTGATGTCGCTGGACCCACAAAACGGAAATCATCAAGATAGTGCATCAACGTGTTATGACATCTTTTAAATTTAACCACCCACTCCAAAAAACTTGCAAAAGTTTCTGTCACAGTTCTTCTGGAAGTTCAGTAAGAAGCTCGGGTGCGATGCTGGGGTGAGTAGCTCGGGAGAGATGACAGCTACACCTACCCCCTTGCTGTGGCCGTGGCCGTGAGTAAAGATGCTGGCCGCAAAGCCAGATGTCAGACCCCGGTTGAACTTCCACTACTAGAGCTGGATCCAAGTGCAGAGATGAAACAGAGAGAGAGAGAGAGCTCCCAACTCTTGCCAGGAGGAGGTAGAGATGAGATCAGGAATGCTTCTGAGGATAATAGGAGAAAGGTCTTCCTATAGGACGGGTACCTGCAGAGGCAGAGGTTGGTCAGAGGGACACGACCACTAACACGACCCAGTGGCACAGAAGGAATACCCTAGCCAGGAAACCCAGACAAGGCAGCAAACCCCTTGACAAAACTAACCCCTAAGACCGGATGAATGACTAAACCAGCCAAAGTACCAGAGCCCTCCTACACACAGGAGGAGGTAGCAGCACAGTACCACAGAGGCTAAGACCCCCAACAGGATTTGGTATGCCTACCAGCTGAAGGCTCACTAGAGAGCAAGGACGAAACACCAGAAAATCCCAGGACCCAGCTGCCCCAAAAAGGGAAGAGAAATTCCCACTTACCAGCAGAATAACGAGAGGTAATGGGGAGATCCGGCAATCGTCAAACGAAGGCAAGTCACAGACCAATCTAGCTTGGCAAGCTCCACAATGACCCAGTCCCAGCGCTAGAGGGATCCGCCTTCAAGACGAAAGACCCTCCGGCTGGAAAGACATGGACCACCAATCCAGGGACCAGCCCCGCCACGGGACCTGTCTGCAATGATGCGAAGCAGGTGGGCCTCAATGGAATCTAGTACTCTGAAATGAGAGAGAGAGAAAGGGAAGTGAGCTGGCTAGAAGGTCAATGGGCCGGATGCACCCTGCATAAACTGACTTGGACAGCCAATGATGCTTCCAGGTAAGATGACACAGGGGAATCAAAACAGCGACAGGGAAATAGCAAGGGTAGGGTAACTGGATAAACCCAGGGGTGAGCAAAGTGGTCAGGCACCCGAGAACCAAGGAAGTCAAGGCAAGCCTAGGCACCAGGAGCAAACAGGTTGCAGCGATAAGCAAAGAATAGTCAAACAAAGCCGTAGTCTTACCGGGGGCGTCTGGGACATCCAAGGATACACTGAGAATAGTCGAGGCGAGCCAAGGGTACCGGGAGCGACAGGAACCAAACTAGCAGGCAGGAATCGGAGTCAAACAAGGCCAGGAGACAAAACCGGAATACAATCAAACAGCAACACAAACAACCGAGAGACAGCACGACTAATTGAGCAACGAGCCTAAGGCTGGCAAGCTAATAACTGCAAATTCTCCAGTCACAGGCATGAGTAGGAGGAGACCCTGTAAGACAGACAACATACCCGGAAAACAAGACTGCCCCTAGAGTGGCCCTTACAGTTTCAAAATATGAGCAGAACAAAGAACATCCCATTGGGAGACATTTGTCAAAATATAACATACCTTGAAACTAGAAACCTAGGGAACAAAAACTGCTAGGGTGAATGGGTAATAGACAAAAAGCAGACTTTATGTCTGCTTTAGCCATAACTGCACCTTGTCCACATCTTCTAACCAGCCTCAAAGCCTGTTCAAAAGATGTGTATGAAACTGAACTTAAATACCCGCTTATTTGATCATTTAAAGAATCACACGGAGGGAAAGAGATGGTGAATTAGTCTAAAATCCCCCACTTCTTTTTTGTGAACTAAACCCAAAAGGGATAATCTGAATGACTCAAAAGGTGACTCTATAAATGGGCCTTCCACCCTGCCTGCATCAATTTCCTTCTGTATTTTACTACTAACCACATCTGGCATTTCCTCCTCGGATCTTAAATTTTCAATCCATTGAAATTTTTGTCCTGTATAAACTGGCAACTGAACACCTTCTTGAAAACCTTCTTTAATTATGTGTGCCTTCCCCTTGTTTGGGTAATGCTCGAGCCATGGCAACATGTTTCTCAAGCTCACTGGGGTTATTGCTTTTATAAATACTGGGCTTAGTTCCTGGCTGTGCTGCAATTGCTGATTTATGAAAACACCTCACACTGGGGTGACTCATGTCTAAGTTTGCATGAATTAGGGAACCTACACTGAGACTCATTAAAAGCCCAGCATATACCTTTTTTATTTACTTGTCCTGATGTTTGACCCAATTGTGATCTATGCATGTAACCTGTGGCTTGTTACGACATTAGTGATACCCACAGGACTATATCTTTTTGTCCCCAGGATACATTTGTGTGTACTGCCAATTTCTGTCTGAATTGTTCGTCATATAGAAAAAATGCGAAGCCTCCAAATGTTCTGATTGTTCTGAAGGCTTCCAATCACAATATGCTGAAACATACCTGAACATTTTTCTGGGTATTTTTCCCCCATTACCACTGCAAATATACAGAACGCTTATAGCCAATTGTGAAAAGATCTTGGTATAGGTCTCCTCCTATCCTTCTCGTTTTTCTCATCACTCTTATTAACCACAAATTATTTGGAAGCTGGGAGCAATGACAGGAGATCCAAAAACTCCCCCTTCTAAATCCTCTTTCATTTGAGTGGACAGAAACCCAAGGGAGAAGGATCAAAGGTCAAAGATTCCCTCAAACAAGATTCACCCACACTGTTAACATTTTCTTTTCTAATTAAGCCTTTTTCCACCCCTTTACTGTGTGTTGCAGTTTTAAACACACTTGACATATTACTATCTTCAACCTCCTATACACTAGCTACTTCCTTATTCTTAAATTTCTTTAAAAATACTTTAAGGAAACTTAAATGGATAGTAATGTTTCATAATAAAAGCGGCTCTAATTAATCATCATAGTATTTGGACTTTGGAGAGTGTTATATCAATACTGACTTGTAGTTCAAGAGTAATTCAGTGACAAAGTATCCCCCTCCCGCCCCTTTTACTGATGTAACACTGCTCAGCCAGATCAGATGGGAGGTGCCCAGGTAGACTGCAGAGAGAGACAATCTTCAATAAAGATAAGGGAAAAACCTGAAAAACTTGTCAAGGGGGGCAGGGCTTTCATTGTTTTCATGGGAAGAAGATTGTCCCCTGCTGTTATCTGTCTGGTCTTACAACCAGATTCCACATCTGAGAAGAGATGGCTTACACTAGGTAAAAGGGGTGGGAGGGGGAAACTTTGCTTGTGAATAACTTTCAAACCATAAAGGTTTGAGAGATAAGACATATAGTTCTTAATGTTTTTTTAATGCCTACAAAATAAAATAAAGATAAAACAAAGTATTACTATCCCTTTAAGACCTCCTCAAATTCAGCATTTACTTTCATATTTGATCCTGACTCACCAGACTTTTTCATATCCTGGTGTGATGATCTAGGCTGTCTTTCTTGGCTTACTTCTTCCCCGATGACTGCTGGGTTCGCATCTGTTGCTGTTGCTCTTGTTGCTGGAATCCTGGAGTCTGCTGCTGCGATTGCTGTTGAAACTCTTCTGGATGTGAAGGGTCTCTCTGATCTACCTCTTGCTCTGCATTTCTTTAATTTTGCTGCCTGATGATCCTCAGGAGAGAAACCTCTTCTGGGGGTTCTCTTCCTGGTCTGAGGAAACGGAGCTTAAACGCATCGTCCTTCCTGCGTTCCAGTGATGTAATTGCGCTCGGCGTAGCTTGATTCCTCTGAAGAACTGCCCCATCAGCAGCTCTCCTTCTGGCACCGCCTCTCTTGCTGACATCCTCTGCCACCACTGCTGCCGACGTAGAAGGATCAGCTGCAAGGAAGTCAGCCAGCCAGGCGTTGTCTCCACTTTCAAGTGCCTTTGACCAGAGCTGTTCAGCCAGCCTTCTAATTTCAGCAGTCATCTCGCCGCTGCTCATACGCTCTATTGAAAGGCAAGCTGAGAGACCAGCTGCTACAGAAAGCTGGCTCCAAGGTGGAAAAATTCAAACGGATTCTGATATTTATACTGTTCCTGCCCGCCCAAAGCAGCATACCTGGCGCGAGGTACGATATACTTGCCCAATCAAACTGCTAGGCGGGAAAGAACCAGTAATTCTAGCAATTTCTACCGCTCTTTTTTATTCAATACTATATACATTTAAAGGAACATACACTCAATTATTGAACTTTAACTACAACCTAAAAAAAGGGGACGTACCACAGCGGCATGGGGTCCCTCTTTATTCAATAGACCCCTTTCATTCTGTGCACTAGAAATGGTCAACCTTTCACCTCAACTTCTACAAAAATAAGGAGCGCAAAAGAACATCTCAAAGTATCATCTATTTCAAATCAGATATGCAAGGAGTATAATTTCACTCACGAGACCATCACTGTATTCTCTCGTATATGCTCCTGGTCCTTGTAACCGCTTTCTGTCTTGCCAGATAGTGTCCGTTCTGGAAATCAACCCAAGGAGTAAGCCATAAGAGTTCTTTTCCTGCTAAAGTTAGCTTTATTCAACCCTTCATGGGTCTCCATGCTCCTGATGTTGTGGCAGGCTGCAAGATAGAGTGTGTACAACAGATGCACTCCAGGAGCACCGTAATGGTGCTACAGCTTGCCAGAGGTAACCCCTGAAGAAGTGGCAAGTGAGCCACAACACGCGTTGGGTGTAGAAACAATCATCCAGACCTCTCTTTCATTCTTTTATGTTCCCTGTCACGCCACATGTGATTGGCTGAGCTCTGGTCACTGGAACGCTGTAGCACCCTACAGTTACGATTGCATTGGTGAGCATGTTTTGTCCCACTTCACTTACTAACTTCAACCTGGCATTGCTGGAAAGGTGAGGGTCTCCCCATTCCAACAATGTCCATCATGTCAGTATTCATGCCAGGTAGTCTATTGATCACTCAGCATGAACATCCAACATAAAAAAACACGAAAAATAGAGGAATGAGGTAGGCTCAATTGGAGCCTCTATTCCAGCATCTTCCAACAAGCTTAGAAGTACCATACCAGAAAAGTGATAGTGTGCCCTCTACAGCAATGGCACTTATGTTTTGTTACATGCCAGATGATCCCTTGATCACTGGCATACATATTTTAAGGAGCTCATATCCCCATCTCCTAAGGGTAAATGCTATCCACCACATAATTCCACATAGCTTCCTTTTTAACATTTGTTTTTGCTATATTTCCTTTTGTAATACCTGACTGCACTGCCTTCCGCCCAATATTCCAAGCCTTTAGGATTAACCCAGTGGTATTCTAGAAAGTGTTTGGATACTGGTAATAATTTGTATTTATTATCTTTGATAGTATTTAGAACATGACTAATATTATTACCTACTTGCTCTCAAAGTCAAACATATAGCTTTCTTGTAGTCATTCCTATATATTTTAATTTTCAAGGGCACTCAAGGCAATACACAACTTGTTTAGTTTTACAGTTGATATAACATTGGGACATATATTTCTGACAATTATGGTCTATTGTAAATATATTTTCTACACACACACACACACACACACACACACACACACACATATATATATATATATATATATATATACACATATACACACATGCAAATTGTACAGTGACCACATGCATAAGATCCATTTTGTATAACTCCACCAGTCTTACATTGTAAAAAACAAGAAGAAGGAGGGGAAGAGCAAAGGATGGACCCTCTAACTGTAGTAGTGGATTGCATAAAATGTAAGTCAGTCAACAATGAAACTTGGATCAGTAAAAGCAAAAATAGAAATAAAGATATTTTAATAGATAATATAATACTCTGATAGGGTTACAATAGTATGTATGGTGACTGTTTCACCATAAAAACAAGTGAATATAGATTACAAAACAAAATTCTAAAAATAAGAAAATGGCAAAAAAATAAAATGAGTCTATGTGGGTTAACCTCAGAAACACTTACAGATGAAGTCTCCGGGTAACCGCTCGATCTGGTGCAGCAGTAAAGATACAGTTCTTAAAACAGCAATTAGAATTTATCAGGAGTTAGTAGTGTTAACATGAGATAGATGGCCCCTTATACCTGATTTCCACTGTTTAAATGCTTTGTACAGACAAGTACTTGCTCTCTGCTTCTAATGTCCAAGCCACTGTTCCCTCCAGCGTGTTCTGCTGTGAGCGGTTTTCAATTGCAGATCTCTGTGGTCGGTGCTGGCCTCGTCTTAAATACAAGCATATTTGAATCAATGGGAGTTGCTAATTCCAGGACTCATATTCCTCTTTCTCCTGTTGATGAATTCAAGCTGCTATATCGATCATCAGATTGATGTGTATGCTCCAGAGGAAGGAGCAGATTTGGCTCCGAAATGTGTTATACACTTACTCAAAAGAGTTAAAACAATTTCATAAACATCAACCTGCTGATTGATCTAGCAGCTTGAATTCTACTACATTCTACTGCATCTAAGGCAGAGACCAGATAGTGCAGCACCTTCATGTATCCCCATACCATCACAGATGGGCAAGGTAAGCAAATGCTATGCTTAATGCAGCTTAAGGCAGAATTCACCTTAAGAAGGTAATCCAGGTATTTCTCCTCCTGGTCCTTAAATTCAGCTGTGTCTGGCAATGCCTTGGTCTTGGAAAGGCAAGGGTCAGTTGAGAGGGGAAGCCCACTGCTGTGAGGGGAGAAGGGGCATGGGAGACAAAAGTCCCAGGAAATAAAGTTTCTTATCAGGTTACTTCAACTCCTCAAGATTCACTTGATCAGTGGAGTGATGGGAAGGGGAAAGCAACACATTTATTTTTGTTCTCTTAAAAATGAATGAGATGAGGAGCTTTGAGGTCTCAGGAACCTTATGGGTCTCTAAAACTGCCCGAATAAGACCCTCTACATGTGACCCAGGGTCATCCTCAAATGAATGCCGAGGAGTAAATGCAGAAGCAATATCCTCGTCCTCAATTCCCCTTTTCTCAATGGAGGAATTCCCCTCTACTAGGGGAAAATCCCCATCAAAATCAATGAAGTCTTTTGGGAGGAATGGGGTGGTCCTGGTTCCAGGATTCAAAGATCCCCTTAATAGATGAGGAATATTTGCCATAGTGGATGTAAGGGTTTTACCTCATGTAGGCTCCATTTCTAAGAAAGAGAAGACCATAGTTTGTTGGGTAGGGGCCACAGAACATAATGCACTATTAAAATCCCTGTGAAGACTAGTCTGGCATAAGGAAAAAAGGTTTACTGAAGAAACCCCTTAAGACTTGGTATTCGTACATTTTCGTATGTCTTCTTTATGCTCAGACATAGACAGGAGACCACCAAAAGGAAAAGTACAGGACAAGAAAAAAGGAAAATACACTGTAAAGGGTTAAAGGCATGAAGCTGGGAGGGAGAATCTTATCTTTGAGAATGCAAAACAAACAAAAAGAAATGGAAGCGCCAATAGTGCCTATCATTCAATAATAATAATAGCACAAGAATGGTTTATATAAATCACTCACGTTTAGAAATAGCTGCTAAACTGGTGTACACCTCAAAGCGGCAATTAATGGTTACAGAGAAAATTAACCCGTCTCTGTTCTGGCGCTCTGGCTTCTCACTCACAGTCTTCAAAAAGTTCAAACCAATTAAAGACTGGCAAATACATAATTATCCGCCAGTCATAACAATGGCTCCAATGTCTTCAAAATCCATCATCCGGCTATAAGACAAAAACTTTTATCAATAACATATTACAGCATCTTCACCCTTAAATATATTGAATTGCATACTCCCAAGTGGATACATAATACATAACAGTTAATACTTGAATTAGCCTTCCAAATGCAAACTGTAAAATCAAGTTGATTGGTTTGCATATACTATAAAAAGGTATCTCACATTTACAATTGGAGGATGTAACTATTATGATAATTGCAACATATTAGCCAAAAATATATCCAAAATTTAAATAGATATAGATTGGTAAGAAAAAGCTGCTGAGCCTATCCAAACAATTGCTCCTTTTACTTCAGAATCAAGTTAATGGACTGCTAATTATTTTCAGGTTTCCAAAGGGTTAAAGGGATAGTAATGTTTCATAATAAAAGCAGCTCTAATTAATCATCATAATATTTGGGCCTTGGAGAGTGTTATTTCAATCCTGTCAGAGTTGTAGTTCAAGAGTAATTGAATGATAAATTACCCCCCTCCCGCCCCTTTCACTGATATAACTCTGCTGAGCTCAGACCAGCAGGGTGTATCCAGTTAGATTGCAGAGAGGGACAATTTTCAATTAAGAGAAAGTAAAAAAGTTGAAAAACCTGTGAAGGGGGGCAGGGTTTTCATTGTTATCACAGTAAGAAGATTGTTCCTTGCTGTGAGCTGTCTGGTCTGTGGACCAGATCCCACTTCTCAGGAGAGGGGGCTTACACTAGGTAAAAGGGGCGGGAGGGGGAAACTTTATCATTAAATTACTCTTGAACTACAACTCTGACAGTATTGAAATAACACTCCCTATGGCTCAAATACTATGAAGATTACCATCCTTTTAAATAGATGCAAACTGACAGAGAAGTAAAACTACGTCTATCTAAACACAGGCTCCATTCCTTTATCCGAATATGGAACTACAAGAGGAAACATCCTTAATAATAAAGGCCTATTGACCTGTGAATAATACATTTTAATAAATTCTAGAATACCGCATGATAACCAAAATAACACCACAAAAACAGTACAACAACATCTAAATAAGGGACAAATAGCAAGTACTAGCTGTTAATTTGTCAACTGGGCTGCAATTACTCTAAAAAACAAATTTATGCCTTTGGAGAAAGAACTAAAAGAAATTGAACAACTTATCTAACAAAGTCAGTAGTCAGAACTGGGAGCTAAACCCAAAAGTGGAGTAAGGTCTGCCAATACAATGAATATTCAAGACAAAACCTTAAAATCACAAAAAGTATGACAGGCAACAATACCCACACTGAGCAGAGCATAGCCCACATCCATAAAAATCTCTTTTTTTGGGGAAGGCAAGGGCCTAGAACGCTTACGGGGTAGACAACGATATCAACAACAACACAAAGAAAAAGAGAAGAGGCTGCTGAGGAGGAAGAAAAAGGAAGCAGTGTAACCAACATCCCCAAGAAATTAAAAGCCTCATCATACCAACCCATAGCAATTATTCAGCTATCTATAACCTCTCTGATATAGCTCTTGACCCCAGCTTTGTTTCCATACTGTCTAAAGGCCTTAAATTTGCACCCGCTGCACAATCTGATAATTTTGCATTCTTTATGGTCTGTAACAATTCTTGAGGAAACTTACACTACAAAGGTTCTTTTCTGGGAAAGCAAATACCCAAGCAAGACTATACCCAAAAGATGCTGAAATTCTCAAGATTCTGGAAGACCTAAAAAGAGAAGATACAAAACCTAAAGATGAATTTGTCAGAACCTATTTTATACCTAAGTCCTACTTTTATCCTATTCAGAAAAAAGGTCCGCATATAGAGAGCTTTTATCTTATGGTCCTAGATGAATACAGTAAAGAAATCAAGGGCCGTAAAATCAAAAGATACAGTAGAGAATGAGGGATGTGCTCACTGTAGTTTTCCCAATGGGGAGGAGAGGAAATCACCGAGTACAATCTAGTTAATAATAGTGATAACAACAATTATATGTGTATTCTTTGTGTGATCAGGGTGTTTGGCTTCTAATGATATTGATAGTGCTTAGGTTCATACCTCAGAAAAAGTTGAATTATAGATCAGAATATAAGATACATATGTAATGGTCATAGATCAGTAAAGTATTGTTGTGATCAGAAATATAATAAAAATTTATAATCAAAGTGGCACACAATATTCAGTCAATAGAAATTCATAAAATAACCCGACATGTTATAGGTTCCACAAACTCATTAATTCTGAGTTTGGATGGATGAGATGAAGTGAAGATGAAAATTGTTAGTTTTTTAATGCACAGATGAAGATGAGATGAATGAAAGTTGTCATTTGTATGAAAGGTCTAATTGTTTGTCTGTGTTAGTTGCTTGACACTCTGTGCAGCCATCAATTGCTCGAATTCTCCTCAAGCTGGTACATATAGAAAAAAAAGGAAGGGGATGACAGAGCACCAGAGGTCTAAGCGTAGTATTAGGCAATTAAAAAGGCAATTTAATTTTTTTTCTCACAATATTGACAGTTAAAAAGGGGGCAAAATATGTATAAAATGGGTGGTAATGTAGTATTAAAGCAGGCACATCTGTTGGAAAATGTGCATAGACTTATAAATGATGCAATAATTATTTAGATATAGCAGTAAAAATGATGATAATAAGAGATTAAAAAATAATAAAAAATAAATACATGTAAATAAAAGCAAAAAGGTGCAGACGAAGACACAGACTAAGTAAGAGATCACATTCAAAGTGATGGATCACCCGGGGGTATGACTGAGAACAGTGAGATCATAAGTAATTAGTGAGTTAGTTCAATATGCAGAAGGAGCAAGTGCAATAATTTCTGGGGTATAATAGTCCCCCCTCGTATAAAATGCTCACTGAATTCCTTCTTGTTTAGTTACACATAATAGTAATCATTTATATCTGCTCTCCAGATGTCCCATTGTCAGAATGAAAATCAGAATTGTAGAAGCAGAGTTTGTCAGTGATCTCACCACTGCAGTTGGCTGCGTCTCCGTTCCTTCTGGGTACCTCAAAGGTGTTTCTCAATCCTTTTGAGTGGCAGATCAGATGTCTCTTGTGTTGCAAAAGAAATGTGTCCTCTGAACGGGTTGGCTTGGAGCTCAGGGCTCCTTCCTCAGAAAATTTGGGACTTTGTAAAAGGGCATCAAGAATGGCGTGGCAAACATTTAAGCTGAAATTGACCAATCAAAAGTGAACCCAGAAAGTTCAAAGGTTGATCCCAAAGTTTCAAAAAAGTGCAAAGTAAACAACGTATATAGAAAACAAAATGAACACATCAGAAAATAAAATGAATAATTGTATAGATTTATATATAGAAGGATGAACGGTATCTCGATATGAAGCAATAAATATAGCAAGAATATTTGATCTAAGGATAATCGGAATTAATATACCTGCAGCTAGGTATATATACATATATGCAAATATCCTTAATAAATTTTTGATATAGAACACAACACATTATATATGGCAAATATTCATTTTGTCGGGGTACAGGTTATATTGGGTTGAATTACAATACCTCATGTATCCAAATGAGGGGTAGGTGTGGAGGAATTGGATAAGTAATTTTTGATGGAGATATCCAGGGGCTAACATGTTGGATATAGATATGATGGGTCTACCTGGTGGGTTTGTGAGGTTCTTGTTAATCTTGGGGAGATGATAAAAGATGGGTATTACTGGATATTTAATGGTCAAAAACTGGAGCTCTCCTTTACTAAATACCTGGTCATGGTATGCCTCCAATATAAGTTTGTTGTATTCATCCTGAAAATGATGTATGGGGTTATGTTGTAAAGTTTCATAGAATGAGTGGTCCCATAGGATTCTGTGTACCTCCTGGATATAGTTCTCCTTATTCCGTATTACCAAACCTCCTCTTTTATCAGCTTCCCTAAATACCAAAGAGTAATTCTCCATGAGCAGTTTCAAGCTGTTATTCTCTTTTATTGAGAGGTTGTGTTTGTATTTAATGGGTTTTTCAAAAATCTTCCTTATGTCTCTGATAACTGTATCTGTAAATGCCTCCATGTGGGGGTGTCTTGATTGTATTGGGTTAAATTTAGATGGTGGTTTCAGGTTGGTATGTTTGAAGCCAGGTAGTCTGGTTCCAGGTTCCTCATAGGACAAGGATTGTGATTCCTTTTCCTCACTGCATAGTTCCATCAAAATTCCTAGGGTCTCCTTATCCATGTTATCTTCCTCAGTAGAAGCTGCTCTTTTTTCTTCTCATAATATTTTTTCAAGGCCAATTTCCTTATGAATTTATGTGTGTCGACGAAAAGTTCAAATTCTTTGGGTGCAAATTTTAGACCTTTTTTCAGGAGTGAGCTATCATCTTTTGATAGCCCATATGAGGACAGATTGAATATACTTCCTATTCCATTTGGATTTGACTTTGATTCCTCCTCTTTCTTTCCCTTGTCTCATCGTCTTCCCCTTCTGATATTTTTTTTGATCTTTTTCTCCTCATAGTAATCCTCTGTGTTTTGCCTTGTTCCATTCCTTCCTTAGCCAGGCCTGTATGTGAGTTCTCTGGGCCTGGGACAAAAAAGGAGGTTCGTTATGGGGGGGGGGTATTTGTTTTAGGTCTTGCTCCCTGTTTATTATATGCAGCATTCTTCTTTCTTCTTTGGAAGTTGTCAGTTGTGGTTATATTGTCTGAGTTTGATGTGACTGAGTCTGTTGGTGTGCTGGTTTGATTCCCATGAGTTTTCTTGGTTTCAGGACTGGTAGACAGGGTTTGTTCGTGTGGTACAGTATTGCTTCAGTCATGATTCCAGGTTTAGAGCTTTAGTCAATCTCTCATTGTTCTTATTGGCTTTTTCTATATTTTTAGTTTCTTGTTGGGTATTTCTTTGAGAATTTTGTCTGGTTTCGGGACTGGTAAATATGGTTTGTTTGTATAGTCTGGTACTGTTTCTATAATGGTTCCAGATTTAGGGGTAGTAGATGATCTTTCAGTTTTCTCAATGATTTTCTATTTCCTCTCTTGTGGAGTATTTCTTTTATCGTTTGACCCTCTGTCAATCTTAGTTGGCACTGTTAAATTGGTTGGCTGTGAGTTTGGTTGTTCAATGGGGATCCTAGGGAGTTCTTTATTGTTCAAAGTGTATCGAGATCTATGCTTTATAGATCTATACTGGTGATAGTGTTGTGTGAGAATATCCATGCTGGTGTATATAGTTATTAGGGATGTTCTGGTTTTCTCAGTTCCTATAACAAATCTGGCCCAATGAGTTGTCGGTCTCATCTCTTGATAATTTTTTCTGTTTCCGTTCAATCAGGATTTTTTCACATTTCTCTACTCTATCGTTGATCTGTCTGTCAATTGTTGGGAAATCTGGATTAGTTTTATAGTTTTTAAGTTATTTTTTATGGATTCAATTAGGTCCATTGTTTTATTACAGTAGCCTCCTATTTGTGTAACTTATGGGGTCTTGTTCTATACCTGGAGACACTAACATAACGCTATACAGTTCTTAAGTGCACAGTCCGTGCCACCTGTGCATCATGAAAGTTTTCCCTATTCCCAATAATACCAATCTTACATCTGCCACCATTTCCGATAATTTGATCACTATTTCCAAATAATCTACACCGGGGGTATATTAAAGCCTCACATATATCCTTTACTCATGATAATACATCATTAGTATCTATATTATACTTTAGCTGCAGGTATATAATTAGATCAAATATTCTTGCTATATTTATCTCTTCATATCGAGATACTGTTCATCCTCCTATATATACACATCTATTCAATTATTCATTTTATTTTCTGATCTCATAATTTTGTTTTCTATATACATTGTTTACTTTGTACTTTTTTGAACGTTTGGGATCACCCTTTGAACTTTTTGGACTCACTTTTGATTGGTCAGTTTCAGTTTAAATGTTTGCCCTGCCATTCTTGATGCCCTTTTACAAAATCCCAAATTTCCTGAGGAAGGAGCCCTGAGCTCCAAAACACGTTGAAAGAAAAAACTGTGGGACAACAGAATCGAGCCAACCCATACAAAGGACACATATTTCTTTTACAACACAAGAGACATCCGATCTGGCACGCACAAGGATTGCGAATCACATTTGAGGTAGCCAGAGGGAACAGGAGACGCAGCCAACTTCAGTGGTGAGATCACGGACAAACTCTGCTTCTACAATTCTGGTTTGCATTCCGATAAGGGGACATCCGGTGAGTAGATACAAATGATTATTATGTGTAACTAAACAAGGAGGAATTTTGTGAGCGTTTTATACGAGGGGGGACTGTTATACCCCAGAAATTATTACAGTTGTTCCTTCTGCATATTTAACTAACTCACTAATTAATTATCTCGCTGTTCCCGGACGTACCCCCAGGTGATCCTACGCTTTGAATGTAACCTCTTATTTGGGCTATGTCTTAGTCTGTTGTTGTTTTTATTTACATTTATTTTTTTTTATTTTTTTTTCTCTTTTTACTGCTATATCTATATAATTATTGTATCATTTATAAGTCTATGCACAATTTCCAATAGATGTGCCTGCTTTAATAATACATTATACCACCCATTTTATACATATTTTGCCCCCCCTTTATAACTGTCAATATTGTGAGAAATAAAATAACATTTTTTAAATCGCCTTTTTAATTACCTAATACTACACTTAGACCTCTTGTGCGCTGTCTTCCCCTCCTTTTTGGTAAAATCAAGAGAGACAATCCTAATAGACATGAAATATCAGCCTTCAATAAACCAGCTAAACAGGAGAACCTTACGATCCGTGAAGCAGATAAAGGAGGATCAATAGTCATTCAAAATACTGCTGACTACATCAATGAGGAATATAGGTTATTGGAAGATTTGGAGTTCTATCAACAACTAAGAGAAAATCCTAATATATCATATCTAAAATCTTTAAAAGTCTTCCTACAAGCAGAGTTACAGCACGGAATATAATTACATTTATCTAGAGCAACCAGATCCTAAATTCTTATATCACGCCCCATAGATACATAAGAATTCCACGCTTCCCCCAGCCAGGCCTATTATAGCAGACTACCCAGCTACATAAGAGATACGCAGCATGTCCTCTAACAGTTGCAGCCAATTTGGTATGAAGAAAATTATCTTTGGGTTACTATGAAAGTAGGAGCTCTGTACACAAACATAGAGCATAAAAAGGGTTTGGAAGCTCTGGCATTTTATTTCAAACAAGATCATGACATACCCAAGGCACAAAAAGAATTTCTGATACAGTGTGCAGAATTCATGCCGTCACACATCATCTTCACTTACCAACAAAAGTGTTACCTTCAGACTAAAGGAACGGCCTTGGGCACGAGATTTGCACCCTCCTACGCAAACCTATTCATGGGGCATTGGGAAGTCCATGAGGAATGGTTGAAAGGTGTGTGTGGGGGGTAGCAATCTCATGTAATATGGCCTTTATATTGACTACATCTTGATAATCTGAAGAGGCAGCCTTGTGGAGTTAGATCAGATGATAGTGGCCTTCAATATGAATAGTAGTGGTTTGAAATTTACAACTAATGTGCATGAAAAACAAATCAAATTCTATGAACTCACCATCTTTTGGGACAAACCACACCATACAAAGCACCATCTATCAGAAACCAACCAGTATAAATGATCTGATAGTGGGTACTATTACAAGTGGCTCACAGATATGTCATTCAGTCAGTTAAATAGGCTTAGGTGCAATTGTAGAGATCCAAAGGATTTCGAGATAGAAGGGAAGAACCTAACAGAGCAATTCAAGGAGAAGGGATATGGTGATATCTTGCTTAATACAGCCTTTAACAGGGCAAACACATTTCAACAGAGATACAATCTTGAAGAAAGATGTAAATAATGTAACGAAAGACAGCATTCACTATGCAGTTCAACTTGTATGGTTACAAGGTTAAGAACATTCAGAGAAAACACTGGGGAATCTTAAAACAAGACCCTATTTTGAGGAATATTATTGGAGAATATCCTACAATCACCTATAATCACCTATAATCAAAGAATATCGATACAAGGAATGGCATAAAATCTAAACCAAAAGGGACTTATAAATGTCACCTCCCAAGATGTGTTAACTGCAAATACCTGTGTGATGGTACCAAATCGTTCTCTGATGCCAACAACATAACAAGTTATTATCACGGTTTTCAGGCAAAGGAGGACAGACAAGAATATAAAATATAAATCCACCTCTATTTAATAAGTACAGCAATAATGGTATTAGCCCACACAACCCCAGACCACAGGATAATCGGTCCCAAGCTCCTACCCGGAGCTGCACACTGTGATGTGCACTGCACTGCTGCGAGATACCGGAGACTAAGACAGAGGTACGGATGGAGCACCAGTGAGTATAGAAAAGGATGCACCAGTCTGCACCTCAGGTCACGTGACCGGAGGCAACAGGGAGCAAGAGCAGGCCGGAGCCACAGATAACTGAGACTAGTAGTTAGGCATGTTAGTCAGCCAAAGCCATAGGTCAGAACTGATGTGGGTAGTCAGACAGGCCGGGGCCATATAAGGAGCGAGTTAGTCAGCCAGAGCCACAGGTTGGAACCGATGTGGGTAGTCAGACAAGCTGAGGTCATATATGGAGCGACTTAGTCAGCCAGAGCCACAGGTCAGAACTGATGTGGGCAGTCAGACAAGCCAGGGTCATACACGGAGTGAATTCTCAGGAAAGCACAGGTCCCAACGGAGAGCAGGAGACAATATCAGAAACACCACATAAGGGCAATGACTCCCAGGCCCAGGGAGGTTTATAAAGGAGCAAGAGAAGGTGGGACCCAATTAGGCAACACAGAGTAGGCCCATAAACAGGCGTCCTAGCCAGTGCCTGTATCATGATGTCAGTAATGCGGAGGTGGCCACAAATATCCTGGCCGACACACCACAGAGGAAGGAAGCACAGGAGCCCAAGGGAGACTGTGATAGCTATAATATTAGACAACATATAAATTGTAACATTTCATATGTTGTCTATATGATACTCTGTGAATGTGGAACTAAATATGAAGGCTGAACTATTAGGCTGTTAAAGTTACGCATACATGAGCATAGAGGCAAAATGAAAAGGAAAAATTAAACCCATGGGGTACCCAAACATTTTAATAACTAGAGTTGCCACCCAGCCGGTATTTTACCGGCAGGCCGGTAACAAATTGGCTTCTGTCCAATGTTAAGTCTATGGAGGGAATGCCATGGCCGTTTTTTTTTTTTAAGAAAAGGTGGAAACCCTATTAATAACTGCAAAAAAGGAGGGATAGAAAACCTCAAAACTGTAGGAATTGAACACATTCCGGAAAATACAAGAAATTATGCACCAGAGAGGCATTTTGGATTTTCACCTTAAACACCATGAATGCAGGAGGGATTAACGAAGAAATGTATGTGGCCTCCTGTTTTTAACAAAGTAGGGCTACATACTGATTTTGTCTTATACCTCTTTGACTTTAAGTGTTTTTATTCAATTTTATTTTTTACTTATTTTTTCTTTTTAATTTTTCTTTCCTGAATTATGGTGCCTGTGTGTTTTTTCCATGACTCACCTTACTTGTATCCTATGGGTATATACTATGCCAAAACATGTGTTTTTTTTCTCCTGCACAGCCTCATATTTCACCAATGATGATTTTGAGATGCACAGGGTTGTGACGGTACCAGGATTTACCGGACCCTTTTGGGGCCGTCGGTTACTGAACCGCCTCTGCTGCTGTCCTCTTCCACGGCCGGCTGGAGCCCTGCTGCTTCCTGGAGGTCCTGGATGCTCAGGCAGGAACAACTGGATACTGCCCCCTGGCAGACTGGCAGAGATAGTGAATTTAGCTGCAGAACCGTAGGTAGGGTTTCCAGAGTCTCTACACCAGTAGACCGTCAAGGCAAGTGAATTTGCTCCTGCAGTGGTTTAGAGAAGTCAGGGGTGGCCAGTATTGGGGCTTTTCCTAAAACTTCTTTTAGGTTGCGGAAAGACTTGTCACACTCTGGGAACCACAGGACCTGTCTGAGGAGCGACTTCTTAGTTAAGTCAGTCAAGGGTTTTGCTATGTCACTGTAGGAGGGCACAAATTTACGGTAGTACCCTGCTGTCCCTAGGAAGGGCAACACTTGTTTTTTCATGCGGGGAATAGGCCAGTTGAGGATAGCTTCTATTTTAGCTGGCTCAGGCTGCTGCATTTCACACCCCACCCGATGTCCCAAGTGCTGGACCTCTGCCATGCCGACCTGACACTTGTCAGGCCGGATGGTCATACCTGCAGCTTGAATCCGATCCACTACCTTCCCCAAGTGTCGGAGGTGGTCATCCCAAGTGCGACTGAAAATAGCTATATCATCCAGATAGGCACAGGCAAAATCGTGTAGCCCATCTAGAAGCCGGTCGACCAGTCGATGGAATGTGGCAGGTGCATTCTTCATCCCGAATGGGGTGATGAAGGCAGACTTGGGAACAGTCTCCGGCGTAAGGGGAATCTGCCAGTATCCTCTACTCAGATCTACTGTGGTTAAGTAGGTGACCCCTGACAGTCGGTCTAGCAGTTCATCTACTCTGGGCATGGGGTAAGCGTCTGTCACTGTTTTGTCATTTAGCTGTCGATAGTCCACAAAAAACCTGGTGGTCCCATCCTTTTTGGGAACTAGAACCACAGGAGAAGCCCAAGGACTCTCTGATGGTTCAATGGCCCCTAGAGCCAACATCTCATCTATCTCCTTTTTCATTCCATCTCTGACTGCCTCCGGTATCCGATAGGCTGGCTGCCGAAGGGGTTGATGGCCCAAGGTTTCCACCCGGTGCTGAGCCAATAGGGTGAAACCTGGAATGGTCGAGAACATGTCTCCCCGCTCTCTCAACAGCTGCTGAACCTGTTCTCGCTCCCTTTTCCCTAGCTGGGCCCCCATCTGCATCTGATCTAAGGAGCTGTTCCCCCGAGTCACCTCAAGGAGATCAGGTAGCGCACAGCCCTCTGATTCTCCGGCACAAATAACTGTCACTGACTCTTCCCGTTCAAAGTACTCCTTCATCATGTTCACATGGTAAGTGCGCCGCACTCGCCCTTCGGGGCATCGAGCAATGATGTAGGTGGTGTCACTGAGACGTTCAACTACCCGATGGGGCCCATCCCAGGCTGCCTGTAGCTTGTTCTGTCTGGTTGGCTGCAGAACAAGCACCTTCTGTCCAACCTGGAATTCACGATTCCGGGCCCCTCGATCATACCACAGTTTCTGTTTGGTCTGAGCTGATCGAAGATTTTCACGGATTAGCCCCATCAAGCTTTCAAGCCTTTCCCTAAGCTCAAGCACATAGGGGATGTTAGGGGTTTCCTCTTCTACACACTTCCCCTCCCAATATTCCCTTAACAGATCTAGGGGTCCTCGCACTTTCTGACCATATAGTAACTCAAAGGGTGAGAACCCAGTCGATTCCTGTGGCACCTCCCGATATGCAAACAGGAGGTGTGGTAGGAAGTGCTCCCAATCATTATGGGTGGTCACAAAGGTTCAGAGCATCTGTTTCAAGGTTCCACTGAACCGTTCACAGAGGCCGTCAGTCTGGGGGTGGTATGGGGAGCTCCTGATTGGTCTGACTCCGCAAGTCTGCCAGATCTGCTGAATCAGATCAGAGGTAAATTGGGTACCCTGGTCTGTTACTATCTCTCTGGGGAACCCAACCCTGGTGAAAATTTTAACTAGGGCATCAGCAAACACTTCCGCGGATATAGAGGAGAGGGCTACAGCTTCATGGTACCGGGTGGCATAATCCACCACAGTGAGGATGTACCTCTTCCCCGTACGGCTGGCCTTGGCTAGGGGGCCAACAATGTCCACTGCTATCCGGCGGAAGGGCTCACCAATGACTGGCAGGGGGTGCAGGGCTGCCAGGTGATGATCCCCCCACTTCCCCACTCGCTGGCATGTGTCACAGGTACTGCAAAATTGCCTTATATCCCGTGACACCCCTGGCCAAAAGAAGGCCTGGGTAAGCCTGTGGAGGGAGCGACCTATACCTAAGTGTCCTGCAAGGGGAATAGCATGAGCAATCTCCATGAGACATGACCAGTACTTCTGGGGAACCACCAGCTGCCTGTGAGGAACCTTAGTCAACCCACTCCCTTCTGTCACCCGGTATAGAAGTCCGTCTTCCCAGACTATCCTGTCTTGGGGAGCATCAAGGGGGTCAGTCTCTGCTTGAGTGCGATATACAGTTAGGGTTGGATCGTCCATGACTTCCTTTTGGAAGTCGCCTGGGGGAGCCCAAGTGATTTGGGATTTGTCATTCTGATTTGGGGCAAGTGTTCTTACCTGGGTCCCCTCGGTGTGTTCCTGACAGGCCTGGGATTGGATCACAGCCATGCAGCCATCATTGGGGGGCAATGGGAGAGAGCTTGCGAAGGCACTGGTAAGATACCCCAAGTCATTTCCTAGCAGGACTTCCGCTGGGATGCCAGACATCACTCCCACCTCACAGTTTCCTTTACCAGCACCCCAATCCAGTGTAATCCGGGCCAAGGCAATCTGATGTACGGCACCACCGGCAACTCTCACGGTCACAGTCCGTCTGGTTCGCTGGGTGAGGGGAACCCTGTGGGGTTACACCATGGTGAGGGTGGCCCCAGTATCCCTCATCCCTTGGCTGGCTGGTCATTCACCAGCACTGTCTGAAAATGGTGTCCTCTGTTATCAACATGGGCGGTTTGGATCAGGCTCACCTCATGGGTTAGTCCCCAGACCTCATCCTCGCCAAAAGGGACAATGTTGCAATCCCCCAGCTCAGGGCCAGGGTTCTCCTCCAAACAGTATGCTTGTCTTGGTGCACTCTGGGGTGGGACTGGTGGAGGTATTGGCCTCTGAGGTATGGGCCCAGGCCTGGATCGTCTCTGAGGGCAATTGCTCCGGACATGTCCCAGCTGGAAACAATCATAGCACCGCAGGCTGGAGCTGCGCCCTCCACTGGGTGAGTTGGAAGTGGCTGGAATGGGGCTGGGCATTGGTACCTGTACCCCTCGAGGAGTGTAATTAGACTCTCTGGGTGGGAGAGGAGAGGAACGGGGTCCACTCCTCCTAGTTTCCACATATTTATCAGCCACTTGGCTGCTTCCCCCACCGTAGCTGGATCATGGTCCCGTACCCAATCCCGAATGTCAGGAGGCGTATGTTGAAAGAATTGCTCCAGTAGGAAAAGCTGCCAGCAATCCTCCATAGTCTTTGCATTGCAGCCCAGTAACCAGTTGGCACAAGCACAGTCCATGTGGTACACCCATTCCGCATAAGTAAGCATCTGGGGTGACCGCATACCGGGCAAGCAGGCACCGTTTCACCTCAGCATAATCACGGTTGACTTCCTCAGGTAGGGCTCGATATGCCTCGGCTGCACGGCCTGCCAGAATTGTTACCCAGTCTATCGAATCAACCTCATGAAGGGCACATTGCCTCTCAAAATCTTGCAGGTACCCATCTATATCGCCTGTGCTCTCCTCAAACACCTTGAAGGTTTGATGAGGCAGTTTGCCGTTCCTGGATCCACAGCTCAGTGGAGATCCTGAATCTCTTGGGCCTCTCTCCAGTTCTGCCATCCTCATGCGCTCCTCCCCTTCTGCTGTCCTCTCCTGAGTCACCATGGCCATTACTCTATCCACTACCTCAGCAGATGGATTGGGGCCATAAAAAGCAAGTCGGATCTTGACAGCTCGGGTGAAGGCATCCTTATGCTCTGTAGGGCTCTCCCCAGATCCCATGCTGGACTGCAGACTTGCAGTGCTAGCGGTTCCAACTGATAGGTGGTCCATCTGCATCAAAGCCTCAACCAAATCAGTCTTCCTGGGTCCCCTTGCTTCTCCGCCTCTGGCAGTAAGGATCTCTTTTAAGGTGGATTGCTTTAACTGATTGTAGAACTCCTCCATACACCTACCACTGACTCCAGCCAAATCTCCCGATGGAGATTGTCCCGGTAGTGGTTTGGATGCCTTTAGGAAGAGGGCATCCCACTTCTGACACCAGATGTGATGGTACCAGGATTTACCGGACCCTTTTGGGGCCGTCGGTTCCTGAGCCGCCGCTGCTGCTGCCCTCTTCCATGGCCGGCTGAAGCCCTGCTGCTTCCTGGAGGTCCTGGATGCTCAGGCAGGAACAACTGGATGCTGCCCCCTGGCAGACTGGCAGAGATAGTGAATTTAGCTGCAGAACCCTAGGTAGGGTTTCCAGAGTCCCTACACCAGTAGACCAGCGAGGCAAGTGAATTTGCTTCTGCAGTGGCTAAGGTGAGCATCCCCAGCCTAAGTCCCCTCCAGAAATACAGCCAAGACTTGTATTAAGGAGGGTAGAACAGAACAGCTTTATTGATGAAACACACTGCTTATATACACTTCCAGACACTCTTATCAAGATTAGAATGTAAATTAGTGCTTGGGACAGTGTTGCTATGCTTGACCAATCAGATAATGGCCTACATTTCCAGTCACTCTTCTCAAGATAAGAATACAAAGTAGGTTTGGAAAAGGGGCATTTTGACTGGACCATAATAACTTCCCCTGATTGGTCAAGGAAGCACAGCAGGAGTCAATCAACATTCCAGCCATTGTTTAGCCAAGTTACACAGATCTGAAGTATATTGTAAGCAAGCAAGAGTGCTGGGCATAGCCTTTATTTTCTCTGCACTCTGGCTCCCAACTATCATTTCCTTGTACAGGAATTACAGTAATACACCGCCCAAACTATTACATTATGTCACACAATGTACAACATAGGGACAAATATTTCAAGTGATATAGTCCTAAATCACTCCATCTGGTGACAAGGGTGGACAGCAGAGAGATGGAGAATGTGCTTATTAATCAGTGTGGAGTGAGGCCATGACTACATGTCAGCCTGCACATGTGCATTTGAGTCTGACAAGATCATGCATCTAATGAGTAGAACACAGCGACATGGAATGCAGGAGATGCATTAGCTAACTTCCGGGCGGCCTGTCTAGCCGTAGGAAGTGGCAGATATCCATATCGACAGGAGGCAAACGTTATGGGGCATTCTTTTGGGGATAAATACATCAACACTTTCAGGTCAGTGCTCATTATACTTTTTTTCTCCTGAAGAAATGACATATTGTGGTCAAGAAATGCATTGAGCGACCCTAGCCCAGTTTAGGGGCAATATTGATTATATCCTCGGCATTTTATTTATGTTTTATTTTTCTATTGTTTGTTTTTCCTGACTTATTATGCATCCTATAGCTGAATCTAGTGCCATAACTACACATACAACTACGTGTTTGTTCCTTATGTGTTGTAGATAGGATATCTGTATACTCTTGCATTTGCTTTTTTTTTTTAAATAATAAATATAAATACCATTTTGCTACACACACACACATATATATATATATATATATATATATACACACACACATACATACACACACACACATTCACACACAAACGCACACATTTTTATCCACATACCTCCATGATATGCAAGGGTGATTTTTACTACATCAGTGGTTCTCAACTCCTGTCCTCAGGACCCACTAACAGGCCAGGACTTAGGGGTTTCTCTGCTAGAGCACAGGTATGATCAGAGGCTCATTCACATTGATTAACTCACCTGTGCTCTAACAAGGAATTCATCAAATCCTGGCCTGTTAGAGGGTCCTGAGGACAGGAGTTGAGAATCACTGTACCACATGTATTTTTTCTTCTTCTTAATAATTATTAAAAGTTCCAAGCACAGTCTGCATATTTAATTCCATATATGTGGCAAAAGACTGGGAACAACTTTATTATTAATTATTGACCAATTTGAGCCAGTGAAGAAGTCACTAACCTGGGTTGGCACTTAAGATCCAGAGCGGGCTGTTCAGATTGAGAGGCAGGTGAAGCCTCTCAAACATGTGAGTAAACTACCGGTATGGAAAGGGTGTATATTTATTTGCATTGCTAAGCTTAGAGGTGTTTCGTTGCTCTGTTTTTCCTTTTTCTCTCTTTCTTCTTGTGCCAGTATAGCATTGTGTATTGCGGCCTGTGAGAGCCACAACAAATGGCAGCATATAAACGCCTCAGTAAGTTGACTCTTTCTTTATCTCCCGATACTTACAGAGCACTTAACCTTTTTCCTATTTTCTCCACATAAAAATTAAGAAAACGCACAGCATCCAACAAATGGATAATCTTCTCCTTGTCAGACTTGGTGTCAGGGCAGACAGAAGGCACAACAATCTCTTGATTGATGTGGAACTCAGAGACCACCTTAGGAAGAAACTCCTGGGAGGTCCGAAGCACCACCTTATCCTTGTGGAAAAAAAAAGGAAAGGTGGTTTGCAAGACAAAGCCTGCAACTCGGCGAATTGTGACCGTTGACCATCAACTGACGCGAAGAAATGGAAGCAAGGGGCTCAAAGGGAGGCCTCTGCAAGACTCCCAAAACCAAGTTAAGATCCTATGGAGGAATGGGGCTTTAAAGGCAGGGAAGGCATGAGCCACCCCCTGAAGAAAAACCTTGACATCTGGAATGGTGACAATAAGTTTCTGGAAAAACACTGAAAGAAAGCATTGAAATTTTAACCTTGAAGGAGCTCAAACTAAGTCCTTTGTTTACTCCATCCTGGAGAAAGGATAACACCAAAGGGAAGTAAAAAACCTGTGATGACACAGCCTTCTTCACAGAACCATACCACAGCTGCTCGGGCTGGCATCCGTCATGACCAGGGTCCACTCTGTAATCACAAAGGGTTTCCCCTGTTACAGGGTGTGCTGGCATAGCCACCACTGGAGGTCCCCAACTGGCCTCTGGAGAGATCTGTTGATCCAAATGCTTCGGATTCCCAGACTAGCTTTGGATGACATGTCTCTGAAGCTCTCTCTTGTGGACCTGAGAGAAAGGTACAGCATCTAGTGTTGACACTAGTCCAACACCCTCATGTACTCCCTGATCATGGCCGAGGTCCACTCCAGGGCCTGAGATACCTCTTACATCACAAGAAGAATTTTCTCCTCTGTCAGGAAGGCCTTCGCCTTATTAGTTTCAAATATCATATCCAGGAACACCAGTTCCTGGGGAAGACTTCGGCATGTTCTAGATCCACCTATGGTGGACCAGTGGTTGGACACAGTACTACACATGATGGACCAAGAGCTCCTCTGAGGGAGATATGAGCAAAAGATCATCCAGATAGGGGTCCAGGCCAAATGGCAGAGCTGTGAACTGGTAATGATCTGAGCCAAATGCAAACTGCAGCTATTGTTGGCTGTCTAGGTGGACAGGAATGTGTAGATACACATCCTGAAGGTCCAGAGATGCCAGATACTCCCCTGGGTGCATTGCCACTAAGACAGAAAGCAAAGATTCCATCTTGAAGTGCATAGTCATCACATACTTGTTGAGACAGTTTAGGTCCAAAATGGGACTACAACCGCTGTCCTTCTTTGGAACCATAAATAGGTTGGAACAAAAACCTGAGCCGCACTCTGAGAGGTACTGTAATCAGAACCTTCTTTGACCAGCAGTGAATCCACTGACTCCTGAAACAGTTGTGCCTTCTCTTGCTCTTTCTGAACCCTGGAGAAAAAAAAAAAAAAAAAAAAAAGATATGGAGGAAGGGACCTGAAATATATGCAGTATGCTTCAGAGATTACCCTCAAAACCCACTGGCTCCCGAATGAGGACTCTCAGGCATCGCAAAAAAAGCAGACTACCCCTACAGGATTCCACAAGTCATTTGGAAGAGTACTTGACAGGCTTAGCCCTTGTAGCAGCTAGCTTGGGCTGCCAGGCCTGTCTGGGCTTAGCTGCAGATCGCACTAGAGAGGCTTGCGAACCATGCGGCCTCTGCACCTCCGTTTGTCTGAGGAACAAAAAAGATACAGTTTACTTGCCAAGGCCAGATGTTTGTTGGCCATCTGAGGCAACAATGTGTTTCCAGCAACAAAAAAGCAGAGGCTTTAGGGGACAATTTGACTAAGTCAAGCACTGCATCTACGGTCCTCAATGTTGCTGGTTTCTTTGTGCTTCGTTAATAGAGCTTGGACAGCATATCGGGAAACCCCTGTGTGTCGTGAAATTTCTGCCCGGGAGAGACCTTGCCAATACAGTGTAACTACCTTGTGTCTGTCTTATTGCTGTGCTCAGTCTTGCCATGGTGTATGACTTTTGACACTAAACTGTCTTTAGCAACCTCACCTTGGTAGTTGAGTTTAGCTGTTCTTCAACCAGTTTTATTCCTCCTACACAGCTCTTTCTGTTAATGATTGTGTTTAAAAATTACATATTATATTGATGATCATTAGCACCTGTTTAGTAGAATTGTTTAATATACACCTGACTATATGACTACAAACTCCCTGATGTTATGCAAGTGTACCTAGAAGAATTGATGCTGTTTTGAAGGCAATGTGTGGTCACACCAAATATTGATTTGATTTAGATTTTTCTTCTGTTCACTCAATATGCATTTTGTTAACTGATGAAAATAAACTATTGTCTATTTTTAAAAGCATTCTTACTTTACAGCATTTTTTTCACACCTGCCTAACACTTTTGCACATTACTGTAGTTGTTGTCCTCTTAATGTTGGCCAAAAGAACAAACAAATCCTCTTTGGACACACCAGCATGGACAGCCTCCACCAACTGTTCACTCCACATGGCAGCAGCCCTGTTCACACAGGCAGAGGCAAAAATCGTTCCAAGTGCCTCTTCAGTGGCCGTTGCGTTCACTTTTGAATTGTTGCCAAGCAATGAGCAACAAACAAAACAGAGCAATAAAAATGTCTGGTTGAAAAGTGAGACATTCTGATGTTGAGACATCAGAATGTCAAGTAAGCAGGTGATATACTTGTATGCAATGTGGCAGAAAGGTGAAGGAGTTAAGAAAAAAAAATAGTTGTTTTGTTGGTCGCATACAAGTATGTCACAAATAAGAAGACCTGGCTCTTTAAAATTATGAACTCAACTAAAACTGTACCATGCACCTCCATCTAGCTCTGGCTGTATAGCACACCCCAGACTAACACTTATTACCATTCACTCTATGCAAGTGTGACATTTTTAAAGGGAAAGAAATGTCGCTTTAAAAGTTGCTCGTCAAGTCTTCTGTATGTTAAAAGTAACAGACTGCGCTATGTCTAATTCCTTACTTTTGTAGTTCAAAAGTTATGAAGCGATAAAGATCCACTGCTCGCTCCTTCATCAAGGGGGGCAGGATTTTCCTTATACTTACTGAAGTTTGTCCCTCGCTGTAGCTGTTGAGTAGCATGACCGGATTTCAGATTTGGTGGGAGGCGGTCAGAAAGGGGTGGGTGGGGGATTTTTATCGCTTCATAACTTTTGAAGTATAAACAAGTAAGGTATTAGACATAGCGCAATGGGTTACTTTTAACATAGAGAAAACTCGGCAAGCAACTTTTAACACGACATTACTATCCCTTTAATGTGCCGTACATGACATATGAGAGAAGTGCTTATTAGGCATACACTTAGCTACAAGCACTTCTCTCATATGTCATGTATGGTGCATTAGAAATGACACGCTTACATAGCATGAATGGTAACGAGTGTCAGTCTGGGGTGTCCTATACAGCCGGAGCTAGACGGAGGCACACGGTACAGTTTTAGTTGACTTCATAGTTTTAATGAGTCAGGTATTGTTAATTGGGACATACTTGTATGAGACCAACAAAACAGCTCATTTTTTCTCAATCCTTTCACCTTTCTGCCACATTGTATACAAATATGTCGCCTGCTTACTCAAAATTCTGATGTCTCAACGTCAGAATGTCGCACTTTTCAACCATGCAACATTGTTATTGCGCAGTTTTGTTTGTCGCCCATTACTTGGCGACAATTCAAAAGTATAACCACTGTACCAAAGCTGCCTCTGAAAAAGAATACTGCTTAGAGAACCTTTTGTTGATGAACAGCCTTTAATATGGGATGTTCCTCTCTTCCAGAAGAATCTGGTCAAGAGAAACATTTGGAGGAAAGAAGGTAGAAGACTGCTTACACCTCTGGAAGACATCCTTAGCAGAAGCCTCCTCATCAGATGTGTCAGAGACCTGAATGGTCTCAAAGACTGCCCTAATGAGCCCCTTGGCGGAGGGGAGGGGGATAAGCCTTATAAAAGTCCCCATAGGAGAAGGAAGAGTCCATAGCTTCATATTTCCCTTCCTTCTCTTCCCCTTCAGACAATACCTCCTCTGAGGAGGCCCAGAAAATCTGAGGAATGCTCTTAAGAGATGGGGCCACATATTTAAATGTAGTGGTGAGCTTCCATGAAGAACCGTCTAAAGAGAGGAGGGTATTTGGGCCACTGATGACAGAATTGTTGTGGCTCAAGCTTGCTCTTTATCAGTGCTGGAGGGCCCTGGAAGATTAGTGGAGACCACAGCACAAGAGGGGCAGAGATATCCTGAATACTCTCTAGGGAGCTCTGTTTGGTATGAGGTCCATTAAGTAAGTGGGGATGCTCCCCTCCTTAGTCTTCAGCCTTAGATTTACCCCCATGTCCCTAAGAGTATGAAATCCTGATAATAAAGTGTCCCAAAAACTAGTATAAAATGCTAGAATAAATCCCAGACTGAAAGATCACCCTTAAAAGCCCAGAAATACTTATTTGGCAAGTGAAGGGTTAATCTGGAGGAGGACAGCAAGGAGAGTCTGGCTCTGCATAGGATAAGCAATAGAAGTAAAATGTCATCTGCCAAACTGAAAGCCAAGCGGAAGAAAGCCAGCAAAACTGGCATTCTGGGAAACGTAGTCTTCCCTGTTGCCAAGCAATGCCTACAACTCCATTTGTGGAATCACTACGAATCTCCTGGACACTCAGGGTGTGAACTGGATAAAAAGGCATAAGAAGACAAGAATATGGAGCCCTCTCTGAATTTTATATAATAAACGATTGCAGAGGTATGTCCCAAAGAAGTTGTCCCATAGAAGTCAATGTAGCAAATGTTGGAAAAAAGCTACCTGCTGAACTTACAAAACAGACAGAAGAAACATCATCTTGAGAGTCAGCAGAAGCAAAGATACTGAAGGGAAAGGTTAAAAAATATGACATACAGGTACCACGGGGAGGTGACAGCTCTCTCAGTAGGCTGGAACGTTTCAAGACAAACACTTGCGGGTGGAGCCTCCTCTTCTCCTTATCCGGCTATCCCCTAGCCCTGCCTTCCAGTTAGATTTGAGACAAGCTCACTAAATAAATAGGATAGCAAGAAAGAAGAAGGTAAGCTCCTATGAGCAACAAAACCCAAAAGGACTCCCATGTCCAGCCAGATGAGACTAAGTAAGGTCCCCTTTCACTGGGTGGGAGACCTGTATGTCATATGGACTAAGAGAAAAGGATTTAACAGGTAAGACTAAAACCCTATTTTTTCTATCGTCCAATATGACATACAGGTACCATGGGGATATACCAACATAAAGCTCCAAGGGTGGGAAATAAAATGAAAGGTCCAAGCGCTAGCCCCCATGATACCCGAGTTTCTTAGTGCAAGTCATGACCAGGAACAGCCCAAACATAACTGTCAACAGACACTGAACAATAGCACAGCACACAAGAACAGGAGCCAACAGGGCTCAAACAGTTAAAGAACAGTAAGGCAAGGAAGGAGTAGATCCTTAGACATGCAAAACTGCCTGAAGAACCTTCCTGCGGAAGCCAGAACGCCAACTCAATAGTGTTTGGCAAAGGTATGCATGGAGGACCAGATTGTCGTCTTGCACAGCTGTACAGCAGAGGCTGGCAAGATGGCAATATGTCTTTGGAAAAACTCATAGACAAAATTTGAACCTTCAAGGAGCTAAAACGGAACCCTTTGTTCACACCGTCCTGCAAAAAGGACAGGATCATTGGGAGACCAAACTCCTGTGAAGACAGATCCCTGTCTACACACCAACAATGGAAAATAGACCAAACCCTGTGGCAGGTCTTGGAAGAGACAGTCTTCCTAGCCTGGATCATAGTGGAGATCACCTCAGGAGAAAAACATTTCCTCCTCAGGATGGAGGCTTCAACAGCCATGCAGTCAAAGCCATGTGCTCCACGTCCTCCTTCCACAGTTACCCCTGAAGAAGGAGATCCAATATGAGTGGCAGTGGAAACAGATCCCGGATGGAGAGGGCAACTAACACTGGGAACCACCTCCTCCTGATCCAATAAGGGGTAATCATGATGACTGCTGGACCATCCATCCGATTCTTCCGAAGCACCCTGGGGATAAGATGAGCATCCACCACGATGGCCAGAGGATCTCCGCAATGGGAACAAAACATCTGTACCTTCCTGTTGTCCCTGGTGGCCATCAGGTCTATCTGAGGAAGACCCCCACTGTTGCACCAGCAGGTCAAAAACATCTGGATTAAGCTCCCACTCTCCGAAGTCCACCTGTTTGCAGCTGAGAAAGTCTGCCAGGACCTTGTCCACCCCTGGAACATGCACAGCGGAAATAGCCAGAACATGACCTCTGACCAAGCTGGAGCGCTTCTTGTGTCTCCTTGGTTGTTGGTGTACGTCACGGCCGTGGCATTGCCCGATTGGACATGAACTGGAAACGCCTCAACTGAAGGGACCAGTATGCCAGAGCATGCTGAATTACCCTGAGTTCCAGGACACTGATGGATTAAAGGGACTCCTCCAAAGTCTGCCTGCCCTGGATTCCCAGGTGACCCAGGACTGCTCCCCAGCCCCTCAAGCTGGTGTCCGTCCTCACAAAAATCCAATCCTGGATCACAAACAGTTTCCCCTGCTCCACGTCTGTCCTGTCCAGCCAGCAGAGCAGGTCCTGTCTGACTTCCGGGGGAAGAGAGACCCTGAGATCCAAGAGGTCTGGGTTCCCATGCAAAGAGCAGATAGTGAAATTCTGGAGCTCCCTGGTGTGGGACACAGAGTACGGAACCACTTTCATGGTAGACACCACGCGACCCACAAGAGTCATAAACTTCAAACCGGAGCAGAGGGCCAATCCAGACAGATGCATGGTCTGCTGAATGGAGTCCTCTGTCAGAAAAAAACTTCCCTTGGCAGATATCGAAATGGAGGCCAAGGAAGAACAGAGCAGACTTCTCCATGTTGAGAATCCACCCAAGTTGGAGGAGAATCTGAGCACAATCCTGTACATGCTGGTCCAGGAGTTCCATATAGGGAGTCACCTGAATCCCCCAGGTGTGACTCTGGCAAACACCTGAGGAGCCAAGGTAAGCCCAAAGGCGAGAGTGGTGAACTGGAAGTGCGCCAAGTCGCAAGCAAAGCAAAGGTACTTCTGACTGTCTGGATGAATCAGGACATGCAAGTAAGCATCCTGCAGATCCGAGATACAAGGAATTATCATAGACACATAACTGCGATGACAGAGCACAAGGACTACATCCTGAAGCATGCAGTCTCCACAAAAGAATTGAGGTCTAAGATAGGACAGCTGCTGCCATCCCTCTTGACCACCATGAATAGGTATGAATAAAAATCTGAACCTCTGTCTTGAGGAGGAACTGGAACCAGAACTCCCTTGTCCAAGAGAGCCTGAACCTTCCAGTTGAAAAGCTGCAACTTTTCCTGGCCCAGGTGAGCCCTGGACTGGAAGAATCTGTAGGGAGGAAGTGATGTGAAGGCAGTCTTGTGCCCTTCCAAAACCACATGCAGAACTCACTGGTCCGCCACTGACTCTGCCCCGGCAGTTGAAAAATGGAGCAGTCTCCCACCCACAGGCAGCTACGGGACAGGATTCTGCGAGTCCTGCAGAGGAATACTTACCAGACCTGGGCTTGGTGGTTGCGTGCTTAGAGTGCCACTGCTGTCTGGGCTTGGTGGTGGGGCACCGGTTTGAGACACGCTCTAGTTCCACCTCTGCACCTCTGTTTGGCGGGAATGAAAAAGGAGCTGTTTCCGCGCCATGTTAGGGCATTTGGAGACCTGAGATAACAGGGTTCTCTTGCCTCCAGTGGCCTCATTGATAAATCTGCTTCAGTTCAGGCCCAAAAAGAGATTTGCCCTGAAATAGGAGAAAAAAAATCAGTGACTTCTTAGATGAAAGGTCAGCAGACCAAATCTTGAGCCACAAGGTGCATCTAGCATTGACAGAAAAGGCAGAGGCCTTAGCTTAAAATTTGACAGCATCAAATAGAGCATCAGTAATATAGGTCTGATCCTCCTTAGAGGCTCCAATTCTGGCACCCTCAGTAAGTTGTTCGCCCCAGATAGCAATAGCTCTAGTGACCCAAGCTGATGCCAGAGTAGGTCGCAGAGCAGCTCCAATGGCAGCAAAGTTAGCCTCAAGCTTTCTGTCAATCATATCCTTTAGCTCCTTACCATCAGCCAGGGGCAGAGCCATAGCTGCCTCTGAAAAGGGGTAAAGCTTAGAAAATCTCTTAGAAAGAGAAAGCAGTCTGTCCTGCGTCTTCCACTCATCCAATATAACTTCATCCAGAATGGCATTGGGTAGGATTTCTTACACCTTTGAAAGATGTCAGAAGAAGACTGCCTCTTATCAGGGGTACTAGGGACCTGCAGGGTAGTTAAAACCACCTTGATGAGACCCTCAGCAGAGGGTATGGGGTCAGCCTCAAAGGGATCACCAAAATCATAGGCAGAATCGCCTTCCTCACCCTACCTTTGCTCTGGGTCTCCATCAAAAGAATCCTCCTCAATGAGGGCAGGTATACCTGGGGCCTTAAATCTGAAGGTAGTGGGGGGTTTCCATGACTGGAGGACCCCCTAGAGAGATAGAGGAAACTGTGCCATAGAGATCTTTAAGTCCTTGACCCAGACTGGCTCTTGTTCAAGGCTGGAGGGCCCAGGAGGTGTAGTAGGGGCCACAGCATGAAGGGCATAAGTGTCCTGAGTACTCTCTAGGGAGCCCCATTTGGCATGAGGAACAGTAAGCAAGGGGGTCACAGATGTCCCTGAGACCTTTGCCTTAGGTCTAGCCCCATGTTCCTTTGGATCCGACATCCTAACGACAAGTGTCTAAACAGTATATGAAACCCAATTACTGTGTCCAAGACTAATGTCACCTCAGAAAGCCAAAGTACATACTTATCTGGCAGGTGAAGGGTTAATCTGGGAAGGAGAGCAAGGAGAGACAGTCTTCTGCATAGGATACTCCAGCAAAGTAAAAATGGCATCTGTAAAACCATCAGCCAATCGGAAGAAAGCCCGGGAAACGGGCATTCTGGGAGTTGTAATCTTTTCTCAATACTGTATCCTAGCAATGCCTGAACTTGCACTTAAGGGGGCCCTGGGGCCCCTAAGACACTGGGGATGTGAACCGGATTGTAGGGCAAGAGGATACAAGAAGAATGAGCCCTCTCTCAACTCTGTATGACAAACAGTTGCAGAGATCTGTCCCAAAGCAGTTTGGCCCATAGAGGTCAATGGACCAAGTGCAGCCATGATGTAAACACTCCTTAAAGGCGAGGAACAACAAAAGTATAACATTTACAAAAGTGTCTGAATTTATCCAAATACCCAAGGGGACATGTAGGGATAAATAAAAATGGACAATCCTGAAGGGAAAAGTAAAAAAAATAAGCCCCCAAACCCAGTGAAACCAGCAGGGAAGGGGTAAATTAGATAAATGCAGCCATCCAAGCTCCAAAAACCCTGGGATCAAACAGAATAAGATACCCAAACATAAGTGGAGTTCTAGACTCCAATAAGACCACTGTATGGAGGGGGAACACTGGGTTACTCACCAAACTTGATCTGGCTTTAGATTGCCATTGTAAGAACAGAGCCTCAGAGAAACCCAGTTTGGAGAGAGAAGCATGGTCTGCATGATTCTCTCCACGTGTCAAAGGTCCACAACAGCACCTGTCAGCTGGACAGTCCTTCAGGGGAAGCCAGGAATGGTAATCCACCTTATGGGGGAATTGTTTCACACCATATCTAATATAGAAAACAATAAATAATTCTAAAAACTAAGCAGAAAAGTTCTCAGCGATCACACAGGTGTGGAAGTCTAATTGGAAGGCGGGGCTAGGAGACAGCCCGATAAGGAGAAGGGGAGGCTCCACCCCAAAGTCTTAGTCTACTGGGAGGAGCTGTCGCCTCCCCATGGTACCTGTATGTCATATTGGACGACAGAGAAAGGAGGTTTCTGGAGCACTCTAAAAACAAGGCTAAAATCCCATGGATTCATGGGAAGGTGAAAGGGTTCTACCATGGATAGATTGATTAGACTGTGTTTCTCAATGTTCCTCCTTGGAGCCCACCAGCAACTCAGCTTTTTCAAAATATACAAACTTAATCACAATTAATTAATTAGTGGCTCAGTCATTGTGATTGAGCTGCATGTGCTTAATTAGGGATATCCTAAAAAACCTGGAGTGTTCTTTTGAGGACTGGAGCTGCAAATCACAGGTCTAAGACATCAGGAAGTAAGGAATGCAATTAAAATTGCTTTCCCAGAATGCTAAGAGACCGCATATTAAAAATAAATGTAAATTTCTGCATTCATCTAGACATGGTTGTTTGATACTAAGCAACTTACATTAGCAATAAACACATGTATTCTTGTCAAATATCACACATATACTTTATTACAAATATATTTTGAGACTTAATACAAGATATAACAAATGACTTTAGAGTATCAAAGAATAAATTCAGTGTTATCTAGATCAAGGTGTGTATGGTATTTTCAATGCTAAACCAATGCATTTTGCAAATACAGTAGGGTGAACAACAAATGGCAAACTTGAAATTAAACTTGTATTCTCTAGTTTATATAGATACTGTTAATACCCAGAAATCCTTATTTCCCTTTATATCAAAGATAATGTGCGATACCAGACAATAAAGTGGAACTATCACTCCAAATAATTATTCATATAGCGATATAAGCATAGAAATACCAGTATTAGCCAGAATAAGTGCAGTGTTACTAAGAAATCCTACTTGAGCCGAGACTGACAGGCAGACTTCTTGCTTTAGAGGAATCAGTGCGCCTGTGCCGTAAGTCACTAGGTACAATGCAACTCCTGGAGGAGACCAGGATGGACAGCGCAGGTGCACAGATGTCTCTAAGGCAAGATTTCTGCGCTGATGCCTGCCTGTTCATCTTGGATCAATTAGGATATCTTGATAACACTGGACTTCTTGTGTATAATACTAGCATTTTTATGCTTAATAACTATATGAATAGTTATTGAGGGGGGGCACTTTATTTGGCGTGATAGCTCTTCTTTAACCACCAGAGTTACAGAATTTTGTTTAGCACCAAAATAAAAAAAGAATTAACAGACAACCAAGATATTTTAAAGAATGTTCTTTGTATAAGAGTCATATATGCTGTAAGGCCATCTTGTTATCATGTATATATTGGTACAAACATAAAAAAAAATCCAATACTACAGCATTTGCTGTGGTGTATTTTTGTGTCTTTCACAGGAAAGACATAGGACAACATTTTCTGTTTTCACAATGGGCTTGAAAAGGGCCAAAGGGGCCAGAAAAGTTTCCCAGTGCCTTTCCTGTGGTACACAGAGTGGTGTGGATGTGCCCTCTAGCCACATGCACCTTGGACACCGTGACGAGCGCTGGCACTGAATCTTCACTTTTATCATATATCACTGTCTCATACATATTTATATGTACACACACGTTATATTTTGTGTGTGCACGCGGTCAACCATATTAACCAATATCAATTTACCACTACAGTAATAAAGATGTATATTTTTAAAATAAAGTTTCCTAGAAATATTTTATTTGAATAAATGTATTAAATACTTATTTGTAAATGGAAATCATTTTTTATAAAAATATTAAGAAAAAGTGCACTCCATGTTATAAACCTTTTAAATAAAAACAGAAAAAAATTAGCAATAACTCTGAAGAATAAGAACTATTTTCAAAGCTGAACAGAAAAATGTTAGTCAGTTTAAAAAATCTCCAAGTAAATATTTAAAATCGCAAAAATTCAAACATTTAATCTGGAATTCAAATAAAACCGTACATATAAATTAATCCTTTGAGTGCCAGAGAAGTACAAATGCATTGGATACCTTTCTGGCACTCAAAGGGTTAAATTATTAAATTATGCTAATAATCATAATAAAATATGCTTATTATAGTAGCAGCTCTTTAATATAATATAGCATTTATGGTATAAATGGAATACTAAGTCAATCAAATTTACATTGTGGCAAAATTCCTTTTTGGCAAGGTATGCATAACACTTAAGTTGACTATACCTTAATGACCCTGTGATGTGCCAGGACCATCACCATGTTTTCCCCTTTAAAGACTGGTGACGGTCCTGGCACATCATGTACTTTTTACTGACAGCGCGCTGCTATAGGAGCGCTGTAAGTAAAAACTGGTTCTGAAACTGACTGCTCTCAGGCCCCCGTTCGGCGCGCCATCGAAGGTCGCCTAAGAGTCGACATAGATCAAAGCGGTCCTTAAGGGAAGGCAACATTCTGGGAACGCTAGTCCTTAAGGGGTCAAAATGACTTTGGTAGGACTTTCAAAATCATGCTTATGTTGAACTGCCTGCATTTTGTTTTAAAAAATATTTTTTTGAGTTATTTAAATTTCCAGATTATGCTAATGAAGGCATTATGTGCGGGCACTTCCTGTCTTGGGACAAAAATACCTCACCCCACTCATTAATGCTGATCAGCACTCCATTGCTCAACTCCCCTAGACCTGAAAGGGTTACGTGTCAGTGAGTGGGGGAGATAATGCAAGGCCAAAGCTTACCTTAAAGTGGAACTACCACCTGAACACACTTTAGCTTAAATAATTCCCCATCTGGTGACTAGCTGCTTAGTAGTGCTAGTCGCCAGAATGTTACCTTGACAAATAGATTTAGCCTTTCTTCACGGACATCTTGCCATAATGACATCCACGCACCTGCGCTGTCAGGTCCAGCTGGGTCTAGGAGTCGTTGCTAGGAGCTGTCTGGCTCCAAAAGGGACAGACAGCGTAGACGTCATTATGGCAAGATGTCCGTATTCCGTGATGCTGTCAGCCCGAGAAGAAAGGCTAAATCTATTTGTCAAGGTAATAATTCTGGCGACTAGCGCTACTAAGCAGCTAGTCGTCAGATGGGGAGTTATTTAAGCTAAAGTTGTGTTCAGGTGGTAGTTCCGCTTTAATTAAAAATGGTCAAATAAAAAATTGCTGAAATATATAGCCGATTTTGAAAGCTCTCTCACAATTACTAAAGTTGTTTTTAGGTGACAGGGTCCCCTAAACAGGCACGCACATTCTTATAATGTAATGATAAATATATTATAATTATAGCAATCTGGGGGACAGAGTATGGAAATGCCTCACTCGGAAATAAGCAGTAGTGTAAAACAATTAATTAGGCCATATAAAACAAGTTATAAAGTATAAAATACACAAATCAGTATAGTGCATTGAGGGCATCTCAAAGACAGCAAACAGATCTGTTCATCTGATATCCCTCTCTACTTTTTTCTCAAATGCGACTATTGATTTTGCAGTTACATACTTGTTTTTTTATAGCTTATTTGTGCATGTCCTTACCCATGTCACTCTCCACACGCTTCATTAAAATATCACTTTTATTAAAGCATTTAAAAACGCCCAACGTTTCAGTCCATATTCAGACTTTCCTCAGGGATACTGAGTGTTTTGAGTGTCCCTGAGGAAAGTCAGAATACGGACTGAAACTTTGGGCGTTTTTAAATGCTTCAATAAAACTGATATTTTAATGAAGAGTGCTCGACTTGCTGTGGAGAATGACTAGTAGACATCTGGTCTAAAGCACCTCATGTTGATTAGCAAGTGTGTACGGCAACAATGGAGGCAATACTTGCCCATGTCACCACACTGGTCCACATTTGTTGTATTTATAATACATTTCCCTTCACTTTTTAAGGATGTTAAAAAAAGATTCAATACTACCTCAGGTAGCAATATACTTGGTACGTTTACAGAATCCTTCCAAAACACTAGTAACCTCCAACAAAAACTAATATCTGATGCTTAATTAGCAAAAATATAAATATAAACCTAGTTTTATGACTAAACTTTTATCTGGATTTTACGTTTCTCATGCAAAAATAAAACAGATATTTTTTCCTAGATCAAGTTATTCTTAGAATATTTTAGTGTTAATGTGATACAGCACATTTTGATGTTATTGGACTGGTCTTGGTAGCAAACAAACCTTGCTGTTTTTTGTAACACCTTGCTGACCAACCTAGACATTTTATAACATTTTACTTTTCAAAGAGGCTTCTGCCTTTGTACATTTCAGTTTCCTAATTCTAAAAAACGATTCTGAAAAGGCCTGCGTGATCTTTCAGAATACTGTCACCCAGAAAAAACACTTCTACTGAAAAAGTCCAATAACTATGTCACCTTACTTTTTATAATATAGTTAAAATATTGTTGCAATATATAGTTTGGTACACAAGCAATATATTTAGCATAAGGAAGCTAAAATATTTGAACTGTCAAATAAATTATTTGATCAGTTCCATTATCCTAATGTAGCTCATTTTGAAAAGGCAGATTTTTAACAAAGAAGTTCATAAAATCTTCAAGATTTTTGTCTGATCTGTAGGCCACAAGTCCCCCTACATTGGCCCATCTGTCTGCTCCTGTTGCTCCTTTTACTTCCTCATTGTATAAGATATGAGGCCTCTCAGTGAATGTTTTCTTCTGCTCAATAGTTTTTAGGCATGCTGACAGATCCAACATGCCACCCCCTAGGGATTTCAGGATGGCATGAGGGGCACAGCAGTCCCATTTAAATGTGGTGTCTTCAGAAAAGATGTAGAAATCGACTAGACCTTGTATAACACAAAGGCATTTGTAACCAGCTCCAGCAGCAAAATGCAGGTTATCTTTGCAAACTGTAGACAGAGAACTGAGGATATGCTTTGTTTCAGCTGAACTTGTTACAACTGAATAGGAATTATTTTCAGATTCACAGTGTTGTGAAGAACTGATGCTTGATCTGCCACTGGCAGTAGATAACTGTAGCGAGCAGATGTTGGTGTCCATGTATGACAGTCCCCAATACCATTGACCTTCCCACCTAAAACATAAAGAAAGACATTAGTAATGTAATCTTCAATTTATATAATTGAATGTGTTCACAATAAACTGTACGGTGGTATTATTATTTGATTTAAATAATAGTACTGCAAATCAGAAAGTGGCAAATGAAATAATTTGAGCATTAAAGTTCATCTTGGGCTGCCACCATAGGAGTGGATTAAATTAATGGTGAGGAAAAATCATACAAATTCTTTGGAGATGGATTCTCCCACTTAAGGTTCAATCTGGATAGGGGACAGATTCACTTTTTTGCATAAATAATTATGACAAATGAAAGCAAAACTGTGCCATTTCATTATAATAATAATAATAATCTTTATATAGCGCCAACTTATTCCGCAGCACTTTACAATAGGGGATAGACATACAGAGATATTAAATAGTACAAATTGTATGTGGAGAACAGAAGGATCAGAGGGCCCTGCTCGTGAAAGCTTACAGTCTAGAGGAAGGTGGGTAGGACACAGAAGGTGTAAGTGCTATTGGGTGTAAATGCCTCCTGCCACATGAGCTGCCGGTCAGTGGGTGGGGGAGAGAAGTGCTAGTGAGTGTAGTAGTCCAGGGAATGGTTGGTTCTTGGTGATAGTATTTATGGAGGTAGTTGATAAGCTTCCCTGAAGAGGTGAGTTTTCAGGGAGCGTCTGAAGATCTGAAGGCTTGGGGAGAGTCTGATGGGGCGGGGGAGGGAATTCCAGAGCTCGGGTGCAGCACGGGAGAAGTCCTGTAGGCGGGAGTGGTAGGATGGAATGAGAGATGTGTAGAGGAGAAGGTCATGTGCAGAACGAAGATGGTGAGTGGAAGTGTATTTGGAAATGAGAGATGAGATATAGGGGGGTGAGGTGTTAGTAAGGGCTCTATAGGTGAGCACCAGGATTTTGAATTTAATTCTGTGTGCTAATGGGAGCCAGTGTAGGGATTGGCAGAGGGGACTGGTGTTGGAGAAGCGGTTGGTTAGGTAGATTAGTCGTGCTGCTGAGTTCATTATGGACTGTAGTGGGGTTAGGCGGGCAAGAAGAAGGCCAGTAGTAGTGAGTTACAGTAGTCAAGACGGGACATGATGAGTGTTTGGATTAGAATTTTAGTAGTGTCTTCGGTAAGGAAGGGGCGGATTCTAGAGATGTTGCGGAGGTGGAGGCGGCATGATTTGGAGATTGACTGGATGTGAGGAATAAATGATAGGGCAGAGTCGAAGGTGACCCCCAGGGAACATGCTGTAGGGGTTGGTTTGATGATTGTGTTGTTGACAGTGAGGGTAATATCTGGAGTAGGACTGTTAGGAGAGGGAGGGAATATAATTAGTTCGGTTTTGCCAAGGTTAAGTTTGAGTTGACGGGAGGACATCCAGGAAGACACAGCGGACAGACAGTCAGATACCTGGGACAGGATGGAGGGGGAGAGGTCTGGGGAGGAAAGATAGATTTGAGTGTCATCAGCATAGAGATGATGGTGAAACCCAAAGGAGTTTATTAGTTTACCCAGGGATGCAGTGTAAATTGAGAAGAGCAAAGGGCCCAGGACTGAGCCTTGAGGCACTCCAACAGACAGTGGGAGGGGTGGGGAGGTGGAGCCAGAGTAGGACACAATGAAGGAGCGGTTGCTGTGATATGATGAAAACCAAGAGAGGGCAGTGTCACAAAGACCTAGAGAGTGGAGGGCTTGGAGGAGGAGTGGGTGATCTACTGTGTCAAAGGCAGCTGACAGGTCCAAGAGAATGAGTAGGGAGTAGTGGCCTTTTGACTTGGCAGAGAGCAAGTCATTGGCCACTTTAGTGAGGGCAGTTTCGGTGGAGTGATGAGGACGGAATCCAGACTGCAAGGGGTCTAGCAGGAAATGGGAGCAGAGGAATTTAGTGAGCTGGTTATATGCGAGACGCTCAAAGAGTTTGGAGGCAAACGGGAGTATGGAAATGGGCCGGTAGTTTGACAGTGAGTTTGGGTCCAGGGAGGGTTTCTTTAGAATGGGCGTGATTAGTGCATGTTTGAAAGAGGATGGGAAGGAGCCAGGTGACAGAGAGAGGTTGAATAAGTGAGTAAGGGGTGGCGTTAGTAGAGGTGAAAGTTCTTGAGTGAGTTGAGATGGGATTGGGTCCAGAGGGCATGTGGTTAGGTTTGAGCGAGTGAGGAGAAGGGAAACTTCGTCCTCTGTGACTGGTGAGAAGGAGCTTAGTGAGTGTGTGTGTGGGGGGTGGGGGGGGGGCTAGGCTGGCTGGGTGGGAGTGGAAGTGATGAGATGTCATGTCTGATGGAGTCGATCTTGTCCTTGAAGTGGGTGGCAAGATCTTGGGTGGAGAAGTTGGTGGCAGGGGTTTGTATTGGTGGGCGTAGAAGTGACTTGAAGGTTGAGAAAAGGAGTTTTGGTTTTGAAGAAAGATTAGAAATTAGAGAGGAGAAGAATGACTGTTTGGCCAGGGAGAGTGCAGAGCTATAAGAACGTAGAATGAATTTGTAGTGTATGAAGTCAGCTGTAGAGTGCGATTTCCTCCAGTGCCTTTCGGCAGTGCGTGAGCACCTTTGGAGGTAACGCGTTTGTCTTGTGTGCCAGGGTTGTAGTGGGGTTGTGCGGGGGTGTCGTGGAGTTGCAGGTGCAGCTGTGTCAAGGGCTTTTGTGAGAGTGCTGTTGTAGAGAGTAGTAGTTTGTTCTGGGCAAGCAAGTGTGAGGATGGGGTTGAGAAGAGGTTGCAGGGAAGTAGAAAATTGTTGGACGTCAAGCGTATGCAGATTTCTCCGCATGCTCTTGGTCCCGGTGGAGGGGATGGATTTACGTGGTATGATGAGGTTTCCAGTGAGGAGGTGGTGGTCAGAGAGGGGATAGGGAGCATTAGAAAAATTAGAGACCAAGCAGAGGTTAGTGAAGACCAAGTCAAGAGAGTGACGATCACTGTGTGTGGGAGTGGAGGTCCATTGTGATAGTCCAAAGGAGGCTGTTAAAGAAAGGAGTTTGATGGCGGGGGGGTGTTATGGTTATGAACAGGGAAGTTGAAGTCTCCCAGGATGAGAGGGATTATGGTTATTTCATGTAGTTCAGTGAATACTGCACAGGTAAGTTCAAAATCTGGTCCTGGAAAATAGTATGTTGGCAGAGATGCAATAAAGGTTGAAGAGGGCTCATAATGACGGGGTCCTGCTGGTTCAGTGTCGAAGGCGAATCTTCGTTATGCACTAAACTGTCTGTCATCGACATCGTATCCCCATCAATCAGACAAAAATCTATCCACATTGACATCAATCTGTCATGCCTTCAACAGATTTACACTTATCACATAGAAAATGGCCTATTTCCATATGGAAATGCAGCATAAGGAATAGTTTCCATATGGAAATGCAGGATAATGAGAGATTACCATATTCATATGGGTGTGTTTATATGTTAATGTGGTACTTCACCACATGTACTAAACTCTCGTAGGAGCCTCTGCTGTTGGAGTTCACAGTCTCAACTTTGCCTACCTGAAGCTGGTGAAGTTGGTATTTTCCTATGTACTAATACTCTTCAATCAAGCATAATCATGGAGGGTTGATGGTTGACAAACTGTTGACAATGTGGAAGGGATGAATTCCCTTAAACATCACGAGCAGTAGACAACCCTTAAAGGGGAACTATCATCCAACTAAAGTCCACCCCACCTAATTACACATCTAAAGATAAACTTATCAATCAAACGGTTATGCAGAATAAAGACTGCTTTAATCAGAAATCCTTCCTCAGTTGACACTGACGGCCAGGCAACAGTGCTCTAGAGGCATCTGAGCTCCTGCGCCGGCAGTCCCTTCCAGTACCTTAAGGTACCATGCAACGCCTCCTAGAAAAGACTAGGATTGAAGGCGCAGGCATCTGTAAGCAAAGATGTCTGCTCTGTTGCCTGGCCGTCAGTGTCGGCTGAGGTAGGATTTCTGACTAACGTTGTTGTTATTCTACATAACAGTTTGATTGTTAAAGGGACAGTAAATTCCCGGAAAAAATTGTTATAGTTTTGTAGTGGTTAAAAAATGTATCTATATGCAACAAATCTTTCAAACCTCTATGGTTTTTGAGATATTCATATTCAAAGTTCCCCCCTCCCTCCCCTTCTCCTGATGTCAGCTGTAAAGCTGACAGCAGGAGATGAGTGTCGGCCAGCACGAGCAGGCTCTTCAGCAGAACACACTTTACAGACCTTTCCAATGAAGTAACTATTTTCCAATAACGTGATTTCGGCTCTGCTGCAAAGCTGCCGGTTGGTCCCCGGACAAGATTCCCCTGCAGTCAGCACAGTGCTGATGTTAGGGAAAGGGGAGGGGGGGGACTTTGAATACGAATATATCTCAAACCATAGCGGTTTGAAAGATAGGATTTGTTGCATATGGATTCCTTTTTTAAGCACTACAAAACTATAAAGACTTTTTCTGGGACATTACTGTCCCTTTAAGCTTATCGCTAGATGCCTAATTAGGTGGGGTGGACTTTAGTTGGGGTGATAGTTCCCCTTTAAGTTGGAGAAGGAACAGGGAACACGTCTGGAGGGCCAAACAGTGTACATGGTGATCTATGGTTACCAGTGGGCAAGGGAACAAGTCTGGCCGGGGGGGAGGGGGCAGGCAAGGTAAACAGCGATCTATGGCTACCACATCCAGCCACATGGATGCAAAAATGATAGTTAAATTGTATTTTTGCCACCTCTACCAGCCAAGGAGTTGCATTTAATTTTGTTTCATAATGGGAGTGCACTACATATATGACTCTAGAAACTGATGCAGAGCTGAGGGGATGATTGTGTACTGGTTCTTATACGTTTCTAACCATTTGAGTGTCACTGGGATGTGCAATGTACATCCCTATGGAACGCAAGGGATTAAAAGAGTGATGATTCTCTCCACTCCCCTACTGACCAAGTGGTGAAGCAGAGAGAATGCTCTCTGACTTGAGGGTTGTTTACTTCTGGTGATATATAAGGGAGGGCATCCTTTTCACATCGTCAGTAGTTCGATGACCCTGCATGCATGTCTAATAGTGAACTTCTCCGTCCCTCACATCCCTAAAGTTTAATGAATTTGGCAATGTGTGTCTACATCGAATGGCAATGTCCTTTACACACAATGACAAAATCATATTGACCTTTAGTACATCTCCCTATCTGTCTGATGGTAGTGTCTAGAAAAAAGTATTTAGGAAAATATAACAAATATTATTACTATACTAGTAAAATATACAGTACTGTGCAAAAGTCTTCGGCAGGTGTGAAAAAATGCTGTAACGCAACAATGCTTTCAAAAATATACATGTTAATAGTTTATTTTTAATCAATTGACAAAATGCATAGTGAGTGAACAGAAGAAAAATCTAAATCAAATTGACATTTGGTGTGACCACCCTTTGCCTTCAAAACAGCATCAATGCTTCTAGATACACTTGCACAAAGTCAGGCATATAATCAGATGTATGATTAAACAATAATACCAAACAGCCAAACTCAGATAACAAGGTCAAAAGTCATACACCATGGCAATACTGAGTACAGCAACAAGACACAAGTTAGTTATACTGCATCAGAAAGGTCTCTCTGAGGCAGAAATTTCAAGGCAGACAGGGGTTTCCAGATGTGCTGTCCAAGCTCTTTTAATGAAGCACAAAAAAACAGGTAATGTTGAGGACCGTAGATGCAGTGGTTGGTCAAGGAAACTTAATGCAGCAGATGAAAAACACATCATGCTTAATTTCCTTCACAATCGGTTGATGTCCAGCAGTGCCATCGGCTCAGAATTGGCAGCAAACAGCAGGATCCCGGTACACCCATCTACTGTCTGGAGACCTCTGGTCAGAAGTGGTCTTCATGGAAGACTTGTGGCCAAAAAGCCATACCTCCGATGTGGAAACAAGGCCAATGGACTCAACTATGCATGAAAATACAGGAACTGGGGAACAGAAAAATGGCAGCAGCTGCTCTGGACTGATGAGTTAAAATCTGAAATATTTGGCTGTAGCAGAAGGCAGTTTACTTGTTGAAGGGCTGGAGAGCAGTACAAGAATAAATGTCTGCAGGTAACAGTGAAGTATGGTGGAGGCTCCTTGCAAGTTTGGGACTGCATTTCTGCAAATGGAGGTGGAGATTTGGTCAGAATTAATGGTTCTCCTTAATGCTGAGAAGTACAGACAGATATTTTTTCATCATGAAATACCATCAGGGAGGCATCTGATTGGCCCCAAACTTATTCTGCAGCATGACAACAACCCCAAACAAACAGCCAAAGTCATTAAAGGGATAGTAATGGGTTAAAATAACAAGTAGTATTGTAGATAAGGAAAAAAAGATAGGACTTGTGCCAATCATTATTATTTGAGAGACAAAACGTATTAAAGTTCCCATCTCCCTGCTGTCACCCGACTCAAAGCGGCTCTACAGCAGAGCAGAGATACTGAAATCTAAAAAGAAATATTTAAAGGGAAGTGTCTACAAGACACCCAAAACCAGACTGAGGTCCCACGGAGGTATGGGAGCCTTATAGCCTGGGAATGCACGGGCAGCCCTTGAAAGAACACCTTGACATCTGGCAGAGTGGCAATATACCTATGAAAAAAAACACAGAGTGCAGAAATCTGAACCTTCAAGGAACTTAAACTGAGTCATTTGTTCACACCATCCTGAAGAAAAAGACAGAACCACCGGGAGTTCAAAATCCTGTGAAGACAGACCCATGAATGAAAATGTACCAAACCCTGTGGTAAGCCTTAGATGAGACACACTTCCTAGCCTGGATCAAAGTGGAGATGACTTCAAGACAGAAACCTTTCCTCCTCAGGAAGGTGGCTTCAACAGCCATGCCATCAAAGTCAGTTTCTCCACGGCCACTATTCACAGATAGCTCTGAAGGAGGATGCCTGGTCTGGGTGGCAGAGAAAACGGATACCAAATGGAAAGACTCACAAGGTTGGCAAACCATGCCCTCTTGGTCCAATAAGGTGCGACTACAATTACAGATGGACCGTCCAACTGGATTTTCTGGATAACCCTGGGAATGAGGGGAATCAGAGGAAATATATAAGTGAAGTGGAAGAGTCAAGGAATCAATTCCATGAGCCATCCGGCATACATCTTTCCTTCTCTTCCTCTACTACCCAGGGTGCTGTGGAAGATTCGGATGGATGGAACTCCCACCATCCTGATTGCTTCTTATTGGATCAGATAGCCTTGGATTCTGGAACTACTAGCTCTTTTTGTCCAGTTACAGTTTCCACTGCCACTCAGACCGGATCTCCTTAGTCAGGGGTACCTGTGGAAGGAAGATGTGGACCATCTGGCTTTGACAGCATAGCTGTTAAGGCCTCCATCTTGACGAAGAAGGGCTACTATCCAGAGATGGTATCCACTATGATTAAGGCTAGGAAACTTGTTTGCTCGAAAGCCTATCATAGGGTTTGGTCTATCTTCCATGCTTGGTGTGTGGACAGGGATATGTCCTCAAAGGACTTTGATCTTCCAACTCAACTCTGGTAGCCGTCAGGTTTATCATGGGAAGACCCCGCATCCGCACCAGGAGATCGAACACTTATGAATGAAGCTCCCACTCACCCAGATCTACCATGTGACGACTGAGAAAGTCTGCAAGGATGTTTTCTACGGCTGGAATGTGCACCGCTGAGATAGCAGGTACATTATCTTCTGCCCAGGTTAAAATACCTTTGACTTCTAACCAAGCAGCGGGACTTCTAGTGCCTCCTTGCTTGTTGATGTAAGCCACGGCCCTGGAGTTTTCAGACTGGACTCGAACTAGACACTCCATTAGATGGGAGGTCCAATAAGTCAGAGCATGGGAGATTGCCCTGAGCTCCAGGATGTTGAATGGAAGAAGAGTCTCCTCCTCTGACCATTGGCCCTGAACACTCAGGTGACCTATGACTGCTCCCCAACTGTGCAGGCTGGCATCCATGGTCACTGTGGTCTAGTAAGGAATCACAAACTACCTCCCTTTCTCCAGATTTGAGACGTCCAACCACCAGTGAAGGCTCTGAGTGTCCTCAGGCTGACTTCATATTCCCTGAGGGAAAAAAACAGTGTAGGGTTTGGAACGCGTTGGAAAAGGTACAGAGCACAAACGTAGTCATTGGAGATCAGCGTGTGAGAGTAGACATAAGAAGACTGCACAGCCGTTTAGTGTCTTCACCACAAGAGAAGGACGGAGAAAGACACCTGAGTCACAGTGAAGTGACGAAGTGAAGGGCCGGTACAAGTGTCCCGTAAGCCATTGGTGTACATCTGAGCACAAACAGTGGAAGTCGAGGAGGGAGATGTCGGAGGCACAGATAGGTGACATAGCTACGGGTCAGTACTGACATCTTACAAACAGGTGTGGATGTCAGAAGAAACACTGAGATTGCTATTCAGTCTCCATTATCAAGTTTAAACTGAAACATACAGGAGAGATTAACCTGTGGTTATTGCAGGTGTGGTGAGAGTTCAGGCTGATGCACACATGACTGACGGATAAGCTACGGAAATGTAAGTTCTTTTTTTAAAGCATTTTCCGTGAATATAAGAACTGTTACAATATAACATCTACAGTGTTGGGAAATATATGTGAAGAAAATTCTATTTTCAAATGGATATCTAGAGGAATAACATCTATCCAATTGAACTGTAGTGCGTTTACTATACCAACATTTGAAGGAACTAACCATACATTCTTAATTTGTTGCAGCTTACCTTAGGTTCAGTGTCATCTACAGGCGCGAGGCTTCAAGCATTCAGCAGGCCTCTGTTTTATGTGTTTGCTTCCTGTAGTCTCTTACTACCTACTTCCTCCTATCTACTTCCTCCCTCAGAGCTGCTCCTCCTACCTACTTCCTGTGGAGGGGTTTAAAAGGCAGACGGAGTCCTGACTCAGTTGCCCTTGCGTTGTTTTGCTTAGCAGTTCTCTTACATTGGGCTCTGTGTATGACCTGGCTAGTCTTCCATCCAACCTGGTGCTGACCTGTGGCTCTGTCTGACTGTTCTTTTGCGTATTCCTATTAGTGGACATTCAACCTGGTGCAGACCTGTGGCTCTGGCTGACTACCTGAACTGTGCATGACCTTTCTTGTCTGACTACCCCCTCTTGTGCTGACTTGTGGCTCTGTCTGACTACTCTAATGTTTGCTCCCTTTGCCTAGCAGACACCCAACCTAGTGCGGACCTGGGGCTCTGGTAGACCAGCTCTGATACTGACTGCAGGCTTGAGTCAGTTATCTACTCCCTCTCTGACTGCAGGCTGAGTCAGTGTTCTCTCCTTACTGACGGCACGCGTGCGTCGGTACATCTTGTAATTAGGATCAGGATCCTGTGTTCATGTTCCTGACCCTGTTCCTGCTCCTGTTCTGTTCCTGATTTGGGTACAGACTACCAGTGGCTGAGGCCTAGTCTGTAGCATTGTGATCAAGCTTGGCAAGCTATTATTTCTGATAACTGTGCTCGCTGGCTTGTAACCCTCTGCTTGTTTCTTTGTATATATTTGCCTACTTCCTATTGTATATATTTGCCTACCACTACTATTAATAAGTTGCATTTAACTATACCGTACTGACTCCTGAATTTCTCTGGGAACAGTGACAGTACGCAAGGGCCATGAGTTCAGACGGTGATAGCAATGCAGCAAAGCATCCTGGAGTGGATGGAGACACTGAGTCAACGACTTGATCAGTTGTCTTTGGCCATACAGACAGTTTCGCAGTGCACTGCTCATCTTGAGCAAATTTCTACCCAACTGGTGGCCTCTCGTGAGACCTCCCAGGCACCAGTGGTTTCAAATCCTCCTGACTCAGGTATGGTCAATAGATTGACGGGATCCGCTCAGCTTCCACAGCAGTATGGTGGGAATCCAGAAGGTTGCTGTGGTTTCCTGAACCAGCTAGGCATATATTTCGAATTGGTAACATATGCCTTTCCCAATGAGTGAAGTAAAGTTGGTTTCCTTATCTCCCTCCTCACTGGAAGGGAGCTGGCATAGGCCAATCCACTATGGGAGGCGAATAAACCCATCGTTCACAATTTCTCAGATTTTGTGAAATCATTCAGACAAGTCTTTGATAGGCCAGGCTGCGGCATCCAAGCATCTTATGACCCTGCGTCAGGGTAATCGTACGGTGGCCCACTATGCCATTGTGTTCCATACCCATGCTGCTGAGGTAGACTGAAATAAAGAGGCCCTGATGGCCATTTTTTTTCAGGGGCTCAGCGACACTATGAAGGACAAGATTGCGGCACGCGACCTACCTAACAATTTAGACTTACTGATCGAATTCTGTATTCTGGTAGATATCACAATCAGAGAGGGCCCTCTTTTAAGGAGTACCTGCGGAGGTCCTCAAACAGAGGGTCTGCTAATTACTCTGGCCCATTCTACCTCTCCCCCCCGCAATCCTCCGGGACTTGTGTTTAACGATACCGAGCCTATGCAGGTGGATGCCATAGTCAGGGGGAGGCCCTTGGTCGCTGAAGGCCTGCGGAGGCCGCAAAGAGTTGTCCCCTCATGTTCCTGACTCATCCTATCCTCCCATGCCTCTGGATCTGGTCTCTGAGAGTGGGGAACCCAGGCTAGTGGGTGTCACTCGGTTTTCTAGGGAGGAGACAGCCTTTAGGAGAAGGGAAGGCTCGTGTTTGGTATAGGGAAGAGTAGTACTGCGCCTCTATCTATATGATCCGATTATGAATATGCACATAATGAAGTATTCTGAATTCTATGGATATTTTGATGGGGTACAGTATATAACTCCTGAATGTGTATCAGTGAGTGTGAGAATATGTGTATTCTGTTTGTATACTAGAGGATTAAGGCAACATATACATATAACTATGAATATGGAGATATACTCTACTGTTAGTATACTAAAAAAATAGAGTCCAACACATATATGTGAAGAGGAAACTGATAATCAGAGAGAGATCTCTCTGTAAATATTGTCTTAAAGGGCCCCGTTATCTGAATCCTTTCTTGCCGCTTGTCCCTGTCATGGGTTGCAATTCAATCCAAATCGATTGTCTTGTAACAAGAAAACAGAAGAGGGATAGGGCGGGACAGCGCACAGATCTAGATCTAAGCGTAGTATTTTATTCATAAAAAAGCGTACATATAAAATCAAATTACAAGAGATAAATAAACTAATAAAAACTCACATACAAACAAGTGTACGAGGAATAGTAATATAAAGGAAATAATCATTCATAAAAATAACCAAGAAGGTACATATCTTAAAGTCTTTTTAAAAAAACCTAAGGAGTAGGCGTGGAGCAAAGGGTAATATAGGTGCTGTTATCTTTAATGCTGGCTGATGAGGTATCAGTATCTCCCGGGGTTACTAGGGTTAAAGGCCGCTTTATCAAAGTACTCGATGCACACAGGACTTGTATGTGGCTAGTGTGGATGTATAATTCTGTATATAATCCCGGTTACCCGGTGTGAGTGGCCGCTTACTTGAGATTCCTGTTGTGTCTTAACCCTTCGAGTACAGATGATGTCTCTGGAGGCTGCCTTCCCGTTGGTAGAATTTCCCCGTGCCGGTGCCTTTCTCGTTCCCGCTATTCACTCGTAGTTCTTTTTCTGGTGTAAGCCAGTCCATTTGCTTCCTTCGCGTCTCCGCTACGTTAGCCGTGTTGCTTCTGCCGGAAGTCAAATTACTTCAACGCGTTTCGGCGCTGTTTCTTGCGCCTTCTTCTGGAAGAAGAAACAGCGCCGAAACGCGTTGAAGTAATTTGACTTCCGGCAGAAGCAACACGGCTAACGTAGCGGAGACGCGAAGGAAGCAAAAGGACTGGCTTACACCAGAAAAGAACTACGAGTGAATAGCGGGAACGAGAAAGGCACCGGCACAGGGAAATTCTACCAACGGGAAGGCAGCCTCCAGAGACATCATCTGTACTCGAAGGGTTAAGACACAACAGGAATCTCAAGTAAGCGTCCACTCATACCGGGTAACCGGGATTATATACAGAATTATACATCCACACTAGCCGCATACAAGTCCTGTGTGCATCGAGTACTTTGATAAAGCGGCCTTTAACCTTAGTAACCCCGGGAGATACTGATACCTCATCAGCCCGCATTAAAGATAACAGCACCTATATTACCCTTTGCTCCACGCCTACTCCATAGGTTTTTTTAAAAAGACTTTAAGATATGTACCTTCTTGGTTATTTTTATGAATGATTATTTCCTTTATATTACTATTCCTCGTACACTTGTTTGTATGTGAGTTTTTATTAGTTTATTTATCTCTCGTAATTTGATTTTATATGTACGCTTTTTTATGAATAAAATACTACGCTTAGATCTAGATCTGTGCGCTGTCCCGCCCTATCCCTCTTCTGAAGGCTTGTGTTTGTACTGTGGTAAGGCGGGTTATTTGTTACGTTCTTGTCGCATTCGTCCCAAGAGACACCCGAATGCTAAAATGGATCTGAGACAGATAGGGGGCATATCTGTGTCTCCAGTGCTCCTTTTGGTTAAGCCCGTGTTGACGGCTTGTATTTATTGGGCTAATAAATCCGCCTCAGTTCCAACGTTACTGGATACTGGGGCAGCTGGCTGCTTTATGGATGTGGAGTTTGCTGCCAGTAAAAACATTCCATTGTTGCCTCTTGCCTCCCCGTTGGCCGTGGAAGCCATTGATGGCAGACCACTACAACCCTCTCACATCACACATGAGACCACCTTATTAACCTTGAGAGAGGGAACCCTGCATACGGAAACCCTGAAGTTTTGGTAATCAGCTCTCCACACCATGCCATGGTCCTGGGGTTCCTTTGGGTACAGAAACATAACCCCAGGATAGACTGGCACACTTGTGAGGTGGTGGACTGGTCACCACAATGTAAAAAGTCCTGTTTGTCGTGTCCTTTGAGAGCCACGTAGGCTTCAACTTCACTCCTTCCAGAGGAGTATACGTCTTTTATAGATGTGTTTAGTGAGAGTCAAGCAGAGCTCCTTCCACCTCATGATTGTTCGTTGGAACTGCTTCCTGAGACCTTTCCCCCAAGGGGCCGTGTCTATCCCTTGTCTGTGGAGGAGAATCCGGCCATGGAGGAATACGTGACTGATGCGCTGGCTAGATGCATCATTCTTAAATCCACATCTCCCGCTGGTGCTGGATTTTTTTTTTGTCAAAAAGAAGGACGGAGAGCTTCGTCCAAGTACCGTGGTCTGAATAAGATTTTGGTCAACAATGCTTATCCTATTCTCTTGATTACTGAACTCTTTGACCGGGTCAAAGGTTCAAAGATTTTCATGAAACTCGTCCTAAGAGCCGAGTACAATTTGGTACGGATTAAAAAAAGACAGCCTTTAATACCCGGAGTGGGCATTATGAGTACTTGGTTATGCCCTTCAGATTTTGCAATGCCCCGGTTGTCTTCCAGTAGTTCATAAATGATGTGTTAAGAGAACTCCTTCAAAGTTGTGTGGTGGTATATTTGGATGACATCCTCATCCACTCTCCTACATTGGAGACTCATCAGGCTGACATATCAAAGGTTCTGAGCCTATTACGGGAGAACAAGTTGTTCTGTAAACTTGAAAAGTGCGAATTCCACAAATTGCAAGTAACATTCCTAGGCAATATAATTTCCGCTGCTGGGTTTGCCATGGATCCTCAAATATTGTCTGCGGTTGTGAATTGGAGGTGTCCTAAGGGATTCAAAGAGCTCCAAAGGTTTCTAGGGTTTACAAATTACTACCGTAAATACATTAAGAATTTTTCTACTATTGTCAAACTCCTGACTGACATGACGCGTAAAGGCATGAACCAGCTATTATGGCTTTTGAAAACCTCAAGGCAGCATTCGCTGCAGGGTCCATATTGGCGCATCCCAATCCCTCCCTGCCCTTTACCTTTGGAGGTGGATGCTTCGGAGGTTGTGTGGGCACCCTGCTATCCTAGCGCACTTCCCCGGGACGAGTCGCCACGTCCGTGTGGGTTCTTCTCTTGAGAGTTGTTCAAAGAAGAGATGCTTTACCAGACTGGAGACAGCGAATTACTGGCTATATTCCTGACCTTGAAAGAATGGAGGCATTTGCTTGAAGGCTCTGAGGTTCCTATATTGATCTTAACTTACCACAAGAACCTCATCTACCTCTCTGAGGCCAAAAGTTTGTCTCCCAGACAGGCCAGATGGGCACTGTTTGTCTCTCTTCAATTTTGTGGTTTCATGTCTTCCTGGCTCTAAGAATGTAAGGGCAGAAACGTTGTCTCACCAGTTCTGTAGCTTATCCCGAGAGGAGGTTTCCCCTTCTCCGATCATTCCTGCTGATTGGATCCTTGCTACTATTCGTACCTGTATCACGTCCCCTCTGGGAGAAGAGATTCTGGCAACCCAAAACTCTGCTCCTACGGAGAAGCCTGAGGGCCGTTGCTTTGTTCCTGCACACTTACGTATTAAACTGTTGGAAACGTATCATGCTTCGAAAGTAGCAGGTCACATTGGTCGAGACCAACTAATATGGTCCGTGATCACAAGTCTTTTGGTGACCTAGCCTCCGGGCCGACTGTACTGCTTGTGCCCAAACTAAGTCTCCTAGACATCTGCCAGTAGTTTTGCTTCAGCCAGTTGCCACTGCCGAAAGTCCCTGGTCACACCTATCTACTGATTTTATGGTTGAACGTCTGTGGTCCATGGGTTATACAATCATTCTAATGATTGTGGATAAGTTTTCTAAGATGGCTCATTTTGTACAACTCAGGGGCTTACCATCTGCACAAGAGTTGGTGGTGATATTCGCTAAGGAGGTCTTCCAATTACATTGTATCCCTCGAGTCATTGTATCCGATAGAGGTAGCCAATTTGTTTCTCGCTTCTGGAGGTGTTTCTACGCTCAAATGGGAATTCAGCTGGCATTCTCCTCTGCGTACCACCCGCGGTCCAACGGTGCGGCTGAGAGGTCTAATCAAGCCTTGGAACCAGTTTCTCCGCTGCTGTATATCTGACCATTTCGATAACTGGGCTACCCTGTTACCCTGGGTGGAGTTTGGCCGGAATAGTGCTGTTAACTCTTCCACTAAGAGTTCCCCATTCTTGGTCAATTATGGGTTCCAACCCTCAGCTCTCCCCGAGACCTTCCAAGCACAAGAAATTCCAGCTCTTGATTGAGCATTTAAGGGTGCTCCGTTACTCGTGGGTACGGGTACAGCATACCCTATGTGATTCTGTGCAGCGATAGAAAAGGCAGGCTGACCATAGGCGACTGCCAGCACCTACCTTCCAAGAAGGAGACAGAGTGTGGTTGTCTTCCCGAAACTTGCACCTCCAGGTCCCTTGCAACAAATTGGCTCCTCGATTTATTGGTCCTTTCCGTGTGTTGCGCAAAATTAACCTGGAGGCTTATGCATTGGAACTTCCTGCCAACATGTGCATTCACAATGTCTTTCATGTCTCCTTGCTAAAGCCCTTGGTCTGCAACCGGTATACTTCAGCTCCTGTCCGTCCTCCCCCCTGAAAGTTGCAGATCACGAGGAATATGAGGTCCAAACCATTCTGGACTCCCGTGTGAGTAGAGGGCGTTTACAATATTTTATTCATTGGAAGGGCTATGGTCCTGAGGAGCGCTCGTGGATACCTGCCAGTGATGTCCATGCTTCTTTACTGGTACACAGGTTTCATGCTCTTTTCCCTGAAAAACCCCGGCCGGCTCTGCGCAGGGGGGTCTTTGAGGAGGGGTACTGTTACAGCTTACCTTAGTTTCAGCATCATCTACAGGCGCGAGGCTTCAAGCATGCAGAAGGCCTCTGTTTTATGTGTTTGCTTCCTGGAGACTCCTCCTACCTACTTCCTCCCTCTGTGCTGCTCCTCCCACCTACTTCCTGTGGAGGGGTTCAAAAGGCAGACTGAGTCCTGACTCAGTTGCCCTTGCGTTGTTGTGCTTAGCAGTTCTCTTACCTTGGGCTCTGTGTATGATCTGGCTAGTCTTCCATCCAACCTGGTGCTGACCTGTGGCTCTGTCTGACTATTCTTTTGAGTATTCCTATTAGTGGACATCCAACCTGGTGCAGACCTGTGGCTCTGGCTGACTACCTGAACTGTGCATGACCTGGCTTGTCTGACTACCCCCTCTGGTGCTGACTTGTGGCTCTGTCTGACTACTCTTACATTTGCTCCCTTTACCTAGCAGACACCCAACCTAGTGTGGACCTGGGGCTCTGGTAGCCCACCTCTGATACTGACTGCAGGCTTGAGTCAGTTTTATACTCCCTCACTGACTGCAGGCTGAGTCAGTGTACTCTCGTTACTGATGGCAGGCGTGCGTTGGTACATCTTGTACTTTGGATCAAGATCCTGTGTTCATGTTCCTGACCCAGTACCTGCTCCTGTTTTGGGTACAGACTACCAGTGGCTGAGGCCTAGTCATATGAACTAGAGTGGGATCATCAGTCATACAGTATCAGGGGCTATTAATGATGGTCAGCCTGTATTTATATGGTCAGTCTGAACAACAATTATACAGATTGTTTTTTTTACAGTTTTTATTTATTTTTATGCTCTTGATATTGTTATATCATGTGTGATGTATATGTTTAAATTTATTCATTTTGGCATCTACCTATATACACACTGTTAGTACGGTGGGAGGGCCTACGAACATGGGGAACAGTTTCTTGGGCCGGTGTCTTACTGGTTCGCCTGTGGGCTGGTGTTCCAAATAGATGGCACACTGGTTTATTCCGGGTGAAGTTGGGAGCTTCTACATATGGATGACCCCGTGTTCCGGTGTTTTGGACCATATTCTGGTTGTGTATTGGCCTACTTGTGTCCATTTAGGGTGCATGAGATGTACTGAACTTTGGTGTGTATAACATTTCAATAAAATTGTGTAGTTTGAATTTAAATTGTAGCAAGATTATCTATCTGACGTTAACCACTGGAGCGCTGAACTTATATATTTGTGGTCTGGGCTTCCGGCCGACTGTAAAACAAGGTTTGCAGCACCCCTGAGCTTACCGAAAGCTGAGGTGACGATTGACGAGGTAGGCCTGAAAAGAGGCCACCCTGTTAAAACCTAATAAAATGGGGTGATGGAGGGGGGGCACAATGACGGAACGCCCCTTGGGAGAGGCTGCAAGCGGTATTTAAAGCCTGCAGCCCCTCCCACAAATGCAGGCACAGCCTTTTACTTGTGGTCTGGGCTTCCGGCCGACTGTAAAACAAGGTTTGCAGCACCCCTGAGCTTACCGAAAGCTCAGGTGACGATTGGCGAGGTAGGCCTGAAAAGAGGCAAAAAGATACAGTTTAACTGCAAAGTATTTATTACACATTGTACAAAATCACATCATTTTGTCAGATTAATAAGGGCTTTTTGGATTGGGTATATAGCGAGAGTAGCAAGATGACTGCCACCTTCCCAGACGTTTAATAATGTGCACCGGGACGTTGTTTTTAGATGCAGCCGACGCAGCTCAGATTCTGAAAGAATGACCAGAATAATGGTCTGGGTTAAGTCCCAGACGTGACAATAGTATTCTTATGTATGACATGAATTCGGAAGTGGTGAGAGGGCCGGAATGCATGGGCAGGAGTGGGCTATCTGCAGGAAGGTGCTGATAGTGAGCTGTAAGATTAGCTAGAGCTTGGTAGGGACACCATGCATCATAAGTGGCAAAAATTGAGATTAGATGGCCCCTACGAGCTTGGTCCATTTTAGAGTGTGATATAAAAAGCGTGAAATAGTTAGTGTGTTGTACAAGTTGATCCCTACGCACGAATACATCTGACTTGGAGTGGCATGAGAATTCGCCAGGCCTTAAAAATCCAAAAAAGGCCAGGCAAATAGCAGCTAACAGAGTAATATTAGTATTGACGGAAAATGGTGCAGATTTTAACAGGTCAAACAAGTTCCTGAATAATTCGCCGAAATTGGAAGTCTGAGCCTAGAAGCCGATGGATGCAACCTGGCCAAACCCTTCAGGAAGAGCTTGACGCTGTAAAAGGAGAGGATAGAGGGTGAAAAAGGGTGAATAAGAGCATGATAGTGCTGAATACCTGCTAGATAAGCTTTCACCAGCCACTATAAAATCTTAAGTCCTAAGTGGCAGTGTGAAGCATAAGCTAAGATAGTGGATTGAGAGAATGAGACCGGGACATTGGTGAATGCCAGAAATATTTTAAAGGACTGCCATGCCCTATCATACGTTCTCCTTGTATTAGGGGCTAGAGCGTAATGAATAATGTTTGAGGCCTCTGAGAGCAAACTGTTTAGATTGAAGTGAGGACTGAAAATGACTGTGGAATTGCTGAGACTTGAATTGGAACTGCAGGGTTCTGAAGTTGAGGCTGTGAGAGACATAGAGAGGCTGGGTTAACAACATTGGTGAGAATAGACGGATACATAAAGAATTTATGAGTAAGGGATAACCAGTTAATTTTCTTTAACACTCTATCAGTAATGACATACGGGGCCCTACCTTTTTTGAGGAGCTTAAGAGAACTATCTGATGGCGCGTAAAAAACAACTGCCTGCCCTTCCCAAAAGGTGGCCCACACGGTGGCTGCAGCCACCATTGGGTATAATTCCATAAAACCTGGGGTAGTAAGGTGATCCGTGGATTCAATGTCATTTGGCCAAAGACTGACGATAACCTTCTGACCCCAAACTGCGGCAAAGCCAAGATTGGCAGAGGAATAGGTAAAGACTGCAGGGGAGGTTGAAGATGGGGTTGGAGGAAACATAGCTTTACCGTTCCAATTAGCAAGAAAATTCATCCACATTAGTAACATCACTATTTAGTGAAATAGATGAATGAGGAAGGGATGCAGAAGGTAAAAGGGACAGCAGATTGGACAGGAATGCCCGGCCCTGAGGGAGGATTCTAGTAACAAAACTTAGATGACCAATTAAAGATTGTAATTCTACTTTAGTCATGACTTCTAGGTTGGCACTTCTTTGAACTATTATCATAATTTTTTTTGCAATTTATCTTGGGGAATACGGGCTTCCAAGAGTGAAGTATCTAAGATGATGCCCAGGAATTCTAACACTTTAGTAGGACCAAGAATGTTTACTGGGGACAAGGGAATATTGAGGAAGTGTAATAATTGTTTGAGTTTGAACAAGCTGTCTGGGGCCGAGGAGTCATTGTCAATAAGGAGGAAGTCATCCAAGTAGTGAAGGACTCCCGGGCAACGGCAATGGTTCAATAACAGCCAACACAAGACCTCGGCAAAAGTATCGAAGATCTTAGGGCTGCTACGTGAACCAAAAGTTAGAGTAGTGGCAAAGTAATAAGAACCTAGCCAACGAACGCCCTGAAGATGCCAGAGAGAGGGATGAACGGGGAGAAGCTTAAAGGCATCTTGAATATCAGCTTTAGATAGCCAACAATTGGGGAAGGCTTGCTGAATAAGGCATATGGCATCGTCAATAGTGGAGTAATTTAAAGTGAAGGATTCAGAAGGAATCAATGAGTTGATACTAACCATTAGAGTAGAATGAGGAGATGAAAAGTCAAAAATAAGTCTCTTTTTACCTGAAAATTTATGCGTAGCCAATCCGATAGGATTAATATGCCACAACGGAAAGGGGGGGAAGGAAAGGGACCGATTATATATTTCTTCTCTACTTCCTTTGCTAACAAAGCTGAGACTTTATCAGGATCTGCCAATGCTGAGGATACGTTTTCATAACTATCCCAGTATGAAAGCCTTCAGATATGCCTGACAGTACATAATTAATAAGAGGTTTGTCATGGTGAGATTCAAGAATAGACTGGAGCCCATAGATGTACATTCCGCCTGATTTTTTATTTGAAGCAGCATACTTATGACAAATACTTCTGGCATGGGAATCCCTACAGTAGGAGCAAATATGCAGCATTCTACAGCCACTGAAGAAACAACCTCGAGAGTTAAAGTTGTTGCAAATCGGGTTATTACCTTGATAATGGATAACTCTTCCCTGCTTGTCATGGGAAGGGCGAGATGATGTTTCAGCTTGCGAGACTGACTGAGAAGGAACCGCTGCTTGCAGGCCGCAGGGGCCTGCCGCTAGAGGAAGGGAAGGACAGAAGTCAGTTGAATGAGATGAAGATTGGCATGACTGGCATACTGGTGCTTTAAGACCGGCGAGGTGTCGGCAAAAGAGCTCCGCGTCCAGGCAGTTCCAGTGCGTCACAAAATTAAATTGAGATAATGCTGCCGCGGCTTTGGCTGAGAAAGATCTATGGTAATCGTAAAATGTTGACCCACCATATTTATGAGCGAGATCAACTACTAAATGCAGGTAGTGGTCTAGTTCTTGGCGTCTATGCGGGAAAGCGGAGCAGACTATATCCCGATAGACGCCGAAAGCCAAGACAAATTCCGTGACTGACAGCTTCTTATTAAGCCTAAGATCCCTGGACTGGAGAGTTACTGACACGTCGCCGCAATTAATAATCTTACCATCCGCTAGATCTTGCGAGGCAATTAGTAATGTAACTAAGTTTACATCTTTCCCTTCTACTATATCTTTACAGATGTTGGGGGGAATTAAGTGTGCTGGGGCCACTCTAGGAGCCCCCGCGGATGCAGTACCTGAATAGGGTATTACTGTTCTCGGAACGGTGGGAGGATGTTGGTTAGAGGAGTTTTCTAAGGAAGATACCCTAGCTTGGATGTCGGCCAACATATGAGTAATTTGGGCGAATTGTTCTGAGATTGAGGGGGCAGGTTGAGGGGGGGAGAGGGAGGGGGAATTTGAGCTGGAGTGGGAGAGGAGAACAGCAGCTTGAAAAGCTCAGCCTTCCTGGCGGAGGCTGGAAATGGTATATGTAGACGGTTGAGCTCAGCCATAAGCTTTCCCACTGTCCAGCCACGGAGAGAAGGACTTCTGTGAGTTGATTCTGAAGTCATTGCCTGATGAGCCTCGCTGTCAGATTGGACATGTTGTTCCGCGTTTTCCATGTTTAAGCTAGAAATAAACAGAGACAGAAAACGGGGGGGGGGGGAGACAGAAAACGGGGGGGGGGGTGGAGGACGAAGAATAAGTAAAAAAAAATATATATGTATATATATATATATATATATATATATATATATATATATATATATATTTTTTTTTTTTTTAATGCATTTTTGCCTTTACTCAGAGGTAAGAATAGGAGAACCTACAACCTGTACGAAAAGGCAAAGGAGGGAACCTACAGCCCTTGATAAGAGGTAAGGTAAGAGCGGTGGAAGGATCGAGCTTCAGAGAGGGGGAAGGAAGTGCGGGGGTACCTTCGGCCTCCAATGAGAGGTAAGGCAAGCGAATTGATACCTTCGACCCTCGTGAGGAGGTGAGATAGGTGAGTTGATACCTTCGGCCTCTATGAAGAGGTAAGGTAAGTGTAGTAATACCCTTGGCCTCAACGAAGAGGTACGGTAAGCGGAGTGATACGTTCGGCCTCCACGAGGAGGGTGTGGTGATACCTTCGGCCTCCACGAGGAGGTAAGGTAGGTGAGGTGATACCTTCGGCCTCCACGAGGAGGTGAGGTGATACCTCTGGCCTCCACGAGGAGGTAAGGTAGGTGAGGTGATACCTTCGGCCTCCACGAGGAGGTAAGGTAGGTGAGGTGATACCTTCGGCCTCCACGAGGAGGTAAGGTAGGTGAGGTGATACCTTCGGCCTCCACGAGGAGGTAAGGTAGGTGAGGTGATACCTTCGGCCTCCATGAGGAGGTAAGGTAGGTGAGGTGATTCCTTCTGACTCTATGAAGAAGGTAAGGTAAGTGAAGTGACACATTCGGTCACCCTGAAGGGGGCAAAGTGGTAGAAATAGTGAACCTTGACCTAGCAACCTTCCGTGACCTCGAAGAGGAAGGAAATGGCAAGGCCCTCCTTATTCTTTCCCAAATAAGTAAGGTAAGGTAATACAGCCCTAAACCCTAAGGAATGGGAAAGGTAAGTGCCATGTCACCCCTAGTCTCCATGGAGGGCAAAGAAACGTAACCTAGCCTACTATTTTTGTGCTAAACGTGACACAATTCATACCTCAGAAGAGGGTAAAAAGGGAAAGAGGTGGGGAAGAGTTAAGTGAGGGCTACCACTTTAAAGTGAGATCCTGCTAGGATGGACCAGCTTGCCCCCAATTAGGGGGAGGGGTGGGGGGAATGTACTGGCTTAACACCCAGATAGAGGGTGAGGGGCAGGTGCAAGGACCAAAGTAGTAATTACCAGAAGTGCCATAATAGAAAAGAATATCTTACCTGGATGAAGCAGACGAGCTTAGACTGAGGATACAGAAGTAAATTAGTCAAGAATAAGTAGAGATGGAAGTGATGTATTGTAGGAAACAAGAGGCGAAAATGATACCTGTATCTTTAATTTAATCTTGCGTGGTAAGGTTTGGCAGCAAAGAGATGCCAAGGAGGGAGAATCTGGAAGATCACTAATAAATAGTCATAAGATAAGCTAGCCAGAGGGTTAATATACAAGAAGTAAAAAGACACAGAGATCTAGCTTCAGTAAATGTTTTATGTAAACAAATCACACAATTACTATGTATAAAAAATGTGAATTTGAGTTAAACATCAGGTTTGTAATATTTGAAAAATTGATATTTTTATGTAAACAAATCACTCAATTACTAAGTATAAAAAATTTGTGAATTTGAGTGAAACATCACGTTTGTAATAGCTAAGAGTGAGACATAGAACGGTAAATGAGAATTATTACCCGCATGAAATTTGCTTGATGCGCTGAATACATTGAACGAGCTTACGGGCACTCCAGAGTGCAGGTAGCTACCCCTCTTAAATATACCGGCTTCACTGGCTCTGGCTTACAACGAATTTGCATTCGTTTTTACCTTGCAGCCGCTCTATGTCTTTCCTTGTTAGAACCGGACCGGAAGCGAGAACAGGACCGGACGTGAATGATTGCTAGCTAGAGCGGGCTGTAGTCAAGACGACATAGGGACGCACAATGACGGAGCGCCCCTTGGGAGAGGCTGCAAGCGGTATTTAAAGCCTGCAGCCCCTCCCACAAATGCAGGCACAGCCTTTTACTTGTATATCAGTAACATAATGCTGAGCTTCAGAAATGTTGGCCAAAAGTGGCAGCATGTCAGCTTTAGGGCTACCTTTGTGCACAGCAGTAGTCAGTCGTTCAGTGCAAACTGCAACAGCCCTATTGACCCATGCAGAAGCCAAGGTAGGTTGCATGAATACATCTATAGCCGTAAAGTTAGCTTTCACAACAGCGTCAAGTTTTCTTTCAGTCACATTTTTTTTTAGAGAAGTAGCATCCGCCACAGCTAAAACTATGGATTTAGAAAGCCTAGAAATGGGCGAATCAACCTGGGGAGGAGTAGCCCATTGAGCCAAGGCAGCTTCAGAAAAGGGATAAAGTTTGGAGAACCTTTTAGACCAAGTAAGATGCTTATCAGGAGTCTTCCACTCATCCAGAAAAACCTGATACAGATTGGGATTAGGTGGAAAAAACAGTGCTGGGCTGCTTAGGCTTTTGAAAGACATCAGAAGTAGCCTGCTGTTCTACATGAGTAGAGGAAATATTTAAAGTTGTCAATATCGCCTTAATGAGACCCTTGGCAGAGAGCTCAGGGTCAGCTTCAAAGGGGTTACCATAAAAGTGTGAAGAAGCCCTTTCAGAACACACATCATCATCAGAGTCTCCACCTGATTCATCAAAGGAAGAATCAGATAAATCAGGAATGCCAGGAACCTTAGGGGCTGCAAACCTGAAGGAGGTAGGGGGTCTCCATGACTGAATAACCCCTTGAATAGAGAGAGGAAACTGCCATAGAGGACTTTAAGTCCTTGACCCAATGTGGCTCTTGATCATGGCTGGAAAGCCCTGGAGGAGATGAGGGGGCCGCAGCACATGAGGAGCATAAATGCCCCGAAAACCCCACAGAGAGCCTTGAATTACATGAGGAACAGTATGTGAGGGGGGTCTGAGACACCCCCAAGTCCTTAGCCTTAGGCCTAACCACATGTCCAAATGGATCTGCCATCTTAACAGGAGAAAAGTGTAAAGACAGTAATGGAAGACCCAAATACTGTTACGCAGATTAAGTATTTTACCCCAAAAAGCCTAAAATGTACTTATCTGGCGAGCGAAGGGTTAACCTGAGGAGGAGCTCTGAGGAGATCAAGCCCTACATATGATACTCGTGAAGAGAGGAAGATAAAATGGCGTCCGCACGGGGAACCAATCAGAAAACGGCCCGTAAAACAGGTGTTTATGGGAAATGTAGTTTCCTCTATACAGAGTACCAAAAATAACAGAACCGAAACCCCCTGGAAACCCCCAAGACACCGACAATGTCCACCAGAGAGTTAGGGCAGCGGAGTCAAGTAGAATGAGCCATCTCCCAACTTGGTACTCAGAGCTGTTGCGGAGATATGTCCCAGAAATGGCACATCGTGGCTATGCTGTAAAGTGCTCCCTTAAAAGAGCGAAATTCAAATTTTACAAGAAAAGCTAAGAAGTGTTCAGAAAGTGAAAGCACACATAAAAACACCATATACAATAAATAAAACAGCAATAGAAGACCCAACTTACCAATACTGTCAGGGAAGGGGTTAAATACCACATAGCAAACAATGCAGCAAAGATCCCAGATCGTCAGCCATTAGGAAAGTAATAATAATACCCCATGCATGCTGGAGTTATAAAAATACTCCAGTGAACCCTTGTGCAGAAGGGACAGTGGGACATAGCACTCAAAGGGTTGCTCACCTTTTCTGCAGCTCTTGTTTCTTCAGATTACCATTGTAAGGAATTAGCCTCAGAGACACTCCCTCTGGAGAGAGACACATGGGTTGCATGGTTCTCTCCAAGGGCTGAAAGAGTCCACAAGCAGCTCCTGTAAACTGGCAATCCACCAAGGAGAAGCCAGTAATGGTTATCCGACTAATGGGGGAATTTGGACACCCCATATCTAAATAAAAATAATAAAAGAACTAAAACTAAGCAGAACTGTTCACAACTTTTTTACCAGAACGAGGAACACATCATAACTGGAGGGGAGTAGCTGGCTAGCCTGCTAGGAGGAGAGGGAGGCTCCGCCCCTGCAATTTCATTGAAGATTTGTTCCAACCTACTAGAAGGAATGGTCGCTTCCCCATGGTTACTTGTAAGCTATACTGAATGACAGAGAAAGTGCTTTATCATTCAGAAAATGAACAAATTATATTAGTGTACTCATATGTAGAAGTGATAGGGACTTATAACACCTAACAACAATGATCGCAGGCATACATTTTAACCTGTCTCTGCTTCAGCTCACTGCGGAAAAAAGAAAAGCAGCTCCTCTGTTCCAAATGTGACATATAATAATGCTTTATTAAACAGATAAAATATCCACATAAGAAATTAAGGCCATCCAACACATTTTATAGTATATACTGCTTTATTTAGAATGTTTTTTTCTTTTGTTTTTATGTTTCCAGAGAACAGTTAAAATTCATATCCCTGCAATCACTGTTGTTAGGTGGTATAAGACCCTATCAATGGCTTCTGCATTTGAGTACAACAATATAATGTGCTTGTCTATTTTCTGCGTGATAAGGCACTATTGGGTGCCCTCTTTTGTGTTCTCTTTTTCCTGCATTGTACTTCTTGATGGTTGTGATGAAAGGAGCAACCTAATACTAATACTAGATTATATGTATCCAAAATTTTGAATATTGTTGGGGCTATTATTTATAGTAAGACAGGACCTGATGAGCAGATGTTCCTTTTGTTTAATTTGTATATGTAGCCAAGATCTAGTTCTTGCTGCCCTCCTGACTACACACATGTAACTATATTAACACTATTATAAATAAAATAGGATTTTAGTCTTACCTGTTAAATCCTTTTCACTTAGTCCATACAGGTTACTGGTACATTGGGAGGCGATCCGTCCCTTTAAGTAGGCAGGAACATTTCTCTAAATGTATGCAGGGGGTGGGACCAACAACATATATCGCAACCAGGTTTAGTGGAGCAAACCAGCGTCCGCACGCTGGAGCCAATAATGTATCTCGCAACCAGTTTAGTGGAGTAAACCAGTGTCCGCACGCTGGGACCAACAATGTATATAGCAACCAGGTTTAGTGGAGTAAACCAGCGTCCGCACGCTGGGACCAACAATGTATATAGCAATCAGGTTTAGTGGAGTAAACCAGCGTCCGCACGCTGGGACCAACAATGTATATCGCCACCAGGAACCAACAAAGTATGATCAGCAGTGAGAAGAACAATGTCGCCAGAGCGACGGCTGGAGCAGGAGATTCAGGAACTCAGTAAGATTAACCCGCAAGGTGCTGGAACACAGGAACACTGGAACTCAGTAAGATTAACCCGCGAGGTGCTGCAACACAGGAACACTGGAACTCAGGAACACTAGCATACAGGAACACTGGAACACTGGAACACAGGATCAGCAAGTACAGCAGGAACAGGCCCAGAAGCCTGACAAGCAGGTCAGGCAGAGTGAAGTCAGAAACACCACGAAAGGGCAACCTGGAAGTGCTCAGCCTGGGTTTAAAAAGGCTGTGTGAGTAGGGCTAATCACAGACAGCCAATCATGATACTCAGCAAGTGACTGACACTGAACAGCACCAATCACGGGCACCGTGATAACTGAGAACCTCAGAAAAAGAAGAAGATCCTAGACAGGTCCTGGAGGCAGTTTTGCCTTTCTCCCAAAACTGGCACCAGCCGAGGCCAGTACATCTACGCGATAGTGCTTTGAGAATGTGTGCACAGAGGACCAAGTGGCCGTCCGGCACAGATGATCAGCAGACGCTTGATTTTTATAGGACCAAGAGGCCCCAATGGATCTGGTGGAATGAGCAGTAACCCGAATGGGAACGTGCTTATTCCGCAATTTGTAGGCTTCACGAATGGTAGATTTTATCCAAGATGCAATAGTCACCTTGGATGCCGGTCTCCCTGCCCTAGGCCCCTCAGGAATGAGAAATAGAGCGTCAGACTTCCTGATAGACTCAGTGCGATGAACATAAAACTTGAGACAACGCACGACATCCAACAAATGAAGATCCCTCTCCTTGTCAAGAGGAAGGGTTAGGGCAGAAAGAGGGCACAACAATCTCTTGATTGATGTGAAATTCAGAGACAACCTTGGGTAAAAACTCCTTAGAAGTGCGAAGCACAGCCTTATCCTTGTGGAACACCAGGTAAGGAGGTTTACAAGACAGGGTTTGTAACTCCGCCACCCGGCGAACTGATACAATAGCCAAAAGGAAGGCCATTTTCCAAGTCAAAAGACGTAAAGGTATGGAAGCCGAAGATTCAAACGGGGGTCTCTGAAGAACCCCCAGCACCAAATTGAGGTCCCACTGAGGAGCTGGACTCTTGAAAGCAGGCCGAACATGAGCCACACTTTGGAAGAAAACTTTAACATCAGGAAGAACGGAAATGCGTTCCAGGAAAAAGACAGACAGAGAAGAAGTCTGAACCTTGAGAGAACTCAGGCTGAGTCCCTTCTCAACACCATCCTGCAAAAAGGCCAGGACCGTGGGAAGATGGAAATCAAGCGATAGATCCTTATCGGCACACCATGCAACAAAAGTTGACCAAATTCGATGACAGATCTTGGAGGGCACAGACTTGCGAGCCCTAAGCATCGTAGACACCACAGAAGAGGAAAACCCCTTCTTCTTTAGAATTGAGGATTCAACCTCCAAGCCATCAAATGGAGATGCTGAACATCCTCCTTCCACAGGTAGCCTTGAAGCAGCAGATCTGGACGGGCAGGGAGTGGAAAGGGATCCGCCACTGACATGGCCAGGAGGTCCGGATACCAGGACTGACGAGGCCAGTTCGGAGTGATTAGAATGACAGGACAACGCTCCACCTTCAGCTTCTGGATGACTCTGATCAACAGAGGAAGAGGAGGGAAGATGTAGGCTAGGGAGAATTCCCAAGGGATTGACAATGCGTCCACCGCCAGAGCAAGTGGGTCCCTCCACCGAGAGCAGAACACTGGAACCTTCCTGTTGTGTCTGGTAGCCATCAGATCCACTACAGGTACCCCCAACATCTGGATTAGAAGGTGAAACACCTCTGGATGAAGAGCCCACTCTCCGCTGTTGACTGTGTGACGACTGAGGAAGTCTGCCATGACGTTGTCTACGCCTGGAATGTGTACCGCAGAAATGATGGGAACATGTTCCTCCGCCCAAGATAAAATGGCCTTGACCTCTAACCATGCGGCGAGACTTCTTGTTCCGCCTTGTCTGTTGATGTAGGCCACTGCGGTGGCGTTGTCGGACTCCACTCTGACTGGACAACCCTCCAGCTGAGATTCCCAGTGTCTCAGGGCAAGGAAGATGGCACGAAGTTCCAGGACATTGATGGAGAGGAGAGATTCTTCCAGTCCCCATTTCCCCTGAGCACTGAAACGACCCAGCACTGCCCCCCATCCCCGGAGGCTGGCATCCGTCGTGACTGTGGTCCAATAGGGAATCTGAAAGGACCTCCCTTTCAGGAGATGAGACAGGTCCAACCACCATTCCAAGCTCAGCTCGACATGAGGAGGCAGAGAGACTGACAGATGCAGATGGTCTGGATGATTCCTGCACGTCTGAATGACGAACCTCTGAAGTTCCCTGGTATGAGCCATAGCAAATGGCACCGCCTCTATTGTGGAAATGAACTTTCCCACCAGAGAAGTCAGCTTCGGCACTGGAACCCTCTCGAGATCCAGGATCTTAGATACACGGAGAGCAATCTGATGAACCACTTCTTCCGGTAAAAACACCATGCACTGATGAGTGTCGAGCAGGAGACCCAAGAAAAGGATCTGTTGAGATGGGATCAAGTCTGACTTGTCCAGATTCACAATCCATCCATGGCGATTGAGTGTCTGGATGCACGTCTGAACCTGCTGGTGAAGAATCTCTGCAGATGAAGCTTTCAGGAGTAAATCGTCCATGTAGGGAGTCACCCTGATGCCATCCCGATGAAGCACAGCTATCAAAGCCCCCAAGACTCTCTGAAAAATCTGAGGAGCTGAAGTCAGTCCAAAGGGAAGAGCCGAAAATTGAAAATGGCCCCTGTGGCAGGCAAACCAGAGATACCGCCTGCTTTCCAGTTGGATAGGGATGTGCAGATATGTATCCTGGAGGTCCAGGGAAGCAAGGAACTCCCCTGAAGATATAGCAGCTATCACAGTATGCAGGGATTCTTGACGATAGTGGGTACTCACAACAAAGGAATTGAGATCCTGGAGGTCCAGAATAGGACGGGTGCCCCCGTCCTTTTTGGCCACAACAAACAGGTTGGAATAAAATCCTGAACCTGTGTCCTCTGTAGGAACCAATTCCAGGACTTCTTTGTCCAAAAGATCCTGAATAGCGTCGTCGAACAGACGTCTTTTTGTAGGCTCCTGAGAAAGACGAGTAAAATGGAACCAAAAGGGAGGAAGGGAAGAGGAAGGGAAGAGAAAGGGATCCTGTATCCCTCTGATACCACCTGAATAACCCAAGGGTCTGCTATGGACTCCTCCCAAATCCGGCGAAAAATGTGGAGACGTCCACCTACAGCCGGATGCGGACCCGGGTTCGGTGAGTCATGCCGAAGCAGTCTTGGCTTTGGGGGCAACTTTGGGCTTCCAGGACTGTTTGGTCTTGGAGAAGGAGCGCACAGAGGACGGACCCACCTGGGACACAGAGCGTGTCTCAGTTATAAAGGAACGATTGCGTTTGGCTGGAAACTTCTATTTGAAGACTGATGGTAGAAGAGTACTTTTACCACCAGTAGCCTCACTAATCATTTCCTTAAGCTCAGATCCAAACAGTGAAGTCCCTTGGAAGGGCAAAGAAAGCAGAGCTTTCTTAGAAGCGGTGTCAGCAGACCAAATTTTTAGCCAAAGAGCGCATCTAGCCACCACAGATGAAGTGGAGGCCCTCGCCATCATGCGCACAGCATCAAAAGCAGCGTCAGAAACATAATTCTGAGCTTCAGAAATATTAGCAAGTAGTTGTAACTGCTCAGACACTGGTGCATCCTGGCGAACCGCCTCGGTAAGTTGTTCAGTCCAGACCGCAATGGCCCGGTTAACCCATGCCACTGCAAAGGTGGACGCATGGCAGTGCCAATAGAGGCAAAAATAGACTTAAGACAAGTTTCTAACTTTTTATCCGTCCAATCTTGTAGGGCAGAAGCATCAGATACCGCCAAGGCAGTAGATTTAGACAACCTAGAAACTGGAGCATCCACTTTAGGGGGATGAACCCATTTAGCCAGTTCAGTCTCAGGAAAGGGATAAAGTTTAGCAAACTTTTTTGATACTGAAGAAGATTTATCAGGATTTCTCCATGCATCAGAGACTAAACGTGCAAGAGTAGGATTAGTAGGAAAACATATAACGGACTTGGAAAGTTTCTGAAAGACATCCGTTGGGTCATGAGTCATTGAGGGTGGTTAGCACAGCCCTGATCAAACCCTCAGCAGAGAGTTCAGGGTCACATTCATAGGGGTCCCCAATGGACCTGGTAGACTCAATAACAGTGCCCTCCTCAACATCAGAATCCTGCAATAATTCTTCCTCCGAAGAATCAGACACGTCAGGAGCACCCTGTGGCTTGGGCAGGGCGGTCCTGATAGAGGAGGGGGTCTGCCAAACTTGAAGAGCCCCCTGAACCTGAGAGGGAAAGAGCTGAAGAGTGGATCTGAGATCCCTAGTTGCAGCCTTGAACTCTTTCACCCAAGTTGGCTCAATAGCGTGACTGGAAAGCCCTGGGTTGCTGCCATGGCCTTCCGCACATTTTGGGCATAAATGACCAGAAAATTCTCTAGGTAGCCCGGAGTGACAAGAGGAGCAAAACGCAATGGGGGAAACTGACACCCCAGCCTCCTTAGTCTTGGGTCTAGACCCTGACTCCAGTGGAGTAGACATGCTCACAGCGTCAGATATACTCCACTGACAAGAATCACCCAATTGAAGTGTGAAAGATTAAAAATTCACCCCAGAAATGTCTAAAATTAAACTTATCTGGCAAGCGAAGGGTTAATCTGCGGAGGGGAGAGAGAAGGCTCAGTCCCTGCGTAGTATACTCGCTGAGAATTCACAAAATGGCTGCCGCGACGGGAGCCAATCAGAAAACGGGCGCAAAACAAGCGCTCATGGGAAACGTAGTTCTTCTCAAAAGTACCCCAAAACAGAGCCCGAGGCCCACCAATACCCCCAACACACCGAATCATGCAACCGGATGATAGAGTAAGGGAAGACCAACAATTTGAGCCCACAATTCGCTGTGACAAGCGGTTCCAGAGATACGTCCCACACTGTGTAAACCCATAGAGAGTAAAGGAGCAATGGCGTCTATGCGGGAAAAGAGCGCTTAAAGGCGTGGAACATAAATTTTTAATAAAGTTACCCTGACAGGAAAAAGTTACAAAACACATATCAAACACTTGTAAAATATGATAAAACAATATCCCAATAAGGAAACCAGCAGGGAAAAGGTTAAAACCCACATAAACTGCTCCAAAACCCAGGGCATACACACAGACATTGCAGAGATACAGTGCAATATAAAGAAAAACACCCAATGAGTGCTGGAGTGCATAATGAGAACTCCCAAATACAAGCCCAATGAAGGGACACAGTGGGACAAGTGGACCTTCAGCACTCAAAGGGTGGCTCACCTTTCTGCAGGACTTCTGTCTTCAGGTAACCATGTGAAAAGGGAATTAACCAAAGGATAATCCCCACCAGGGAAGCTACTTGAATCAAGTTGTTCCCTCATCAGGGCATAAGGTCCACCAGAAAATCCCTGGAAGCTGCGCTAGCCACTTTGGAGAGGGCAATTGTCAGCCATGGTCACCCGCCTAATGGTGGTATTCCATATTTGAAGAAAACAATAAAAAAAACTTGATTGAGAGATGTTCTCCACCTGATGTGCACAGCACGCAGGAACAAATCATTCTAACTTGTTCTGGCTGAGGGCAGCTTAAGAGGGAGGGGAGGCTCCACCCCCTGCATACATTTAGAGAAATGTTCCTGCCTACTTAAAGGGGCGGATCGCCTCCCAATGTACCAGTAACCTGTATTGGACGACAGTGAAATGCTATTTTAATATAGCCGTAATTTGGGTGGTTTTGGCCCCTCCTCTCTCGGTTGGTAGTGGTTTGTCTATTCAGGTGATAACTGAATTAGGTACGGTTTAAAATACCTCCCTTATTTCCCTCACAGGGGTTTTGTTCCCATAGGGTTAAGGTGATATCACTGCTTTTATCTGAATTATACAAAACATGAGGGGATCTATCACCCATATACAACTTTGTCTAAATAGTTTTGTTATATAGTGAATATGTTGAAAAGCGTATTCATTTTTTTTTTTTTTTACATGCTTGTTCGCTGAAATTTAAAGAATAAATACAGCCCTGCACCTTTTTCCGGACAGACTGCGGTTACCTGCTCTCTACCGCAGTCTGTCACTCTGTCTCTGCTCCCCTCCCTCTATCCAGCCTCCTCCGATGACGAAGGCTTTCTGCATGTAAGCTGGAGTGATCTCTAGCCAAGGAGATCGCTCCATCTTACAAGCAGAAAGCCTCAGTCATCGGAAGAGGCTAGACAGAGGGAGGTGAGCAGAGGAAGAGCGACAGACTGCGGTACAGAGCAGGTAACCGCAGTCTCCGAAAGAAGGTGCAGGGCTGTATTTATTCTTTGAATTTTGGCAAACAAGCATTTTTCTTAAAAAAATGAATACACTTTTCAACATATTCGCTATATAAGAAAACTAGACAAAGTTGTATAGGGGAGATAGATCCCCTTTAAATTCTGCACACAAAAGGATTAGACATGAATGCTTGTTTCAGTTGTTATTTCAGTGAATGACATTGTGGCATATTTATCATGAAACTTGTGGAACACAACAGGGATACAACAAATGCAAAGAAAAATATTTTAAAATGTCCACTAGATGGCAGCATTTTTTTTTTGATTACTTATGTATTTTCTATTGCCTTAGTTAATACTTCAAGCTGATCAATATTTTCTCTTATACCTCCACTTTTTGTGGACATGTTGCTATTGATATTATTTTGAGACAAGTAGTTGCTGTCTCCTTTGTCAATGAAAGCCTTAATATTTCAAACATTTATTTTTCTATGATTTGTAGTTACCAGTATCTATAATAGTAAAAGAAGAAGTTGTGTGTAACAAAATGTATTTATATATTTGTACCTAGATGTGGTTTTAGGTTCTACACAATTTATTTTACTTTGTCAGTCTTTTTAGACATGGCTCACACTCACATACTTTCTCCTAAATGAAATACAATTTAAATTTTTTACACATGACTGCCATGGATTTTTTTTACACTGCATCAATCTGGACCTTTCAATAAACTTCCAACAAGACTTCTATTCCAAGTAAGGTGTACAGGTATCATCCCTACATTGTATATTTTAAGAGTTTATTTTGACTTTACTTATTCAGCTAGGACAGAATAAAGGAAGATAAATAACTATATTTTGTTTGTTTCATTTCTCAGCTTCACAAACCCCAATAATCCCTCTGATATGGGGCTGACTCTAACCATCAGTACTAAGCAAGCCCAGATACATCCAAGATTATGCAGTACCAGAAGCCAAGACTGAATGAGAATAAATCAAGAATAGGTCTAGATATGTGTAAGAACCTGGTTCCTGAATACCATTCTGGTTATTAGGGATGCACCCTAAAGTCCACCTGGACACACCCCTTTCATGTTTAAAAATCCATACCTGGGCATGTTCACAGAATTCTTTGCGAGTCTAGTTCCAGCTCTGTTCCCAGTTGTCTCTTTCAGTCTGCTACTGGTCAATTCATTCCAGCCTGATTCAAGTCAAGTTCAAATGCCATTTTGTTTCAAGCCAAGTTTGAATCCCAGCTTGCTTAGGCACGTTCATATCCGTTTGCCTCAGGTCAAGTTCAAATACCAGCCTGCCATAATCCAAGTTACAAAACCAAACTGTCTCAAATCACATCCAATTGTCTGTTAGCCCTCGCCACCCACTTCCAGTGGTTGGTAACAAACATGTCCCTGCTGCCCTGTGGGCCCATTATCTTTCTAGCCCACACAGCTCTGACAACTTAGTTGTCAGGCACAAACTTAACAGAAATCCCAATCCTATGTCATGCTCTCCTTCCTAAGTAATGACATCTGTTTCTGTGATAAGTTTATGTGTCACTTAACATGACCTGCCATTTCTGTAATTTACAAGCATATTTTACTTATTATTATAATATTAAAGAATGACAGATGTGGAAATGGAAAGATACCCTTTAAAAGAAAATATGTAAAACGTCAACTTTTTTCTACCTGTGAGTGTGTGTATCCCTTGTTGCAAATGGCTGATTAATCACCCCCATTATCGGAAGTCCTGTATCTAAGAGGAACACTCCAATTAGCACAGTCACACACTGAAGTCCCTTAGGGTAAATTCCGTTGTTTGGTTTAATATCCGCTGATCCTTTTATATACTGAAAAGTTGAATCTGAAATCAAAGAAAGGAAGAACATTAAATCAGTATTAATCCTCCCACAAAGGCTGAGAATTACATTTCTCTATCCCAGGCTGCAGAATGTTTTCAGTTAAGCCAAACAAAGTTCACACTTAAAGTGGATCTATCAACCCTATACAAGTTTGTCTAAAATGGAAGGATATATAGCGACTAGCTGATATACAATTGTAAAATTTTATTTATTTTTTTTTAATTCTTTGTTTAGCCGAAATTAAGGGTACAGCTCTGCACCGCAGTCTGTCACTCTTCCTCTGCTCCCCTCCCTCAAGCCAGCCTCTTCCGATGACAAAGGATTTCTAAATGGTTGCTGGAGTACTCTCTAACCAATGAGAGAGCTCCAACTTACATGCAGAAATCCTCCATCATCAGAGAAGGCTGGCACGAGGGAGAGATCAGAGGAAGAGTGACAGACTGCGATGCAGAGCTGTACCAGCAGTCTGTCTGGAAGGAAGACACAGGATCACCGTTACACGCTTAAAGTGGATGTGTCACTTATATATAACATAGCCTAAATAGTTAGGCTACATATCGAATAGTACTAAAACTTTATTATTTATTTATTTATTTACGTTTTATATTTTTTTTTACATTTTATTAGAAAGTTTAGTCTGCAGCTACTTCCGCATAGACTGCAGTCCATCTCTCTGCCTCTGCTCTCCTCCCTCCTCCGAGGATGAAGGCTTCTGTCTGTAAGCTGGAACGTTCTCATTGGCTAGATATCTATATCTAACCAATGAGACCGCTCCAGCTTACAGACTGAAGCCTCCGTTATCGGAGGAGGGAGGGGAGTAGAGGCAGAGCAATGGACTGCAGTTACAGAGCAGGTAACCACAGTCTATGCGAAAGTAGCTGGGGGACAGTCTTTCTAAGCTGAATTTACAGGAAATAAAACTAAAAAAAAAAAAAAAATTACAATTGTATACCAGCTAGTCACTATATAACCTTCCATTTTAGACCAACTTGATAGGGGTGATAAATCCCCTTTAAAGGAACAAAAGTTGGAAAATTTCAGGTTACATTTTTACTCAAATAAACAAAACCTGGGAAATTTACAGTTAAGGTTTCAGAAATGTTAAAAGGGGAATGGTCACTTCTCCAAATCCTCACGTCAGTGGGAGCATCCATCTTGACAGTATTAGTACAGTATAATTACTGCTCCTCATAATTTATTACACCCTTTTGGTGGGAGATAATGGACTATAGGAGCTCCAGAAAAAGGAAGGAGAGAGGAATGTTCAGGATGAGTCTAATTAATTTGCAGGTTGCTCAGATCTGCTGAGTTTAAAAAGAATACCTAGAGATATCTACCAATAGGATAGGCACTGGGGCAATACAAAAGCTTACAGTAATGTATACTATAACAGTACGGTGCTCTCTTAAGCCATATACAACATATAGAACAACCCCTGATGTAAGTCCACCAGGAGGGAAAGAAACACAGAGAGAGTCCCTCCAGATAGACACATCAGAAAAAGTGGCCTATTAACATAGAGGCACCCAAAACAGTAAGCGCAAAATGCAAATAGTTTATTGGTATCAAGAATACACACATCAGAATAAAAACAATTAAAAACATGTGTAGACAGGAAATCCTCATATGAATGATATCCCACAGCAGTAATGTAAATTACATCAAATTGAAGCAACTGAAAATGTCCCACAGTAGTTAAGGAGCAAGTAATAAGCTAAATATACATAGTATGCTCAAAATGAGTGTCTAAAGTGCTCTAGTACCACATAAGAGGCATATAAGAGTGAACTAAAGTGCGTTTGAAAAAAATATGAATACTTATCCAGTGCTATCAAAAAGAAACTCCTCAATGGGACATCAGTGCGAGACATCAGACATATGGGATCCTATCAACAGAGATTACCTATCCCAACGCGTATCGCCATGTTGGCTTCGTCAGGGGATAGCAGTCAAGAGAACACATACTAATATTTAAACTCTCTGGGAGCCAAATGTGTGTTCTATAAAAAGAATACCTAAACCACTAAAAACAAAAAAAAACAAAAACATTCCTCTGATTGAAAAACAAAAAATACAAGGTATAGATACCTTAAAACCACAGTTTTCTATTGTGACCAGCAGTTGGTGCTGTTCCTATCACTTACTATGGTGAGCCACTGTTTATGACCCATGCTCTCCTATGGAGTGCATTAAAAAAATAATATAATAATAATAATAGGATTTTAGTCTTACCTTGTTAAATTATTTTCTCTTAGTCCATATAGAATATAGGTACCATGGGGATTGATCTTGTTTGGAAGGCAGAACACATCAGTAGACAAGGTCTGGAAGGTGGAGCCTTCCCTCCCCTGCTACAGGCCAACCTAGCCCCGCTTTCCAGTTTTCAATTAAACAAACTCACCAGTATAGGAGAGCAAGAGATGAAGAGACAAGTCCCTTTCTTTGGGTGAGAGACCTGTATTCCATAACAACAAAGAGAAAAAGATTTAACGTGGTGAGACTAAAATTCTATTTTCTCTTTCGTCCAATATGGAATACAACTACCACAGGGTATATACAAACAGTAGGCTCCCAAAGGTGGGAAGGAGAAAGGACCTAACGCCTGTCCCCATGATACTTGAGTTCACTAGGACTATCCAGAACATGGAACAGCCCGAACAGAACCACCTGAACGACTTTCCTGCCAAAGCCAGAACATCCACACAATAGTGCTTAGCAAATGGGCACGAGGAGGACCAAGTTGCAGCCTTGCACAGCTACTCAGCTGAGGCCTGATTCTCGTAGGCCCAAGATGCCCCAGACCTGGTGGAATGTGCTGTAACAAGAAAGAGAACAGGTTTCTACCGGAGTTTATATGCCCTACAGATGGTAGACTTGATCCAAGAGGCAATCATGACCTTGGAAGCAGTCTAACCTGCCCTAGGACCCTCAGGAATGACAAACAAGGCATCAGTCTTACGAAAAGACTTTGTATGGTGCACATAGAACTTGAAACAGCACACCATATCCAAACGATGGAGAGTCCTCTCCTTGTCAGACCTGGGGTCAGGACACAATGAAGGTACAACAATCTCCCGATTGATGTGGAACACTGAAACCCCCTTAGGAAGTAATTCCTGGGAGGTTAAAAGAAAGGTGGCTTGCAGGACAAAGCCTGACACACAGCAACTCTGCAGACTGAGACCATAGCCAAAAAGAAAGGCCATCTTTCAAGTCAACACACGCAAAGGAATGGTTGCAAGGGTCTCAAAGGGAATTGTTGCAAGACACCAAATTAAGGACACCATCCAGAAGAAAGGACAGAACCACGGGAGGTCAAAATCCTGTGAAGACAGAACCCTGTCCATTCACCAAGAATGAAAAATGGACCAAACCCTGTGGTAGGCCTTAGAATAGATAGGCTTACTAGCTTGGATTATAGTGGAGATGACTTAAAGGGATAGTAATACTTCATTTTAACTTTATTTTATTTTGTAGGCATTAAAAAAACATGAAGAATGATATAAGTCTTATCTCTGAAACCTTTATGGTTTAAGAGATATTCACAAACAAGGTATCCCCCCCTGTTCAACCAGATCAGAAGGGAGATGCCCAGGTAGACTGCAGAGAGGGACAATCTTCAATTAAGATAATGGAAAAGGCTGAAAAACTTGTCAAGGGGGGAAGGGCTTTCATTGTTTTCATACAAAGAAAATTGTCCCCTTCTGTTATCTGTACTGTCATACAACCAGACTCACATCTGAGAAGAGATGGCTTACACTACGTAAAAGGGGCGGGGAGGGGAACTTTGCTTGTGAATATCTCATAAACCATAAAGGTTTGAGAGATAAGACTTATATCATTCTTCATGTTTTTTTAATGCCTACAAAATAAAATAAAGTTAAAACGAAGTGTTACTATCCCTTTAAGGAGAGAAAAAGTTTTCCTCCTCAGGATGGTGGCTTCAACAGCAATGCCATCAAAGCCAATTTCATCATACATCCTCTTTCCGAAATGTAGCCCTGAAGGAGGACGTCAGGTCTGAGTTGCAGAGGAAAAGGATCCTGAATGGAAAGGCACACCAGTTCCACAAACCAAGCCCTCTCTATCTTAATAAGGTGCAACCAGAATTACAGTTGGACGTCCATATGTATCTTCCTGAGCACCCTGAGAATGAGAGGAATCAGAGGAAAAATGTAAGAGAGGTAGAAGTACCACGGAATTGCCATCGCATCAGTGGCAAGGGCCAGAGGATCCCCCCCAAAGGGAGCAAAACACTGGGACCTTCTTGTTCCTCATGGCCATTAGGTCTATCTGAGGCAGACTCCACTTCTGCACAATCAGGCGAACACTTGGATAGAGTTCTCACTCTCTTGGATCTACGCCTTGGCAACTTAGGAGGTCCACCAGGACAATTTCTACAACTGGAATGTGAACGGCGGAGATGGTTGGAACATGGGCTTCTGCCTTTCCCAGAATGTACTTCACCTTAAATTGGGTGGTGGCACTTTGACAATTGATGTAAGCCACAACCGTGGCGTTGTCAGACTGGATTCTTATTGGATGACCATTTAACTGAGAGGTCCAGTATACCAGAGCGAGGCACATTGCCCTGAGCTCCAGAACACTGACAGACTGAGAACACTGACAGACAGAGATTCCTCCACAGCTCACCTGCCCTGGATCCCCAGATGACCCAGAACCATACCCCAGCTGCTTAGGCTGGCATCCATCATGACCATGGTCCATTCTGGGATCACAAATGGCTTCCCCCAGTGCAGGTTGAGTTGCTACAACCACCACTGAAGATTTCATCTGACTTCCAGAGAGGGAGAGCTGCCGATCCAGTAGATCCAGATTCCAATGCCATGTCTGGATGACAAGTATCTGGAGTTCCCTGGTGTGCACCTGAGAGTAGACACTAGGCCACCCAGAACCCTCATGTACTCCCTGATCGGGGCTGAGGGGCACTCCAGAGTTTGGGACACATCCTGCATGATCTGCAGGATTTTGTCCTCTGGTAAGAATATCTTGGACAGGCAGGTGTTGAACTGGGCACCGGGGAGGACTTGGATATGTTCAGGATCCACCCATGGTGGACCAGAAGGTGAGTACATTCCTGGACCTGCTGAGCCAAGAGTTCGATTGAAGTATCCTTGAGCAAAAGATTGTTTAGATAATGGGTCATATGAATATCCCAGGTGTCGATGACAGACGACAAAGCCCTCATGACTTTGGTAAATACCCAAGAAGCAGAGGCCAGCCCAAAAGGCAGAGTGGTGAATTGGTAGTGCTCGGAGTTGAAGGCAAAACACAGACAGCATTGACTGTCTGGGATGTATCAGGATGTGCAGATATGCAACCTGAAGGTCTATGAACACCAGATACTCCCCTGGGCATAGCTGTGATGACAGAGTGCAAGGACTCCATCTTGAAGCAAGCAGTCTTCACAAACAAGTTGAGATGCTTGAGATCCAGGATGGGCTGGGCAGCAGCTGTCCTTTTTTGGAATCACAAACAGGTTGGAATAAAAACCTGAACCTTGCTCTTGGGGAGATACCAGAACCAAATCCTCCTTGTCCAGAAGCGACTGCGCCACCTCCCTGAATATCCACAACTTTTCTGGGGCCGTAGGGACCAGAGACTGTAAAAAACAAAAAAGACGAAGGGACTTTAACCCTATTCTGTACCCTTCCAAAATTACCCACAAAACCCAGTGGTCCGCAATAGTCTTTCCATGCTTCCCAGAAAAATCAAAGGTGTCTGCCTACAGGAACCTGCTGACCAGAATTCCGTGAGTCATGAGGAATCTGGCTTGACAGACTTAGGCCTTGCAGCAGTTCGCTTGGGCTGCCACTGCTGTTTGGGCTTGGCAGGGAATGCTGGGTAAAGGCCTGTGAGACTTGCGGCCTTTGCACCTCCGTTTGATGGGGATGAAAAAGATGCAGTTTCCTCGCCATAGTAGGGCGTTTGGAGGACATCTGAGGTAACAGGGTACTCTTGCCCCCAGTAGCATCACTGATGATCTGCTTTAACTCAGGACCAAAAAGATTTGCCCTGAAAGGGTAAGGAAACCAGTGACTTCTTGGAAGACTGGCCTGCAGACCAAATCTTAAGCCACAAAGTGCGTCGCTCAGTATCAGAGAGGGCTGAGGCCTTGGATGACAATCCGACCATCAGCAGGGCAGTGGACTTGGCTAGCCAGAAGAAAGAGAAGCCCACTGTATCAAAAAAGGAGTACAGCTTAGAAAATCTCTTAAAGATAATCAACTTCTTATCTACATAGTAAATTAGGTTGAATAAAGACACAAGTCCATCAAGTTCAACCCTCGCCTCATACCCCAGTGAAAGAGAATTTTATAGTTTTCCTACCAAATAAGTTAGTCTTTATCAGACCTTCCTGATCTGCCTACTAAAAAACAGTATACCTCTGTATGTTCCCTTTTGAAAGAAATGTATCTAATCTTCTCTTAAATGTATCCATTGTATCTGCCATAACCCTCCTTGGGCATGGAATTCCACAATTTAACAGACCTTACTGTAAAAAAAAAACCTTCCTCTGCTGAAGTCTAAACCTCCTTTCCTTTAATCTCAAGGGGTGTCCCCTGGTCACCTGATCAGACCTTGGAATAAATAGCTCACTGCAGAGATCCTTGTATTGACCTCTCATATACTTATACAATGTGATAAGGTCTCCTCTTGGTCGTCTTTTCTCTAGAGTAAATAAACCAAGTTTGTCTAGTCATTTCCCATACGTCAAGTCCTCCATTCTTTTAATTAATTTTGTTGCTCTTCACTGTACCCTCTTTAGTTCTAGTATATCCTTTTTCAGAACTGGTGCCCAAAACTGCACTGCATACTCAAGGTAAGGTTTTACCAATGATTTGTATAATGGCAAAATAATGTTCTCCACTCTTCCTTCAATACCTCTTTTTTTGCAAGACAGGATTTTGTTTGCCTTTGCTACTGCTGCCTGACACTGGTCACTGTTTCCAAGTTTGTAGTCTTTCACTCATCCAAAAGAATCTGGTCAAGAGTGGCATTATTGGGAAATACAGTAGAGGATTTCTTACACCTCTGGAAAACAACTGTATAGGAATGCTCCTCATCAGGGGTGTCAGAGACCTGAAGGATTCGTAAAACAGCCCTGATGAGCCCCTCAGCAGAAGGAAGAGAGTCAGCCTCATAAAAGTCCCCATAGGAATAGAAAGAAACCGTATCTTCATATTCTCCTTCCTCTCGGTCATCCTCAGAAGAGTCATTTGCAAAGGAGCCTATGAGTGCAGGAATACTCTGGGCTCTAGAAGCACATTTCGGGAAAGTGGTAGTGGGCTTCCAAGACTGAAGGACCCCTTGAATTGAGAGAGGAAATTGGGTCATAATGGACACATTTTTTGTATATTCATCGCTCCCATAAGCGGTTCTGTGTTTTGTTTTTTTTCTTCTGTCACTTATATCCTATTCCCCCTGCCGTAATTGGCTGGTGTAAGTATTGAACTCCCCATAAAGTGGCTATAGATAGTTTTATAAGATCTGTATAGCCTGGAGGAGGAGCTTAAACAAGGAAGGAGGAGTGGATTCCACCTAGAAGGAAGATACAGAACTGAACAGCTGGGAGGCGAAAGAAAGATTGTGACTGGAGGTCAGATCTGGTCAATGCGCTTTATCCAGAGGCAGATAGGCCTTTTGAAAATGTGAGTACCCTGTAGAGGGGCTTTCCTTTTACTCTATATTATCTAGAAACCGTGGAGCCGAAATACTAGACTTAGAGGAGTTTGCGCTGTTCTTTTTTTATTTTCTTCTTTTACATGCTTTTGGAACCTGTTCCACATCTTGATTACAAGCTGCATGTCTGGACTCTGAGTTTTCGGAAGATTTCAAGTTTCTCTTAAAGAAGGTTTCCTTTAAAGAGGTACTACCATATATAGGAAAAGGACTAAGTGCCCTTTAAAATATATTTCTGTGTTTTATAATATGCTTTCACTGTTTTTCTTTTTTGTATTTTATGTTATATATGGAGAGTAGCCCCAAGTGAGCTCAGGAGTATTTGTGTTTGTTGCGTATATGTTGGGCCAAGGACTCCACGATTAGTATGAACAGCAGCAGGGAGAACGGGCACCCTTGCCTCCTGCCATTAGTTATAAGGAACGGTGAAGATAAATGACCATTCGTTTCTACTCTCTCAGAGAGGCAGGTGTAGAGGGCCATAATATACCCAGTGAAAGACTGACCCACTAGGGAGGTCAGCTTCTTGGCCGGAACTGGATGGTGAACCAGAACAGCAGACACTCTGTGGACGATCTGGTGAGTCACCTCATCCACGAGAAACACCATACCCTGTTTAGTGTCGAAGAGGAGACCCAGGAAGACTCATTTCTGAAATGGTACAAGGTCCGACTTGTCCATGTTGAGGATCCATCCATAATGGGTCAGTGCATGAATGCAGTCCTTGACCTGCTGATGAAGGGAGTTCCAGAGAGAGAGCCTTCAGAAGCAAGTTGTCCATGTATGGAGTGACTCTGATGCCGTCCCGGTGAACAATCACTAATGCACCCAGGACGCGATTGAAGACCTGTGGAGCTGTAGTCAGACCAAAGGAAAGAGCAAAAAACTGAAAATGCCCTTGGTCGCAAGCAAACCTGAGGTACTGCTGGCTCTCTGGATTAATAACAATATGCAGGAATGCATCTTGAAGATCCAGAGAAACAAGAAATTCCCCAGGAGACATGGCCGCAAATCACCGTCCTCAGGGACTTTTGGTGATAGTGAGTCTTGACCACAAAGGAAATGAGGTCCTTGAGGTCCAAAACTGGACGACAGCCACCGTCCTTCTTGGAAGCCACAAACAGGTTGGAGTAAAAACCCGAAACTATTTCCAGTACTGGAACTGGTTCCAGAACCTCCTTGTCCAAAAGGGTCTGGATGGCGCCGTGGAACAGACAACGCTTCGCCGCTCCCTGAGGAGTGTGAGAAGGAAAGAACCTGAACAGGGGAAGAGAGGTGAAAGAGATCCTGTACCCCTCTGACACAACCTGCAAAACCCATGGATCCACCAAGGTGTCTGTCCAGACACTCAGGAAGTGGCGCAAACGACCAGCCACTGGCGCCTGGGGACCGGGTTTTCGGCGAGTCATGACAAAGGAGGTTTGGAAGCCTTGGGCTTGGTGTAGGACTGCTTGGCCCTCCATTGCTGTTTGGGCTTGGAGGAGGAGCCCGGAGCCTGGGGAACTGCCTGGTTCGCGTTGAGAGCCTCAGCCTGAAAGGGACGAAAAAGCAGAGTCCACTTCGCTGGTGGCTTCTTCGCTGGAGGCTTCTTCTTAGGCACTAAGGGCAGCAGGGTACTCTTACCCCCGTGTCCTCACTAATGAGGTCCTTAAGCGCCAGCCCAAACAGAGAGGTACTCTGAAAAGGCTATGAAAGCAAGGCTTTCTTAGAGGTAGTGTCTGCAGACCAGATCTTGAGCCAAAGAACTCATCTGGCTACCACAGACATGGTAGAAACTCTAGCCACCAAGTGCATGGCGTCAAAGATAGCAGTAGAAAAATAATGCTGTGCCTCAGAGATGTTGGCAAGGAGCAGCAACATATCAGCAGTAGGAGCTCCCTGACGGACAGCCACATTCAGCTGTACAGTCCAGACTGCAATGGCCTGTTCACCCAAGCAGTGGCGGATGCCGGGCACAACGAAGTACCAGCGTAGCAAAAATGGTCTTCAGGGACGTCTCAAGCTTCCTGTCAGTCCCTTCCTTGAGGACAGATGTGTCTGTCACAGGCAAAGCAGTGGACTTGGAAAGTCTAGAGACTGGAGCGTCCACCTTGGGTGGATGAGCCCATTGAGCTAATGCTGCTTCAGTAAAGGGGTACAGCTTAGCAAACTCCTTAGATACAGAAGGCTTCTTGTCAGGAGATTTCCACTCATCAAACACAAGATAGTCAAGAGTGGGGTTAGGTGGAAAACAGGTAGACTGCTTCTTAGGCTCCTGAAACACATCAGAGGGGTTCATGGGAGCCTCTGGAACCAAGGGGATGTTTAACATGTTTAACACTGCCCTGATCAGGCCCTCAGCTGAGGGATCAGGTTCAGCTTCAAAGGGGTCCCCAAAGAATTGGGAACAGACCACTGCAAAACATTCCCCCCCTCATCAGAATCCACCAACAGTTCCTCCTTAGAGGAATCAGATACATCAGGTACACCCTGCGGTTTTGGTAGGGAAGTCGTGATAGGAGTAGGGGGCTGCCAAGACTGGAAGACCCCCTGCAACTGGGATGGAAGGAGTTGTAAGGTAGACCTTAGGTTTCTAGTAGTGGCCTTAAACTCTTGCATCCACAGTGGCTCTAGTGTATGGCTGGAGGTCACTGGGGGGAGATGTAGGGGTAACAGCGCATGCTGGGCATAAATGACCTGAATACTCTCTAGGTAACCCAGATTGACATGAGGAGCAGTGCTCAATGGGGACACAGACACCCCAGTATCCTTAGTCTTAGATCTAGCCCCAAGTTCCAATGGAGATGACATCCTTACAGTGTCAGAATGTCTAAAGGGTAAGGAAACAACCAAATACAGTGTTTACAATCAAAATGTCACCCCAGAAATCACTAATTTGCACTTATGTGGCAGGAGAAATGTTAGTCTGCTGAGGAGAGAAGGAAAGTCCAAGCCCTACGTAGGATACTCGTGAAGGGAAAGCAGAAAATGGCTGCCACAACGGAAGCCAATCAGAAACAAGAGCGCAAAGAAATGTAGTTTTCTATAAAAAAGTACCCCAACAGTGCCCAAAGCCCCCTGAGCCCCCCAAAACACACAGAACCTTGAAACGATGATAAACCAAGGACAAACAAAATGAGGCGTCTCTGAAGTCACTACATTGAGCGGTTGCAGAGATATATCCCAAAACAGTTTGTCCCACTGATGTCAATGGACGTCAATGGAGCAATTGTGGCTGTGCGGTAAAGCACTCTCTTAAAGGTGCAGAATTAAAAAAAATTGCAAAGTTTTAAAAAGTGAATAAAAGTGCCCCAAACACATACATAACATGTAGGAACCAATAAAAACACGTTAAAGGAAAAAGTGAAAACTAAGCTCCAGAACCCAGTGAGAACAGCAGAGAAGGGGTTAAATACAACAAAAGAAGTCACCATGCTCTAAAGACACAGGAAACAAACAACAGTGTAGGAGTTATAATGAACTCCAATAACACCCCTGTGCGGAGGGGAACTGAGGGACAAGTGGATCATGGCACTGAAAGAGTTGCTTTTTAGCCGGTCTTCTTTCTTCAGATTACCATTGGGGAGAAAGGAGCCTCACAGAGACCCCTTCAGGAGAGAGAGAGAGAGAGAGAGAGAGAGAGAGATGGGTTGCATGAGTCTCTCTCAGGGCTGTAATTGGTTCACAAACAGCACCTGATAACTGGGCAAACCTCCAGGGGAAGCCAGTATTGGTAACCCGCCTATCTGGGGAATCTGGAGACCCCCATATCTAACATAAAATAATACAAGTACTAAAACTAAACAGAACTGTTCTCAGCCATCTAACCATGACCTTGGAACAAATCTATCTGGGTGGGGTCTAGTAGGGTAGCCTGATATGGAGGAGGGGGAGGTTCCACCCCTGCACTACTTCTAGAATTGTTCCAACCCAATGGGAGGAGCTGTCACCTCCCCATGGTACCTGTGAATTATATTGGACAACAGAGAAATAAGAAATGGAATGAATGCCTACAGTATCCATTGAAGGTGCATGCCAGAGAATAATAGGGCATAACAGAAATGATTATTGCACTCAAAGGTTAATTTAGCAGTCTTCTTTCTTCAGGCTCCCATCTAGTAGGGCTGTACACCTCAGAGAGGTTCAAGAATGAGGAACAGTCTTTTCATAAAATCAACCTTCACAAGGAAAATGTCCATAAATACTCCTAGAAACTGGACAATCCAACTTCAGGGAAGCCAGTGATGGGATCTCCCTTAATGGGGGATTATACAGCTCCATATCTAAGATAAATTAAAAAGTAGACCTAAAAATTAAGAGAAGAGCCGTATCAGTTATTTTTGCTTGAGAGGCCATTAAATCTAGATGGGGAGTTGAGCTGGAGAAAGAGGAGGGAGTCTCTGCCTTAAAGACACTAAAGTAGACCTAAAAACTAAGAGAAGAGCCGTATCAGTTATTTTTGCTTGAGAGGCCATTAAATCTAGATGGGGAGTTGAGCTGGAGAAAGAGGAGGGAGTCTCTGCCTTAAAGACACTGCCTTTTGTGAAGTGCCCTGCCCTATGGAGGAGGGGAGATCAACCCCATGGTTCGTGTGTTCTTTTTTGGACATAAGAGAAAAAGGATATTCTACAACTGGAGAGAATACAGAGAAGAGCAACAAAATTAATTAAGAGTATTGAGGAGTTGAAGTATGAAGAACATCTAGCCAAACTTAGTCTAGTTACTCTAGCGAAAAGATGCCTAAGAGGGCATCATGTAAAACTGTATACATATATGCAATGTCAATAGAAGGCTCTCTCTAGAAAGTTGTTTGTTCTATTATTAAATAATTAGGGGACATCCCTTACAATCACTGTGTTAGAAGTGAATGCGAAAATGTACGTCAAGTGGTCTTGGAACAGAAAAGTCCTTTCCTGTTTCAGCAAGCAAGGTTTCAGTATTGACAGGGTTGTGGAATTTATATCGCCCGGCGCCCCGGGACATGTAGTTCCGGGGCACCGGGCAGGTTAATTTTTATCACATTTAGCCCTGCTTTGGGCAAGCACACAGGGGTTGCAAGTGCGACTGGGCCCATCACTCCAGGGGACCCGGCTGACCCCTGTTGAGACCAGACATGATACGGCTTCCCTTTACCTCAGCTTTTCCCACAACCCTCCCTTGGGCTCTGCTCCTTCAGGCTCCTCCTAGTGAATATCATTGACAGCGCCGCTTACTATTGGTTAATGAAGCTGTTAGCCTCTCACCTACAGTGTTATACGCTCTGGGAGCGAGAGATGGGAGGAGTTGGGCTAAGAGATGCCCTGACTGACATCTCATGCACTTGTCCTGCGCTGGTCCGGACACAGTTATCCTGTGTGTGTGCTGCCCCCGTCCTCTCTAGTTAGAGCCTGCTCCATGGCTGAGCCTCTCCCTTGTCATTAGTAGCCGAGGCAGTGCTGAGATCCAAGACAATGGATATAAGGAGGAGCTGCGGCCACCTCTTCTCTTGGCTGTGGGCTTGGTGCTGCTAACTTTATGGGTGCAGATAAATAGTCAGCCCCCTCAGGAAATACACATAATCCACATTATCCCACCATTAACCCCTTAAGCACCAGAAAGTGTGCAACACAATGTGTGCTTAATGGGTTAATGTCTGTATATATCCTTGAACGCAAGATAGGTATTTGAATACTTCTAGTATCCAAGGGAATATAGTCTACATTTATATCCCTCTACAATTTTAAATCATATTTTTACACCTCAGTGGCATATAATTCTCACCTATCCCACCCCTAATAACTGCATATATCCCTTTGAAATGCTAGAGATGGCTTCAACAGATTTGCATTGAAGACCTTTTCTAGCATTCAGAGGTAACATACACCTTTTCTACACCTCAACTGCATAGAGTTCCCATTTATCCTCCAGTAAATGCAAATTATTCACATTTTATCCCTCAATAATTAAAATTATTTTTTATTCCACCACAACTCACTTGTACTCCGTGGGATGGGAAATGCAAATATTGGGCTAATTAAATGGGAGACTTAACCCCTTGAGTGCCAGGGAAGTATCCAGCGCATTGTGTTGGATATCTCTCTGGCACTCCAAGGGTGCGCACAGTATGGAGGGTTGGGGTAAGTTAAGGCTTAATAGGAAGAGTGGAGATGTAAGGTGATTAGAGCAGTAGTGGGCAATTTGAGGGCCTCCAGCTGTTCAAGAATACAATTCCCATAATCCCCAGCAAACCGAAGGCTGACAATGGGGGGTGTAACCTTGAACAGTTGGGGGGGCCCCGGGTGGTCCAGCCCTGAGACAGTGGCTGTACACAATGAGGGAGAGGTGAGGTTAACACATAGAGAGGGGGGGGGGGTGCAACGCATTGTGTCCCCCTCTGGCACTCAAAGGTTTAATAGAGGTCTAATAGGAAGGATGAAGTAAAATGAGAGGGGCTCAAAATATGGGGACAGGGGAGGTGAATAAAAATCTAGTAGTGAGGGGGAGATGTAAGGTAAAAAGAGGAGTGTGGAGTATCAGGACTGGGAAAGATCTAGGTGGAGCTATGGTAATGACAAGAGTTCTCCACCTTATGCCACACAAGCAATAGTAGGCATTGATTGGCTGAGAAAGTCAGCTGTGGCTCTCAGCTTATCACTGCCCGCTACCCCTGGTGTAGAATAAGGTGGAGTGTAACCATGAATCACTGGTAAACCATGCAAAAACAGGAAATCCTAGTACCATAATAACTCAAAGGAACACTATAGCATTAGCAATACAAATTCCTTACACTATAGTTACCTGGTGGTCGTTTAGGTGACCAGCCCCCAAATGCAGAGAGAAATTAAAAAAACAACAACAAAAAAAACCCAAAAAGGTTTTATTTAACTTTTCTCACTCATTCATTATTGTTTTGTGTATCAGGACAAGTAGATTGTCATGAGGGACAAGTAGATTGGGCTCCCGTTTTAGTCCCTTAGGCAAGTAGTTTTTTTTTTAAATTTCCACACCCCTGATTGATTTGCTTATACTAAGGCTGCTTCAATATGTACTACATACCGGATTACCCTTTATCGTTGCTGTTGTAATAAGCATAGTTGAGTCAGTGCCACTTTTATTTATACTTGTTGCTTTCTAAATTTTTTTACATCCTATGAGTGTTTGTTGGTATTTTCATTTAATAGCATGCACTGTTATTTATCAGAACAAATGTGTATATTTTATTATTTAGGAGTATTTTCTGCCATTAATAAGCTTCTTTTTTTTCCTCATATAGTTTGTTTTTGAATGAGTAGCACTTACTTTTTAATCAGGTGAGGTAACAAACTTTTTTGTGGTGTTAGAATAGATACTTTTACCGGGGACAGCACCACACTCACTCTATTAAATTATTTCTACTGTATACCTTTATAAGGGTGGTCATTGTCATTACTGTGTGTTGTTGATAAGGTTCCTCCCAATGATATTATTTACAGACTACCCCACTCACCAATGGGGTCCACCCACATGGCTATCTTGTTATGGGGAATGTCCACATTAATGGCATCTATTGCAGGGTCTGACAGCATGACATCCTGATGAACAGCTCTTGCCAATGCCTTGGATGCAGCTTCATTGTTATCAAGCACTTTCTGCAGGAGCTTAGCAGTTTCTTCCTCTGTTGGGCAGACATGGACTATAACTTTTTCACCTGAACATACAAAATATTAAAATGTATTAAACATTATAATAAAAAAAAAAACAGACAAGAACTTTCTCTACACAGAAATTTGTTGAATGACATGTTTATTAATATGCTCCTGGTGAGAGATATTAACATGCTTTTGATGAGGCTATGTGGTATATCAAAATCTGCAGAGAGAGTACTGATGTGTAAGAGTCAGGTAAGCCATCATACTTTATGCTGGCATGTGTAATACAATGATGACAGCATACGTTTCCCATTTGTATCTCTGGTGAAGAGCATGCTGCGGACTCACTTTGAAAATCAAAATGAAAATTAAACTCTTGACAGCAGAGAGATATTCAACAAACCTGGAGACTCCTTATCAAAGATGTTAAAATGAATATTAATGCTATAAAACGATTGATCTTATTTCACTGACATTGATGTCAGTCACAATCTTTAATACTCACAAGTCCCACAGGTATTTAATTTTTAAAAAATCCCTGATGTCAGTCAGTTGTGTGAAGAAGTGGCTGAATGGCCAGCCGACAAGTTGCCATAACAGGTGATAACTCTACAGAAACACCTGTCTCTGAGTGAGTGACTTTAAGAACCCCTGTGCACAAGCTCAGTCAGTGCACAAGTGGCATTAAAACTACTCACGTAGAGAAAAGTGTCTTTGGCGAGTGATCCACCAGGCAGATTGCCATGGAATCGCTCCATCACATCAGCCAGTTCGTTAACTAGGGGAAATGGATAACATCAGAGGAAGGGGAGGGAGGGGGTTTTTAAAAATGAAACAACCTCTAAATTAGTATTCATTTAAGAGCGTGACTAACATTAGTTACACTCTAATACTTTACACAGAAATGAGACAAAAATATTTTAAGCATTACTATCTCCTTAAAACACCCAATTCAATCAATAGACATTTTATTTGTTACATGTAGTGCAACTGTTTTGTTCCAGGATTTCTCAATCATCATTATACATATACACCTGTTATATCCTAACAGCATTTTGGGACACAATATTGTACTGTATGCCTTAAATATAAAGTAAAAATGTCGAACAATTTTACCGTATACATTTTTATACAACAAAAAGGAAATTGCACACGCTATACACTACTATTTATATAGATCTATCTAAAATAAATTATGCTTCTACATATAATGGAGAAATACAGATGTAGCCTGAGTTTCTCTTTCGCTAATTTCTTAACTAAATACGAATCATTAAAAAACAAGCTGCTCTGATATGTACCATGTTTCAACTTAAAGAGTAGACAAAACGATTTAATATGCTCAATGTTTTGGCACCCTTGGGAGCGTCATTAAGATTGTCCCCAGGAGGTCAAACATTAAGCTTATTAAATCTTTTTTTCTACTCTATAATACATCATGGTGTACTTGTATTTTCTTAACATTACATTTTTCCTTTTGAAATAGCAGGACACCCTTCAGTTATGGAATGATTTTGAGGACAGAGGTCTTAGGCAGGTGTGGAAAAAAATGCTATCAAAAATAGACATGTTAATATTTTATTTTTATCAATCAAGCAGAGATTTCAAGGCAGACCATTGTTTCCACACGTGCTGACCAAGCTCTTTTGAAGAAGCACAAAGAAACAGGCAAGGTTGAGGACCGCAGACGCATTGGTCAACTAAGGAAACCTATTGCAGCAGATGAAAGACACATCATGCTTACTTCCCTTTGCAATCGGAAGATGTTCAGCAGTGCCATCAGCTCAGAAATGGCAGAAAACAGTGGTATTCTGATAGACCCATCTACTGTCTGGAGAAGTCTGGTCAGAAGTAGTCTTCATGGAAGACTTGTGGCCAAAACATCTTACCTCTGATGTGGAAACAAGGGCAAAAGACTTAACTATGAGCAAAAACACAGGAACTGGGATGACTGAAGTTGCTCTGGACTGATGACTGTAGGCAACAGTGAAGCGTGGTGGAGGTTCCTTGCAAGTTTGGGGCTGCATTTCTTCAAATGGAGTTGGGGATTTGGTAAGAATTAATGGTATCTCCAATGCTGTAAAGTACATGCAGATACTTATCCATCATGCAATACCATCAGGGAGGCATCCGATTGACCCCAAATGTATTACATAGCATGACAAAGACCCCAAACATACAGCCAAAGTCATTAAGAACTATCTTCAGCGTAAAGAAGAACAAGGAGTCCTGGAAGTGATGGTATGGCCCCCACAGAGCCTTGATCTCAATATCTGTCTGGGATTACATGAAGACAGAGAAGCAACTGAGGCAGTCTAATCCACAGAAGAACTATGGTTAGTTCTCTAAGATGTTTGGAACAATCTACCTCCCGAGTTCCTTAACAAAATGTGTGCAAGTGTACCTACAAGGATTGATGCTGTTTTGAAGGCAAAAGGTGGTCAAACCAAATATTGACTCTCTATCATTTTGTTAATTGATCAAAATAAACTATTAATATGTCTATTTTTTACAGCATTCTTACTTTACATCATTTTTTCACACATGCACAAGACTTTTGCACAGCACTACAGTAACATTTATATATAATTATTTAATTTTAATCACACACATGCACACATAGAGGGACAATGAGACTTAGGAACTAAATAAGTGTAGTTTGTTTGGGTTAAACCAAGTGCACCATAGGACACACACATACACACACACACACACACACACTTGCCAAATTGTCATTAATGGACAGTAAAATCTTGTGTATAATACGCACAATTCTGCCCCTCTTCACCTTATGTGACATGGGGTGTGTACTATACAAAAGAAAATGTTATCAGAAAAAAAAAAAAAAGTCAGGTTTACCTTCTTCCCTCCCTCCCTCCCCACTTTCCAGCGGGCAGCATGCTTGCATCCACCACCCGCTTCCAGCATGGCCCTGTCAGGACCTCCTCTGCCCCAGCCACTGGTAGTGTCTTCCAAGGACCGCAAGGTACTCGCAGGGCAATACCATAGATCCAATGCGCATAGCTCCCTGGAGGGGGAAAGGCGGCCATGGGTAAGCGAGTAGGGAGGGAAAATGGGAAACTTAGCATTTTTTTTTCTGTGAGGAAAACAAGGGTGCGTATTATACATAGGCACTTTTGTTTTCCCCTAAAATCGTGGGTATATAAACACCTGTGTTTTATACACAGGTGCGTATTATACCTGGGATTTTACGGTAAATGGGCCTTTGACCTCCTTGAATGCTAAGCTCTACCTCTCAAGCATTAAAGGGTTAAAAGCCCCATTTAAGTCAATGCTAATTTTTATTTGTTCCCCATGATGCAGTTAGTTGGTTTGCTCCATAATTCTCCATTTCTTCTTAGTACATCAGCCTCAATATCATAACAAGAAAGCTTCAGCACTTTGGAGCTGGAAAGTACAGTAACTCAACATACATGGAGTAATACTGTATTATTTGGGGGTGGGGGTTGCTAAAAATGTTGACTTTGCCAATTATCATTCATGTATTGTAAATAGCTTACCTAGTTCATTTGTAAATTCGTTTGACTCTTCTCCTGAAATGTTCTTCTCCAAACCTGGAAACTGAATATTTTTGTAGTTATTATCTACTATTCAAGGGGTTAAAAACTAAACTTCGATCATAAGAATTGTAATTTCTCACCTATGCTGCAGTTGGATTTCACCAGAATTGCTCTAGTTCTTCTATGTGAATCAGCCTCATTGAGGCACATGTACACAAACAAAAGGTGGAGCAATTCTGGACAAAAACAGCTGCGCAATATTTGTAAAATTAACAACATGCTTAACAGAAACATCTCTAGAACCCAAGTGGTTACAATTCCAGTTGCAGGGAATTCGTTGTTACATATTGTGCAGATCTTTGTCATTATACAAATATGAAATGTGAACCTACCTTCCCATTAAACATTCTATTGCCACAGTGGTATCCAACACATTGAGTTGCAATGCATTCAATACCTTTCAGGCACTCGAATGGTTAATGCAGGGTTCTTTATAATAAAAAAAAAAAAAAAAAAAAAAAAAAAGCTACACAAGAATCTTTCACTGTGTTGTTTATAAGTACCCATGCTGCATTGCTGGGCACATTACTTTTTGTACTTATAACCCAATGATTTCAATCTAATAGTAGCTATTTGTATGTATCCCTGTCAGTTAATGTATCACAAGAGACAGCTATACCTTATGTTGTTTTTGAGACAAGTAGCCTGTCTAAGATTACTATAACCTGACAGAATCAACTTTAAGTATTAAAGGGTTAGTAATGTAAAAAAAAAAAAGTTTTTTTGCATTTAGAAGAGTTTAAAAAGTTAAGCTAAATGCAAAAAAACTTATCTCTCAAACCGCTATGGTTTGAGAAATACAGGCATTTAAAGTTCGATGTCTCCTGCTGACGGCTCTAAAGCTGTCAGCAGGAGATCCATGTTAGTCGACACGGAGGCTCTGCAGCAGAGCTGCAATCACGGTATTGCCAACAAATCCCTTCATTGGAATGGTCTACAATGTGTGCCTGGTTTGCAAGCACACGTTTTAGACCATTCCAGAGAAGGGATTTGTTGTCAATAACAAGATTGAGGCTCTGCTGCAGAGTCTCCGTGTCGACCGGCACGGATCTCCTGCTGACAGCTTTACAGATGTCAGCAGGAGACATCGAACTTCAAATGCCTGTATCTCTCAAACCATAGCGGTTAGCTTGACTTTTTTTAAGCTCTTCTAAATGCAAAAACACTTTTTTTTGCATTACTAACCCTTTAAGACCTATGGACTCATTTATGGAAGCTAAAAGAGGAGCATCGAGTCAGAGGCCTCTCTAGCAATTTAAAGGGTTAAAAATCCTAATCAAGAAAACACATGGGATCGTTCTCTGTCACTCGGAGTTAAATTAATAGTAGCTTTGGGAAACTATACTTGCCTTCTGCTCCAATTCGCTGTTAAGGACATGGACATCCACATACTCAGCAGATTCTCTAAAACTGCAAAGGATGTGTACAATCAAATTTTCTGTGCACTTGCAGCAAATGAGTTAACACCGACAACGGAGATTCATCCTGTCGATAGTCTTCAGCCCCCACCCTGTAGTCCTCCAGTGCTCAGGAAATCATAAATGACATCATGCACGAGTGATAACATAATTTATTTGACTGAAACCCACTGAACCACCATGTATTTATTTTTTGATATTTTTTTGTACATAAACAAAATTTAACTAAGGGAGACTGGAGTCTAAGAGAGCTCTGATGCAAGCCCTCCTAGTAGGAACTACCCATTTCAAACAAGGGTAGTCTCCAATAATTACGTTTAGCGATCATTCTGACATAGTCACACTCAAATAGTGCATCAGAGTGTGAGCATAGGGAGGGTGAGAGGGAAGGCTCTTAACCCTTTCAGTGCCAGATGCTTGGGGAATTTTTTTGTACCCTGCCACATCTTCAGCATATTTGCTATTCATCTGTTTAGGTATGATTCTTATTGGTAACTTTCTACTTACATATAGAATGTCCATGTTTTTTAAATGAGCTGCTTGAGGAGCATGTAGTAGAAATAATCGTATTATTACATATATCTTAGTGTGAACACACTAGCATACTACACATACACACACCTGGATAAGGTACCTTGAACTTTATGACAGACTGTGAGGGGATGGAATTTGGCTTTAATCACCATTAGAGGTTTTTTTTTATATATAATATATATATATATATATATATATATATATATATATATATATATATATACATATATATATATATATACATACATACATATATATATACACACATACACATCCTGTGAATAAGAGGATGCGTCTTTAGTCTTACCTGTTAAATCCTTTTCTCTTAGACCGTTTAACTCACAGGTACTATGGGGAGGCAACAGCTCCTCCCAGTTGTCTGGAGCAATTCTAGAAGTGCAGGTGGTGCAGCCCCCCTCCTTCATATCAGACTACCTCACTAGCCCCCACCCAGACAGACTTGTGAAAAAGCCTACTAAGTAAGATAGCAAGAAGGAAGCAAGGACAACTCCTGTGAGCAATGAACCCAAGAGGGCTCCCATGTCCAGCCACAGGAGACCCAGCATGATCCATTTCACTGGGTGGGAGACCTGTGAGTAATATGAACTAAGATAAATGGATTTAACAGGTAAGGCTAAAATCCTCTTTAGTCTGTCATCCAATATAACTCACAGGTACCATGGGGATGTACCAACATTGAGCTCCCAGGGTGTGAAAAAGAAGGAAAGGACCAAGCACCGGTCGCTATGATACCAGAGTACCCATGGACTAACCAGGACACAGACCAGCCTAAACCAATTAAGTGTTAACAGACACTGAATAACATAGCACAGCACACAAGAACAAGAGCCAAAAGGGATCAAACAGTTAAAGAACTATAAAGGCACATAATGAGAAAAGTCCTAGACAGGCAAAACTGCCTCCGGGACTTTCCTGTCAAAGTTGGCTTCAGCTTCAGCTTTGGTGAAGGTGTGCACAGAAGACCAAGTGGCTGCCTTGCACAGCTGTTCAGCAGAGGCCTAATTTTTGTAGGACCAGGAGGTCACCACAGACCTGGTGGAGTGTGCTGTAATGCAGAACAAGTTTCCCTCTGAGCTCAAAAGCCTTGTGGATGGAAGCCTTAATCCAGGATGCAATGATCACTTTGGACACAGCCATACCAGCCCTGGGACCCACAGGGATGACAAACAATGCATCAGTCTTGCGGACAGACTCTGTATGGTGCACATAAAACTTAAGGCAGCGTACCACATCTAACAAGTGGAGATCCCTCTCCTTGTCAGATTTAGGGTCAGTACAAAAGGAATTCACAACTATCTACTGATTGATGAGGAACTCAGAGACCACTTTAGGAAGAAATTCCTGGGAGGTACAGAGAACAGCCTTATCCTTGTGAAACACTAGGAAAGGCGGCTTGCAGGACAAAGCCTGTAATTCAGCAACCCTGCGGACAGAGACCACAGCCAAAAGAAAAGCCATCTTCCACGTCAGAAGACAGAGGAATAGTAGCCAAAGACTCAAAGGGAGGCCGCTGCAACACTCCCAAAACCAAATTAAGGTCTCACTGGCAAATAGGAGCCTTATGCGCAGGGAAAACATGAGCGACACCCTGAAAGACGAATTTGACATCTGTCAAGATGGCAATGCATCTCTGGTAGAAGACAGAGAGAGCAGAGTTCTGCACCTTCAAGGAACTACGTATCACGGTGCCCGTGCTATTTGGCGACATTCTGTCAGTTTCCACTCCTGCCTAACGCCTATTGGCTGCACTGTTATTGTCCCGCCCAGTATTTATCTTTAAATACTGGGTTATGGCACTTCTCCAGTGCCCTTTCGTGGTGTTTCAGTACCAGAGCTTGTTCCTGTTATTTGTGTGATCTCAGTGCATCGACCCGGCCTGCCTGACGACTCTGCATCTTGTTCCTGCCTGTGTACCGACCCGGACTGTCTGACTATTCTGCATCTCGCTTCTGCCTGTGTACCGACCTGGATTGGCTGACGTTCCTGCTCCGTGTACCGACCCGGCCCGGTCGACGTTCCAGGGCAGTGCCCAGTTGCTCAGTTTCCATTACTACTATGGCAGTGCTCAAGTTGCTCAGTCTCTGTTACTGCTACGGCAGTGCCCAAGTTGCTCGGTCTCCGTTACGGCTACGGCAGTGCTCAGTCTCCGTTACTGCTACGGCAGTGCTCAAGTTGCTCAGTCTCCGTTACTGCTATGGCAGTGCTCAAGTTGCTCAGTCTCCGTTACTGCTACGGCAGTCCACAAGTTGTTCTGGTCTCCATTATCTTTGGGCATTACTCGATTTGGTGCTCTCTCCTTTTGTTTGAGCTTCTTAAAGGGCCTTGCACGATTAGGGCCTGTCAGTACTCTCAGCCTAATAGTAACCCATTCAGTACTGTCCAACTGAGATTCACACAAGAACTGCCTGGCCTGTGTCAGTATATTGATCTCTGGACTACCTGCATATACTGGACCCGTGTGGGCCTACCTCTGTATAACCTGTCTCGTGTCTGTACTATATTGTGTATATATTACAGGACCCGTGAGGATTATTGTTATTATCATTGTTCAATAAAATTGTGTTTTATCCAAACCTACTGTGTCTGTGTGTCAAACAAACCGTTACACTACTGATGAGGCCCTTGTTTACTCCATCCTGTAAGGAGGACAGGATCGGCGGCAGATTAAACTCCTGTGAGGACAGATCTCTCTCCACACAATATGAATGGAAAAAGGACCGGCTTTCTAGCCTGGATCATGGTAGAGATCACCTCAGGAGAAAAGCTTTTTTCATTAGGATGGAGGCTTCAACAGCCATGCTGTCAATGCCAGACACTCCACATCCTCCCCTCCAGAGGTAACCCTGAAGGAAGAGATCCAGTCTAAGTGGCAGAGGAAACAGATCTTGAACAGACAAGGCCACTACTTTTGGGAACCAGAAGGGCAGAGAGGTGAACTGGAAGTGCCCCAAGGAGCAAGCAAATCTGAGGTACTTCTGACTGTCCGGATGAATTGGAACATGCAGGTAAGCATCCTGCAGATCCAGAGAGGCCAGAAATTCTCCTGGACACATCGCTGTGATGACAGAGCACAAAGACTCCGTCTTGTAGTGAGTATGGACCACAAAAGAGTTGATATCCTTGAGGTCCAAGATGGGGTGACTGCCGCCGTCCTGCTTGGGAACTACAAAGAGGTTTGAATAAAAAACTAAATCTTTCCCTTGAGGCAGAATCGGAGCCAGGACTCCCTTGTCCAAGGGAGCCTGCACCTCCCTGTTGAAAAGACGCAGCTTTTCTTGACCTAGAGGCGTCTTTGAAAGGAAGAATCTGAAGGGATGCAGGGATACGAAGTGAATCCTGTAGCCTATTGAAACCACCTGCAATACCCACTGATCCGCAACAGAGCCTGCCCAAATGCTCAAAAAATGCTGCAGGCGTCCACCTACAGGTAGGTGCGGACCAGGGTTTGGCAAGTCATACCGAAGGAGGTTTGGTCGAGGTGTGTTTTCACCTCCACTGGTGCCTGGGCTTTGGGGGTGTAGCACAGGATGCTGGTCTGAGACCCACTCGGATTCAGCCTTTGTGCTTCACTTTGGCAGGAACTAAAAAGATGCTGCTTCTTCACCAGATTACAGCGTTTGGGGACCTGAGGCTACAGTGTGCTCTTGCCCCCGGTGGCCTCACTGATGATTTTCTTCAGTTCAGGCCCAAAAGAGAGACGTGTCCTGAAAGGGGAGATAGATCAGTCACTTCTTAGATGAAAGGTCAGCAGACCAAATCTTAAGCCACAAAATGCATCTAGCAGCAACAGAAAAGGCAGAAGCCTTAGTCTCAAGCCTGACATCATCAAAAAGAGCATCAGTAACATAGTTCTGAGCCTCAGACATGTTGTCCAAAAAGGCCAGAAGGTCCTCCTTCTTAAGGGCACCCTTGCAGACAGCATCAGTAAGCTGCTCAGTCCAAACAGCAATGGCTCTGTTAACCCAGACAGAAGCCAAGGTGGACTTCAAGGCAGAACCTATGGCAGCAAAGGCACACTTCAGAATAGCCTCAAGCTTCCTACCCGTCAAATCCTTAAGTGCTGTGGCATCAGCCAGAGGTAGAGCAGTAGACTTAGACTGTCTAGAAATAGGTGGATCAACCTGAGGAGGTGTAGCCCACTGAGCCAAGGCTGCATCAGAGAATGGATACAGCTTAGAAAATCTTTTGGAAAGAGAAAGAAGTTTTTCTGTTTTTTTCCACTCATCCAGGATAACCTGGTCCAGAGTGGGATTAGGCGGTAACACAGTGAATTCTTGCGCCTTTCAAAGATGTCAGAAGAAGACTAACAGAAGAAGACAAGATTAACAGGAAGCTGTAGGGTAGTCAAAACCGCCTTAATGAGACCCTCTGCAGAGGGCTCAGAGTCAGGCCTCAAAGGGGTCGCCATATGTATTGGATGAAGCCCCTTCTGCACATTTCCGTTCCACTTAACCAACCTCAAATAAATCCTCCTCAGAGGAACCCCTGGAAGGAAAGAGAGAACTGTGCCATAGAGCACTTTAAGTTCTTGACCCAAAGTGGCTCTTGTTAAGGCTGGAGAGCCCGGGTGGACTAGTAGGGGGCCACAGGGCATAACTGTCCTGAGTACTCTCTAGGAAGCCTAGTTTGGCATGAGGAACAGTAAGCGGGGGGGGGGGGTTCAAAGATGCCCCTGACTCCTTAGCCTTAGGCCTAGCCCCATGTCCCATTGGATTTGACATTCTAACAGGAGAAGCGTCTAAACAGTAAGAGGGCACCCAAATACTGTCCCTCAGAAAGCCCAAAAGGGTACTTATCTGGCAGGCGAATGGTTAACCTGTGGAGAAGAGTAAGGGAATCCAACCCTCTGTGTAGGATACTCAGCCAAACAGAGAAAGAAAATGGTGACCAAACTCACAGCCAATCAGAGAAAAGCCAACGAAACGGGCATTATGGGAATTGTAGTTTCTCTCTTTGTAGTTTCCCCAGCAATGCTAGAACCCGAACTCAGGGGGATCTAGGGGCCCCCAACACACTGAGGACATGAACTGGAATGTAGGGCAAGGGGAGACAAGAAGAAAGAGCCCTGTCTCAATTCTGTAAGTGGAACGGGTGCAGAGATATGTCCCAAAAGCAGTCTGGCCCATAGAAGTCAATGGAGCAAGTGCAGCCGTGCTTTAAGGGCGCGGCATTAAAAAAAAAAAAAAAAAATTGCAAAGTTTAAAAAAAACGAATAAAAGTACCCCAAACACATACAGAACATGTAGGGACCAATATAAACCCACAAATCTGAAAGGAAGAGGGAAAAATAAGCACCAGAGCCCAGTGAAAAAAGCAGGGAGGGGGGTTAAACATCACAAAACAGCAAACCAAGCTCCAATGACCTAGGGAACAAATAAATACCCAACATGAGTGCAGGAGTTATAAAGAAATCCAGTAAGACCACTGTGCGGAGGGAAACTGTGGGACAGGTGGACCATGGCACTCAAAGGGTTGCTCACCTTTTTAGCTGGACTTCTTTCTTAAGATTACCAGTGAGAAAGAAGAAGCCTCAGAGGGACACCTTCAGGAGAGAGAGACGTGGGTTGCATGATTCTCTCCCAGGGCTGCAAAGGGTACACAACAGCACCTGATAACTGGGCAATCCTCCAGGGGAAGCCAGTAACGGTAATGTGCCTAATGGGGGCATTTGGACACTCCATATCTAACAAAAAATAATACAAGCACTAAAAATTAAGCTGAGCTGTTCTCAGCCACCTAACCAGGACATGGAACAAGTCTATCTGGGTGGGGGCTAGGGAGGTAGCCTGATATGAAGGAGGGGGAGGCTCCACCCCCTGCACTTCTGCTAGAATTATTCTAGACCACTGGGAGGAGCTGTTGCCTCCCCATGGTACCTGCAAGTTATATTGGACGACAGAGAAAGATCTTTTTGAGACCCTGTTTACCTTGTAGGAGAGACATGATATTTTTGTGCCTCATTCCACCCACTTATGCCTATAGTGTCAGAGGCAGATTCCTAGGCACACATGATTTACTTTATAAAGTGGCTGCCATTTCCAACTGACAGGAAGATATTAGAGATGTTTTACTGAACCACCATTTTCTTGGGTACTGTGACAGGGGGTACAGGGGTTACTTATTGGTAGGCCGAGGGTTAAGAGATTTATCCAGCCAGACAAAAAGATAATAAATTGCATTTATTAGGGTGGTCACGGCACAAAACATAGGACAACAATTACAGGCAAACAAACAGGGGTAAAACATAAAAACTAAACACTTCTGCTGTTCTCTTCTTAGTTGCATAACTTGCCAGGGGTTACAAATAATACTCACAGTCCATTTTAGCTTAATGCTGGAGCTTATTCATAGTCCCACTAGAGGCAAGAGTAGGCATCCTGCCCACTCCACATGCTGCTGGATCACATGAAGGTTCCTTGTATCTTTTAGTCCTGGCAGAGTGTCACGGTTTATTATGACTCTCAGACACAAGTTTAGGTAAAAAAAATCAATTTTATTGAAATAATAAATGATAACTTAGGATGGCAAGAACATACATATATATATATACAGAATATAGCACAGACAGAAGGCAGACTCTACCGGTCCTGTCAATATACCGGACAGGACAGTCTTTAGGCTCTACCGGCCTTGCCAATACCGGGTAAGGCAACCTGCAGATGGAATAGCATAACGGTTTTACCGGCCTTACCAAATTACCGGGCAAGGCAGCCTCAATAGATACACAATGTAGGCTCTACCGGCCCTGCCAATACCGGGTAAGGCAACCTCAGATGGAAGGTGGTAAAAGGTTCTACCGGCCTTACCAATACCGGGCAGGGCAGCCCAGAGATAATAGCAGCAGTCAGATGGAACTGGCAAATTAGCAGAATCGTTAAGCAGCAAGGCTTTGGAGCAAACCAGCGTCCGCACGCTGGAAACAACACTGAATAGTATAGCCGTAGGCTTAGCGAGCAAACCAGTGACCGCACACTGGAGTAACAAGCGAGTAGTATAGCCGCAAGGCTTAGGAGCAAACCAGCGTCCGCACGCTGGGACCAACACAGATTTGTATAGCTGAAAGGCTTTGGAGCAAACCAGTGACCGCACACTGGTGTAACAAGTGAGTTTGTATAGCCGCAAGGCTTAGGAGCAAACCAGCGTCCGCACGCTGGGACCAACACAGATTTGTATAGCTGAAAGGCTTTGGAGCAAACCAGTGACCGCACACTGGTGAAACAAGTGAGTTTGTATAGCCGCAAGGCTTAGGAGCAAACCAGCGTCCGCACGCTGGGACCAACACAGAATTGTATAGCTGATAGGCTTTGGAGCAAACCAGTGACCGCACACTGGTGTAACAAGCGAGTTTGTATAGCCGCAAGGCTTAGGAGCAAACCAGAGTCCGCACGCTGGGACCAACACAGATTTGTATAGCTGAAAGGCTTTGGAGCAAACCAGTGACCGCACACTGGTGTAACAAGTGAGTTTGTATAGCCGCAAGGCTTAGGAGCAAACCAGCGTCCGCACGCTGGGACCAACACAGATTTGTATAGCTGATAGGCTTTGGAGCAAACCAGTGACCGCACACTGGTGTAACAAGCGAGTTAGTATAGCCGCAAGGCTTGGGAGCAAACCAGCGTCCGCACGCTGGGACCAACACGGAATTGTAGCAATGTCACCAACGCGACCAGGCAGAAGGTCGCCAGGATACTGAAGACAGGTGATGAGATGACAGGAACCAGCAACGATCAGTCAGGTCAGAAAACAGCAGAGAAGTTCAGCAGGAACTGCAACACCAGAGACTAGGCCGGAACCAGGACTGGAAGTACTTCAGCATGCAGGAAACACTGGAACTGTAGAGATCAGGAACTCAGGAACACATGAGATCAGGAACTCAGGAACACTGGAACAGAGGCCCAGCTATCACTAGCATAGTGATAGCAAGAAGGTCAGAAACAACACGAAAGGGCACTCAAAGGGTGCCCAATCCAGGTTTAAATAGTCAATAAGAGGCGGGCTATCTGCAGACAGCCAATAGAAGCCCCCTACTGGTGACAGACAAGTAACTGCAGCAAATCACAGGCACCGTGATAGTACCCCCCTTTCAAAGACCCCCTCTCCTAGAATAGGGTTTAGGTTTCTGCGGGTAATTGGCATGAAAGGCCCTAGTTAACCTAGGTGCATGAAGGTCCGTACTATCCACCCATGACCGATCCTCAGGACCATACCCTTTCCAATGTACCAGGTACTGTACCCTTCCTCTAAGCCTACGGGAATCAATAATGCTCTGAACCTCGTACTCCTCCTGGCCCTCGACCTCAACAGGTCCTGGCACCACAGGTGTGGTACTATAGCGATTGCAAACCAGAGGCTTAAGAAGGGACACATGGAACACATTATGGATACGCATGGATGCAGGTAGGTCTAGTGCATAGGAGACAGGGTTAATTTTGCGAATAACTCTGTATGGACCAATAAACCGAGGAGCCAACTTATTAGACGGAACCTGCAGCTTGAGATTTCTGGAGGAAAGCCATACTCTATCCCCAACCTGAAAGGAAACCGCTGGAAGCCTTCTGCGATTAGCATGGCGCTGATGACGCTGAAATGACTGACCAAGTGCCCTCTGAACTTGTGCCCATGTGGAACGGAGTTGCTCGATATGCTCATCCAGAGCTGGAATCTGTTGCGTCTGAAATGAGTCTGGAAGCAAACAGGGCTGGAACCCATAATTAATCAGAAACGGAGAGCTCCCAGATGAAGAATTGACCGCACAGTTCCTGGCGAACTCTGCCCAAGGCAACAAGTCGGACCAATTATCATGATGGTCAGTAACGAAACAACGGAGAAATTGTTCCAAGCCCTGATTAGCTCGTTCAGCGGCTCCATTGGTCTGGGGATGGTAGGCAGAGGAGAAGGACAGCTGTATGCCCATCTGTTGGCAAAATGCCCTCCAAAATCTAGACACAAACTGGCTCCCCCTGTCAGACACCAGTACCCTAGGCACTCCATGCAACCGGAATACTTCTCTGGCGAACACCATTGCCAATTCCTTCGCTGAAGGAAGACCACGGAGGGGCACGAAATGAGCCATTTTAGAAAACCTGTCCACCACCATGAATATAAAGGAGTACCCCTTCGACATAGGCAACTCTCCCATAAAATCAATGGAAACATGAGACCAGGGGCGTTCGCCATTAGGCACCGGTTGAAGCAAGCCCACAGGGAGATGTCTCGGGGTCTTAGCGCGGGCGCAGGTGGCACAGGCATTCGTAAATTCGGCACAATCGTTTCTCATGGAAGGCCACCAAAATAACTGAGAAAGGGACCATAACAATTGGTCTCTACCAATATGTCCCGCAGCCTTAGAGGAATGGTAGGTTTCGAGCAGCCTAGTACGAAATGATTCAGCGACAAAACATTTGCCCACTGGGGTTTCATGGGGAGCGGACCCCTGAGAGGCCAGGATCTCCTCCCCTAGAGGAGAAGTGATACTCGTGCGTATAGTAGCCAGTATTCTATCAGGTTGGATGATAGGAGCTGGTGCTTCCACTCTGTCACTGTCGGCCTCAAATTGTCTTGACAGTGCATCAGCCCTGATATTTTTTGACCCTGGCAAATATGATACAATGAAATTAAATCGAGACAGGAACAGTGCCCACCTGGCCTGACGAGAGGACAATCTCTTGGCCTCCGAGAGATAAGTCAGATTCTTATGATCTGTTAGGATTAAGACAGGATTCTTAGTACCTTCAAGCAAATGACGCCATTCCTTAAGAGCAAGGATAATGGCCAATAATTCTCTGTCACCTATCTCATAGTGGCTTTGAGTGATAGTCAACTTTTTAGAGAAAAACCCACAAGGTCTGAGAGTTCCACCTTTCTCGTGTCGCTGCGAAAGTACTGCCCCGACCCCAATATCTGAGGCATCAACCTCTAACGTAAATGGAAGTAAAGGATTGGGGTGGGATAACACAGGAGCCGCAGCAAATGCCAGCTTCAAATTCTCAAAGGCTTTCTCAGCAGATACCGGCCAACAAGAAGGATTAGCACCCTTGTGCGTAAGATCGGACAGAGGTTTGACAATGGAAGAAAAGTTCTTAATAAACCTCCTATAATAATTAGCGAAACCCAGGAAACGCTGTATGGCTTTAAGACCCTTGGGTTTTGGCCATTGTAGGACAGCTGACAACTTTTCTTTGTCCATGGCAATGCCATCATTGCCAATTATGAACCCCAAGAATGGCACACTGGTTCTATGAAACTCACATTTTTCCATTTTACAAAATAATTTGTTCTCACGGAGTCGTAGCAATACTGCGGATACATCTTTGATGTGCTGTGCCATGTTTTGGGAGTAAATCAGTATATCGTCGAGGTACACCACAACACATGTCTGTAACATATCTCTCAGAACATCATTTATCAGTTCCTGGAAAACTGCGGGTGCATTACACAGCCCAAAAGGCATTACTAGATACTCGTAGTGCCCAGCTCGAGTATTAAAGGCAGTTTTCCACTCATCACCTGCTCGAATGCGAACCAGATTGTAAGCGGCCCATAGGTCCAACTTGGTAAATATCGAAGCGCCCTTAAGCCTGTCAAAAAGCTCGGTGATGAGTGGTATTGGGTATGCGTTTTTTGCCATTAGTTTATTCAAGCCCCGGTAGTCAATGCATGGTCTTAATTCGCCATTTTTCTTTTTTACAAAAAAGAACCCAGCCCCAGCTGGAGAGGTAGATTTTCGTATGATCCCTCTAGCAAGGGCATCAGAAATGTAATCCTCCATAGCCTTATTTTCATCACAAGATAATGGATAAGTGCGTCCTTTCGGAGGTACTGCACCAGGCTGCAATTCAATGCAACAATCATAAGGTCTATGCTGGGGTAGCATACTAGCCTCTCCTTTGCTAAAAACATCGCCAAACTGTTGGTACACATCCGGCATAGCAGAGGAGGTGCACATGACCTTAATAGGCTGGATGACGCACTTGTCCATACAAAACTGGGACCAAGCAGCAATTTCACACTTTTTCCAATCGAATTGTGGGTTATGTAACTGTAACCACGGAAATCCCAATATCACCGCATGGTGCGGGGAATTTATCAGTTGAAACTGCTGCTCTTCTCTGTGAAGTGCCCCAATAGTCATAGACAATGGCATAGTTTCAAATATAACCTGAGGCGGTTCTAAGGGTCTACCATCAATCGCTTCAATAGTCAAGGGGTTTTCTCTTTCAATGCGTGGAACTCCGTGCAATTCAGCAAAGGTATTATCCATAAAATACCCTGCTGCACCGGAGTCAACCAAGGCTAAAACCTCCACAGAGCGTTGTGCCCAAGACAATACCACCTGTATGGTGGGTTTCATTATGCCCGACACTGGGGACGATTGTACACCACCTAGGGCCTGTCCCCCAAGATACCCTAGGTGTGTGCGTTTCCCGGACGTACCGGACAGGAATTTAGCAAGTGCCCTTTTTTACCGCAGTATAAACATAACCCTTGTTTTTTGCGATATAGTCTCTCTGCCTTGGTTAGTCTAGTGAAGCCTATTTCCATAGGTTCACTTGTTTCCCGTACTGGTTCACTAGACTTCAATGCCAAGGGAGGGATGGGTGGGCAAAACATGCTACTAGGCTCATTATTTTTTGACCGTAACTTACGATCTCTGGCAATTGATCTCTCACGTATTCTGGAGTCAATTATCATAACATACTCAATGTAATCATCTAGATCAATAGGTAGATCTTTAGCAGCGATTTCGTCTTTAATGTGGTCATTCAGGCCTTGAGAGAAGGCTGCCAATAATGCCTCGTTATTCCAACCTACCTCTGCTGCCAATGTGCGGAATTCGATGGCATAGTCGCCCACTGTACGCCTGCCCTGTTGTATCTCCATAAGGCGTTTGGCAGCAGAGGTGGTTCTACCAGGAGGCTCAAACACTCTTCGAAAGGAACGCACAAATTCACTAAAGTTCTTAGTACAAGGTTTAGCATTCTCCCACAAGGGGTTAGCCCAGGCCAATGCTCTGCCAGTGAGCAGTGATATCGTGAACCCCACTTTACTACGATCATTGGGAAATGCGTGTGCCGTCAATTCCATAAAGATTTCGAGTTGATTGATGAACCCTCTGCAGAGACTAGGGTCACCATCATATCTTAGCGGCAAGGGTGCAGAAGCCGTTAACCCTTTAACAGTACCCCCTAGGGGTCTGGTATCACTTTCCGGTGTCTGACTTGGCGAGACCACCGGGCTAGAGCTAGATTGGTCAGCAGGTACCGTGCGTTCAAGGATCGTTTGAATTGCAACTGCCAACTGATCCAAACGTTGCTCGAGCACATCCATCCTCCAATGGATATTCTGTGCGTTACCTTGACCCTTGCTGTCTGAGGTCATGGCCCTTTCGTACTGTCACGGTTTATTATGACTCTCAGACACAAGTTTAGGTAAAAAAAATCAATTTTATTGAAATAATAAATGATAACTTAGGATGGCAAGAACATACATATATATATATACAGAATATAGCACAGACAGAAGGCAGACTCTACCGGTCCTGTCAATATACCGGACAGGACAGTCTTTAGGCTCTACCGGCCTTGCCAATACCGGGTAAGGCAACCTGCAGATGGAATAGCATAACGGTTTTACCGGCCTTACCAAATTACCGGGCAAGGCAGCCTCAATAGATACACAATGTAGGCTCTACCGGCCCTGCCAATACCGGGTAAGGCAACCTCAGATGGAAGGTGGTAAAAGGTTCTACCGGCCTTACCAATACCGGGCAGGGCAGCCCAGAGATAATAGCAGCAGTCAGATGGAACTGGCAAATTAGCAGAATCGTTAAGCAGCAAGGCTTTGGAGCAAACCAGCGTCCGCACGCTGGAAACAACACTGAATAGTATAGCCGTAGGCTTAGCGAGCAAACCAGTGACCGCACACTGGAGTAACAAGCGAGTAGTATAGCCGCAAGGCTTAGGAGCAAACCAGCGTCCGCACGCTGGGACCAACACAGATTTGTATAGCTGAAAGGCTTTGGAGCAAACCAGTGACCGCACACTGGTGTAACAAGTGAGTTTGTATAGCCGCAAGGCTTAGGAGCAAACCAGCGTCCGCACGCTGGGACCAACACAGATTTGTATAGCTGAAAGGCTTTGGAGCAAACCAGTGACCGCACACTGGTGAAACAAGTGAGTTTGTATAGCCGCAAGGCTTAGGAGCAAACCAGCGTCCGCACGCTGGGACCAACACAGAATTGTATAGCTGATAGGCTTTGGAGCAAACCAGTGACCGCACACTGGTGTAACAAGCGAGTTTGTATAGCCGCAAGGCTTAGGAGCAAACCAGAGTCCGCACGCTGGGACCAACACAGATTTGTATAGCTGAAAGGCTTTGGAGCAAACCAGTGACCGCACACTGGTGTAACAAGTGAGTTTGTATAGCCGCAAGGCTTAGGAGCAAACCAGCGTCCGCACGCTGGGACCAACACAGATTTGTATAGCTGATAGGCTTTGGAGCAAACCAGTGACCGCACACTGGTGTAACAAGCGAGTTAGTATAGCCGCAAGGCTTGGGAGCAAACCAGCGTCCGCACGCTGGGACCAACACGGAATTGTAGCAATGTCACCAACGCGACCAGGCAGAAGGTCGCCAGGATACTGAAGACAGGTGATGAGATGACAGGAACCAGCAACGATCAGTCAGGTCAGAAAACAGCAGAGAAGTTCAGCAGGAACTGCAACACCAGAGACTAGGCCGGAACCAGGACTGGAAGTACTTCAGCATGCAGGAAACACTGGAACTGTAGAGATCAGGAACTCAGGAACACATGAGATCAGGAACTCAGGAACACTGGAACAGAGGCCCAGCTATCACTAGCATAGTGATAGCAAGAAGGTCAGAAACAACACGAAAGGGCACTCAAAGGGTGCCCAATCCAGGTTTAAATAGTCAATAAGAGGCGGGCTATCTGCAGACAGCCAATAGAAGCCCCCTACTGGTGACAGACAAGTAACTGCAGCAAATCACAGGCACCGTGATACAGAGGAGTTGGGGAAGACATCCTAAGATCCTTGTGGTAGGAACATCAGGGTACTCTCTCTGTGTCTGAAGCCACCTTGACTTACAGCCCACAACTGAAAAGGGGACCTGGCCCTACAGTGCCCGCTCACTCTAACTCTTCCGGTGAGGGCACTCACCAGTCCCAGTTTCTCCAGTACTCCTGTAGAAAGCACCTGGACCAGTCCAACTCCAGACTGGCCCCAGGCTACCCCCCTCCATGCTGGGGAGAGGCTCTCTCCTGTTCCTACATTCTGCAACTCTCCCTCTCACTCCCTTCTCTCTCCAGGTTTTCTCTACCCACCCCCTACAGGATGTGTTGTCACAGGTACCATCTACCAGGTCTGTTCTGCTTAGCCTGATGTGATGGGGGGAGATGCACACATTCCTCTACCCCCCCCTCTATCTATCTTTATCTCATAACACAATCTCTGGGTTTAGCTAGACTGAATGGCACCATTCCTCTGTACATCCTACACACTAACTAACCCATTCACTGCTGGTAACTGGACAACCCTCTCTAATGCATGCACACACAGGGGACATTAAGGTTTCAAGAATGGGAACATGTTAAGACAATGGCAGTCACTGAAAACAGACACATTTCTTTCTCTGGGTGACAACCATTCCGTCACAGTCTGTCCCCCCTTTCAGATGGGGACCCCAGAGTTCAGTCCACATGGACAGATCACTGGGTCCCCACATATTAACTAATTTCCTATACTTCTATCAATACAGACATCAAGCCTACAAAGCATTTGTATATACAGTACATCATTTGTATCTTTAGTGGCGATAGTTCCAAAACAAAGTCCAGTGATTCAGGATACTTCCCAGGGCAAGACATATCCAATTAGGGTGCAGGAAAAAGCAGGCCCAAAACATTTCAAATAGGCAGATCTTCTGGTGTGGCAATGCATTTTCCTCACACACACACACAATAACTTACTGCCATCAAAATTAAGAGACTGTCCCAGAACACCATCCCACCTAAATCAGTCCAACATAAAGAATCAGAACCAGTCCCATCACAATCAGTCCCCACAGGAGTGTCAATTACCCCTGCAAAGACTTCCAACATTGCTTTTGGGGTGGATTAACTTTTCCATTAAAATTCCCACTGTAACTGGTTTCTGATTAGAGCATCCTCCACTGGATTTTCCTTTAAGCTGAGAAGGTAGTGCAATGGTTTCTCTGGATTATCCTTCTGGTCTCTGTGTCACATTACTCCCATGCTTAGATTCGGTGGCATACAACACTGGTTTAGCACATTCTGAATTTCCAGTCTGGATCTGATTGCTTGGAGCTCTGTCTTTTGATGTTTGACCACTTTGCTTTGAGGTACTGGATCATCCACGCAAATCTGTAAAGCTGTAGATCACTGCATTGCTAGGGCATAGTGGGTGCTGGATGCAGACTACACCCCTAGTCCCATTTTGTCTGGCAGTGCTGATAGGGTACTTGCTCACATGTCCCTTAGGTTAACTCTAAGGCAAAACAAAAATAACAGGAGGGGTTCCCATACTATTGTCCTTGGCCGTGTCTTTTTGTCTGGGAGCTAAAGTGACCACGCTACTGAGCTGGCACAACTAGCACACATAGTGGTCAGGGTTGCCCTCAGACACCCTGAACACCTAAGCTGGATATCCCACAAGTTGCCACCAGTGTGACGGGGGGTACAGGGGTTACTTATTGGTAGGCCGAGGGTTAAGAGATTTATCCAGCCAGACAAAAAGATAATAAATTGCATTTATTAGGGTGGTCACGGCACAAAACATAGGACAACAATTACAGGCAAACAAACAGGGGTAAAACATAAAAACTAAACACTTCTGCTGTTCTCTTCTTAGTTGCATAACTTGCCAGGGGTTACAAATAATACTCACAGTCCATTTTAGCTTAATGCTGGAGCTTATTCATAGTCCCACTAGAGGCAAGAGTAGGCATCCTGCCCACTCCACATGCTGCTGGATCACATGAAGGTTCCTTGTATCTTTTAGTCCTGGCAGAGGAGTTGGGGAAGACATCCTAAGATCCTTGTGGTAGGAACATCAGGGTACTCTCTCCGTGTCTGAAGCCACCTTGACTTACAGCCCACAGCCCTACAGGATGTGTTGTCACAGGTACCATCTACCAGGTCTGTTCTGCTTAGCCTGATGTGAGGGGGGGGGGGGGAGATGCACACATTCCTCTACCCCCCCCTCTCTATCTGACAAACACTGGCTATCTCATAACACAATCTCTGGGTTTAGCTAGACTGAATGGCACCATTCCTCTGTACATCCTACACACTAACTAACCCATTCACTGCTGGTAACTGGACAACCCTCTCTAATGCATGCACACACAGGGGACATTAAGGTTTCAAGAATGGGAACGTGTTAAGACAATGGCAGTCACTGAAAACTGACACATTTCTTTCTCTGGGTGACAACCATTCCGTCACAGGTACCTTTTAAGGAAGAGGACGGTAATTCCCATAATTTGAAACTTCACGCATGAAATAATTGCATGCCATTCCATTAGCTCCGTGGTCCACAACAGTTGTAGTGACACGTCATGGTATAGAGTTTATTTCGTCACAACTTTTACAGCTTACACAGAAATTTACATTTTTCAGTTAAGTGTTATGACTTGAAGGGTTGGGAACCATTGTATATAATGGTAAGAATTATTAAGTAACTCAAATTTTTTGGATACATCAGTAAACATATTTACTCTCCAGTTGTCCAGTGCATTGTGTATTGCCATGTCAGACAAGTTTAGCTGCAGAAGATGTGGAGTGTGAGTTTTTTCCCTTGGGATGGTGGTGGTTCTCTATATTTCAGTTGTACTTTTTATGTCCCTGTATTTTTCCTGTTGTGACTCACTGTGTTTGTACTAGACCTATATTGCTACCCCTGTTTTCTTGTCTCAGATCTGATACTCCATTTCCTGATTTATATTTTTTTTACTGACTTACCAACACATCTGCTGCCCTGACCTGCTGCTTATACAGTCTGCTTTCCCTGTCATCCTGTTTTTTTTTAATCCTTGCCATTACCTGAAAGTCCAAATGGCTCCCAGAGGCAGGTAGATGACTAGCAAAAATAAAAAAAAAATAAAAATCAGATAACTTATATCCTGGCCACTAGGTCCTGCATCTTCAGACCCCCTGCTTTAAGTGCTTTCCAAGATGTAGTGGGCCTCATTTGTTTTGCTGACCTGACAAGGACAGGACCATTGTGGCATTGTAACCAGCAGATGCAATTCTTATTAATGTAAAAAGACCTTGCAGGCCATTTCTCAAAGGTGCTAAATTGGGGACAAGGAACATGATTTTGGAAAGATTACCTATACACATTGCCAAAAGTACAAGGAAAAGCCATGGTAAATAGAAGAGCAGTGGGTAACTAAAAAGGGAGGCTATTACAGTAACAAACGTGATCAGCCTGGAGGATTAGGTTTTATTTTCCCTAAGCCAAATGCTCCTTACCTTTTTTCCAATGTCATGTTTTATAACTTCCTGGACTAGCACATCAGCAAGAGTTTTGAAATCTGTAACAAATTTCTTGTTCTTCTCTCCTTCTTTCTTTTCTTCAATCAAGAGCTGAAAAAGGGTTTCCTCCTGCCGGCAAGCTCGAGCAATACATGCAGCTTTCTCAGATGCACGTAACAGCTCTTGAAGAATCTCAGACATGTTTTAGCCTGTTTCCACAATAAAGAGAAAAACATATTTAAAAAAAACAATACCCAGTTATAACTTAAGTTACTACTTTAAATTGCTGATGCAAAGTATCCTGAAAGTAAGATAGTCACAAAGTCAGTCATGGAATCACACACTGGTGGGAATACAAATAGAAGTCACTACCATAAGTGTTTTTAATTTATGCATAATATATACCATGCCTCTTATAGTCTATTCACCTTGAGTTTAAAAAACAAACACATTTTTTTTCTTCAAGACTTGTTAGTTTACGAGAGGAAATGTTCCTAAGAACCACATTTTCAGTTCCCCAAGAATTTAATATTTTGGGATTCCTAACTCCCAAAGCTTAACATTCTAGGGTGGATAAACTAATAATATTCACAATTAAATAGGCTCAGGAATCAATGTACTGGTGCAACGCTTGCCTATCACCTATGTGTTAAGGTATCTACATTTAAACCTCAAATTCATGCCACATTTGCCAATGGAAGTGTTACATTCCTCAGCATCTTGGTAAATGCTATGTACTAATGAATCGCAGAGGAAACCGCTATAATTTGACTCCATTTTTTTAAGCAGGCTATAAGGGTGGCTTTTCAGGGCTTACTTGCATTAAAGTCTTATGTGATAGTGGAGTACGTGCAGCGGTATGCATGAAAGAAATCATACACTCTTGTACATGCCCTGAAGTGCAAGCACATGATTTGTAGGTCAAGGTCTTGGAACGGAAAATGAGCTGAATTGGTCGACTTGTACATTTCCCCTTTTTTATTAACATTTTATATATTTGATATGATATTGATTAACATGAATAATTAATAATGAATATGAGAATGTTGTGGAACCTTCAAGAAATACAATGCTAGGAACACACAGAGGCTCTCATCCACCTAATGAGTTTACCTAGGGATTTGCCGCATTTAACCCTGGAGGTAGTGTTGAAATTTCAACAGGTGTAAGATTTTATAGTACCGGCAAAAAAAAACAAAAAAAACATAGTAGACAGTTTAGCAAGTTAGTCTAGATAAGGTGCAGACTGGCTTTGTTTGTGTTGGGATTCAAGGGTCAAAAAATCGGCCAACAGTTGTTCCAGGGCTTCCCATAACAGCTGCTGCCAGCTGCCGCTAGATAGCATTTGTTGGCTTCCAAACAAGATGGGAAAACCTTCTGAGTAACATGCTGGAAGTCATCCCACAATTCTCTCTTCACCCTCACCTGAACCAGAGGGTCTGTCAAAAGGGGCTTGTTAAAGGGGAACTACCACCCCGCAATAAGTTTACATGAATGCAGTCTTCATCTGGCAACTAGCTGCTTAGTAGTGCTAGTAGCCAGAAATATTACCTGGTTCCAAAGATTTTGCCGTTTTTCCGAGGCTCACAGGAGCAGGAAGCACGGACATCTCGTCACAGTGACGTCCGTGCGCCTGCGCTGTCAGTCCCTTTCGGAGCCACTTGTAAGAGAGTAAGGCACAGCCTCTAGTTTTGACAATATTCTTCCCAACATCCTCATATACTCCCTGATCTTGGCTGAGGGAGGATTTTCTCCTCCGACAAAAAAACTTTGCCTAAGCGGGTGTTGAACCTCATCCCCAGGAACACCACTTCCTGGGAAGATATGGTGAGGACTTCAGTATGTTCAGAATCCACCTATGGCGGACCAAGAGCCAAGCAAATTCTTGAACTGCTGAACAAAGAGCTCCTCTGAGGCAGCATTGAGCAAAAGATCGTCCAGACAGGGTGTGATGGAAATGCCCTGGCGGTGAATAAAGGCAGCCAAGGCCCTCACTACTCTGTTGAACACTTAAGGAGCAGAAGCCAGTCCAAATGGCGGAGCTGTGAACTAGTAAAGATCCGACCCAAAAACAAATCCCAGATAGAGTTGGCAGGATAGGGATGTGTAGGTACACATCCTGAAGGTTCAGGGAAGCCAGATACTCTCCTGGGCACACTGCTGCTATGACAGAACGCAAATGTTCCATCTTGAAGCATGTAGTCAGCACATATTTGTTAAGACATTTGAGGTCCAAAATGAGACGACAGCCACAGTCCTTGTTCGGAACCATAAACAGGTTGGAATAAAAACCTGAAGCATGCTCCTGAAGAGGTACTGGAATAAGAACCTTCTTTGCCAACAGTGAATTCACTGTCTCCTGAAACCGCCGTACCTTGTCCGGCTCCTTTGGCATCCTTGACAAAAAGAAATTATACAATGAAAGAACCAGAAATCTATGCGGTACCCTTCTGAGATTACCTGCAAAACTCACTGGTCTGCAATCGAGGACTCCCAGGCATCCCAAAAAAAAGCAAAGACACCCCTCCAAAGCCACAAGCAGACCAGGATTCTACGAGTCATGGGGAAGATTGCTTGACAGACGTAACCCTAGAAGCTGCTAGCTTGGGCTGCCACGTCTGTATTGGCTTGGTGGAGGAGCACATGTGAAGGGCCTGGGAACCTTGCAGTGTCTTCACCTCCGTTTGGCTGGGGAATGAGAAAGACAAGGTTTCCTCTCCATAGTCAGATGTTTGGTGGGCATTTGAGGCAACAAGGTGCGCTTGCTCCAAGTAGCATCATTAATGATCTGCTTCAGTTCAGGTCCAAACAGGGACTTGACCTGAAAAGGTAAGGAAACCAGTGATTTCTTGGAAGACTGGTCCGCGGACCAAATTGTAAGCCACAGGGTATGTTGCACAGCAAAGAAAAGTACAACCTGACCACTTCAAAAAGAGCCCCAGACACAATTGTTAACCTCTTTAATGTTGGCCAAAAGAACCAATAAATACTCCTTGGAAACATCGGCATGGACACCTTCCATTATCTGTTCACCCAGGCAGAGGTAAAAATAGGGCTAGGAGCTGCTCCAGTAGCCAGAAAATCGGCTCTGTGGATAGAGTCCAGCTTCTTGTCCATTGAATCCTTAAGCCCTGTTGCATCTGACAGTGGCAGAGCAGTAGTCTTAGCCTGGAAACAGTGGGATCCACGGTTGGAGGGGAGTCCCACTGCTCCAAAGTTGCCTCCGAAAAGGGGTACTCTTACAGAACCTCTGGACGACATACAGCTGCTTGTCTGGGGTCTTCAACTCATCCAGAAAGATCTGGTCAAGGCTGGATTTGGGGGGGAAAAAGGGTAAAGATTTCTTACACCTCTGGAAGACACATGCAGAAGAAGTCCCCTCCTCAGGAGGTGTCATGGCCCTGAACGGTCTCCAAGACAGCTCTAATGAGTCCCTCAGCCGAGGGAAGGGTATCATTCTCATAAGAGTCCTCAAAGGAGTAGAAATAATCCATATCCCTTTATACCCCCTCCTCATCTTCTCCTTCTGACAATTCCTCTTCTGGGGAAGCTCCTAGAATCTGAGGAACACACTGAGAACATGGGGACATATTTAAAGGTAGTGGGGGCTTCCATGACTGCACCACCTCCTGAAGGGAGAAAGGAATTTGGAAACGAGGACAGAACTGTTTTGACCTAAGCTGGCTCTTGGTCACTGCTGGAGGGCCCCGGTGGAGTAGTAAAGGTCACAGCGCAAGAAGGGCAAAGAAATCCTGAATACTCCCTAGGGAGCCCCGTTTGGCATGAGGAACAGTAAGTGAGGGGGGTAAGGGATGCCCCTGGGTCCTTAGCTTTACCCCCATGCCCTTCAGAATCAGACATCCTGACTGTAGAAATGCCTCACACTAGTATAAACTACCAGCAACTACTTCCAGACTAACAAATCACCCTTCAAAGTCCAGAAAATATACTTATCTTACACGTGAGGGGTTAATCTGGAGAAGGAGATCAAGGAGAGTCTGCCTCTGCATAGGATAAGCAAGAGAGAAGTAAAGTGGCTGACAGTTTTGCAGTCGCCCAACAGAAGAAAACCTGCAAAGCGGGCATTCTGGGAAACAGTCTTCTCTGTAGCTGTTGCCTAAAAAATGCCTACACTCTGTCTGTGGAATCTCCCTGGGTTCTCCTGGACACTCAGGACATGAACCAGATGAAAGAGCATGAGGAGACATGAAGATGGAGCCCTCTCTTCAGAGACCCAAATACCCAAGAGGACATGAAAGGGCAACACAAAAATGAGACCCAAGAAAGGGGAGAGGCAAAGCAGTCCCTCAACATCCCAAACTAGTGAAAAACAGCAAGGAAATGGGTTAATCCTAGCCAAACTATAGCCATCCTTGCTCCAAAGCCCTGTGAATTAACCAATAAGTAAATTAAAGTACCCAACATGAGTGCAGGAGCCAACAAGGGCTCAAAGAAACCCTCTGTATTGAGATGCACATAATTGGGACAATGTGGACCAAGGCACTCAAACAGTTACTCACCAGTCTTCTTTCTTCAGGTTACCATTGTAGCTGAGAGCAAGCAAAGCCCCAAGAAACTCTGCTGGGAGGGAAAATTTGGCAGCAAGATTCCCTCCACAAGTCTGCAAGGGTCCACACAATGCCTGCACATTGGTCAGTCCACTCCAGGGCAAGCACAGTAATGTAACCCACCTAATGGGGGAATTGTGACAGCCCCATATCTATCAGAAAAAAATATTTTAACAAATCTAAAAACAGTCTCCTGTCGTCCATTCATATTCCCCCTCCTTCATCGGAGAACACATTCTTTCTGGAGATTGCAGGGCTGGGAGAGGGTTGAGTTGGAGGAAGAGCAGGAAGTCTCCACCGACTTTTTGAGAAGTGTTCTGCCCTTCAAATGAGGGAATCAACTCCATGGTACCTGTGTTCCACATAGGACATTTCGAGAAAGTGTGATAAGTGGCACTGTCTGTTTCACCAATATGTATTTGCATCGATCATTAAGTGTTGCAATGTGATGAAGTGATGCTACTAGGACTTTTTTGCCTATACCTACTGCCCACTACTGCATTAGGGAATCGCTTCTTGATGCGGCAGTAAAGTAAAAACAACATATATTTATTCCATATGTGGATATTGCGACATCTTCTCGAATATTTTTACATGTGCAACTCCCTTCCTAGTCAGGAGACTGTATGAAGTGAGCAATGCAGTGGAAATTACTTCACCCTAACTTCTAGAAAACAGCACATGTAATATCACATGTGCTACATTCTATGAATGCATGATCTCTTTTCATTTCATATTATATAATTTATAGCAGACTGGTCGAACAACACCACACTGGTGAGGGAGACTACACAGTGGAGAAAGTGGATGAAGAGGTGTCACTCAGAGGTGTGTGAGGCACAAAACAGATAATTGAAGCACATTCTTTGAAACTAAAATCACTGGTAAGAGAGAAAGTTCTCTGTTGGGCAGGACTTGAATACAGCTGGAAGGTAATAGTGGGAAGATAAGGTTCCACATAACAGTTTCACCAGTGGGTGGGACCCTCACTATTTTCCGCTGGACAGTATTATTCACAGAATAGGAAGAGGTGTGGCAAACATATGGTATCAGCCTTCCTCGGTGTAGATGAAGTATTTATTTGGGATACTGTACGATTATTTAAATACTCTACGGTACAGGGACATTTTATACTAAATGTATACTCACCTGGTGTTACCCTTATGATTTTCATCATAAGCACCTAATCACCGCATTTATTGTATCCCTTCTATATTAAATGTAAACTGTAAAAGTGCCAAGTACACTGGTTGGCGCTATATAAATAAAAATATATAATACAATTAAGTTAAATGCTTGTAACAGTTTTGCCTTTATTACCAGAATAGATGTTCTGAACTAATAATTCATTCATTTAATCATAATCGTTGGTGCTTCATTCCATTATGCTTGCATGTTATGTATCATTTGTGGCAATTAGCATTATTTCGCTTATGCAGGATATACAGTATGCATGACAAGGGGTTTCATTAGGGTTTATGCAGATTTTATAAATGTTTACAGTTTTACTGTTCTTGTTAGACTAGTATTTGCTCTTTTTTCACACACACACACTCTCTCTCTCTCTCTCTCTCTTTCTGTCTGTTGTCCCCCTTTGTTGGGGTTGTGGTGTATTTTTGGTAGATCCAGGTCAATAAGTGTATATATATGCTTTTTTTCTGAGCAATAGAGCAGGGTGCATATACCTGTTATAGCTAAGAGAATGTTCAACTTTATTCTGCCATACAACTAAGTGTGTGATTGAGGTAATTTTGAGAGGTTCCAGTGCAAGGTCCCTATAGAGGAAACGCTGCCATTGGCTTAGGTTTGAGGGTGGAGGGAGAGAAATGCCAATCATTTAAAAGTTATCAAGATGGCAGCGCTCTCCCTCTTGCCAACGAGGAGGTAAGGTAGCTTTCTTTGTCTTAGGAGGAACAATTATTTTGCTTTCATGTGGGGTGGTTTTAAGCTAGTTGGGTATGCAAACATTTTTAGGGGGGGCGAGTTGGAACATGACCGTTCACTTTAAAAATAGTTAAATAAAACACACAAAAACAGCTTCTTTAAATGTATAAATAAAACAAAATGCACCTTGTAACTTTAACCCCATAATTGTCAAACTGCATTAAAAAACATAATCGGTGTGTTTTTGTATTTATAATGATAAGCAATGTAATTTAAATATAAGTATTTTATGACAACCACACTAATTTTATGTATGTATTTTATCATCTATGTATAGCTATACACAAACACACATTAAATATTACCAAACAGCTTATTCCATCTCCTCCCCCCACACAAAACAAAATATGTGTGTGTATATGTTTGCATTGAGTACATAAACTAACAAAAGATATTTTATTAAAAACTTATAGAGAGAACATTTTAATTTGGCTTAGGCCTTACGGGAGCAGAATCCCTTTTATGAAAACGTAGTGCTTTTCCTTATAAGTAAAAACAATGGCACTCCCACTGCTCTTAGTTATTTTATTCAAACATTATAACTGTTTAACCCTTAAGGACCAGCGGTCCTGGGGTGTGTGGTCCTGTAAGGACCAGATAGAGAACTCTGACTTGCCCGCCCACGTGACTGATAAAGTGCGCCGGCACGCCGAACGGGGGACTGATGGAGATCGTTCCAGTCTTGGATCAATCAACTTCAGTCCCTGTTATTGCTCACAGCGCTCCTGCAGGAGCACTGTGCGTAAAAAGTATGTGACGTGCCAGGACCGTCACTGGTCCTTAACGTCAAAATAGCAGTGATGGATCTGCCACATTGCGGGATGTTAAGGGGTTAAACTGTTTGGAAGTTAGAGATTTCGCACTTTACTGACAGTCAGAACGCATTCAGTAGAGACTCACTTCTCTCATAGAATGTAAGAGAATACAGTGAGGGAAAAATTATTTGATACCCTGCTTATTTTGTACATTTGCCTACTGACAAAGAAATGATCAGTCTATAATTTTAATGGTAGGTTTATTTGAACAGTGAGAGACAGAATAACAACAAAAAAATCCTGAAAAACCACATTTCAAAAAAGTTATAAATTGATTTGAATTTTACTAAGTGAAATAAGTATTTGACCCCCTATCAATCCCAGGTGTCTTTTATACAGGTAAAAAGCTGAGATTAGGATCACTCTCTTAAAGGGAGTGCTTCTAATCTCAGATTGTTACCTGTATAAAAGACACCTGCCCACAGAAGCAAATCAGTCAATCAGATTCTAAACTCTCCACCATGACCAAGACTAAAAAGCTGTCCAAGGATGTCATGGACAAGATTGTAGAACTACAAGACCATCGCCAAGCAGCATGGTGAGAAGGTGTCAACAGTTGGTGCGATTATTCGCAAATGGAAGAAACAAAATAACTGTCAATCTGCCTCGGTCTGGGGCTCCATGCAAGATCTCACCTCGTGGAGTTTCAATGATCATGAGAACGGTGTGGAATCAGCCCAGAACTACACGGGAGGATCTTGTCAATGATCTCAAGGCAACTTGGACCACAGGCACCAAGAAAACAATTGGTAACACCACGCTGTGAAGGCCTGAAATCCCGCAGCGCCCGCAAGGTCCCCCTGCTCAAGAAAACACATGTAAAGGCCCATCTGAAGATTGCCAATGAACATCTGAATGATTCAGATGAGAACTCGGTGAAAGTGTTGTGGTCAGATGAGACCAAAATCGACCTCTTTGGCATCAACTCAACTCGCCATGTTTGGAGAAGGAGGAATGCTGCCTATGACCCCAAGAACCCCATCCCCACCGTCAAACATGGAGGTGGAAACATTATGCTTTGGGGGTGTTTTTCTGCTAAGGGGACAGGACAACTTCACCTCATCAAAGGGACAATTGACAAGGCCATGTACCATCAAATCTTTGATGAGAACCTCCTTCCCTCAGCTAAGGCACTGAAAATGGGTCGTGGATGGGTATTCCACCATGACAATGACCCAAAGCACACAGCCAAGGCAACAAAGGAGTGGCTCAAGAAGTAGCACATTAAGGTCCTGGAGTGGCCTAGCCAGTCTCCAGACCTTAATCCCATAGAAAATCTGTGGAGGGAGCTGATGGTTCGAGTTGCCAAAAGTCAGCCTCGAAACCTTAATGACTTGGAAAGGATCAGCAAAGTGGAGTGGGACAAAATCCCTCCTGAGATGTGTGCAAACCTGGTGGCCAACTACAAGAAACATCTGACCTCTGATTGCCAACAAGAGTTTTGCCACCAAGTACTAAGTCATGTTTTGCAAAGGGGTGAAATACTTATTTCACTCAGTAAAATGCAAATCAATTTATAACTTTTTTTAAATGCATTTTTCAGGATTTTTTGCTGTTGTTATTCTGTCTCTCACTGTTCAAATAAACATACCATTAAAATTATAGACTGTTCATTTCTTTGTCAGTGGGCGAACATACAAAATCAGCAGGGGATCAAATAATTTTTTCCCTCACTGTAACAGTCTGAACACCAAGTAATCATTAAGTGCATTTTCTGGCCACTAGATGGCACAGTAAATGTAAAAAAGCATGGAAAGACGCATCTCTTAAGTGCGTGTGACCTTGTTTCACTCAGCAAGAAAAGCAGTACAATTTTTTTTTTTCATAAATTTTAATGCTCCTTTAAAATGTTAAAGCAGATACCAAGATAACAGGATTTTAGTCTTACCTGTTAAATCCTTTTCTCTTAGTCCATACAGGTTACTGGTAACTTTGGGTAGGCGATCAGACCCTCTAATAGGCAGGAACAATTCTGAGAAGTGACTGCTGGGTGGAGCCTACCTCCTCTCCTTAGCTTGCAGCTAGCCAATCCCCAACTAGTAAGATTTGCAGACTAACTATTGACTAGGTCGTAAGAAGGTAAAGGAAGACTCCTGTGAGCATAAACGCAAAAGGACCCCCACGTTCTGCCGCAGGAAAGCCAAACATGGTCCCTTGACAGGGTGGGAGACCAGTAACCTGTATGGACCAAGAGAAAAGGATTTAACAGGTAAGACTAAAATTCTCTTTTCTCTGTTGTCCAATACAGGATACTGGTAACTTTGGGATGTCCAATCATTAAGTTCCCCAGGGCGGGAAGAAAGGCAAGGACCAGGTGCAGACCCCCAAAGTCACCAGAGCACCAATGAACCTACAGATCATAAATAGCTCAACACTAACCGAAAAGTGTCAACGGACACTGAACAGGGGTAAAACAAACTCCATGAACCGTTGCACAGCACACTGAACTAGAATGAACAGGGCTCAAAATTGAAAAAGTACTGAGAGACTAAAGAGATCCTAGACAGGCAAGACCACCTCCAGTATCTTTCTCCCAAAAGTGGCATCAGCCGATGCCAGCACATCCACGCGATAGTGTTTAGAAAAAGTGTGCACAGATGACCAAGTGGCCGCCTTGCACAACTGACTCAGCTGAGGCCTGGTTCTTGTAGGCCCAAGAAGCCCCAATAGACCTCTCAGAATGAGCCGTGACCCTGAAGGGAACAGTCTTCTTCCAAAGTTCGGAAGCCTTACGAATCATGGACTTGATCCAAGAAGTGATGGTAACCTTGGAAGCAGTCTTCCCTGCCCTAGGACCCTCAGGAATAACAAACAGAGTGTCAGACTGCCTCAAGGACTCAGTGTGATGCACACAGAACTTGAGACAACGCACAACATCCAACAGATGAAGATCCCTTTCTTTGTCAGAAGTAGGGTTAAGACAGAATGAAGGGACCACAATCTCCTGATTAATGTGGAACTCAGACCCACCATCGGGAAAAACTCTTGTGAGGTGCGAAGCACCTCCTTGCCCTTGTGAAATACCAAAAACGGTGGTCTACTAGACAGGGCATGCAGATCCGCAACTAGGCGAACAGAAACAATCGCAAAGAGAAAGGCCATCTTCCACATCAGCATACATAGAGGAATGGTAGCTAAAGACTCAAAAGGAGGACGCTGGAGTACTCCCAAGACCAGGTTAAGATCCCTCTGAGGAGCAGAGGGGGTATGAGCAGCACCCTAGAAGAAAACCTTGACATCAGGAAAGATAATAAGACACCACTGAAAGAAGACAGAGCGCAGAAGTCTGAACCATAAGAGAACTCCGAGTGAGACCCTTATCCACGCCATCCTGGAGGAAGAACTGTAGGAAGGTCAAAATCCTGAGACAGATCTTTGTCAACATACCAAGACAGAAAAGTAGAACAAACTCGATGGTAGGCCTTAGAGGAAACAGGACTGCGGGCACTAAGTATAGTAGCCACCACGCCAGAAGAAAATCGTTTCTTCATCAAAATTAAGGATTCAATCTCCATGCCGTCAATGCCAAATGATGAACGTCTTCCTTCCAGAGGTAACCCTGTCGAAGAAAGTCTGGACGGAGGGGAAGTCGAAGAGGTTCCACACTGAGAGGTCCAGAAGCTCCGGAAACCAAGCCTGTCGGGGCCAGTACGGGGCAATCTGAATGACTGGGCAGCGCTCCAGTCTCAGCTCCCGAAGTACTCTATTAAACAGGAAAACAGGAGGAAAGATGTATTCCAGAGGAAACTTCCAAGGGATCGACTGCCAGACCCAAGAGATCCGCCAAGCAAGAGTAGAACGTTGGCACCTTCCTGTTGTGCCTGGCTGCCATCAGGCCGATGCAAGGAAGATCCCACTGCTGGATGATGAGGTTGAACACCTCCGGATGGAGCTCCCACTCTCCGCTGTCCACTGTGTGCCGACTGAGGAAGTCTGCCAGAATGCTGTCTACGCCAGGAATGTGAACTGCCGAAATGGCAGGGACATGCTCCGCTGCCCATGGTAACATGGCCTTGACCTCTAGCCAAACGGCGAGACTTCTTGTGCCACCTTGCTTGCTGATGTAGGCTACCGCTGTGGCATTGTCCGACTGTACCCTGACCGTGCAATCCTCCAGTTGCAATGTCCCGTGCTGTAGGGCATGAAATATTGCCCGAAGCTAAAAGACATTGATGGGAAGAAGAGATTCCTCCTGAGACCACTGGCCCAGAACACTCAAGTGCCCCAGCACCGTTCCCCATCTGGAGAGGCTGGCATCCATCGTCACTGTGGTCCAGAAGGGCACCAGGAAGGGTCTGCCTTTCAGGAGATTGTTCAGGTTGAGCACCCAAGAGAGGCTCTGCTCCACTTGAAGAAGGAGAGGTAGGGATCTTTCCAGGAGATCTGGATGGCCCCTGCATGCCAGGATTAGAAACCTCTAAAGTTCCCTGGTGTGAGCCATGGCAAATGGAACTGCTTCTATGGTGGAAATGAACTTCCCCAACAAGAAAGACAACTTCTTGGCTGGAACCGGATCCTGAGACAGGATAGCCTGGACCTTCAGTGCTATCTGATGAGCCACTTCGTCTGAGTGTCGAAGAGGAGGCCCAGAAAGACCATCCTCTGGGAAGGAACAAGGTCTGACTTGTCCAAGTTGATGATGCACCTGTGATTGAATATAGCATGAATGCAGTCCTGCAGCTGCTGGTGAAGGAGCTCCGGAGAAGATGCCTTCAGAAGGATGTCATCGATATATGGAGTCACCCTGATGCTGTTCCGATGTAGGATGGAGATCAATGCTCCTAGGACCCTGTTGAAGACTTGAGGAGCCATGGTCAGGCCAAAGGGGAGGGCAGAAAACTGGAAATGCCCCCGGTCGCAGGAAAAGCGGAGATACTACCGACTCTCTGGATGAATGGTGGTGTGCAGATAGGCATCTTGAAGATCCAGAGAGGTCAGAAATTCCCCAGGAGACATGGCCGCTATCACTGTGCGCAGAGACTCCTGGCGGTATTGGGACCTGATCACAAAGGAGTTGAGATCCTTCAGATCCAAAAAGGGATGACAGCCGCCGACCTTCTTGGAAACCACAAAGAGGTTGGAGTAGAATCCCAAGCCCCTCTCCTGAGGGGGAACTGGAGAACGAGAAGCAAAAGGTCCTGGGAGGAGGAAGAGAGGTGAAGGGAATCCTGTATCCCATAGCCACCACCTGTAAAACTCACGGGTCCGCCACAGAGGCCTGCCAAGCCGAGAGGTAGTGGTGTAAGCGGCCACCTACCTACGGGTGGGGACCTGGGTTCGGCAAGTCATGAAGAAGAAGGTTTGATAGCCTTGGCCTTCGCAGAGGACTTGGATCTCCATTGCCGCTTAGGCTTGGATGAGGAGCGCGGAGCCTGAGGGACCGTCCGGGTTGCTTGGCGCGAGTCTGCTTAAAAGGAATGAAAAAGCCGATTCCTTTTGACAGACGCCTTCTTCCTCAGGACCACTGGCAGGTGAGTACTCTTCCCTCCAGTGGCCTCGTTGATGAGATCCTTGAGCTCAGGCCCAAACAGGGAGGAGCACTGAAAAGGCAAAGACAGAGGCCCTGTCAGCAGACCAGATCTTGAGCCAAAAAGCAAGTCTGGTTACAACAGACATGGTAGATGCCCTGGCTACCATGTGTACAGCATCAAACAAGGCAATACAGACCTAATGCTGAGCCTCAACAATGTTAGCGAGAGGTAGAAACATGTCAGAAGTAGGGGGCCCCTGACGGACAGCAGAAGTGAGCTGTTCAGTCCAAACAGCCACAGCCCTATTTACTCATGCAGCAGCAAAGGCAGGGAGGGCAGAGTCTGCCATTGCAAAAATAACCTTGAGAGAAATCTCAAGCTTCTTATCGGTCCAGTCTTTGAGAGCAGAGGCATCAGCCACCGGCAAAGCAGTGGACTTAGAAAGCCTGGAAACTGGGGCATCCACTTTGGGGGGATGGACCCACTGCGTGAGGGCCATTTCAGAAAACGGGTAAAGTTTAGCAAACTTCCTAGACACAGATGGTTTCTTGTCTGGAAACTTCCACTCCTCTGACACCAAGCTGTCAGGAGCGGCATTAGGTAGAAAACAAGCATGGGGCCTAACAGGCTCCTGAAACACATCAGAGGGGTTAGAGGACGGCTCCTGCACCAAGGGAATGTTCAGGGTGGACAACACAGCCCTGATCAGGCCCTCAGCCGAGGGAATGAGGTCCACCTCAAAGGGGTCCCCAAAAAACTGGGATGAAAGGACAGCTGAACAGTCAACATCATCATCAGAGTCCACCAACAATTCCTCCTCAGTGGAGTCAGACACATCAGGTACACCCAGTGGTTTAGGCAGGGAAGATCTGATAGGGGCGGGGGTCTGCCACTAGTGGAAGACCCCCTTTAAAGTGGATGGAAGGCATTGTAAGGTGGACAGGAGGTCCCTGGTAGTAGCCTTTAACTCTTGCATGCATACTGGCTCTAGTGCATGGCTGGAGGCCCCTGCAGGGGATTCAGGGGCAGCAGCGCATGCTGGTTAAACATGACCTGAGAATTCTCTAGGTAACCCTGAGTGACATGAGGAGCAATGAGCAATGGAGGACACAGACAACCCAGTATCCTTAGTCTTAAGTCTAATGGAGTAGACATTCTCACAGAGTCAAGCGGTCAAAGTATCAAAGCACCCACAAAATATTCTGTATGATAAATAAATGCACCCCAGAAATACTAAATAAGACTTATCTGGTAGGCGAAGGGTTAAACTGTGGAGGAGAGAAGGAGAGTCCAAGCCCTGCGTAGGATACTCGGTCTGCGAATAAACAAAATGGCTGCCATGACGGGAGCCAATCGGAAACAAGCGCACGAAGAGGGCGCTCATGGGAAATGTAGTCTCGCTGATGGAGTACCCCAACAGTGCCCGAAGCCCCCTAAAGCTCCCAACATCCCCAGAACGTTGACCGGATGTTACGGTTCAGTACACTCAGATACGGTAGATGTTGGTAAAACACAATTTTATTGAAGCACACAAGGAATACTGTAACCCTCACGGGTCCAGTAAATAGCAGCAATAACTGACACAAGACAGGTTACAAGCAGGTTAACCCACACGGGTCCAGTACGGATATACAATCACAATACTGACACAGGTCAAGTAACTCGAGTGATGCAGTGTATGAAAAGTCCAATGTGAACTTAAAGGGATAGTAATGTTTCATAATAAAAGCAGCTCTAATTAATCATCATAGTATTTGGACTTTGGAGAGTGTTATTTCAATTCTGTCAGAGTTGTAGTTCCAGAGTAATTCAATGACAGTGTCCCCCTCCCGCCCCTTTTACTTATGTCACACTATTCAGCCACAGCAGTAGGGAGGTGCCCAGGTAGACTGCAGAGAGGGACAATCTTCAATTAAGATAAGGGAAAAAACCTGAAAAACTTGTCAAGGGGGGCAGGGATTTCATTGTTTTCATAGGAATAAGAGTGTCCCCTTCTGTTATCTGTCTGGTCTATAGACTGCATTCCACATCTGAGAAGAGATAGCTTACACTAGATACAAGGGGCGGGAGGGGGAAACTTTGCTTATGAATATCTCATAAACCATAAAGGTTTGAGAGATAAGACTTATATCATTCTTCATGTTTTTTTAATGCCTACAACATAAAATAAAGTTAAAACGAAGTATTACTATCCCTTTAAAGGGATAGTAATGTTTTATAATAAAAGCAGCTCTAATTAATCATCATAGTATTTGGACTTTGGAGAGTGTTATTTCAATTCTGTCAGAGTTGTAGTTCAAGAGTAATTCAATGACAAAGTATCCCCCTCCTGCCCCTTTCACTGTTCAGCCAGATCAAAAGGGAGGTGCCCAGGTAGACTGCAGAGAGGGACAATCTTCAATTAAGATAAGGGAAAAACCTGAAAAGCTTGTCAAGGGGGGCAGGGCTTTCATTTAGGGCTGCAACAACGAATCGATAAAATCGATAAAAATCGATAATGAGAATTGTTGCCAACGATTCTCATTATCGATTCGTTGTGCAGCGATTCGTTGTGCCGCCCAGCAGCCCCACAGCCGCCGGATGCTGTCTTCTTACTTCCCGCATTGATGACATCCGGGGCGCAACCACGCCAAACGCGGAGACGCCGTGTGGAGTTTGCAGGTATTTTCTTCCTCTGTTCTGAGGCCAGTTTAAAACTGGCGCCCAGACTGAGGAAGAAAAACCCTGCACGCTCCATGTGGCGTCTCCGCGTTTGGCGTGGTTGCGCCCCAGATGTCATCAGTGCAGGAAAGTGAAAAAGAGGTACGGGGAGAGACATACAAGGGGGAGAGAAAGAGAGGCACAAGGGGGAGAGAAAGAGAGGCACAAGGGGGAGAGAAAGAGAGGCACAAGGGGGTGAGAAAGAGAGAAGTACATGGGGGAGAAAGAGGCACAAGGGGGAGAGAGAGAGAGAGAGAGAGAAGTACATGGGGGAGAGAGAGAGAGTGAGAAAAGTACATGGGGGAGAAAGAGGCACAAGGGGGAGAAAGAGACGCACAAGGGGGAGAGAGAGAGAAGTAAAAGGGGGGAGAGAGAGGCAAAAGGGGGGAGAGAGAGAAGTACAAGGGGGGAGAAAGAGAGAAGTACAAGGGGGGAGAAAGAGAGGCACAAGGGGGAGAGAGAGAAGTACAAGGGGGGAGAAAGAGGTGCATAGACCCCATAGTAAAATAATAACAATGACACATGTTAAGGTGTAAAGTTTTTTATTCTGCTGTTTGTTTTTAACACTGTTTGTTCATTAAATCAGTTTAAATAATGAAAAATTAGCATATTGTTTTTTTTTATACGATTAATCGAAAAAATAAATCGGCCAACTAATCGATTATCAAAATAATCGTTAGTTGCAGCCCTACTTTCATTGTTTTCATTGTAAGAAGATTGTCCCCTTCTGTTATCTGTCTGGTCTTACAACCAGATTCCCCATCTGAGAAGAGATGGCTTACACTAGGTAAAAGGGGCGGGAGGGGAAACTTTGCTTGTGAATATCTCTTAAACCATAAAGGTTTGAGAGATAAGACTTTTATAATTCTTCATGTTTTTTTAATGCCTACAAAACAAAATAAAGTTAAAACGAGGTATTACTATCCCTTTAAGGTGCCACTGATTAAGTAGACAGGATAGCGGAGGCCCAATGTCACCTATAGGCAGCAGGAGGTGACAGTGACAGGACAGCTACAGCAAACAGGCAAGGATACCTGTACGGAGGATGCAATGGTGGACGCCCACCGTAGACTACACAAGGCAGATCAGAGCTTGTGCCAAAACGGAGGCCACCGAGACTATCCACCACCATGTGCTCTTGCTACCGACAAGGGTTAATGTGTGTATAGTATAAAATGGATGGCAACCGGAAGCGCCCAACGGTACCTATATGGAATCCCAAATCCACAGATAACGGAGCCCAAACAACACTGGTGTAGCAAGTAGTACAGCGAGGGACCACCCCTGAAGGGGTTAATGAATGCTATGGTCTAGATACCGGCAGACAACCGGATGTGCCCAACTGAACCAAAGTTTAAGACCAAGTGATCACTAGCACGGTGTGGAGGAGCACTGGCACACTGAGACTCTGACTCTCTGGACTGGATGGAGCAAGGTACCGGAGTACCGGTAATCGCTCAACTGGGCACTGAGAGAGCAGGAACCACCACCAAGCCGATTCGGTACACAGCACAGGAACGTCAGCTAAGCCGGGTCGGTACACGGAGCAGGAACGTCAGCCAGGCCGGGTCAGAACAGGAAGCAGGAACGTCAGCCAATCCGAATCGGTACACAGAATCAGAAACAGAGACAATGGCGTGGTCAGGCAGTCCGGGGTCATATACTGGTATCAGGAAATCACAACTAGCGCTAGGCATCAGGTACACCACGAAAGGGCAACTGTAGAGTGACAGCCCAGGGTATAAAAAGGCTGTCACTGGGAGGAGCAATACAGCACAGCCAATGGGAAAGCAGCAATGGGAAGATGGTCAGAATGTCGCCTAGATCACGGGCTCCGTAACAGTACCCTCCTCTCAAAGACCCCTCTCCGAGAAGAGGAATCTGGCTTATGGGGGTACTTGGCATGGAAATTGTGCTGTAATCTGGGAGCATGAAGGTCCTTAGAATCTACCCATGAACGCTCCTCTGGACCATAGCCTTTCCAATGGACCAAATACTGCAATTTCCCTCTGAATCTGAGTGAATCAATAATATTTTGCACCTCATATTCCTCCTGGCCTTGTACTTGAACAGGCCTTGGTGCCACAGTAGTAGTAGTATAATGATTACAGATCAGAGGTTTTAACAGTGATACGTGGAACACATTATGAATACGCATGGATGCAGGAAGGTCCAGAGCATAAGACACAGGGTTAATTTTACGAATAACTTTGAACGGACCAATGAACCGGGGAGCCAACTTATTGCAAGGGGTCTGAAGGTTAAGATTCTTAGAGGAGAGCCAAACCCTGTCCCCAACCTGGAATGAAACCGCCGGCAGTCGTCTGTGATTAGCTTGGCGCTGATACCGCTGGAACGAGGTACTGAGGGTCCTCTGCACCTGTGCCCAAGTGGAACGGAGTTGCTCCATATGCTCATACAGAGCTGGAATTTGCTGCATCTGAAATGAGTCCAGGAGCAGACAAGGTTGAAACCTGTAATCGATGAGAAACGGGGAGCTCCCAGATGATGAATTAACCGCACAATTCCTGGCAAACTCTGCCCAAGGCAACAGGTCGGCCCAATTATGATGGTCAGACACAAAACAGAGCAAAAACTGCTCCAAGCCCTGATTGGCACGCTTAGCAGCTCCGTTGGTCTGGGGATGATACGCAGACAAAAATGATAACTGTATGCCCATCTGTGCACAGAAAGCCTTCCAGAATCTTGACACAAATTGGCTCCCACGGTCGGATACCAATACTCTGGGTACCCCATGCAATCAGAACACTTCCTTGGCAAACACCCTTGCCAACTCCTGGGCAGAGGGAAGACCGGGCAGGGGCACGAAGTGTGCCATTTTAGAAAATCTGTCAACTATCATCAGTATAAAAGAATATCCCCTAGACACCGGTAATTCCCCCATGAAGTCGCTAGAGACCCGAGACCACGGACGTTCGCCATTGGGTACTGGTTGTAGCAAACCCACCGGAAGGTGTCTAGGGGACTTAGCACGGGCACAGGTAGAGCAAGCCACGGTAAATGCTGTGCAGTCAGCACGCAAGGAAGGCCACCAGAACAACTGCGAGAGTGACCAGATTAATTGATTCCTGCCGACATGCCCAGCGGCCTTAGAAGCATGATATGTCTCAAGGAGACGGGTACAGGCAGAGGCTCGGCTACGAAACATTTACCCACTGGGGTCTCAGGAGGAGCATTAGACTGATTAGCAAGAATCTCTGCCCCCAGGGGAGAAGTAATACTGGCTCGCAATGTAGCAAGAATGCAATCCGGTTGGATAATCGGTTCCGGAACCTCCTCCTTCTGCCCTGACATTCTTGGACCCAGGCAGATAGGACACAATAAGGTTAAAACGTGACAAAAATAAGGCCCACCTAGCCTGACGTGAGGACAAATCTTAGCCTCAGAAAGGTACGTTAGAGTCTTGTGATCAGTCAGGATTAGCACTGGAGTACGGGTACCCTCAAGCAAATGCCGCCATTCCTTGAGGGCCAAAATGATTGCCAACAATTCCCTGTCACCAATCTCATAGTGACTTTGTGCGCTAGTCAATTTTTTAGAAAAGAACCCACAGGGCCTTAGCACACTCCCAGGGTCCAGGCTCCCAGGGTCCAGGTTCCTACCCCAGATTCTGAGGCATCTACCTCCAAGGTAAACGGCAGGGATGGTTTAGGGTGGGACAGCACAGGAGCAGAGGCAAATGCAGACTTTAGTGTCATGAAGGCTTGATCAGCTTCCTGGGACCACTGAGAGGTATCAGCACCCTTGTGTGTTAAGTCAGACAGAGATTTCACAATAGTCGAAAAGTTTCTAATAAATTGCCTATAATAATTAGCAAAACTGAGAAAGCGCTGGATAGCCTTGAGCCCCTTGGGACGTGGCCACTGAAGGACTGCTGCCAACTTGTCCCTATCCATTGCGATGCCCTCCTTAGAAATGGCAAAACCCAGGAATGGTACAATGGGCTTGTGGAATTCACATTTCTCGATTTTGCAGAAGAGTTTATTCTAACGGAGCTTAAGCAAAACGGCAGTGACATACTTAATATGTTGTGACAGGCTAGATGAATGAATGAGAATATCGTCAAGGTATACAACGACACAGGACTGTAACATGTCGCGTAGAAGGTCATTAATAAACTCCTGAAATACTGCTGGAGCGTTACATAGCCCGAACGGCATTATCAGATATTCATAGTGTCCTGACCCGGTATTGAATGCCGTTTTCCACTCATCACCGGCCCTTATCCTTACCAAATTATAGGCAGCCCATAAATCAAGTTTAGTAAAGATAGAGGAACCCTTCAAACGATCAAACAGCCCGGTGATGAGTGGTATCGGATAAGCATTCCTAGGCATAAGTTTATTCAAGCCCCTATAATCAATACAGGGGCGTAATTCACCACTTTTCTTCTTTACGAAAAAGAATCCTGCCTCCGCAGGCGAGGAGTTTCTGATAATACCACCCTCCAGGGCATCAGCAATGTACTCCTCCATTGCCTGATTCTCCTCGCAAGACAACGGGTAAGCATGACCCCGAGGAGGAACGGCACCAGGAGGCAGATCAATAACACAGTCACAAGGCCTGTGAGGTGGCAATGCACTGGCCTCTCCTTTACTGAACACATCACTGAATTGGCTATATTCAGCTGGCACTGAGGGAGAGGTTCACATGATCCTCATAGGGTGGGAAATACAGTGTTCATCTCAAAACTCAGACCAGGCAGTAATTTCACAAGTTTGCCAGTTAAACCTGGGGTTGTGCATATGCAACCAAGGAAACCCCAATATGAGAGCATGATGCGGGGAGTGGATAATCTGAAAACGTTGAACCCCAGAATGCAATGCTCCAATACGCAAACTTAAGGGAATTGTCTCCATAGTAATTTGGGCAGGTACCAAATGCCTCCCATCAATGACCTCAATAGTTAAAGGAGAATCTTTCACCAGAAGGGGAATGTTATGAGAGGCAGCAAATGAATCGTCCATAAAATATCCGCCCGCACCGGAATTGACAAGTGCCAGGGATTCCATGGCTAGGTCTGCCCAGGCAACTACAACCCGTATGGTGGGCTTTTGACTAGTTGGGTCCAGGAACTGCTGAACGTCACCTAGGGCCTGTCCCCCAAGGTACCCTAGGTGCGTTCGTTTCCCGGCCGTGTCGGGCAAGAACGTAACAAATGGCCAGCCTGGCCACAGTATAAACAGAGACCTTATCTGCTGCGATGCGCCCTCTCTTCCTTAGACAATCTAGTGAATCCCAGTTGCATTGGTTCACTACTCTCACCAGCTGGTGCCGGAGGTATGGGAGGTGAGGGAGGTATGGGTGGGAAACTTGATCTTACAGAACCCATTTCTCTAGCCCTCTGCTTCCGGTCTTTGGTTGCCATACGTTCCCTAATGCGGGAATCCATCAAAATTGAAAAGTCAATAAATTCATCAAGATCCGTTGGCAACTCTCATGTTGCCATCTCATCCTTCAATTATTCACAGAGGCCCTGTGCAAAGGCTGCCACCAACGCTTCACTGTTCCAGCCGACCTCTGCTGCTAGGGTGCGGAATTGTATAGCATACTCAGCTACTGTGCGAGGCCCTTGTTGGACTTCCATCAGTTTTTTTGCAGCAGAGGCGGCTCTCCCAGGAACCTCAAAGACTCTACGAAACACCCTTATAAATTCAGAAAAGTTCCGAGTACATGGTTTGGCATTCTCCCACAAAGGGTTTGCCCATACAAGGGCTCTGCCTGTCAGCAGGGAAATTGTGAAACCCACTTTACTGCGATCACTGGGAAATGCATGAGGGGTTAATTCTAGGAAGATTTCCAACTGATTAATGAACCCTCTGCATAGGGTAGGTTCTCCATCGTACCTGAGAGGTAGTGGAGCGGTAGCCGTCAGCCCTCTGTTAGCGTTAGTTAGCATGCCAGACTGCGCTCCCGGTGTCGGAACGGAGGGGACCACCGGAGCAGGTACTGGTTTGTCCAAGTGTGCTGTGCGCTCAAGAATCGTTTGAACAGAGAAAGCCAACTGGTCTAACCGCTGTTCATGGAGATCCATCCTCCAATGGATACTCTATGCATTACAGTCACCGTCTGAGGTCATGGCCCTTTCGTACTGTTACGGTTCAGTTCACTCAGACATGGTAGATGTTGGTAAAACACAATATTATTGAAGCACACAAGGGCCGGGTCAGAACAAGAAGCAGGAACGTCAGCCAATCCGAATCGGTACACAGAATCAGGAACAGAGACAATGGCGTGATCAGGCAGTCCGGGGTCATATACTGGTATCAGGAAATCACAACTAGCGCTAGGCATCAGGTACACCACGAAAGGGCAACTGCAGAGTGACAGCCCAGGGTATAAAAAGGCTGTCACTGGGAGGAGCAATACAGCACAGCCAATGGGAAAATGGTCAGAATGTCGCCTAGATCACGAGCACCGTGATACCGGATGACAGAGCAAGGGCAAACCCACAAAATGAGCCATCTCTGACCTCGCTACGAGGAAGGACCCCCACAATCTGCCACAGAAGAGCCAAGCATGGTCCCTTGACAGGGTGGGAGACCAGTAACCTGTATGGACTAAGAGAAAAGGATTTAACAGGTAAGACTAAAATTCTCTTTTCTCTGTCGTCCAATACAGGCTACTGGTAACCCTGGGATGTCCAACCATTGAGTTCCCCAGAGGCGGGAAGAAGGGAAGGACCAGGCGCAACGCCCCCAAAGTCACCAGAGCAGATATGAACCATCAGATCAGAGACAGCCCAAGAAACCAATGAAGTGTCAACGGACACTGAACAGGGTTAACAACATCACAAAACTGTTACACAGCACACTGAACTAGAGCCAACAGGGCTCAGAAGTGAAAGAAGCACGGAGAACTGAAGAAGATCCTAGACAGGCAAGACTACCTCCAGGATCTTCCTCCCAAAGCTGGTGTCAGCCAATGCCAGTGCATCAAGACGGTAGTGCTTCGAAAAGGTGTGCACTGACAACCAAGTGGCAGCGGAGGCCTGATTCTTATAAGCCCAAGAAGCCCAATAGATCTGGTAGAATGAGCTGTAAACCAAAAGGGCTGTAAACCAAAACAGGCTTCTTCCTTAGCTCGTAAGCCTTACGAATAGTGGACTTGATCCAATAATCACTTTGGATGCAGGTATTCCTGCACCTTGGGCCCTCAGGAATGACAAACAGTGTGTCAGATTGTCTAATGGACTCGGTGTGATGTACATAAAACTTAAGACAACGCACCACATCTAACAAGTGGAGATCTCTCTCCTTGTCAGAGGTAGAGTCAGGGCAGAAAGAAGGTACCACAATCTCCTGATTAATGTGGAACTCAGAGACCAACTTCGGGAGAAGCTCCTGAGAATTGCGAAGCACCGCCTTGTCTTTGTGAAACACCAAAAAGGGTGGTTTACAAGACAGAACATGTAACTCCGCGACACGGCGAACAGACTCGATCGCCAGGAGAAAAGCCATTTTCCACGTCAGCAGAAGTAGAGGAATAGTAGCCAAGGACTCAAAGGGAGGGCGCTGAAGGACGCCCAAGACCAAATTAAAGTCCCACTGAGGAGCGGGAGTCTTAAAGGCAGGACGAGTATGAGCAATGCCCTGGAAGAAAACCTTGACATCAGGAAGAATAGCAATGCGCCTCTGAAAGAAAACAGAGAGAGCACAAGCCTGAACCTTAACCCCTTAGGGACCCTTGACGTACCAGGACCGTCAAGGGTAAACTTGCTTGAAAGACCCTTGACGGTCCTGGTACGTCACGTACTTTTTACTTACAGCGCTCTACCGGGAGCGCTGTAAGTAAAAATGGGGCATGAAATAGACCGCTCCAAGATTGGAGCGATCTGTTTCAAGCCCCATAGTGACGCGCCGATACACGTGACAGGTCACGTGTACCGGCGCGTCCAAGTGCCCCTATGCGGACGTTATGGGACGGAAATGTATCATAACGTCCGGTCCTTAAGGGGTTAAGGGAACTCAAGCCGAGGCCCTTATCCACACCATCCTGCAAGAAGGCCAGGACCGTAGGCAGATCAAAATCCTGAGAGAGATCCCTATCAGCACACCAAGGTCCAAACAGGTAGGCCTTAGAAGAAACCGTTTTTTTGGGCACTAAGCATAGTAGCCACCACACTAGAAGAAAAACCCTTGTTCTTTAGTATTGAGGATTCAATTTCCAAGCCGTCAAAGCCAGACGATGAACATCCTCCTTCCACAGGTAACCCTGTAGAAGAAGATCTGGACGGCAAGGGAGCCGGAATGGCTCCGCCTCTGACAGATCAGGAAGCACCAGAAACCAAGCCTGCCAAGGCCAGTTCAGAGCAATCAGAATGACTGGACGGCGCTTCAGTCTCAACTTCCATAACACCCTGTGTAACATGGGGAGGGGAGGGAAGATGTAAGCCAGAGGAAATAACCAAGGAATGGATATGGAATCCACCGCTAGAGCAAGAGGATCCCTCCAGCGAGAGCAGAACCTCGGGACCTTCCGGTTGTATCTTGTAGCAATTAGGTTGATGCAAGGAAGACCCCACTCCTGAACGATGAGGGAGAACACCTCTGGGTGCAGTCCCCACTCTCCGCTGTCCACCATGTGTCGACTGAGAAAGTCTGCCATGACGTTGTCTACGCCAGGAATGTGTATAGCAGATATGGCAGGAACGTGTTCTTCTGCTCAGGACAAAATAGCCTTGACCTCTAACCAAGCGGCGAGACTGCTTGTTCCGCGCTGCTTGTTGATGTAGGCCATGGCTGTGGCGTTGTCGGACTGTACCTGGACTGGGCATTCTTTCAGCTGGAGTGTCCAATGACGAAGGGCATGGAATATCGCCCAAAGCTCCAACACGATGATGGGAAGAGAGATTCATGCAGAGACCACCGACCCAGGATCGCTTCCGATCCAGAAAGGTTGGTATCCTTCGTCACCGTGGTCCAGAAGGAAACTAGGAAGGACTTGCTCTTCAGCAGATTGGAGAGGTCGAGCCACCATGACAAACTCAGTTCCAAGTAAAGAGGAAGGGACACTGACGTCTTCAGAAGGCCTGGCTGACCCCTGCACACCTGGATCACAAACCTCTGGAGTTCCCTGGTGTGAGCCATGGCAAATGGGACCGCCTCTATGGTGGAAATGAATTTCCCCACTAGAGAGGACAGCTTCTTGGCTGGAACTGGATCATGAGCCAGAACAGCAGAAACCCTGAGGGCGATCTAGTGAGCTACCTCGTCCGTAAGAAACGCCATGCTGTGCTGAGTGTCGAAGAGAAGGCCCAGGAAGACCAGACGCTCTGATGGGACAAGATCCGACTTGTTCATGTTGATGATCCATCCATGATGGGTAAGAGCATGAATGCAGTCCTGAACCTGCTGATGAAGAAGTTCTGCAGAAGGGGCTTTCAGAAGCAGGTCGTCCATGTAAGGAGTAACTCTGATGCCATCCCAGTGGAGGATGGACACTAAAGTTCCCAGGACATGGTTGAAGACTTGAGGAGCTGTAGTTAGACCAAAGGGAAGAGCTGAAAACTGAAAGTGCCCTCGGTCGCAGGCAAATCTGAAATACTGCCGGCTCTCTGGATGAATGGCAATGTGTAGATATGCGTCCTGAAGATCCAGAGAAGCAAGGAATTCCCCCAGGGACATAGCGGCAATCACTGTCCTTAGGGACTCCTGGTGATAATGAGTCCTGATCACAAAGGAATTGAGATCTTTCAGATCCAAAATGGGACGACTACCACCATCCTTCTTGGAGACCACTAAGAAGTTTGAGTAAAAACCCATACCTATGTCCTGAACTGGAACCGGCTCTAGAACATCCTTGTCCAGAAGAGCCTGAATAACACTGTTGAACAGATGTGTTTCTCTGCTTCCTGAGGCGTATGAGAAGGAAAAAAGCAAAAGGAGGGAGAGAGATGAAAGGGATCCTGTACCATTCCGTCACCACCTGTAAAACCCACGGGTCCGCCACTGAATCCTCCCAGATGCTGTGGTAATGACGCAGACGGCCACCCACAGCAGAGTGGGCCCTGGGTTTGGTAAGTCATGCCGACGGAGGCTTGGAAGCCTTGGGCTTGGAGGAGACCGTGGGCTTCCATTGCTGTTTGGGCTTGGAGGAGGAGCACGAAGCTGAGGGAACCGCCTGGTTCGCCGGACGTATCTGAAAGGAACAAAAACAAACAATTACGTTTGAGAGGGGGTTTTCTTCCTGGGGGCCAAAGGCAGAAAGGTACTTTTACCCCCTGTGGCCTCACTAATCAGATCCTTAAGATCTGGCCCAAACAATGATGTGCCTTGAAAAGGCAAGGAGAGCAAGGCTTTCTTGGGAGCAGTGTCAGCATACCAGATCTTGAGCCAAAGAGCCCGTCTGGCAACCACAGACATGGTGGAAACCTTAGCCACCAAACGGATGGCATCAAATAAGGCAGTAGAAACATAGTGATGGGCCTCAGAAATGTTGGTAAGAAGGCACAACATATCCAATGTAGGAGCATCCTGACGGGCAGCCAGGGTGAGCTGTTCGGTCTAGACCGCAATGGCCCGGTTAACCCATGCCGCAGTGAACTCCAGACACATGGCAGTCCCAGCAGTGGCAAAAATTGACTTGAGGTAAACCTCAAGTTTCTTGTCAGTCCAGTCTTTCAGAGAGGATGCATCAGAAACTGGCAAGGCAGTAGACTTAGATAGCCTGGAGATAGGAGCATCCACTGAGCAAGCGCCACCTCAGAGAAGGGGTAAAGTTTGGCAAATTTCTTGGAAATGGAAGGTTTCCTGTCCGGAGATTTCCACTCATCAGACACAAGGTGGTCAAGACTGGGATTAGGTGGAAAACAAGTAAGGGTCTTTTTTAGGCTCCTGAAACACATCAGAAGAATCTGAGAAACCTCCTGAACTAAGGGAATGTTTAGGGTAGTCAAGACAGCCCTGATCAGGCCCTCCGCCAAGGGCTCAGGATCAGCCTCAATGGGGTCCCCAAAAAACTGAGAGGTACCCATAGCAGACCATTCCTCAACATCTGAATCCACCAACAGTTCCTCCTCAGAGAAATCTGATACGACAGGTACTCCCTGCGGTTTAGGCAGGGAAGATTTGACTGAGGAGGGGGTCTGACATGAATGGAAGACCCCCTGTAACTGGGATGGAAAGAGTTGAAATGTAGACCTAAGGTCCCTAGTAGCAGCCTTGATCTCTTGCACCCAAACTGGTCCTAATGCATAGCTGGAGGTCCCTGGGAGAGACTCAGGGACATCAGAACATGCTGGGCATAAATTACCTGAGAATTCTCTAGGTAACCCTGAATGACATGAGGAACAGTGCGCAACAGGGGACACAGAGACCCCAGCTTCCTTAGTCTTAGGCCTGGCCCCAAGCTCCAACGGATTAGACATTCTCACAGTGTCTAAAACGTTTAGCATTATGAATCACCCAATTACAGTGTGAAAGATTAAAATTTCACCCCAAAAATCGCTAAAATACACTTATCTGGCAGGTAAAGGGTTAATCTGCAGAGGAGAGAAGGCGAGTCCAAGGCCTGCGTAGGATGCTCGTTCTAGAAAAGGCACAAAATATCTGCCGAGCTGGAGCCAATCAGAAACGAGCTTGCAAAGAAACGCTCATGGGAAATGTAATTTTCCCAGAATACGTACCCCAACAGTGCCCGAAGCCCCCTGAGCCCCTCACCACGCTTGCAACAGTAACCAGATGATACAGCAAGGTTGAGCACCTTTCCTGCAGATCACCATGTATCAAGAAAAAGCCTCGGTGGGCAACTCCTGAGGAAAGAACCTGTACCCAAGATCCCCCCCCAGGGCTTAAGGTCCACAAAAAGCACTTGGATACTGAGCTAGCCATATCTAAGGGCATTGTCAGTTATGGTAATCCGCCTAATGGTGGTATTCCATTTCTAACAGAAAAAAAAAAAAAATCCAAAACTATAGCAGAACTCTTCCCTTGGCTGTGTCTTCACCAAGGAACAAATCTTTCTGGAGCTGGATGGTTAGCTGCAGCCAAGGAGGGAAGGTAGGCTCCACCCCCATCAATCAATTCTAGAACTGTTTCTGCCTACTTAAAGGGGAGGATCACCTATCCAAAGTTACCAGTAACTTTATTGGACGACAGAGAAATATAAACGACTGGCAAATATAGCAGGACAACAAACCGCAACATGCACTGTTGTATCTTATACTCACCCCAGAATGTGTTCAGCACAGACACAGAAACTTTCATGTGACTTCTCCTTTGTTATTAGTACAATATACATAACACAAATAGATTCATAGAGCATTAATATGTATTATAAAAAAAGATTATAACCCACTTCTCACCAAAAGAGCACAGAAAGAGACTTATATACACAAGAAAATTGAAGTAGTTCTGCATCATCCGGGACAAATAAATGGCTAGATTTTATTACAGGTACTAATTTTATCTTTGCTTTTATCTCCATTTTTCTCCATAGACTTCAATGGGAAAATGTTTGATAAAACAGGTGTAAACATTTAGCACCTGCAATAGAATCTAGCCCAAAAAGTCTCATTGACACAAATTTTGAGAAAAACAGATTAAATCTATGACTATTTTGTTTTGTTTACTACATTTAAAAAGTGCACCAGTTTCTGAAATATTTTGTTTCAACTTTACAGCTTTTCACAGCAAAGAATAATTCATGTGAAGTCGATTTTGGCTCTTCTAGACCAATATGGAATTAAGTTTCCTTTAAATTGATCAAATGTGCACAGGTAACTCGATGAATCAAAAATTGTAAGAAAAAAAATGCATCAATTCAGCATGAGAATTGTGCTTGATCAAACCAACAAAAAATATATATCAATGAAGCATGAAAACCATACTTTATCAAAGAAAACTAGACTGACTAAAACCAGCTGAGTACATTTCACTCCAATGAAAAAATTATGAAGTATGCAGATCTAGTTTGATCAAACCCAAAGACAGCTTGATTAAACCAAACAACTTAAAAGGAAAAAAACCTTCCAGCATCCTAGTTCTCACTAGTTCATACAAAATAAGGGGATCCAGGGTTATAGTGATGGAGAAAAAACTATAATCAAAACTAACAAAACTCTTTTATAATGTAATGAAAAAGGGGCTAACTTCTTGGCCATTGGCCAAGCTATGAGGGTTACCAAAACGTATTCTATTGCATGAGCCAAGAACATATGACAAGAAATTATACATAACAGATGGTAAAAAAATATATACATTTCCAAGAATAACCAACTAAACATTTTAATTTCAAGCAAAACATTAAAACAAACTCTGCAACTCTGGCTACACTGACCACATCTAAAAAAAAAAAGATGAAACTGCACTCCCAAGATGCAGTAATTGTGGTATCATTATAATTATATATAGAAACTGGTTAGAGAACAAATTATCCTTTCACATATTTCAAAAATGGTATCTTTAGAACCACCAATAATGCAGCAAGGATTTTACCAAAATTATAGGGATGTAAAATAGTTGCAAAAAAAAAAAAAAAAAAAAAAAAAAAAAAAAAAAAAAAAAAAAAAGATTTATTAAGCATATAGAAAAATGCACATAGTGCAGGATCTATTGGTTGTACAGTATGCATAGTTCAAAAATATAAAAAATTAAGCCAGACCTTGTGGGGGGACATTGGGACCCCTCATAATATCCCCCCAAGCATTGATCGTCTATCCAAAACTGAACATCAGTCTTGAAATATGTAATTTCCCTATAATAAAAGAAAAAGGAAAAAATGGCATTTTTGTGTACTCATTGATAAATTACTTTCTCTTAGTCCATGTAGATCCCCAGGACTTCCCTCCCAGAGAAAAACACTGGTTTAAGTTCTGGGCAGGGGATACCCCTGTCACTTTTCACTTCAGTCTCTTTTCTTTGTTTCAGTTTTTGCTGTAGGTCAAGCTGGCCTTGTCTGGGCAAGGAGAAGTCGTGCAGGATGGGAGTCTCTTCCTCAGAGAGAGTTCTGTTAAAGGGATGGTAATACTTAAAATGTAAAAAGAAAATATGTTGTAGGGTTTATCTACCCGAGTAAAACAAGAGTACTCCCACTGCTGAAAGGGGTTTTATTCAAAAGTTATTACAGCTCAAAGTAGAATTTTTTAGGTACAATATCGCAATGGCCTGAAATTGTACAGTGGCACTATTGCTACTAGGGCTGCAACAACTAATCGATTAAATCGATAAAAATCAATAATGAGAATCGTTGCCAACGATTCTCATTATCGATTACTTGTGCCGCCCAGCAGCCCCCCCAGCTGCCATATGTTTTGAAAGGCTGAACGCCTTAATGTCTGCTGGATGCTACTGTGTCTTCCCACTGCCCGCACTGATGACAGAGTGGATACGCAGCGTGGAGCATGCTAGTATTTTCTTCCACTGTTCTGCGTTTCCGCGTTTGACATGGTTCCGCCCTGGATGTCATCAGTGCAGGCAGTGGGGAGAAGAAAAAGAGAAAGATGCACAAGTGAGAAAGAGGTATGCGGGGAGAAGTACATGGGGGGAGAAAGAGTTACAAGGGGGGAGAAAGTGAGGTACAAGGGGGAGAGAAAGAGGCACAGGGGGCGGAGAAAGAGGCACATGGGGGAGAAAGAGAGGCACAAGGAGGAGAAAGAAGTACACGGGGGGAGTAGAAAGAAGTACATGGGGGAGAAAGAGAGGTGCATAGACCCCATAGTAAAATAATAACAATGACACATGTTAATGTGTAAAGTTTTTTTTATTATGTTTGTTTTTAACACTCAGTTTGTTCATTAAATCATTTTAAATAATGAAAAATTAGCATTTTTTTTTTTTATCAGATTAATTGAAAAAATAATCGGCCAACTAATCGATTATCAAAATAATCGTTAGTTGCAACCCTAGTTGCTACACAAGCCTATGGAGATTTATGGGCTATGGACCAGAGCTGTCCATAGGGTGGTGTAACAACAGCGCCACTGTACAATTTCAGGCCACTGTGATATTGCGCCTAAAAAATTCAACTTTGAGATGTAATAACTTTTGAATAAAACACCTTTCAGCAGTGGGAGTACCCTTTTTTACTCTGGGGGATAAACACTACAATATATATTTTTTTTACACATTAAGTATTACTATCCCTTTAACAAGTTGCCTGCACTTATGAGGAGGGAACTTCCCCCCCATGGTTCCTATATTCCACATGGATAAAGAGAAAAAGCACATAAAAATTTATTCTGTCCTATTTGCAATACAGGGACCGTAGGGATATACCAAAGCACCCACATCACAATTCCAATGGGAAAGAGAGAAAAAGCCATCAAACACAGACCAAGTCTAACAGAAATTATATGGTAGAACAGGAGGTGTAAATGGATGCCAACACTACACACCAAAGAACAGGAACCAACAAGTTACTGTTCCAAAAGGCACCACAGGCTGGAGGACCTTCTGGCCAAAGCGGATTTAAGACAAAACCAACATACGAAAGAGTGAAGGGACTACAACATCGTCACCTTGCACAAGTGCTCAGCAAAAGACCTGATTCTTATAGGCCCAAGATGCACTCATGGACCTGATAGAATGTGCCATAACCCGAAAAGACACTCCCATCTTCCCAGGACATATGCATGGCAAAAGGTTGCCTTGATCCAAGAAGCCGCTGTTACCTTAGATGCAGTCAGGCCCACAAGAGTGCCTTCAGGAATGATGATTTCTGAAAAGGCTGCATGCGAGGAACATAGTACTTCAAGCACCTAACCATATTCAAGAGATGAAGCTCCTGCTCCTACCCATTAAATGGTACTGGGGGATGAACAAATTTCCTGACTGACATAAAACTCAGAATCATCTTCAAGGAGGAACCCTATAGGAGTTAGAACCACCCTGTCAGTGAAATACCTGAAAGGGAGTTTTACAAGATAAACTTTACGTCCAACCAACCGCCAAATCAAGATAATAGCCAAGAGAAAGTCGGTCTTCAGTGTCAAGAGACGAAGGGAATTTGAAGACAAAGGCTCAAAAGAATCCTTCTGAAGCAGTCTCAGAAGCAGGTTCAAATCCCACTGAAGAGTGGGATCCTGAAAGACAGGGTAGGCATGAGCCACCTTTTAGACAAAAAAGTTTGCACATCCGATATTAAGGCACTACGCTTCTAGAAAAGGACAGAAAGAGAAGAAATCCAAAAGATAACAGAACTAAGACCACACCCTTTCTGAAGGCCATTCTGAAGTAAAAACAAGACAACTGGAAGTCAAAAGGTTGCGGTTGTGACCCTCCAATCTGCATACCATTTATAGAACAAGGATTCTACCTTATGATACGCCTTGGAAGAAACTGCCTTTTACACCTGTAGCATAGTAACAATGACAGAGGAAGAAAAACCCTTATTTCACAAGATGCTGGCTTCAAGAGCCAAGCCATCAAATCCAACTTCTTCACATGAAAATGGAATAGAAGACCCTGAGACAATAGGTCCAGCTGTAGATGGAGCTGTAGAGGGAGCCAACACAGATAGACTGACAAGACTGAGGAGGTCCTGAGGCAATTTACCTTGTTCTTTTGGCTGAGGAAGCAGGGGCTCTCCTTATCAAACTCTCAATGTGTATTAGATTTGGTCAAACAGGCAAGGGGCGATTGCCAAAGGGGAGATTTGCATAACGCCACCTTTCTAACTCCATGGCAGTGAAGCAGGAACACTCTTAGAATATTGATATATATTATAAACAGAAAGAGAGAGAGATAATAAAATGTACCTAATTGTTAAATGAAGGACTCCTACGTAGGTAACGCCTACTGTTAAAGTGGAACTTTCAGCTATGAGATTCCTGCTCCCAGGTGAAAGGGCAAGCAAAATGAAGTCTGAATTCTATTTTTTTGGTTGGTTGGTTGGTTGTTTTTTTATTAAATCATTGTGCTTCCTGGAAAACATACTTAAATCTGAAGACACTGACCGTCCTCTCTACTGTTGTATGCCCGCTCACCACCCACTACAGAATACCATGATCTTCCACTCTGGCGCTTGCCCCAAAGAGAAAGGGCAGACACAGACAGGGATTAGGGGAGGGGAAATGCTATCAGTCATGCTGTACATAATCAAGATGGCAGCGTTCTCTCCCTCACGATGTAACACTCGATCAGACAATGAATTGGAGACAAACATTTAATAACTGTAAAACAGTTTGTTATGGACTACAACAGAGTTTTAAAAATATTGGGGGTGGGTTTCAATATAGGTGGTAGTTCTTCTTTAAATTAATAGCCACTTATATCTAATGTGTATTTTCCCTATAAAACGTGCAATCGCAAGCGCTGCTGTCACATATGTTGTTACAGCTAAGCTATCAAAAGTTATTTTACTTGGTATAGCAACTGTTCACATATCTACAATTGAAGTGTGAGAATTATTAGTCACATAACATCTAGGTCATTAAAGGGACCATATACCAGCCCTGTATCCCAGTGACATCCCACACTATGCTCCAAATCAGTAATGTAATGTAAATACCCCCATACATACATACTGATGCATGAATACCAAATTAAAGCCATTTATAGCCAGACTGCTGTTCTAGGCCTATATACACATCCCTCCTCCAAATGAATGACATGATCTAAGTCATCCTATTTTCAATGTAGTGTGAGGATGCAATAGCTTGCCCCATCCTTTCACTACAAACACATCAGCTTAGCTACCACGCCTAGTCGTTCATGCTGAGAGCAGTGCATGATGTCACACGGTGTGGGCGGAAGGGGCAGGCACGTGAAGAGACACCAGTGATGGTACGGAGGATGCACCCTCACTTGTAATGAAGGAGAAGCCTCAGAGCTTCCAGGAAGTGAGGAAGTTTTAGATCCCTATTTCCAGGAAGCTCCAAAACGTAGATAAATAATTTAGGTTTAAAAAAAAAACATCTGTCAGAGATGGATGGTATCAAATCACATTAGTGATTCAAAATAAAAATGAGTTGTTTTGGGGTGTGTAAGCCCTTTTGAGATTCAGATTCTCCTAACCCCCCCCCCCCCCTTTACACACTTAACTAACCTGCTCCTGTTTAAAGACTCTTCACATGGGCAACAGAGATGTAGCAGCTCCCTGTGTCATTCATTCACCTTCTACTGCCTAGTGATCGTGTAGTGCAGACAGGGCCAGATTGAGGGGTGGCTCAAGTAATGGTCATTTAAATATTACTGGATGATCTCCATGTAGGTCTGCTATTCATCAGAAGTTGCAATGAGCATAACGAAATACAATGTAGCTTGTGTGAATGAACTGTTAGTGATACATGGATGTTCAGATGTGCCCTGCTGCATCTTTACTGCCTTTCTGCCTGAACACAGTAAGAATGAAGTTGACTGGACTTTGTCGTGTTTTTGTGATATGACAGTTGCCCATGTGACTGGAAAACAAGAACACAAGCGCACACCATCTGAGAGCAATCTATATGAAAAAGGTGGTAAAAGGATACAATCGTGAAACTACTTACAAGACATATTTTTGTAAGTGAAGCCCATAGAGAAGTGTATGTCAGAGTTGTCGGCAGTCAGCGGACAGGATGATGTAACCACAAGCTATGTTCAGACGCAATGAAGTCCAATTCACGATTTTATTCTTTTACCACCCTTTTCATATAGGTTGCTCTCAGATGGTGTGCGCTTGTGTTCTTGCTTTCCAGTTTCTGCTACAAGTGCAGAAAAAAAAACAGACAGGAAGAGCGCAAACCACCAACAACAGTATCTTACGGTAGTTTGTGCTCTTCCTGTCTGTTTTTTTCTCTATTACGAGGTTCCCAGCAATCCATGTGGGGATTGCTTAGAAGACGCAGCATCCATCCTACAGCTTGGGGCAACATGCTGATCACTACTAGTGATCAACTATAGTGTCAGTACGGTGGTGTATTGGTGGAGGTCCTCAATTAACAAGATATATTGCACTAGGGAACACCCTTGTTTTATTCTCTTTTGTCTGCTATGAGTGAGAGGTGCTGCTAAGGACACCATACACAACAGCTGCATCCTAGAGACTGTCTAATTTGTGGACTTTATGCATTGGACTTGACTTTTTTGGATAAGACTAGATGTACACAATAATTTTCTTCAGTTGCCCATGTAAAAAACACCACAGCCCAGCAGCATACCCCTTGCACCACTGAAGTGTTGGTGTCTCCTGTGTGAATGGGCCTTAGACTTGAGGTACCTTTTACTAAGGCCCCTTTCATACGGCCGACACAAAGGCAGCAGTGCTTCTTTGGTTATGTTACCCTTTATGAAAGGTAACATCCTGGGATATGGTGTCTTTCATATGGGTGACTTTTGCATTGCATAAGCACACCAAAGTCCAGCCTGATACAGCTTTACTGCTCTCCCCAGTAAAGTTGCACTAAGGAAGGTCTGCATGGTGGCCTATGGGGACACCAGCAAGCCTTATACACAAGTATTGATAAAGGTTGCAATGTTCATCTCAAGCATCAATGAATGCCTGACCCACATGGGTGCCAGACAGTGATATTGGCTGACTGTCACATGAAACTTCAGGCAGATATGCTGCTCCTGCATCCAGAAAGACATTTAACACAGGAGAAGGTGTGTGAAATGACAAGATTTATGTAAATAAAAGAATATCTTTTACAGTATCGCCCTGACCCCAGTGCAAGAAAATATCTTATATATCCTCTTGTGGGCCACAACTGTATCTTCCTCATGTTTGGAGTTCTTGTTTCAAGACCTACCTAGGGAAGATTTGTGACATACTAACAGAGAACCAGAGATGTTACACTCCACTAACATTTGGAGAGAGCAGAGATATCTAGTGGAGAAGACGTTGGGATGAGTTGGAGAGAACTTTTTATTCTTCAGAATAATGGAACTCTAGTCATTGAACATATTGTTTAAATATATTGTCTAAATAAGAAGTGAATACTTGGAATTAACTACTGAAACTGATTCAGCATAATATCTCCCATGGTGTTACACCAGAGAGTGAACTGCTCTAAAATGTTTGCAACCTTCATTACTGAGCACTATTCTAGAGAGCTTACAGCAAGTGTTAGGTCTCTCAGCCTTTTCCAAAAAACTTGCTGTTGAGTGTCTTGTATGCAATCTGCCCGAAGTATGTTTTAAGATATTCCACAGCATCTATCAAATATACAAGCCCGACTGTCAGTCCTTTTGACCCCCAGGTTGTGCACCCTACTAGAGCACAGGCCACCAGATGTTGTTGGACAACATCTCTAATCCCTCTCAGTTAGCTAAAGATGATGAAATCTGTAGTCCAAGAAAACCTGGAGGGCTGCAGTTTCCAAACCCTGTTCTCAGGGTCACATAATATGAAACATAAAAAAAGCCCACTGTCAAAACTTATGTTTGTCTGATAACGGAATTCTATAGTGCAAGGTAAAGGTTTCATTGGTCAAGCTACTCACAGCAACTACAGGATGACACACAAAATGTAAAAGAAAAGGTAAAACCTTATAAATTTGCAAGAATACAGTAGTAGTATACCAGTGACAGAAAAGCAATCAACTTTTAAACAAAAAATTAAAATTTTTAAAATGGAATCTATTTTAAGATGTAACCACAGAAGTAAGTGGATTTTTGGAAGAGGAAAAAAAATTAGATCACCTCAGAGAAAGGTTTATACTTAATGCTCAACTTTAGTCTAGGCCTCAACACTAAACATGCAGTGATCCACAAGAGATATTTCCCCACACACACTACATAGTTTATGACTGCATGTAACAAAAAGCAGACATAAGCTGAAATTCAATAAGCTAAAGAAGAACACTTCTGGAGCAAATCAACTACGCCTCAGGGAGAAATGAAAATGCCCACTGAATTTGGTAATGTTTCTTTGTCCACTATATTACAGTTTCTTTGTTCCTGAATTGCAACCCTTTAATTACAGAATTGTCCCTATAAAAATTCCACAAAAAATGGATATTAAAGTCAGCTTTTAACTCCTAGCTTTGAAACGAGCTGCAGACCTCACTAGCATTGAAGGGATTAAAGTCCTATAAAAAAAGGGAATTTTCACCACTCTCCCCATGGCAGAGTTAGTTTACTTCAGACTTACACCTCTTTAGCTCCATGAATAAGGACCATAGCATTACCAGATGGGTTATTGCTTGTGTAATATCTCCATTTCATGTAAATAGATGTTGCTTTTATACCAATAAATTACGTAGACAGATAAATAATATCTCATATTGGGGGCGGAGCGAGCGCTTAATGGAGGCAGACGCATGCTAGAGTAGCTCCTGCTCAGTTAGCACGAAATCACAAAAAAAAAAACAAAAAAAAAAAAACTGATTATTTTCACGTTTCCCATGATGGGTAAATCATCAAAGAAGTCCACTAAGACTTCTGTCATATCGAAAGAAGCCAGAACTGGGTCTCATCCCATGCACAATTATTTTATCCCTCTCTAAGCGGGACCGGAGAGGCCTGACACAATGGCGCCGACACACCTTCTAGAAGAAGGCTCGCCTTGTTCCTCCGATGGCGAGATGGAAGTCGAGGGTGTTCTGCAACTGGCAGCCAGTGGGTAGTTACTAAGGCGGACTTTGCAGCCTTCACCCTCCAAATAAAAAAAAGATCTGGCATCAGTTGTGGATCATGTTCGATTGGCAGTTTGAGATGAACTTTTAGAGGTCAGGGAGGACCCACAAGCAACAAGGTCATAGACTACAAACGCTAGAACAAGATCAGGCCTCCTTGTATGCCTCCTTTCAAGCCCTTGATAACAAATTTGTGGCACAAAGCAGGCTGCCTTCCCAACTAGCCCAACACGTAATTGATCTTGACAACCGTGGGAGGCGGAACAACTTGAGAATCCGAGGTCTACCTAAGCTCAAAGGAGCTGAAGACACCCCCCAGCAGGCAATTGAACTTTTTAATTTTGTCCTGAATAGAGGTCCTTCAGCGACCATGATGCTAGATCAGGCTCATAGAGCTCTACTCCCCAAGGACTTATCAGGAGTCGTCCCTAGGGACATAATATGCTGCATTCATGCATTTGGCTTGAAAGAGGACATACTCCAAGTGGCAAGGCAGCACCACACTATTGAATATAAGGGCTTGAACATTCAGATCCTCCCTGATGTCGCTTGGGCAACCCTGCAAATGAGAAAACTGTTGAAGCCCCTGACTGACCTACTCTGGGGAGCGGAGATCCCGTATCAATGGGGTTTCCCACTGTCGCTCTCAGTGCGCCACGATAGTAACAACTTCGTGGTCAAGCATCCAGGCGATGTTCTTGCTCTCTGTGAGGCCCTGCTGCTGGAGGCAACGGCCCTGATGGACTGGCAGTTGTTTGTGTATGGTGACCCACCATTACAGTTTCTGGCTCTTCCAAACCCGCCGTGACTTTGCAGGCCCCAACACCAGAGAAGCCGTAGATCCTATTGACCTGATCCTGCCCGGGATGGTGGTGGCCAGGCGAACCCTTAGGTCCTGGATTAGGTGTGGGACTATTTGAAGACCGTTGGGCCTCGATCTCCCTGGATGACCATACTCCTTCATTGTTGGACTCTCTACCTGCTTACGGGCAACAGAGGAGACAGTCATCGGTCTCTGTGGATAATTTGCTCTGTTGAATCTCGACCCCTGACCTACTTGGAAGCGGTCTCCCGCCAAGTTTTTAGCCACCAACTCATGTTCTGTGATCCGCTCCTGGTTAGAGCTTCAGAACTTTTGTCTGTTCCCCCTTCCTCACTCCCTGTAGGGGTCCGGGTAGTAGCTGATACACCTACCTACGGAAGATGGCCTTGGAGACTTTCCCCTGTGGAAGCCCTTGATGGTGGCTGCCCTTGTAACTGTATTTTGCAATTGCATGGGGTGTTCATTCCAGGCCCGCTATTGCCTTAGTCCTCCTGGGTGACATTTCCTGTTCACTCTTTGGCCCCCTCCCTTGGAGGCATTCTCCTATCCCTGACCCTACTGTTCATCTGGGGATGGGTGGATAGCCTTTCATCCCTAGCCCTTAACACTCAAGTCTCTATCTTGGGGTGCCTAGATGCTTTCCAAACCCTTCCCTCCACTCTACAACTCCTCATGTTCTGTCACCTGTCTGACGGTATTATTATTACACACCGAGTTTGTTCCCACTCCTATGTTATAGATAGATCATATGAGGATGGGATCCGAGGAAGCATTTCATCGGCCATGGCAGTGAATGGCGGCCCCCTGGTGAGACGGCCCCTTATCCTGGCTCAGTCATCCCTTTATTGGGGCCTAGTCTGGGTCCCGAGTGGGTTTGGAGGATGGGTATCGATGTGGTTCCATGGGTTCTCCTTTTTCCCTTCTCCCCTCACCTGGGGCGATACTTGCGATGCTTACAGGGCTCACCCCGTATACCCTTTATTATTTTCCCCCAGAGAGCCAATATTTATGCTCTGAACAAGAATCAACATTTATGTGTTCTGTTCTACGTGACTTAGAGTCCTTTGCGGAGGGTATGGTGATACTGGGTGGCGATATTAACTTACCTCTGAATCCACTTCTGATCTCCTCAACAAGGACATCCACTGTCCACTACTCCAAAATCATAAACTGAACTTATCCCCTGCGGTCTATCAAGACTTAACAAGGTTAAGGGCTGATCTCGCGTCCATATGCAATGCCCAGATGCATCGCGTCTGCCAACTGACCAGTAGTTCATACTACGCCCATGGAAATAAACCAGGCAGATCCCTAGCTAAAGCTCTTAAACTTAAGCAGACACATTATTTCATTAGAAGAATGGTAGAAGAGCCTCCGCAAGTAACAAATAAAACAATACAATTAATAGATATTGGGTTAACTCAAGGAGATGTCATGGGAAGACTGAACAAAATTAAGACCGACAAAGCACCGGGTCCTGATCGTATACATCCAAGGGTTCTTCAGGAACTCAGTGCAGTGTTAGCAAAACCCCTATATTTACTCTTTAAAGATTCTATTACCACAGGCTCAGTGCCACAGGATTGGTGAAGAGCTATCATAGTGCCTCTATTTAAGAAGGGAACTAAAACAGAACCTGGGTATAGACCAGTGAGTTTGACCTCTGTAGTGGGAAAACTGTTAGAAGGGATAATAAGGGACTATATTCAGGATTACAACACAAAAAATAAGATCATTAGCATGAATCAACATGGTTTTATGAAGAATAGATCATGCCAAACTAATCGTTTCAGCTTCTATGAGGAAGTAAGCAGCAACCTTGACAGTGGCAAGGCAGTAGATGTAGTATATCTAGACTTTGCAAAGGCATTTGATACAGTGCCACACAGAAGGCTGGTGTATAAAATAAGGACATTGGGGCTAGGAGATAACCTTTGCAATTGGATACAAAACTGGCTGAAGGATAGGGAACAGTGTGTGGTTGTAAATGGAAAATTCTCCAGTACAGTTAAAGTGGAGAGTGGAGTACCTCAGGGTTCAGTATTGGGTCCGCTGCTTTTTAACATGTTTATAAATGACCTGGAAATAGATATAGAAAGCAAAATATCAATATTTGCAGATGATACTAAATTATGCAAAGTCATTAATTCAGAACAGGATATTTTCTCTCTACAGAGGGACTTACATGCAATCTCAGATTGGCCAAACATGTGGAATATGAAGTTTAATGTGGGGAAGTGTAAAGTCATGCATTTGGGAGGAAACAATCCCAAGGCTACTTATAAACTTAATGGAATAATTTTAGGTGACTCGTTGCTAGAAAAAGACCTGGGCATCCTTGTCAACTACTGTAACGGGCCTTAGGCCGTTACTAGAGCCTTGTCTGGGCAGATCAGTATGAGGACAATCGGAGCATGGGCCACAAAGTACCATCCATCCCAGGGGGAGGGGGGTCACGGGTCCCTGCCCCTACCCCTAATGCATACCGGTCGGGGCCCCGACCTCCACAGGCCCCCTACCACCCACCTCGTCACACTAACCCCCCGGCGCTGTGTTTTACATGCCAGCAACCTGGTCATCGCCAAGCCAATTGCCCCAGGAACAGGGGACCCACCGCCAGGTATCAATCTGCCCCTCGGGCAAATCAAAGCTCCGCAACAGGTAGGGGGCCCCCACATCAGGCCCATTGTGTAGGGGGGGAGGACCCCTGGAATACCTACCCTACACCCTATGACCCAGACTGGCCCCGTCCGATGGATATGGGTGAGGCTGCAGGAGACCGTCACGAATGGGGCTATTTCCATGAAGTTACCCTGGCCCAGGAGGACTCAACCGACAACCGGCACCAGCACATCCAAACGGTACGTCTCAACGGGCACACCACTCAAGGAATGCGAGACTCTGGGGCCACTCTTACCTTAGTGCAACCTCACTGCTTACCCCCCAGACTCAGAGTGCCCCGAATGGTGGAGATCCGGGTGGCTGGAGGCCGAGTGTACAAGCTTCCCATGGCCAAGGTCCAACTGGATTGGGGGGCAGGACCCCAAGAAAGAATTGTGGGGGTCATGCCAGGACTTCCTACGGACGTGCTACTAGGGAATGACTTGGGCAATCTGGAGAGTTACTTCGGCACCGCCAGGGACCAAGAGGACTGCAATGTCGTCACAAGATCCGCGGCACGTCAACAGAGGGTAAGGTCAACACCACCTCCCGCCCCTACAACAGTAACCCTTGACGAACCCAGTATAGCTTGGCTGCCGCCCCCAGCTTTCCGGTCTGCTCTCCAGACAGACCCCACTTTAGCAGGGTACAGACGACAGGCAGACACCAGAGCCATTGGGAGGGAGGGGGAACAATTTGTGTGGGAGAACGGGTTGTTATACCGGACCACCCAGACTCCCTGTCAGGGCCCCAACACAGTCACTCGCACCCAGTTAGTAGTGCCCCTACAGCATAGGGAGGCCCTCATGGCCCTTGCCCATGACATTCCCTTAGCAGGACATTCGGGAATCCGGCGCACCGAAAAGCGCCTAACCCGAGCGTTCTTTTGGCCCAAAGTGTCCCGGGATGTTCGCCTCTTTTGCCGCACCTGCGACACATGTCAGCGGGTAGGAAAAAGGGGAGATCATCCGCCAGCACCCCTGCACCCTCTACCCTTGATAGGGGAACCTTTTCAACGAGTAGCCATTGACATCATAGGTCCACTCGCTCGGCCTAGCCACACGGGTAAGCGATATATCCTTACCATTGTGGACTTTGCCACCCGTTACCCGGAGGCCGTGGCACTATCCAGCATCTCTGCTGAAAGCGTCGCGGATGCGTTAGTCAGGGTATTTACCCGGGTCGGATTCCCTAGGGAGATAGTATCGGATCGAGGCACACAGTTTACCTCAGATATAATGCAACAACTCTGGAAACTATGCGGGGTTAAACCCCTCCATACCACACCCTACCATCCCCAGACAAATGGGCTCTGCGAGAGGTTCAACGGAACCTTGAAACAGATGCTCAAAGCTTTCACCCAGTCACACCGTGATTGGGAGCGCTACCTGCCCCACCTACTGTTCGCCTACCGGGAGGTGCCTCAGGAGTCCACGGGATTTTCCCCCTTTGAACTATTGTTTGGGAGGAAGGTCCGGGGACCCCTGAATCTACTCCGCGAATACTGGGAGGGGAAGTGTGACTCTGAGGAGACGCCTACCGTCACCTACGTTGTAGAACTGAGGGAAAAGTTGAAGACCCTTATGGGACTAGCCCACCAGAATTTAGCTCAGGCCCAAGCGACCCAAAAGCAGCAATATGACCGTAAGGCCCAACACAGAACGTTCCACGTGGGTCAGCAGGTCTTAGCCCTGCGCCCAGTGAGACAAAATAAGTTGCAGACCGCGTGGGAGGGTCCCTACCGGGTAATTGACCAGCTAGGGGACACCACGTATGTTATTGGCCGCGGGAATTCACAGCAGGACCAAAGGACCTGCCATGTCAATTCCCTTAAAGCATACCATGCTAGAGAGGAGGCCGTAATGGCCATCTGTAACATGGAGGGGGAAGACCCAGAGGAGCAGGATATCCCTGACTTCTTAGCCGAATCCCAGACCCAGGCAAACAGGCACCCCTTAAAGCTAGGGACCCATTTGAACAAGGTTCAGCAGGGGCAAATTGAGAAGATAGTGAAAAGATGGCCCGAGCTATTCTCCCCACTTCCCGGTTCCACTACAGTAGCCCAACATGAGGTCCACACCACAGGGTCCGGGCCCCTACGTCAGCCAGCCTATCGGGTCCCTGAGTCAGTCAAGCGTAGCATGTGGCAGGAGTTGCAGGATATGTTAAATATGGGGGTCATTGAGCCGTCCGCCAGTCCTTGGGCCTCCCCGGTAGTCCTAGTACCCAAGAAGGACGGAACCACCCGGTTCTGTGTGGACTACCGGAGGCTCAATGATCGGACAGTCACTGATGCGTACCCCATGGCCCGGGTAGATGAGTTGCTAGACCGTCTCGCTGGAGCTAGCATTGTCTCCACCCTCAACCTGAGTCGAGGGTACTGGCAGATTCCACTGGCCCCTGAGGCAGTGGCCAAGTCCTCCTTCATCACCCCTTTTGGCCTCTACCAATTCAAGGTAATGCCATTTGGGATGAAGAACGCCCCGGCTACCTTCCAGAGGTTGGTGGACCATCTGCTGGCAGGGGCACAGGAGTTTGCCTGTGCCTATCTGGATGACATTGCTATCTTCAGCGACTCCTGGGAGGAGCACCTCCTACACCTAGAGGCTATTTTAGGGAGGATAGCCCGTGCCGGGCTCACCATCCGGCCGGATAAATGCCAGATAGGGATGGGGGAGGTCCAGTACTTAGGTCACCGGGTAGGAGGAGGGCAACAACGGCCCGAGCCAGCTAAGATTGAAGCCATCCTAAAATGGCCTACCCCCAGGACCAAGAAGCAGGTCCTGGCCTTTTTGGGAACCGCAGGGTATTACCGTAAATTTGTGCCCCAGTATAGCACCATAGCCAAACCCCTGACGGACCTGACCAGGAAGGCCCTGCCCCGTAATGTAGACTGGTCCCCGGCTTGCGAACAAGCCTTTCAGACCCTAAAAGAGGCATTGGGGCGGGAACCGGTGTTGGCCGCCCCGGATTTTAACAAGACTTTCTTGGTTCACACAGATGCCTCTGACTGTGGGCTAGGAGCTGTCCTGAGCCAGGTGAACCAAGAAGGAGAAGAGCACCCCATTGCTTATCTGAGCCGGAAGCTATTACCAAGGGAGACATCCTACGCTGCTGTGGAGAAGGAGTGTCTTGCACTAGTGTGGGCCCTGAAGAAATTCCAACCTTACCTGTACGGGAGAGAATTCACCGTAATAACGGACCATAATCCACTGGTATGGCTCAACCGAGTCTCAGGGGACAATGGGAGACTGCTACGGTGGAGCCTGGCATTACAAACCTTTAATTTTTCCATTCAATACCGGCCCGGCAAGGACAATCATAATGCTGATGGGCTATCTCGCCAGGAGGACCTATGAACTTTGGATTTTCCGAGTTTATTCCGGACCCTGGGTTGAGTTTAAAAAAGGGAGTAATGTAACGGGCCTTAGGCCGTTACTAGAGCCTTGTCTGGGCATGGCATTTATTCATCCCTGGGCCCAAGGATTATGGATATTGGACACTCTTGGACACTCCTTTGTGCCCGGGCCTACAATCTCTCAAGCCCTTATCCTGGACTAAGAGACTTTGGCTAGCCTTATGTGGATAGGCAGCTGTGCCAGAGGAAAGAACAATTCAAGGCTTGGGTGCTGCAAACTCTTCTGACCTGCAAAGGGTTAATCATTTGAGTTTGAGCATATTTACTTTCAATATGTATTGTAGTCCCCCAAGCCTTTTGCTTAATTACTCAACCCCTGGCCATTGTTAAGGGATTGTATATTCTGGCCACTGAAGTCATTGTATTGAGCACTGTCCTGTGACCCCCTGTTGTGTGATTAATCCAATCATGTCTGCCCTATTATGTTTCCCTGAATCATTTGTTGTTGGTTCTTGGACCCCTTTGTGGTGACTGAATTATCCCTGTGACTACCCCATTGTGTTCTACCAGGAGGAATTGTGATTGTATTAAGTCTCATGTACTGTGCTCCAAGTTAGTGTGGTTTGAAACTGTATAAATATGCTGTGGGTTGTTGTAATAAAGAGTTAGTCTTCTTGAAGAACTAAGAAGGAGTCCTGGTTTTCTTTATGCTCTTGTGGTTTAAAGTATCCTCTCTGATGCCCACCTGAGCTGTGTATCCTGCATTGCCGACCGTCTGCTGCCAGCTATCTGCGGATCTAATTTGGTATGCTGTCAGGCGGCGGCGTGGACTCCAGGCTCCCTTGCTTACAGCGATCCGGCGACTGTTTCCAGTGACTGTCCATACTTTGACTGGGGCATCTGACAGAGCTTATCTGGCGTCAAGAAGGAGACACCTGGGAACGACGGCAGAAGGCGACGCAGTCCCTTCTAGCTTCCGTTACAACTACAAACTTGGAAACAGTGACCAGTGTCAAACAGCAGTAGCAAAGGCAAACAAAGTCCTGTCTTGCATAAAAAGAGGTATTGAAGCAAGAGTGGATAACATTATTTTGCCATTATACAAATCATTGGTAAGACCTCACCTTGAGATTGCAGTGCAATTTTGGGCACCGGTTCTGAAAAAGGATATACTAGAACTAGAGAGGGTACAGCGGAGAGCAACAAAATTAATTAAGAGAATGGAGGACTTGACATATGAGGAACGACTAAACAAACTTGGTTTACTCTAGAGAAAAGACGACTAAGAGGAGACCTTATCACATTGTACAAGTATATGAGAGGTCAATAAAAGGATCTCTGTGGTGAGCTATTTATTCCAAGGCCTGATCAGGTGATCAGGGGACACCCCTTGAGATTAGAGGAAAGGAGGTTTAAACTTCAGCAGAGGAAGGGTTTTTTTACGGTAAGGTCTGTCAAATTGTGGAATTCATTGCCCAGGGAGGTAGTTACTGCAGATACAATGGATACATTTAAGAGAAAATTAGATACATTTCTTTCAAAAGGGAACATACAGAGTTATACTGTTTATCAGTAGGCTGATCAGGAAGGTCTGATAAAGACTAATTTAATTGGTAGCAGGATAGCTATGGAATTCTCAGTTACTGGGGTATGAGGCGAAGGTTGAACTTGATGGACTTGTGTCTTTTTTCAACCTAATTTACTATGTTACTATGTTCTGCTTCCCACACACTAGTACACCGCACAGACGAGATTGCGGAGTCAACATAGTGGGAAATTCTCCCATCCTCTCTCCTCATTGTGAGACCCCTGCCATTTTGGCATATCTTGCACGTTTTATGCTGACAATACTTTCTCATCGGATCGCTGAATCTCTGGAAACCCCTATCACCCATGAGGAATCGCTGCTGACCCTTAAGTCATCACCTCCCAGAAAGCTCCTGGGCCCGGACGGTCTTACCCTGCTTTACTATAAAGCCTTCCAGGATGTTCTCTTCCCGCGGTTCTTGTACACATTTAACTCCCTGAAACCTGATGACACCCTCGCATCACACTCACTGGACGCGACCACCACGGTCATACCGAAGCAGGGTAGGGATCCTGAGCTATGCTCCAGTTATTGCCATATCTCTGTCCTGAACACAGATATGAAGCTGTTCGCCAAAATTCTGAGCCTCAGATTATGGGCGGTCCTTCCCCATTTGATACACTCGGATCAGGTGGAGTTTGTCCCTGGCCGCGAGGCTAGGGATAATACCGTAAAAGCAATTAATCTCATTCATTCCGCTAGATCCCGAGGAATCCATGCATTGCTTCTGTCCACAGACGCAGAGAAAGCCTTCGACAGGGTGAGCTGGCTCTTTTTAGGTCAAATTCTGCAACACATTGGTCTGGGATCCCAGATGTTTTACTGGATCACCTCTTTATATAATTTTTCTGTTTCCCGTGTTAAGGTAAACGGGGTGCTGTAGGGACCACTCACCCTGTCGAATGGCACTCGACAGGGATGCCCATTATCACCCCTTCTTTTTGTTCTAGCTCTTGAGCCTTTTCTCAATGTCTCCTAGATGTTCCGCCAGGCAGACTAGTTTCTACCTTGCAAAAACTTTTACTTTCTGCCACCCACGCCACCAAACGCCATTTTGTTAGAAGTTGGGAAGCTGATTGTAATGTTGAGCTCACGGACACACAGTGGACCAAGATAGTTCTTCTGGCACACAAATGATCCCAATCCGCACACATCCAGGAAAACACCTATAAACTCTTGACTAGATGGTACAGGGTCCCTGCCCTGCTCCACAAATGCTATCCCACTGTCTCGGATAGATGCTGGAGATGCAAATCGCATGTAGGAGACTACTTACATATTTGGTGGTCTTGCCCTAGACTGCAATCCTTTTGGACAGCTGTTGTTGACACGATTCGAGAGGTAGCAGACACTACACTTTTTAGAGACCCTCTAGCTCTTCTTCTACATCATACCCCTCATCCCACCCACAAATACATCCATTCACAGTGCGCTTGCTGAACGCTGCTAATGTGGTGATTACCAGGCATTGGAAGCATCCCTATGCCCCCTCATTTCAAGACTGGATTGTCTCCGTTGAAGCCGTGTGCTCCGCAGAGGACTTGCTCTATACAACAAAGGGTAGGGGATTGACTCACGCTACCAGGTGGTTCCATTGGGCTGAATTTTTGGAGAGTGACACCTTCAGACTGAGACTAGAGTAATGTTCGATGAGGCCGAAATGTCTCCCCCCCCCCCCCACAGGAGTTGCGTCCAGATGGGACCCCCCACTTTTTCTCTTCCTTTTCCCCGCCTCTTTTGCCCTTATTCTGTGTTCTTCTTCTCTTCTCTTCCTTTGCTCCCTCTTTCTTGCATGCATCTCTCTTATGTATTCCTGATGTTCTCAGTGCCACTAGTTGTGACCTGACCACTTTGAGTCGGGTGACCCTACTAACCTTGGGCCTCGCCCCTCTGTCACACCTGGTTGTGCTCACTCCTTTGGACCGGAGCTGGCTTTTCACTGGCATGGCTTGGGCTCTACATTCATGACAATTGGGAGCATTAGGGATTGTATGATGCTGTTCCCACATTCATTCTGTATATGATATTGCGGGCTGCTCTTTTCTTCCTGTATTTATGTTGATATATTTTGAAAAATCAATAAAAGATATATTAAACAAAAAAAAATCTCATACTATATAAAATTCAATGGTCAGCTTGTGTCTACGACAAGTGGGCCACAGTCATGCTAAGATGCAGGCCTATTTTCTGTCAGTCCCAGATTATCAGTAGTCAGCTTGTTTGTGGACAGGTGGGCCACAGTTCTGATGTCTTGGACAAGGACTCTGTGTCTTTGCAGAATGGGCAGAACTGTGTAAACTCATGCTATCTATGAATGGCCAATTAATAAATATGTATCAGTGATAATTGGATGTACAAGTATGGTTTACAGCAGGGCTCAAAATTTCCACTTGCCACTAGCCAATGGCGAGTGAAAATTTAGTCCTGGTGGGTATGTTTTGGCTTGTGGTGGCGAGTAACTTTTCAGGTCTGGCTAGTAGCAAAGGACTTCAAATTATAAGCCCTGGTTTACAGTACACATAATACTGATACATAATATTTATTCTGCATATACAGATGGTATATATACACAAATGGGATGTATGTGCCATTGTTTTTGCCTTTGTCCATCTCAGAGAAGCAATTAACAATTGACAAGACAAATGGCCTGGGAACTAGTAGGTATGTACATAACTGACAGAGGGGGTTGCTGACCTTGGGCTGACATTCCCTTACCCTTCAGACAAGTAGGTATTTTCAGTACTGTCTCAAAATAAGGTTTTGCTAGCAAAGCCAAGTACCTACACCTGTTAGATGTGTATCACAAAGTGTACTGTCACGTGTTTTAGGGTTACTTACATTAAAGCAAATGCTACTGAAAAGTTTATAAAACAAGGGATTAGATTCCATTTAGTCAGTGAAGGAGGAAGATTGAGTGACAGAGCAGAAGAAGGGGCACAGGAGGAGAGCAGTAACAGAAGTATGTGCAGGAGGAGAATCTGTCCTATGTAATTATGCCAAAACACACAGTGCACTTATGTATATAGAAATGTGTTAATGTTTTGTATTCTTCTTAAATGTATCTTTGTAGATCAGGATGTTAGTTACTGTTTAGTCTTTGTTGTGCATGCTATTTAATTCCTTATAAGGAAGTATAAATTAACCTGCCGTGTGATCTAAGTCTCTGACTGGTGTTCTAATACATTCTGTTTTAACTGAACCATCTCTTTTGCACCTGAATCCTCATAACCAGAAATATTTATGTATATGTACATGCAAAAATTATATTTGTATACACATACATATTTCTCTGGGTTACACTGTTGATGACCCAGTTAAAACCAGTAACAATGGACATGCAAAGATTTAAAGCGGAATTTTCGGTTACTAATAAGTCGTCCATCAATTATTAAACATATGGCGACTAGCATCCTAATATATGTATTACCTCTGTAAAGTGCCACATTCTAAAGAAACCCTTCATCTTAGGAGACTGACAGGCAGGTAAGTGCAGTCTGTGTGCCTGTGCCGTCAGTCCTTCGGGTTACCATGTGGCAAGTTGCAATGCTTCTTATAGGAGACTGGGACTGACAGTGCAGGCATGCAGACAAGAGGTCTGCGCTGATGCCTGGCTTCCGGTCTCCTAGGATGAAAGCTTCCTTTAGAATGTGGCACTTTACAGAGGTAATACATGTATTAGGATGCTAGTCGTCATATGTTTAATCATTGAAGGGTAACTTATTACTAACTGAAAGTTCTGCTTTAACTTGTTCTTTGAAAGCTAAAACATGTCTTGGGACAGATGGTATTTCCACAGTTTTGAAAACCTATGGCACTCACAGGGTTTCCTGATAAGCCTGAACTTCACTTGAGAAACATGCATAATCCTCAATTACTCATATGAAAAGTTGACACCACTTTAAAACCCATCTACTGTCTGTAAACTATATATATTTTCCAAATGTCAATCTTCATTGTTATTGCCACAAATAACCCAACAATGGATTTTACTCATTCACTACCAGGACACTGCAACATTGTGTATGGTTGTCTCCTACAGTAGCCAAATTGAAAAAGGTTCTCCTACTATACAAACGTACAGATTTTAACAGTTTAAATTCACTGAAGAGGGTGCATGCACCTCTAAGTGAGGACACCTTCAATATTGGACCACCATCTTAGTGCAGAAACACCACTCTCAGAATACTACTCACAATATTTAAAGGCAAAGACAGCCTCTAGTGTTAAGTGCACCCACTGGTTAACCACCACTAGAGGCTGGTCTTTGCCTCTAAATATTGTGAGTAGTATTCTGAGAGTGGTGTTTCTGCACTAAGGTGGTGGTCCAATATTGAAGGTATGTGTGCTTAAAGGAGCATGCGTCCTCTTGTCTTCACATATTTGGAGGATATTTGGCTAAGGGTTCATCAAGAGGAAGCGGCAGCGACGGGGTTATGTGACATCTACCAAATAAGAACTTCTGTTATCCCATGGTCATGGACTCTTAATTACATAGAATGGTATGCTTTGTTATTTAGATACATGTTTGGGTATTGTGTCATATAGATTGTAATATTTATTAATATTTCTATTTCTTAATATCCTGTTTGTAGAGCTGAGGGAGGTGTGTGTGTGTGTGTGTGTGTGTGTGTGTATATGTGTACTGTGGTTATATAGCCTGGCCTTCATGCCAGCATCTGTAAAACTTAATTTTTTGTGAGGCCTTAAATCTAGACCAGTATAACAACAGAGTACCCACACACAATCAGTTGATGTATAATAAAGTAGAACATAATTTACTGAAAGATTAAAAACATCAGAACACACAAGAAACAAATGGGTAGATCACTCCTAAAACTCCCTGATGCGTTTCAGACCAAACAAGTCCATAATCATTCGTAAAATCTAGACAAGAGCTATCCATATTCAGTCCTCAAGGGCCACCAACAGGCCAGGATTTAAGGATTTCCCTGATTCAGCACAGATGATTCGGTCAAAATGAATAAGCCACTGATTCACTTGTGCTTAAAGGGGATCTATCACCCCTATACAAGTTAGCCTTAATAGTTAGAGTATATAGCGAATAAGTGTAAAACTGTATTAATTTTGTTTTTAAAATATCTATTTGGATGAAATTGAAGTAATAAATGCTGCCCTGCACCTACTTCCAGACAGACTTCGGTTACCTGCTCTGCATTAGCTAGAGATCGCTCCAGCTTACATGCAGAAAGCCTCCGACATCAGAGGAGGCTGGACAGAGGGAGGGGAGTCAAGGCAGACTGACAGACTGCAGTGCAGAGCAAGTAACTGCAGTCTGTCCAGAGATTTTAAAAACGAAGTTAACACAGTTTTACACTTATTAGCTATATAATCTAACTAATAAGGCTGTATAGAGGTGATAGTTCCCTTTTAATTAGGGAAATCCTTACAGCCTGGCCTGTTGGTGGCTCTTGAGGACTGAATTTGGATAGCCCTGACCTAGACATAGATTCTCTGAGGGAGCAGGCATCCCTGTCTTCGTTTTTTTTAACACTTTGAGTGCCAGAGGGGTATGGACCACATTCCGTACCCCTCTGGCACTCAAAGAGTTAACAACAATCCCATTGGGTGTCCAGAAATCTCTTTAAATTGTGGATAATATAACAGACTCTCCGAATACAAAATCAAAGTAGACACTAACCATAATTTACTGACGTTAGCTCTTAACGATCAACATAAACATCATTCAATAAAATGTTCTCTGAACAGGACAATTAAAAGGACTTGTAAGATTATCATTTAAGGTTAACTCCTTTTACATATGCTACCTCAAAATACAAGATACTGAAAGTTGCATCTACCCATTTAATTATTCGATTTTTGTGTTACTTTGACCATTTCATATGAAAGAGAGGTATCAGCGCATTTAGTCTGATAACTTTCTGGCCCTGAAGTGGTTAAGAACCGGAGAGGTGCACTTCTCAATATGTTGCACATATCACTGGTATTTAACCCTTTGAGTGCCAGAGGTTAACTTTGACACTCAAATGGTTAAAAGGTTGATTTAAGGTAGTAAGAACTTTAGTACTGACAGTATACTGAGCGACGAAAAGAAAAGCAGCACTAAGCATATACTAATAACATATTTACTAAAAGCATGCAATAGTAATGAAGATTTCAGATATGGGCTGTTCAGTACCTGACAACGCTCCAACAGATTATACTTGTATCAGTACTCCTCCCTTCAATAGTGGCTAGTTTCTAGTGGGCTAAAGGACCTAAGCGACATCAGCAGTCATGTGACCATGCTGTTGAGAAAGGGGAGGGGCAGAATAAGATCCTTGCAGGCAAGAGTAGCAGGCGTGGGATGTACAAGAGTAGATCATGTTTTCATAGTTATTTCTAAATGCAGTGCTTCTGGTATATATGAGAGCTGGAACAGAGCATGCACAACAAAACGCTCTGGAAAATGTGTGTGTTGTTGATCTGCACCTGTTGCTGTGTAATAGTAATGCAAGATGTTTATTTTATCTATGACATCCTGCTTTGCAATGTTAGTTATATTTTTGTGTTGTTCAATCCGTTCTGAATGGGGATTTATTCCAATCTCATGCTGCGGGGGTGTTGTGTGACGCGCATTGTGTATTGTAACCCTTTTAAGGACCAGATTGGCGGACTATACACTGGTAAGCAATGCGTGTCACACCCTCTAGTCCTTAAAGTGTTAATCAGTGAGCACCGATTTATAGTGGTGCGAAATGAATTTCTTCTTAATGCCGTCTCAGCTGTATATTGAAAACCCTCCCTTACCATTCATGATGTCACTGATCTGTAAGATTACGAGGTTAACCCTTTGAGTACCAGAGAAGTATTGCGTTGGATACTCTTCTGGCACTCAGGGTTAAAATATCACTATGAAATGCGATCTACTTGTGCAGTGCCTCAAATACAGAGAAAGCGTAAATACTATGTTCGAGATCATAAGGAATTACAGCCTCTGGGAATGAAAATTGATTGTGTCTAAATAAAAGCACAAGACTGAGTAAAATTATATCGTTATTGGCCAAGAAAGGTATAATTTTCACTCTACCGGTTTCCTGCTTTTTCTATATGTAACACTGTACCACCCTTTCCAGTACCTAAATAAAGACTGCAGTAAAGCAGTGAACTGATTTCCTTCCTCTTGTGACGTCAGCGCTCGCAGCAATCAAGCCTCCCAACAGCTCATTCATAACAATTACGATGATATTACACCTGCCCTGCAAGTGCCCCTCTTTGAGTATTTGAAACGTTAAGCGGTATGGGGTGGAAACACGGGCCTATCATTTACATTTGGTGTTAATATTTAAACTATATCGTAGTCACAGAAAATGATGGAATTACAAAATAGAACGAAATAAGTCAAAACGGCTACAGGGCTGCGTTTAACCCTTTGAGTACAAATCCCCCAGGTACTCAAAGGGTAACAATAGCATACCAGTAACGTTTCGCACTTACAAAACACCGTTCCTTACTACCCAGACCACAGGGCCCCAAGCACTGTGAGAGGGGCCCATTCACGACTAGCAGGAGATTGGTATAGTAAAAATGTTACAGCCCATTACTACTATGGAAAAATGTAACGACAACACTTTGCTACAATATAATAGCCGCCAATGTCTAATTCACAACTCCGCTAGAACAAAATGTAAACACTACTTCTTTTTCGGGACTGGATCAATGGTCCCTCTAGTGTTTAAAACTTTGTACTGCAGGTAAACTGAGACTCATGAAGCCAAATCGTCATTGAGCAGCGCCTGTTCACTTCCTGGAAATGTGATAGTCTTGTGTCAAAGTCAGCCGCTAGTATAGAGGAGGCAGGCAGCATTTGGAGATTGATTCAGAGTAGGTTACAGAATTACTGTTCTCTAGGAGTGACATGAGTATAGCTATACTGAAATCCCAGTTCAGGTAGGTTGGATTCTGTTTTCTTTCCCATCAGACACTGCAATTTTCAATAAGCAATTGGAATTTATACAGGTTGAGTTGTTCTAGTTGTGCAATATTTATTTTCACTTCAGGTCGTATGGATACGTGGTTGCAGCGTATTCTACAGGTACACTGGGGTTAGCTATAACAATTTCATACTGGGTGACTATGAAATGCTTTTTTCCCAGGGAAATCAAGGTGTATATACATTAGTGTGTATGGTGAAAGGAGTACAAGTGTTAATTTTATATAAATATAATATTCCTATTTAGCCAAACAACAACATAAAGTAATGCCTTAAATATTGATAATTTGTAGGGTTAATAATGTTTCATTACTCAATCATGTTCGTCATAATTAATTGTACTGATGTCTCATGCTGGCACTGTTCAAAACTGTCTAGTTATGCTGTAATTAAATATAATGAAGTTTACTTCTCCCACCCCTTTTCCCAACATTGTTCTCTGGCTCAGATTTGACAGTGATTCACGAGGGACAATCTTTAGTCAGTATTAGGAAAAACCTGCTCTCCTTCGTCAAGGAGGGCAGGGTTTTCCTTATACTGACAGAAGTAAGATTGTCACTAATTGTGATCTGTCGGGTCCAATCAGGGCCGGTGCCACCTATAGGCAAGATAGGCGCCGGCCTAGGGTGCACATCTACAGGGGCGCAACCTCGCAGAGCCACAGCCTTGCAGAGCAGAGCTGCATGCACCTCGGCGGCTATGAGGAAAGAGAGAGAGAGGCATTGCTCTGAAAAGTGCGAGCACCTAGAAAGCCTCCTCCTTCCACCATCAAGAAGCGTAGGAGGCATGCAGCGCACATGCCATGGACCATCCTATTTTAGTGACTGAATGCCCATTGCCTGGGTAGGCAGAAGCGAGGGGCTGCTCTAATCAGTATACCCTGTAGGACTTGTACTGCTGCAGAGCCGGCACACTGGCTGAGGTGAGACCGCAATTGGCGTTGTCAAGGGCGGGTGGAGACTGGAGATGTTTGTCAGATGGGGTTCCAATTCTGTTACCTAATGTGGTGCATAAGGGGCGGGACACTAGGGCAGGGACTAGCCAAAGGGGGCAGCAAAAGGAGGTTTTTCCGAGGGTGGCAAAAATCCTTGCACCAGCCCTGGGTCCAATGAGCGGTTTTCAGATCTGAGGGAGGTGGCTTATGATCGGGAAAAGGGGAGGGAGGGGTAAACGTCATCCTATCATTACAGCGTAAATAGACAGTTATTAACAGTGCCAGCATTGGGCGTCAGTACTATTAATATACATATACAGAGGTTAAAAAAGGAAATTTCATTACAGCACCAAACCCACCCTCAACATATGTGAGAAGGCAATTGTAGCCAAGTGATGGTCAAAAAAGAAGAGGTTAAATCCCAAATTAAAAAGAAAATAAAACATTACCTTTATTAACAATCAATAAAAGAATCTGGGAATGTAAAATCAAAACAAATGATGTTCTGTATTATACCAAGGGGGTCAATTACTGGAGTTGGAACACCATTATACATGTACTCTAACAAAAATCAACTCCTCTCACTTCCTTGAATTCTGCAAGTATGTAGATTAACTGAGTACAGAGTGTCAAAGTCTACCACTCAACGCTACTGTCATACCGTGAAATCAAACACTCTCATATCATTATGTTTAAGCTACCCTAAAGTGCCACAGATTGTATCTGCCAATTATCCATTTGAGTAGTGTACAGGATGTATTAAACAGTGCGTGGATTACTGCCACCCACTGTCTCTTATTATAGTGAGATATTTGTTAGTGAGATATTCAGTGCAGCTAGACCTACTAAATGGTACTATTACTGTTAAGTATGTATAATTTATTGAATTGCAGCCACAAAAATTGATCACCCTTGTCACAGGCAGTTCCGTTTGTATACGCTAACGTGTTAGTCTGCAAAAATCATTGGGTAAGGGATACCACATATCTGGTGATCATTAAAGGCTGAAAAAATATGTTTACGCACGGGTATATTTGCACAAAATAGACGGCATTAGTATTAATCCATACACTCTGGTATATGTAACATCGGCTTTTTCAAAGGGTGAAGGGCCAGCCTTACTTGGTTTTATACTCGAGATACCGCCCTGAGTTCAAGTACGTTTATCCTCTCATTGGATAGTATAAATTGTGATTCATCTGTTATCAGACCATTCGCACTGTACTTGAGGAGTATTTCATAACCTATCTGGCGAATTAATTATACAGTACATTAAAGATACTAATATTTATGAGAATCCATTGTGCCTCAGCACAAATCAGTGCGGTAGTAGTGATGTCCACAAGTTTATAGGATCTTATACTATTGAGATCTTAAAGGGGAACTACCACCCCGCAATAACTTAAGCTTCACTGATTGCTCATCTGGCAACTAGCTGCTTAGTAGCGCTAGTCGCCAGAAATATTACCCGGTTCTGCAGATATCGGCGTTTTACCAATGGTGACAGGAGCAGGAAGCACGGACGTCTCTTCACAGTGACGTCCGTGCGCCTGCGATGTCAGTCCCTTTTGAACCTCCCCTCAGATTTGGAATCCGGTCCGCAGACCGGACGTGCTGCATCGAGGGACAATCTTTCCGCTTTCAGTATAAGGATGAAGGAGGGCAGGTTTTTCCTTATGCTGGAAGAAGATTGTCACTCGTCGCATTCTGTCCAGGCTGGCTTGCTGAGGCTGCTGAGGTAATTGGAAGGGGCGGGAGGGGGATACTTTATTAGACTGTATATGAAAAACGGCAGCATTTAATAACGTTTTCTTGCTACACATAGTTGTAAAAAAGAATAGAGAAGACTCGATTTTACTTGAATAATTAAACATTACTATCCCTTTAACTTCCAGGAATACAAATTTGCATGGCTCCCTCATATCATAGCCCTGATTTATTCACAGCATGTATAACAGGATAATGCTGGGTGTCTGAGGAACCTAAGTGAACACAAGGCATCAAAGATGGACTTAACGTGCGTGTGTGTGCGCGCACACAGGATATGTATATAATTACTACGTATAACAGAAATACTTACCTAGGTAGGAGTCCATCATACAGCAGACAGGTGTATGTATATAATTACTGTGTGTAACAGAAGGACTTACCTAGGTAGGAGTCCATCATACAGCAGACAGGTTTATCTATATAATTACTGTTTTACATAAGGACTTATAATTTCCTCCAAACAGCTGTTGGATATATCCAGGGCTGGATTTTCCATAAGGTAGAGTAGGCATCTGCCTACAGGCGCACCCTACTGATGGGCGCCTGCCATTGCAATCAATATATATATATTATTTTTTTTAGAGTGGCGTGCGCACCACCCTCCGCATAGTAAGGTCTGTGCCTCTTCAGCACAGACCTGTAGCTGCTGAGGCCCCCGGCTCTTTAGTAATGCAGAGCGCTGGGAGATGACATCATCTCCCAGCGCTCTGTATTACTAAAGAGAAGACCGCACGGGAGCTCCATCAACTACAGGACTTTGCAGAAGCACAGATCTCTCCTGCCGCTGGACCACCAGGAAGGTAGGAAACGGATCTGGGGGATGTGAGGCTTAATGTTGACATGATGAGGGCAATGTGAGGGCAATATGGGGATGATGGGGGGCAAGTTGGAGGTGATGGGGGCATGAAGCTGATGGGAGCAATGTTGAGATGATGGGGCAATGTGAGGGCAATATTGAGTTGATGGGGGCAATGCTGAGATGAGGGGCCAATGTGAGGGCAATATTGAGTTGATGGGGGCAATGTTGAGATGATGGGGCAATGTGAGTGCAATGTAGAGCTGATGGGGGCAATGTGGAACTGATGGGGCAATGTTGAGATGATGGGGGCAATGTGGAGCTGATGGCGGGCAATGTTGAGATGATGTGGGGAATGTGAGGGCAATGTGGAGCTGATGGGGGCAATATATAGATGGGGGTAATGTGGAGATTTGGAGCATTGTGAAGATGGCCATTGGGAGGGGTTCTTCAGATTTCTGTGCCTACAGGCTCCTGAGATGTAAATCCGGACCTGGATATATCTATATATTTTGTATTTGCATTTTAATATTGCTAATTATTTGTTTACCATCTGAAAAAAACTAAACAGCCTTATGAGTAATTCTGGACTACTGAAAGCCATTGTGGGTTTTTTTTTGAGGAGCAGTGATCTAGTGGCAGACTCTGGAGATTACTGTGTTGAGAAAACTGCAGAAATACTTTACACCTAACATGGTAACACTATGAGTGCCTGGAAGGTATCAAAAGAATTCGCAACTCAATGCTTTGGATACTTCCCTGGCACTGAAAGGGTTAAAGGGCTATTATATACTGCGTATACTGCTACTATATACTGAATATATTTAAACCCGAATCCTGGGTGTGTTACTGTTTAAATTTATGATGTTGACTTTATTAAAGACAGCATCATAAATTTAAACAGTAATAAACCAGGGTTAGGGTTTACAAATATGCAGTATATTGGCTTATATGTTAGTACAGAAATGTGGCTTTTATGATTGTAGGCCCTGGTTACTATCGTTCCGTTTGTCTTACATTAACCCCTGGCACTCAAAAGGTTAAACTTTAATCGAGTAGTCAATGTAGTCTTTTGCCTCAGTTTAACCCCTTAAATACCAAATGCGTGTACAATGTGCATGGCTTCTCAAGGCATTGTTCACCCCTCTAATCCTTAAGAGGTTAATCAAGTGTGTTGCTGAGCATCCTGCTTCATAAACTTCTTGACGATCAGAGGGATGTACAGTGCCTTACAAAGCCATGCACTTTGTACACACATTTGGTCTTCAAGGGGTTAACTTGTGACAAACGATGACATTAATGGGTTAAGGTTTAACCCTTTGAGTGTCAGAGGGGTATCCAACCCATTGTGAAGTGATGGGTTGGATACCCTGACTGTCACTCAAAGGGCTAAAGCTGTTGCCTCCCTCATCATAATGTGATTGCCCATCCCTGGCCAGATTTAAACTCACCCAGCAGTCAATCTCATCTTTTGTTATAAGTTAACCACTTGAAGACCAAATGAGTGTACAATGTTCATTGCTTAGCAGTGCATTGTGCAAGGCCTCATACTTGATTAAACTCTTGAGGATCTGAGTGGTGCACAAAGCCTTGAAAAGCAATGCACGCTGTACACCCATTTGGTCCTCAAGGGGTTAATTTACAACAAAAGGTAACATTGCTGGCCAGGGATGGGCAATCATATGTGAAAATTTCACTTAAATACAAATCTATTCAAGCAGAGGGCTGGGCATCACACTGATATCCAGGTCATTGCTTGCCCTTCTGGAAGTCAAAGGGATAAGCATATATGACTCCATGTTCATGTTATTTTTTTAACCCTTTGAGTGCAATGCGTTCCTTACCCTTCTGGCACTCAAAGGGTTAACTTCTTGAGTACTTTAAATTCCTTCCCATACGCCGGTCTACAAGGTGTTCTTGTGTAAAATTACACTTTGCTGTGTTAGCTAATTGGAGGTTAGAGAGATCGCCTGGAGATGGTCTAAAATCCAAAGGGTTAATAAAGAGAAGTATAATAATGTTGGTGTTTGGTTAATCTTTTGAAGACTGTGCTTTTAGACATATATAAGGCCACAGAAAACAAATGGAGAATATTTAATTCATACCTCCCAAGTGTCCCTGTTTAGGAGGGACAGTCCCTCTTTTAGACCCAAATCCCTCTGTCCTCCTTTCCCACCCTGATGTCCCTCTTTTTGGGAGATCAGACTGTGTGGTGTGTGTATAAGAAGAGTTTCTAAAAGAAAAAAAGCGCAAAACCAATCTAATAGTAGCGTCTGCACACACTGTAAGGACAGCCCCCAAATATAGGTACTCACAGGATAAACAATATATATATATATGGCCTTAAAGTATCAATCAATCTTGAAGACAATCGTTGAAGATATTCCAAATCAATGGAGGTCAGGTTCCCTAGTAGTTGCTAGGAGACCACTGTAATGCCACTATACTGGTGTCAGCGTGCATCCTCCACAGCAGTTTACGCAGCTTACTTCAAGACAGAATGGATTCGCGACTCATGGCCCCCTCAGCTCTTAAATAATGTAAAATTAGTAAATTACTCTAGCCACATGGAACTCGTTCCAGTGGTGGCTGCAGCTATCAGCTGGGGGAAACATTGGTCATTTATGTCAGTAACATTCCTTACTTCTGATCTTGACACAGCCAACATAATTAACAAAGGTAGATCATCTTCACCTCTCATTATGTCCTTCTTGAGGAAACTCACATGGCTTTCCCTGTATTTCAAATTTACCTTTCAAGTAGCCAGTATCACGGTGCCCGTGATTTGCTGCAGTTCCTTGTCTGTCACCACTAGGGGGCTGTAATTGGCTGTCTGCAGTTAGCCCGCCTCTTATTGCCTATTTAAACCTGGATTGGGCACCCTTTGAGTGCCCTTTCGTGTTGTTTCTGACCTTCTTGCTATCACTATGCTAGTGATAGGTGGGCCCCTGTTCCAGTGTTCCTGAGTTCCTGATCTCCTGTGTTCCTGAGTTCCTGATCTCTACTGTTCCAGTGTTTCCTGGATGCTGAGTTACTCCAGTCCTGGTTCCGGCCTAGTCTCTGGTGTTGCAGTTACTGCTGTTTGCTGACCTGACTGAGGGTTGCTGGTTCCTGTCATCTCATCACCTGTCTTCAGTATCCTGGCGACCTTCTGCCTGGTCGCGTTGGTGACATTGCTCAATTCCGTGTTGGTCCCAGCGTGCGGACGCTGGTTTGCTCCTAAGCCTTGCGGCTATACAAACTCGCTTGTTACACCAGTGTGCGGTCACTGGTTTGCTCCAAAGCCTATCAGCTATACAAATCTGTGTTGGTCCCAGCGTGCGGACGCTGGTTTGCTCCTAAGCCTTGCGGCTATACTAGCTCGCTTGTTACACCAGTGTGCGGTCACTGGTTTGCTCCAAAGCCTATCAGCTATACAAATCTGTGTTGGTCCCAGCGTGCGGACGCTGGTTTGCTCCTAAGCCTTGCGGCTATACAAACTCACTTGTTACACCAGTGTGCGGTCACTGGTTTGCTCCAAAGCCTATCAGCTATACAAATCTGTGTTGGTCCCAGCGTGCGGACGCTGGTTTGCTCCTAAGCCTTGCGGCTATACAAACTCGCTTGTTACACCAGTGTGCGGTCACTGGTTTGCTCCAAAGCCTATCAGCTATACATATCTGTGTTGGTCCCAGCGTGCGGACGCTGGTTTGCTCCTAAGCCTTGCGGCTATACAAATTCACTTGTTACACCAGTGTGCGGTCACTGGTTTGCTCCAAAGCCTATCAGCTCTACAAATCTGTGTTGGACCCAGCGTGCGGACGCTGGTTTACTCCTAAGCCTTGCGGCTTTACAAACTCACTTGTTACACCAGTGTGCGGTCACTGGTTTGCTCCAAAGCCTATCGGCTATACAATTCTGTGTTGGTCCCAGCGTGCGGACGCTGGTTTGCTCCTAAGCCTTGCTGCTTAACGATTCTGCTATTTGCCAGTTTCATCTGACTGCTGCTATTATCTCTGGGCTGCCCTGCCCGGTATTGGTAAGGCCGGTAGAACCTTTTGCCACATTCCATCTGAGGTTGCCTTACCCGGTATTGGCAGGGCCGGTAGAGCCTACATTGTGGATCCATTGAGGCTGCCTTGCCCGGTAATTTGGTAAGGCCGGTAAAACCGTTATGCTATTCCATCTGCAGGTTGCCTTACCCGGTATTGGCAAGGCCGGTAGAGCCTAAAGACTGTCCTGTCCGGTATATTGACAGGACCGGTAGAGTCTGCCTTCTGTCTGTGCTATATGCTGTATATATATATATATGTATGTTATTGCCATCCTAAGTTATCAAATTATTATTTCAATAAAATTGATTTTTTTTTACCTAAAACTTGTGTCTGAGAGTCATAATAAACCGTGACAGCCAGGCACCTCACTCTAGTTCCCAATCCATTAACCTCCTTCTTTCCGATTCACAGACATTTCTAGACCTCAACCCTCAAGTCAGCCGCACGCCAACACCCACGCCTCCATTCAACCTCCTTACCCTAGAATGAGTCAACACCTAACAGCCATGTCAATCATCGACCAGGCACTAGCCCACAGTACAAAAAAGACCTATGCCAGGGCTTGGACCGCTTTTAACAAATTCCTACTTTTAAATAAAACTCCTCTCAACTATTCCACGTACTCTATCTTAGACTATGCCACTCACTGTCTCCTGGCCCTCCGCCTATCCCCTCACTCCATCAGACTTCAACTTGCAGGCATACGCCATCATCTCTCTTTCATCCAACCAGATCGTCCCTCCTTATTCACAGAGTATCATGTCAAGCTATTTTTAAAAGGGCTGGAGAGGTTCCATAAAAATAATCAAATCAAGAAGAGACTTCCGATCTCGGGGGCTCTCTTTCGTAAACTGTGCGAAATCCTATCCACTAACCCCTTTGGTCAAGAAAACAGTATAGTGCTTCTTGCAGCTATCTGTCTGGGCTTTTTTGGATTCTTGAGACCAGGTGAGTTTCTCAAATCTCATTCTTCCTCGATATTTCCCACAAAGGCCAATCTACAAGCCCACTCAGATCATTTCATATTTCACCTCTCTAAATCCAAAACAGACCAAGCAGGTAAGGGCGCCCTGATACCAATATTTCCTACTCACGACAACTGGTGCCCAGTCAAGGCACTCTCTAAGTTGCAGGCACAACTGGATCCACTTCCAGACTCCAGCCCACTTCTACCAATGCACAACGGTCCTCTGTCAACTTCTACATTTATCAAACTAGTCCGTATTCTGCTATCTCGAGCGGGTGCCAACCCAAACCACTACTCAGGACACTCTTTCCGTATTGGCGCAGCTTCAGCGGCCTTCAGCCTCCATACACCTCCACACATCATCCAAAAATTAGGAAGATGGAAGTCACAATGCTTTGCTAGGTACATTCCTGACCCTAAAGACGAAATACGTCTTGCTCTTTCAACTTTGACTTATTAATTGCTAATAAAGATTTCAAATCATTGGTTGGCTCTTTTGGCCTCAAATCAGCCAGGTCTCTCGATTTTAGGCGTAGGTCTTAGTTTAGATTACGCCACAGTCATCTAGTCATAGCTTCGAGGTTAGCCCCTACCACAAGTGAGCAGGCTGAGCCTGCATTTGTGGGAGGGGCAAGAGGGCTTAAAACTGCATTCTCTCACCTCCTATTTGAGGCGTCAAGCAGTTCCCACCATCACCCTCCCTCAGGTTAACCATCTTCAGTCAAGATCAGGCCTCAAATCAGCCAGGTCTCTCGATTCTAGGCGTAGGTCTTAGTTTAGATTATGCCACAGTCATCTAGTCATAGCTTCGAGGTTAGCCCCTACCGCAAATAACAGTTATTCAAGCACATGATCTCCTCATGTCTTTCTTTACGTAGACATAAACTAGCAGTGTGGGACAGCATTGCCAGTCAAATGTTATGGTTGTTTTTTTTTTTTTTTTTTTTAAACCTAGTTGCAGGCAAGAGGTAGAAGGCAGTGCAGTGCTTAACCCTCTGAGTGACAGAGGGGTACTCAAGGCATTGGTTTGCAATGCATTGCACACCCCTGTGGCACTCAGAGTTAATAGATGTGGGACATTGCGTTTTGAAGCACACACCGAAGGTGTTAAAAACAGTATTAGAATCAATAAAATGCATATTTGATTCACTTGGTTTGCTCTATTGTAAACCTTTGCAATGTGTTGCGTATTTCTGAAATTGAAAGGGTTAATGCAGCGTGTCAGCGACAAAGAAAAAATATTATCATGATCTTCTTTATAGTAACATAGTAACATAGTAAATTAGGTTGAAAAAAGACACAAGTCCATCAAGTTCAACCTTCGCTTCATACCTCAGTAACTAAGAATTTTATAGCTTTCCTGCTACCAATTAAATTAGTCTTTATCAGACCTTCCTGATCTGCCTACTGATAAACAGTATAACTCTGTATGTTCCCTTTTGAAAGAAATGTATCTAATCTTCTCTTAAATGTGTCCATTGTATCTGCCATAACTACCTCACTGGGCAATGAATTCCACAATTTGACAGACCTTACCGTAAAAAAACCCTTCCTCTGCTGAAGTTTAAACCTCCTTTCCTCTAATCTCAAGAGGTGTCCCCTGGTCACCTGAGCAGGCCTTGGAATAAATAGCTCACCGCAGAGATCCTTGTATTGACCTCTCATATACTTGTACAATGTGATAAGGTCTCCTCTTAGTCGTCTTTTCTCTAGAGTAAATAAACCAAGTTTGTTTAGTCGTTCCTCATATGTCAAGTCCTCCATTCCCTTAATTAATTTTGTTGCTCTCCGCTGTACCCTCTCTAGTTCTAGTATATCCTTTTTCAGAACCGGTGCCCAAAATTGCACTGCATACTCAAGGTGAGGCCTTACCAATGATTTGTATAATGGCAAAATAATGTTATCCACTCTTGCTTCAATACCTCTTTTTATGCAAGACAGGACTTTGTTTGCCTTTGCTACTGCTGTTTGACACTGGTCACTGTTTCCAAGTTTGTAGTTGACAAGGATACCCAGGTCTTTTTCTAGCAACGAGTCACCTAAAATTATTCTTTATAGTGAACAAGTTATCCAATCTAACCTCTGCAGTAACCCCCACAGTGCTAAACGTCTTCTGTCAGACCCAGCATGGGGAAAAAAATCTGTCAGGTTCTGCAAAGGTAGAACAAAAATGTTGCATAGCCCACTGGCACTGAAAGGGTTAAGGGGCAGATGCTGGTTGCTCCTTGGAGTAGAGGGCCATGGACAGGCCACGCTGGGCTTGTTAAGTATATAATGTGACCATGCAGAGAAGGGTAGGGCTTGAGTTTACACACGCATGCGGCACTTAACAGTGGGCGAACACAGACATGGAGAGGCTGTGGAGCAGACAAACAGAGTGCGCAGTGAGGAGCAGAAACCAACATAGCTGAGCAAAAGGTGTGACCACAGGCAGGCAATCACAAGGATCATGAAAAGGGACAGGAGGGCTGTGAGACAGAGCTGAACACGTCAGAGCAGAAATGGTTATCCAGGGGAATAAGATTGAGTGAGAGCTAGAGAATTCCACATACATGCACAGACGCAGCGCTCCCTTAGATGGATTAGTTGTTAAATATGGTAGTGGCATTTGTGTGGGACAGGATTTAAACAGAGGTTCTGCAATGAGTGAAGTAAATATATGCCTAATAGTATGCTGTGAGGCTTACACTTATGTGATGCAAAGTGTGTCCGTAGAGGGAAACGGTAGTCATATTTTATTTAGGTAAGCATGAAATGATATGCATGTACAATAATATAAAGTGGGGAAGGACAGTATAACCAGTTTACTGGATAGCTGCAGTTTCGTGCAGCGCTCAGTAAGGGGAGTGTGATGACCACCTATATACAAATTAACCCTTTGAATGCCAGAGGGGTAAGCAACACATTGCTTTGCAATGTGTTGAGTACCCCCGTGGCACTCAAAGGGTTAACACTCAATAGTGGATTTTCCTATACATTGCATCGAACGCCTTGCAATTTGAGGAGCTGTTCTCTTCTTCAGAACAAAGTAACATAATGGGATGTGGCACAGGAGATGCCTGCACTCAAGTGGTTAATGACAGTGCCTATGAATCTGCGGGGAAGGACAGTATAACCAGTTTACTGGATAGCTTCAGTTTGGTGTGGCACCCAGTAAGGGGAGTGTGACGACCACCTATATACATATTAACCCTTTGAATGCCAGAGGGGTAAGCAGCACATTGCTTTGCAATGTGTTGCGTACCCCTGTGGCACTCAAAGGGTTAACACTCAGTAGTGGATTTCCTATACATTGCGTCGAACTCCTTGCAATTTGAGGAGCTGTTCTCTTCTTCGGAACAAAGTGACTTTACCCAGCGTGCAACGAACGCCTTGCAATTTAAGGACATGCTCTCTTCTTCTCTTTCCGTTTGTTTCAAGCACTTCTGAAATACCTTTGTGGTGCTTGTGTGTGTGTGTGTGTGTGTGTGTGTGTGTGTGTGTGTCTTGTGTTGCATGCTGTGTAGGTGCGAGTGGCAGCCATTTTTTCAGAGTTCAGGCAGATAGTGGGAGCCCCTGCAACTCCTGTGAAAATCACATCCCCATTGAATCACCCAATGGGAGCCGTAACTCCTCCTTACTGCCACTTCTGAGTGTGTTTGCCAGGCACACAGAAGTCTTCTTTTATATATATATAGACAAGAAACTAAAACAACAACTCTGTTACAATGCAACAATAGGATGCAGAATAATGTCACTTAAGATCACTTAATCATAGGTGGCATTAAATGACTTGTATAAATATTTTAAGTCTTTGTACTTTAATTTTATAGCGAAACTCGCTCAACTATTGATTTGACATGAAGGGTTAAGATCTTAAAAGCATAAGATCCTATATGCTTGTGGACATATCTACTACCGCATTGATTTGTGCTGAGACACAAGGGATTTTCTTTAATATTAGTATTTTTAATATACTGTATTATTTATTTGCCAAATAGGTTATGACTTACTCCTCATGTATAGTGTGAATGGTCTGATAACACATAAATCACAATTTATATTATCCAGTGAGGGGATAGAGGTACTTGAACTCCGTTCATCATCAAAATGTCGCCCTTAATTTGGCAACCAACCCAGGGGTGCGTTAAATATGTTGCCAGATTAAAAATGGAGGCATAAGCGTAACTGTGATGCCCCCTGAACGTGATGCCTTTCTCAGAGGGTTAATGGATGGTGTGAGTATGAGTTTTTGAGATAGAATGTGGCTGAATTGCAGGAAACATAGCAGTGGCATTCCTTCCATTAACCCTTTGAGCTCCACATCACAGCCCCTGCAATCACGCCGATGGGACATAACAGCCACCCGTGCTCCTCTGCAAACAGCTTCTGCTGCATATAAAGCTCATTCACTCATTGGAATTGCACAATATGCAGTGTTATATAACCGAGTAAATGCGCATGCATAGTGTTAGACATACCCTGCATATCTTTAAGGGTGTAGTCTGTATTTACCCCATCATCAACACGATTCTAGTTTAGAGCCATTAGCGACCAGGGAGAGTGTACCTGGTCTCAAGTCTGAGAGATAGAGCATGTAACTCATCTCAAGCCTGTGTGTTTACAAGATTGTTGCTGCAGGGGCGTATGGAGGGCTCTCCCATACCGATGAAAACTCCGGCAGTAGCTAAGTATCTTTTATGTTCTCTTTTTGTAATGTATCATTAATAAACTGTAGTTATAGGTTGTTTTTTTCCCACTACCATTGTGTGTATTTCTTTATCTTTTTCTGGAATTCCAGACCTCTAATGTAACACCCTTGTTATACAGACAAGATTCTTATGTTGCCATTTTCAACCTGGCAACATATCTAATGCGTCCCTGGGTTGGTTTCCAAATTGAGAGCTACATTTTAATAGGATACTCTTGAACTTAGGGTGGTATCGCAAGTATAAAACTGACATAGCTTTGAAAAAGCTGATGTAATTGCAAAAAGTCCATCAGTTTATTTTGTGCAAATATATCCGTGTGACAAGGGTGATCAATTTTTGTGGTTTCAATTTAACAAATCGTATATACCGAACAGGAGTAGTACCATTTAGTAGGTCTATCCACAGTGAATATCTTGCTAACACTGTAATAAGAGACAGTGGATGGCAGTAGTCCACACGCTGTTTTAATACATGTTGTATGCTACTCAAATAGATACTTGGCAGGTACAATCTGTGGTACTTTTAGTGCAGCTTAAACATAATGATATGAGTGTGTTTGATTTACCGCTATGACAGCAGTGTTAAAGCGGAACTACCACCTGTTTTAAAGATTATGTCATCTAATTACCCATCTGGCGACTAGCTGCTCAGTAGTGCTAGTTGCCAGAATAATTACCTGGTTAAATAGAAAGAGACCCTGCTCCGGGGCTGACAGGCAGTAGAGCACGCAGACATCTTGCCATAGTGACGCGCCTGTGCTGTTAGTCCCTTTTGGAGCCGAGCAGCTACAGCGCAGGCACGAAGACGTCACTATGACAAGATGTCTGCACAGTCTACTGCCTGTCAGCACGGCGCAGGGTCTCATTCTATTTAACCAGGTAATTATTCTGGCGACTAGCACTACTGAGCAGCTAGTTGTCAGATGGGGAATTAGATGACATAAACTTTAAAACAGGTGGTAGTTCCGCTATAAGTGGTAGACTTTGATACTCTGTACTCCATTAAGCTACATGCTTGTAGAATTCAAGAAGGTGATTGGCCCCTTAAAGGGGATATTTACCCCTTTACAACTTTGCCTAAATAGTTTCCTTTTAAATAATACATAATGGAAAGTGTATCCTTCTATCCAGCCTCCTCCGATGACGAAGGCTGTCTGTCTGTATACAATATAAGAAATACATAATACAGAAGTATGGAAATGGCGCCAATAGAACCTAATGTAAAGCTATAAAAATAAATAAAACAAGCAGCAACTTAATATTGCTACTATCCAAAAAATATGTGAACAAAAAAACTAGAAAATCAAGGAGAGTGCTGTAAGTTTCTGCAATAAATAATTAATATGAAATAATTTATATATGAACACAGATATATAGCATATTAATGATGTATCAATCAAAATATCCAATAGTGCTATAATTGAAGTCCTTGTATTGATGTAAAATTTGCCCAAACTCAAGTATACATTTAGCAAACTATAGAAGTGTATTGGGCTTTAGAAAGTCCTTAAGTGCAATAACAAATGACTTCCACTTTCAGGAGTATGCCGTATAGAACAATGTAGCAGCAATAGTCAGTCAAGTAGTGTAACTTAGTATCAACTTGCTGACATATAGCAATAAAACCAGTTCTTTGGATCACCCAGTTAGAAGCGGCCAGGCACTTAATATCATATGGCTTTACCTCTACCTTTCCTGTCTTGGAATCAATGTCATTGAGAGTATTTCAAAGTGCAGCCTTGCTCTATTAGTCCGAACAATCCTTATGTGGGCAAAGGGACTTAGTCCACTTAGAATCAGCTGTGCCTCCCATCTGTATCACTCTCTTGGTGTATCTAACTCTGGATGTGCAATGTAGCGAAGGATAAAACGGCAACATTTTGCTCCGTTCAATATAGTGCTGGATAAAGTAGATAGATGTATCTGAATTACAGACTCCTACGTGTTTCTTACCACTTCTGGCACTTCATCAGAGAATGAATGGGAATCCCTAGGTTGGCGTCCTTTTAAATTCTGGTGCCAAAATGACATCATCATATATGACCAAGTAAATGAAAACGTCCATATTAGAGTAGCCTCAATAAGCTTCATCAATGTATACTAATATGCTTTACCTCATCACATATAGAAATACAATATAGTACCATGTCATAGCCAAACACCATATAGTCATAATACATGGACTGAAAAGGGGTCGCTATATGCGACAAAAATGTCCCAAAGACTATGACATGTTACTATATTGTAACTCTATATGTGATTATCACAGTCTACCTTAGAGGCCTAGTTATCCTGTGCTTCCTTCCTCCATGGTGTGTCGGCCGGCATAGTTGTGGCCACCTCCGCGTTGCTGACATCATGAAACAGGCACTGGCTAGGATGCCTGTTTATGGGCCTATTCTGTGTGGCCTTATTTGGTCCCGCCTTCTCCTGCTCCTTTATAAACCTCCCTGGGCCTGGGAGTCATTGCCCTTACGTGGTGTTTCTAATAGCTTCTGCTTGCTCCGTTGTGATCCGTGCCTGTCTGAGTATTCGCTCCGTGTATGACCCTGGCTTGTTTGACTACCCACATCAGTTCTAACCTTTGGCTCTAGCTGACTAACTCGCTCCGTGTATGACCCCGGCTTGTCTGACTACCCACATTGGTTCTGACCTGTGGCTCTGGCTGACTAACTCGCTCCCTGTATGACCCCGGCCTGTCTGACTACCCACATCGGTTCTGACCTGTGGCTCTGGCTGACTTACTCGCTCCGTGTAGTCCCCGGTTTGTCTGACCTCTGGCTCTTGCTGCCTATCGCTCCGTCTAATCCCCTGCTTGTCTGACCTGTGGCTGTGACTGACTACTGGCTCTGTACTCTCTGAACTTGCCTGACCATAAGTCTCAGTGTTTCATGGTTCTGGCCTGCTCTCGCTCCCTGTTGCCTCAGTTACCGTTACCTGTGGTGCTCCACCCGCACCACGGTCCTATTCTCTGGTGTCTCTCAGTAGTGCAGTTCACAGAACAGTGTGCAGCTCCGGGTAGGAGCCTTGGTCCTATCATCCTGTGTTCTGGGGTTGGTGGGCTATACTATTATTACTGTACTTATTAATAAAGGTGGATTTATATTTTATTTTCATGTCTGTCCTTATTTGCCTAATTACCATGGCAGTGATGAGGTAAAGCATATTTTGAGGCTACTATAATATGGAGGTTTTAATTTACTTGGTCATATATGATGTTATGTTGGTGCCAGAATTTAAAAGTAGGCCAACCTGGGGATTCCCATTCATTCCCTGAGGAAGCGCCAGAAGTGGTACTGACCACTTAGGAGTTTGTAGTTCGGATACATCTGCTTTATCCAGTGCTATATTGCACAGGACAGAATTTTGCCATTTTATCCATTGCTACATTGCAAAGCCGGAGTTGGATACACCAAGAGACTGATACGGACGGGAGGAACAGCTGAATCTAAGAGGACTGAGTCTCTTTGCCCGTATAAGGATCGTTCGGACTAATGGAGCGAGGCTGCACTTTGAAATACGATCCTTGACATTGATTCCAAGATGGGAAAATTAGAGGTAAAGCCACATGATATTAAGTGCCTGCTCGCTTCTATTTGGTTGATCCAAAGAATTGGTTTTATTGCTACATGTCGGCAGGTTGATACTAAGTTACACTACTAACTGACTATTGCTGCTACATTGTTCTATAAGGCATATAGCTGAAAGTGGGAGTCATTTGTTAGTGCACTTAAGGCTTTCTGCCTGTAAGCTGGAGCTATCTCTGGCCAATGAGAGTGCTCCAGCTTACATGCAGAAATCCTCAGTCATCGGAAGAGCCTGGATAGAGAGAGGGATCAGAGGAAGAGTGACAGACTGTGGTACAGAGCTGGTCACCACAGTCTGTCTGGAAGTAGGTCGCAGGGCAGTATTTATGAATTGAATTTCGACCAAATAACGATTTTAAAAAATAAATTAATACATTATTCCACCTATTCGCTATATAACCTACATTTTAAGACAAACTTGTATAGGTGTGATAGATCCCATTTAAGCAGCTATTATGGCAGTGGAGCAGTAAAACCATGCCACTGTTCTGTCTGCATTACTGTCAGCTATCTGACTGACTACTGCTAGGTACAGAAGATGAAAGCAGTGCCCAGATTACCTGCAGCTAATACAGGAGCAGATTTCAACCAATGGGCTTGTCTCTGTCAGGCCAGATAGCTTTATACCTGATTGGATTGGTAACTAAAGAGCTACCAGTAGCTTGCAAACTACTTGTTGGAGATTCCTTCTCTAGATGAATTGGATATTTTCCTAGTTCAGAACAGTATAGGTAAATATACCTGTTAGTTTCAGTGTAAATATGATGTTGATCCAGGGAGATATCAGACTACCTTTTGGAGACAGGCAGGGTTTTCTTTTATCTGCTTGGGCATAATTGGAAATGACTTCAGTAAGGTTTTTTTTCCTCCTTCCTCTTGGTGATGTGGCTGGGTTCGACCTTGATGGATGCATATCTATATTTTTTGTTTCCCCAATTTCATCAACTGTGTTACTAATATATAAAGCGGCTTCATGTGTACATAGTGCATTTCTGATCAACTCAGTTTTAACCCTTTGAGTGCCAGAGGGGTATGCAATGCATTGCTTTGCAATGCATTCCGTACCCCTCTGGCACTCAAAGGGTTAATGTGATATTACTGTTAAACCAATAATAATGTTTTAATGTGAAAAAAAATACATTTTATATATTTATTATAAGATTTTTGTTCTGGGTAAAATAAGGGTACTCTCAGTTCTGGGAAATTCTTCATTAAAAAGTGTTTAAAGCTCACCTGACCACATAATGCCTTTTTTAGATCTAGTTGATGCTAAGGAAGTAGAGGTTGAGGCGATATGTAATCTCAGACAGACTAGTATTGATTTTTTTAATTACTAACCGGACAACTCAGAAGTCCAAGTATTAAGTAGGTGGTTATCTTTTGTCCTTAATCTATTCTCAACCACTCTTGAGATTCATTCATACAACAGTTATCATTAAAATTATGCTTTGAAGCTATTATTGACAGGGAACCTATTGACACTGTAAATTTACAGCAAAAATAGCCAAGATGATATATTGGATCCAGCAGAGGGTTGTATACCCTTTTTCTTTAGACCTTCTTCAATGTTTAATTCTACTCACTATAGGAGAAGTCAATTTGACTCCTCTTATATTGCTGCTATACAATATTTTACCAGAATGAAGAAAAGTATGTTGTCTGCTTCTTGGTGGAATCTGGTGAAAAAAGGAAAGGGAGGCTAACCCCCCTCCAAAGAAAAACAGGCACAAAACACTGACAATTGTCATAGTCTGCTGACAAGGGAGGGGGTGGGCGGGGTGCCATCGTCATCCAAAACCATTGGATTTGAATACTGGAGACTAGTAGAATCCTCCTGATGGATTATTGTGTTTTGGATGACCCCCACATTTAAAAAGTCTTTTTGTTGATAAATAGAATACCCATATGTGGATGGTGTGGTCTCAATAAGGGAGATGGAATTTCTTTGTGAAAATTACATAAGTGTCTTTATATTACAACCTCCCAAAAATACAAGAGTCCCTCTCCAATCCCACTGGTCTTCATCATTTCAGGCATTGATTACTATAAAATTTCAGTTGTAATACGCACTGTGTATAATACAAAGGTGTAAATTTTCTACCCAAGGTTTTAAGGAAGAATTAAGTATATGTACACTTCAATACCATATCTTACACTCTTCCCTCTCTCTCACTCTATCCACCTCCATTACTTTGAGCCCCTGAGAAGGCAGCCGGGGAGCTCCACCCAGCTTCCTTGTTTGCTGTTATATCCCTGCACATTGATAAATGTGTTGGTGCCCTGTTAGAACCTTCAGGATGACAACTGTGAAGTCTAACTGTATTGGTGAGAAGTTTACAATAAACCAGTTCATCAGCTGTGGATCATCCATCATGTGTAATTTATCTCCTAAATTGTTAATGTGGAATGCAATATGTGGGATATACCACACAGGTTTTGAGTTCAAGATTTGGGCATCATCACAGCAATGTAGAATGAAGTTCTACCCTGATAGCTTACTGCATCTTTATTTGATGTACCATGATAAGGACCCTTCTGTTCTCACAGTCATTCGTATAGAGCAGGAATGTCAAATCTAGGACCACACATTCAACATTACCCACAGAAGAAGGTAATAAGCTGCTAGGGTCTATGTGTGTTTTATATATTGTATATATATATATTAATACAAAACAGCAGTGAAGCATTCATTCTAATGGATGTCTATTCTTGGGTGCTATTTCCAGAGCTAAGCCTTTAAAGATGTGACTTTATTATAGAAAAGCACTCAGCTTCAAATGTAGAAAAAAACATTATTTTATTGGATCAAAGTTTCAGTTACAGTGACCTTCATCAGGACATTTACAAAGTGAAAAAAGGGGCTTCCAAACAGGTGTCTCGACAGAGCACTGATGTCATGTAAAGTCTTGTGACGATAATTAGCATAAACACAATCAAAATGAAAAATTATAGTACTGTGTAACTGAAGTAGATTAAAATAACTGCAGAGGATGCATATATTGCAAACAGTGCAAATCATTCTGAATGTCATATTAATTATCAGACAATTCACTACATATTAAGTTAGAATTACATAACCCTCAGTGATAATGAGCTCAATAACGGAACCCTTAGATACCAACATCAGCGACAGGTTACCCCCCAACCTCATACTGCCCAAAGGAAAGCAATGTGACCTGTGGGATAATGCCCACAGCGGATGCCGCACTCACATGTGGAAGTTAAAACACAACCTTCTACCATGCAGAACCAGGCAACACCACCACGCTGAACAGCAGTGTGAGTGGTTCGCCTACGCAAACTATCTCAAGCAGCCAATGAGGGGAACCTATGATGATCGGACAATATAAGGGACATGACCATTCCAAAAAGAGCAGTAGATGGGGTGATGTCCGTCTTAAAGTGGCTTAACCCATAGTTTAAACACCCATGATACATCAACAAACGATATTACCAGGAGGATACAGCACATAGGTCCCTCCCCAGTGCAACTGTGCCCCAAGCAGACCGTGCCCAAACACATAACTGTGTATCTATAGGAATCTATGCTACATTGTCTGACACCCCAGCATTGTTCCACTGGTAGTCACAGATCCAGAACCTCACATACCTCCAATAACGGAGCCCTTAGTTTCAGCCAGTAGCAACATTGTTGCAACATGTGATTTGCTAGATTAGCGAATCACATGTTGCAAAAGCCGAATGACAAGGACAGTATTTATAAATATTATCCCTGTCACATCACTTTGCCTTCCTCCATCTTACACACTGCTGAGGTGGAGAGAGACATCTTGCTGCTGGTAGCTGATCATTCCTGATCGTTCCTGCTTCTGCTAAAAAAGTAAAAAAAAAAAATATATAAATTTTAACCCCATTGATCACTTATTGCAGTGATCAATACATTTTCCCCTCTCTGATCACTCTATTAGCTTTAGCTGATCTGTGGTACTTTCCTCCCCCCAACCTCTTGTATTTTTTTTTTTAATAAAAAAATGATTATTTAGTGAATTTTAGGTAGTTTAGCTAGGTAGTTGGGTAGGTTTAGTCGTCGTGCGTTAGGGAAAGGTTTAGGGTTAGGTTTTGGTTTAGGAGTAGAGTAGAAAAAAAAAAAAAAAAATTATTTTATTTAAAAAAATATATTTTTAAAGATTTTTAGAATAAATTATTATATTTTAGGTAGGTAGTTGAATTGGGTTAGGTAGCTTCAGGGAATACTGAGTTAGGGTAAGGCTTAGGGATAGACTTAGGTTTAGGAGTAGCGTAGGAAAAAAAAAAAAGTTTATTTTATTTAAAAATTGATGTTATAAGCTAGTTTAGATAGGTAGTTGGGATGGGTTAGGTAGGTTCAGAGAATATGTGGGTTAGGGTAAGGCTTAGGGATAGATTTAAGTTTAGGAGTAGCGTAGGTAAAAAAAAATGCCAAAAACATTTTATCATAGGAATAGTGATCGTTTGGGGTGAGAGTTAGGTATAGAAGTTGGTAATTTATTTAGTTTAGAGTAGGTGTATACAATGCAGCGGAGGTACAGTTTAGAAGAGGCGTATTCCTTTTTGGCATCTGACTCGGATGCCACAGACACTGCGTCAGCCTTCGACATCACTTAGTTTTTGGAGATTGAGAGTCGCTCTAGTGATGACGCTGGGCCTTCTGTCAAAAAAAAGATGCACTGCCCCAAGAGCTGCCCCAGCAACTGCCCCAAGAGCTTCCCAGGCAAATGCACCAAGAGCTGCCCCAGCAACTTCCCAAAGAGCTGCCCTAAGAAATGCCCCAAGACCTGCCACAAGTACTGCCCCAAGACCTTCTGCAAGTACTGCCACTCCTGCTGATGAATGGGTATCACCAGCCAATTTATGCCCACAAATTCCTGAATTCACAGGCAACCCAGGAATTCAAGTGGATGTGGCAGGATCTACCCATGTTCAGTTTTCTGATTTATTTTTGGGGGAAGAAATTTTGGGGGAAATTGTGTCACAAACCAATTTATATGCAGCCCAATATATTGCCGTCAACCCATAAGTGTTCGTTTCCAAGGAAGAAATGTGGCAACCCACAGACCTTTTAGAATTTAAGAAATTCTGGGCCCTAACAATGACAATGGAAATAATAAAAACAAAACAAAACAAATATTAGATCATACTGGAGTAAAAATGCCATATGTGATACCCCTATATTCGCCAAAACAATAACCAGGAATAGGTATGAAATGACTTTGTGCTTAATGCACTTTAGCGATAATACCCTTTTCCACTCAAAAGAACACTCCCAGTATGATGGACTGTTCAAAATTTGCCCCCTAATAAATCATTTACAGGAAAAGTTTGCCCAGTTATATACCCCCCAAAAACACATAATGTCACAGCTTACCTTGGTTTCAGCGGCTGTTCATGCCGCACGGATGACGCAGGAAGATGGCAGCGGTTGGATGCAACAGAGCAAGATGCGTCATCTGCAGGTGCAAGTGTAGCAGGCCACTGTTTTATGCCATGCTTCCTGTAGTCTCCTCCTACCTACTTCCTTCCTCTGAGCCTGCTCTCCTACCTACTTCCTGAGGAGGGGTTTAAAGGGCAGTCTGAGTCCTGACTCAGTTGCACTTGCGTTGTTGTACAAAGCAGTTCTGTGTCCTTGGGCTCTATGTATGACCTGGCTTGTCTGACCATGATCAGACCATCCAATCTGGTGCTGACCTGTGGCTCTGTCTGACTATTCTCCTGCCCTATCCTTATAGTGGACACCCAATCTGGTGCAGACCTGTGGCTCTGGCTGACTACCTGAACTGTGTATGACCCGGCTTGTCTGACTACCCTTTCTGGTGCTGACCTGTGTCTCTGTCTGACTAGTCTCTTGTTTGTTCCCTGTACCTAGCAGACACCCAATCTGGTGCGGACCTGGGGCTCTGGTAGACTAGCTCTATACTGACTGCAAGCATGAGTCAGGTTTCTGCTTTCACTATGCTGACTGTAGGCATGAGTCAGGTATATGCTTTCGCTATACTGACTGCAGGCATGAGTCAGGAATATTCCTCGTTCATCGGATCAAGACTTTGTGTTCCTGTTCCTGCTCTTGTTCTAGCTCCTATTCCGTTCCTGTTCCAGCTCCTGTTTCCATCTGAGACTACCAGTGGCTTCGGCTTAGTCTCCAGCAGTGTGGTCAATCTTGGCAGCCTACTATTCCTGTTAGTAGCGCTTGCTAGCTGTGACCATCTGCTTGTTCCTCTTATATTACTATTGTGTACTACCTTACTTATATTTTAATAAATTGCATTTAACTGTAGCATACTGACTCCTGAACATCTCTGGGGAACCGTGACAGTACGCAAGGGCCATGAATTGAGATGGTGATAGTAATGCAGTTCTTCAAAGCATCCTGGAGTATTGACCAATTGCCTTTTGCCATACAAACGTTGTTGCGACGCACCACGCAAATCGAACGCACTAATCCACAAGTGGTGGCCACCCCCACTCCCTCCCAGGCACCAGTGGCTCAAAACTCTTCTGATGCAGGCATGATCAGGGGGTTGTCAGGTTCTGCTCATCTCCCACAGCGGTATGGTAGGGACCCAGACGCTTGCCGTGGTTTCCTCAATCAACTCGGCATATACTTTGAGATGGTTCCGCATGCCTTCCCTTCTGAGCGCAGTAGGGCTGGCTTTCTGATTTCTCTCCTCACTGGTAGGGCGTTGACCTGGGCTAACCCACTATGGGAGATGGACAAACCCATTGTGTATAACTTTATGGAGTTTGTGGACTCCTTCAGGAAAATATTTGATAGGCCAGGCCTCGTGACCAGGGCGCACGTACTGTGGCGACTACTCTATTGAAGTTTGCAACCTGGCTGTGGAAGTAGGCTAGAATAATGAGGCCGTGATAGCCGCCTTTTCCCAAGGGCTGTGTGACACATTGAAGGATGAAATCGCGGCATGTGAATTACCTAAAGATTTGGACAAATTGATTTAGTTTTGCTAATACTAATCAACTTGGGTGGAGCTAATCAAAGGAGACAGGAGGTTAAAAAAACCACAAGCTGCCTGACCAGGACCCTTACTCCTGAGGTACAAAAATGAAAAATACAAAACCACTTGGTCTAGCTCTTAACTGGTAATTGGATAAACCCTCGACGCTCAGAACCATCAGCGGGCAAATGAACCATAAAAACAATATTGTATACTAAAACCATACACAAGCTTCATATGCACATAGCAACCAGTACAAAAATACTTGAATAGACAAACACTCTAAAGGTAACAAATATATTTATTGTTATTATTAAAAAGTGATAAACAATAATAAACAAAAAAACAGCAGAACCACCCTCCTACATAAGAAGGATAGCACTACCTAAATGTTAAAATGCTGGGATCTACCTCTGAGGCACCACAAACACATAACAGATTGGGATGTCACAGATCTATCCCTCAAATTGCTCTCCACAATGAAGCCAATAGGTCAATAAACCATCCGGCTACAAAGTGTCTATACATATATCATAAAGGGCAAAGTAATGGGTTGTAAGCGCTCTATACAACACGTAATATAGTATAGTCTTCTTAAAATTCCACTTTATTATATATTAAAATTCAGCTGTTAGGTGGACCTCACAAGCATCTACATCAAACATTATCATGTAGACACAATATAAAAAAGAAGAAAGAGAAAAACAGAGCAAAGGAATACTTCTAAGAGTAGTATTAATCGCTACACAAGGATTATATATACCCTTCTCCCTCCAATGGTTTTACTCACATTTGTGAGAGGATTCTCCTGCCTCTCAGTATGATTCGTCTGCACCAATTACAGGGATATCTCACCAGGTGGGACGCCTTTATGTAGTTCTCCAGATGTGATGAACTCAAATATCAAGATGTTTAAGTTTGTTGTTCTCAATTTATTTCGCATGTAACAACATCATGCGAACTTTTGTAGAGAACTTTTTATAATGATAAAAAAAGGCAGTATGGTTATCTGGTTCCCACCTACTTAGCGAGTATGGAGGTACCAAGTAACGACAGTATATCTTTATTGGAACTTAAGAATATATAACTATATTTAAAATTAAAAAATCTCTGCCAAATTCCCTCTAGGGATGTTATATGAGAGGTTAATATGACAAATATAAAATGAAGCCTTAAATATCTATGTTGAAAAAGTTTGAAACAGGAATGGAGTTAAAGATAATAGTATCCAACTCACAATTAACTTATTGCTAGGATAACAAGCTCAACGCGTTTCGTGACTGTTAATGGTCACTTCCTCAGGAGCAAATCAAATTTAATAGCTTACCTTAATTGTATTATATAGAGAGGAGACCAACAAGGGGCGCCAAAAAACCTTCGCATTATTCTTTACTGGACGCTATCGTCCTCCACGTGGGCTCGGCCAAACCTGAAGTACGCACAGCCACTTCCGCGTTCCATCTTTGGAACGCAAGCGGGCAGTGCGACCAGATAGGAACGAGTCCCGAAGTGGATGTCAGCGCTCTTTGGCACCGTTAGTGGCTACCACATTTCAATAAGGACACAGTACAGGGTGGTCCAAAGTGTGTGCATTGATTTGCAACACCTACGGACCAATTCCGATAGTATCCCAGTGATTTAGAGGTTAATTCACCACCAACAGTGTCCCTAAAAAACTTACCAACCTAGATGGAAAACATGTATAAAAGAATATATATAAAAAACATATATGGAAAATATAATAGGATGATATAGAAAACTTTAAAAATAATTTAAAAAATAATTTTAAAAACATGAAGCTACATCAATTTCGGCATTGATCCCATTACATCCCATTGTATTTAATGTATATATCCAGTATGCTTCTTGGGTACAGAGTTTTTTATATCTATTGGCTGTGGACTCAGGGATATGTTCCAATCCTAATACTGATAGATTCTTTAAGCCACCTTGAGGGCATGTATTAAAATGTCTTGGTACACCATGAGATTCATCTTTTTTCTTTATTTTACCTCTGTGTTCTTGTATTCGTTTTTTCAGAGGTCTAATGGTGCGTCCAACATATCTTGTACCACATCCGCAGATTAACATATATACAACATATTCTGTGTTACAACTAATATGTTGATTTATTCTATACGTTTGATTATTGGTGCCCAAAAAGACTTTGATTCCATTTCCCATGAATGGGCAATTCACACACCTAGGTTGATAACATTTATGGGTACCTTTTGGTTTTAATCCTTGTTTGTTTTCAATATTTAAAATTTTTGGCCGGCTTGGTGCTATATATGAGCGAATGTTGCGATTTTCCACAGGGACACTGTTGGTGGTGAATTAACCTCTAAATCACTGGGATACTATCGGAATTGGTCTGTAGGTGTTGCAAATCAATGCACACACTTTGGACCTCCCTGTACTGTGTCCTTATTGAAATGTGGTAGCCACTAACGGTGCCAAAGAGCGCTGACATCCACTTCGGGACTCGTTCCTATCTGGTCGCACTGCCCGCTTGCGTTCCAAAGATGGAACGCGGAAGTGGCTGTGCGTACTTCCGGTTTGGCCGAGCCCACGTGGAGGACGATAGCGTCCAGTAAAGAATAATGCGAAGGTTTTTTGGCGCCCCTTGTTGGTCTCCTCTCTATATAATACAATTAAGGTAAGCTATTAAATTTGATTTGCTCCTGAGGAAGTGACCATTAACAGTCACGAAACGCGTTGAGCTTGTTATCCTAGCAATAAGTTAATTGTGAGTTGGATACTATTATCTTTAACTCCATTCCTGTTTCAAACTTTTTCAACATAGATATTTAAGGCTTCATTTTATATTTGTCATATTAACCTCTCATATAACATCCCTAGAGGGAATTTGGCAGAGATTTTTTAATTTTAAATATAGTTATATATTCTTAAGTTCCAATAAAGATATACTGTCGTTACTTGGTACCTCCATACTCACTAAGTAGGTGGGAACCAGATAACCATACTGCCTTTTTTTATCATTATAAAAAGTTCTCTACAAAAGTTCGCATGATGTTGTTACATGCGAAATAAATTGAGAACAACAAACTTAAACATTTTGATATTTGAGTTCATCACATCTGGAGAACTACATAAAGGCGTCCCACCTGGTGAGATATCCCTGTAATTGGTGCAGACGAATCATACTGAGAGGCAGGAGAATCCTCTCACAAATGTGAGTAAAACCATTGGAGGGAGAAGGGTATATATAATCCTTGTGTAACGATTAATACTACTCTTAGAAGTATTCCTTTGCGCTGTTTTTCTCTTTCTTCTTTTTTATATTGTGTCTACATGATGATGTGGATGATGCTTGTGAGGTCCACCTAACAGCTGCATTTTAATATACAATAAAGTGGAATTTTAAGAAGACTATACTATATTACGTGTTAAATAGAGCGCTTACAACCCATTACTTTGCCCTTTACAACTTGACTCACAACAGTAAGCGGCAACTTCAACACCAAACGATAATAATAATAAATTGAATAAGTGGTTTTTATACATCAAAATACCACCAATATGACAAGCATTTCTATCTCAGCCAGACAACAGAGGAAAGAAAATTTAAAACAATTTATAAATAATAAAAATGAGGGACTTGTGAAAGACATAAATATGCCGGACTTAACAACATTATTCAACAAATTAGAACAACTATTGAGTGCAGAAATGAGACATCTATGGGATAGTTTATTATTAGAACAATACCTGGCCAGAAATATAATCCCTAGGGGTCTACGTTTAGTGAAACAGTCTCCCTTTCCAGATATACAATTCACTGATAAATGGAATTCCATATTGGAAGATTGTTCCCTCCAATTAATTAAACATCTTCTAGACTATAGACAATCTCGTCTAGCGAATATAGAACAAGAAATAAATAAGCTCAATGTAGAACTGAACAAACACGAGGGATCACCCAGATTTAAAGAATTGGATCAAAGAGTTAATAATAATATAAACAAGATTGAGAGGGAACTTAAAAACAGAAAAGAAAATAAACTCAATAGAGATTTAGGTGATTATGATCAGCAACGACAAATCCCTAGATACAACAGAAATGGGAATTTCAATAAGTACAAAATCATTAATAATCAGGGAAATAGAAGACAACAAGAGAAACAATCAATTCAACAACAACATTTAAATACAAAACATAATCAAAAACCCAATGATACACGGAAAAATATACAACAAGAAATAATAACACCGATTACCGATAGTCCTGCCGAAAACACAGTCCAGATTCCTCTGAAAAATTCATTTCTACCACTTGAGAAAGAATTGAAAGAAATTGAACATTTAATCAAACAGAAGGAGACTGAATTGGGGGCTAGACCCAAAAATGGACATAGAAATACGATAGACACCAATATTTCTGATATACCCACCGACAATACAATCCATGCAGTACAAACAAATACCAACACTACTACCATTACACCTTTTTTGGGGGAGGGCCGAGGATTGGAACGATTCACGGGGTGGACCACCAAAACAGCCAAGGCAAGACGAAAAAGAGGAGGGGCTGTAGAGGAGGGAGAAAAAACAACAAGCCCAGAAAACACCCCAAAGAAATCGAAATCCGAATGATACCGGCCCATAATTATGATAATGGCATATACAACCTTTCAGATATAGATCTTGAAGCCAAATATGTAGCTATCTTATCAAAAGGTTTAAAATTCGCCCCTACAGCCACATCAGATGACTTCGGGTTTTTTATGGATCTACAAAAATTTGTAAGAAAACTGACATTACAGAGATATTATGCTGAGAAGTCTAATGAAGAAGTTCCGTTTGATGATAAAGATATAGAAATCTTACAAATTCTAGAGAATTTGAAGGAGACTGCAAAAGATGAAACTAATAATAAGGAATTTATCAGAAGTAATTTTAAACCAAAATCTAATTTCTATCCGGTGCACAAAAAAAGGCCCCTACATAGAAAGCTTTTATCAGATGGTTTTGGATCAATATAATAAAGAAGTAAAAGGTCACAAAATTAACAAAGACAATTTACTCCCACAAGAAAGAATAGCTCTTAAACAATTAGCTAAAAATAAGAACATCACCATAAGGGAAGCTGACAAAGGTGGATCAGTGGTGGTTCAAAATACTATAGATTACATCAAGGAGGGTTTTAGGTTAGTACAGGATCAAGAATTCTATCAGTTATTGGATAACAATCCTACTACAATATACCAATCAACCCTCAAAATATTTTTACAAGATGCACTTAAACAAGGTATCTTAAGTAAGCAAGAATACAAATATATCTATCTTGAACAACCAGACCCAGCTTTTCTTTACCATGCACCTAAAATTCATAAAAATATCATATGCCCCCCAGGCAGACCCATTATAGCTGGTACAAATTCTATGACCACTAATTTGTCAGCCTATTTAGATTTTTTTCTACAGAAATATGTAAAAAATCTACCCAGCTACATAAGAGATACCCAACATGTGTTGGAACAACTGCAACACCTTAAAACAGAAGAACAATATATATGGGCCACTTTGGATGTAGAGGCATTATACACCAACATAGAGCACAACAAGGGTTTAGAAGCATTAACATTCTTCTTCAATAAAGATCCAGATATACCGCCTGCTCAAAAAAAGTTTCTCATCCAGTGTGCAGAATTCATGCTAACCCACAATTTCTTCACTTTCCAGCAAAAATGGTACCTTCAGATTAGGGGAACGGCCATGGGCACGAGGTTCGCGCCTTCCTACGCTAATTTGTTCATGCGACATTGGGAAGCCTGTGAGCCTTGGTTAAATGGCGGGGCAGGCGCGGATCTCGTGTACTATGGCCGATATATTGATGATATTCTGATAATATGGAAAGGTAGTTTGGAGAAGTTAGATTCCATGCTATTAGCATTCAATAAGAACTACAGAGGCTTAAAATTTACCATCAATATACAGAAATCGCAGATAGAATTTTTGGATCTAACCCTATCATTTGATACTAACCAAACTATCAGAAGCCAAACATATCGAAAACCAGTAGCATCAAATCAATATATAGCAGCCAATAGTGGACATTACCATAAATGGCTTACAAATGTACCATTTGGACAACTACACAGGTTAAAAAGAAACTGTAGTAACCCTTAAGATTTTGAAAAGGAAAGTCAAGTTCTGGTCCAACAATTTAAAGAAAAAGGGTATAGTGATGAACTTTTAAACACAGCCCTTAATAGAGCAAGGGAGTTAAATCGTGAGAAAATTTTAAAAAAGGAAAAGAAGAACAAGAAGAACAAGAAGGACAAACAAGGCATAATTTTCACCACACAGTTTAATGTTTTCGGCAAGAAAGTGAAAAGAATTTTTAATCAACATTGGGGAATATTAAAGCAGGACCCTATTTTGGGACAATATATTGGCGAACATCCCACTATAACATATAGGAAAAATCGCAACATTCGCTCATATATAGCACCAAGCCGGCCAAAAATTTTAAATATTGAAAACAAACAAGGATTAAAACCAAAAGGTACCCATAAATGTTATCAACCTAGGTGTGTGAATTGCCCATTCATGGGAAATGGAATCAAAGTCTTTTTGGGCACCAATAATCAAACGTATAGAATAAATCAACATATTAGTTGTAACACAGAATATGTTGTATATATGTTAATCTGCGGATGTGGTACAAGATATGTTGGACGCACCATTAGACCTCTGAAAAAACGAATACAAGAACACAGAGGTAAAATAAAGAAAAAAGATGAATCTCATGGTGTACCAAGACATTTTAATACATGCCCTCAAGGTGGCTTAAAGAATCTATCAGTATTAGGATTGGAACATATCCCTGAGTCCACAGCCAATAGATATAAAAAACTCTGTACCCAAGAAGCATACTGGATATATACATTAAATACAATGGGATGTAATGGGATCAATGCCGAAATTGATGTAGCTTCATGTTTTTAAAATTATTTTTTAAATTATTTTTAAAGTTTTCTATATCATCCTATTATATTTTCCATATATGTTTTTTATATATATTCTTTTATACATGTTTTCCATCTAGGTTGGTAAGTTTTTTAGGGACACTGTTGGTGGTGAATTAACCTCTAAATCACTGGGATACTATCGGAATTGGTCCGTAGGTGTTGCAAATCAAAGCACACACTTTGGACCACCCTGTACTGTGTCCTTATTGAAATGTGGTAGCCACTAACGGTGCCAAAGAGCGCTGACATCCACTTCGGGACTTGTTCCTATCTGGTCGCACTGCCCGCTTGCGTTCCAAAGATGGAACGCGGAAGTGGCTGTGCGTACTTCCGGTTTGGCCGAGCCCACGTGGAGGACGATAGCGTCCAGTAAAGAATAATGCGAAGGTTTTTTGGCGCCCCTTGTTGGTCTCCTCTCTATATAATACAATTAAGGTAAGCTATTAAATTTGATTTGCTCCTGAGGAAGTGACCATTAACAGTCACGAAACGCGTTGAGCTTGTTATCCTAGCAATAAGTTAATTGTGAGTTGGATACTATTATCTTTAACTCCATTCCTGTTTCAAACTTTTTCAACATAGATATTTAAGGCTTCATTTTATATTTGTCATATTAACCTCTCATATAACATCCCTAGAGGGAATTTGGCAGAGATTTTTTAATTTTAAATATAGTTATATATTCTTAAGTTCCAATAAAGATATACTGTTGTTACTTGGTACCTCCATACTCACTAAGTAGGTGGGAACCAGATAACCATACTGCCTTTTTTTATCATTATAAAAAGTTCTCTACAAAAGTTCGCATGATGTTGTTACATGCGAAATAAATTGAGAACAACAAACTTAAACATCTTGATATTTGAGTTCATCACATCTGGAGAACTACATAAAGGCGTCCCACCTGGTGAGATATCCCTGTAATTGGTGCAGACGAATCATACTGAGAGGCAGGAGAATCCTCTCACAAATGTGAGTAAAACCATTGGAGGAAGAAGGGTATATATAATCCTTGTGTAGCGATTAATACTACTCTTAGAAGTATTCCTTTGCGCTGTTTTTCTCTTTCTTCTTTTTTATATACATATATCATAAACATATGAACAATCCTCATTACCTCATCATTACCTCATCTGCTTGTTCCTGTTATATTACTATTGTGTACTACCTTACTTATATTTTAATAAATTGCATTTAACAATGCCGTACTGACTCCTGAACATCTCTGGGGAACCGTGACACATAAGTATAGATGAATCCCTTTTGAAATATAAAGGCAGGTTAAGTTTCAAGCAATACAACCCCTCCAAGCGATCCAAATTCGGCATTACATTTTATAAATTGTGCAATTATTTATAAAATCCCCCCCAACCCTCCAAAAGAAAAACCCACAAAAAGCACTGCAGGGTTTGCTACAGCAAGGGAATACGGGCAGACACCACCACTTACTGTCTTGACTGCCCTTCCAAACCTGGCCTCTGCATTGGTGACCGCTTCAGGCAATACCATGCAGGCACAATGCAGTAGTGTTTAAAGTTTAGTTTATTATTTGGCCACTTTTCCCCCCTGAAATATCCTGTTTTTTTATTTTTTAAAACACATCCCTCCTTAAATCTAACACTATAAAAATATAATGGGAAGCAAAGCACCTTAAGTTTTTTCCCATCTCTGATAATGGAAACACACATATTCTCTACTGGGCCCAGTAGCTCCCCCAAACCCTGAAAAACCCATGCATATGGGGCATTGTCGTACTCAGACGATGTAATTCACCACTAATGTAAAGCACTTAAAAAATCTGCAAATATCATCTGATTGAAATCCAGAGCAACACTAAAATACCTGTGAAAAAATGGTGTTTCTCTTCCTTACTGCAGGTTTTGGGAGGGACTGGTGATAGAGTGGCAGCGAAAAAATTGATAAAAAATGCAAATAGAATGAAAGCCAGGGTTGTCTGCTCTTCTACAACATATACTTTTGGGGGTAAAATTCATTGCAGCATTGCTAAACAGCCCAAAATGAGACAATGCACCAGCTGTAAAAATGTCATGTCTGTAAAAGGAAATGTACATGTTACAACTGGGACCAGTAGCTCCCCAAACCCTGACGAACCTATGCATATGGGGCGTTGCCGTACTTAGAAGAAGGAGCCGAACACTAATCAATGCAGTTTATAAAATCTTCTCCTATCCTGTGCTTGAAATTCACATTAACACTGAAATCTAAGTGTGAAAACTGTTGAATTTTTTTACTTATGTCAAGATTTACAAGGAATTGGTGGTAAAATGGCTACGTAAAAAATTTGAAAACACACCTAAAATGAAAGCTGGGGGTGTGTACTTTCCAAAAATAGACATTTTTGGGGGTAAATTTTAAAGTGAAGCACTGGTACACAGCCCCAAATGAGACATGGCACAAATGACGCAAGCTGTGAAAATTCAAAGTGTGAAACTGGAAATGCGCATGTTCCAATTTGGGCCCCGTAGCTCCCCCAAACCTTGAGAAACCTATGCATATAGGGTATTGCTGTACTCACTTTAGGGGGAAATCTTAAAGTGGAGCACTGTTACACAGCCCCATTTGAGACATTGCACCAGCTGAACAAGATGTGAAGATTAAATATTTGTACAAAATTGGGTCCCATAGCTTCCACAAACCATGAGAAACCTATGCATATGGGGCATTGCCGTACTCAGAAGAAGGAGCTGAACACTAATCAATGCAGATTATAAAATCTTCACCTATCCTGTGCTTGAAATTCACATCAGCATTGCAATTGTGTGAAAGTGTGAAACTGGAAACGCGCATGTTCCAATTTGGGCCCCGTAGCTCCCACAAACCTTGAGAAACCTATGCATATGGGGTATTGCCATACTTAGAAGAAGGAGCTGAATACTAATCAATGCATTTTTTTAAATTTTCAACTATCCAGTGCTTGATATCAACACTAATATTGAAATGTAAATGTGAAAACTGCAAAAAAACAAAATATTACCACAATTTTGATAAATATTTCTGGAAAAATAGCTGCTTAAAAAACTCAAAAATTCTCCGGATTATCTACCTTACGTTGTCTACTTTTCAGAAACATATACCTTTGTGGGACATTTTTGGTACTGGCACAGTCAACTAAGCTATGATGCTCACATGCCAATTGGTAAAAAATTACAGGTTGGAAATAATGGTGTACATCTTGTAATATTTACCTTGTAAATGTGAGAAAGGGACTGAAATACTAGGCATATGGGCACTCTCATATTCAGGAGAAGCAAATGAATATATGTAGGGGTATTTTTTTTTGTAATGAACTAACAGTATACAAATCCTGACAGGAAAATGTAAGCAAAAAGGTTTTTTTTTTTTTTTGTTTTTTTTTTCCTCTTTTTTTCTGTTTGAATCAAATGAACTGATGAGGTATTCGTATAATTGTGATATCAAAAGAATGCCCTACTTGTGCTTAAAAAACAGTATATAATTTTTGTGGGCGTACAAAAGGAATTAAAGAGAAAATATAGTTGAAAAAAGGCATAGTCAAAAAAGTCAAAATTGCTCCGGTCCTTAAGTGAAATCCACCTCAGATTTTCCCGGTCCTTAAGGGTTTAAAGGTTGGGCTACATCACACATAGGATAATATACGAGTGTGTTTGGGTATGCGTCCACACTGCTGATTACAACGTTGTTGATACGCCTATGATATCATATTTATTATGTATAAAGATATGAAGCTTATATATACTGGGTAGCTTCTGTTAATAGAAAATGGTTTGGACATTTTGTATACTAGCCTGTTATGGATTTGTTATTGTTTTGGGACAGCATTCCCCTCCTTGCCCCATGTAGCTGTTTTTTGGGAGGAACCAGCCTGCTGTTTAAGGCATGTGACCTAAAAGCAACCTCCCTTTATGTTTGATTCCCCATATGTTCACTGAAGAAAAAGTCCCCTGCTCTGAAGTGCGCTGAAGGATTGGGGCTTGCTTTTATTAAACTTTTTACATTTTTAATGCATTTTATTATAGCGTATTTATTTTGCTTTTGTGGTCACATCTTTGTATTAAGACCTGGGTGGCTTGATGAAGTGAAGGCTTGTACCTTGTGTACTTGCAGATGACTGTATGAAGTGAGTATAACAAGTGAATTTTTTGAATGATAGAATACACATCACTCAGTGCAGATTAAAGTAGACAGAAGGACCATGTAAAGGTGCTGGAACATACCTCTGTTACTATACTTAATGGCTTATGCCTTGTTTGCCTGCTGGTGAGTCTTGGCTATATTCTGGTAACCCTTGAGATAGTTCAGCACTACAAGAGCATCCCCCTCGATTGTGTGTTTTTTTTTTTTGTTTTTTTTTTGTCGACTTTGGAGAAGATTTGTCTCTGACTGTTGTTCTCCATAGAATACAATAGCAACAGTGCTGCATAATGGTGACTTCTCTAAACATGCTTTACTTTCCTTTCTAATGGGGAAATCACGCGTTTCAGCTGTAATAATTTGAACAAATCCTCTTTGAGCAGGAAAATCTTTTATTTAAAAAATGCCATCCCTTTAAAACAGTAGTTCCTTTATACTTCTTGCCCATGCTATTTACTTATATGATAATCCCTGGTATTTGACATATTTCTATCTTTTTCAGGCTGAGGCCCATTAAGAGGATACAAGTAATTCTGCAACATGTGGTGAGTACTTTTGTGTTTTACCTCTCAAACTAAAATTCAGTAGCTCTGAAATTTTACTGTATAGAGGTACAATTCTATGATATTACTTTTAATAGTACATGGGAACCATTGTACCTTTGGGGAAAGATGATGGGCTGGGCATAAGAGTGCTCAAATAATGCCATTTCAGATAGAATGTGGGTGGGACTGAATCGGATGGCTAGAATTGGGAGGAAAAATGAAGTGGTTCCAGTAAAAATGTGTGGAGGTAGGCTAAATAAGGTGGACAGAACATGTGGGAGAGTGGGTGGGGTTACCATGGAATCTCCCCATCTCAAGAATCAGCCTCTGGTTATAAAAAACAGTGTGTCCGGGGCAGATCTGGAGAGTTCACATCTATGATGAGATAAGCTCCCAGTGAAGACTTAATAATAGCACACTGGATATTCTAACAACGGCTGTTTACAACCTAAACCATGGCAACATTTTAAAGAATCAATTGCAAAATGTTATCATTTGTATCACTTTTTCACTTGTCGTCATATCACAAAGCATAACTAAACAGAACATGGGTAGGCAACCTGAGTCCTTCTAGTTGTCCTTTTTGTCCTGATCTCCAGTTTGTTCAGTGGAATACCTTTTTACTTCAGGGAACCCTCGAGGTCTGAGGAGCTTCATTTGAGAAACACTATGGGGCATTTTTGATTTTCCTTTACTATAATTCCCACTAAAAGGGCCAGGATCATCTACTAAGGAGTTGATTATAGCCTACTAGTGAGTAAGGGTATTTTTATTTTCTTTGACTATTAATAACCACCAAGTCTGTTGGTGCATAAGAGCTAAACGCTGTGATACATTTGCTTTTCCTATAAATGTTTAGGGAGCTATATATAAACATTTATCTACTTTTATAAAAAGCATAGGGGAGGGGACTCTAAGCTGGCTCTGTAATTGCTGCAGTTAAAGTAATAGCAATAGTTTATTTTGAGGTAATTATTTTAGTTGGATATATTAACCAATTGCATGCTATGGACTTTCCGCTTGTCTCTAGCATCAAATGGGATAATTCATTTTCTCTGTCGTCCAATAAAGGTTACTGATAACTTTGGGCAGGTGACCGCCCCTTTAAGTAGGCAGGAACAATTCTTGAAGAGAATGCTGCGTGGAGCCTACCTCCCCTCCTTAGCTGTATTTAGCCACTTCTTCTCCAGAAAGATTTGTTCCTTGATGAAGATACAGGCAAGAGAACAGTTCTGCTATAGTTTTAGCTTATTTTTTATTTTCTGTTAGATATGGAATACCACCATTAGGCGGATTACCATTACTGACATTCCCTAGTGAATAGCTCAGTTTCCAGGCGCTATGATGGACCTCTCAGCCTGGGGGGAAAATCTTGTTTGGCAATTTCTTTCCCTAGGAGTTGCCCACTGAGGCTTCTTCTCTACACATAGTAATCTGAAGACAGTAGACCTGCTGAAAAGGTGAGCGACCCTTTGAGTGCTGAGAGCCACTTGTCCCAAGCTTCCTCTCCTCACAGAGGTCTCCTTTGGAGTTCCTAATACATACTCCAGGACTCTTTGGGTTTGTCTGTATGTCTGTTTGGGGTTTGGAGCAGTGTTTCTGTGGTAAATTTAACCCTTTGTCTGCCTGTTGACATCTTTTTGGGGGGTTTTCACACTTTTCCCTTCAGGGTATGGTGTTTATTTGACATTGAACTTGTTTTGTGGTGTTTTTACAACTTTTTTTTTACCTCACTGTAAAATTTTGCAAATTTGAGTTTGCTTTACTGCAAAGACGCCATGTTCCATTCACCTCTATGGGACTTTACAGTTTGGGACATATCTCTGCAACCGCTCAAAGTAGTGACTTCAGAGATGGCTCATTTTGTTTGTCTGCCCTTGCTCTATTATCCGGTCAATGTTCTGTGTACTTTGGGGGGCTCAGGGGGCTTTGGGCACTGTTAGGGTACTTTTTTTAGGGAAAACTGCATTTCCCATGATAGCTTGCTTCGCGCGCTCGTTTCTGATTGGCTTCCGTCGCGGCAGCCGTTTTCTGCTTTCCCTTCGCAGGGCTTTGACTCTCCTCTCCTCATCAGATTAACCCTTCACCTGCCAGATAAGTGCAAATTAGCAATTTCTGGGGTGAAGTTTTAATCTTACACACTGTATTGGGTTGTTTCCTTATACTTGGGACATTTTGACACTGTGAGGATGTCGACTCCGTTGGAGCTTGGGGCAAGTCCTAAGACTAAGGATACTCGGGTGTCTGTGTCCCCCATTGCCTACTGCTCTTCATGTCAATCAGGGTTACCTCAGGTTATTTATGCCCAGTATGTTCTGTTGCCCCTGCATCTCCCCCAGGGACCTCCAGCCATGCACAATAGACAGTTTGGATGCAAGAGTTTAAGACCACTACTAGAGACCTAAGATCTACCCTACAACTCCTTCCATCTCAATTGCAGGGGGTTTTTCAGTCTTGGCAACCCCCTACTCCTATCAGGTCTTCCCTACCAAAGCCACAGGGCGTACCTGATGTCTCTGACTCCTCTGAGGAGGAATTACTGGTGGATTCTGATGAGGGGGAATGTTCTGCGGTGGTCTCTTCCCAATTCTTTGGGGGCCCCTTTGAGGCTGACTCTGATCCCTTTGCTGAGGGCCTGATCAGGGCTGTGTTAAACACCCTAAACATTCCCTTTGTTCCAGAGGCTCCTGTGGACTCTGATGTGTTCCAGGAGCCTAAGAAACATCTACTTGTTTTCCACCTAACCCTACTCTTGACCGTCTGGTGTCTGACAAGTGGAAAGCTCCTGACAAGAAGCCTTCTGTTTCTAAGAAGTTTGCCAAGTTGTACCCCTATTCTGAAGCGGCATTAGCTAAATGGGCTTATCCACTCAAGGTGGAAGCTCCAGTCTCTAGACTTTCTAAGTCCACTGCTATGTCGGTGGCAGACGCATCTGTCCTCAAAGACAGGACTGACGGGAAGCTTGAGACATCATTAAAGACCATCTTTGCTATGACTGGTACTTTGTTGAGCCCAGCGTTCGCCACTGCTTGGGTGAACAGGGCCATTGCAGTTTGAACTGAACAGCTGACTGTGGCTGTCTATAAGGGAGCTCCTACCGTGGATATGTTGCAACTTCTTGCCAGCATTTCTGAGGCTCAGTATTCTGTTTCTGCTGTTATTTTTGATGCCATCTGCTTGGTGGCTAGGGTTTCTACAACGTCTGTGGAAGCCAGACTGGCTCTTTGGCTCAAGATCTGGTCTGCAGACACTACCTCTAAGAAAGCCTTGCTTTTATTGCCTTTTCAGGGTACCTCTCTGTTTTGGCCGGAGCTTAAGGATCTCATTAGTGAGGCCGCAGGGGGTAAGAGTACTTTGCTGCCTTTAGTACCTAGAAAGAAGCCTACAGTCAAGTGGAATTGGCTTTTTCGTCCCTTTCAGACTGAGGTGTGCTCCGTGAACCAGGCGGTTCCCCAGGCACAACAATGGAGGGCCAAGCAGTCCTCCACCAAGCCCAAGACTTCCAAACCTGCTTCAGCAAACCCCGGTCCCAACGCTCCAGTGGGTGGCCGTTTGCGCCACTTCCTCAGTGTCTGGACAGACACTGTGGTGCATCCGTGGGTTTTGCAGGTTGTGTCAGAGGGTTACAGGATCCCTTTCGTCTCTCTTCCTGTGCCATCCAGACCCTTTTGGACAAGGAGATTCTGGAACCAGTGCCGGAAATGGGTTTGGGTTTTTACTCCAACCTATTAGTGGTTTCCAAGAAAGACGATGGCTGTCATTCAGTTTTGGACCTCATGGACCTCAATTCCTATGTGGCCAAGACTCATTACCACCAGGAGTCCCTGTGGACTGTGATTGTGGCCATGTCTCCTGGAGATTTCCTCGCTTCTCTGGACCTTCATGATGCATACCTTCAAATTGCCATCCATCCAGAGAGCCGTCAGTACCTCCGGTTTGCTTGCGACCAAGGGCATTTTCAATTTTCTGCTCTTCCCTTTGGTCTGACTACAGCTCCCCACGTCTTCAATCGTGTCCTGGGTGCATTAGTGGCTGTCCTCCATCTGGATGGCATCAGAGTCACTCCTTACACGGATGACTTGCTTCTGAAGGCCCCCTTTCCGGAACTCCTTCATCAGCAGGACAAGGACTTCATTCATGCACTGACCCATCACGGATGGATCTTCAACATGGACAAGTCAGACCTTGTACCATCTCAGAGACTAGTCTTCCTGGGTCTCCTCTTCGTCACCAAACAGGGTATGGTGTTTCTCACAGATGAGGTAGCTCACCAGATCGTCCGCAAAGTGTCTGCTGTTCTGGCTCACGATCCAGTCCTGGCCAAGAAACTGACTTCGCTAGTGGGGAAGTTCATTTCCACCATAGAAGCGGTTCCATTTGCCATGGCTCACACCAGGGAACTTCAGAGGTTTGTGATCCGTGTGTGCAGGGGTCAGCAGGATATGTTGAAGATGTTGGTGTCTCTCCCTCTTCACGTGGAGCTGAACCTGTCGTGGTGGCTCAACCTCTGCAGTCTGCTGAAGGGCTGTCCCTTCATGATATCCTTCTGGACTACCGTGATGACGGATGCCAGCCTCTCCGGCTGGGGAGCAGTCCTGGGTCACAGCAATGCCAAGGGTCAGTGGTCTCCGGAGGAATCTGTCCTTCCCATCAATGTGTTGGAGCTTCGGGTGATATTTCATACTCTTTGCCACTGGACACTTCATCTGGAGGGATGCACAGTCAGAGGCCAGTTCGACATCACCACGGCCATGGCTTACATCAACAAGCAAGGAGGTACAAGAAGTCTTGCAGCTATTTTAACCTGGGCAGAGGAACATGCTCCTTCCATATCCGCCGTTCATATTCCAAGTGTAGACCATGTGCTGGCAGACCTCCTAAGCCGACACACAGTGGACAATGGAGAGTTGGAACTCAATCAAGAAGTGTTCAGCCTCATTGTTCAGAAGTGGGGAATTCCTTGCATCGATCTGATGGCGACAAGTCATAATCGGAAGGTTCCGTTGTTCTGCTCTCGATGGAGGGACCCTCTAGTTCTGGCAGTGGATGCCATGTCGATCCCATGGCACTTCCCTCTGGCATACATCTTTCCTCCCATTTCCATGCTACACAGGTTGTTGCGGAAAATGCGTCTGGAGGGCTCTCCAGTCGTTCTGTTTGCTCTGTACTGGCCTTGTCAAGCTTGGTTTCCGGAGCTCCTGGATCTCTCCGTGGTGGAACCTTTTCGGCTTCCCCGTCGTCCGGATCTTCTTCTACAGGGATACCTGTGGAAGGAGGATGTGGACTGTCTGGGTTTGATGGCATGGAAATTGAATCCTCAGTACTGAAGAAGAAGGGTTTCTCTTCTGGTGTGGTGTCCACTATGCTTAGTGCCCACAAGCCTGTTTCCTCTAAGGCCTACCATAGAGTCTGGTCTACCTTTCTCTCTTGGTGTGCTGAAAGGATCTTTCCCAGGAATTTGATCTTCCAACGGTCCTGTCCTTCCTGCAGGAAGGAGTGGATAAGGGCCTCAGTTTGAGTTCCCTTAAGGTTCAGACTTCTGCACTCTCTGTCTTCTTTCAGAGGTGTATCGCTATCCTTCCTGATGTCAAGGTTTTCTTTCAGGGCATTGCTCATACTCGTCTTGCCTTTAAGAGCCCTACTCCTCCGTGGAATCTTAACTTGTTTTTGGGCATCCTTCAGTGCCCGCCATTTGAATCATTGGCTACTATTCCTCTGCGCATGCTGACTGGAAAATGTCCTTTCTACTGGTGATTGTGTCTGTTTGCAGTGTTGATGAGTTGCATGCCTTGTCTTGTAAACCACCCTTTTTGGTGTTTCATAAGGACAAGGCGGTTCTTTGTACTTCACAGGAGTTTCTCCCGAAGGTGGTCACTGAATTCCTCAGGAAATAGTGGTGCCCTCTTTCTGCCTGACCTTACATCTGACAAGGAGAGGGATCTTCACTTGTTGGATGTGGTGCGACACCTCAAGTTCTGTGTGCATCATACTGAGTCTATTCGCCAGTCTGATGCCTTGTTCGTCATTTCTGAGGGTCCCAGGGCAGGGAGACCAGCATCCAAGGTGACCATAGCGTCTTGAATTAAGTCTACTATTCATAAGGCTTACGAACTGCGGAAGAAGCCTGTTACATTTAAGGTTTCAGCTCATTCCACTTGATCCATTGGGAAATCTTTGGCTTACAAGAATCAAGACTCAGCTGATCAGTTGTGCAAGGCTACCACTTGGTTGTCTGTGCACACTTTTTCTAAGTAGTACCACGTTGATGTGCTGGTGTCGGCTGATGCCAGCTTGGGACGGAAGATCCTAGAGGCGGTTTTGCCTGACTTGGTTCTCCTTTCGTCTCTTCAGTGTTCCTTCACTTTTGAGCCCAGTTGGCTTGAGTTTGTGTGCTGTGCTATGTTCCTGGTGTGGTTTTGCAATTTTTTTTGTGTCCGTTGACACTTCACTGTTATTGTTGTGCTGTCTATGATCTGATGGTTCATATAGGCTCTGGTGACTTTGGAGGCTTTGCGTCTGGTCCTTGCCTTACTTCCCACCTTTGGGAAGCTCAGTGGTTGGACATCTCAGTGTTACCAGAAACCTATATTGGATGACAGAGAAAAGAGGATTTTAGTCTTACCTGTTAAATCATTTTCTCTTAGTTCATATAGGCTACTGGTCTCCCACCCTGTCAAGGGACCATGCTTGGCTCTTTTGTGGCTGAATGTGGGAGTCCTTTTGAGTTCATGCTCACAGGAGTTTTCTTTTCCCTTCTTACTGCTTAGTCGCTAGTTAGTGTCTCAAATCTTTCTGGAGAGGAAGTGGCTAGGTACATCTAAGGAGAGGAGGTAGGCTCCACCCAGCATTCTCTTCAAGAATTCCTGCCTACTTAAAGGGGCGGTCGCCTACCCAAAGATACCATTTAACCAATATGGACTAAGAGAAAAGGATTTAACAGACAAGACTAAAATCTTCTTTTATATGTTTGCTTTCTTTAATTATATGCATTTACCATGTATCAGATATTTCCTAATATTGAAATCCCCTAAAGGAAAAAAGTGCACTCTAATTAGCACACTTAGGCATAAACATCTAAAGTGGATGTATCACCTATATGTAAGTTAGGCTAAATAGTTAGGTTATATAGCGAATATGATTAAAAGTGTCTTTAATTTTTTTTAAGCGTTATTTTTTCAAAATTAAAGTTATAAACTCTGCCGTGTACCTACTTCCGCATAGACTGCGAGGTAACCGCAGTCCGTCACTGGCTGATAGCGATCTCTGCCAATGAGACTGCTCCAGCTTACAGACAGAAAGACTCCGTCATCAGAGGAGGCTGTATAGAGGGAGGGTAGCAGAGGCAGAGTGATGGACTGTGGTTACAGAACAGGTAACCGTGGTCTATGTGGAAGTAGGTACATGGCAGAGTTTATAACTTGAATTTCGACAAAATAACGCTTAAAAAAAAAAAAAAAAAAATTAAAGAGACTTTTAATCATATTCGCTATATAACCTAACTATTTAGCCTAACATATATAGGTGATACATCCACTTTAAAACATACATATATTTGTGTGTGTGTGTGTGTGTATGTATGTGTGTAAATATATCTATTAGGTAAAAAAAAGCCTCTGGTATTATCATTCTTCTCTGCGTTAAGGGAAACGTAAAATAAGGAAGTAAGTAAATAAACAGCTATAATTAAATGAAAGTATTACTTAATACTGAATAAAACAAGGGTGAGATGCTGACCTGCTTTATTCAAAAGTAAGTGCAGCTCAAACTTGCATTTTTTTGTGGTGTAATACCTTCAAGACTGAAATATATGGTGGTGCCTTTGCTACAACAGTCTGTGGACAGATATAGTGTCAGTTGATCATTATCCTCCATAGGATGTTTTAGCAAGAGCGCCACTGTGAGATTTATGTTCGTACTGTATCTCACAAATTCACTTTTGGATTACAATATATTTTGAATTAATCATCTGTTAACAATGGTAGTACCTTTGTTTTACTCAGAAAAAATAAAACCTACAATATATAGTTTTCTAATATAAAGCATTAGTTACCCTTTAATATAAGCTTCCTTCTAAAACCAGTATTACTAAAAGCCTACTGGGATACTGCTTGGATTCTATAAGTTTCACTATGCATTATAAATACAGGCCTGAAAGATACACTGAAGGGTGTGTCATGATCCATAAATCTCTGAAGTTCACACAATCTCCCACTGTCATGGGAGAAAAAGGGAATTCCTTACCTGTCAATTCCTTTTTTCCTCCAGGCCTCTGTAGGTAGTACACTGTCACGGATTTGAAGACTCTCAGACTTAAGGTTTGGTAAAATAACTTAACTTTATTAAAAGTTAAAGGCAGTCCCCGTAGGGTAAACATACATAACAATACAACAGTAAAATAACATATAATAGGTTCTACCAGCCTTGCCTAAATACCGGGCAAGGCAACCCAAGTGACCGTTTTAATGACAGGCTCTACCGGCCTTGCCTATACCGGGTAAGGCAACCGTGAAATGACATATACCGGCTCTACCGGCCTTACCAATACCGGGCAAGGCAGCCCCCACGGAATGCTGAATGTAGGCTCTACCGGCCCTGCCAATACCGGGTAAGGCAACCTTAAAGATGGTGAATTACAAGGTTCTACTGGCCTTACCAATACCGGGCAGGGCAGCCCAAAGGAGTACTGGAGTAGGCTCTACCGACCCTGCCAATACCGGGTGAGGCAACCTACAGGATGGGATCGTCAAGGTTCTACCAGCCTCACCAATACCGGGCAGGGCAGCCTGAGCGAGTAGACCAGCTGTCAGGTGACTAAGACAGCATAGAGCATAAGTATAGAGGTCTTACTCAGCAGGATTCTATAGCCAGGGATACTCAGACAACTGCAAGGAAGTGGACAGCGACTGACCACAATACTGGATGTTCAGGAGCAAACCAACGTCCGCACGTTGGGACTAATGGTAATAGCGCCACCAGGTCTAATGGAGCAAACCAGCGACCGCACGCTGGAACCAACAATGTATATCGCAACCAGGTTTAGTGGAGTAAACCAGCGTCCGCACGCTGGGACCAACAACGTATATCGCAACCAGGTTTAGTGGAGCAAACCAGCGTCCGCACGCTGGAGCCAATAATATATCGCGCAACCAGTTTAGTGGAGTAAACCAGCGTCCGCACGCTGGGACCAACAATGTATATAGCAACCAGGTTTAGTGGAGTAAACCAGCGTCCGCACGCTGGGACCAACAATGTATGTTGCAACCAGGTTAGTGGAGTAAACCAGCGTCCGCACGCTGAGACCAACAATGTATATTGCAACCAGGTTTAGTGGAGTAAACCAGCGTCCGCACGCTGGGACCAACAATGTATATCACAACCAGGTTTAGTGGAGTAAACCAGCGTCCACACGCTGGGACAAACAATGTATATTGCAACCAGGTTTAGTGGAGTAAACCAACAAAGTATGATCAGCAGCGAGAAGAACAATGTCGCCAGAGCGACGGCTGGAGCAGGAGGTTCAGGAACTCAGTAAGATTAACCAGCGAGGTGCTGGAACACAGGAACACTGGAACTTTGGAACACAGGAACACTAGCATACTGGAACACTGGAACACAGGATCAGCAAGTACAGCAGGAACAGGCCCAGAAACCTGACAAGCAGGTCAGGCAGAGTGGAGTCAGAAACACCACGAAAGGGCAACCTGGAAGTGCTCAGCCTGGGTTTAAAAAGGCTGTGTGAGGAGGGCTAATCACAGACAGCCAATCATGATACTCAGCAAGTGACTGACACTGAACAGCACCAATCACGGGCACCGTGATAGTACCCCCCTTTCAAAGACCCCCTCTCCCAGAGTAGGGTCTAGGCTTCTGAGGGTATTTGGCATGAAATATTCGTAGTAACTTGGGTGCATGAAGGTCCTTACTGTCTACCCAGGAACGATCCTCAGGACCATAACCTTTCCAATGCACCAGATACTGTACCCCTCCTCTACCTCTGCGGGAATCAATAATGTTTTGTACTTCATACTCCTCCTGCCCCTCGACTTCAACAGGACCTGGCCTCACAGGTGTGGTAGTATAACGGTTACAAACATTCTATGAATGCGCATAGAAGCAGGTAATTCCAAGGCATAGGAAACAGGGTTAATTTTGCGAATGATCTTGTACGGACCAATGAACCGAGGTGCCAGCTTATTAGATGGGACCTTGAGCTTTAGATTCTTGGAGGACAGCCATACTCTATCCCCAACTTGGAAGGAAACCGCTGGAAGCCTTCTGCGATTGGCATGACGCTGATGTCGCTGAAAAGACTGGCCCAATGCCTTCTGAACTTGTGCTCATGTGGAACGGAGTTGCTCTATATGCTCATCCAGAGCTGGAATCTGCTGTGATTGAAAGGAATCCGGGAGCAGACAGGGTTGGAACCCATAATTGATCAAAAACGGAGAGCTCCCGGAGGAAGAATTAACTGCGCAGTTCCTGGTGAACTCTGCCCAAGGCAACAAGTCGGCCCAATTATCATGATGGTCAGTCACAAAACATCGCAGAAACTGTTCCAGTCCTTGATTGGCGCTCTCAGCGGCCCCGTTAGTCTGGGGATGATATGCAGAGGAAAATGATAGCTGTATGCCCATCTGTGCACAAAATGCCCTCCAGAATCTGGACACAAACTGGCTCCCCCTGTCAGACACCAGCACCCTGGGTACTCCATGTAACCGAAATACTTCTCGAGCGAATACCATTGCCAGTTCCTTGGCCGAAGGAAGGCCACGGAGGGGTACGAAGTGTGCCATTTTAGAGAACCTGTCTACCACCATCAATATGAAGGAGTACCCTCTAGACCTGGGCAATTCTCCCATAAAATCGATAGAGACGTGAGACCAAGGGCGTTCACCATTAGGCACGGGCTGAAGCAAGCCCACAGGGAGATGTCTAGGGGTTTTGGCACGGGCACAGGTGGCACAGGCATTCGTAAAATTGGCACAATCTGCTCTCATAGAAGGCCACCAAAATAGCTGAGAGAGAGACCAGAACAATTGATCCCTACCAATATGTCCCGCAGCCTTAGAGGAGTGGTAGGTCTCAAGTAATCGAGTATGGAATGGCTCAGCGACAAAACATTTGCCCACTGGAGTCTCATAAGGAGCAGAGGCTTGGGATGCCAAAATCTCCTCCCCTAGTGGTGAAGTAATTCTAGTACGTATGGTAGCCAATATTCAATCGTGTTGAATGATAGGGGCTGATACCTCTTCTCTGTCAACCTCTGCTTCAAATTGTCTAGACAGAGCATCAGCCCTAACATTCTTTGATCCCGGCAGGTATGATACAACGAAATTGAATCGGGATAGAAACAGTGCCCATCTGGCCTGGCGAGAAGGCAATCTCTTGGCCTCAGAAAGATATGTCAGATTCTTGTGATCAGTTAGAATCAAAACGGGGTTTTTTGTGCCTTCAAGTAAATGACGCCATTCTTTGAGAGCGAGGATAATGGCCAGTAATTCTCAATCACCAATCTCGTAATGACTTTGAGCACTAGTCAATTTTTTTGAGAAGAATCCACAGGGTCTGAGTGTACTGCCTTTAGCCTGTCGCTGAGAGAGCACCGCCCCGACCCCAATATTTGAGGCATCAACTTCCAAAATAAAGGGGAGTATTGGATTAGGGTGGGACAACACAGGCGCTTCAGCAAAGGCTATCTTCAACTTCTCAAAGGCCTCTTCCGCAGCCACCGGCCAGAGGGATGGGTTAGCGCCCTTGTGCGTGAGGTCAGACAGAGGTTTCACGATAGAGGAGAAGTTTATTAAAAACTTCCTGTAATAATTGGTGAAGCCCAGAAATCGTTTGATGGCTTTGAGGCTCTTGGGTTTAGGCCATTGTAAGACTGCCGTCAATTTCTCTTTATCCATGGCAATGCCGTCTTTGCCAATTATAAACCCCAGAAACGGTACACTGGTTTTGTGGAACTCGCATTTCTCCATTTTACAGAACAATTTATTTTTTCTTAAGCGCAGCAAGACTTCAGACACATCCTTGATGTGTTGTGACAGGTCTTTGGAGTGGATAAGTATGTCATCAAGATAAACTACAACACAAGATTGTAACATATCTCTAAGAACGTCATTGATCAGTTCTTGAAATACTGCAGGAGCATTACATAGACCAAATGGCATGACTAGGTATTCATAATGCCCAGATCTCGTATTGAAGGCAGTTTTCCACTCATCACCGGCTCTGATACGTATCAAATTGTAGGCTGCCCTTAGGTCCAGTTTGGTGAAAATCGAGGACCCCTTAAGTCTATCAAACAGCTTGGTGATGAGTGGTATAGGGTAGGCATTTTTTGCCTTCAGCTTATTCAGCCCACGATAGTCTATGCAAGGTCGCAGTTCGCCACTTTTTTCTTAACAAAAAAGAACCCGGCACCGGCCGGAGAAGTAGATTTCCTTATGATCCCTCTACTGAGGGCATCTGCTATGTATTCCTCCATAGCTTGGTTCTCCTCACAAGACAATGGATACGTGCGTCCCCTCGGTGGTACTGCTCCAGGACTCAGTTCTATGCGATAATCGTATGGTCTGTGCTGAGGTAGGGTGCCAGCCTCTCCCTTACTGAAAACGTCGCTAAACTGCTGGTAGGCATCAGGTAGTGAAGGGGAGGTGCACAAGACCTTAACAGGATGGGTAACGCACTTATCCATACAGAACTGAGACCAAGCAGCAATCTCACATTTCTGCCAATCAAATTGTGGGTTGTGCAACTGTAACCAAGGAAAGCCCAAAATCACGGCATGGTGAGGAGAATTAATCAATTGGAACTGCTGCTCTTCCTTGTGAAGAGCCCCAATAGTCATGGACAAGGGCATCGTTTCAAAAGTAACTTGGGCGGGTTCCAAAGGTCTGCCATCAATTGCTTCAATAGCAAGAGGGGTTTCTCTCTGAATCCGTGGTACCCCATGCAATTCAGCAAAGGTATTGTCCATAAAATACCCAGCTGCACCAGAATCAACCAAGGCCAAAACCTCAACTGAGCGTTGTGCCCATGACAATACCACCTGTATGGTGGGTTTAAGTGTGTCCAACAGTGGGGACGATTGGACACCACCTAGGGCCTGTCCCCCAAGGTACCCTAGGTGTGTTCGTTTCCCGGACGTACCGGACAAGATCTTAACAGGTGACCATTTTTACCGCAATACAGACATAATCCTTGTGTCTTGCGATACCTTCTCTGCTCCTTAGTTAACCTAGTGAAACCCACCTGCATAGGTTCACATGGTTCCTGTATGGATTCACTAGGTTTGGATGCAGAGGGAGGGTTGGGTGGGCAAAATATGCTACTGGACCCATTATCTTTTAACCGTACTCGTCGCTCTCTGGCGGTTAATCTTTCACGTATTCTGGAGTCAATTAGAATCACGTATTCGATATAATTATCTAGGTCAGTAGGTAAATCTTTTGCTGCGATCTCATCTTTAATCTAGTTACTCAATCCTTGAGCAGAGGCTGCCAACAGGGCCTTCTTATTCCATCCTACCTCTGCTGCCAAGGTGCGGAATTCAATGGCATAATCGCCAACAGTGCACCTGCCCTGTTGTATCTCCATGAGACGTTTAGCAGCAGAGGTAGTTCTACCAGGAGGCTCAAATACTCTTCGAAAGGATTGCACAAAATCACAGAAATTCTCTGTGCAGGGTTTAGCGTTTTCCCAAAGTGGGTTAGCCCACGCCAATGCTCTGCCAGTCAGCAGGGATATCATGAACCCAACTTTGCTGCGATCACTAGGAAATGCGTGTGCCGTCAATTACATAAATATTTCAAGTTGATTGATAAACCCTCTGCATAGTTGAGGGTCACCGTCATATCTCAGCGGCAAGGGTGCAGAAGCCGTTAACCCTTTGATTGCGGTCCCTGGGGACCTAGACTCATTCTCCGGTATCTGAATTGGCGAGACCACCGGGCTAGAACCTGACTTATCAGCAAGTACCAAACTGCGTTCAAGAATAGTTTGGATAGCAACCGCTAGCTGATCCAAACGTTGCTCGAGCGTATCCATCCTCCAATGGATATTCTGTGCGTTACCGTCACTCTTACTGTCTGAGGTCATGGCCCTTTCGTACTGTCACGGATTTGAAGACTCTCAGACTTAAGGTTTGGTAAAATAACTTAACTTTAGTAAAAGTTAAAGGCAGTCTCCCCGTAGGGTAAACATACATAACAATACAACAGTAAAATAACATATAATAGGTTCTACCGGCCTTGCCTAAATACCGGGCAAGGCAACCCAAGTGACCGTTTTAATGACAGGCTCTACCAGCCTTGCCTATACCGAGTAAGGCAACCGTGAAATGACATATACCGGTTCTATCGGCCTTACCAATACCGGGCAAGGCAACCCCCACGGAATGCTGAATGTAGGCTCTACCGGCCCTGCCAATACCGGGTAAGGCAACCTTAAAGATGGTGAATTACAAGGTTCTACCGGCCTTACCAATACCGGGCAGGGCAGCCCAAAGGAGTACTGGAGTAGGCTCTACCGGCCCTGCCAATACCGGGTGAGGCAACCTACAGGATGGGATCGTCAAGGTTCTACCGGCCTCACCAATACCGGGCAGGGCAGCCTGAGCGAGTAGACCAGCTGTCAGGTGACTAAGACAGCATAGAGCATAAGTATAGAGGTCTTACTCAGCAGGATTCTATAGCCAGGGATACTCAGACAACTGCAAGGAAGTGGACAGCGACTGACCACAATACTGGATGTTCAGGAGCAAACCAACGTCCGCACGTTGGGACTAATGGTAATAGCGCCACCAGGTCTAATGGAGCAAACCAGCGACCGCACGCTGGAACCAACAATGTATATCGCAACCAGGTTTAGTGGAGTAAACCAGCGTCCGCACGCTGGGACCAACAACGTATATCGCAACCAGGTTTAGTGGAGCAAACCAGCGTCCGCACCCTGGAGCCAATAATATATCGCGCAACCAGTTTAGTGGAGTAAACCAGCGTCCGCACGCTGGGACCAACAATGTATATAGCAACCAGGTTTAGTGGAGTAAACCAGCGTCCGCACGCTGGGACCAACAATGTATGTTGCAACCAGGTTAGTGGAGTAAACCAGCGTCCGCACGCTGAGACCAACAATGTATATTGCAACCAGGTTTAGTGGAGTAAACCAGCGTCCGCACGCTGGGACCAACAATGTATATCACAACCAGGTTTAGTGGAGTAAACCAGCGTCCGCACGCTGGGACAAACAATGTATATTGCAACCAGGTTTAGTGGAGTAAACCAACAAAGTATGATCAGCAGCGAGAAGAACAATGTCGCCAGAGCGACGGCTGGAGCAGGAGGTTCAGGAACTCAGTAAGATTAACCCGCGAGGTGCTGGAACACAGGAACACTGGAACTTTGGAACACAGGAACACTAGCATACTGGAACACTGGAACACTGGAACACAGGATCAGCAAGTACAGCAGGAACAGGCCCAGAAACCTGACAAGCAGGTCAGGCAGAGTGGAGTCAGAAACACCACGAAAGGGCAACCTGGAAGTGCTCAGCCTGGGTTTAAAAAGGCTGTGTGAGGAGGGCTAATCACAGACAGCCAATCATGATACTCAGCAAGTGACTGACACTGAACAGCACCAATCACGGGCACCGTGATAGTACCCCCCTTTCAAAGACCCCCTCTCCCAGAGTAGGGTCTAGGCTTCTGAGGGTATTTGGCATGAAATATTCGTAGTAACTTGGGTGCATGAAGGTCCTTACTGTCTACCCAGGAACGATCCTCAGGACCATAACCTTTCCAATGCACCAGATACTGTACCCCTCCTCTACCTCTGTGGGAATCAATAATGTTTTGTACTTCATACTCCTCCTGCCCCTCGACTTCAACAGGACCTGGCCTCACAGGTGTGGTAGTATAACGGTTACAAACATTCTATGAATGCGCATAGAAGCAGGTAATTCCAAGGCATAGGAAACAGGGTTAATTTTGCGAATGATCTTGTACGGACCAATGAACCGAGGTGCCAGCTTATTAGATGGGACCTTGAGCTTTAGATTCTTGGAGGACAGCCATACTCTATCCCCAACTTGGAAGGAAACCGCTGGAAGCCTTCTGCGATTGGCATGACGCTGATGTCGCTGAAAAGACTGGCCCAATGCCCTCTGAACTTGTGCCCATGTGGAACGGAGTTGCTCTATATGCTCATCCAGAGCTGGAATCTGCTGTGATTGAAAGGAATCCGGGAGCAGACAGAGTTGGAACCCATAATTGATCAAAAACGGAGAGCTCCTGGAGGAAGAATTAACTGCGCAGTTCCTGGTGAACTCTGCCCAAGGCAACAAGTCGGCCCAATTATCATGATGGTCAGTCACAAAACATCGCAGAAACTGTTCCAGTCCTTGATTGGCCCTCTCAGCGGCCCCGTTAGTCTGGGGATGATATGCAGAGGAAAATGATAGCTGTATGCCCATCTGTGCACAAAATGCCCTCCAGAATCTGGACACAAACTGGCTCCCCCTGTCAGACACCAGCACCCTGGGTACTCCATGTAACCGAAATACTTCTCAAGCGAATACCATTGCCAGTTCCTTGGCCGAAGGAAGGCCACGGAGGGGTACGAAGTGTGCCATTTTAGAGAACCTGTCTACCACCATCAATATGAAGGAGTACCCTCTAGACCTGGGCAATTCTCCCATAAAATCGATAGAGACGTGAGACCAAGGGCGTTCACCATTAGGCACGGGCTGAAGCAAGCCCACAGGGAGATGTCTAGGGGTTTTGGCACGGGCACAGGTGGCACAGGCATTCGTAAAATTGGCACAATCTGCTCTCATAGAAGGCCACCAAAATAGCTGAGAGAGAGACCAGAACAATTGATCCCTACCAATATGTCCCGCAGCCTTAGAGGAGTGGTAGGTCTCAAGTAATCGAGTATGGAATGGCTCAGCGACAAAACATTTGCCCACTGGAGTCTCATAAGGAGCAGAGGCTTGGGATGCCAAAATCTCCTCCCCTAGTGGTGAAGTAATTCTAGTACGTATGGTAGCCAATATTCGATCGGGTTGAATGATAGGGGCTGATACCTCTTCTCTGTCAACCTCTGCTTCAAATTGTCTAGACAGAGCATCAGCCCTAACATTCTTTGATCCCGGCAGGTATGATACAACGAAATTGAATCGGGATAGAAACAGTGCCCATCTGGCCTGGCGAGAAGGCAATCTCTTGGCCTCAGAAAGATACGTCAGATTCTTGTGATCAGTTAGAATCAAAACGGGGTTTTTTGTGCCTTCAAGTAAATGACGCCATTCTTTGAGAGCGAGGATAATGGCCAGTAATTCTCGATCACCAATCTCGTAATGACTTTGAGCACTAGTCAATTTTTTTGAGAAGAATCCACAGGGTCTGAGTGTACCGCCTTTAGCCTGTCGCTGAGAGAGCACCACCCCGACCCCAATATTTGAGGCATCAACTTCCAAAATAAAGGGGAGTATTGGATTAGGGTGGGACAACACAGGCGCTTCAGCAAAGGCTATCTTCAACTTCTCAAAGGCCTCTTCCGCAGCCACCGGCCAGAGGGATGGGTTAGCGCCCTTGTGCGTGAGGTCAGACAGAGGTTTCACGATAGAGGAGAAGTTTTTAATAAACTTCCTGTAATAATTGGTGAAGCCCAGTAATCGTTTGATGGCTTTGAGGCTCTTGGGTTTAGGCCATTGTAAGACTGCCGTCAATTTCTCTTTATCCATGGCAATGCCATCTTTGCCAATTATAAACCCCAGAAACGGTACACTGGTTTTGTGGAACTCGCATTTCTCCATTTTACAGAACAATTTATTTTTTCTTAAGCGCAGCAAGACTTCAGACACATCCTTGATGTGTTGTGACAGGTCTTTGGAGTGGATAAGTATGTCATCAAGATAAACTACAACACAAGATTGTAACATATCTCTAAGAACGTCATTGATCAGTTCTTGAAATACTGCAGGAGCATTACATAGACCAAATGGCATGACTAGGTATTCATAATGCCCAGATCTCGTATTGAAGGCAGTTTTCCACTCATCACCGGCTCTGATACGTATCAAATTGTAGGCTGCCCTTAGGTCCAGTTTGGTGAAAATCGAGGACCCCTTAAGTCTATCAAACAGCTCGGTGATGAGTGGTATAGGGTAGGCATTTTTTGCCTTCAGCTTATTCAGCCCACGATAGTCTATGCAAGGTCGCAGTTCGCCACTTTTTTCTTAACAAAAAAGAACCCGGCACCGGCCGGAGAAGTAGATTTCCTTATGATCCCTCTACTGAGGGCATCTGCTATGTATTCCTCCATAGCTTGGTTCTCCTCACAAGACAATGGATACGTGCGTCCCCTCGGTGGTACTGCTCCAGGACTCAGTTCTATGCGATAATCGTATGGTCTGTGCTGAGGTAGGGTGCCAGCCTCTCCCTTACTGAAAACGTCGCTAAACTGCTGGTAGGCATCAGGTAGTGAAGGGGAGGTGCACAAGACCTTAACAGGATGGGTAACGCACTTATCCATACAGAACTGAGACCAAGCAGCAATCTCACATTTCTGCCAATCAAATTGTGGGTTGTGCAACTGTAACCAAGGAAAGCCCAAAATCACGGCATGGTGAGGAGAATTAATCAATTGGAACTGCTGCTCTTCCTTGTGAAGAGCCCCAATAGTCATGGACAAGGGCATCGTTTCAAAAGTAACTTGGGCGGGTTCCAAAGGTCTGCCATCAATTGCTTCAATAGCAAGAGGGGTTTCTCTCTGAATCCGTGGTACCCCATGCAATTCAGCAAAGGTATTGTCCATAAAATACCCAGCTGCACCAGAATCAACCAAGGCCAAAACCTCAACTGAGCGTTGTGCCCATGACAATACCACCTGTATGGTGGGTTTAAGTGTGTCCAACAATGGGGACGATTGGACACCACCTAGGGCCTGTCCCCCAAGGTACCCTAGGTGTGTTCGATTCCCGGACGTACCGGACAAGATCTTAACAGGTGACCATTTTTACCGCAATACAGACATAATCCTTGTGTCTTGCGATACCTTCTCTGCTCCTTAGTTAACCTAGTGAAACCCACCTGCATAGGTTCACATGGTTCCTGTATGGATTCACTAGGTTTGGATGCAGAGGGAGGGTTGGGTGGGCAAAATATGCTACTGGACCCATTATCTTTTAACCGTACTCGTCGCTCTCTGGCGGTTAATCTTTCACGTATTCTGGAGTCAATTAGAATCACGTATTCGATATAATTATCTAGGTCAGTAGGTAAATCTTTTGCTGCGATCTCATCTTTAATCTAGTTACTCAATCCTTGAGCAGAGGCTGCCAACAGGGCCTTCTTATTCCATCCTACCTCTGCTGCCAAGGTGCGGAATTCAATGGCATAATCGCCAACAGTGCACCTGCCCTGTTGTATCTCCATGAGACGTTTAGCAGCAGAGGTAGTTCTACCAGGAGGCTCAAATACTCTTCGAAAGGATTGCACAAAATCACAGAAATTCTCTGTGCAGGGTTTAGCGTTTTCCCAAAATCGGTTAGCCCACGCCAATGCTCTGCCAGTCAGCAGGGATATCATGAACCCAACTTTGCTGCGATCACTAGGAAATGCGTGTGCCGTCAATTCCATAAATATTTCAAGTTGATTGATAAACCCTCTGCATAGTTGAGGGTCACCGTCATATCTCAGCGGCAAGGGTGCAGAAGCCGTTAACCCTTTGATTGCGGTCCCTGGGGACCTAGACTCATTCTCCGGTATCTGAATTGGAGAGACCACCGGGCTAGAACCTGACTTATCAGCAAGTACCAAACTGCGTTCAAGAATAGTTTGGATAGCAACCGCTAGCTGATCCAAACGTTGCTCGAGCGTATCCATCCTCCAATGGATATTCTGTGCGTTACCGTCACTCTTACTGTCTGAGGTCATGGCCCTTTCGTACTGTCACGGATTTGAAGACTCTCAGACTTAAGGTTTGGTAAAATAACTTAACTTTAGTAAAAGTTAAAGGCAGTCCCCGTAGGGTAAACATACATAACAATACAACAGTAAAATAACATATAATAGGTTCTACCGGCCTTGCCTAAATACCGGGCAAGGCAACCCAAGTGACCGTTTTAATGACAGGCTCTACCAGCCTTGCCTATACCGAGTAAGGCAACCGTGAAATGACATATACCGGTTCTATCGGCCTTACCAATACCGGGCAAGGCAGCCCCCACGGAATGCTGAATGTAGGCTCTACCGGCCCTGCCAATACCGGGTAAGGCAACCTTAAAGATGGTGAATTACAAGGTTCTACTGGCCTTGCCAATACCGGGCAGGGCAGCCCAAAGGAGTACTGGAGTAGGCTCTACCGGCCCTGCCAATACCGGGTGAGGCAACCTACAGGATGGGATCGTCAAGGTTCTACCGGCCTCACCAATACCGGGCAGGGCAGCCTGAGCGAGTAGACCAGCTGTCAGGTGACTAAGACAGCATAGAGCATAAGTATAGAGGTCTTACTCAGCAGGATTCTATAGCCAGAGATACTCAGACAACTGCAAGGAAGTGGACAGCGACTGACCACAATACTGGATGTTCAAGAGCAAACCAACGTCCGCACGTTGGAACTAATGGTAATAGCGCCACCAGGTCTAATGGAGCAAACCAGCGACCGCACGCTGGAACCAACAATGTATATCGCAACCAGGTTTAGTGGAGTAAACCAGCGTCCGCACGCTGGGACCAACAACGTATATCGCAACCAGGTTTAGTGGAGCAAACCAGCGTCCGCACACTGGAGCCAATAATATATCGCGCAACCAGTTTAGTGGAGTAAACCAGCGTCCGCACGCTGGGACCAACAATATATATAGCAACCAGGTTTAGTGGAGTAAACCAGCGTCCGCACGCTGGGACCAACAATGTATATTCCAACCAGGCTAGTGGAGTAAACCAGCGTCCGCACGCTGGGACCAACAATGTATATTGCAACCAGGTTAGTGGAGTAAACCAGCATCCGCACGCTGAGACCAACAATGTATATTGCAACCAGGTTTAGTGGAGTAAACCAGCGTCCGCACGCTGGGACATCAATGTATATTGCAACCAGGTTTAGTGGAGTAAACCAACAAAGTATGATCAGCAGCGAGAAGAACAATGTCGCCAGAGCAACGGCTGGAGCAGGAGGTTCAGGAACTCAGTAAGATTAACCCGCGAGGTGCTGGAACACAGGAACACTGGAACTTTGGAACACAGGAACACTAGCATACAGGAACACTGGAACACAGGATCAGCAAGTACAGCAGGAACAGCAGGAACAGGCCCAGAAACCTGACAGGCAGGTCAGGCAGAGTGGAGTCAGAAACACCACGAAAGGGCAACCTGGAAGTGCTCAGCCTGGGTTTAAAAAGGCTGTGCGAGGAGAGCTAATCACAGACAGCCAATCATGATACTCAGCAAGTGACTGACACTGAACAGCACCAATCACGGGCACCGTGATATACACCAAGAGAGAGAGTAAGCCCCTCCTCCCTAGTTAGGACAGGTAAAAACTTATAAAAGGGACCTCCCTCCCCCACCATCCCTAATGTTTGAACAAAGCTGACCCTGAAACATAAAATGTATGAAAAAAATGATTTATTACAAATGAATCACAAATCATAGAAGGGAGGGAGATCCGTGTGCTACCTACGGAGAACTTTAGGAAAAATGAATTGACAGGTAAAAAATTCCCTTTTTCCCTTCTGGTCTCCTTGGTAGCACACCAAGAGAGAAGATAAAGCTCAGTGCTCTGGGGGAGAGGTCACATGCTGCCTGAAGCACTTTCTGCCCAAAAGTAGAATCCCCCGCTGCTTGCAGGTCTAAATGATAATGCCGGACAAATGTAGGGATATTCTGCCAGGTTGCAGCCCTACAAATTTGCTCAACTGATTCTTGCGCCTTCTCAGCCCAAGAAGCTGAAAGTGATCTGGTCAAATGGGCCTTGATACCAGATGGAAGATCAGAGTTAGATGCAGCATAAGCTTCCGCTATCCCTGTTCTTAGCCATCTTGCAATAGTAGATTTTGAGGATCTTTTACCCTTGGAACTGCCAAAAAAATTCACAAAAAGGACGATGAGGTCCTGAAGTCTGTCGTCCTCTGAATGTAGCAGAGGAGGCATCTTTTAACATCTAGGCAACGAAGACTTGACTTCTTTGCAATTTGAGGGTGCGGAAAAAATACTGGTAGACACAACTCCTGACCCCTGTGAAATGAAGAGGCCACCTTTGGGTGAAATTCTGGAGGCAGTCTAAGAATAACTGATTCCAATCTAAACTGCAAATAGGGCTTTAGAGTGGACAATGTTTGATGCTCTCCTACACGTCTGGCTGATGTAAGGGCAACCAGAAGAGCCGTTTTGAAGGACAGCAGTCGTAAAGTATAGTTTCTAGAGGTTCAAATGATGCTGCCCTAAGGGCATTCAGGACTAGATTCAGATCCCAAGGGGCCACAGAGGGAACTGGCCTAGATTGTAAGAGAACTGAAATCACCCCCTTGGAAAGGCCTTGGTTACTCAGCAGTTGGGATTCAGGAACCACGCAGAAAGACAAAGATTCTCTGCTTGGGGATGAGGTACTGGACCCTGGAATAGGAGATCCGTCGTAGACGGGAGAAACAGGGGTTCCTCCTGTGTCATCGACTTCAGCAGTATGAACCATGACCTCCTCGGCCAATATGGGGCTACAAAGATGACTGTTGTCTTCTCTTGGTAAATTTTTCTCAAGGCAACTGGAATTAGTCTCATGGGTGGGAAGAGATAGGCCAGATGAAAGTCCCACCTCTATACCAGGGCATCCACTGCCAAGGGAGGGAGGGCTTGGTGGCCATCAAGTCTATTTGAGGTATGCCCCATTTCTCTGTAAGTTCCAGGAAAATTCTTGAATGAAGAGACCATTCGTCTGGTAGAATCATCCTCTGGCTCAGGAAGTTCGCCCAGCTGTTGTACTTCCCCAGATTGTGAACCACTGTCAATGCCACAAGGTTGGTTTCTGCCCATTGAAGAATTCTGGAGGATAAGAGAAGGAGGGCCAGGCTTCAAGAACCCCCTTATGGACTAGATAGCACACTACAGTCATATTGTCTGACCAGATTTTTACTGCTTTTCCCTTTATGAAAGGGGCCGCCACCTTCAAGGCTCTCAAAACAGCTAGTAGTTCCAGGTGATTTGAATGTAGATTTGACTCTGACTGGGACCAATGGCCTTGAAAAGAGTGAACTCCTAGGACTGCTCCCCATCCCCGCTTGCTCGCGTCCATTGTGATGACTGTCTAGTCCTGAATCCTCCAGGGCAGACCTGCTGCTAATTTGTGTCTGGACCACCAGTTCAGAGAGCTTTTGACTGCTATCGGTATGGGCACTAGATGGTACAGGGACTGTGGATCTCTGTTCCATGAAGACAGGATCAGCTGCTGTAACTGCCTCATATGGAGTTTCATCCAGGGGACTGCTTCTATCGATGAAGACTTCATGCCCAGAATAGACATCAGCTGATGGAGAGTTAACTGTTTGGATGATTTTATGAGAGTCGTTTGGTCCAGTAGTTTCTGCACCTTGACTGGCGGGAAGAATGTCTTTTTCCACAGAGGAGTCTAGGATCGTTCCTAGGAATATTTTTCTTTGTTCTGTAAGAAAACATGATTTCTGTAGATTCAACCTCCAGCCTAAAGAGGTCAGAGTTGATGTGACCAGTGCCAGGTGATCCGTCAACAGAACAGGTGATGCTGCTTTTATCAACCAGTCGTCCATGTAGGGGACGACTGCTATGTCTTTTTCCCCTCAGAAATGCCACTACTACCACCATCATCTTGGTAAACACTCAGGGATCCGCTGTTAGGCTGAGGGGGAAGTACTGCAAACTGGTAGTGGGATATATTTCCCTTGTCCGTGATGGCGATTCTTAAATATTTCTGGTGGATGAACCAGGACATGCAGGTAGGCGTCTTGTAAGTCCACTGTTGCCATCCAGTCTCCATAGTGAAATATATTGACTGTGGATCTGAGGGATTCCATCTTGAAATGCTCTGGAATTAGTTCAAGAAGGTAAGGTTTACCACTAAGCAAAAACCTCCTAAGCTTTTTGGCACCAGAAAAAGCATTGAGTATGTTCCCATCTTGTGACAGGACTTTGGAACTGGAATTAGAACAGTATCTTGAACCAGTTTTCGAATGACCTGTCAAAATTCTATCTGTCTGGAGGGTGAACCATGGATCAAAGTCATGAGAAACCTTTGTGGTGGAAGAGTGTGAAAACGGATTTTGTACCCGTCTGTGATGATTCTCAATACCCAGGAATCTGTTGTAATGTCTCACCATTGATCCAGGAAAGAACGAAGTCTGCCTCCCATGGGAATTGTAGGCCTGGCATCAGAACTGGGATTTAGCGAAAGCATCCTGGGTTGGTTTCTGGGTCTTGCCTCCCTTTAGCACATAAGGTCTTGAAACCAGCCTTTTTACCTTTGTACGATCTCTTCTGATCCCTGAAGGGTGGAAAAAAAGTCTTCTGGGAAGAAAACCTTCTATCCTGAGGCAAGAACTTTTTCTGTTCAGAAATATTCTGAGGAAGAGCATCTAGTTCCTTCCCAAAGAGGAAGTCACCCTCAAAGGGCATAACACACAGCTTACTTTTTGAAGCCACATCCGCTGCCCATTGCCTGAGCCAAAGGGCTCTGTGACCTGCTGCAGACAATGCAGTGGCACTGACCACCATCCTAACCTTCTCCATGGAAGCGTCGCAGAGAAAATCTGCAGCTAGGCGGAGCATGGATGTGGACTTTAAAAGTTCTTCCTTGGGTACTTTATTAACAAGATCTTCATCCAGCTGTAAGAGCTACAGTCTCAGGGCTCTAGAAAAGCAAGTAGAAACAATACTAGGTCTAAAAGAAGTGGTGCAAGCTTCATAATTCCAACAAAGTGCAGTCTCTAGCTTCCTACCATGGTATCCTTGAACCCAGATCCATCCTCCACCGGGGTAGTAGTCTTCTTGGATAGACGTGCCACATGGACATCTACCTTGGGAATCCTATCCCAGAGGACGGAATCTTTGGGATCAAACAGAAATAAGCTTTTAAGCTTCCAAGGAAAGGAGAGACACTTCTCTGGAATTGCCCACTCTTGTTTGGTAAGCCCTGAGACTACCACATGGATTGGAAAAAACTTATGTTTTTTCTTGTACCCTAGGTAGAGCTCATCCGCTACTGACCTTGGTGGTTCTTCTTCCGTGATGTTAAGGGATGCCCGGATGCTCTTCACAAGGGAATCCACACATTCTGCTGGAAAAAGGTAGGAATCTTCCCTGCAACCCTCGACAGAACTTTCTGCAGAAGAATCTGTGTCCGATGGCTCTATAGGTCTTCTCCTAAAAGAGGATCCTTCTCTGGAAACAACAGGGACAGATATACCTGCCATTTCTTCCTCTGCCCTGAGACTTTTCCATGTTTCCTTGGCGACTGAGAAGAGAGAGACCAGGGATGTCATATCTGTAGGCATAGTGGCCAGAGAAGGCTGAAGAGATTGTGGGACTGTAGGAAGGTTGACCTCAACCATACAGGAAGGACATAACTTTTTAAGATAACCATCTTGTAGTGTAGTCTTACAGAGGAGACAAGCTTGTGCATCCATCTGTGGAAAAAAACATATACATGCAGCATGTATATAAGAAAAGAACATGCCCATAAGATAGAGGAAATTCAAATGAACATACATGACCTCTTAGTACCAAAAGAATAGGTACTTACAGTTTGCAATGGGTAAATCTGCTGGGGCTGGCCTGGCTTGCTGTCCTGTGAGGGGGCTGAGTGATACCTTGTTGCATTACAAAATACCCCGCCTCGCTGTTCAAACCCGGTAATAAGACTCCCAGGATGCATAGAGCATTACTTCCGGTGTGTGGAACTCACAGACCGGAAGTGCCATAGGCTAATATAATAATATATATTAGATAGAACAATAATAGAACAGAGACCGGGCATGCTGCTGCTTCTAAAGTAATTTATGGATACCCAGCGGGGCACCTGAAACACAGGAGCAGGGGGATGGCTCAGGAGACTCCAAACTAGTCTGCGATGGCTCTGCATCAAACAGGACGTTGATACCTACCTAGGGAGGACAGGTAAAAACACCGGGGATGGTGGGGGAGGGAGGTCCCTTTTATAAGTTTTTACCTGTCCTAACTAGGGAGTAGGGTCTTACTCTCTCTCTTGATGTGCTACCAAGGAGAACGGAAGGAAAACACAGTTTCTCTTACATCTAAGGTCTCTGAGGTGGAGACTCCCTCCTCTTCCTTTAGCTTAACCCCCCCCCATCCAGATTCAACTGGCCTCTCAAGCAAGAGGAGCAAGCCAGCAAAACTCTGAAATTTTATGCCTGCTTTTTTTTTTTTTTTTCGCTATGGGCTCTGTAACCCCCCATTAAGTAAGTTAACCATTTGAGTGCCATGTTCCTATTTAATTATGTCTCACTACACTCTGGCATCCACTTTTAGTGGAATTATCACCTGTGTTGCACTGTGTTACTTATTATGTTACTCTTCCTATATATTACAACTAGTGTAAAAATCCGTGTACATGGGCCAAGGTCCGGGTAATGTTAAGAGGTCACTACCTCACTGCTTCAAGCGATGCAGTCTTGCGTCGCCTCACTCACGAGATGCAGTCATGCACAGTAGAGACTGCCCACGACTGCATCATGACACACATCCTAGCGAATTATTATATAGGATGTCTAAAAAAAGGTAGCTATCTTTTCTTACTTCTAGTAACCATTTCAGGGTTGGGGTTTACCATTTAAGCCTGATTTATGCCTCATTTTTTCACCTACACTTATCTTTATTGTTAAGTCTTTTTTTAGGATTTTCCTATATGTTTGGACTATTTATGGAACTTTTTACTTCTGTTCCTTTTATTTTAACTTTTGGGAAGCATTCCCTTTAAAATTGGGAGCCCATTAGCTGGTGAGATGGCTCAGTTGGTTAATGCACCAGCAGGGGCACACGTTCTAGTCCCAGCAGGGTCAACTCAGCCTTTCATCCTTTCAAGGTAGATAAAATGAATATCATTAAACTGGGTAATAATATCTATACCCCCAGGAAATACTTGAAAATGAGAGACAATCTCATTGTATCCTTCCTGGTAAAATACTTTGATATTATTATGTGGAGGCCATCTTTTTCCCCATAGACATACATGGAAGTGTTTTTGTGGGGCATAGCTCTTCACCCATTTATGGAGAAAGGGAGAGAGAAGGCTTTTTCTTCACCACTGACCTTTCTCTATCGTATAGTTAGCATGTTTTATGTTTAGAGTACTTAATTTCACCACAGTTTGTCTGGGGAGCCACTGTTTGCTTAATATGGGCAAGGTACTAGAAAACTATATTTCACTGTCGTCCAATACAGGTCACTGGTACTCTCAGGGAGGCGTAAGTCCCCTTTAATAGGCAGGAACAATTATGCAAATAATTTGCAAGGGGCGGAGCCTCCCCTCTTACTTAAGCCACCTTCTGGCCAGAGCCACCCATATTGATTTGTTCCTGGTGTGCTTCCACACCAGGTAAAGAACATCTATGCATCTTAGTATTTTATTATTTTTTTATTCAAATATGGAATACCACCATTAGGAGGGTGACCATGGCTGTGAATTGCCCTCTTTAAAGTGGCTGGTGCAGCTTCCAGGGATTTTCTGTGGACCTATACCCTGAAGAGGGGACAGCTTGTGTTAAGCAGCTCCCCTGTTGGGGAATTTACCTCTGGTTCTTTCCCTCCCTATCATGGTCACCTGAAGACAGAAGTCAGCAAGGAAGGTGAGTCACCCATTGAGTGCTGAAGGTCCACTTGTCCCCACAGTGTCCCTTTGATGGGCTTGTATTTGGGAGTTTTAATACACTCCAGCACTCATAGGGTGTTTTTATTGCATTATTACTGTTTATGCAATTTCTGTGTTATTCTCTGAGTTTTGGAGCATTGGGTATTCATTTATTTATGTTTCTCATGTGTTTCATGCTTGTTTGGGCACTTTTTAATGTTTTCTTAAACTTTATTAAAAATGGTGTTCCGCGCCTTTAAGCGCGGCTTTTTCCCGCTCAGACGCAAGGGCTCCTTTACTCTCTATGGGAATTCACAGTATGGGACATATCTCTGGAACCGCTTGTCACAGCAACTTCAGAGAGGGCTCATTTTAATTCTAGGCTCCTGCTCTATCATCCGGAATGTGTTTTATTTATGTGGGGTGTTCAGGGGGGCTTCGGGCACTGTTTGGGGTACTTGTAAGGAAAAACTACATTTCCCATGAGCGCTTGGTTCGCGCTCGTTTCTGATTGGCTGTCACGACGGCCGCCATTTTGTGGTACTTTTCCTAGGCGAGTACACTACGCAGGGACCGAGCCTTCTCTCTCCTCAACAGATTAACCCTTCGCTGGCCAGATAAGTCCGTTTTTAGAACATTTCTGGGGTGAAACTTTAATCTTAACACTTTTTCTGGGTGATAGTGTTATTAGTGGGGTATATTGACGCTGTGAGCATGTCTACTTCACTGGAGCTAGGGGCTAGACCCAAGTCTAAGGAGGATGGGGGGTCCGCTACCCCCATGGCGTTTTGCTCCTCTTGCCACATTGGGCTGGATGGCGATAATGTGGGGGATCTATGCCCTAATTGTACTGGTCAAGATAGCAACCCTGGGCTTCCCAGCCACGCTATTGAGCCATCTTGGGTGAGGGAGTTTAAAGCTGCCACTAGGGATCTCAGATCCACGCTTCAACTCTTTCCCTCTCAGGTACAGGGGGCTCTCCAGGTCTGGCAGACCCCCTCTACTATCAGGACCTCCCTGCCTAAGCCACAGGGAGCTCCTGATATCACTGATTCTTCTGAAGAAGAACTTTTACAGGATTCTGATGCTGAGGAACGTACTGTTATTGAATCTAACAGGTCCATTGGGGACCCCTATGAGTGTGACCCTGAAGTTTCGGCTGAGGGTCTGATCAGAGCGGTTCTGAATACGCTCAACCTTCCTCTGACTCAGGAATCCACTTATGATCCTACTGATGTTTTTCAGAAAAAGCCATCTAAGCCTGTGGTTTGTTTTCCAACTAACCCTACTCTTGCCCGTCTGGTCTCTGAGGCATGGAAGAATCCTGATAGATCTTCCTCTGTCTCCAAAAAGTTTGCCAAACTTTACCCTTTTCCTGAGGCGGAGCTGGCAAAATGGGTTCATCCTCCCAAAGTGGATGCTCCTGTGTCTAGACTATCCAAATCTACTGCTTTGGCTGTCTCAGATGCCTCTGCCTTGCAGGACTGGACGGATAAGAAACTAGAGCTCTCTCTTAAGTCTATTTTTGCCTCTATTGGCACAGCCATGCGCCCCACTTTTGCTGTGGCATGGGTTAATAGAGCTATTGCGGCCTGGACTGAACGACTGACTGAAGCGGTTCGCCAGGATGCGCCTGTATCTGAACAGTTGCAGCTTCTTGCTAATATCACTGAAGCTCAGAACTATGTTGCTGATGCTGCTTTTGATGCTGTGCGCATGATGGCGAGGGCCTCCACTTCTTCTGTGGTGGCTAGACGCGCTCTTTGGCTGAAAATTTGGTCTGCTGATACAGCCTCTAAGAAGGCTTTGCTTTCCTTGCCCTTTCAGGGGAATTTGCTTTTTGGGTCTGAACTCAAAGAAATGATCAGTGAGGCTACTGGCGGTAAAAGTACTCTTCTACCCTCAGTCTTTAAGAAAAAGTTTCCAGCCAAACGCAATCGGTCCTTTCGTTCCTTTCAGACTGAGACACGCTCCTCGGCCCAAACGGGTCCTCCCACTACGCGCTCCTCCTCCAAGCCCAAACAATCCTGGAGGCCCAAAGTTGCCTCCAAGGCCAAGACCTCCAAGACTGCTTCGGCATGACTCGCCGAACCCGGGTCCGCATCCGGCTGTAGGCGGTCGTCTCCGCATCTTTCGCCGGACTTGGGAGGAGTCAGTGGCGGACCCATGGGTTCTTCAGGTGGTGTCAGAGGGATACAGGATCCCTTTCTCTTCCCTTCCTCCTTTTCGGTTCCATTTTACTCGTCCTTCTCAGGAACCCACAAAAAGGCGTCTGTTCGACGACGCTATTCAGGATCTCTTGGACAAAGAGGTCCTGGAGGCGGTTCCTCAGGGGGACACAGGTTCAGGATTTTATTCCAACCTGTTTGTGGTAGCCAAAAAGGACGGAGGAGCCCGTCCCATCTTGGATCTCAAAGATCTCAATGCCTATGTGGTGACTTCCCACTTCCGCCAGGAGTCCCTGCGCTCTGTGATTGCAGCAATGTCTCCAGGGGAGTTTCTTGCCTCCCTGGACCTTCAGGATGCTTATCTTCACATCCCTATTCATCCAGAGAGCAGGCGGTATCTCAGGATTGCCTGCCACAGGGGACACTTTCAGTTTGCAGCGCTCCCCTTTGGGCTGACTTCAGCCCCTCAGGTCTTCCAGAGGGTGTTGGGCTCCTTGATAGCGGTGCTCCATCAGGATGGGATCAGAGTGACCCCCTACATGGACGATCTCCTACTGAAGGCCTCCTCAGCGGAGCTTCTCCACCAGCAATTACAGATGTGCATGCACACCCTGAACCGTCATGGCTGGATCCTGAATCTGGACAAGTCGGACTTGATTCCATCTCAGAGGCTTCTGTTCCTGGGTCTCCTGTTCGACACTCGCCAATGCATGGTGTTTCTTCCAGAGGACGTGGCTCACCAGATAGCTGTCAGAGTGGCTGGAATTCTGGACCTGGACGTGATTCCAGTTCCGAAGTTGTCGTCCTTAGTGGGGAAGTTCATTTCCACAATCGAAGCAGTACCATTTGCCATGGCCCACTCCAGGGATCTTCAGAGATTCGTGATCCAGACGTGCAAGAATCATCCAGATCATCAACATCTGTCTGTTTCTCTTCCTCCTCATGTCGAGTCGAGTCTGCACTGGTGGTTAGATCTCTCTCATCTCCTGAAAGGGAAATCCTTTCTAGTTCCTCCTTGGACCACAGTCACTACGGATGCCAGCCTTCGGGGCTGGGGTGCAGTCTGGGGTCGCTTCAGTGCTCAGGGGAAATGGGGTCTGGAGGAATCCATGCTCTCCATCAATGTTCTGGAACTTCGAGCTGTCCGGCTGGCCCTGAGGCACTGGGAGTCTCAATTGACCGGTCTTCCAGTCAGAGTGGAGTCCGACAACGCCACGGCGGTGGCTTACATCAACAGGCAAGGCGGCACAAGAAGCGGTTCCGCCTGGTGGGAGGTCAAGGATATTTTGTCTTGGGCAGAAGATCACGTGCCTGTCATCTCTGCGGTTCATATTCCAGGCGTAGACAACGTCATGGCAGACTTCCTCAGTCGTCACACCGTCGACAGCGGAGAATGGGCTCTGCACCCAGAGGTGTTTCACATGCTCACTCAACGGTGGGGGATGCCTGTGGTGGATCTGATGGCTACCAGACACAACAGGAAGGTTCCGGTGTTTTGCTCCCGGTTGAGGGACTCCCTTGCTCTAGCAGTGGATGCCTTGTCGATCCCTTGGGACTTCTCCCTGGCTTACATCTTCCCTCCTCTTCCTCTATTGGTCAGAGTTATCCAGAAGTTGAAGAGGGAACGTTGTCCTGTCATCCTGATTGCTCCAAACTGGCCTCGCCAGTCCTGGTTTCCGGAATTGATGGCCATGTCAGTGAAGGATCCAATCCCACTTCCAGCCCGTCCGGACCTGCTTCTTCAGGGGTATCTGTGGAAAGAGGATGTTCACTCTCTCCATTTGATGGCATGGCGGTTGAATCCTCGATTCTAGCTAAGAAAGGCTTTTCTCCTTCTGTGGTATCGACGATGCTCAGTGCTCGTAAGCCTGTGTCTTCCAAGATCTATCATCGCATATGGTCCACTTTCGTGACATGGTGCTCTGACAAGAAGTTGTCTCTTGACTTCCATCTTCCCACTGTCCTGGCCTTCTTGCAGGACGGTGTGGATAAGGGGCTCAGTCTGAGTTCCCTCAAAGTTCAGACCTCTGCCTTGTCTGTGTTTTTCCAGGAACGGATTGCTGTCCTTCCTGATGTGAAAGTCTTTTTCCAGGGTGTGACTCATGTTCGACCTGCCTTTAAAAGTCCTGCTCCCCAGTGGGATCTCAATTTGGTGCTGGGAGTTCTACAGCGACCACCGTTTGAATCCTTGGCTTCCATTCCATTATGTCTTGTGACTTGGAAGATGGCCTTCCTCTTGGCTGTGGTGTCAGTGCGCCGGGTAGCAGAGTTACAGGCCTTGTCTTGTAAACCTCCTTACCTGGTGTTCCACAAGGATAAGGCTGTGCTTCGCACTACCAAGGAATTCTTACCCAAGGTTGTGTCTGAGTTTCACATCAATCAGGAGTTTGTGGTTCCCTCTTTCTGCCCTAATCCTTCATCTGACAAGGAAAGAGATCTCCATCTGTTGGATGTGGTGCGTTGCCTTAAATTTTATGTTCATCGCACCGAGTCTATCAGGAAGTCTGACGCTCTATTCGTCATTCCTGAGGGGCCTAGGGCAGGAAGACCGGCTTCCAAAGTTACCATTGCCTCTTGGATTAAGGCTACCATCCGTGAAGCCTATAAGTTGAGGAATAAGCATGTTCCCTTCCGGGTGACTGCCCATTCCACCAGATCTATTGGGGCCTCTTGGGCCTACAAGAATCAAGCTTCTGCTGATCAACTGTGCAGAGCGGCCACTTGGTCCTCTGTGCACACCTTTTCTAAGCACTATCGAGTTGATGTACTGGCTTCGGCTGATGCCAGTTTTGGAAGGAAGGTCCTGGAGGCAGTCTTGCCTGTGTAGGTCTTCCGCTCTGTGATCCTTAGTGCTTCTTTACTGTTGAGCCCGGTTGGCTTTGGTTCTGTGTGCTGTGTTAGTTCAGGGATTGTTCCCTTGGTTGGTGTCCGTTGACACTTACAGTTTGGGCTATGTTATCAACTGGTCATAACAGTTCTAGTGACTTGGGCCTTGCGCCTGGTCCTTGCCTTACTTCCCGCCTCTGGATCAGCTCAATGTTTGTACATCCCAGAGTACCAGTGACCTGTATTGGACGACAGTGAAAATAGGATTTTAGTCTTACCTGTTAAATCCTTTTCACTTAGTCCATACAGGTCACTGGTCTCCCACCCTGTCAAGGGACCAGTCTTGGCTCTCCTGTGGCATTCAGTGGGAGACCGTTCGGGCATGCTCACAGGAGTCTTTCTTTTGCTTACCTGAGGTCAGTTCTTGGGGTCTCAAATCAATATGAGTGGCTCTGGCCAGAAGGTGGCTTAAGTAAGAGGGGAGGCTCCGCCCCTTTCAAATTATTTGCATAATTGTTCCTGCCTATTAAAGGGGACTTACGCCTCCCTGAGAGTACCAGTGACCTGTATGGACTAAGTGAAAAGGATTTAACAGGTAAGACTAAAATCCTATTTTTCCGGCCTCAAGGACTAGGGTGACAAATGCCTTGACTCCTTATTAAAGGCAAATTTTGTGACCACTGGGGCAGCTCTGAGACCCATCTTTGCTTCAGGTTGGGTCAATAGAGAGAGCGTCTCAAAGTTATTCACCCCCACATGGCTATTTGCAGTGATGTTCATAAGGAGGATTTCTTGTTTATGCTTGCCAGTATATTGGAAGTCAATGCATATCTCTCTGAAGCATCTATTCATGCTTTCACGTTGTCTATTAAATCCTCCGCATTATCTGTTGCCAAGTGTTGTACCTTGTGGATTAAGATTTGGTTGACAGACCAGTCTTCCAAGAGATACTTAGTTTCTCTCCCTTTTGTAGTCAAGAATATATTTTTGCCTGGCCTGGGCAAGGTCATTAGTGATGCCATTGGAGGCAAGAGCACTCCAAGCATGCCTTTTACTTGGAAGATGTGTGGATTTTGTTCCCCCTGCCAGTGCTGAAAGGGTTTAACTCCCTCAAGCCTCACAAGTGTGCCCCAACCCAGCACCCAAACAAGCTTGGCAGAACAAGAATTCTGCTCAAAAACCTAAGGATGACAAGCCATCCTCCTCATGAGTCATGGGAGGCCTGGTCCATCCCTGCCTGTAGGGGGCTCACCTCCATCTTTTTCAAGAAATCTTCTGTGACAGACCAGTGGATTTTGTGTGTCATTTTGGAAGGTTACCACAAGTCCCATCTGCCTCATCTTTTCTTTTTGTCAAAAGTTCCTTGGGACCCAGTGTGAGCGGGTCTGTTCGTAGAAGTCGTTTTATCTCTAGAAGCAGTCCCTTATGGTTATTTTTACTTGAGGAAGCTAAAACTGGATATGCTTAGAAACTAGTCTGGACAGCACTCCCATCCATCTCCCTCCATGACTCTGTTCCCCTTGAATGAGGGAGGACCTACATTGGTTGTTGCATTGTCCTCATCTGTTACTGGGAAACTCCTTTGTAGTAACAGAATGGAACCTGGTCACAACAGATGCCAGCCTGAGGGGCTAGGGAGCAACCCTAGGTCCTCTAAAAACTCAGGCATGTTTGACCAGGAAGTAGAGTCAGTCAACATCCTAGAGATTTGAGCTATACATCTAACACACCTTCACTGGTCTTGATGGAACCATAGTGTGGATACAGACAATTCAATGGTAGTTGCATAATTCAGCCATCAAGGATGAACTTGAAGCAAATCTGCCTTAATGGAGATTCTGGAATGTCTTCAATGGATAGAAGTTCATGTCCCATCCAATTTGTCAGTCCACATCTCAAGAGTGGGAAAACATGATTGCAGGCTTTCTCAGCCACCAGGATCTGGATCCCAAGAATCTGAGAACTCAGCCATGTGGTGTTCAGACACATAGTTCACTGCTGTGGTCTTCCATCTTGGACCTTATCTCGAGGGCAGGAGGGTTCCATTCCATAGAACTTTCATCTGGCTTTTGTGTTTCCTCCACTGCTTCTGATTCGCAGGATGATCAAGATGGAGAATGATAGAGTTGTCCTAGTGTCCATTTAACTCCATTGGGCTCTGTTAGCAGAGCTTCTCAACCTGTCCATTTTGCTTTGAGAGTGGTTCTTCTGATACAGGGCCCCCTCTGTTATCAACAGGTGGAAACAGCTGGAAAAGCTGGCCTTGACAGGATGACTCTTGTAGCCAACATCTTGAAGGAAAGGTTTTCTTGGGTGAGATCTCCATTATGATTCAAGCAAGGAAGCCTATTTTCCAAAGCATATAATTGGATCTAGTCCATTTTTTACCAGTGGTGCTCAGATAAGATATGTCCTCTCAGACCTTTAGCCTTTCTATGATTTTTGCTTTCTTACAGGATGGTGTGAAAAAAGGCCTCTTTCAGTCTTCCTTCACAAGCGTGTTGCTGTCTTACCAGATGTTAAGACTGTTTTTGTTCAAGGGATGGCTCACACCATCATCTTCTTTAGGGATTCCAGTCCTCCGTGGGACTCTAACTTCAGATACCTCCCTTTGAACATTTTGTGATGAATAAAATAGCTTTTCTTTTAGCCATTGTTTCTTTACAAAGAGTTGCTGTGTTACAAGCCCTAAAGTAGCTTACAAGTTTCAAATCAACCTGGAAATTGTCTTTCCTCCTTTTTGTCCTGATCCTTCCACCAAATATGAACAGGCTCTCATCTCTTGGATGTAGTTCACTTCCTTAAGTGTTCTGAGCCTTTTGCACAACCTTTCTGAAAGGCAGATTCTCTTTGTCATGATGAATGGCCCTAGAGTAGGTTACACTGCATCCAAACTCACTATTGCTTCTTGGATCAAGGCTTTCGTACGGCATGCATTTGTGATCAGAAAGAAACCTGGTCATTTCAGGGTCACAGTGCATTCCACCAGATCTGTGGGTGCTTCTAAGCTCACAAGAATCAGACCTCTGCCAAACAGCTGTGCAAGGCGGCAACATGGTCCTCCTTGAACATATTCATCAAACACTACTGTGTCAATGTCTTGGCCTGTCCTGTGGAAACTTTGGCTGGAAGGTCCTTCACGCAGTTGTACCTGTTTAAGGTTTCTCTTTTTCTTATCTCTACATCCTATTCACTAAATTTGAGCCCTGTTGGCTTTTGTTTAGTTTTTTGCTGTGTCAGTTTGGTGTCCATTGACACTTGAGGTTACATGATGCCAGTTTAGTCCTGTGGAATACTGGTCTTCTGTGGGGAGAGTTTTTACCTCTTTTCCCTCCCAAGTATCTTATGGGTTTTTTGGTATATCTCCATGGTTCATGTGTTCCATATAGAAAGTAGGAGAAAATAGGATTTTGGTGAACTTACCTTTAAATCATTTTCTCTTAGAACCTATGGAATACAGGATTCTCACCCAGAGAAAAAAAAACCTGTGTTTCCTTTGCACACAGAGGAGTCCTCTTGAAGTATTTGTTCAGGGGTTTCCTTCTTGTCTTCCTGCTTTTGATACTTTCTCTGTGCTAAACATGAATCTGGAGGGGGAGTAAAGCTGGAAGAAGAGGGGAGAATATCTGCCTCAAAAACCCTGTCATTTTTCTGTTTGTTTTAAAGTGCCTCTGGAGGATGGAGCTTAACCCCATGGATCCATATGGACTAAGAGAAAATAATTTTACAGTATGTTTACTAAAATCCTATTTTCCCAATAGTTCTTCTGGGACCTCATTATTTGTTGCCTTCATTAGATATGTATAGCATATACTTTGTATTTCATACAACATTCGTGATTTTAATGCTACACTCATAACCTTTGTGTGCACTTAGATGCTGGTCCTGTTAGAGTCCCCAGGGGGAAACAAAAGTCCAGTCATCTTATACTCCAAGAACAGTTGCGTGTTTTAATTGCCATTATTATTAATCGTCTGTATCTGCCACACATACCATCATCTCTGAATCATCCATTTGATGAGTTTTCAGTATTCAGCGCACACTCTATCCGACTCAGATGTATCTCATCCTAGGGTGTATAGTCACCACAATTTGTTACTCTCCAAAACATGCCACCATCTCTTTTGTATAAAGAATACAGAAACCTAAATAATCGTAGTCTCCTGGAAAAGCAAGCATGCAGTTGCATTACATTCAAGAAATGCTTGTGTATTTTACTTCTCACTAGTATCTGCCACTCATACAATCATCTCTCAATCATCTGTGGGGGAGTTTCAGCATTCAGTGCACTGTTTATCTGCTTCTTATGTTAAATCTCAACCTGGGGTATGGGGCCACCTCACAGTGGATTCCTTCTTGCCACCCACTAACACCACTCCTTCCAGTACATCCACAGACATAAGTTTCTCTCCTTTACTGGGACTTAATCAGGGTGATTATAGTACTGAATCTTTGTTCCTGATTGAGTCAGCACTTCGGACATGATGAACTTTTGGTAGCTAAACTACTGGTTTACAAAGCTACAACAAGTAGGGGCGCTCTCGGCATCATAAATAGAACACCGTATCACTTATGTAAAAGATACTCACACAAGTATCTCACCGACCTGTGTAAACTACAAACTTGGCTTTGGCAACAGGGAGGTATAAAACTCACCCCCGTTCGGTACCAATATGTTGAAATCATGAGAAAGAAGATGCAACAATAATAGAAATATTTTTAAAAGTTTAGAAACAATTAAAACAATCAAGATGTTTGAGCATGCCTGTCTCTTTCTTCAGGAATTGACTACTGGTTTGTTTATTTATACTGCAACCATCTTATAAAGATAAACATTAAACCTGCCCAATTATTTCTTAAAATTAAGACTACACAGCTGGACTTGGATTCATTATAGAAAACAGAGGACAGTATGTTTGGAGACAAATTCATAGTGAACTGCCTTGACACCGTAGGCTGAGATACATCAGAGGCAGGCAGAGAATACATAGAAAGCTGAAAACTCCAACAGATGATTGAGTGCAATGGCATGTGCGTTAGTTGCAGATATTGGATGCCAAAGGCATAATTGTTTCTTCACTGTAGTATTACTGTACGCTTCTGTTCTCTGGGGACTGTAAGATTCAGCTTAAATGGCAATAACAGCACCCACATTTAAGCACACATAGAGGATATAAGAACCATGGGGGAGTGTAGAATTAAATTCATGAATGTTATGAGGTATATTGCTAGATATTCCTCACACTGGCTGTTTGAATCCATTGAGGAGCCCTGGAGAATTGTAAAGTAGTTCCATGCCTCCCAAGTGTCCCTCTTTTGGCAGGACAGTCCTACACGAGACCCAAATCCCTCTTTACTACCCTAGTGTTCTTATTTTCAGGCAAAAATAGTGTTTAGTATGTGTATATAAGTGTAGCACTTTCCTCCACAGTAATACAACTCACATTAGTGTTTTTTTTTAAACTGCAATACATGTTTACCAAGTAGGATGTGTAAATAGTCTACTTTGATCTTATTTTAAATCATGCATTCAATGACATAAAGAAGTGTCATTATGTCATAAAGTAACCTAAAAATTCTTGGTATTGCCCCTCTCACAGTTGTGCCTCTAGCAGCATCACCTAAAACAAGTGTAGCTTTTTGGTCATTTGAAATGTTGCGAGGAATGTAGCTCCCTTTAACCTCTTAAGGACCAGTTGTCCAGGGAAGTTACCTTCAAGGACTGCTTTGATCCTTTTCGATGCATTGGTACGCGTGACCTGTTAAAGTGGATCTATCATCCCAACACAACTTGGTCTAAATCGTTCATCTATCTAGCGAATATAATGAAAAGTGCATTAATTTGTATTTTTAAAACGCTTCTTTGGAGAAATTAAAAGAAGAAATACAGCGCATGAGCTACATCCAGGCAGACTGTGGATTGTTGATCCGTGCCGCAGCCTGCCGCTCTGCCCTCTCTGTCCAGCCTTCTCCGATGACAGAGGCTTTTTGTCTGTAAGCTGGAGCTCTCTCATTGGCAGAGATCGATTTTCCGGAGGAGGCTGGACTGAGAGGCAGACTGCAGCACTGATCAGGTATCCCCAGTCTGCCCGGAAGTACCTGAAGCTCTGTATTTCTTCTTTTAATTTCTCCAAAGAAGCAGTTTTAAAATACAAATTAATATGCTTTTCATTGTATTCTCAAGATAACTGAACAATTTAGACCAAGTTGTTTTGGGATGATAGATCCACTTTAAGCGTACCAGTGTGTGTGCTTGGGGTCTGAGAGATCACCTCAGTCTTGGAGAGGTCAATTTCAAACCCAGTTTTTACTTGCAGTGCTCCCAGAGGATCACTGTAAGTAAAATGCACGTGACGTGCCATGACAGTCACTGGTCCTTAAGGCAAAAACTGCATGACTGTTATAGCAAGTCACATAGTCCTTAAGGGGTTAATTTCTTGAATGCTGCAGAGGTTTCCAACACATTGCTTTGTAACAGGTTGAATACCTCTTTAGTACCCTAGTAGTTAAATATTGACGAAACCTGTTTTTCTACTTAGCTTAGTGTAGCCTCACAACATTTTTAAGGAACATTAAATTGATTTCATAAAATGCTGTTTGCTTCACACACTGTTCTTAAGAGCTTACACCTATATTATGATTAATACTAAGTTTTCACAACCATTTTACACAATCCTGAGTTTTCACACTCAGATTCATATATTGATCAGGCTGGATCATCAGGGAGAAAGAAATGCAGAGATCCTGTGAGTGTGTGTGTGTCTCTTCCTACCAGTGCTTCCTGGTCAGCTGACCATTTTGCCATGTTTTTGAAAACTGTCTGGTTCCTGGCACAGCATTAATGGTGTTACCAGTCCTGAATACCACTTCATTAAAGTTATCTTTTTTTGCAGAATATGTCCAGTAATGCAGCTCCAGATGCAGAGGTACTGCTTAAAAAGAGTGGATGTGCAGGGGTGATTACTCTGAACAGGCCAAAGGCTTTGAACGCACTAAACATTGGCATGATCCGACAGATTTATCCTCAGTTAAAGGTAAGCTGTCTTGTCTAAACTGAAACCGTTTTGCACAAAACAAGTGATTATACATAAGGTATTTGATGATAATATATGCTGGGCACTGGTGATACCTTAAGACTGTAAGCTATAATGGGTAAATATTTAATCCTTTGGGTACCAGAAAAGTTGTGCAACATGATGCTGAGCAGTGCGTTGCACATCCCCCTGGGGGCTACTTAATTTAGTGGTGTGTACAGCACAAGCTTGTGGTTTCACAAGCCATGGCATTTTAACAGTTTTAACATGCTTCCTGCCAGAGTGCTACAGGTACACTATATGATCAAAAGTATGTAGACACCGGGCCATCACATCTATACAAGCTTGTTGGACATCCCATTCCAAAACCATGGCCATTAATATGGAGTTGGCACCCATTTGAGGCTATAACAGCCTCCACACTTCTGGGAAGGCTTTCCACAAGATTTTGGAGTTTGTCTGTGGGAATTTGTGCCCATTCAGCCAAAAGAGCATTTGTGAGGTCAGACACTGATGCTGGACGAGAAGGCCTGACTTACAAGTTCAGTACCATGGTAAATGGAGCTTGCTGTAACGATACACCACATAAATATCACTACAAAGGGAAGCACGATTGCACTTCCTGTGGCTGCTGGGAGGGAGGTGGGAGGTCCTGCGCGACTGTGCCGCACATAGACTGTGCTGCAGAATTCGGAAGTGACCAATATTAAGTCTCCATGTCTGAAAAAGTAGGTAAGTAAAATTAAAAACAAAACACAATTCTAATAAGTTTTTCTAATTTAAACCTATGGGCAAAAGTTTTTTTCATGTGAATGTTCCCCTTTAATTTCAGCAATTTTTAAGGTGTTACAAATATCTGATTCATGTCCTCAGACTGATCCTTCTTAAAACATTTAACAGGATCACTTTTGTTTTCCCTTCTTTATAAGCAATTGAACCAGATTATCCAAGGAGAGTGGAAAATCTTCACATCAGAAATTATTAGTAGATATTTTTTATTTATTTGGAAAATGTTTTACCAGGAAGAATACACTGAGATTTCTCCCATTTTCAAGTATATCCTGGATGGTTTTCAGTAAAGGGTTACATATTTACACACATTGAGAAACATTATATATATTACATGTTATTATATATACATACACATATAAATATACATATGTATTGAATATTAAAATTATAGTCAACTACACACTGTTTTTAGATAAAAAGAAGCATTTACTTTTAAGGATTTTAGCAGATTTGATTGTTTCAGGAAGAGCTCTGAAGAAGAAGGCAGATCTTCCTGCTTCTTTCTTATACTGTGATATATGCAGAGAGTTGTTAGCAGTGGAGCAGAGGTTATAGTTAATATGGAGAGCAGGAGTGAGCATACTGCTCAGGTAGTCTGGTAGTTTTCCAGATAAGTGGTTGTGTACTAAGCAAGAAAGGTGAAGGGCATGTCTAGATTTAAGTGTTAACCAATTTAGTTATTTTAGCATATCACAGTGATGGGTAGTGTAATTACGTTGGCAGCTAAAGCGCATAAAAAATTATACAGGGTGTCAAGTTTACTAAGATGAATTTCTGGAGCTGGAGCATATACTATATTACCATAGTCTATGACTGGCCGCAACATCTGTTGTACAATACGTTTTCTAACCAGGGTGCTTAAACATGATTTGTGTCTAAAAAGAGTACTGATTTTGGGATAAAGCTTGGAGGTTAATTTGTCAATATGAAGACCAAAAGTGAGGTTGGGGTCAAGCCACATACCAAAATATTTGTTGGAGTCCACTTGGGCCAATCTACGATTAGACTCTGTTACAATGGGTAAGTGGGTATTGCAGAGATTATGCAGTTTGTGCCAGATATCATTGTGAGTTTTCTGTGTTTAAGAACAGTTTATTCTTTGCTAGCCATCTTTCAACCTCACAGAATTCATGTTGTAATATGGCTTCAAGTTGTGATATGTTTGAGTTTGCATACATGTGTACTGAATATGATTTGCAAACCTTGGGCAGATCATTTATAAAAATAGAAAATAGAAGAGGGCCAAGTATGGAGCCTTGAGGAACTCCACTTGTTAGTTTGAGTGGAAGGGAGTCATTGTCAGCAACTGACACACACTGCATTCTGTCTGATAAATAGGACCGGAACCAGTTTAGAGATTTATTCCCCAATCCTGAACTTTGGAGTTTGTTTATAAGAATATTATGATCTACTGTGTCAAAGGCCTTGGCAAAATCTAGGAAAATGGCTCCTGTGACGTCACCATTTTCTATGCCAGTCTAGATATCATTGGTTACTTTTAGGAGGGCCATGACTGTTGAGTGATTTGGTCGAAAGTCTGATTGAAAAGGGCTGAAAAAACTGGTCTGTCAGCAACATTTATATAGTTGCACATGTACACATTTCTTTAGGATGTTAGATAAAGTGGGGAGTAGGGATATTGGTCTGTAGTTTGATACTACATTTTTATCCCCACTTTTGTGGATAGGCACAACTCTAGCCACCTTCCAGGATTTGGGCATATACACTGTTGCCAAAGAGGCATTAATTAAAAATGCAATCAGTTTGGCCTTGACCACAGCACTGAGCTTTTTTTTTTTTTTTTTTCTTTTTCTTATTGAAAAATCACACAGATGGTACAAAGTATAAAAGCAATGTAAACATTGGTACAATTCACAAACAAACAAGATAAGCTGGAGACTACAGACCGAAAGGCACAAAAACCTGGAAGGTGCTGCATATGTCAGAATAAAAATCCATAAACAAGTATCCATTCTCGGGGATACTGTCATAAGCAAAAAGCCTTTCAAAGTGTAAATTCAGCTGATCCCCCGTGGAAAAGGAAAAACATTTTCTGTGAAGGCACTGGAATCCCTACATGGAGAGTCCAGATAGATTAGCAGTCAAAAGAGGAAAGGAGAGATGTTGAAAAGAAAGAAAGGAAACCAGAGAGAGAGTGGAAGAGAGGAGAACAGAGAGAGAGAAGAAGGACAACGAAAGGAGAAGTGAAACAGATGGGTAGGTACTGCTCCCCCCCTAGGACCCAGTTCCCCTCAAGGCCGCAAGCCAGTGCTGAGGAAGGAGTCAATTTGATCAGGGTCCCCCCCCCCACGTAAAGCAACAGATAACTGTAGCATTGTGGCAGCTTCTCTCACTCAGGGAACACAGTCTGCATATATATCGGGGGCGGCTGATTTCCAGCATGCTGGTATCATAGCTTTGGCTAATCCTAACATTGTTAGTAAGAGTTACCGAGACACAGAAGGTAACCGTGGAAGATCTTTGTAAGAAATAATTCTCCATAGGTCATCCCCAAGTTCTACACCCACTCTTCTCTCTATGCCGTCCAAACAATCCGACCAAAAAGTCCCGCACCAAGGGGGACGACCAGCACAGGTATAGAAATGTGCCCGTGTTGGCTGCACCTCCAGCAATTGGGGCCAACAGAGGGAAACATTTTATGCAGTCTTGGTGGGGTATAGTACCAATGGGACAAAAACTTAAAGTGTGATTCCTGAAGCTGTGTCGAGAGAGAGCATGATTTCGCGGTCCTCCAAATTCCTGCCCACCCCCCATCTGGTAGGGTCGTCCCCATCTCCTTCTCCCAGGCCAGTTCATACGGGTTCTTGTTGATGGAACCACCACTACACAGCATACGATATAGCACACTGAGCAAGGACATGCGGATAGGAAGCTTATGAAGCAGTTTCTCAAAAGAAGAATAATCTCTGGTCCAAGCTTGTTTGCATTGGCGTGATTCCAAAAGATGCCTAATATGGAAAAATTTCCACTCCTCGCCAGGAGACAACCGGTAAGTATTTTGGAGAATCGAAAAAGAGGATACCCGCTTATCCAAGATAAAGTCTGCAACGTAAAATAGAGAGTCATGTGGTCAAGCCGGGAAATCTCCCCAGGGAAGATTATATGGGGCATCCCTAATGTAAAGAACAGGGGCAAAGGGAGAGGGAAAAGTAGTCAACATCTGACCTGTCGCCATACCCAACCAAACTGTAAATATCGCCTCTAGGACTGGCTGGGCCAAGATTCTTGAATCCCTGGAAATAAGAGGCAAGAAGGCTTCAGATAACACATCCAGATACGGATAAAAGAAACGTTAAAGAAGGACCCATGACTTCAAGTCTCCTTTATGCTTCCATTCAAGAATGGAGGCAAGTAAAATATAATCTATAATACCTCTCTAAGTCCGGAATACCCAAGATGCCCTTCTCCCTGCGGCGGATATGAGCACTCTGTTTTAACCTGGGTCTCTTCAAGGCCCATACATAAGAGGTCAGGAGTCTAGTCAGCTCAGTGAAGAAAGATCGAGGACCCATATGGGCAGGGTTTGGAATAAATACAGAACACGGGGCAGTACATTTAATCTTGAGAGAATTCATTCTGCGGAACCAAGATGAATAAATAGATCCCCACCTGGACAAATCCTGCTGGATTTTCTTAAGCAGGGGAGGATAATTCAAACGAAAAAACGTCACAGATATCTGCTGCCAACCAAACACCCAGATATTTGATCCCTTTGGAAGCCCATTTGAAAGGATAGGAATTATGCAGTGTATAGATGACAGAATATGGGCAGTGTAGTAAGAGAGCCTCAGACTTAGAAAGATAAACTTTGAAGTTAGAAAGCGAGGCGAATACCTCTAAATGGTCCGTGGCCGCTTCCATTGAACCCTGGGGATTAGTCAAAGTCAACAGAACATCAACCGCGAATATAGATAATTTGTGTTCTTCACCTGCCACTCTAATACCCACAACTGTAGGGTCTGATCTGATTCTGCAGGCGAATGGTTCCAATACCATAATAAATAGGAGAGGTGACAAGGGGCACCCCCTGCTTAGTCCCGTTGGAGATGCACAGAGAATCGGACAGACAGCCATTCACCCGAACTGTAGCAGTAGGGTTGGTATAAAGAGCTTACACCTGTCGAAGGAAAGTAGGACTGAGACCATAAGATTCAAGCATTCGGAAGTGAAAATGCCAGTGCACTCGGTCAAATGCCTTCTCCGCATCTGTGGAGAGAAGGACAGTGGGAACACGCTCTAAGCAGACAAGATGAAGAAGGGAAAGAACCTTCCTCGTATTATCTCTGGCCTCTCGGTCAGGGGTGAATCCAGCCTGATCCTTATGGATAAGGGAAGTCAACAGGGGTTTCAACCGATTAGCCAATACAGCTTGAAGTCAATATTAAGCAGAGATATGGGTGTATAATTTTCGCATTTAGAACCATCCCTACTAGGTTTGGGGAGAACTGCAATATGGGCTTCTGAAGCATTCGGACATAGCAAGATATCCTGCTGCAACACCTCAAATGCCCTTAGGAGTTTGGGTGCCAGAAGGGTACTGAAAGTAGTATAATATGAGCCAGCAAATCCATTCGGCCCAGGACCCTTACCCTTCGGTAGGGAAGAGAGAGCCTCAGTCACCTCCGTTAGAGTAAAAGGAGCGTCCAGTCAAGCTCTCGCCACTTCTGAAAGCCTGGGGAGAGCAGCGTCAGCAAGATGGATATCCTGGTCGGGACCATCTCCCAAAAGAGAAGGGTCCGACCGTTGCAAGTTATATACAGTGGGGCAAAAAAGTATTTAGTCAGCCACCAATTGTGCAAGTTCTCCCACTTAAAACGATGAGAGAGGCCTGTAATTTTCATCATAGGTACACTTCAACTATGAGAGACATAATGAGACAAAAAAATCCATAAAATCACATTGTCTGATTATTAAAGAATTTATTTGCAAATTATGGTGGAAAATAAGTATTTGGTCAATAACAAAAGTTCACATCAATACTTTGTTATATACCCTTTGGTGGCAATGACAGAGGTCAAATGTTTTCTGTAAGTCTTCACAAGGTTTTCACACACTGTTGCTGGTATTTTGGAACATTCCTCCATGCAGATCTCCTCCTAGAGCAGTGATGTTTTGGGGCTGTCGCTGGGCAACACGGACTTTCAACTCCCTCCAAAGGTTTTCTATGGGGTTGAGATCTGGAGACTGGCTAGGCCACTCCAGGACCTTGAAATGTTTCTTACGAAGCTACTCCTTCGTTGCCCGGGTGGTGTGTTTGGGATCATTGTCATGCTGAAAGACCCAGCCACGTTTCACGTTCAATGCCCTTGCTGATGGAAGGAGGTTTTCACTCAAAATCTCACGATACATGGCCCCATTCATTCTTTCCTTTACACGGATCAGTCGTCCTGGTCCCTTTGCAGAAAAACAGCCCCAAAGCATGATGTTTCCACCCCCATGCTTCACCATAGGTATTGTGTTCTTTGGATGCAACTCAGCATTCTTTCTCCTCCAAACACTACGAGTTGAGTTTTTACCAAAAAGTTCTACTTTGGTTTCATCTGACCATATGACATTCGCCCAGTCCTCTTCTGGATCATCCAAATGCTCTCTAGCAAACTTCAGACAGGCCCGGACATGTACTGGCTTAAGCAGGGGGACACGTCTAGCACTGCATGATTTGAGTCCCTGGCGGCGTAGTGTGTTACTGATGGTAGCCTTTGTTACTTTGGTCCCAGCTCTCTGCAGGTCATTCACTAGGTCCTCCCGTGTGGTTCTGGGATTTTTGCTCACCGTTCTTGTGATCATTTTGACACCACGGGGTGAGATCTTGCGTAGAGCCCCAGATCGAGGGAGATTATCAGTGGTCTTGTATGTCTTCCATTCACGAATAATTGCTCCCACAGTTGATTTCTTCACACCAAGCTGCTTGCCTATTGCAGATTCAGTCTTCCCAGCCTGGTGCAGGTCTACAATTTTGTTTCTGGTGTCCTTCGACAGCTCTTTGGTCTTGGCCGTAGTGGAGTTTGGAGTGTGACTGTTTGAGGTTGTGGACAGGTGTCTTTTATACTGATAACAAGTTCAAACAGGTGCCATTAATACAGGTAATGAGTGGAGGACAGAGGAGACTCTTAAAGAAGAAGTTACAGGTCTGTGAGAGCCAGAAATCTTGCATGTTTGTAGGTGACCAAATACTTATTTTACCGAGGAATTTACCAATGAATTCATTAGAAATCCTACAATGTGATTTCCTGTATTCTTTCCCCCATTCTGTCTCTCATAGTTGAAGTGTACCTGTGATGAAAATTACAGGCCTCTCTCATCTTTTTAAGTGGGAGAACTTGCACAATTGGTGGCTGACTAAATACTGTTTTGCCCCACTGTAGCTTTGAGTAAAATAAGCAAAACTGTTCCGCAATTTTATCAGGAGCATAAATCTTGTGGCCTGACCCATCCACGAAATGGGGAATATAGGACAAGCTTTGTTTGTGACTCAAGCCCCAACCCTGTTCCCATATTCATAGTAGGAGTTGCAGGTTTTTAAAAACAGTTTCTCAATTCGCAAATCCAACAAAATCTTAAGGCGGATCCTGGCCTGGGTTATCTCTACAAGAGCAGAGGGACACTGGTTTGTCTTATGGACCAGTTCTAAGTCATGTATCGTACGCAAAGTAGCTGAGATCTGAGCGTATCGAAGTTTCTTCCTACAGAAAGCAAGGTTGAGTAGTTCACCTCGAATGGCACATTTGTGGGCCTCCTAGGCCGTAAGTGGGGACATCTCTTCTTGCTGGTTCAGCTCAAAATAGTCCTGTATAGACGCCTTGAGACAAAAGAGTCTCATCTAAGCGCCAAGGCCGGAAAGGTCTGCCTTGGGTCAGCCAGGTCCTGAACATTATACGATTCAATGGAGAATTGGTTTGGTGAAATAGGTTTAGCCGCCACAATACAAAGTTAAAAGGGGGGAAATAAATTAAAGCCTTCTGCAAAGGGGGTCAAAACTCCCCAAGCTTTACACCTTAGAGAGGCCAAGTGGAGGAGTGGAAAACAGTGCCCCATCGGTAAGTTAGTTCCCAGAGGGGGGAGCAGGAGAGAAAAGCAAGAAGAAAGAGGAGACAGAAGAAAAAAATAAAAGTGAGTAAAGAATAAAAGAAGAGAGAAGAAATAACAAAACACTCAAAGTGGAAGAGGCAAGCTGAATAATACAGCTGCCCTCCAATCCATGACCTGTAACAATACATCGAACAGAAAAATTTCCAGTAAACGCTACCATTTCCGAGTTATCAAAAAACACACGGAATCAATATGATTACCCAAAGCTAAGTCTCAAAAGAATGATAGAGGGGTTGAGTCCACCAGGAAAAAGGACCTGCGGAACGTAACAGCCCTGGGGGAGAAGACTATAAACATTAACAGTGTCAGGCATTCCAGTTCCATACACTGGAGCTAAGGGTCGGAGGAAGGGACTGGGATGTAGCCTCAAGGCCGAAGTACAGTGATGGAAAAGGCTAAGGGGAGAGAAGAGCAGGGAGGGACTTGCTACTATATGGGTTGTCACAAATCCTACGAAATAGCGAGGCATATTCCCCTCGGCGGGGCTGTACCACAAACGTCGAACCCACCCGCCAGACACACCTAACAAAAGCCACCGGCCAGTGGGAGGAGCTCATCCCTCCCGGACTGGGTTTGTACAATACCATCAGAAATGGTTGCCCATGCCCAAAAACACTCAAGGCCTATCGGGGCGGAAAACAAAACAATATGTCACCTGCAGCAGGCAATGATATGTTAGGGTAATGCACAGTGGTGAAAATATATAAAAAATAGGACAGTAGGCAAAAATCAGGGAACACAGAGATTATAATAAGCCCACAAATAGATATAAATGTAGTGCATTGGTAAACCAAGAAATAGGCACCGAACACGGCGAGGGGAAAAAGGTAAAGCGTTTGGAAGCAGAGAAACCCCCCCCTTGGAAACGGCCTAGGAAATGCAGGATAAAAAACCTACATCCCTAGAGTAAACCCCAAGGGCTGCATGAAATACAGCTCCCTCACCGTGGCCGACATCCCACACTCAAGAATCCCAACATGTAAAATAAAATTTTGGATTGGCGAATAAGAATTTTCCCTTACAAACCCCTGTGTCAACCTCCTATTCTGGTGCCCCGTCATCGCGACAGCCACGACACAAGAGTCAGAATTTCCAGCATGGCAACAGCCACCCCCACACCCAGATCCCGAGTTTGCAATCAGGGGAAAGATAAACCATAGGAGGGGATGGAGGGAGAAAGGAGAGGCAGGGCAAGGAGAGCAAAGTAGGCAGACAAAACAAGGGCAGAACAGAAGGGAGGAAGGGCAGAGGAGAATAAAAAGGCCTTGATTCCCAAGTCCACAGGTTATCATTAACAACCATGCTAACCAGAGAACCTGCAAAGAAATTCAATAAGCCCACCAAAATAAAGCGCAGTGTAGCATAAGGGAAAGAAAGCAACACCGATCGCAACAAGGGAGTGCATACATCCGGAAGGAAGGAAGAACCTCCTCCCGGTAACTTACGAAATAGTGCACCAAAAAAGGACCTGCCACCCATGGGAAAGCCCCAAGGATCGCAGAAAACTCCTCCCCATCGCCACTAGCGGCACCCACCAGTAAAAAATAGAACATAGGGGATAAAATACACAATCAATGTACAGTATAAATTTACCGCTAATACTGGTGATAACCTCCCGTACCAGAGCTCCGCATTCACAGCATCACCACCACACGAGGCAAGGCATCCAGCACAGCTACACCCTCCCTCCTCCCCCACACCCCAAGCCCATTTGCTGTAGCTGAAAAATGGATAAACCAAGGGAGAGAGGGGAAAGGGAGAGGAAGGCCAAGGGGAAGGAGGGTTGGGGCAGAGTGGGTGGGATAGGTAAATGCAACAAGTGCAAATCATGAGGACAGGAAGGGCATGGGAGAAGAAACAAGTCTCCAACCCCAATATAACAATCCAAATTAACATTAACATGGTATAATGAACCTAAGTAAAGTAAGATATTGCATACTTATAGTAGAGCAAAATGAGACCACAGTTAACCCATAAGTCCCCAATCCGGACAGAAGTGGAGCAGAGGTGACCAGTAGTCAGAAGAGGAACCGATGATTAGTGACCCCGGCCCCAGGATCCATCAGTTCACGTGGGTGCAGTAGGTCTCAATTGAACGAATACGGACATGAAGAACGTCTATATGCATCTCAACCCTGATCGGGGACACTAGAAGAGGCCGGGACAACTCCCTCCCGAGAAGATTTAGATTTCCGCTTTCTAGATACCTTCTGCCACTCTGGTCTGGGGACAGGAATCAGGTCCACCATGTAGGGATCCTCCAACCTCTGTAGTAGTGAATGTTGTGGTTCAGGTATTGTTAAAGAGAGAGCCTCCAAAAATGCCTTGTAATCCCCTTTGTAGCGTAAAATGTGGGTCGTGCCACCCCAAACCACCATCAGCTGCAGGGGAAAACCCCACCTATAGCGAATTTGGTTAGCACGTAAAGCTTCTGTTATCGTTCCTAAGTCCCGACGCCGCTGCATCATTAGTGGTGAGATATTGTATAATTGAATGGAGGCCCCTTCAAACTGCACAGGACCGTTGTTCCGAGCAGCATAAAAAATGTTCTCCTTTTCCTCAAAGTAATGAAACTTCACTACAACATCTCATGGATTCGAGGACTCCTGAGATCTGGCTCTCAATGCCCTATGAGCCCGGTCCAGGCGGTACACCGACAGGTCCTCCTCCTGAAAGATAGCTCAAAACAATCTCTGCAGGTAGTCCGGGATATTTTGATTGTGTACGTCCTAAGGGATGCCACGGCATCGCAGGTTAGAATGATGATGTCTGTTTTCCATATCATCCAGCTTGACCTGTAGATTTATAATTTGTCGATATAGCTGAGTATGTTTAATTGCAGAGTTGGTATGTTTGGCCTTGCACTCCTCCACAAAATCCTCCAGAGCCACCACTTGTGCACCAATATGTTGGCTATCTCGGCGCACCTCCGATAATTCCTCTCTGAGGAACGATTCCAAGTCGGATAGGAGAGTCTTAGGGCTAGATTTAAAGGCTCCCGTTAAACCAGCCGCTAAGTGAAAAAGGCACATCGCATACATGAGTTACGGCAGATCCAATAGGTACTCTACGAGAATAGCTATCGAGAGTAGGCACACACAAAACACGTAACACAAAAGCTGTTGTCGCTCATGTTAATGCACAACGGGCGGCCAAATCACACGATAACATCGCTCAAAACGACATGTAACGTAACGGCTGCCATTGTCTAGCAACCATGATTGATGCAAAAACAAATTCAAACACACAGCCAATCACAAAGCCCCACTGTATCAAAAAACTTCAAATACACCTATATATACCCAAAAATACCCGTCACACACTGTCTGTTATCGAGTTCTTCAGAGCCAGATATCAGGACCCAGGAGCGGAGGATAGTGATTAGAGAGAGGGAGACAGGAGAGTACATTGGAGGTAGAGGAGTTTTGGAGTTTGGAGAGAGGTGTACTAAATATACACATATCACACTTTTGCACATATTACATACACACATACAAACACAAACACATACACATACATACACATAGTCCTTTTATTTTATAACACCTTACACATTTTACCTTTTATTTTGACAGTGTGAATCTGTGAGTGAAAATGTGTGACAGAGAGTGAGTGGATCGAGTGTGTCTGTGAGGGCCTGTGGGAGTGCCTGGGTGTGAGTGGATGAATGATGGCAAGGAGAGGAGGACAGGAGAGAGGGATGGGGAGAGTAGTGGAGGAGGAGGAAGGTGGTCAGGAGGGTATCCCTCAGCAGAGCAGGGGTGGGAGAGGGAGATCCGCAGGGCGGAGGGGGACCCGGCCCACAAGAGCAGGCACTCGCAGGACAGGGACAGAACCTGCAGTGGGACGAGGGGTAGTTGCTGGGGAGCAACACACACAGTCAGGGTCAGACCAGGCAGGGCACTCCGGCTCTGAGTCATCTCATGCCGGAGGTGACGAGGGCAGGATCAGGGACCCCAAATACACAGAGGAGGAGAACACGGCTCTCGTGGAAGCTGTCCTGGAGAGGCAGAGTGTTCTCCTCCTGACGGTGAAGGTCCGTGGCCTGTCAGAGAGGAGGAAGGCAGTCTGGAACCAGATCTGCAGCCGGGTCAACGCGGTGGCTCCATGCAGGCGGGACGTGGAGTCCATCAAAAAGAGATGGGGCGACTGCCGGAGGGTGGTCAAGAATAAAATGACAGAGCTCGCCAAGCACGCCCGAGGCACTGGAGGTGGACCAACCTATCACCTTCTGCGGCTGGGAGGAGATGGTGCGGCAGACCATGTCCCCGACCCTGATCGAGGGGTTCGTTGGAGGAACTGACACTGGGGATGAGAGGAGCCTCCTAGAAAAAGCTTTCGCTCCTAAAAACACACTTGCAAGTGTTATTGAGATCAATATAAACTTTATTGAAGAACAATAAAATGATAAAATCCTTGACATACCGATATAAGAGAAGACATGGAGGAGAGATTCGGGAGGTGTTCACATATACTCAGATAGGCATACTGCACCCGACTTAACAGATCAACGCGTTTCGCGCTGTGTGCGCTTAATCATGATCTCGAGCAGCTAAAAAGAATCTGTTTGTCTGATGAGAGGAGCCTCCACACTACCGGTAAGTGCAACACTACATAACCACACACTACAGCAACCAACACCAGCTGCACACACAGTCACACCTCAACACATGTCCATCACTCAGCCATACAACTGCACCAACACATCACCCTGAGGGTTAAAAAAAAGGACACAACACCAGGACAAATGGCAAGGTCCAACTTGGGACAAACCTGTCAAAGTCCTACTTCAACCCTCCTGTCACTGTGCTCATCACACACAATACACAAACCGTTATATTCAAAATGTCGTCTGTTAAATATCATCACCGTTCACACACAATGTCACCCATGTCCCCACCCCCACCCTAACCCCTTGAGTGCTAGAGGGATCATCAATGCATCGATCAACAATGCGTTGGCAACCCCTCTGGTACTCAAGGGGTTAATCAGACAAACAAGTCAATAGGTCAACGATCACATGCTACACAGGGGACATTCGCTAAGCGGTGACAAAGAGATGGTGGACACAAAGTAACCCTCACACACCCTCACTTCACCAATACCAGTGTTAGTCCATGGAGAATATGCAAAAACAAGAATCAAGTTTATAAGGTCCCATTGTACAGACTCCATGGAAAACACTGGAAATGGGGAAAGGAGATCACTGGAGAAGTCACCATCATGTTCACTTCATCAGTTCAACATCACCGCTTATTGAATCACAAAAAGGGGGCATCAGGTCACACATCACAGTGTCCCACAGAATAAATGCTTGTATGTGCAACACACAGGCCGAAAACTATTCCACAGAATTCAAGCTGGAAAAAGTAGGCATTGGTGTTGTGGCTGCAATCATTTACTCTGACTTGAAATGACATATCCCATATCTGATTCCCACATGGATCCACAGGGGTGCTGATGCCATGGATGGATGGTACACCAGCCGCTCTTTGCAGGATACACATGGGAAACAAATAGCAAACATTGTACCTTGGTCACCAACAGGCCATGACTGATGGATATCTAGGATTGAGTACGGTTGCCTCACACAGAAGGATGGATGGGCTCATACACAGAGAAAAACAGGCCTCAATCAAAGATATCCCTCACTACTGGCTGGATTGTTGCCCTTAGGATTCAAATGTTACTAAATATGTTCCAACATGATGTGAACACAGAGATCGGTTCACTGGATGTGATTGCCTTACTGGCCAGATATGTGCACCCACCACAAATCAACCTACATTGCTACCATACAAATACACATACATAGTATATCACACTCTACAAAGATGGGATATACGAGGTATGTTCATATCCATCATATCTGTCCAATGTATTGTTGGATGGGTGCACATATATAGCCAGTAAGGCAATCACACCTACTGAACTGCTCTCTGGCTTCACATCTTGGAAGGATATTACTGTATCCATATGAAGGGTACATATCCACATACATATATGACCATTTCTACTTGTGTGTGACTGTAATGGGATAGCAATGGGTAATGTCATCATGATGTCATATCATTGCCATCGTTAAAAGATGTGTCTCGATCTAAGTTCCATCCCACCAACACTCATGGTTATACAGTTATTGCTCTAATGTGACAGGTGGAGATATCTGTCATTTGACCACACGGAGGCTCTTCAGCAGAGCCAAAGTCGCAACATTTCGAGATAAATACCTCTTTGGAATGGTCCACAGAGTGTGCTTGCAAACCATGCACACTCTGTGCACCATTCCAATTAAGTATTGTTCTCTAAATGGGGCGATTTGGGCTCTGCTGAAAAGCCCTCGTGTGGACAAATGACTGAAATCTCCATCTGTCACATAGAGCAATATCTGAACAACCATGAGGGTAGGAGGGATAGGACTATCAGCGAACAACATCTGTTTTCACAATATCTACAATCTGACATCAAGGTGGACTTAACCTTTGCCATCCCCCTGGAGGGATAGCCATCCCTACAAGTTGTGAAGACAAATATATGTTGCTGGATTCACCCCCCGAGTTAAACAATGGTATTCCTACTGCTGAAAGGTGTGTTGATTCAGAGGTTATCACAGCTCAGACATGGATATGTCAGGGGCAATATCCCAGTGGTCTGAAATTGTACAGTGGTGCTGTTACTACACTATCATATGGACAGCTCTGGTGCAGGGACCAGATATCTACATGGGAGGGTGATGCAACAGCCCCACTGTACTATTTCGGGCCACTGTGATATTGCACCTCAAAATGAAACCTTCACCCATAATAACTCAAACAGCACCTTTCAGCAGTGGGAGTACCTTTGTTTACCCAGGGGGATTAACCCAAACACATATATATTTTGTCACCACATATCAGAGTATAACTGTCTCCACAAACATATGGCTAAGGTCACTAATCACAACATCTTATTTCTCCACACAGCTTACATCCCTCAAGCCCAGCGGGAGACAGTGGAGGAGTCAATGTCAGCCCCCAGTGAGGAGTACACAGAGGAGGGGACCAGCCGGTGGTCACCGTACCCACCATCGCCATCCCCTCCAACACAGGCTGCACCACCACCTACAAGCTGGACCACCACAGGCTGCACCCTGACAAGCTGGACCACCACAGGCTGCACCCCTTCAAACTGCACCTCCCCAGTACAGTGGCTGGATGCCACAGGAGGAGAGGTGGGCCTATCCAGCCACCTCCACCAGCTACTACCCTCCATCAGCAGCACTATCACCGCCAGGGAGACAATGGCTGCCAGGGACTGTGGCCACCACCCAATATGGGCCATATGCCTCCCACATCAACACACCCTCCTGGATGGCTCCACAGCATGCCCCAAGATGTGATCCCAGGTGGGGTCCCAGCACCTACCAATGGCCACCATATGACCCTTGGCCACTGGACTACCCACACCTGGGCCTGATAGGTGAGCCCCAGCGCCCCCTACCCAGGGACATATTCACACCTCCACCAGCACACACATCTTTGGGCAGCTCAAGATCACTTGATGTGGTGGGCATATGCCCATCATCTGCACCAGCCACTCCAACAGCTGTCACAGCAGCCACAGCACCTCCAGCAGCAGCAGAGGAAACAGCAGCTTCAGCAGCAGCAGAGGAAACAGCACCCTTGGCAGCAGCAGAGGAAACAGCACCCTCGGCAGCAGAAGAATCAGCACCCTCGGCAGCAGAAGGATCAGCACCCTCGGCAGCAGAGGAAACCGCAGCACCAGTGACACCGGGCACATCCACCGCAAGCACTTCACGCCTCACAGGGATGGAGGCGGAGTGTATGGCCCTTCAGAGGAGACTACTCCAGTCGAGCAGGAGTACTGACAGCAACATCACAAGGAGCAGGAGGCAATCCAGGAGAAACATTGCCCAATTGGAGACCAGGATCCAAGCCCTGGAGTCGGAGGTGGCCAGGGGGAACACACTACTCTACCAGCTCAGGACTGGTCTCATGGACATGTTAACACAGGTCCTTGTGGAGTTGAGGGAGATAAACCGTAGGGAGAACCTGAGGATGGAGAGGGAGAACTTGCGTTCCACCGAGGGGTCTACTGCAACCACCACCCCCTCCCGTGTTACCCCTGAAGCCACACCTAGGGGGCAGAGGGTTACCAGGAGTTCAACAAGGGCATCCACCTCTGGCACCCAGGCTAAGGTCCCCCACCCAAAAAGGAAAAAATAAAAGGCCCAACCTGTTAACTTTCCCCTCAATAAAAAAAACCTTTTTTTTGGATACTTGTCTGATCTGTTGTGTCTTCAGTTTTGGTTTGGGTGGCAGGGTTGTCTCCAGTGCATTGCCATACAATGCAGTGAACACAACCTCTGCCTGGGTGAAATGTTTGTGGGATGCTACAACATGGGTTCACACACACACACACACAAACCGTTGTACAAATGCAACTTGAAATACATCCCTGGAGCCATATTACACCACTGTGTTATATGGCGATGTTGTGTGTTGAAGATGAACAACAAAACATACCCCTTAGCACAACAAATAGTACAACATTGAACATTCGTCTACATCATATGTTGTGTTTAACCCTTTGAGTGCCAGAGTGATAGGCAACGCATTGCAAATAAATGTGTTGGGGACCACTCTTGCACTTAGTGGGTTAATGGGATAAACAAACAAACAGCTATGTGACTTAGCGGGGACATAACAAGCAGGACAGATAAATGGGACATGTATCAGTATCGTTTGGAGTTCAAACACTCATTGTGCAACTGACTTACTGGGGAAGCCAATGTTTTTAATCTAGGATTTCAATGTGTAACACACACATTGATATTCTGGGGGGAGCATTGGGGTCTCCAGTAAGTTGAGTTGTTGTTTCCCTAAGGGTGTAACACACTTCACCAGTGATAACACATGTCCACTTAGACTGGTTGTTCGTTGATGTAGCCCATGTACTGAGATATGTCAAAGTGGAGCAGTATATCAGAACATTGATTATACTGAGCAATACAGATACTGTGGACAGGAATTCACTGTGGAAGTATGTCCCCTGTATCACCTCTTTATCACTCCCACAACACATTAGTGCATCACTGCCACCATCATCTGTTTGCATGGATACATCACAGAGTCCACTCACTGTCAAACAAGTGGTGGACTCCTGTGATGTGGGTGATGCCTTTCCATGTATGGGGGATACTCTATCCTGGGTGTGGTTACGCACTGACAAATGTGTTCTCAAATATATCCTCATACAGACACAGATAGAATGGTGATGGTTCATCTTTATTGTGTCTCAAAGTACATTAGAAAGTACATGTGTTTTCTGTGTGTATTGCCTATATGCATTGAACACTTGTATGAGAACACTAAATGTACTTTGACACTAAATCGTACTACTTCAGTAACACTGCTGCCCTGCTCATGTGTTGTCCACAAGGTTTGACAACTCTGTAGCTGAGCATCCTAACTGTACAGGTTATAACACTCAAGAAATTGTGTTTTCTGTGTCTATATGAGAATGTTCCAGTAGAGGTTTGTGTGAACCTCAGGTCAAACATTGCATCACCAACAACATCACCATAAACAGCAAGGAGTGATCTTCATGAAGGTGTTGTCAAAACATCAATCCAGTCACATGGAAGATCTTCAGTTCAAGGATGGATCATCTTACGGATGCCTGTGGGACAAGAGGACAGGATTTGGAGCAGTAGACCTGAACTGATCATCAAGCAACAACAATTTAGTCTTTTTAATCCCCTCAATTTTCACAATTACAGGTGAGTACACAAACCATTGCTTGACAATGTGTTGTGTACTCATCTGTAACCAATTCTGTGGAGAACTAAGGACATGTGCACCAGCCCTATGGATATGTGCCCCTGACATGTATACACACATTAACAAGTGTTCTGAGAGCTCCATGGAAGTAATGACATTGTGTTGCCACTGTGAAAGTGACAGTGGCAGCCCAATGTCATTTGTTCCATGGAACTGTTAGGACATATTTGTTGATGTGTGTATTCATGTCGGGGGCACATATGTCTGCACACTCACAGGTCAGCATGGAGTCCCTGGTAATCTGATCTACGTTTGATGACCTCGGCATTGTGTGATAATACCACTGTACATCCACCCCTCTGCTGCTCTTCTCGGCTCTAGCACAGTACAGGTCCCATATTGAGTCCAATGTCCCTTTGACCCCTGATGTGCCGGAGTATGATCCAATGCATATCATTGGATAATACTCTTTCGCTACTGGGCTAGCATGGTTGCTCAGGCTACAGTCATGGCATATCCTGTTAGTTGCTGTCAATCAAGCCCTGTAAGGTGATGAATATGGGTTATATGTTGTACCTTGTTTCTCCTGGGGGGGTGTGTGATATCCTTGGGGTCTGTATTTCAACATGGAGAGGGGAATGGAGGGTGGTTTTTGAATCCCCACACACAATATGCCACGTCCATGGTATAGTTGATGTTTGGGGCCATGCTGCTGCCAGTGCAGTGCTGTGTCAATGTTCCTGTGGGGTGAGACAGAACATAATGTGCAGTGTGGTTAGTGTCACAGGACTGATGGGGGACTTGCATGGATTGTTTGCATGCCTGTGTTATACTCACAGGTGAAGTGTTCCGTGATGAGCCTGTCTCTGATCTGTGCCCCTCTCAAGGTCTCCTCCACATGCCCGATGTCCATGGGCACTTCAAGTATGGGGGGGTCCTGGATGTGTCCACTGCGATGTTGTGCAGTATTGCGCACGCCACAATTATGTCGCACACCTTAGCAGGTGCATACTGCAGTGCTCCGCCAGAGTGGTCCAGACATCTGAATCTTGACTTGAGGAGCCCAAAGGTCCGCTCAAAAGCATTCCTTGTTCTGGCATGAGCCTGGTTGTACCTTTCCTGGGCATGTGTTTGGGGATTGGCCACAGGGGTCAGTAGCCAGGACTTGCATCCATAGCCAGCATCACCTGTGTAATGTGAGTGACATGGTGAGACAGGGAGCACATGTTGTGTGAATAATGTTTTGTGTGGTGGACGTACTAGCTGTGGGTCAGGTGCATGCTGAGCAGCGTTGTGTGTACGCCTGTGTATTTGGTGTGATTTTGTATTGTGAACTCACCCAAAAGCCATCCCCCTGTAAAGGTTCCATTCTCAAAATCTCTGTGGACTGAGGAGTTTTGGAGAATGTATGCATCATGTGAGCTGCCAGGATACTTTGCACAGACATTCATTATCCTCATGTTGCTGTCACACACCATCTGCACGTTGATGGAGTGGAAGTTCTTCCTGTTGATGAATAGCTGTGCGTCACGTGCTGGGGCCTTAATCCGGACATGGGTGCAATCTATAGCACCCATGACCCTGGGCATGCCTCCCCTGGCGTAAAAGGCCTGCTTGATGTGTATCCAGTCCATGTCGGTGGTGGGGAAATGTATATAGGTACTGGCCTTGCTTTTGAGGGCTGGTAGGACCTGGGCCAGCACCCTGGAGAATGTGGCCTATCACATGCCAGAGGCATAACCCTCAGTGGACTGGAAGGCCCCACTTGCCATGAAGTGTATGGCACACAGTAGTTTCTGCAGGCCAGTTAGGGCATGGTTGTGGATGTAGATGGGATCCACCTGATCTTTGATGACCTCATACAAGGCAGTGATGCGGTCAGGCCTCAACCTGTAGCGATCAATGACCTCATCATCAGTCATTCCAAAGAGGGTGACCCTTGGGCGGTATACCCTGGGCCTTGGTGGTCGTCTATACATCGTCTGCCTCTGTGGAGCATCCTGTTACTGCAGCTGTGCATCTGCAGGCAGGTGCTGTCCTCCAGGTGGGTATGGACTCCTGTGTGGCTGCTGAGTCAGAGCCTCCTCACTTGCAACAGGTGAAGGCTGTTGATCAGGCGTGCCTGGAGGTTGCTGATGTTCCCTAGCTCTCTCCCTTGCACGCCTTCTCCGCAGTCTTCGCAACAATATGTAACCCAACATACTGTTTGCTCTCTCTAACTCTCTCTATCTATCTATCTCTCTCTGTCTCCCTCCCTGAGTGGAAAACAAGCCACAAGTGAGTGTGTTGAGTTGTCCCTTTAAGTACTTGATAGGGCGTTGTGTAGGTGTGGTGATGAGGTGAGTGCTGACCAATGGAGAGTTGTTTTTGTCCAGGTAAGTGTTTGCAGGTGTGTGTGTTATAAGATGTGGTGTGTTGTGCTTGTTATGTGTGTGCAGTTGTGGGTTGCAGGTCGCGTGTTGATGTTGCACAGGTGAGCTTATATTTACAGGTGTCCGCTTTGTGTGATAACCCCCATTATTCCGTGTCATGTTGTGTTGTTGTTTTTTTGGGTGTTGTTGTCCCTGTGGTGTTGCTTGTTGTTGTGTGTGAGAGTAATTTGTGTTGTGTGACCATGTTTTTGTGTTGTTTTGGCATCGCACGGGTTAATTTTTTCATATAAATGCTTGTGCGGTAAGCATTTTGTGTATTTTCCTATGTAACGGGTGTTTTGTTTTGCCCATTAAGTGTCTAACGTGTGAGAAAAGTGGGTTTTAACTTTTTTGCCGTTAGGTGTGTTTTTTTTCAGCCGTTACCAGTACCGCAAGCCTTTGAATGGCTCTGGGGTATGTTGTTCCATGCGTCTGAATGCACGTAAGTGTATCGGCTGTAAGGATTCTGAAACTGCCGTTAGCTGTTCTTTAGACGGATCTTTGAATTGCTACATGAAACTTAACGCACCCGTTAGTGATTTTTTTTTACTAACGGCTGCCTTTAAATCGAGCTCTCAATGTCTTGTTTAGTGGATGGAGCATCCCTATGAAGTGCAAGACCCGAAGGCATTCCTGTCTCACCCCCGTCTGAGGGCAACAGAGTCGTGGAAGATGAGGAATCCTCCGCAATCAAGGCATCCGCCATATTGGGTTCCGTGGCAGGAATCCCAGAAGTCGATTTTTGTGAAAAATAGTGTTGTAAGTCGCCCTTTTTTACCGGATCGGTGTCTCGTCATGTTACTGAACGTAAATAGGCAAGGTCTAGCAAACTTATAAGCCAGGAATACCTGGTAGTGCAAAAAGTAAGTCCCCGGGTTGCAGAGCTCCGCAGCTAAGCTTCTATCACCGTCGGCAGCAGGCCATGCCCCCGCAAGGCACTGAGTTTTAATAACATTGCTGGTAGTTGGTCAGGGCTAGATTGGGATTTCATTTTTGGGTTGAGGAGGTGATCATATATTTCGCTTTCATTTGCTGGCATGAAATTGAATTCATTTTCATACAATAAAGTAGCTGTTAAATGCATTGGTATGGCTATGGGGCAGTGTATTGTTTCTTTGTCTACTGTTATAGTTGATGGGAGAGAATGGTTATGAAGGTTGTAGAGGTTTTTAATAACCTTCCAAACGTTGGCTGGCTTTGAAATGTTACTGTTCAAGTTGTCAGTAAACTATTGTGTTTTTGCTAATTTTGTTTGTTTTGTACGTGTATTCCTTAATTGTGTCTGTATGTAGTGTGATCATAAGCGGAGCCGTTTTTTATATTTTGTCCATTCGGCATCTCTGAAACTGTATAATTGAATCAAGTCAGCTGAGACCCAAGGTAAATGTGCCCCTCTAACCCTGACCTTCCTTAGTAGGGCATGGGTATTACAGACCTGTAAGAATTCAGAGTTAAAAAAAACTCAATCGCTGAGTTTAGGTCAGGTATTAGTTGTATTTTATACCATGAGCAATTTCTTAAATCATGTAGGAAGGACTGAAGATTAAATTTTCTAAATGATCTTGTGAGTATGACTTTGGAACATGACTCAACTGGTTTTATTTTTCGGACACAGTAAACTATGGAGTGATCGCTAAACACGTTTGTTAGTACAACTGAATCTTTGATTCTGCTTGTGCAGGATGAAAGTGTCATGTTAGCCGATGAGGGTAGAGGACTAGGTCAGAAGCTGGGGTGCGATGCTTGGGAGCGATGCTCGGGTTCGGTGACAGTTCTGGTCTCCTTGCTGCGGCCAAAGCCGAGTTAAAGGTGCTGGCCGCGAAGCCAGATGTCCGATCCCGGTTGAGCCGGGACCCTGACCAGGATGAAGACCAGGCGAGACTGTACAAAGACCTAGTCCTCCCTGGACAAGAGGACCCCTAAGCAGAAGCTGCGACCAGGAGGAACTCAGGAACAGGAGAATACCAGGGGTAGGAACTCCGGAAGAAAGGAGACAAGGACCTCGCTAGAACGGACCTGCTAAAGATAGCGCCAGGCTCTGATCAAGAATGGAGCATCAGAACGAAAACTAGGCATCTGCCACCTGGGTGGAAGCTCCGGAGACCCAGCCCCTCTCCTAGGAACCCACGGAACGGAGACTAGGCAATGCAAGGAATAAGCTCCACCGGAGACCAGACTGAGACCGTACAACCCTATTCCCCCTTCCCACTCTGACGACCACCAGGAAGACTGGCCCAAGGGCTCCCTCCTGCCAGAACACTGGGAAGGGATACCCAACCGAGACTACCCGCGGAAGGTGCAAGGGAGCCGAACGGGTGCGCACCAGACGGAACAGGCAGAGTCAGAATAGGCTGGGAAAGGACCGTGGCAGGACCCCAGAAAGAGGGAGAGCCCCCCCCAACCACACCTGCTGAAACCAAGCACTCACCTCTCCCACAAGATAGCACCAGAGGGAGCCTCTGCCTGCGGAGGACCGCCCAGACCAGCAGGCCACCACAAGCTAGGCACCTGGACTGGAACGTCAGGCCCACCAACCCCTAACAGGGAATAACCCGCCAGTGAGCAGCGGGTTAGGCCGTCAGGAGCAGTGGGAACCCGGAGCACAGCCCAATAGTGAGAGGAGGAAGAGGAGGAGGTGGAGCCGAAACAGGATAGAGACACTGCCGGAACACCGCCAGACACGGAAGGAGCTCCAACCTTAGACTCCAAGGTGCGGTAATAGAGAGTGCCTTACCAGCTCATTGGCACCCGTAGTGACTAAGATGGAGGCAACAGAAGGCACAAAGACGCCGGAGCGTCACAGGTAGTCGGCGGGCCAGGGGACTGAGGGTAATCAGGGACGCCAGAGAGGGAGAGAACAGCAATGGACCCAGAAGCTGGCCAACACTTACCGGGAGCACTGGGAACCACAGGAGGATGGACGGAGAACGTTCAGACAAGCCAGGCAGTCGGAAATCAGCAGCCTGCACGATATCAACCACAAGACAAACACAAGCAGAGGACTAACGACGGGAACAACAACCACGAACCAGGAACAGACTAAGCCCAAATAATCGAGCCCCGAGAAGAGGGCAGACAGAACTATAAACCTCCAACCTCCAATGAGAAGCCACGAAGGCAGAATGGCCAAGGAAAAAAAAAAGGTAACTAAGCAACCTGACAGAAAGAACCAGTCTAGCAGTCTAGCTCTGATAAGTTGAATGTTTTAAACAATGATCAAAATTATACATTCCTGAAGTCTAGCCAATTAATAAAGTCTCCAAGAACCATCAGCTCGCTTTTCTTGTTTTGAGTGGCAATCTCCTTTAGGTGTTGAGCTATGTCTGAAAGGGAATGTGCTGGGGTACTTGGTGGTCTGTAGATGCCAACAATTATGATTTGTTTTGAGTATGGAAGACACATTTTGCCAGCAATGTATTCATAAGAATCAGAATTATGAGAGTCATTTAGAAGTGTAAAGCTTATTGACTCCTGTATGTATATGATTACCTCTCTTCCTCGCTTTGGACGGTCTTTTCTAAAGCATGAGTATCCATCTATGGCAACAGCAGTGTCAGGTATTTTTGGGGTTAACCAGGATTCAGTAAGAATACAATTTTTGTTTTTTTATGCGTAACACCATGCTTTTAGTTCATTCATTTTGGGCAGTTTAGTGTGTATGTTGCAGTACACAAAAGAGAAACCTTTTTTAAAGGTGAAGTTGCCATTTATTTCTAGTTGATGGCCAGGGTTGGTTTCTATGTCATTTGACAAGGCAAGTAATAAAATGCACAAAAATTTAGTGATTTGTTTTTGGTGAGCAAAGAGTGAGAGGGTGCGTCTGTTACTATAATTACTGGGTTTGGGTGAGCTTGTTTTTAATACTCTCCACCAGCATTTTTGGCCTCCTACCTTATCAAATACAACAGCCCATTAGGTCACTGCAAATGAAAATAGATTCTGCTTTGAAACATTTATTTTCAGGGATAGGATCCATTATTTGTCAGGCTTTTGCTTCAGCATGGGCCTATTGAGTCATGGAGACTGGGCATGACCAGCTCTATAGAGCTATCCATGAAGATATCATCTCCTTCTTAGGCCATTTTGCAGGATACCATATTTTACAACACAGGAGCAGAACTGAAAATTGCCAGAATGGTGGTTAAATGTTTAACTGCTTCCTTTTTGGCTGAACTATCACTGTGCCCGTGATTCACTTTCCTGTATTCCTATCCGGTGGTTTGGGACTGGAAGTGCATCCTCTGGTCTACCGCTATCTGAGGGCGCACGTCTTTGACGTCGCGCTCACTATTTTGTAGCTTCCTGTCTGCGTGGCCAATTGTGCTTCGTCTTCTGGCAGCGGCCTTATAATCTGCCCGTGAACTGGGCTTAATCACCCTTTTGTGGTGTTTCTGTATGTATTCCAGTGTTGCTCGTTTGACCCTTGCTTGGCTTCCGATATCACCATATTATCAAATCAAATAGATACATCTAGAATCTACACTTCAGTGCCCCCTGGCTTATTTCCTAGAGATTACTGAGCAGTTTCTTCTGTACAACCAAGTTCATTCTTTCATTATTCTGGCAGATCCGTGGCTAAATGGCATGCAGAGAATCCCTCTTTCAAACCCAGGAGCTTTCAAACCCACTTCTTCTAAAGGAGGATTCAGGGATTTTCCCCTGAGTCCTCCATTGGGGAACGACTCCTGTATTTCAGCCAACAATGTAAAAACTGTATCTCAGATGAATGTATACTATGGGTAATTATGCAAAGTTATCAAATTAACTTCACCTGATTGTCTCCTACTTGCTTTTATCGGTTCAAGGGACCTTACAGCAGCCCAGGCATTTTACAAAGTACAGTGACTTCTTCAAACAAGAGTAATTATTCCAGTCCCCAAGAGACACAAGTTCCAAGGCTTTTATTCACATCTTTTTATATTTCCCAGAAAAAATGTATTCACATTCAACATAGAAGATACTAAGATCTGTCATTCTTAACGTGGAACTGGAAGAATTCCTCTCATCCCTGGACATCCCTCTTATTTCCATGTTCCAGTTGTGCCAAGTACTGAGAGTTGTATTCCAGGATCTGCATTTTTAATTGGTTGCCCTTCCTTTTATTAAGCTTCAACTCCCAGAGTGTCTTACACACATTGTTGCACTCTGACCATGTTTCTCAGGTTCTTGAGCTTAAACATTACCCTTTACCTGGATGACATTGATTAAGGCAACATCAGCCCAGAGGTTACAAGATCACCTCTATCTGACAATAAGAATTCTGCAGCAACACAGGTGGATCATTTATCACCATCTCAATTACTGGCATTTCTGGACATGGTTTTCTACACATCCTGGCACAGCCTGTGTCTGACATTCTGCAAAGTAACCATGTTGCAAGCCAAAGTCTGCAGTATACTGGATCAGCCTTATCCATCTGTCAAAATTATGTGTTTGATATGGATGATGGTTGTCACCATACAAGTAGTGTCCTTTGCCCAGTTTCATTTGAGACTATTTCAGCCGAATATGCACCAGTACTGGAACAGAAATCCGCCTTACAGTCTTCACAAAGTGACTCTGTCTCAGATCACCCAACAATCACTTCAGTGGTGGCTGATTTCTCCATGCTTCGCCAGCAGGCTTCCTATATGAAATCTGTATTGGACTGCAGTAATGTCTGATGTCAGTCATCTAGGTCTGGGAGCAAGGTTCAGTTATCACTTTGCTCAAGTCCCATGGTCTTCACCCAAAACAACAAAACTTTCCATCAACATTCTGGAACTCCAGGCCATATTCAGTTCTCACAACATGGATGATCTTCATGAAGGCACATCCTTTTCAGACTAAGTCTGACAATGCCACTGCAGTAGCATCCATCAACCATCAAGGAGGCACTAGAAGAAATGCAACCTGGGGAGAAGCGAACATTCCAACCTTATCTGCAATTAAAATTCCAGGTATGCACAGCTGGGAGACGGACTATCCCTGCAGACAGGCACTGGAACCAGGAGAATGAGAATTGAAACTACATATTTCTCCAAATCACAGATCATTAGAGAATGACCAGAAATCAATCTGATGGCCTGTCGTCTCAACATAAGACTTCCAAAAATGTATGCAAAAACAAGAGATCCAAGATTGACTGTAGAGATTCATTGACTTTACTTCCTAGTGTATGTATTCCCTCCAGTTGCCTTGATTCCTAGGATCCTTTCCAAAAACAGGAAGAATACACTCACACACTGCTAATATCCCTATTTTGGCCAAGAAGAACTTGATTCCAGTATATTTAGGCCATGTCAATAGCTGACACTTGAGGTTTGCCTGTAGTTCCAGATCTGCTTATACTAGGTCCCATTCAACATTCTAATCAATGCAAGCACACTTTGATGGCTTGGAACCTTAAAGGGATAGTATTACTTCAAAATTACTATCCCTCATATTGTAGCCCTTAATAAACCGAGTTAAATGACACCAGCGGTATCTTTCAAACCTTTATGGTTTAAGAGATAGCCGCTTTCAAAGTTTCCTCTCCCCTGCTGTCAGCGTTCTGCTGCCAGCAGGGGAATCCGGTCCCGGGACAGGCAGAGGCTCTTAAACAGAGCGGATATCTTGTTATGGAAGGAAAAATGATTCATTGAAACAGTCTTCTATGTGTGCTTGGTTACCAAGCACACGTAGAAGACTGTTTCAATTAATCATTTTTCCTTCCATAGCAAGATATCTGTTCTGCTGAAGAGCCTCCTCTTGATTCAGAGACCGGATTCTCCTGCTGGCAGCAGAACACTGACAGCAGGGAAGAGGAAACTTTGAAAGCGGCTATCTCTTAAACCATAAAGGTTTGAGAGATGCCGCTGGTGTCATTTAACTCAGTTTATTAAGGGCTACAATATGAGGGATAGTAATTTTGAAGTAATACTATCCCTTTAAACCCAAATCTTAAACACAAGGGTTATAGTGATTGAGTCATTCAATCAATATTGAAAGCCCCCAAAAAATAATGTGCAAAAGTCTTAGGCAGGTGTGACAAAATGCTGTAAAGTAAGAATGTTTTCAAAAATATAGATGTTAATAGTTTATTTTTATCAATTAACAAAATGCATAGTGAGTGAACTTATTGATTTTAATTTAGATTTTTCTTCTGTTCACTCACTATGCATTCTTTTGAAAGCATTCTTACTTTACAGCATTTTTTCACATCTGCCTAGTACTTTTGCTTAGTACTGTATGTATGTATATGCGTCTCTATTTGTGTAACTTCTTATTGTAAAAGCTCTCCAGGACATACTTGAAAATTAGAGAAACGTCAATGTATTGTTCCTTGTAAAACATTTTCTAAATAAATAATTGTATCTTTAAGTTTAAATATGTCTATTCCTCATTGCATAGCCATGAGGAGTAAGTTAGTGCTTTATTATTATTATTATTATTACTAGCAATGCGGGACGGCGCTGCCCGTCAGGATATATAGGGAAGTAATGCACACACACAGATGCAAGACAAACACAGAGACACACACGCAAATGCACACGCATGCACTGAGATGCATAAAGAGTGACAGTCATACACACATACATGCAGACACATAGAGTGTGATACAGACATGCAACACACACAGTGAGGAACACACAGAGACACACACACACAGAAGTGAGTCATAAGGGGGTGACTTATTTGTCATTGTAATGAGTTTGTGTTTGTACTTATGCCTCCACTGTGGCATTCATTCATATAGTTGAAATGCATGTGGTAATTGCACATACTATGGTAGAAGGTGGATCGTGCTGGCTCCTGGGATGTGAGTGAGTGTTAGTGAGACTATGGTGGAAGGTGGATCGTGCTGGCTCCCGGGGTGTGAGTGAGTGTGAGTGAGTGTCGAGAGTGAGTGATTGCATGTGAGTGATTGCGTGAGTGTGTGTGTGAGTGCATGTGATTGAGTGAGAGGGTGAGAGTGTGTGAGTGAGAGGGTGTATGTGAGTGAGTGTGAGAGTGTGTATGATTGAGTGTGTGTGACAGTGTGTGTGTGATTGAGTGTGTGTGTGAATGTGTGAATTATTGTGAGTGTGTATGATTGAGAGTGTGAGTGAGAGTGTGAGTGTGTGATTGAGTGTGTGTGTGTTTCTTGTCTGATGTGGTTGTGTCTGTGGTGTAGGAGCGAGTGGCAGCCATTTTGTTTTTTCAGTTACTTGGATAGTGGGGGCAGGCCAACTTCCTGTATGATTTAAATCACTCCCCCATTGAATCACCCAATGGGAGCAGTAACTCCTCCTTACTTAACCCTTTGAGTGCCAGAGGGGTACGCAACGCATTGCTTTGCAATGCGTTGCGTACCCCTCTGGCACTCAAAGGGTTCAGTTGTGGAAACATAGCAATATAACACACGGTGGCTCTTCAGTTGAGGCAGCGTAGCAATATGCTGAGGGAACAAATAGAAAGTGGTGTTTGAGGGTTGACCTCTGTAACATACAGCAAAGCATCTCTATCCCTTTAAGGAGAAAAGGCGAGAATCAGGAAGCAGGAAGTGGAGGAGTGACAGTTGAAAACAGACAGTTAGTGAGGTTGACTGAAGAGAAGAAAAGAGTTAAATAAACGAGTTGTTATTAAGTTTATCCCTGAGTTTGTATTTTATGGAAACATTACACCCTCGTACTGAAACAGAGTGTATGGAGGGTTACAGTTATCTGTGGGAGGTAAAACAGTATGTGTGTGGGGTCATGATCCTGAGTGAGAGTGTGTGTGGACCGGGAGAAGTTATTGATATCCCCTACTTCAGGAGCGAGTGGCAGCTATATTTTTTTGTCAGTTGGATAGGGGTGGGTGGGCTGGAGGGGGCGGGCCAACTCCCTGTATGATAAACATGCCCCCATTGAATCACCCAATAGGAGCAGTAAAGTCCCCATTGAATCACCCAGTAGGAGTTGACTCTCCTAATGAGACATAAATTATGTAATGAGGCATTCTGTTCAATGTGTGTTTGTTTTCTGAGGAGACATAAATTATGTTCTGTGTCTGAGGTACCATAAATTATGCAATAAGGCTTATTCTTTTATATATATAGATTAATAATAATAATAATTCACTTTCTAGTGATTAATGCATTGAGAAATATAGTTAGAAGTAAAGTAAGTATTACTATCCTGTCAGCTGATTTCACATTGATTTCTACATATTTATTTATTTTAGCTTTGGGATGAAGACCCAGAAACATTTCTCGTAATTATTAAAGGATCTGGAGACAAAGCATTTTGTGCTGGGGGAGACATTCGAGGTAATCATTCTTTTCGGCTAGCAATTCATTCCATATTAAGAATGCAAAATTGATTAGTATGTTCTGCAGGGTGCTCACAGGACAGTTCTATTTAGGCAAAATAAATAAATAACCCTTCTGTTGGATTTAGTGGTGCCTACATGAACACAAAACTTGTACTGGCCCCTCATCCAGCCATCTGAAAAGCCACAGGCTGCCCACTACTGGTCCAGAGCTAACTACTGAAATGTATAACAATGAAAGATGTTCTAATGTTTAAACGCAATTTTATTATACATTTGTACATACTGAAAAAGGGTCAAGAGCAGGGTTTTTGATTCCTGAGTGTAACATATGAGATTGGCAGAATAACCTTGGTTGAGGAATGATCGATAAGCTGGACAATTGGCCCTTATAACTGACACAACAGTGCTCGAGCAAGGATGTATTTAACTATTGTATAAAAGGGTATCATGTATCCTTCATAAATGTACAATTGCCATATGTTTGAGATATATATATGAAGTTAACTGTGTTGTTTTTCCAGCAGGTTGGGGAAACAATTTTACTTGCACTTTTTTCTTGCTAATCTATTGACAAAGTAAAGAGAAAGATAGGTGTGAATTACCATATTAGCAAATTTACTCATGAATAAAGGTCTGATTCACCAATTTTGTATTTACTGAGCTTAATTCCCATCTGCCATTAGATATACCTCATCCAGTGCGCTCCTTGATATTTTTGGCCTGTTGTAGCTTTTTGCATTGAGAATATGGCTTTGCTACACTGTATTTATCTAGCAAATACTCCCTGTCTCGTCTGAAAAGAGAGGAAAGATGATTATTGGGTTTTGGCCATGACTAACATTAGGATCAGAACCTTGTACACCCGAGTCCTCTCCCCATTAGTCATGTGGTCTTCTTTTACTTCCAGCTTGTGACTGACTAGGAGTTTGCTAAGCTTTGGTTGGTTCATTAACAGCCATTTACAGCTTAGTTTATTCCTCTGCCATAAACAGGGAAGTTTGCATTGGCCAGATTATTCTCTTTTGTTACTTATTTTTCACTTTATTGGTGATGGGTATTTGTTAGAAGCCCCTTCCCCCCTCTTCCGGGATTTAGAGGGAATTAAAGAGCTGATTTTATCTCTGCAAAATGCTTCATAACTTAAATAACCTGCAGTGTTTTTAATGAAAAAATATATATTACATATTATCGTTCAAAGGGTTATTACAGCTCATACTTGTGTTTTTATTAAACAGATACTCTGGTCAATGTGTGGTGCTTTTTCTATTGGTTACTATGAAGGATAGCTGTAGTCAATGACTCCATGATGTAAAGTGCATTTAAAAAAAAAAGAAAATGTTCCTTTTAACCCTTTGAGTGCCAGAGGGGTATGGAACGCATTGCAAAGCAATGCGTTCCGTACTCCTCTGGCACTCAAAGGGTTAAGACATTTCATAAGTTTGAGTTGTTGTCATGTGCACAGTCTCAGGTATGCATGAGTAGCGTGTGACAGAACTTGCCTCTCCTTCCTCAGTAGGCTCAAAAGTAAGGATCAACCTCTAAAAATACTTTCCGCACCCTTACTCACAGAACTACTGCTACCACTAAGGGCTATTTCTAGGCCTAACTACCCAGAGATGCCCTTTATTTTATCCCAAGACCAAATGATAATCTTTATTTAGTACTTTAGGACTCTCTCTTATCTATAGGTTATCTAATCTTCAATAGCAGAGTTTAGTCAGATACAAAACCAGAACATATTATATTTGATATATATAATATTTGTAGCTTATATTCTAAAAATTTTTCAAAATAAATGCAATCAATTTTTTTATAAAACTTTTTTATTGAGTTTTCATTGCTTAATATAAAGACATAGTCCGGAATACATAAATCTCTAACTAACCCAACAACAGTATGCTGGGGTAAGTCATAGTTATATGTTTGGTACCAGACAAGGGCACTATAAACACTAGTGCAAATGATAATTCTGAGGAGTAGGTACCTCATATTTTCTTAGAAAGGTATGTTCCAGTATTAACAGTAAATTATACTTAAAAATAAGTGATGTGCTAGGCCTCAAGAGTCCAAACTATGAATAGGAAAAATTAATTATGCCAGACTACATATGTACCCCCCATACACTGCGTGGAGTGAATGTTATGAAGAGAAAAAGTGTATAGAAGTGGCAAACTAACAATTTAATGCACAGTTAAAAGGTAGTGGTTCTCTAAGATCGCTTTCGTCCATCTATTTTGTACATTAAAAACGTTAGGTAGAGGTCAAAGAGAGGATGAATGGTTATCATATTTTAAATTTGTCGGTTGCTTATAATATGACTTTGTATGTACCTCACATACAGTCTTCATGGATCAATCAAAATTAACAGAAAAGTAATCATAAAATGGGGAAAGAAGAAGGACGGGTTGGGCAGGGGGTCAAATGCGCCCCGGCCAGTCAAAAGTGTAGGCCAGTGGGCTGCAGCCTCAATTCATCTCCCTCTTGGTGCTGTGAAGCAGCTTGAGGTGTTAGTGCACAGGAATAGCACAGCAATTAGCTGGAAGCCTTTCCTTAAAGGGATAGTAATACTTAAAATGTAAAAAAAAAATATGTTGTAGAGTTTATCCCCCTGAGTAAAACAAGGGCACTCCCACTGCTGAAAGGTGTTTCATTCAAAAGTTATTAATTTTCAAAGTTGAATTTTTTAGGTGCAATATCACAGTGGCCTGAAATTGTACAGTGGCGCTGTTGCTACACCATCCTATGGAGATTTATGGTCAATTGACCAGAGCTGTCCATAGGATCGTGTAGCAACAGCGCCACTGTACAATTTCAGGCCACGGTGATATTGCACCTAAAAAATTCAACTTTGAAAATTAATAACTTTTGAATGAAACACCTTTCAGCAGTGGGAGTACCCTTGTTTTACTCAAGGGGATAAACCCTACAACATATTTTTTTTTACATTTTAAGTATTACTATCCCTTTAAAGGGGATATATCACCCCTTTACAACTTTGCCTAAATCATTTTGTTATATATCTTATATATAATGAAAAGTATAAATAAAAACGCCTCCAATGATGGAGGCTTTCTGTCTGTAAGCTGGAGCACTCTTATTAGCAGAAATTGATTTCTGGCCAGTGAGAGCACGCCAGCTTTCAGACAGAAATCCTCCGTCATCAGAGGAGGCTGGATAGAGAGTGGCAGAGCGGATAGCTGATCTGTGCCGCAGTCTGCCCGGAAGCAGGTACAGGGCTGTATTTAGTCTTTCAATTTTGCATTTTTTTAAATGTATACACTTTTCATTATATACAATATATAACAAAACGATTTTGGCTGGCAGCAGTGTGGGTGACTTCCTTGCACTGCAGTTTTCCGAATGCTGGGCTCAGCTGGAGCTGTGTGGGAGGCATGGGACATCAACAGCCAGAGACAGTCATAGCTATTAAAGGGGCAGTAAAGTCCCAATTTTTTTCCGTTTTGTAGAGTTTAAAATATTAATAAATATGATCCAAACCCTATCTCTCAAACCACTATGGTTTGAGAGATATAGGGATTCAAAGTTCCCCCCTTCCTCCCCTTCTCCTGCTGTCAGCGTCTAGCTGACAGCAGGAGATACCGGTCCGGGGACCAGCAGGCGGCTCTGCAGCAGAGCCGAAATTACGTTACTTAAAAATAATTAATTCATTGGAAAGGTCTACAAAGTGTGCTTTCAAACCAGGCACACTTTGTAGATCTTTCCAATTAATTAATTATTTCGCAATAATGGATTTCGGCTCTGCTGCAGAGCCTCCTTGAGTCGTACGACTAGATTCTCCTGCTGTCAGCTTTACACCTGACATCAGAAAAAGGGGAGGGAGGGGGAACTTTGAATCCCTATATCTTTCAAACCATAGCGGTTTGAGAGATAGGGTTTGGAGCATATTTATTAATATTTTAAACTCTACAAAACTGGAAAACACTTTTTGGGACTTTACTGTCCCTTTAGCCATACATTAACATATGTTTTTTTTCCACAAATCATATATATTTACAGGAGAAGAAGGCTTCTGCTTAGATGTAATTGTAGTGTTCATCTGTCTGCTTTCTTGTGGTAGCACTCCCAGACATTTCAATGACAAGAAAATGTATTAACAAAATATTTAACTGTTTTAAGTGTTTATTTTTACTTTTTTAATTCTTTTAAAATTAGCACACTCCAGATGAGGAATAGTGGGTTAGATGCTGGAGACAGCAGTGGAGTCTGGATGATACAGTGCAGTTGTGCTTTTAAGTTTTAACAGTAAATGCAGTTTTCCTTATTTTAAATTTAAATTAACAGACTTTGGACCAGAATTAACAGGGATAGTTGCTGGAGACAGCACTGGAGTTTGGGTGACACAGTTAAGATATCCATTTAAGTCTAATCATTAAATATATAATTTAAAAAAAAAAAAATAACAGGCATAGTTTCTGGAGACAGCAGTTGAATCTGGAGGAAATATTGCATGTGCACTATTCCACTCCCTATTTGTCTGCAGGTGTGCACCTGTTAGAATAGTACATTTTTCCTTTTCACAAATTAATTTAACACACAGGATTAATAACAGTTGTGTGAAGTCTCAGCAGTGGAATCTGGAACCCAGTGTCTATTTGTGTGTGTGCAGTTGTGCACTGAAGTTTGAAGCTGAACAGTAAATGTAATGTGACATTTTATTAAATTATATTATCACACCCAGGAATAACAGGAGTACTTGCTAGAGACAGGAGTGTAGACTGGATGAAACACTGTATGTGCAAAAGTGCTTATTTGTGTGCAGTTGTGCACTACAGTTTGAACAGTAAATGTAATTTTCCTTATTTTAAATTTAAATGAACACATTCAGAATCAGGAAGAATGTGTAGTTGCTGGAGACCGTAGTGGAATCTGGATGGAGCAGTGTAGGTGCACACTTAAGCTGGATCAGTTAATATAACTGTTTGCCTTTTTTTTAAACCTATATTAACACACAGTCATGAATAACACGCATAACGGCTGGAATGATTTAACTAACTTACCTACCTGCCTATTATATTTACTAGCTAACCTAGATACGAATAGTATGCTAACCTACTTAATTATTTATTATTTCTAGATAACCTAATTCTAGCGTCTAGCTCAGTGGTTCTCAAATGCGGCCACCAGCCTGTTCCCCTGCGGCCACCATGAAAAATGTGGAAATGGTGGCCGCATTCAAAAGGTTAAATTCTGCACGCCAGAGTCAGCTCTGCAATGTTCCTGGTGCGGCGACCCAGACTCTGTAGTAATACAGAGCGCTGGGAGATGACATCATCTCCCAGTGCCCTGAATTACTGAGAACCGCGCGCGGGAGCTCCAGCTCTGTGCCGAAGGAGGCTCAGAGCTCTCTTATGGCATGCCGCTAGACTACCAGGGACTCAAGGTAGGGGATCAAGGGGCAATGTGGAGATGAAGAAGCTTTATGGGGCATTGATGAAGGGGCAATGTGGAGATGAAGGGGAATTGTGTAAGGGGCAATGTGGAGATGAAGGGGGCATTGTGTAAAGGGCAATGTGGAGATGAAGGGGGCATTATGGAGGGGGCATTGTGGAAGGGGCAATGTGGAGATGAAGGGGGCATTGTGGAAGGAGCAATGTGGAGAGAAATGGGGCATTGTGGAAGAGGTATTGTGGAAGGGGCAATGTGGAGATGAAGGGGCAATGTGGAGATGAAGGGGCATTGTGGAAGGGGCAATGTGGAGATGAAGGGGGCATTGTGGAGATGAAGGGGCATTGTGGAAAGGGCATTGTGGAGATGAAGAGAGCATTGTGGAAGTGGCAATGTGGAGATGAAGGGAGCATTGTGGAAGGGGCAATGTGGAGATGAAGGGGGCATTGTGGAAAGGTCATTGTGGAGATGAAGGAGCATTGTGGAAGGGCCACTGTGGAGATGAAGGGGGCACTGTGGAGATGAAGGGACAATATGGAGATGAAGGGGCATTGTGGAGATGAAGGGAGCATTGTGGAAGGGGCATTGTGGAGATGAAGGGGCAATGTGGAGATGAAGGGGCAGAATGGAGATGAAGGGGGCATTGTGGAATGGGCAATGTGTAGATGAAGGGGGCATTGTGGAAGAGGCATTGTGGAGGGGGCAATGTGGAGATGAAGGGGCATTGTGGAAAGGGCATTGTGGAGATGAAGGGGTCATTGTGGAAGGGGCAATGTGGAGATGAAGGGGGTATTGTGGAAAGGGCATTGTGGAGATGAAGGGAGCCTTGTGGAAAGGGCATTGTGGAGATGAAGGGAGCCTTGTGGAAGGGGCATTGTGGAGATGAAGGGAACATTGTGTAAGGGGCATTGTGGAAGGGGCAATGTGGAGATGAAGGGGACATTGTGGAAGGGGCAATGTGGAGATGAAGGGGGCATTGTGGAAGGGGCAATGTGAGTGGAAAGTGTGAGGTGGACATTGTGGAGGGGCAATGTGAGTGGAAAGTGTGAGGTGGGCAGTGTGAGGTGGGCACTATGAGGGAGGCAATGTGGAGGACCAAAGTGAGTGGATAGTGTGAGTGGACAGTGTGAGGTGGGCATTGTGAGTGGACAGTGTGAGGTGCACAATATGAGGTGGGCAGTGTGAGGTGGGAAATGTGGAGGTGCAGTGTGAGTGGTCATTTTGAGGTGGGCAGTGTGAGTGGACAGTGTGAGGTGGGCAATGTGGAGGGGCAATGTGAGTGGGCAATAAGATGTGGGCAATGTGTGGTGTGCAATGTGAGTGGGACAATATGAGTGGGCAATAAGAGAGGAACAGTGTGAGTAGGCAATAAGAAGTGGGACAATGTGAGTGGGCAGTGTGTGGTGGGACAATGTGAGTGGGCAGTGTCTGGTGGGACAATGTGAGTGGGACAGTGTGTAGTGGGCAGTGTGTGGTGGTACAATGTGAGTGGGACAATATAAGTGAGACAGTGTGAGTGGGCAATATTAGGTGGGAAGTATGAGAGTGGGCATTGTGAGTGGGACAGTGTGAGTGGGCAATAAGAGATGGGCCATATGTGTGGGACAGTGTGAGGTGGGACAGTGTGAGGTGGGCAGTGTGAGTCACTGTCGTAGTCTCTCCCCTAAGCCTCAACCTCAGATGGTGCTGAACCTGAATGAGAGACACACAGAGTGCACCCAGTACATACTGTTTTTTATTAATCATGCCAGATTGCTGGATAAGGCATAGCAGAAAATATGTAAGTGTAAGGAGAAAAGTGAAGCAAGGCAAAATAATTGCAGAATACTTAAAAACAAAATCACCACTTGGATGATGGAGATGTCCCCAATGCATTAGAAAGCATCCAAGGGGTTAAAATCACATTGAATCCATTGTATTTTGTTTGTGTTCCATGTGGTGTAATAGTGGTCCTTACAACAGGATTGTTATCCATTTATCTTGTAATTTATATTGCCCTTCAGTTCAAAGGAAAATTGCTTACTTGTGTTAACCCCTTGAGGATCAGAAGGGAGTGCAGTTCATTGCTTAACTATGTGTTGTGCACCCCTCTGGTGCTCAAGCAGTGAAAACACTGAACAAGAATGGTAGGATTTTGATATCGCAAATGTATGTTAGATTCCAATATGCAGAGTGCAGGTTTGTGTTGTTTTCACTCCTTGGCTGTCACAAAGGTACCCAATCTACTGTGAGGCCTCTAACATCCATTATACTACTAGAGAACCTTTGAGGGAATTATACAAATCCCATTAGAATTGATGGTTTGGTTGTACTTTAATGGTACCTAACTTTAAAGGCAAAAGTTGGTGGTGTTAATGGTGAAATCTACAGTCCCATCTATCCCAGTGAAATGAAAACTGTCATTGTTATTGGTATAAATCTGGAGGATGACTGTCTGATTGCTCATTGGGTTTCCAGCTGAGTCTGTCAGGAATACCTGTGTGTCAGGGGGATACTGTCAGTAACGTCAGAGGTCCTGACAGACAATGAAAATGTATCAGAAGGGTCATTTCATTTGAATAGGTGTTTTCTACCTGGTCAAACAATTGAAAATATAATTTCCAGGGGTGCACCCAGGTGTAAGCCCTCTGGCTTTCAGAAGGTTAAAAATGCATTTTTATACTGGTTTACAATGGAACTGTCACTTTGCAATAAATAGGTGTTTTTAACCATTTGAGAGCACAAAAGGTATCCAACATATTGCAATGGATACCTCTCTGGCACTAAAAGGGTTAAAAGCTTTCATTTTCATATATGTTTGTTAGCCATGTTTTAGTTAAAGCAATAGTGTGAGAATGTAGCTTCATGTGCCGGTCAGTTTTTATTTGGTACTTTTTAATACTATATGATTTCTTTCTGGAAAGTTTAAATTGTAATATGATGTAAATGTATTGCTGTTGCACTAATTTATATGCAGTTTTATATGTCTTAACATCCTTATACCATTTGTGCATGTAATGTCATAGTGTGGCCACCAGAAAAAATACCTTGAGAAACACTGATCTATACCAAAGGTTTGCATACTCATCTGATTGAATCTGTCACTCATTACCACCTCACTCTACCACCATCCGAGGTACAGGTTATCATATGTGGGGGTACAAGCTGCCCCCATCGTTGTACCCCGGACTTGTAGGTAGAAATGATCTCTAAACACAAAATAATTGTGAGTCAGAGTGAATTTTAGGAGCTTAAGGATCTTATATTCCTCAGTTACAGAGTTACCTTGATCCAGGAAAAACTTGACCGCCCTTAGGCCCATGTCTTGATTGAAAGACGTGTACAGGGATTTCATATCACAGTGGTCTACTCCACTTTCAGACCCCACAAATTTCAGACCTCCTACCCATCCTTTTTTAGTCCAGCACCCATACAGGGGAAGGGGAAGGAGAAAGATCAATTATGCAGGAGAAGAACTAGAAGGGGGAGGGCAGAAATTTAAGAAATTGCAAAGTATCTACCAACACCAGAATTTCAGGAAAGGCTATCCAAGATGGAGGGGGAACAGATGTGGCAGATCAAACATTTGAGTGATCATATCTTGAATCAAGATCATCAGGAAGGACTGTCATTTGCCCCCTCACATAGTCTAGATAAATTCGAGGTATATAAAGACCTCTTCCTGTTTTGGAGGAAACTACTATTACACAAATACTTTTCAACTATGGACAATCCCCCTGACTTGCCCATTGGACTGTTTGATCAGAATTGTGTATTTGAGAGGTTCCAGAGCAACTATGCTAGGGGAAAAACCCATGCAACTACAAGTCTTGACATTATAGACCCCACATTACAGGACCTTTATGACCTCCTTGACATAAATAAAAAGGAGAATACTACACAAATGAAGGTCAAGTCCACTTTCACCCCCCCCAACAATATATGTGATCCTGTTAAGTCCTTTGGAGAAGCAGTGGGGCATGACATTCTGAAGCTGCACTTAAAGAAGGGACCGTTTGACCTTTCTAAATCTCAGAATGATGCGCTAACTGAACTAAATAACTGGACAGACGTGGTAATAAAACCATCAGATAAAGGGGGTAACGTGGTGATTTGGCCAAATACTCTTTATCTAACTGAGGTTTGTAAAAAACTGTCAGATATTGTGTTTAGAAATCATTTCTACCTACAAGTCTGAGGTACAGCGATGTGGGCAGCTTGTGCCCCCAGGTATGCCAACCTGTACCATGGATGGTAGGAGAGCAAGGTGGTAATGAGTGACAGATCCAGTCAGATGAGTATCTATTCAATCCTTTGGTATAGATACATTGACGATCTGATAATTCTCTGGGATGGAGATGCACCTATATTTGAGGAGTTTATAAAAAAACCTTATGACAATCACTATAACCTGAAATTAACAATGGACATCAGTCTCTCAAGATTTAATTTTCTTGACATCTCCCTGTACAAAACTGAGGACGGTTTCCTAGAAAGTGACCTTTATAGGAAAATCATAGCTATAAACTCAGTTATTCATCATAATAGCTTTCTTTTCCCTTCAGTGGTGAAAGCAATACCTACTGGAGAATTCCTCAGACTCAAAAGGAATTGCTTAGAAGAAGAGAATTTTAATGAAAGAACTGATGAACTTTCCCTGAGATTCAGGGATAGAGGGCATGGTGTGTTAACAGTATCAAAATAGCAAGACAAAGAGCCAAACACACGTGAAGAGATTCTCTTTTAAAGAAAAAAACTGACACCAAGAATAAAAAGACTATCAGCTTCATAGGCACATACAATAACCAGTGGAAGTCTGTTATACAGATTATTAACCATTGGCACTTTTTGCAAACAGAGAGTGACTTACAAAAGATAACTGGAGACAGGGTGCAAACCTGTTGTAGACGGGCTCCCAATTTAAGGGACATTCTAGTGAAAAATCACTTTATAAGTCAGAAAAATAAACCACCTACCATTGGTAGATATATGTGTGTCAACTGCAAATTGTGCCCATTAATGAATCTTAAAGAGATTGATAACAGATTTGGCATTAAACAGAAAATCAAATCTTCTTTCAACTGGAACTCCAAGGGGATTATTTATGTGTTAAAGTGCCCCTGTGAGAAAGTATATAACCTCACGCCCTTTGAAAGAACGGATCAGAGGGCATTTTAATAATATTAAAAATGCAGCTAGAGACCGACTGAATAACAAAAATCTTACTAGTGTCAGCAGACATTTTCAGGACTTTCACAATGGTGATTCCTCCAAGATGAAAATAGCTGGCCTACAAAAGATTTCACTGGGCATAAGAGGGGGTAACATGCAGAACAAACTGCTGCAAAGAGAAAATCTTTGGAGTTTCACATTGAACTCCATGTCCCCACAAGGACTCAATGAAGGAATACGCCTTTCAGCACATCTATAACCTACATCTGAATCTGTACAACCATAAGACTTGGGGATCCATTTTATAGAAGGAAGGAATACATTATGAACACCTTACCATCTTATTTATGCCCTTTAGCAAGGACATTATTGAGATATTTTTTTCCTTTTTCTCATGTAAGAACTGAGCTCAGAATAACAGAATAATTAATATGTCTCGTTGAACTTCTTGGAACATTAATATTTTGGAACTGATGTTGATATTCTTATATATTAGATAGAGTAATATACATATTTTTTTTTATATTGAGAGTCCATGTTATTTGATTGAGATTAGATCTCTTAAGATCATTATTGAGAGCAAAATAAAATGTTCTGCTCTTGTGTGTGAAGATGACCTTTATATGCCTACCAGTGTTCGGATTAAACAGAATCACAATAGTAATATAGTCCCACTAGTACATGGTCTATCTTAATAATGAGCCTTTATGTTTACAAGATTTAATATGTACATGTTGTATTTATCACAGTCTCTCAGCCTGGCAAGGTTTTAGATTGTGTGTAGAATGAGAAACACGCAAGCTCCGACACAGAGTCGGAACCCTATTGCAGAAGGCCGGAAGTCGACAAACAGAGCAGACAGATGTCTTTAAATTAGCTGACAGTAAATAGAAGTATGCAAGTCGACAATATCTGGAGTCGCAGAATACAGGACTGCTGAGGTTGAGCAGTCGAATAGAGTTGGATGTCGACTACACAGGGTTGAGACAAATAGGAAGTCATAGACGAGCCGGGCCCGGTACACAGAGAGTCGAGCAATGGGATAGTTGGTGCCTTGGGATAGTCTAGAAGCAGAGAGTCGAAGGTGAGCTGGATTCAGTACGCAAAGAGTCACGCAAACTTGGTAGTGGATATCACAGATTTGGAGATATGCAGAGAGTGGTCAGGCTAGCCGGAGTCGGTACACAGAAGGTCAAGCAGATGACTGGAGCAGAGAATCGGAACTCTGGAACGAGAAGGATGGTCGTAGACAAATCCGAGGTGAGGAAGCCAGATAGATGGATAAACAGAGATCAGTTAAGGGTCACAACAGGAATCAGAAATCACAGGTAAGCTGGAACACAGGTACTAGGACACTGAGCACAGACCATCTGAGGGCAGGGATAGTAGGAGTTCCGCAATTAGGAGTGAGACCTCCTTGAGGGAGGAGGGGTGGACCAGTTTGTGACAGTAACCTTCCCTCGAGGGCCGACCCCCGGGTGGCTGGCACTAGGACAAGTCGAGGGAGGGGCGGACCAGTTTATGACAATAATCTTCCCTCGAGGGCCGACCCCCGGGCGGCTGGCACTAGGACGAGTCGGGTGTTTTCTGTGGCATAGTCGGACAAGACGAGGAGCGTGCATATTATTGGCCGACATCCAGGCTCCCTCTTCTGGACCATACCCTTTCCAATGTACAAGGTACTGCAAGGAACCTCTGAGAAAACGGGAATGCACAATAGCCTGTACCTCAAACTCATCTTCATGGACAGCATCTGCTGGACCAGAAGCAAAAACTCTCCTAGTATACCTGTTGCAGATGAGGGGTTTCAGGAGGGAAACATGGAAGACCCTGGGAATACGGAGTGCTCTGGGAAGTGATAGTTCGTAGGCTACAGGGTTAATCCTCCTACTAATGCGGAATGGACCTATGAACCAAGGTTCCAACTTCATGGTGGGCACCTTGAGATGTAAATGATGGGTAGAAAGCCACACTCACCAGGAGCATAAGTTGGAGCACTAGATTGCTTCTTGTTAGCAGTTCTTTTTTGTCTTGCTTCCCTCACAGAACTCCAACACTCTCTGACTTTATCCAAGTGGGTGTCTAATGCAGGGATACTGGATTCAGAGAATGATGTGGGAAGAGCCACTGGATTCATACTGTACAAGCAGAAGAAGGGAGACATCTGAATAGACTCCTGTAGAGAATTATTTTTTGAGAATTCAGCCAGAGGTAGGAGTTCAGCCCAATCAACCTGGCTTTCATTGCAGAACATACGGAGGTATTGCTTCATCTCCTGATTAGCTCGCTCTGCTGCTCCATTAGACTGGGGATGGTACGCAGAACAAAACACCAAGGAAATTCCCAGTTTCTCTCAGAATGACCTCCAAAACCTTGATATAAATTGACTGCCACAATCAGATACTATCTGGATGGGAACTCTGTTCAGTCTGATGATCTCTTTGATGAAAATCTGAGCCAGCAGCGGAACATCATTTGTGGAGTGGGATCAGATGCACCATCTTGGAGAAACGGTCAACTACCATAATTATGGGGGTTTTCCCCTTGGAGGGTGGCAACTGTACCACAAAGTCTATAGAGATGTGGGACCAGGGTTGAGAAGGTATTGGAAGTGGATGCAACAAACCGACAGGAAGAGACCTAGGAGTTTTGGATGTGGCACTGGTCTGACAAGCTGAAACAAAGTTCTGAATATCTTTTTTTCCATCCTGGCAAGGAGATCAGCTCCCTGGTATGGGCAATTCATGGGTGACCCGCCAATTTGGAATTGTGACTGGACTTCAAGACCTCCTCCCTTTTCTCTGGAGGCACAAACAGTTTCCCTGGAGGTATGGCATCCGGGACTTCATTCTGGTTATTACGAATATCCTCTAGAAATGGAGAGGATAGACTCCAGTGGCAGCTACTGGCCAGTACTCTGCTCTGAGGGACAATGGATTCCACGGGTTGAGTCTCCTCTGTGGGTGCTGTGAACATCCTGGACAGTGCGTCAGCGTTAGTATTCTTGGTTCCTGGTTGATAAGATATCACATAGTTAAATCGAGTCAGAAACAGTGCCCATGCCTGTCTGGGATTCATTCTTTCAGCATCACTGATGTAAGTGACATGTCTGTGATCTGTGAGAATCGTTATGGGTGTACGTGCCCCCTTTAACAGATGTCTCCACTCCTCTAAGGCGAGAATGATGGCCAATAACTCCCTATTGGCTACACTGTAATTATGTTCCACTGGAGAGAATCCCTTAGACATGAATCCACAAGGATGAAGTGGGCTGTTATGAGTGCTTCTTTGGGATAAGACAGCTCCTGCACCAATCTCAAAAGCATCGACTTCAAGTGTAAAAGGCTGTGTAGGATCCAGATGTCTCAGAACTGAAGCAGTTGCGAATTTTTGTTTTAAGAGTACAAAGGCCTTGACAGCTTCAGGAGGCCAATTAACCTGATCTCCTCCCTTCTTAGTAAGGGCTGTGAGAGGAGCAGCAATCTTGGAATAGTTTTGGATGAATTTGCGGTAATAGTTTGAAAATCCCAGGAATCTCTGGAGAGGTTTCAGCCCAGATGGTTGAGTTGATAATATAACCCAGGAAGGGTACTTTTTCCACCTCAAATAGACATTTCTCCAACTTAGAGTATAGGCGATTCTCTCGAATGTGGAGTAAGACGTGGGATTGATGAGTATGGAGATCAGGATAGTGGATTAGTATGTCATCCAAGTAGACAATGACAAGCTGCTGCAGAAAGTCCCTGAGACGCTAAGCCCAAAGGGCGTGACTTTATACTCATAATGTCCTGAGCGAGTATTAAATGCGGTCTAACACTCGTCTCCTTTTCTTATCCAGATCAAATTGGAGGCTCCGCGTAAATACAGTTTAGTAAACACCTTGGACCCCTTTAGTCGGTCAGACAGTTCAGAGGTAAGGGGTAGGTGTTTTTTATTGTGATTGTGTTGAGGCCTCTATAATCAATACAAGGGAGAAGATCTCCCTCCTTCTTCCTGACAAAGAAGAACCTTGCTCCTGCCGGGGATGTGACCGATGTATGAAACCCTTCTTGAGATTTTCCTGAATATACTCCTCCTTCATATCCGTGGTCTCAGGTAAGGATAGAGGATACACTCTACCTCGTGGAGGAATTGTTCCAGGCAGAAGATCTAAAGGCAGTCCAAAGCTCTATGAGGAGGCAGTTTTTCAGACTCCTTTTTACTGAAAATGTCCTTGAATTGTCGGTAATGTTGAGGAATCACAGGAACAGATGCTTGGACTAAGTGAATGCATAAAGGTTCAACAGTCTCCAGACAATGAAGGGAGCAGTAGGAACCCCAGGAAGCAACTTATCTAATCTCCCACTTAATATGTGGATTGTGTAGCGATAACCAGGAGTATCCCATAATAACTGGAAAGGAAGGTGAACTGATAACATGAAAGTTCAAAGTCTCAGAATGCAGAGCCCCTACTTTAACATGCAGGGGTTGAGTCTCTAGAGTTATTGTAGAGGGATGAAGTGGCCTCCCATCAATGGCCTGTAGTAACAGAGGTTGATTCTTAACAGGACATGGTATCCCTTGGTTCTTGCAGAAAATCTCTTCAATAAATGAACCTGTGTCTCCAGAAGGTGACACATGAAGATTCTGCCAAGAAAGTTGTACTGGAACCATTAAGCGTTTTTCATTTGACTCAGGTGTATGAGATATTATACCTAGAGTAGGGCCCCTGATCCCTTCTAAGTGCGGGCGTTTCCCTTCTTCTTGGGACAATTGTGGGCATAATGTCCCTCTCCTCCACAGTACATGCATAGGTTTTCCTTCCTTCTGTTTGTGACCGTATTTGACCCCCTTTTCTTCCTGTTACAATGCAGTGAATGGATTGAATGAATTCAATTGTTCTCCATCGCATTGCAACGCATGTGTTAGATTATCCTTTTTTAAGTTACCACTTAATCGTTGTATACATTTACCTAAGATATCAGAATCTGATCATCTTAATATTCTTTCATTTGTATTTGGAAATATTAAACACAGTTGTTTAGCCTTTCAAAATGTGTCAGTCATGCACATATACGAACCAATGAAAATGAGAAGAAGGATGCTATAACAGACTTTTAACAGACTTTTAACAGACTTTTGAGAAAGCCGTTTTGTGGGCGAAATGCGCGTTCATGTCATGGCTATGGGCATATACTAGTCTATACTGCCATTATCTCTTTCAGTTTTAGTTGTTACAATGTTGACTCAAGATTAGGCTCTTATATCTCACAGCATAACTTTGTGGCATATGTAGGAGACAATACAATTACTTTCTCATCTAGATTAGAATCAGTGTGTCTCAGGTGGATACGAATAGCTCTCTCCTGATTAGCAGCGGTGAGGATGTGTTGTGGGTAACCACCGAGACACCAGAAGTTCATAGCGCTAGTAAGATTTAAGTTAGACTCCGGCTAATTGATATATTAAAGGAGCATCTCTGAAGGAGTCAGATCAGGCTAGTATTAACCTGTATGATGAGATGTGGTATATATCTGTAGGACACTGTTGCAAGCTTCTCTGATCTCCTCTGACACATGGCTCACTACCTACCTACACGTACAGGAGCGATCTGAGCCAAAACAGAGACAATTACAGAGATAGGGTGATCATCAATCTCTGCATTTACTATAACAGCCACGCTAATGTAAGAGCAACCTATTTGTGTGGAACTGCTGTTATAACTATTCACTAGCGCTCTGTTTTGTGCTTTAAAACGTCTTGGCTTTCCATACCCAAGGTGATAACGTTTATAGCCATTGCGCTATTGAATCACACTTAACAATAAGATTATAATGGTATGTTGTTCATGCAGTAACACATAACATCTTTTTAGTGTTTTTATATAATTCACCATTTTCTCTTTTATTAATATAGAATAAAGGTTAGATTTTAATATCCTATATTACTGTCACACTCTCCCTCTACAAAAGGTGGCGGGTGCCTTTATGGCACTCAAAGCCTGATAAAGGCCAGTGAGCCGAATCCCCCTTCCCCCACTGTCGTGATGCTTGATTTCGGTGGGGGGAGGGGGAAGGGAGCCTAGGACAAAGGAGGGGCGAGGCTTAGAGTTTAAATACAGCTTACCTGCAAAGGTGAGCTGAATAACTTTTTCTTTTTCCCTCCCTCCCTGTTGGTTGTGCTTCTTTTCAGGACATCTAGGTGCAGTAGCTGTGCTATTGAGGAGGCCCGGCTTAGGCCAAGCAAGCGGTGGTGGAAGTCAGCAGTAGAAATCCATTTATGTCCTTTGCGGTGTGGTGCTTACTGGGCCCTGGCAGTGTGGCATAGCCAATCGGTAATGGCGGGTGGGTAGACTTGTGCTGTGCGGCCAGGTCATCCTGCAGGAAGGGCGGGCAATTGCCATCAAGCACTGTGGAGGAGAGGAGGCATGTAGGTATTGTCATAGCAGATTGACATTTGGGCCTTGTTTGCCTCCCCAGGTACAGTTTGGAGGCGGCCATGGAGAGGGACCAGAGGTGCGGAGGCAGTGGTTTGCCAGCAAGGTCTCGCCCTTTACCTCCCATGGCTGCAGGCAGGGTGCAGGCATGATCCAAGCTATTAGGGGTCCTGTGGGCACCGCATAGGAGGGGGGAGGGTACTCCTGGGGTCCTATAAATATCAGTATCACAAATTAATACAGCTGTGACTTCACAATTTGCCACCTTATCTTGTTGTCAGTGTGTTTATTTTGGGGAAACAAAAATGGTGGGGGGCGGGGGTTGGGAAAGGTAGGGGAATGGTTGTTGTGGTTGGTGGCTGGAGGGAAAAAGGGGGGAATGGTGAGTGTGACCATTACAGGGATTCCATATAAAAACTTGCCTTTGGAAAAACCTGGGGTGGGTTTGGTGGTTCGATACCTGTATTCTCTCTTCTTTTGGTTTATGTGGTTAAAACCTCAAATCTTGGCTGACACAAAAGGTAGCCCAATAAAGAAATTACCTAAGACTCAATAATTGCACAGAAATTAAAAAAATATATTAGAAGAAATAAAAGAAATGCTAAAAAAAAAAAGTGGAAAAAGCAAAAGGAAAAAGTGCGACTTTTCTTACAATAGTCTACAGAGTAATCCTTCAGTTTAAGAACAAGTGGTCCTCTATACCCACTATAGATAAATGGCTATTTCCAGCACTTGCAGGGAAGATTGATAAGGGATACAATGAAACGCAAAACCAACATCTAAGCGTAGTAATTTAATAGTCAAATTAAAGTAAAAAGAGCCAAATGTGCACTCACATAAAAGATAAGAAATGAAGCATATGGGTGTCCCAAACCTCATTAATGCAATCACTAACCATGCAACTTTGCTTTTCCAAAGTCAGTGGTCCCAAACATTGTCCTCCTCAGGTTTGAGTTCTTGTTCATAATGGCCACAACTGGTGTATCAATTTATGACCATGCTGAAATCTCTATTAGGGCATGGAAAGGAACCTTTTGGGTGATGCGGGGACAGACCAGCACCCTTTTGAGTATGAAAGGCACAAACAAGTTTTCGTGGTCTAGCTTCCCACTTGCTAATAGGAATCAGATTGCGGGGGAAGGGCACTGAAAGGCCTATTTGTACCCTTAAATGTCCATCTGATGGCATTTTAAATGAAGGTAAACAGAATAAAAATTAATAATAAATTAATTTGCTCTCCCTTAATTCAACAGCATTTGTCCTGTGTTAATATAATAACAAGGGGCTAACCAGAAACAATGAAAATTGAATAAGGTAAAAATATCTCCATTGTAAGTAAACTGATGGTCAATCCCTTAAAAAAGCAATATGTATAATGAAAATTAAGCAGTGATGACATCTGCTGGTAGGGAGGTGTAACTGTGCTCCAAGATACTATGTTGCAACATTGTAAAAATTATGTAAATGATCAGTATAATTAGGGAAATTGTTTCCCGAATTGTAACCACATGGTGGTGTGCTGGAGGAGACAAAGGAACAGATTCAATGATTCTATTGTCCATGACAAACAATACTGACAAAGCAAATATGATGAAATGTAACAAAATATGTAATAAACAAAAATATAAGGATATAATTAAATGGAACAGTGTGGTTCAGGATGACTGAAAATAGCCAACAAAGGGCTTAATAAGAAATAGTGTTCACCATGTGCACATGAAAATGTGGGTATTACCATTTCTCATAGTTTTGTCATGTTATTGTTTTTTCATTACCCACATGAAAAAAAACAATGCACATGCTGAACATTTTTTTTTTTTTATTAAGGCCTTTGTTGGCTTTTTTTTTTTGGTCATATTGCAGTGCGATGCTCCATTTGTTTTTATTCTTACATTTTCCATCATATTTGCTTATTCACTATGGCTTTGTTATGCACAATAGAATACCTGAATCTGGTCCTCCTAACTATATTCTTTTTACAATGTTGCAACATAGTATCAGTGAGGGTAGTTACACATCACCACCAGCAGATGTCACTACCGCTTCATTTTAATTATACATACTGCTATTATACAGGATTTCCAGTCAGTTTACACACAATAGAGATATTTTTCTTATTCTGTTTTTTTTTTTTTTTTTGTTAGACCCCTAACAGATGAATTAATGATTTTATTGTTATTAATTTTTATTCTCTGTGTACCTTCATTTAAAAATGCCAACAGATAGACATTTAAATATATAAATAGGACCTTTCAGTGCTCTTCCCCCCCTTTTTGATACCCCTGAGGAAGTGTGAAGTTGGCCCACGAAACCTTGTTTGGGTCACCTGTGCTCCCTAGCATGCCGGTCCATCCCTGCTTCCCTGTGAGGTTCCTTTCCATGCCCTAACAGATTTCAGCATAGTCACAACTATACAGTTTGCAGCCAGTATGAACAAGAACTCAAAACGGAGGACAATGATCGGGACCACTGACTCTGGGGAAATACAGCAAAACAAAGTTGCTAGGAGCAGAAGGAAAAGACGTGGCTTGTGACTGGAGTAAGGGGGTTTAGGAACCTGACATGCTTCCTTTCTTTTATATGAGTGCACATATGGCTGTTTTTACTTGTATTTGACTAATAAATTGCTACAATCCAGTTGTAAGCTCTGTGGTTCATGCATTTGTTAGCTTTGTGGTGTAACTTGTGTACCTCCATTTCAACTGATTTAACTAGCAAAGAAAAAAATATATATCCTAGCGCTATTTATATACCGTGTCAAAACACCAAGTGTATATGGTTCCTAACAAGTGGCCAGTATCAATACAAGTGTGGGAAAAGCAGAATATGTATTGATTGAATTAAAAACTGTCATATAAAGGACAATCTCATTAGATATAATGTAGCATCAAATAATCAGCAATTCTTACACTGGGCTAAGCCGCTATCCCCTCACTTGTCCACCACACGCAAGACTGCAGTACAATACCCCAGTCTACTGTGTCATGAAGAGTGTGCTAGGCTAACAACAGTATCCACAAACTATAATATTTGCACTGAAACAATAATGACCATATATAGCAATTGTGTCCAATTCCTCCACCCTCCCCACAACGCAATGGATCAAAAGGAACTAATTCTCCGTGAACTGGAGAAGGTAGAAGAAAAATCCACCATCACAGTTAACCTGTGACAACAACATTTGCAACAAAAGCAGCAAGTGATGGCGCTTCAGGGGCCCCTAAAAAGAGCCAACAATATAGATATACAACCAGCTGCAAATGTATAAAAGACACTACACCTACCAGAACAAATCAATGATATATATCCCAAATAATCTAAAAATATAACAAATAAAAAACATAAAAATAGAGTATGAAAATACTATATTAAAAGTAATTAGAGCAAGAATCAAATGAAAAATGGCATAAGATATAACACCAGTAGTTTGTAAATCTAATATACGTTCTGTAGTCTAGTCTCCGTGTTTTTAATCTTTCAAAGTATCTTGAAAAGTTCTTTTTAATATTGCAAAGTATCTTGAAAAGTTCTTTTTACTCCAAGGCTTTTTAGGGTCAACGGGATCCATTAATCTGTACAGTACAATGAATAGTTCATACAAGATATTGCTTTATGAATTTTCATCAGAGCTTGTCTTCAGTTGGTTGTCATGAACGTATATTTAACCCAAGACTAGTCGAATAGGTCTAGACAAATAGTCTGTTCCACAATGTTGTTATTCACAGTGTACCTACAGTTGCCATCTTCATAATATGACGGTGTGCACACTTTATAAAAATGTCTTTTTATCTTCTTGTGTCTTTTCAGCGATATCAGTAGGTGAGTTGGTATATTTGTGAGGCATAAACTGATTCAGCCCCCACCATGTGATCTTCTCACTTATGTGCCGCAATTTCAAAAAAGTGTCTTGCGACAGACTTCACTTGTATAAAAAATACAATTGTATAAAAGTACTGTTTCTCCTTACTCTCCTTATTTGCAAAAAAACAAAACAAAAAAAAAAACAATGTAAAATAGTATCTGCTAAAACAATGAATATGCGTTTTGGAAACTACTTTCTCCTTTCTCTGTAACTCCATTTCAGTTGTAAGCTCTGTGGTATTGATAAGGCGATTGAAAGAGCGAGAGAGTTGGAAGTAGACTGACAGAGAGAGGGAGAGAGATTTGGAAGGACACTGACAGAGAGAGAGAGTGTTGGAAAGAGACTGGCAGAGGGAGAGAGAGAGTTGAGGGAGAGTGAATTAGAAAGAGACTGGCAAGGGGAGAGAGAGTTGGAAGGAGACTGACATAGGGAGAGAGGGATGGGAGGATACTCCTTCCCTCTCTTCTCCTCTGTCAATCTTTTTCCCTATACAATACAAGTATTTGAATATTTATGTTGGTAGATCCTTCATATGTTCAAATACAACTTTGGTTTCATTAGATATTGTTTTATTGGAGCCTAATTTTTGTTTACTGTCATAGGGATACCCAATTCCTCTGTTTCCTAACATTATGTTATAATAATACTTGAAATATATATCTAAGCCTCCATGTCAATATGGACTCCCAGTTGAGTCAATCTTACACACAATTTAATATAGTAAATGTTTAAATAAAAAAAGAAAAAAAAAATCTATGCATTTATGTCTCCAATGTGAACTCCAACGCTGATTTTCCTTGGAAAAATTGCTGGATCCTAAGTTTTTAGTGCTGGCTCCTAGATGTTAAAATATTTATCCATGTATTTGATAATTGAAAATATGTGCATTGAATGTTTATTAAATCCAGAGATTTTCTTCCTTTTTCAGCTATTACAGAAGCAGGAAAGTCTGGAGATAAGCTTGCCCAAGACTTTTTCAGAGAAGAATATATGCTGAACAATGCAATCGGTAAGGTTTTATCTCAGACTTATTTGTAGAATGTAGCAACTGAAACAAGAAACACTTTGTACAGCATCATAATGAAGGAGAAAGGGTTAGAAATGCCTAACATAAATGCTACTCTTATTATTCTTTATAGTTTCTAGGCCATGTAGAGGATTATCATTCTGTTTGATGTATCATTCCAGAGTGTTTGAATTATAAAGTGTCCCCCTCCTGCTCCTTTTACGTACGTAACACTAGCAGCAAGACTGTCCGGATGGATCACAGCGAGAGACAATCTTCTGTGAGCCTAAGGAAAAACCTGCCCTCCTTTTTCACAACCAGAAGTCACCAGATTCCACATCTGAGGGGAGTCGGCTTGCAATAGTGGTGGGGGACACTGTATAATTCAGTTACCCTGGAACTACACATCATACAGAATGATAACGCTCTACATGGCCCAGAAACTATGAAGGATAGTCGGAGAAGCATTTATGTTGAAACATTACTGTCCCTTTAAAAATCTACTTCTGTTTTGGCCATTGTGGAAATGAGGTAAAGCCAGTAGGAGGTAGAGCACTTGCATAACTGAGTGTTACTGTTGGCAAGCAAAACCAGGAGTCAGACAGTATAGTTAAGATAACCTTTATTTTGAGAATAATAACAGTAATGCAATATATATATATATATATATATATATATATATATATATATATATATATATATATATATATATATAAATATATACACACAGTGGGTGATCGAAGAGGTGAGTACTGTATCAGGAATAGCAGTCTCCCAATATCTCCACCACGCTGTCCGAGACAAGGCTTCCGCCTACTGGAGTCTCGAGGTACGGTAACGCCCAGATCTAGCACTGACTCAACCTGCAGTCAGTCTAGGAGGGGAGTCTATATCGTATGCAACACAGAAGCTACTGACTCAAGCCTGCAGTCAATAGCTAGGAGACTGCTAGCGCCCCAGGTCAGTACTAGGAAGAATGTCTGAGGAACGGAACCAACACACAGAGCGAACAGACAGGGCCTTCTAGTAAGTACCAGATAGGATAATCAGACGAATCAAGGTCATACACGGAGAGGGTAGTCAGCCAGAGCCACAGGTTTGCACCAGATAGGATATCCACTGAAGCGATAGAATGCTGGATGCGCAGTGGACAGAGCCCCAGGTCAACACCAGAGTGGTCAGACAAGCCTAGGTCATAAACTGAGTTGGTAGTCAGCCAGAGCCACAGGTTTGCACCAGAAAGAATATCTGAGCCAAATCAGAAGGAGAATAGTCAGACAGAGCCACAGGTTAACACCAGAATGGATGGACAGACAAGCCAGATCATACACAGGAATCAGGAATGCAAGATAATGAACTGCTCAGAACAGCAACATAAGGGTAAATGAGTCAGGAAACAGTCTGCCCTTTAAACCTCTCCTCAGGAAGTAGGTAGGAGGAGCAGCTCAGAGGAGGGAAGTAGGTAGGGGGAGACTACAAACACCTAAAACAGAGGCCTGCAGCATGCTGAAGCCTCACGCCTGCAGATGAAGCATCTAGCATTGATGCGTCCACCCACTAGTGGAAATGATGCTGGAGCATCATTGTAAGCATCTCCAGAGGCGGTGGTGCTACAAGGTACTGTGACAGTACCCTCCTCCGAGGGACCTGACCAGGTTTGTCAGGGAAACGTGCATGGAATCTGCGCACCAGGAGAGGAGCATGAACATCAGCAGCAGGGATCCAGTGTTACGGTTTTCTGACACTCAGACCTGGGTATGAAGTAAAAACACAGTTTTATTGAAACAGGATAATAGAACAGTGCCACTAGGGGCCAGTACAGGTATAATCAGTATTGGCAAATACAGACCAAGTAAAGTAAGTGCAATACAAAGATAGGAATATATGTATATATAGACTGGGGATAACCCCAAAGGGTTAACAGGAGCAACTGGAGTAACTCAGTCCTAGATTGGCCAACGCCCAGGATATGATAACAGTTTCTGGATGGTGAGAAAGGAATAAAGTGTTTGCACTGAATCACTCTCAAGGTAGTAAAATGGAGCACACCTATTGCCCAGAGCTGAGCCAATACCACCACCGTGGGCTTAGGAGGAATGCTACTGCTAGAGCTGAAGTAACCAGAACCTGAATCTCCCTTAATGTGAATTGGTAGTAACCCTGCGTGTGCCAACTGGATTGTGCCCAGACACCCTGAGGATGTCAAGATAGACGTTTGCTGCACAAGCTATAATGAGCCGGAGCACTGGGAAGTGCAGGAGATAACGTACACCCTGAGCGTATGTGAGCCAGAGCCAGGACACCCTTCCGGTGTCGCACAGAATCCACACTGCAAGAGCGGACAGACTACCAGCGCCAACCGGCGCGGTCACGGTGCACACCGAACACCGGACGGACAGTGCTCTGCGAGTGATAGTATGGCTTGGTCTAAAGGCACTAAGAGTAGCAGACTCAAAGGGTAACCAGAGGCTTGGCAAGCGATATATGAGGCACGTAACCGGAGACTACAGGCATTGCACTGGTTAATCTGGTTCAGAGAACAGCTCAGCAGACAGCGGATGGGAAAGCAACCACAGGCTACAGCTCGGAAGAGAGAGAGGATCAGCGAGATACCAAACAGTTCAGAATGTCGCCAGAGCGGCCGGAGCTGCCCAGGAACACCGGAACAGCACACAGGACAGGACCGTCAACCGGAGCCGTATCGATACGGTAGCAGGAACATCAGCCAGAGAATGGAGCAATCACGGAGCAGGGTCGTCAGCCAGAACCGGGTCAATCACGGAGCAGGGTCATCAGCCAGAACCGGGTCAATCATGGAGCAGGGTCGTCAGCCAGAACCGGGTCAATCACGGAGCAGGGTCGTCAGCCAGAACCGGGTCAATCACGGAGCAGGATCAGAAGAGTAGTCAGACAAGCCGGGTCGGTACACAGGAGACACTGGAACTCAGCAACGAGGCGCAGGATCAGGAACACCACGAAAGGGCAACTGACAAGTGCCCAAGAGCCAGTATAAAAAGGAACATCCTGGGTGGGCCAATCAGCCTCCTCCAATGCAAAGGTAACAGTAAAAGACTGACAGGGAATCACGGGGACTGTGATATCCAGGAGCGCTCCTCAGAACCGTATCCCTTCCAATGGATAAAATACTGTAAGCGCCCTCTAACCATACAGGAGTCCAGAATACTTTGTACCTCATATTCCTCGTGATCTGCAACTGTCACGGGAGTGGGACGGACAGGAGCGGAGGTATACCGGTTGCAGACCAGGGTCTTTAACAGGGAGACATGAAAGACATTATTTATACACATGTTGGCAGGTAGTTCCAACTCATAAGCCATCGGGTTAATCTTGCGCAACTCCTTGAAGGGACCAACAAATCGAGGAGCCAATTTGCTGCATGGGACCTGGAGGTGCAAGTTACAGGACGACAACCACACTCTATCTCCATCCTGGAAGGTCGGTGCAAGCAAACGTCTACAGTCAGCCTGTCTTTTTTGTCGCTGCACTGAACCACATAGGGTATGCTATACCTGAACCCATGAGGAACAGAGTGCCTGCAAATGCTCGTCCAAAGTTGTAATAGCTTGAGCTTGGAAGGTTTAGGGAAGAACTGAGGGTTGGAACCCATAATTAACCAAGAACGGAGTACTCTGCCAAAAATTGTGCTGTGAACTCTTCTACTCAAACTCCTCCCAGGGCAACAGGGTAGCCCAATTGTCGTGGTGATCAAAGACATAGCAGCGGAGAAATTGTTCCAAGGGTTAGTTCGACCTTTCTGCCGCACCGTTGGATTGCGGATGGTATGAGGAGGAGAATGCCAATTGAATTCCCATTTGCGCACAGAAGCACCTCCAGAAGCGGGACACAAACTGGCTTTCTCTATCAGAAATGATCACCAATATCTCCACCACACTGTCCGAGACAAGGCTTTAGCCTACTGGAGTCTCTAGGTATGGTAACGCCCAGATCTAGCACTGACTCAACCTGCAGTCAGTCTAGGAGCGGAGTCTATATCGTATGCAACACGGAAGCTACTGACTCAAGCCTGCAGTCAATAGCTAGGAGTTTGCTAGAGCCCCAGGTCAGTACTAGGAAGGATATCTGAGGAATGGAACCAACACATAGAGTGAACAGACAGGGCCTTCTAGTAAGTACCAGATAGGATAGTCAGATGAGCTAAGGTCATACACGGAGAGGGTAGTCAGCCAGAGCCACAGGTTTGCACCAGAAAGGATATCTGCGCCAGATCGGAGTGTACAAGGAGAATAGTCAAATAGAGCCACAGGTCAACACCAGAATGGATGGACAGACAAGCCGGGTAACTGAGTCAGGAATCAGTCTGCCCTTTAAACCCCTCCTCAGGAAGTAGGTAGGAGGAGACTACAGGCCTCAAACACATAAAACAGAGGCCTGCAGCATGCTGAAGCTTCGCGCCTGCAGATGGCGCATCTAGCATTGATGCTTCCAACCACTCGTGGAAATAACGCTGAATGGTCATTGTAAGCATCGCCAGAAGAGGCGGCACTACATGGTACTGTGACACAGAGTTCTCTGGAGGCAGAAACTGCCTCCCTGCTTCATTGTACCCCTGTGTAGCAGGCTCTGTTTCAAAGTGCTTTGTGTAGGAGAGATATAAGATTGAAAATTCTATTTTTTTTTTTTTTATTATTTCCTTAACTTACATGGGTAATTCATCTCCCATAATGTATGTTCCTGCTCCCCTTTCATATTTGATGTATGTGTCTTTATAGAGCACCATATATGTACACAGCACTCTACAGAAATCTCAACAGAACAAAAATACAGGACAGGGTTAAGAATATCAGGTTAAAGTGGGATGATTGCATTATTAGTTGACATAAAAGTTCAGCAAAGGGACCGAGCTTACAATCTAATTAGTAATCATGGCAACATACAGAAACAGTAGGAGGAGGATCATAAATGCAAGGTTTTATTAAGAGGATTTCAGAAGCATTTTGATGTGATTGTCAGTGTGCACAAGGAGAATATTGTTACTGAGATGACTCATTGAGCAGGTGGGTTTTTAGGAGACTCAAAAGTGATTGGCAAATGATGATAGGGAGAGCAATCCAAACTTAAGTATAAAATGATTGAAGCCGAGAGATGGCTGGAGTTGTGTAAGGAGAAGGGATCCTTCAGAATAGTGTAGGTGATGAGAAGGATGGGAGGGGAGTACAGAAATGTAAGAGGGTGCCAAAGAAGAAAGCAATTTAAAGAAGTGGAGAATAATTTTGTAAGAAATACAAGAACTTATCATTAGTTTAGACAGGGAGCAAATGAGAGGGAACGTATCTGTGAGCAGGGGTAGTTATTCCTGCAACTGAATTGAGAACAGACTGAAGTGGAGAAAGGTGAGAGGCAGAAAGATCAAAGAGCATAATGTTGCAATAATATAGTCTCGAGAGAATGAGGGCCTGAGTGAGAGTTTTTTGCAGTTGACATACAGACGCTTGATACTGAATGGATTGTAGAATTGTCATCTGAGATGGAGGAAAAGGTTGGGGTTGGGGTTTTTGAGGAAATACTACAAATTCCGTTTTAGCCATATTAAGTTTGCGTTGGCGGTGGACCATCCATGATGAGATCGCCATGAGACACTGGGTGACTTGAGACTGATCAGCCAGAGTGAGATCAGGGAATGTGTCATCCAAGTACAAATGGTAATTAAAGCCAAGAGATGGGAACGTTTTAAAAAGATGGCCGCTTTTTGCTTCAGCTCCAAGGCTCAGCTTACATTTTTACAGCAATACTGCTTTTCTGCGATGTGTTAATACACCTTCTCAGTGGCTGGATCTCACTTCAGTATCCTGGATCTTTTTTCTGCAAAATTAGCTACTGAACAAGTAAAAGGGAATAAAGAATCTTCAGTTTCTCTATCGACACGCTATATGGGTCTGGTGATTTTGCTACTGATATGGCGACCAACACTCCTTTAATGAGAGACGATTTCGCGACATTAGCAACTAAAGTGGACCTCCGGGAATGGCTGCTGGACATCAGGGCTGCCATTAAGGAGGAATTTGCGGGCGTTTGCAGTACTTCCGAACGAGCAGCACAACATTGCTCTGCATTGACCGGGCTGCTTGTAAATCAGATTAGCTACCCCATACTGCTGGAACACAATCTGAACCACCGGGAGGATGTTCCTGTCTATTTGGAGGATTATACTCCTGAGTTGATCTGCCAGGAGCAGTGTGTTGTGTTATGCCCTGGATCTTTGCTGCTGATTGTGCCGGAGAAGCCTACCTTGTGACTTACCATTAGCTTGTATGGACTGTACCGGTCACTTGCTCTTCAATTGCCATGGGGTAACTTGGCGTTCAGGTTGGAGTCTGTCTCCCTGCCTCCTACAATGGATACTGCAGACCCTGGATGGGACAACTCACCTTGGGACCCTGGAATAGCATAGACTGAGCGTATGCTAACTTGGAGGAGTTATATGTCTCCTTCCTCCGGGCTGTACTCTGCTCCAGTGCACGGCCTTTTGCAACATAGAGAAAATTAGAACTTGTAGCTGTCTTGAGAGGGCTCAATGCGCCTCGTGGATATCTGACTCTGCTATGGTGAGGATAGCCCCCTAGGGCCGGGGGGTCCGTTTGTTAAGCTTCTGTTGTCTGCATTGTCCGGACTTCTCTTGGATTGTATGGAGGACTATATTCGGGGCAAGAGAGGTCCGCCACTTGGCCTGAGACCAATACTACTGCCTTATGAGACGATTACTACTGTCTTGAAGTTTATTCTTTATTATTGTTTACCAGTAGTCCCCTGCCCCATATCATGAGCTCTCTACTGTTACAGATACAGGATTCTTTTATATGCTTTCCATCTCATCACGGAGCGCACCTTTGAGTCTCGTGTCCTGTGGGCGGACTTCCCGGTGCTGCTCCCGACCTAGCGCGTGGGTCGGGATCGGCTCCAGGGACTCTCTGATGAGTGGGGAATGCTGTGTTCATGCTGTGATGTGTGGCTCTATCATTTTATTATGCTCATCCCCCTTTTCATTATTATATGCGATTCCTTTATGCCTTCTTGTTGGAATGCTGTCTGCATAGTGGGTACTCCTTAACCACAATGGCCTGTGCTCGATACTGCATCACACCCGATGTCCCTACTCCATCTTTATATGTTGCTATTATATACCCCATCCCCCTTCCCTTTGTTTCCTTGGAGTCTGCTCTTTTGATATCCTAATTTACCCCCCAGGGCAGGAGACCTAAGTCTCTACTAATTTTATTTAAAATGTTTGCGGATTCATAAAAGAATATTTAATGCCCACCCCAGCCTTGCAGTTATCTGCGATTTGGTACTATTGTAGACATAGGTTTCCAGTTTCACTCTTCTAGTTGTTTTGCTGGATCTTACTTCCAGTTTACTTATTGCTTTCATAGCCTTGAGATATATGGTTATGTTTCCTACATACTGTTTTGGCTACTATATGTCTGAAGGCTTCATGCCAGGGCACCAGATCATAGTTGTTCTTTAAATGTGTATTTCAGGTGTCTTATTCATGTATGCATCTGTACATTACAGCTGTTCATTGTTTATAATCACCTTTTACAATATAGTTATGTCTAATATCTCATATGCTAGAGCAGAATTTATATTAGAATTGCTATGCTTTGTACCTGTCTCAATTGCTCTTTCATTCCACACATCGGTCTTTTCTTCAATGTTTTGCATTTTATTTCTTTTATGTTAGCTATAAGATTGAGACAGCTATGTAATCAATCCTCTGTTACTTTGCAGAACAAATTTTGCTTTTATATTATATTTGTAACTATATTTTACCTCAATAAAGATTTTGAACTTTAAAAAAATAAAAAAACAAAGCGAAGAGATGAAAAAAGTCATTAAGTGAGAGGGAGCAGAGATAAAAGACATGTGGTCCCAGGACTGATTCCTCGGGTACACCCACTGAGAGGTCATGGGGAGAAGAGAAGGTGTTGGCAAAAGACACACTGAAAGTTCGGTTTGTGAGCTAGGAGGCAATCCATTCTAGACTGATGTCACTGATGCTGTCACGGTTTTAGATGAAAACTCAGACAGATCGGTAAGGTTAAAATAACTTTATTAGAACAAAGTGCATACAAGAGTGTAGGTTCTAGACCTATAAACAGAGCAATAAGTTGCCAGGAGTACAGTAACAATATATGTACGATACAGTAGAGTACTGATAATACGTCCAACAGTATTTGGCAACCTAGGAGGAGTAACGTACAGTCCCAAGCAGACGGTAGGATGCCAACACAGGAGGTACACAAATAGGACAGACTGCCCAGACGCCTGGGTACTGGAACCCTTACGGATAAATGGAGAGAACTGGTATTTGCTGACAATCGGACTTCTGGCAGAACCGGTAAGGCAACGTGTGCACAGTCCTGGAATGGCAACAGGACTACAGTGGCAGGGAGCCCACAGTAGGGGACTGGCACAACCCAGACACCTGGGTACTGATCCAACAGGAGCGAGGCAACACTGACCAAGGCCCTAGCCGACTGACCGGAGGCAACCGTGTTAATCCAGCCCAACCCACAAAGGGTTAACGGAGACCTAGGCAGCTGCTACAGGAGAGCCCTAGAACGCTAGGGGTGGATCAAGAGGAGGTAAGTACCGGAACGCAACCAGTGTCTCTCAACCTGTAAGCTGGAAGTGCAACGCTGGCTCCTGAGTCCAAGACTCTGCAGTCAGAAACGGTAGAGCTCTTGTACCTGTAATCCCCAGGTTAATGGAAAATACCCAACTAAACTGCAACTCCCAAAAGGAGTGAGCACAGCGATATTTGTGAGACACAGAGAGTGATCAGAGTAACTCAGTCGGCATGGACAACACCGCACCGGTACTTCGATTGTACACACCACCGGATGGCAGTAGAGCAGCTTGAGCACACAGCTCAGCCTAAGGTCGACAGAAAACAGCGCCCCACGGTGCACACCGACAATCGCTGCATGGTAAAGGAAATCGGTAACCACACGGGGTCACCTGTAGGCTCAGACTAACACGGTACCAAGTGGATGGATATCCACTGAGGACAAAGGCCATAATGTGGAGGCAGCACGCCACCGTCAGCAGCGGAATGGTTCACAGCCAGGATACTGTCAGCGACGGAGCGGGTTCACAGCCAGGACAGTCAGCAACAGAGCGAGTTCTCAGCTAGGATACTATCAGCAACGGAGCGGTTCTCAGCCAGGATACTGTCAGCAATGGAGCGGGTTCACAGCCAGGACAGTCAGCAATGGAGCGGTTTTTCAGCCAGGATACGGTCAGCAATGGTGCAGGTTCTCAGCCAGGATACGGTCAGCAACGGATCAAGTTCTCAGCCAGAATACGGTCAGCAACGGAGCAGGTTCTCAGCCAGGATACAGTCAGCAACGGAGTGGGTTCTCAACCAGGATACGGTCAGCAACGGAGCGTATAAACTGGAACACAGGAACAGGAGTGTAGTCAGGCAGGCCAGGTCATAAACGAAACGGCAAAGATACAGAGCAGACTCAGGAACTCGTACACCATGAAAGGGTGCCTAAGGGAGAACGTCCCAGAGTATATATAGGCAAGCCCTAGTGGTAGCAATAAAGATCAGCCAATCAGAGAACGGCAGTGATAATAATGTTGCCGTTCACAGAGGGAAAGCACGGGCACCGTGATAGATGCCAAGAGTGTGTAGTGTGCCCTGTAGGAGGGAGTGATCAACAGTGTCAAAGCACCAGGCAAGTCTAGTAGAATTAGTATGCTGTATTGTCCTTTGCTCTGTGTAGGTCAATAGTAACTGTTGTTAGAACTGTCTCTGTGGAGTAGTTGGAACGGAAACCTGACTGTAATGGGTCAACAAGAGATTTGGAATTGAGGAAAGAGATTAGGTGTGAGAATACAAGGTGGTACAAGATCTTATATAAAGGGAATGAGAGAAATTGGTTAGTAGTTTGAAAGATGTGTGGGGTTAAGGGATGATTTTTGTGAGCATAGGTTTGATTGTTGCATGTTTGAGTAATGAAGGAAAGGTTCCATTGGAAAGAGAAGAGTTAAATATATTCGGCTTGGAACAAAAGTGGCTGCAAGTGTCTTGGTGGAATCCAGGGGGCATGTGGTGGGTGGAGAGGAGGATAGTAACAGAGATACTTCCTCCTCTGTAACAGGAGTGAACAAGCTGAGGGTGGCTCGAGGTGAGCCGGGAATCGTGAAAGGGCTGAAGGAGAGGATGTGGAGGATATGGTTTGGTGAATGGATCTCACCTTATCTTTAAAAAAAGTCAGAAAGAGGAACCGTTTAATGCTGGGGGCTTGAGGAGAAAATCAAGATTTGAAAGAGGCACTGCGGGTTAGTGTTGTAAGCAGAGATTAGGTTAGAGAAGTAATATTTTTAGCCTGGGTTAGAGCTGTGTTAAAACAAGTTAAGTTGAATTTATCTGGATTTATAATGGTGGAAACCAGTAACAGATTGAGACTTTTTGCCAGAGACTTCTGGTGTGTAACATACTGGTTGATGAATTTAGCCATGGTCTGGGATTCCTGGGCCTGGAGTGTTGAAGTTGAAGAGGATCATGCTGATCCAAAGAAGAGGTTAATGAAGTGTTAAATCCATGGAAAAAATTGTCTAGGTTAGTAGTAGAGCAGAGCAGGGAGGTTTGCTTGGTGGATACTCAGATAGGTAGAGAATGTGTATGTTCCTGGTAAAGAGTTTTTTATGGGGGCAGGAGTGTGTAAAAGAGATAAGATGGGCATCAGAGAGAGGAAATGGGGAAATTGTGAAATTAGAAACTTAATAGTTCTAGGTTTAGATAGTGACCATCGCTGTGAGTGCTGGCAGCAGTCCACTTTTGAAGGCCATAGAACGAGGTCAGAGAAAGAAAATGGAAAGCACTGGATGAGGATAAATCATCCAAGTGTAAGTTGAAGTTTGAGGGCAGAAAACCAAGTTTCAAAGTCAGTGAGAAAGGAAGAAGGGTTGCTTGGGGACTGGTAAATCACAGCTACCTGAAGAGGAATTGGGCAAAAGAACTGGACTGGATGAACTTTGAAGGAAATGAAGAAGACTGATTGTGGATGTCACATCTTTTCCACATTTTTTACCTGAAGTTCTTCCCCCTTCTCTGCTATTGGCTACCTTACCTTTTTAGGGGAGTCAGTTCCCATCATGCATTGGTTTATTATTTTGAGCTTCAGTCTTACTAGCGTTTGCTATTTTGATCTGTACTTTTGACACTCTCCCTTTGTATTCTCTGCCTGTACTGCGTCTTGGGTGGATAGATTCCCTGTGTATGACCTGGCTATCCTGATGCTTCTTTTCTCACTGTTTTGGTACCTATCTCGAATTTGACTTATTGTGTATGACCCGGCTATCCAGACTCTGACTATTCTATTTGCCCTCTCCACTCTGTGTGCGGTCTACTTCGTAAGGCTTGGCACCCATTCATCCCTGCTTGTTAGCGGTCATACTCCTCCGGGCTTGTTGCCCGTTAATTACTTCCCTGTGTGTGGTCATGTTGCGCTGTGCTTGTGGCCATCCTGATACTCTTTGTGCGGTCTATCTCCACAGGGCCTGACACCCTTATTCCTCCGCTTGCAATTGGTCATATTCCCCCGGCCTTGTTGTCTGTTCATACCACACTGTTTTCAGTCACAACCTACTACTCTGTGTGAGGTCTACTCTGCTGGGCCTGAAGCCCTTAGATTTCTGCTTGTTAGAGGTCATCACCACTGTTGGTGAGCATTTCTATTCCACTCCTCAAGTTACCTCTGGGCTATTTGCCCTTGTCTGTTTCACTGTTTGCAATTGGACTCAGTAGGTTTTTTGCCCTAGTGAGTGGTTACCAGTGGCAGCCTGGTCTCGATTTCACCCTAAACATCTTCCGTGATCTTCGGAGCAGTTTACTGTGGGGCCATTGGCCATAATTGTTCTTTCTCGCTTGATCAGGTTTTGGCGATCAGGTCTGCTGCCATTTCCTGGTGCCACTTGAAGCTGGGCCATCTTCCCTAGTATTTTGTATACCAGTTAGGCTGGCTCTTGTCCTTGATTCCTTGGCCTCCTAGATGTTCTCTGGGCCTGTTGCCTGTGTCTTCTGAGGTCAGGATATGACTGTCCTACAGTCTCCTTTCTGGTGTCTGGTAGTAGTCTTACTCCACTGTGTATCTCCCTCTCGGTCCAGCCCCATCAGGGGTATAATCTGATGGCTTAGACCTTTTTGGTCTGACTTCTTTTGCTGTAGTGGTCTTAGCCCGCTGAGATCTATCCTTAAATCTCTGTGTAAAGTGTTTCCCTAAATTAAATTGGTGCTAGACTGTGTGACTTCCCTCAGTCCAGTGGCCTGACTAGCCCCTTGGCTAGGTCTAGGTCATTTCCTTTTTTCACCACACTCCTACGGTCATGCGTACTAGGATGGGGATTACTAGTATTTTAGGAGTCCTGGTTCTTCATTCATATCCTCTAGTTTTAAGTTCTCCTACCTTTGTTACAAATTTCTGCACATGGTATAAAAGGGCACTGTGTTGGTGAGTGCAGTCTGGGGAAAGAATCAGTTGAACAGGGAATTTGTTTTTGTGGGGGAGGAGTTGTTGACTGGTATTTGGGGGACAGTTAAACAAAAAAAAAAATAAAAATAAAATAAGAAATTGGTACATAACATGACAGAGACAGGGATCTCCTGAAGTAAGCTGTGATCGGGGTACACTGATACTTGACTGGATAGAGTATTTTGTAGTGGAAGATTTGTAGGACTTAGGCTTGTATTAGGCCCAAGCCCTGTGGAAACATTGATTTGTAGGACTTACACTTATTTGAGGCACAAGCCTTGAGGAAACATTAATTTGTTGTAGGAAATTAGACTTTAGGCCCAAGCCCTGAGAAAACATTGATTTGTAGGACTTAGATTTGTTTGGCCCAAGCCCTAAGGAAACATTGATTTGTAGGCTTGTTAGAAACAAACCTCCCCATATTGTTTATTTTCTTGTACTTTAAGAACAGGCCCTGAGAAAAAATTGCCCTACTGGCTTAAGTGCCAGCAGGTAATGTTTTATTTGCCAGTGGCCACTGGCCATTGTCAGATGCCCTGATAGAACTGCGTATTTTACAACTGCTGTTCTTGCTGCTGCTGAGCTGTTTAAACAGCAGGAAGATTAGACATCTGAAAAAGAATGGGATCAATAGCAGCAGTAACATGGGTGATGGATGATGACGGTTCCACTTGCCACGACTAGCTCCAGTGATGAGCTTGAGGTAGCAGCAGCACCATAACTAGCCTCCTACCACTTCAGGTATATGTGGAGAAAAGAAAAATTTGCCCAATAATGCTTCTCCAACTGCCCCTCCTCCAAAGTCATGGGTGTGTTATTACTAGAATAGAAATGTTTCCCTTGAGGGCAGGAACTGTGCCTCTGACATCAGCAACTGCAATGTGCACAGTGTGTGTGGTAAATAAGGGACAGACAGGGAACAATGGGTACATATCCACTCACATTAAACACCTGGCACAAGTCTATCCAAACACCATGACACGTAGGTTGCCCAATGTGAAATCCCCCCACCAGAAACAAAGTACTGCTGCTGTCACTATGCTCCTTGTCCACTCACCGCTAAGGACACATGACAGCTTGCTGACAGTTTAATAGTAATGATGAACCCTTACTGTCACCACCTTAGCATATTCTGTGGGATGGAATCTCCACAAGTGCCATTTGATGCCCTGCTTGCGATTCTACTCCACCACACTTCCATGTGTGGTCAGTGCACCACGCGGGGCGGTTGTGCCAAGGCACATTCCCTGGAGAAGAATGGCCTCTTTCTTCTACTCCTCCACGTTCCTCTTCACTGTCTGGGGCAGAAGATGCTGTCGCTGCAACTGCCTCAGAATCAGCACTGCAACTAGGAGTATTACTGTTGGCAAGTGGCACCTGTCTTAGATCCCACATCACTTGTCGACCCCATTCCCACTGTGTCCATGATGGTCTGCTCCTCAGCATCCTGCTGCCCTTGCAACTCAGCAGCAGAAATAAGAGCAGTAGCAAAATCTGCAAATTCCAAAAAGCTCACTGCTGGTTGTGGTGATGCCCATCCCTGTCTCCCATTCCTTCTCAATTTGGGCTAAAAAGGCCATTAATGCCTCTTCCACCATCATCATCATCATCACCACCACCACCAGTCCCTCCATTCTGCTGCTGCTCTGTTACAGACATCTCAACAGTTGGAGGAGGTGATGAGAAATGTGACCTAGGATCCCCTAATGTCACACTTGCCATTTCTTGTTGACCCGAAGAAGGCAAACTGACAGCACTAGCAGCAGGCACAGGTAGCTGATCTGTGCTCCTTGTGGTGGTGGTATTATTTCTTCTAGGCAGCAATTCTGCCTTCTTCAGGATCATGTTCCACCTGGACAGTGCTGGGGGGGGACTCCCAGAGTCAGGGGAATGGTGTGGCTCCCTTGACCACTAGTCTGGCTGTTCTGCATTACTTCCCGTATCACTCCCCTAACACTAGTCCCACCAGCTGCTTCACCATCTCTGTTACTATGACTAACACCAACCACATCAATTTCACCCAGAGTCTTCCTCATTACAGTCACTAGTAATATGATGATCACCCCCCCTTCACCCCTAACACTCTGTACACGCTCCTGCACATTATTAGTAGTAGTATTAGTGGAGGGGGACTACTTGGGGATGGCAAGTGTGACTTAGAGTCCCCTGCTGTCACACTTAGCATCAACTCCTCCTCCCCACTTTGAGAATTACTAGATACACTGGCAGCAAGTTCCGCACTGCCAGCAGGTGCAACACTGGCAACAAGCACAGGCAGCTGAGCAGTCCTGCTCACACTACTACCCTCATCTTTCTTCCGTGAGATACATTTCCCAAGATCCCTAGGGGTGATGTAGCATTGGGTCTGGGGAACCAGGGCATCCAGACCCTTTCATGTTGGTGGTAGTGGTCACTTCCTCCTCCTCAGACTCACTGGACACATAACTGTCCTTCCAGGTCCTCCTTTTATTGTTGTTAAATTTGCTCATCCTGCCTCAATTTTGCCATTAATTTCATAGCACAACAACCTAGCACCTCTCTCTCTCTCTCTCTCTCTGTAGCGGCTTGTATTGTGTTTCAGTTCCTGGAAAACAGCACATTTAAATAGCGAAAAATGCAAAAAACACTTTAATAATGGGGCAAAAGCTTTCTAGCCATTGAAAAAATAGTGAAGAATTTTTGCAAATGGCCGAACAGGGGAAGATTTAAATCACTGTATTCAATGATGATTTTCCTGTGAAAAAGCGGACAACCATGTGATTTTCACAGATTTTTTTTCACAGAAACACGAAGGGACCCCACGCCTACCTGTCTCAGCCAGAGTCGGACATATGGCTTTGTGGCCAGCACTTCTAACCGTCCTCGGCTGCAGCAAGGAGATCTGGTTGCTGATACTGATTCCAAGCTACACTAGCTAGCGTCACTCGAGCCACTGGGTTTCAGAGCTATTCATACTGCGATCAGAATATTGATCGTGGCAGTGGAAGAGACAGAGCTCTGTGGAGGCAGAGCTGAGAGAGAAGTCATCCCACACCTCCACACCTGCCATAAGGGAAAAAGTGGTGTTTGAGAAAGAAAAGCCACCATAGAAGATAGCCAGGTTTCTGTGATAGCAAATAGATTAAGTGAGTTGGAGAGGGAGAGGTTGTGAGATGCATGGAGCTTGTTACATTAGAGAGCGAGCATTCCATAATGCACAGGAGAATAGCAGAGGGGATGGTGGAAGGCAGGAAACAGTCAGTAGATTGCTGGGGTCTGCCCGATGAGAAGAACGGATATTGAGTTGATATGGAAAAGAGAGCATACTCCTTCAGGACTTGGAGTCTGCTTGTAGATGACTGTCAGGAATTTACTAGCTTCTATTCCTTTTCTCTTTGCATTATTAGAAGCCTGAATATTGAAGATGAGTCTGTACTATCAGAGTGTGTACAGATCCTGTGAGTATGACCTATTTGTCAGTCTGCCAGCTGCAGTCTGAGGTTTGTGCTTTTCTGGCTTTACCTTGTACTGTAGCCGTTAAAATCTACACTTATGTTATATTCATTTTTCTTGTCTCTCAGACTGGGACAGGGGTGTTTTAGGCTTGGAATATATTTTTGGGGTAGTGGTGTCTTTAAGGGGAGCAATTGAAGCAGTCATTTTGGTACACGCGCTTTGGCTCCTTGTTGCTACTCTCATGCGGTACCTAGTGAGCTCTGAGCCAGGGAAGTAATATAAAGGGGCAGTAACTGTATTTGTGTGGAATACCCACTTGAAATCCGTAACCACTATGGTGGTGTTTAGGTGTGGGTGGCTGGAGAGCCACCGCTCCATGTTTATGCAGGAAATAGTTTTTTTCCACGTTTCAGGAGGCCTGTTTTTTTTTTCTGGGCCGCAGGGAGAGGAAGGGGAGGAGCCATTGCTCCTTCTCTTTCTTTACAGTTTCTGGCTCACCCAGGAGGCACCTGGTGCAGCAGGCTCCCCCTTGGGTGGCTGATCTTCCCTCCTGGCATCTTCTCGTGCCTCCTCAACAAGGCAAATTATTATTTTATTGTTTTTTTTTCTCATTTCGTGGGTCTCCTTGATATGACTGACCACAAAGGAGACAGGGAGAAATCTAACACCATCACATTTAAGGGAGGTGTCTGCAGTGGCTGTATGTTGCACATGTCATGTTAGTCTCCCCAGAGACTGGTCCATTATGCCTTTCATGTTCTCTGGCCTCTTCATAGCCCCTTTTCTTCAGAGCAGGGTCCTGCATAGGTTAAAGCCCTTATTTTCACTATGTCTAATATTCCTGCATATATTAAGAGGGTTCTTGAGTTCTGAAACCAAGACACCCTGCTCCCCCTAAAAGATGGGTTAGTCCTTTGGTAGGGGGATTTTCTTCCAGTTGAGGAGGAGACCAAACATGTATTTAGCATTTGCTTACTTGAGCATTTCTAGGTTAATTGAAATGACTGAGCTACTGATAATCTTACCTGTACTCAGCAGGGAAATCCAAAAGGTATGGACTTTTAGGATTCCCAGAGTATAGGTTTGAGAACTTTATTCCTGGAAGAAAAAAATGTCTCAAGCTCCTGGCATTGAAAGTGGTTAATACTATGAAATCTTCAGATTGTCAAAATATCTTGGTAAGTGTCTTGCAGATAATTGGGTTTAACAAGTGTAGTTATAATTAAATAGGAAAAATATATTATTTAGGCTCGTGTTGCTGTTGTATTTAATTAATGGACTAAAAGGAAAAGTCTGGGATTTTTTTTTAATCTTAGTATATGGAGCTGTATAATCCTCCATAAGGTGAAATTCTATGTTCTGGCTTCCTCTCTCATGGATTGAGAAGTACACAGGTTTATTTTTAGGACTTTAAACCTGTGGAGGTTGACTAGATTTTCTGGTCTTTATCTCAATAGTGAACATTTTTGAATCACATTATTATATTAGTAGTGTAAAAGCCCTTGTATACAGGCCAAGGTCCGGGTAATGTTAACCCTCTGAGGCAGGCACTCAACGGGTTAAGTGGCCGCTACCTCAGTGCTCCACGCGATGCAGTCTTGTGTCACCTCAGTCACATGATGCAATCATGCGCAGTAGAGACTGCCCGAACACGCACAGTCTCTACTGCGCATGGCGGCTTCAAATAAACATCCTAGCAAATTATTATATAGGATAATTGGAGCCTAATGACTGAAGCTTACAGGTAAATGGTCCCTACTTTATTGGCATCCTATCAGGCATTCTGCCTAATTTGCAATCTGTTCTATTACTTGATTTCATTATGTGGTGTCTTTCTTTGCAAGGGTTATTAACCCCTTCATTCCCTTGTGTTCAAGGTTTGGGCACCTTTTTTAATTATTTTACCAGAAAGGATACACTGACATTGTCTTTCATTTTCAGTTATGTTCTGGGTACTCAATTTGCTCACCTCAGAAGAGTGAAAGGCTGAGCTTACCTTGCTGGGACTATAACTTGCTACCCTGAGGTTTGAACAGTTTCTTCAACTGTTGCATTAACCAGCTAAGCTATCTCATCCCTTGGAGAGGACAGAGTCTTCACTACTAGGCTTTTCTTATGATTCCCTCATTATTAACTTTATTAACCTTTTACTTTTGTTCTTTATTTTTACCGAAATTGTTGCAGTCCCTTTGTTAGGGTGCCCGTGCGGTGGCCATTTTGGATTCACACTTCTTGCATGTATGGGGCATATTTAACCTCCAGCTGATAGCAGGAAGTTCAGAGTGGACTCATATTGCTTTGTGTGACCTGCTCTGCATAGAGACTGCCTGTGGGACCCTTTTCGATATTCAGGGGTGGGTTGCTGTTTTAGAATGGCTGTAGAACCACATTTTCTTTTTCTTTGCAAAGAAAAGACTACAATCACCAGAATCTCTACAGTTTTCCGTGTATTCCTATCATGGAACTGGGGGTCTTCAAGTAACTCTTTTCATTTTGTCTTGGCTACCCTTGCAGTCATATACATGCATGTTCTTTTTCTTTTCTATTATTTATACTGTCTTTGATCTACTTTGTTCTTTTTTCTGACCATATCATAACCCGTGATACATGGGGAAGTCCAACCCTAAAGATTCTGGGGTCCCACTAACTCTTTTAACCCATTGCCTCTCATGCCAGACTGGGCTTCCTAGGGAGTATTCTGGTAATTTATGTCTCTCTTGCACTGTGACCCTACACCGCCTCCGGGCTGTCTTCTGCTGAACAGAAAATAGTTTAGGTTCTTCTCTCTTCAGTTTTCTCTATCCCCTCTTCTGTTTACAGGTTCCTAAACTCTAGGTCTGTGCGACAGCCTCTACCCTCATTAGGCAGTTGACCATGTATATGGGCATTAATCACAGCTTGTTGGGGATTGCATTGGTGAGAAAGGAGAGACTGAAAGAGATTACTTGGATTTGTCTCTGTCATTTGGGGGATATCTGTGAAGATTACTATACCCCCTCATCTGAGGGTCTTGAGCGGTCCTAAAGATGCTTCACGACTCGGAGGCCTCCATTTCTGGCTCCTCTTCCCCTGACATTTTCCAGAGATGCAAAAAGAAGGTACCTATGTTCCTCTTCATCATTCCTTGGATGGAAGATGCCTGACAGATGACTTTCATAACAAGTGCTTATCTAATTTGTTATCTTTTTCATCGGAGGCCTTGAAGCTGTGTTTGTTGCACGCAGCCTTTTCTGAAATCTGATTTGTTTTATGTCATCCCTGAGGGCGGCCCACACATGGCTCAGGCTGCATCTAAGGTTATTGTTGCTTCCTGTATCAAGGAGACCGTCCACAAGATGTATGTCTTCAAGAACAAACTTGTACCATTTCTGGTCATGCTGCATTCCACCATATTGGTGTCACAGTACCTTGTAGCGCTGTCGCGTCATTTCCATGAACAGTTGGATGCATCAATGCTAGATGTGTCATCTGCAGACACGAGGATTCAGCATGCTGTAGGCCTCTGTTTTATGTGTTTGAGGCCTGTAGTCTCCTCCTACCTACTTCCTGATTCCTGTATATGACCCGGCTTGTCTGTCCATCCATTCTGGTGTTGACCTGTGGCTCTGTCTGACCATTCTCCTTGTGTGTTTCAGTTTGGCTTAGACATCCTTTCTGGTGCAAACCTGTGGCTCTGGCTGACTATCCACTCCGTGTATGACCTGGTTTGTCTGCTACCCACTCTGGTGTTGACCTGGGGCTCTGTCCACTGCGCATCCAGTATACTAACACTTCAGTGAATATCCTATCTGGTGCAAACCTGTGGCTTTAGCTGACTACCCGCTCCGTGTATGACCTGGCTTGTCTGACTACCCGCTTTGGTGTTGACCTGGGGCTCTGTCCACTGCGCATCCAGCATATCTACGCTTCAGTGGATATCCTATGTGGTGCAAACCTGTGGCTCTGGCTGACTACCCACTCCGTGTATGACCTTGCTTGTCTGACTATCCTATCTGGTGCTTACTAGAGGGCTCTGTCTGTTTGCTCCGTGTGTTGGTCCTGTTCCACAGGCATCCTTCCTAGTACTGAACTGGGGCTCTATCGGACTCCTAGCTATTGACTGCAGACGTGAGTCAGTAGTCTCCATGGTTGTGTACAATATTGAGACTCCTCTCCTAGACTGACTGCAGGCTGAGTCAGTGCTACCTCTGGGCGTTACCTTTTACCACAAGACTCCAGTGGGCTGAGGCCTAGTCGCGGACAGTGTGGTGAATCTATTGGAAGACTGCTATTTCTGATACAGTGCTTGCCTCTTTGATCACACTCTGTGTTATTTGTTATTTACATTACTGTTTATATATTTCTAATAAAGGTGATCTTAACTATACCATCTGACTCCTTGTCTTGCTTGCCTACCGTAACAGTACATAAGGGTCATGACTACAGATGGTGATAGTGATCCTCCTTTACAGAAAATTTTTGACAAAATGTAGGATCAGAATAAACATATTGATCAGTTGCCATGTGCCTTGCAAACATTGCTTGGCAGAACTGCTCACTTGGAAAGGGGATGGGCTGGAGAGCAGAGCGGTGCAAAGTGTACCGTAGTGTGCAGCGGAAGGACGTCGCCAGGTATTTCTTTTACATTAAATAACTTTCTAAATATGCCGATTTTGTTAAAATAAATATAGCCGTTAAAAATAGTAGACTGAGAGCCATCGGATTAAATCTATTTTTATTTGGGTGAAAGTTCCGCTTTAACTCTCTGCACTATGCAATCGTTCTATGGTTCCCATGGTTGCAAAAACATAACTCTAAAATTGACTGGAGTACATGTGAAATTCTGTCTTGTGGGACTCACTGTGATGAGTCATGTCTTTCGCTTCCTATCAGACTGGCCTGTGCCGAGTCTCATGGCCTACCAGAGGCATAGTCTCAGTTTTCTGATATATTTAAAAAAGTCCAGGCTGGAGCATTACCTCCCCATAGACCATACGATTGTAGAATTGAACTACTCCCTGGTACTACCCCTTCGCGGAGCTGTACATACCCTCTGTCTCTGGAGAAGAACAGGGTCATGGAGGAATATGTTGCAGATGCCCTGGAGAGAGGCATCATTTTGAAATCCTCATCCCCTTATCTTAGTCAAAAAGAAAGACGGAGAGTTGCGCCCATGTATCGATTTTCGGGGCTTAAAAAAGTTGATGGTAAAAAATGCTTACCCTATACCATTGATTACTGAACTTTTTGACAGCCTCAAAGGTTCTACAGTATTTACTAAGCTGGATTTGAGGGGGGCTTACAATTTGGTCAGGAGAAAAGAAGGCCATGAATGGAAGACAGCTTTTAACACCCGGAGCAGGCATTATGAATACCTGGTCATGCCCTTTGGCCTGTGCAATGCTCCCGCTGTCTTCCAAGAATTCATAAATGATATTCTGAGAGAACTTTTGCAAAGCTGGGTTGTAGTGTATCTGGATGGCATCCTTATTCATTCTCCTATGGTGGAGACTCACTACTCGGATGTATCCAAGAAAAAACAACTTGTTCTGCAAGTTGGAAAAATGTGAGTTTCATAAAACCCAATTTACCTTTCTACGGTATGTTATATCCTCATCGAGGTTCGCCATGGACCCCAAAAAACTATCCACAGTGGTTCAGTGGCCTCGTCCCGAGAGACTGAAGGTGATTCAAAGATTTTTAGGCTTCGCTAACTATTACAGAAAATTTATAAAAGATTTGTCGACCATTATCAAACCAATCACTGATATGGCGCGGAAAGGGGCCAAAGTGTTGGAATGGTCTTCCTATGTGCTGTTAGCCTTTGAGAACCTCAAAGCAGCATTTACTGCGGCCCTGATTCTGGTGCATACAAATCCTGCCCTGCCCTTTACCCTGGAAGTCTAAAAAACTGTCCAAGGCAGAGATGGTCTATCAGATTGGTGACAGAAAATTACTGGCCATCATTTTGGCATTGAAAGAGTGGCATCATCTCTTGGAGGGTACCAGTTCCCCCATTCTGATTCTTACTGACCACAAGAATCTCACATACTTGTCTGAAGCCAAACGGCTGTCTTCCCATCAAGCCAGATAGGCATTGTTCCTATCCAGGTTCAGTTTTGTGGTTTCGTACCTCCCGGGCTCTAAGAATGTAAAAGCTGACACCCTGTCACGCCAGTTTTGTAAAATGCTCCGATCGTTCCAGCTGATTGCATCCTTGCTACCATACGTACCTGTATTACTTCTCCTCTGGGAGAAGAGATACTGGCCGCCCAAGTATCTACCCCAGCAGAGGCTCCTAGCGGGAGATGTTTTGTGTCATCTCAGTTTCATATAAAAATTCTCGAGAAATACCATTTCTCCAAAATCGCTGGTCAAACTGTAACAGATTGCCATTATTTTGGAAGCAAATCGATCTCTTTCTGAAGCAATGCTCAATTCTGTCAGATTTTCTGGTAAAGACTCTGCTTTATCTGTTGCTGCTCATCGCACCTCGTGGCTAAAGATTTGGTCTGCTTACCAAACATCAACAAAATTCCTAGTTTCTCTTTCCATTATGATCAAGAATCTCTTTGGGTCTGACCTAAGGAAAGTCATCAGTGATGCCACTGGAGGCAAGAGCATTCTTCTGCACTATATCCTTTCTACAAATCCTTATTTTTCAAGGAAGATGTATGAATTTATTTACCCTTTGCCATTTCCCAGGCGCACCCTGCCCCATCCACTGGATTATGCCCAGTGCAGGTGCCTCCTGGATCTTCCTCTTCCACTCCTTTGTTGTGATTTTCCCAGTTGAGATGGTGTGCACCCTGGTGTCTTGTAAAGCCCTATTTGAAGGGTCTAGTGTCAGTGTTTCCTGGGTAAAGCTGCCCCTTAATAAAACAACTAGAAGGGACTGATCATCTGTGGTACCCTTATTTATAAATAATGTATTGTTGCTGCTGAATAAAATGTCATTGTATCACATTAAAAAGGGATTTAATTTAAAATCAATGCAATATTAAAACCATAACAATGCAAAAATAGAGAAATAAGAACAGGGGTGAAGTTTCCCTATGATAGCATCCCTTTGAGACAGCACTGCTCCAGCTCCCACTTCTGAGGCATCAACTCCTACCACAAATGGTAAATTTGGATCTGGGTTCCGAAGAATGTGAATGCCTTCTTTAAAGGTACACTAATGTCCCCAAAAAAATGTCTCCAGTTTTGTAGAAGTTAAAATAATAAACAATATGTTCCAAACCCTATCTCTCAAACCTCTATGGTTTGAGAGATATAGGCTTTGAAAGTCCCCTCCCCTTCTCCTGACATCAGCATCTAGCTGACAGCAGGAGATTCCAGTCCGGGGACCAGCCTGCGGCTCTGCAGCAGAACCAAAATCTTGTTATTTCAAAAGAATTACTTCATTGGAAATGTCTACAAAGTGTGCCTGGTTTGCAAGCACACTTTGTAGACCGTTCCAATGAAGTAATTCTAAATAACAAGATTTCGGCTCTGCTGCAGATTCTCCTCAAGTTGTAAGACTCAAATCTCCTGCAGAAGGGGAGGGGGGGGGACTTTGAATATCTATGTCTTTCAAACCATAGTGGTTTGAGAGATCGGATTTGGAGCATATTGTTTATTATTTTAACCTCTACAAAACTGGAGACATTTTTTTCTGGGAAATTACTGTCCCTTTAATTTTTCAAAAGCTGCTTCATCTTAAGGGGACCATTGGAATGGATTGACGTTCTCAGGTGAGAGCGGTGATTGGGCAAATACCTTAGAGATGTAGCGACTTAAACGTCTATAGTAGTCCACAAAGCTGAGAAATATGTGCTCATCCCAGAGGGTTGTTGGTTAGGGTCAGTTATGAACAGCAGAGAGTTTATCAGGATCCATCTCTAAACCGTTAGGAGAAACAATGCACCCCAGAAAGGCTTGATGATCTTTCTCAAACTCCTACTTTAATAAACAGGTTATTCTCATGTAGGAGCTGAAACACTGCTTGTACATGGTTACGATGTGAACCAAGATCTTTGGAGTAGATTGAAATATCATTCTAGTAAAGAAGGACGTGAGACATGATCATGTCACGGAATATATTGTTCATGAGGGCTTGGAAGACTGCCGGAGAGTTACAGAGGCCAGAAGGCATAACCAGATACTCATAGTGCCAGTGATGTGTGCTGAAGTCTCCACTCATCACCTTATTTAATCTGGACTAGCTTATAAGCCCCTTGGAGGCCTAACATGGTGAAAATGGTAGCCCCCTTAAGTTGTTCAAATAGCTCCATGATTGGGGGCAAGGGATGTATTCTTAATGGTTATCTTATTAAGTCCTTGATTATCAACATATGGCCTAAGAGACCTATCTTTCATAGCCACAAAGAAAATCCCTTCCCCACCCGGGGAGGTATATGGGCTTTTAAACCCCTTTGGTAAGTTTTCCTGGATATAGGCTGCCAGGGCTGCATTTTATGGACCGGAGCATAGGAAAGTTCTGGCTCTAAATGGTATGGCACAGGATAAAGAGCTACTGTATAATCATATGATCTATGAGGTAGCAGAGCGTTGGCTTCCTTCTTGGGAAAACACACCAGTAAAGTCTAGATATACTGTTGGAACATCATGTGGAATATGAATTTGCGTGATGGTGGCTACCGGGCAGGATCTCTGGAGTCAGCCCAAAACATGAGGCACCCCAAGAGGTCCAGTTGAAGACATGATTGTGTAGCCTGAGACACGGCAACCCCAAAATCATAGGAGCTGAAGGGGAATGAAACACAATGAATTGTATGCTCTTGGAATGCAATTGATCGACTGTAACAAGAACTGGTTTAGACTCAGGGACTACCAGGCTTCTTCCCAAGGGCTGCCTGTTGTTGGTGGTAACCCTCATAGGCTTGGGTTTACTGCATAAAGAAAGACCAGGCTTGGAGGCTCAAGACTAGTGTACGAAGACCCCAGTGGCACCAGAGTCAAAAAAGGCTTGCATGGAAACTGAATATCCTGCCCAGGATAACTGAATAAGCAATAGGCGATTGGAGGCTGACCGGAGTGGTTGTTCAGGCTTAGAGAATGGTCTCCACAGTTGTTTCCCTGTCGGATCAGGCAGGATTGGATCAGGTGACCCTTCTGTCCACAATAAATAAAAAGTCCCAAAGCTCTTCTATTTTTCTTCTCAGACAACTTAGAATGGACATTCACCTCCATGGGCTCAGCTTCACTGGAGGAGCTACTGGACACTGTCTGCTGTCTGGGGGGCAGGAACCATTGGAACTTTCAGGTTCTCTCTGTCTCCTGCTGTCTCTTTCATCGGACGGTCTGAATCATAGCAGAGAAATATAAAGGCCCCTAGATCCTCCGGGGATCTCTTTGCAAGCCAAGGCATCCTTAAGGTGCTTATTAAGCCCCCTGTGAAAGGCTGCCTTCAACGCCCCTGTATTCCAGTCTGTCTTATGAGTCAGAGTCCTAAATTCAATGGAGTCCTAAATTCAAATTCCCTGTCTGTGCTTCAGCAGAAGCACTCCACCAGGTAGATTGAAGACAGACCAGAAAGTGGTAAGGACGGCATCTAAATCTTCTAGGAGAGTATAGTTCTTTTCAACTATAGGCGAAGCTCAGGTTAAAGCGTTACCCTTCAAAAGAGAAATGATTAGTGCCACCCTAGAGGAATGTGTGGAGAAAACCTGAGAAAGGATGTGTGTCACAGGAACCATGGACCCTTGGAATGTCACAGGAACCATGGGCCCATGGCTCCTGCAGAGGATTCTGTACTAGCTCCCAATCCACTCTTGGGGCTGTCACCCTGTGCTTATTGGGGGTACAGGGTGACCAAGAAACCCAGTGAACACTTTTTCCCAGCCTTGTCAATCCAAAGGATACCAGACCTCCCAAAAGACTAATATGTAAATGATGTTTCAGTACCTCATCCTGTTTTGTGTATTCTGGTCCCTCTGTAACACTTGTACCCAGAACTATTCCTTTGTCCCATTGTATAGTTAACTCGCTCAGGTCTGGCCTATTGTATCCTGTTATCACCTACCCATTGACCCATCACACAGTATATTTACACTCCCCTTGTATTTATTGTACTCCATGTTTCTACTGAAATCACCCTCCACCCACTGACCCTTTGTAAAGATGTGCATTCCCATTGTGTATTTTGTCCCAAGAACTGTATAAAATGTCCATGATGTCTTGAAATAAAGTCAGTTGTTATTCTAACCTCAAGACACTGGTGTTGTCTGATGCTTGGGGTAAAGCTTGCTGTATCCAGAGTGTGTTCACCCTACACTGAGTCTTGCCTAAGTGACTGGGTGAATGGAACTATGATCCTGGTTGGTAAACAGGAGATCCTGAGTGTCTTGGGTTAAGGAAGCACAGTTTTGGCAGAGCTACTCAGTCTGAGTACGGGTATCCGTCACATTGGTCGTAAGTGGAGGGATGCTTCCTAGCCTTACAGAACATCCAAACCACCACCGGGATCGTTTTGCCTGCAACGGATGGAGTGTCGCTACGATGGCCTAAAAAGAAAGAATCTTTCACGGGACACGTGGGCCCGACAACCCCCTGGAACTTCCCAGGTGGTCGCCCCTTGCCGGGAAGCAGAGACCTCCGCTACAGCCAGCGGATGGGGTGAAAAAGATTTTGGGGTGCTACAGGAAGTGGACCTTGTTCAAACCACCATGGCTGACAACCGCCTTCACCATCGTCAAGTGCTATGGGTCAAGGGCTGCTCAGCACAGGGTCTCCGTGACAGCAGGGCCACTATCACCCTGGTTCAACCCCAGTTGGTGGCCCCCGCAGAACGTACGGGCCGGTCAGTAGTGGTTCGAGTGGCTGGGAGCACTGTGGTACAGATCCCTATGGCCAGAGTCCATTTGGACTGGGGGGGAGGGAGCCCGAGAGGTGGAGGTGGGAGTCATGAAAAGCCTTCCTGCAGAAGTTCTGCTAGGCAATGACCTACATTGCCTGACTTCTTCCTTTCTGATGGATGTACCCCCAGAGATTTGTCCTGTGACCACCCAGCAGCAAGCATGGAAAGCAGCTCTGTTGCCTCTCTCCTGGGGAGTGGGACCAGCATCCTCCCCAGAGGCTCTGTCACCCCTGCCCTGGAGAGTGGGACCACTGTCCTGTCCACTGGATCTGTAACCCCTGCCCTGGAGAGTGGGATAATTTTCCTCTCCAGTGTCTCTGTTACCCCTGGCCTTCAGGCAAGGACTGGGGTAAGTTGGAGATCAATCCGCTCATCAAGCTGAACGGGCAGGAGCCAGTGTGAATAGATACACAGCAACGTAGGACAACTAGAAGGCTGGGATCAATACAACAGGCCATTGGACGGGAAGTGAATCCCTGTGGATTCATTGCATCATATACCACTAGTTGGGGACATAACAGTGGCGACGAGGCTGTGGACTATTCCTTCTACGGATTTAGTTTGTATCCCTGCTGGCCTGTCTGCTCCTGGAGAACCAGGTATTGCTGCAATATATATCTATCCAGCCATCTATGCTAGTGTTTCTGAAACCATAATCTCCTACAAGATTATTACTGGACTGTGCTTGTCATCCTATACACTATTACAACTGATTGCTTACCACCTCTTATCATGGCTGCCCTGTTTGGAACTTTACAAGAATTTAATGAAGGAGAGGAAACATGGTTTACTTATTCTGAGAGATTAAAGCAGTTTATGGCTGCAAATGACATTCCTGAAGAAAAACAAACTGCCGTCTTTCTTACTGTTGTTGGCAGGAAACCTTTTGCTGTATTACAAAATTTATTAGCCCAGTCCCAGAAGCAGTTGCCTTCCTCCCCTGTCATTCCATGGGACCGCCCGTCTCATCCTTGGGGCCGGCTCCATGTCGATTTTGCTGGTCCGATTCATGGGAAATCCTTTCTGGTGCTGGTGGATGCCCACTCTAAATGGCCGGAGGTTTGGCCTATGTCTACCACGACTTCAGCTGCTACCATTCAAGTCCTCAAGAAGATCTTTGCTGTGTTTGGTCTTCCACGCCTTTTGGTCTCTGATAATGGGCCCCAATTTACGTCCCAGGAGTTTCGGACGTTTCTGGACTCTCTTGGTATCTCTCACCACACCTCAGCTCCTTACCATCCTGCCACCAATGGCCTCGCTGAACGTTTTGTCCAGACCCTCAAGGCAGCTCTCGTGGCTGCTAATTCGTTGGATGTCTCCACTACTCTCCTGGAGTTTCTTTTTGCTTACCGGACGACCCCTCATGCTGCCACTGGGGTGTCTCCTGCGACTCTCCTTTTTGGTCGCCCACTTCGCACTAAATTGGATGTGTTAAAGCCTTCCACTCCTTCTTCTTTGTCTTCTAGTCCGCTTTCTGTATCCTCCCAGGCCGGTTCTCGTTTTTTCAAGAAAGGAGACAGAGTATGGGCTCGCAGTTATCAAGGCCCTCAGAGATGGGCTTCTGGAAACATCACAAGAGTGCTGGGTTCTCGCACCTACGTAGTCTTGACAGACAACGGAATCAAATGGAAAAGACACATTGATCAATTGCGGCCTGGGCCGCCAAACCATACTTCAGCTGATGTCCTTTTGAAAGATTCCGGGCTTGAGGATGATGGTGCCTGGCAGTTTAGGGCCTTGACCCCAGGCCTACCTCTCACAGAGAATGAGACTTCTCAGCCAATAACCCAGTCTCCCGAAATGGTTCAGGAAGCAAGATCTTCAGCAAATGCCGAGGAATCAAATACCACTCCATCAACTGTCAGGCCCACCCGGACAATCCGCCCTCCTGTGAGATGGGAACCTGATGAAGTTCTTCGTAGCTGGAGACGACCCTGAGGCTGTTCCAGATTTCTCTCCCCTCCCTACTGTTTTTATGTGGTGTGTCTGTGTTCTCTCTTTTTCAGGAAAGGGAGAGATGTGGTGTTCGTTGGTATTGTTGGCAGGCAATGTCTTGGGCAGCCGAATGCAAGAGGAACCAGGAAGTGACATCATGCATCTATGCTTCCTAGTTGTTCTCTTTTAGTCTGGAGCAAGTCACCTCACTGTAAAGAGCCTTCCTGCTCCTCTCTGCAACAGAGGCCAGCTGATGGACTGGCAAGCATGATTCAGGACTTTGCCCTGCAATGTTGTAATGCAAATAAACGGAGTTGGCCAATTGCTACTCCATTGACCTGCACAAGTTGTATGTGGATTCATTGCATCATATACCACTAGTTGGGGACATAACAAGATCGACCTGCTGGAAGCATGGAAGCCTCTCTGGATGATGATAGCTTCAGAGTTGAGAAGTTTGTGTCAGGCTGAGCTCAGGTGAAAACCAGTAGATCAAGCAGCCAGATAAAATCAGCCAGCAGAAGTCTGAGTCGATGAGTCAGGCCGGTCACAATGGGAGATCTGAGTAGCTCTAAAGGAGCACACAAAGTTGGCGGTCATAGACTAGATGCAGTCACACCAGACTAGGAACAATAGCAGAGGAAACTCTTAGGTAGTAAGTGAGCTAGAAGATTCTTCACAAAGATCACACCAGCTTTAGCCACATACATCTATTTGCAGGAAATTTCCCTTACTCCATATCTGGACAATGTTTTGGACAATCTTCTAATCAAGGTGTCTTCAATAGAAACTCTGATAATCCATAGCCAGGAGTGTACCCACACCAGGGGCTACCTATGCTCATAAGCCAAGCTCTGAAATCTTCACATGCTAGCTACTCACTGCACTCGTACATAAGAAACCTCTTCTAGCTCTCTCCCAAACCAGTCTATGTTCAGGCGAGATCTGCTTAACCTCCCATCAGAAATTTATTCCAGAGAGTCCGCTATGTGATCCACCTTCCTTATCTGGCAGGGTATCTTTCCCTCTGCGGAGAACCCTGATAAGATGTCAGCTTAAGAGACTGGAGAGCAACTCTAGGTCCCCAGACAGATCACGGACGGTGGACTAGAGAGAAGAGTCTGCTGTCAGCCAACATCCTGGAGATTCAAGCCATCCACTGGGCACTCCACTGACAAGTACAGACAAATACCAGTATTCAATCCAAAAATTCGACAGCAGTAGCTTACGCCAACCACCAAGGAGGAACTCGAAGCGAGTCAGCCAGGATGGAGGTACGAAAACTTCTTCACTGGGTGGAAACTCTGGTTCCAGCCATCTCGGCAGTCCACATGCTAGGGGTATAAAGCCTGGTCACGTACTTTCTCAGTTATCAAGATCTGGATCCAGGCAACTGGGAAAAACCTAGGATGTTTTTCCATTTATTGACAAATATGAAATTACATCAAATATGAAATATCTTAGTACAAATCCAGATTTCAAACACACATTAAGAAACACAATAAAACACACTAAGTTCCGCTCATAACTCAGGGGCCTTGACACCAATCCACTGTTAGTTCTCATAAATCGAGTAGAGGGTGTATCCCATGAGGGAAATTATCTCCAGAATCACTCCCATCATCTCCAAACTCAGGGCTTACATTGCTCTTCACCACTGATATTACATACTCCTAGTTTAGTATACCATCTGTTCCAGATCCTCTGATATACGTTATATTGACCCTTAGATCGATAAAACCCTTCTTCCATAGAACATTGATAATCAATTTGAAAAAGAATATCCGACCACTTAAGCGAATCCATGTCCTTCCAGTTCCTAGCTATACATAACTTAGTAGCCTGGAAAACATGTATCATAAAATACTTATCTTCCTGGTTGCAGTCCAGAAACTGTAGATGAAATAGAAATAACTGAGGCGACAATTATACCATAGAAGGGCATAACTCACTAATTCTGATATTTTAAGAATTATAGCTTTAATAGTGGGACATGTCCACCACATATGAAATAGTGATCCATTCTCTTGTTTACAATTCCAGCACCTCCTTGAAACAGTTTTAGAAAATTTGCTTATCTTAATTGGTGTTAAATACCACCTATGCAATAGTTTATAATAAATGTAATTTAAAGTAAGACTATGAATATTTCAAAGTTAACTTAAGGGCCTTCAACCATTCTTGTAAAGAGAATGAATTACCAATATCCTGTTCCCATTTAACTATTGTTTCATCCTTCAGATCTGGAATAAAATCACCCATAAATTTTGTGACTCTTGTGACCAATCTAGTATTATGTTGAGTTTCCAAAAATGTCTCTATCACTTGATATTCAACAATCCCTATTGTTTTCCCCAAATTTCTAATCCTTAGAAACATATAGAATTCGGACTGGGGTAAATCATATCTAATATGTAAAAATGAGAATAGAAAAATACTATTTGCTTCTAAAATTTGTAAGACTTTCAGAATGCCTTTGCCTTCCATTTATTAATATTAATATCCTTTATGTACCATGAAAAAATATCCATTGGAGAAGAAACTAGCAGTCCACTTGGAATCTGAAGAAACTTCTTAAATTTCTTAATTGTGATTATAATGTTCTTGAAAAAAAAATATGGAAAGGATTTAAATTATCACAACTATGTTTTTCCATAATGTACCAATTGGTAGTCAGAGACAGTTCTATATTTGGGAAGGCTAATCCCCACTTAGCTAACTTCTTAATCATAATTTTATAGGCAATCCTAGGTTTCCTATTATTCCACATATAATTAGAAATTATTCTTTTGAAAGGGGTTAGCAACTTCAGTGGAACTCTTATAGGTATTGAGCTAAACAAATACTGAAGTTTTGGTATTAAATAAACATTAATCGTATTTAAACGGGCCAACCATGAAATTTCTATACCTTTCCAATTATGTAATTTCTCTGATTTTTTTTTTTTAAATAGACTGATAATTAGCCACTATTATAGAGTCAAGACTTCATTTTATCTTTATTCCCAGATATTCTATGTCCTCTGCCTCCCAAGCCCACTTACATGATCCTCTCAGTCTAGCATCCATATTATCAGACATCTTAGCCGTCAGAGTCTGAGTTTTATCAATATTAAGTTTATAATTAGAAAATTTACTATAGATATTGATCACCTTCATCACTGAGTGAATAGAAATGATTGGATCTGAAAGAGTCAGCAATATATCATATCATCCGTGAATAAAGTGATTTTAATTTCTCTATCCAATATTTTTATCCCTTGAATATCTGTTGTTTGCCTTATTAATGCCGCTAATAGTTCTATCGATAACAAGGAAAGCATAGGTGCCAAAGGGCACCCCTGTCTTATACCATTTCGGATATTAAACCACTCAGAATCCATTCCAGGTCCTACTATCTTTGCTTGCAGTATAGTATAAAGAGATATAACATTCTGTTTGAAATCACCTAATATCCCATATTCTTCCAATATCTCTCCTAATAATGTCCAGCTCACCCTGTCAAACGATTTTTCAGTGTCAAGCGCTAAAATTACCGAAGGTATCCTATTCATCTAATCTATCAGATTAATTAATCTGCGGATATTATCAGATGAGTCCTTACCCTGAATAAATCCTGCTTGATCTAAGTGGATTAAGTCAAAAATTACTAACTTCAAATGTTTTGCAAGAATTTTAGAATACATCTTAATATATAAATTTATTAATGATATCGGCCTATAGTTTGACAGGGTGGCGGGATCTTTCCCAGTTTTTAGAATAGGGGATATTGTAGCCTGTAACATCTCTGACAGAATAAAATGTTTCTATGAGATCTCTCTAAAGGATCTGAGGAGCAAAGGAGAGACAACATCCGAGAATAACTGATAAAATTTAGATGAAAATCCATCAGGACCTGGAGCCTTACCATGTTTCAAGTTCAATATTGCCTGTTGAATTTCTTCCATCTTAAATGGCTGATTTCTATCTTATCATTACTAAGTTTTGGCAGATTAAGTTTATGTAAAAAAAAAAGTTCTTATTTCCAAAAATGAAATCGGCTCTCCCAGAATATTATAAAGTAAATAATAGTAATGTTTAAATGTTTTAGTAATTTGTTTTGGAGATAAAAATGTTTTGGAATCTACAACTATTTTCTTAATTTGGTCATGCTTCCTCTTGGCTTTCAATTTATTAGATAGTAGTTTCTCAACTCTATTACTATTGTAATACCAATTTTGTTTAAGACTTCGAATAGCTCTGTCTGTCTGTTCGTAAAGCTTAATTTTGATGAACCTAGAATGTTTTTGAACAGTCCACTATTGTTACCTCCCATTGGTGGATTTGATGGCCTCATGGAAGAATGGGAAAGTCCCTCTGTTCTGCACAAAGGCAAAGTATCCTTTGTGCTTTTGTGATGAATGTGATGTCCATTGCATGGGACTTACATCTGACCTATGTGTTTCCTTCTATTCCTTTAATCCCCAGGGTGATAAGAAGGATCAATAATGAGTAGGTTCTGGTCATACTGATTACTACCTTCTGGCTTTATGAGACCTGGTTTGGAGAGCTTCTCAATCTGTCCATCAACGAGATGTTCTGCCTTCCTCTTAGTCAGGATCTCCTTCTGATGGTCCTATCTGGTACCAGTAGGGGGAAAGGCTAGCCTTCATGGCATGGCTCTTGAAGCCAGTATCCTGTGACAAAAGGCAATCTCTGAATATGTCTCTTTCACCATTACCCAGGCTAGGAAGCCCATTTCTTCCAAAGCATTACATAAGATCTGGTCCATTTTTTTTATCAGTGGTGGGTTGATAAGGATGTGTCTCTTCAGACCTTTTATCTCCCTACAGTCTTGGCTTTTTTGCAGGATGGTATGAATTAATGTCCGTCTAATGTCTATCAAGGTACAGATCTCAGCTCTTAGAAGAAGAGAAATTGGACAGAATTAAGGAGATGGTAGGGATGTTTTAAAATCATAAACAGCAAAACACTTCCTTCCATGTTACAGTTTTTGTAAATCTACTCCATTACCTGTTTTAGTAATTTGGAAAACATCTTTGTTAAATTCTAATTGTAGTTATTTTTACTCTTCCCTTAGGTACCTTCAAAAAACCTTATGTGGCATTTGTAGATGGGATTACAATGGGAGGAGTAAGTAATTTGTTTTATTTAATGTGATGTTCAGTTTAACACCACACAAATGCACACAAACAAAGCACATTAAATTGGTAGCAAGTGTAATATACAAATAGAAGAATGTTTAACTGCTGCTTTAACCCCTTAACAACTGGCTCACGTGGCCGGCACTTGAGGACCATGGGGCATTTTTTTTGTTGATCCTATTTAGGGCTACCTGAGCAGAGTGCACTGAATTCATTGACGTTCCAGGACTGTAACTGGTCCTTAAGTGCTGGACAGCTGTGATGGTCCTGGCACGGCATTGGATGTTAAGGGGTTAAGTTCTGTCCATTTCACTCCATATACTTCCAAAGATTTGTTTGAAGACTAAAACTGAATCAAACAAAAAAAGAAAATAAAAAAATTACCATGTCTTGCACGGGCAGGTAGCGTCTATAAAAATAATTCCTGGTTACAATTATACACAGCCATATAGTCACACAAAGGATGTTGAGAACAGAAACCAGTGGTGGACTGGCTTGTTTATTTCCTTTTTACCCCAATTTTTTCACATATTCCTTACTATGTCTGTAAATCTCAAAACATTTGTCTTATATGCAAAGTGGACCTGTTATTATTTTAACTGCTTTAGTGAATTTAAAGTGCTTTCAAAATCACATATATGTTGTTTTTAATATTATGCTTAATACTATTAAACTACCCTACTTTGCATGTCTGTTACACCCCTTTCATACTCCTTTCCCTCCTACAATGTAAAAGCTGTTTTTAGTAACTTAAGAAAGAAGAACTGGTCTGTTAAAATAACTTTATAGGGAATGGAGAGAAGTAAATTTAGAAAAGGGTAAGACCCCAGTTCTTTTGCTGAGGGTATTATTTGGGCTGTGCTAGAGATGCTGAAGGTATCAGAGGCCTCTGATTCTAGTTCCTCTTCACTTCTCTTCCTCCCTTCAGGTTCTTCCATTCTCACTCCCCTCAGGGACTGGAAAAGCTTCGTCTTTTCAATGGGACCATCCAGACTCTCTTGGACAAGGAAGTTCTGGAACTGGTTCCCGACCCAGAAATAGGTTGGGCTTCTATTCCAGAAGCACACTGACTTTGTGTCTAATCTATGACTCTCTCTGCCTTACGATCAAAGTAGAGAGAAGCAGAGAGGAGATACCTAGTGGTCGAAAAAATGCAGCATCTGGGGGTATTAAACCCTTCACTGCTGGTGCTGGAGGCTGGCTGGATGCTGGTCAATTTCTGACCTGCTAAGATCCACTTGTTTTACAAAAAAAAAAACCAGAACACACTTTGTTTTTTGTTAAAAAGCCATGTTGTACACGTATACACACCGCCAATCCTCATCAATAAAAAAGTGTCAAAATACTGAGGTAAAGAAGGACATGGGGATTTTCACCCTGGGGGGACAGTGCCCACTTAAAACTGCCCTTTTGTAGGTATGACTGACCAGTCATACCTTTCATGCAGTCTCCATAAAAATTTAAACCATTGTACCCAAATGACCCCAAGAGGAAAACGGAATATAATTTGCATGCGTATATTAAAGTACTTAGAGGGAAAATGCTGTTGAACAAAGACATGGTGAAAAAGGTCAGAATGGCTCCGGTCCTTAATTGAAATCCACCTCAGATTTTCCCAATCCTTAAAGGGTTAAGGTCGGTGATTGCAGCAATGTGCCCACGGGAATTCTATAAATGCCTTGGCTCTTGGGTTGATAATTATATCAACCAATAATAATTGGGATACTTACATCCCAACTAGACATCTAGCACTGTATTCCGCACTCAACCGTTATGTACTCTGTACATACCCTTTACCTATTTAGTTTATAAGCTTCCGAGCAGGGACCCCACTTTGTGTTTCACTTTGCAAAGCACTTGTAGCCCTGTATTGTCTATATAAATATATTCATTAATTCAGACATGTTCTTTAATTCACTGACAACAGATATGTAAAAAAGAACATTTTCAATTTAATGTGTAGCTTTTGAAATACGAAGGAGTGGCACCAATAAAATATCTAATACAATTAACGTAATAAAAGACAATGAGCCTCTAGTCTATAATATGAACATTACAGACTAAATCATTCATATGAAATGCACATACATCAATATGCAGACATCAAAGGTAACTATTCTCTTTATGATGCATACATCAGAAGGGAACTATTCTCCTGGTATGTCCAACATCATTATATATTGATGCAGCTCAACAAGCATCTGGAAGGTCCCAAATGGTAACTGATAACTATCATACAAACTTCAAAAAGGCCAACATACCTCACTGTAAGGAACCATATTCCTCAAACCATGTCTGGTAAGAAAATGCATTCAACAGATGTTAATGCTAGTCATAGACTATAGGGACATAGTATATGCTCCTGTTCAACAGATCCATCTTGGTAAACTTGACGCTTTGGATAACACATTATGCCACTTTGTCCTCCAATATAATTACACTACCTATCACTGTGATATGTTTAAAGAACTAAATTATCTAACACTCGATCTAGATATGCTCTTCACCTTTCCTGCTTAGTTTACAACCACTTCTCTGGAAAGCTACTACACTACCTGAGCAATATGCTCACTACAGTCCTTCTTACTGACTGTAACCTCTGCTCCATTGCTAACAACTCACTGAGTATTCCACACTACAAGAAAGATAGCAGTATATCTTCCTTCTCCTTCAGCACTCGGAAAGCCTGCAATAAATGACCTGAAAAAATAAGATCTTCTCACAGTCTAAATTCCCTAAAAATAACTGCTTCTTTGTATTTAAAAACAATATGTAACTGCATAAACCTTTTATATGTTTATGTGTGTATATAATAATTTTTCTGTTTGTGTAAATATGTAACTCTTTACTTTAAAAACTCTCCAGGGACATGCTTTAAAACAAGAGAAATCTCAATGCATTGTTCCTGGTAAAACATGATCTAAATAAATAAATTAATACTTCTCTTATTATGGATCCAATCAGGGATAAAAACCTAATCTATTCAAAACCTAATATAAACACACAGCAGCGTCATAAATATCTAATCTGTTTGCCCAGAAGATCTTGTAACAAAAGCATTCAAAGGAATGGATGCCACCTGCTGCACCCAAGATTGAGTAGACAATCAAATGCAGTGTATGATACCACACAAAGAACCCCCAAAAAGTGTAAATAAAAATCTATTTATGTGACTGAAGACAGGCCCAGCACATGCGTGTGTTGGAATCAACAATATAGCAACTTCCTTTATTAAGGGAGCAGTAAACTGAGAGATGCATATTTCTAGAGTTATTACAGGTTAACCCCTTAAGGACCGGCGGTCCTGGGACATTTCCGTCCCATAATGACCGCATAGGAGCACTTGGACGCGCCGGTACACGTGACCTGTCGCGTGTATCGGCGCGTCATTATGGGGCCTGATAGAGATCGCTCCGATCTTGGAGCAGTCAATTTCAGGCCCTATTTTTACTTACAGCGCTCCCGGTAAAGCGCTGTAAGTAAAAAGTACGTGACGTACTATGACCGTCATCGGTCCTTGAGTATTTCAAGGGCAGCTCTTGGGCCTATATTGGACACTTTTTAAAATTTTGCTTTTGTCTGCAGCTTTCAGCCAGCAGCAGACCTCAGTGGGATGAAGGATGGGGTAGTTGTGATGCTCATCTCATTATGTAGCAACGTGATGTCACTGGCTGCTTCCTGGTCCAGTGTTGGAACACCAAGTGTTTTGGGATTATGTCTCTTTGACAGTATTTAAATTGCTTATTATGTATTTTTTTAACCTTTATTTTTATACCTCTGGCATCAATATTATCGATAGCCCTGAGGAATGTCTGCGTGAAGACTGGAAATGTTTGTCCTGATGAAATTATGATGAAATACATTTCATCTTCCACATCACTGTCTGTCCAGGAGTGCTGTTTTGTTCTGGAGGCCCAGGCTGAGTACATTATGGGACATGCACTGTGATTTAGTACTATTTTCTTTTATAATTCATTACTTATTATGTGCCACTGCCAATTCCTGCTTATTTATAGTATCACGTGCATGTATAAGAGATAAAGAAGGGGGAAATTAATGCTTGTGGAGCTTGTGAATGGAGTCAGTTCCTGGTGTACTTTTTCTGCATCCGCAGCCATCGTTAAAGTTGCCAACTCCAAGGTTGGATGACAGGATGAACACCTTGAGGAGCTGAAAAAGTTGCAAAGCAGGAATCGGTTGTCTTTTTTTTTTCCAAAGAGGACCACTAGGTACAAAAGCATACCAGATGTAGCAAACCCCACAGTCCAGGGAGTATCCTGGTGTGTAAATAGGCTTGTAGAGAGAGTCCACAACTGAATTCTGGTAGGGTATGCACAGACTGCCTCAGTAAGTAAATCTAAGTAAGTCCATGTCAGGATACTGGAACTTTATTAAGAAGCAATACTATAGGCAGGTAAGGAGCCATAATAAGACAGCACTCAAGTAGCTCAGATCATAGTTCAGTACTAGGCTCTGTATGGGCAGAAGCTCTATGCAATGTGCTGATCATATGGCTGTCAAGCTGCTAGTAGGATGCATTACTCAGCGCTGGATACCAAGATCAGCTAAAATCTCGCTAGAGTGATGTACAGCCAATGTGCTTCTGATGAGATGGATTCTCTACAGAGCAAGGTGCTGAACAGATGGCTCTAAGCTGTTAGTGAAATGCACTACTCTGCACTGAATGAGGAAAGCAGAATAACTCTCACACGGCAGATGCTCAGCTGGCATGCTGATGATCAGATGACAGTGAAATGTCCTAGTTGGTGCTGGCTGCTGACATCACATTAACTGTCTCATTGATGTTTGGTTCGTAGTTTGAAGCTGGATGGCATTAAGGAAGAGGCACATCCTAAGTAGTGTGCTCAGATGAACAGTCAAAACAAGTTGAAGCAGATGCTGGAACATGAGACTAAAGCTGGAGCACAGATAACAAGCGAGTATAATCTGCCAAGGTGAAAAAACAGTCAATGGCAGTTGATAGGTGTGTCAGGTAGATGGTCGACATGAACAGGAATACTGACACAAGGCACTTCCAGAAAAGGTCTTCTTGGCAGAGACTCCCTTCTTCCCTGTACTTTACCCCCCACCAGCAAACATCCAGTTTTAAGTGACCTCATCAGTGTAAGGATATATGAGCACTGTTCTTTTTTATTATCTGGGGCTGTATAATACCTCTTTAGGTGGACTATTCTGGCTTCTAAATTAATTGCTAATCTAGAACATAGGTTTATTATCAGGACATCAAACCTCTGGAGGCTGGCTTGTCTCTCAGCCTCAGCTGAAGAGTTTCTCTTAAGTTTCTTTCAATTCTTAAAATGGGAGTCTGATGACTGAAGCATGGAAAAATTAACCTATTAAGAGAGCTGGTTCTGTGTGTGTGTTCGCATTCTTTGGCATTCATTTTCACGGATGAATTTTGCTTGATTTGCATTACGTTCTTTCGGTTTTGTATTTTTTCTGTATGTCCAGGCTGCCTTTAAGTGCAATGAGTTTTAACTCTTGCACAGCTGTTTTAAAGCAAGTTTCTCTCATTGAGGGGTTGTATCTTTATACCAGTGAGCTCTTTTGTTGAATCACTCACTTTTATCATACTGTTTACATGTGTTATACATTTTAAAGAGATAGTAATGTTTCACAAAAACAGTAGCTCCAATTAATCTTCATAGTATTTGAGCCATAGAGTGTGTTATTTCAATACTGTCAGAGTTGTAGTTCAAGAGTAATTGAATGATTACCTAGTGTAACACTGCTCACCTCAGATGTGTAACCTAGTGTAACACTGCTCACCTCAGATGTGTAACCTAGTGTAACACTGCTCACCTCAGATGTGAAATTGGATGCTACCCCTATAAGACCAGGTGTCTACACACTAAGCTTCTCTGGGACATATCTCATCTCATGTTGCACCTAGAGCCGCCCCAGCTTACATTAGCCACCAAGAAGGAACCAGAAGTGTCTCCGTTTGTTCAGAGGTCAAGAAGATCCTCTTGTCAGCTGAGTCCCATGTGCCATCCTTCTCAGAGGTTAACATTCCAGTGGTCCAATGTGTTGCTTCCTGATGTACAAACATTTGTTCAAGATGTGGCTCATGCCTACCCTGTTTTTTGGGATCCCACTTTATTTGGGTTTGAACCTTGTCTTGGGAGTTCTTCAGAAGCCCCACTTTGAACTTCTCTTCAGTATCTGTTGATAGTAAAGGCAGTTTTTCTTCTGGCTTTTGTGTCTGTTTGACGGGTAGCCAAACTTAACTCTTTATTCCATAAGCCCCTGTTTCTGTTTTTTTCAGCAGAATCGGGTGTTTTGTGTACTCCTATGGGTTTGTTTTTGCCCAAGATTGTCTCAGGTTTTCAAATCAACCAGGAAATCATACTTCCTTCCTATTGTCAGGCTCCTTCTAATAGACAGTAGTAGGAACTTCATCTGTTAGATGTCGTAAAATGGTTGAAGTACTATGTTTATCTCACACAGCGGATCATTCGTCAGGCTTTTATTCTCTGTAACAAACTTTGTTGCTTATGGGTCACTTCAGATTCCTTCAGGTCAGAGGTGCCCCCATGGTATATCAAAATCAAGCCACTGCTAAACATTTGTATAAGGAGGAAATGTGGTAGTTTCTGCACAACTTTACCAAGCACTTCCACCTGAATGTATGCTGGCTTTGGCCGAAGCCAGTTTTGGTCAGAAGGTCCTTCAGGCTGTGGTGCTTGTATATGTTTCCTTTTTAACGTCTTAAGATTTCGGAACCCTGGTGGTTACCGTTCATTTGTTCTTATCTTGTGTTCAAGTTCTGTGTCGTTTGACACCTGAGTTTCATGTTTTACCAGTTTAGTCCTGTGAATACTTGTCTGAGATGGAAGTTTTTTTCTTTTTCTTTCCATGGAATCTCTCCATGTTCCACAATGGATGAAATAGAAAAGAGGCTTTTAGTGAACTTACTGTTAAATCCTATTTTCTTAGTTCAGGTGGCGCATAGGACCTCATCCAGGAGAAAAAAAAACAGTGGGTTGAGTTTCTGGGAACAGGGGTCCTCTTGGGTTCTCCAGGGGATTTCCTTCTTTCATTTCGATCTGCTTTGTCTTGCCTTTACATTAAAACTGGATGTTAATTGGCAGGGGTAAAGTGGATAAATGGAGGCCCTGCTCTTCTGTAGAAGGATACTTTACCCCATGGTTCCTGTGTTCCACATGAACTAAGAGAAAATGATTTAATGGTAAGTACACTAATATCCTAATTTTCAGCTTTTGAGGACTAGAGTGGTATGCAACTCGTTGCTTTGCAATGCAGTGTGACTATTTCTGGTCTTTAAGGTTGATTTGTTGTGTGTGTGGCTGCTTGGGTGTTTTTTTTTATTTTAATTATTACTTAGACTTGGTCTTGCATTGTTCCTGTCTACTTTTTAAATAAGCTAAGCTGTAGTCATTGGTCAACTGTAGGATGAAGGTGTTCAGAGCAAGCCAAGCTGAGGATATGGACCATATTCTGCCATGCTTGTCCAGTGCCAGTTAGCAGCTGCTAACCTTCACTGGACCAGCTTGGCATACTAGTGTCCGCAGCTTGACAACACCTAATGTTCTCAGGAGGTCTCCCATCCAGGTACTGTCCAGGCTGTAGCCTGCTCCCTTTCCAAGTTCAAATATGTTCTGGTGTCTTCAGGCTCATAGGGCTGTACTTATATGTATTAATATTAGTATTATAATAATAATAATCAGTTGATCAACTGTAGGATGAAGGCCTCCTTGGCAAGTTTCCAACAATGTTGGTCTTGTGTTTTCTGTTGCTACTGTTAACCAACAGACTTGATAAATTCATCAATACATATTGTCTTTTGTCATCTTTTCTGGAGTTAAGTATCAACTGCAATCCAATTAAAAATGTGGTTGGTTCATCTGCCGTCAGTTCTTCTTGCTGTGTGACCTGTCCATTTCCCTTTTAGGTGCTTTAGTCTCTGTGATAAACTTTTATCCACATACAAATCCATGCACACATTTGTTGGTCTATTTGTGTTATGCTCAGAATTCGACTTTCCATACGTAAGATGTATCACCTTATAATTTTTTTTACCATTGCTTTTGTTAATGATGTAGTAAAAGGAAAGCTGTTTTTTTCTTTTTTAATGTAATTACTTTCAAAGATATTATATGTAATGTGCTGTGCACTTCCGCATAATGCACACAGCTTTTCTTCTCCTCTCTCCAAGTTGCAACCTCAGTATAATGCTAACTGGAGCATGATATAACAATAGAAGCCATTCACAGCACACCGAAGGGAAGAATGAACGTGCTCCCTGGGGCAGCTGGGAGGGAGGTGGGAGGAGATTAGGCAGTCAAGAAGAGGTTTGCCGAAAAATCAGCATGGTACATTATGCTGATCTGCAAAGCTTGAACAAGCAATATATTTTAAAGGACTTATATTAAAAAACAGCTTTCCTATTACTACATTATTAACAAAAGCTATGGTAAAAAAATGTTATACGGTGATGCATCCCCTTTAAGTTTTTGTATAGCTTTGTCATTCAGTGTCCATTTCAAAGCCATAAATAAGAACTAGGAGGACACACCGGTTGAAAACTTTTCACTCAAGGTAGTGTGGCAAATTTGTTTTTCAAGACAATAATATTATGTTTTCCAAATGTTTGCCATCACGGTTTTACTTGTTGCTCAGTTTTCATCATGTTTTTTCCATCTGTTCACATTTATTTTCCAAGGCAAAAATTCTCAACCACTTATCTAGTTTTTGTCCATCTACTGTGATGGGAAATTTGCTAAACATGACTTAGGTTTTGCTAATATTCATCTTCAGATCAAAATATTTCCTGTTGTAGTTTTTTCAGTGCTTTCCTGCAGTTCTTCAGGACTACTGGAAAAATGTAAATGATGTAAGTAAGTCCTTTTTGTCCAATTTAAGAAAGATTTCTTCTAAACAATCAGAAAAAAGTATTGAGGAAATTGTATCTCTTTGTAGGATGCCATTTTCTATGTTCATCGGACCTTTATCATTGTTGTTCTGTATTGATGCAGATGTATTTTGATATATTGATTGGATATTGATGTAAGTTCTTTCTATTCTTTGATTGATCAGGGCATTGTTTATTGCTTACTTTTTCATTGAGTCATAAGCCTTTTCTTAACCAATATGGTCATCCAGAGCTGGAATCTGTTGTGCTTGGAAGGTGTCCAGGAGCAAGCATGGTTGAAACCCATAGTTCATAAGAAAGGGTGAGCTCACGGATGAGTTGCATACTGCACAGTTCCTGGCGAACTCCGCTCACGGCAACAGGTCAGCCCAATTATCGTGATGGTTGGATTTAAAACAACGTAAAAACTGTTCCAAGCCCTGGTTGGAGCGCTCAGCGGCCCCATTAGTCTGGGGGTGATAGGCGGAGGAAAAGGACAACTGAATCCCCATCTGGTTACAAAAGGCCCTCCAAAACCTAGACATGAATTGACTCCCACGATCTGAGACCAGCACCTTGGGTACCCTGTGGAGTCGGAACACCTCCCTGGCAAACACTGTAGCCAGATCCTTAGCAGACGGCAAGCCAGGGAGTGGCACAAAATGGGCCATTTTGGAGAATCTGTCAACCACCATGAGTATCACCGTATAGCCCTTGGAAGCCGGCAGATCACCCAGGAAATCAATAGAAACGTGTGACCATGGACGGTCACCATTGGGAACCGCTTGCAGTAGTCCCACCGGGAGGTGTCTAGGAGTCTTAGAACAAGCACAAGTGGCACAGGCTGCAGTGAATGCCGCACAGTCATCTCTCATGCCTGACCACCAAAACATCTGGGACAGAGACCAGATTCATTGATTTTTACCAACGTAACCGGCCTCCCGTGAAGCATGGTAAGTCTCCATTAATTTAGCCAGAAAAGGCTCCGCCACAAAACACTTGCCCATAGGCTTTTCTGGGGGTGCATTGCCCTGAGATGCCAGGATCTCCTCTCCCAACGGTGAAGTGATGCTTGTCCGCAGTGTGGAGAGTATACAGTCCGGAGGAATGATAGGCACTGGTACAGAGTCAGTTTCCAGAACCAAATTGTCTGGATAAAGCGTTGACCCGCACATTCTTCGTACCTGGTAGGTAAGAGACAATGAAATTGAAACAAGACCATCTTGCTTGTCTTGGGGATAGTCTCTTGGCCTCAAAGAGGTACATTAGGTTTTTATGATCGGTCAAAATCAATATTGGCGCCCTAGTGCCCTCCAAAAGGTGGTGCCATTCACGTAAAGCCAAAATGATCGCCAACAGTTCTCGATCACCAATGTCATACAGACTCTGAGCTTTGGTCATCTTTTTAGAGAAGCATGGTCTCAAGGTCTTGTCAGGGCCTGGTCTTTGGCCCAATACTGCTCCTACACCGGTTTCTGAGGCATCCACCTCCAACGTAAATGGCAGCCCAGGGATAGGATGCGACAGGACTGGGGCAGTGGAGAATGCGGATTTCAAGGTTTCGAATGCCCTGACTGCCTCTGATGACCACTCAGAGGCGTTGGCACCCTTATGGATTATATCAGTGAGTGGTCTTACAATTCTGGGATAATCACGAATAAATTTTCTATAATAATTCGCAAACCCTAAAAACCGCTGTAAGGGTTTGAGACCTGTGGGGCGTGGCCACTGTATCACTGCTGTGAGCTTGTCTTTATCCATAGCGAAACCCTCCTTAGAAATAACATAGGCAAGAAAAGACACACTGGACCTGTGAAAATCGCACTTCTCGAGTTGGTTCAGGAACCCCCGGCAAAGAGTAGGTTCTCAGTCATATCTCAAAGGGAGGGGAGCAGTAGCGAACCGGTACACAGAGAGCAGGAGTCAGCCAAAGCCTGGATCAGTACACAGAGAGCGGTAGTCAGCCAAACCGGGTTGTCAATGGAATAAGCAGTGAAGACAGGAGCAATGTCAGGCGAAACCGAATCATACATGGAACAGAATACACAGCAACACACGTCTGGTCAGGAACACCACGAAAGGGCACTCAAGGTAGTGAGAACAGGGTTTAAAAAGGCAAGTGCTGGGCGGAGCAAAGCCCAGTGACAAATAAGAATCAGCAAGCACCGACAGGAAGTAGCATTGTCGACAGACTAGAAATCATGGCACCGTGATATTTATCTCTTATTATGTATTTGCTTTTCTTTATGTTCCACATATCACATATTTATTTTCACTGACTTATGTGTTGATATAAGTCAGGTCTTTCAGCTCTACTCATCACTTAATTTTGTTCTTTTGGAAATGGATATTAGCATTCACTTTTGTACTGGTTTCCATAGTTATAGACCTTCTGGTGCCAACTCTTTAATGTACTTCATGGTTGTGACCATGCACTTTCCAATAAATGTTAATTATTTTTCAACTAAAGGCTCTCAGTGTAAGAAATATTGGCATAAGTAACCACTTCTTGTCTGCAATGTAAAATTTAGAATACCCAAATTCTTCACATTGACAGCCTTGGTTTCCTGCTCATCTCCTTTTTTTTTGTCTTGTCACCCCAACCCTTATTGTCCTAGGTGCTTTCTCCTTCTCAGACTGTTACCTGGGTGAGGATGGTAGACATTGTAGTCCAACAACATCTAGATAACCACATGTTGCCCACCCTGTTTTAGCCTGTGAGCATTATAACTAGATATGTTCTATGAACAGTCTGGTGCATCTGTAGTGTTCCAGTATTGTAGTTTGTACTGAGACACAATTTAGGCTGGAAAAATTAGTTAGGTTCGGCAGTCAGAGAACATGTTTATGGGCATAGTGCTCAATTTCAGATTTTTTTTTTTTTTCATTTATTGTCGGACTTGTAGGTCTAAGTGCAGTAGAGATCAGGAAATCTTTTTGTTAATTAATTTACTTAGTTGCCTGGTGTCATGGTCTATGTTTTATATAATTTAATCTAATAGATGATCAGCTGATCTGCGTTCGTGTATCTGATCACCCAGAAGGGAAAACCTGATGTAGGAAGCAGAGATCATGATTAGTCAAAAGCATTGGTTGTATAATTAGTGAACCGAGATTAGACAGACATAAATGAAAGTGAAGAGCATAAGTAGTCAAATTGTATCAGAGATCATATATCCAGGGAGAGCAGAGCAATCTGAATTAGGATTAAGTCAGGCAGTGAGGAGCACAAGACAAGTAAAACTAGATCATTGGTGTAAGCTCAATAATCTGGCAAACCCGAACAGGACTGGCTTATAAAGGACATCAGTTAGGGCCAGAATGATCTGATAGATGCTAGGTTGCAGGTTATCCCAAGACTGATCAGGAAAACATTATAATGACCATATGTACTACCCAGTACCCAAGCTAGCACAGTGAGTAGAGCTGCTGTCAGCCCTGCCAGCAGACCAAAAGGCATATTTTAAATTTGACCTCACTCTCCCCCCTGGGACTGGGGGAAGATAAGGTAATTGACCACAACTAGTAATTTGGCACCCATACTAAATCCTAAAGCCATATGAATGGGGCTCATATGGTGTCATGATGCTGGTTTCCTTGCATCTATTATTTCAGCCTCTTGTCTCTGATTTGATACCTGTGGCTTATAACCCTACCTGTTTCCTCTCCACCACTGCTTTTTTTTCCAGCCACCTGTGAAAGGGCTAGTACTGTGTTCTTCATTCTGAGTAACCTGCTTTCTTGGTTTTCATCCTGGCTTCTGTTTTTACAAAAACTAATGTCTCTCAGTATTGATATGCGTGCGCAAAAACTATATACCACTCACTCCCACACTCAGACCTTCCTGCACACTGTCTATGTAGCCCAAAAAAAGGAAGGATGACCTTATTCCAAGGCAAAATAAGATATACAAACTACAATCAGAATATGTATGATATAATGATAGACACTTGTCTAAATGAAAACCAATCCATGTGAAAATCACAGTAACTAAAATTCAAATGGACCACCAAGGATCCCAATAGTTTTAATAAAAGATCAGTGTATTTATCTCCCCAATATGAACAAATACTTGAAAAAGATGATGGTATGAAGGATAGTACTGATGACACTGATGAACTTTGACAGCAGTTAGTAATGAAAATCAGTTATGAAGATAATGAAAATGATGAAAGGGAAATGTAACAATTTCAAAGTCTTCCTGTTGTGTATCCTTAGTTCCAGTAGAGTCTAATCCAAAATGGTTCTTTCAGAAAGTTTCATCCACAGAGGGACCTAACCCCTCACAAAAGACAGAAATCTGGAGAAAAAGGAGAGCAAGAGATATATCATCTAAAAGCACTATTTATTAATCTTATCACATGACACAGACAACATAATGCATTCACTGGATTTCCTTATATCACATGGCCATCTACCTCCCGGTCTTAAACAGCCAGCATTCTCTTCCAAAAGTTCAAGTGTCCGGCATTATTATAAAGGCTATAGTCCTTCCACTTGCTACTTGTATTATGAGTTGGGGCCCCTCTAAAATTACTCTTCACGATTCGACTCAGTAGTAGCAGTGTATAAAGGCAGTGTGTAAACGCAGTTAAAAAGACAAAGACTTTTGTGTCTGTACGGTGTCCTCTTACACCAGAACACGGCTACTAGGCTGGAGGCATGACTGGGAGGGACCAACACTGGAACAATAGGAATACCTGTATTCTGTCACCCACCGCTTATTGTGGATAACTAGCCGCTTCGTCAGGGGTTACAGAGGGTCATTTCTGGACGTCCTATATAGGGCACCAGCCCAAACAAGGCATCCAGACGTACTCCAGTGCTACATTTTACCATATATATAATAAAAATAATTGGCCACAAATTAAAAAATTACTACTTATAAAATATATCAAATCATAACATTTTCACCCAAGAGTGTGTATTTAGGAGCATAAATACATACATTGTCTAATATATACAAATGGACTATGCACTCACTGATTTTTATAGAAAAAACAATTTAATGGTAGGAAAAGAAATGCAACGTTTCAGTCCTCAGTTCGGGACCTTTTCAAGCATGTTTGCATTTTGTCACAAGCTGTGGTGCAACAGGAAGATATAGCACAGCTACAGGGATAGCAGTTGGTAAATATGGTGGCTGGCAGGGTTCTGGGATATTTTCTCCCTCTGTTACTTCCTCCCTGCCTGAAACATAATTGAAAAGTATTGCCTCTTTGCCTCTATTCCTGTATTCACAAAAAGTGATAGTCACCCATTTAAAAAGCGCCATAACCAGGATAACCAAGCTTAGGAGCTTTCGCAATGAACAACATAACCAACACAGCACTGTTTCATTGGTGTAGTCCATTGGAAAGGGTCCTTAGTGTTTCATTCCTTCCTAAATATATTCATTCAATTATATTTTTTTTCTGTTCCACATGTAAAAAAGTATGTTCCACCTGTGTGTTGTAAACGTTTAGGAAGCGTTTGCTTTAATCCATACTGACCTACAGTATTTGTATCAGAACTCTATCTGCATTGCATAATGAAAAGCCATTCAATTCAATGAGAAATTGTCACCGTTGTTTTATGACAAGTTCTGTGATTTAATAGTCCCCTGGATAGTAAAGACTTATTGTAATACAGTTAAGGAGTTAAGATAGTAAATCTATAGCAACACAGTATTTTTCAAAGGACCTTTTTTCAATCCCATTTTTCCATGAAATATGAGTGAACAGAGAGTTTTGTGCTAGCTGTTACCTTGGTGCTATTTTAACATGACATACATACATCCTTGACCTGATAAAAATATGTTCAGGCTTAACCTTGTGTTGCAGGCAGATAAGTGGATCATGTGGTTTTAACACAATTATGTGACTGTATTGCTTAAAAAAAAGATAGTTATAAGGTGAAAATGGAAGAACATTCATAAAATGATTATATTTCAAAGGGGGTAATAAACGTTTTTTATTAAGGACAAAATACACAGACCTGCAGCACAAAGGTGGAATACTAGTAATCACAGAAGGAAAGGAACATGCACTTCCACAGACATCCCCAAGACAAGTCCATATATAAAATCATCAAAATCTTTATTGAAATGAATAAACATACCTTACCTTCTGGCCTGGATATACTCATTATCACGATGGGATCATGAGTATGTGACTAAATGTAAAACGCATTATCTCTGCAAGATGGCACTTGGCAATATCTGCATGTTTGTACCCCATCTTTAAGTCTCTCTGCTTGATTTTTGTACTCATCACCTTAAGTTTAGTTACCAAAACTAACAAAGGTGCCCTATTACCTTAAAATAAGTGAAGATACATCCTGGATTTGTCTAAACATTTTCTGGAGGTGTTGTTCACCAGATGGAGCCCCCATTGGAACATCCCTAGCTTTGTTGGAAGATACAGCCATAGGAAAGGCCACTTCTCTCCTTCATGAAAAGAAAGTAAACAGTGTGCTCATGAATATACAGCTACTTCCTGAAGTATGTCTCTAATTTAGTGTCAGTCATAGAGAAGCCAGCTGAGTGGACGAGGAGCCAGAAAGACTGTCAAAAAAGGGAGGTGCTTCTTTTGGCATCATGGTGCACTGAGGCCACCAAAAAAGTTCTCTTCCTATGTGGAACACATGAGCCATGGGATAAAGTATCCTCCTGCAGAAGGACAAGACACTCCTTCCCTTATTCACTTTACCCCACCAGTCAATTCCTTTCTTATATACCCATGGTTACTGTGTCCCACATAGGACGTAAGAGAAAAGGTTAGTCCATGTGGCACACAGGACTTCTCTCCTGGAGAAAACTGTTTAAGTACCAGGCAGCGGTGTTCTCTAGTTCGTGGAATTCTCTTTCCTGCTTCTTTTATACTCTCTTAGATCTTTGCTATACGTTAAAACTGTATTAGACCTGTAGGTAAATTGAACCACATAGGGAGGGAGTCTCTGCCTCCGAGAGCCTTAAAAGGCAAGTGTTGTGATCTCCTGCAGGAGGATACTTTACCCCATGGTTTCTGTGTTCCACATGAGCTAATAAAAATGTATTATTGGTAAGCACAAAAAGATCCCCTTTTAGGCAATTTCAGGATGAATTTTTACAGTTCTTACATCCAATATGGAACACAGGTACCATAGAGTTGAGGGCACGGCACATCACAAAAAAGAGAATTTTTGGGGTGGATACTCCTTCCTCCTTCGCCAGCTCAACCCCATCCTTTCCGCCCCTCCCATTAACTCCCAGAAATCATCTGTCCTGCTAGGGACTGGAAATGGCAGGGCCATCCTCTTAGGTTTTTATTATTTTATTCTTAGATATGGGGCTATATAACCCCCCATTAGATGGGTTACCATCACTGGGCTTCCCTGGAGTGGACTGACCAGTTCATAAGTTCTTTGTGGATGATTCCAGCCCTTTGGAGGGAATCTTGCTGACAAGCTTATCCTCATGAGACTCTGCTTCTCTGTCTAAGTTGGTAACCTGACACCTGGTGAGTTACTATTTGAGTGCCTTGTTCCACTTAATGGTCCAAATTATGCTGTCTCTCCATACAGGGGCTGGTGTGAGCCTTTGCAGGCTCTGGCGCACATTATGGGTATCTTTTTTGTGTTTGTGTTTCTCTCTGAAGGCCTTGGTGTGAGGTTGGCTGCTTTTTTTAATTTAGTGTTAATGCTATCTCTGCTATTTGGCATTTACACTGTATTTGGGTGACTTGAGGGGTTTATTTTCCCATTTCCTGCACCAGAGTTTTATTCTCCCTCCACATGTTCCCTGGGGGTTTTTCGTCCTCTGGGGGACTTTTCCACTTTTGACCGTATTTAATGCAGTGGCCTTTTAAGAACAGGAGCCCTCCCGCTGCCATCTTTGCTCCATTGACTTCTACGGGACATATCTCTTCATCCATTTAAAGGGATAGTAATACCTGAAACAAAATTCAGCTTCAATTCTTCATACTATTTGTTCCACAAAACTGTATTTCAATACTATCAGTATTGGAGTTCAGCAGCAATTTAATGAGAGGATCAACCTTCAACCCCTTTCCCTGCGTCACTCTGCCACTCCAAGCCGGTCCAGATGGAGGGCAGCAAATCCTGCTGTCCTTCATCAAAGGGGTCAGGGTTTTCTTTATAATTACTGAATGAAGATTGCCCATCGCTGCAGTCTGTAAAGTCCCAGGACCGGATTCCACAACTGATGGGAGGAGGCTTAAAGGGGTGGGAGGGAGATCTTTTTCATTCAATTTCTGATGAACTGTAAGACTGATAGTATTGAAATACAGTGCTACGTGGGACAAACACTATGAAGAAGAATCGGAGCTGCATTTTGTTTCAAGTATTACTAACCCCTTTATGATACAATGGTCAAAGAGGGCTCTATTTACTTGTCTCCTTATGCCCTATAACCCTGTCCACTTTCTGAATGTCCTGGAGGCGCCGCTGTGATCCGCAAACTGAGTTGTAGGCATTGCTAGGCAACAAGGAATGGATAAGATTACAGTACCCAGAATGCCCGTTTCGTAGGCTTTCTTCTTATTGGCTGTCGGTTTTGCAGTGGCCATTTTACTTCTCTTGCTTATCCTAAACAGAGGCTGACAATCCTTTCTCTCCTCCAGATTAGCACTTTACTTGCCAGATAAATGTGCTTCTTGGCTATTAAGGGTGATATATAATTCTGGGGACATTCTCTAGAATTTTTCCTAGGTTTGAGACAATTTTTAGTTGGAAGTATGTCAGACTCTAAGGGGCATTAAGGTAAATCGAAGGCAAAGGACTCAGGGGCTACCCTTACCCCCCTCACACATTGTTCCTCTTGCCACGGTACCTAGAGAGTATTCAGGGTCTATATGCCCCTTATGTGCTATTGCCTCCACTAAACTACCGGGGCCCTCTAGATCAAGAGCCAGAATGGGTCAAGACATTATTGTCTTCTTTGGCCCAATCCCTTCTGTCCAAGGGGTACCACATTCATGGAAGCCTATTTCTACATTTAAGCAGATTGCCACCATTTCTAGGGGTCATTCTCAGGTTATTGGGATTTCTTCTGAGGAAGAATTATCATCAGAAGGGTTAGAGGATGGTGATGGGGAGTATGAAGACATGGAGTATTCCTGTTCCGATGGAGATTCCTATGAGGATGATTCACTCCCCTCAGTTGAGGAGCACATCAGGGCAGTCTTGGAGACCCTCCAGGTCTCTGACACCCCTGATGAGGGAGCTCCCTCTCCGGATATTTTGTAGAGGCGTAAGAAGTCTTCTCCCATTTTTCCTCCCATTTACACTCTTGATCAGATCCTTATGGATGAGTGGAAAATGTCTGATAAAAGACTTTTCCTCAATAAACACATTTCAAAGCTATACCCTTTTTCAGCTGATGCTTTGGTACAGTGGGCTTCTCCCGGCATTGTGGACCCCCCCTTTTTCATGGCTGGCAAAGACCACCTTCCTTCCTCTGGCAGATGCAGATTAAGTTGCTGGCTGATAAAAGGCTGGATTCTATTCTCAATGCCTCCTTTGTTGCCACCGGGCAGCACTAAGAACTTTGTTTTACCTCTGCCTGGGTTAACAGGGCAGTTGCCTTTTGGGGTGAGCAACTTTCAGATGCTCTTCATGCTGATGTGGCCAAGAAAAACTTACTGGTTCTCATGAGTAACATCAAGGAGGACAACACCTATGCTCCTGAAGTGATCGTTGATACTGTCAGATTCTCCTCTAAGGCCTCTGCTCTTTCTGTTAATGTGTGCTGCACTTTGTGTCTTAAGATTTGGTCTGGGGACCAATCTTCAAAAAAGTCACTTCTTTTTTTTTTTTTTTTTTTTTTTTTTGCTATTTCAGGCCAAGTCCCTTTTTGGACTTGACATAAAACAGATAATTGGTGAATGCTACTGTAAGAGTGCTTTGTTTCCTCAGATCTCCACCAAGCTTACCTTACTGACGAGGAAGGTGCAATTTCATTTCCCCCCCCTAAAAGTGGCGACACAGAGGTTGGAGAGCTTTCAGACCTCTCAAGCACACATTGGTGCAAAAGCCTGGCAGCACAAGAGCTCAGCTACAAAGGCTAAATCTGACAAGCAGTCCTCTTCATGACTTGCAGAACCCTGTTCCATTGTTGCCCTCATGGGGCTGTCTCCTCCTTTTGCGAGATGCCTGGGCATCCACAGTGATGGACCAGAAGGTTTTGCGGGTAATCAAAGAAGGGTACCGCATAGATTTTACATCCCTTTCTCCATATGGGTTCTTTTTGTCAAGGGTTCTGAAACAGCCAGACAAAGCAAGGCTATTTTAGGAGGCAGTAGACCACTGCTGAAAAAAACAGATTCTGGTACCATTGCCAAGCCCTGAGCTCTCTTCAAGGTTTCTGTTCCAAACTGTTTGTGGTCCCAAAGAAGGATGGCAACTGCTGCCCTCTTCTGGACCTCAAATGTCTCAACATGTATGTGGGCCCTATGGGCTTCAAGATGAAATCTTTGCGTTCTGTCATTGCAGCAATGTTCCAGGGTTTGTATCTGGACTTTCTGGACCTTCAGGATGCATACTTACATATTCCCTATTGGACAGCCAACAATACTGCCATTTGGCTCTTCACAAAGATCATGGCGGCCCTGGCATCCTTCATCCACTCTCAGAGTATTTCTCTGATGCCTTACCTGGATGACCTCCTGCTCAATGCCTCTTTGGAGGCACTCCTAGCCCATCGTGTTCAGGACTGCACCCACATTCCAGTCCACCACGGGTGGATTCTTAATCTGCAGAAGACCTCTCCTGTTCTTTCCAAGGTTCTGGTTTTCCTGGGGATGAGGTTTGACATCCTTCAGGGAAAGGTCTACCTCTCAGAGGAGAAGATTTGTCTTGGCCACTGGAGTTGGCTCTAGGCCATGATCAAGAATTACCTGAGAGTGCTGGGTCGGCTAGGATGTGGTCCTTTACTCCACATGTGGGAGCTGCAGAGGGATGTTCTCAAGAATGAGTGCAGGAATCTGGAGCATCTTCAACAGATGTTTCTCTCTCCAGAAGCTGGGTGGGGATCTCAGGTGGTGGTTGCATCGGCCAAACCTGGAACAGATCACCACAGGGTTGGGTTGCTGTTCTTGGTCACCATGGTGTACAGGGCAGGTAGACCTAGGACGAGAACCTATTGCCTCTCAAAGTCCTGGAACTCCAGGTGATTCGACTAGCTCTAGTTCATTGGACCCTGGATTTTTCGGAATTGCCGTTGAAAGTGCAGTCAGACAACTCCAATGCCATGGTGTACATCAATCACCCAGGAGGGACTCACAGTATGGCATCCTGCAACAAAATGAAGGCTCTTCTCTGTTGGGCAGGGACCGATGTTCCATCCAATTCAGACATACACATTCCAGGGGTAGAAAACGTTCTGGCAGACTTTCTCAGTCTCCAAGACATAGATCCAGGAAATTGGAGACGCCATACAGAAGTTTTTTTACCTGATTGTTAACAGTGGGGTATACCGGCTATAGACCTCATGGCAACCAGAGAGAACATGAAGGTTCCTACGTTCTGCTTTATGGGTGGGGGATGTGGTATTTAAAGTTATATACTTACATATAAAATATAATGTCTACAATGTATCTACTTTAGGCAATATTTATTAAACGACCAAACAAAGCAGTTAACAATTCCAAAGTGCAATCCCTCCTTAACTACACCAGATGGCAAATTCCCCCTTTTTATCCCACTATGGCTATCACAGTACCACACTTTACCCCTTTTACCTGATATTACAAGGTTCAACACACACTTGGTTGATCCCAGCAACAGGGCAGCACACTGAGGGGTGAGGGTAGGCAGAAAATGGAGGAGGGGCATGGACACACAGGAGGGAAAGAAAGCTACATCAGGAACAGAAAGAGAGAACTTGGGTGTATTCTTTTATGCTCACTTTCTGACCCCCACTCCTTGCTTTGTATTGGCTAAATGCCTATGACTTCACAACAGCTGCCCCCATCCCTTTCCTACAGTGAGCAAAGTTACCACATTCCTCCAGTGTCCTATGTTGCCAGGTTTCCAAGTATCTTTCCCCAGGGTAGGAAAACCCAGTGGGCGCAAAAACATTTTGAGGTAAAAATTCACCCATTGTCCCTCTGGAGCTATTCCTCAGTGACATGAGATTCCCTGCATCTTCATAGGTTGGATATCTATTCGAATATTTTATTTCCAGTTACACACTTCTGTATACACATATTTACAAAATACTATGTTCAGTACTTTGCTAAAAATTCTCTACAGGACTGTGACCACGTTCAGTTAATGTTTGTATGGATGATTCTATATGAGTCATCAGTCTCCCGCGACTGTTCAGGATCAGTAGATTCCCTGCGCTTGAGGCCAATGACATGCATTGAAATCAACATGCCCAATCATGTTGCAATGCCTCCAAAAATGGATCCTTGTATTCCAAGTTCCCTTGTTTTTGGACAACTCTTATTGTTGCATAAATTATTCAATATAAATTTGCGTTTGGAATCATCCGATATGAGCTAATACAGAAAAAACACAGTCACACTTCCCAAAATACAGAGAATAATTTCCCATATCCCAGACTCGATATATCTCTTAAAAATAATTTATTAAAGAGACACCCGTGTCATGTGTGCCCACATACACGTTTGACTCTTCCAGAACATAAAAACAAATAGTAAGGAATGATGGGAAAAGATCTAGACACATTGACCTTCGATCCACCGATCAGGATCAAAAATCTCAATGTGTTCCCAAACAATGATATAAGAATATTTGTATGATTACCACATAAAAAAGATGTGTACACCCAAAATATTTCTCTCAATTTACCACACTGATCCCCCGTTATATCCGACTGTTAGGAAGAGAGATCTGTTAAGATCTCACTCATCCACATTCAGTAAAGCAATGAGGATATACAAACAGCACAGCCGATACCAGACTGTGTGGGTAAATGACTAATTTAACCCTAACTAGACCAAATAATAAAATAACATATTAAAAAATAATAAAACGCAACCAATAAAAAAGAATAATGTAAAAGGAGCCCAGGTAACTGAACAATAAAAGACGATCGAACGTGAAAAAAAATCATATACAAAATATATGTGAACTGCCACAAATAAATGTGCAGAAAGTAGTCAAGGAGATAAGATATCTCAATGAGTTAGTAGTTATTTTTAAATAGTTATTCCATAGCTGAAGTTACAATGTATCACACCTTGACATATTTTGCATTATAATTACTTTCATGGTGCACTGTATATCCTTTCCACAGATGAACTGGTGATGTGCGATGTATACAACGCCTCTGGGGGTATAATAATTTAAGCGATAGGTACTATATGTCGGCTTGGGAATAATAAAGGAACGTTCTCACCGGTTTAGTGTCCTTGATGTCCACCTTTCAGTTTGCATTATCACTGGCACAGATCAACCTTGTTCCTTAACCCTCTTGTTTCCTTGCCAGACCTTTGTTTCCTCAAGTACCTCCATGAGTGTTAGTGCTTCCCCTTCTCAGGCAGTGAATCACTCAGGTGTTCGGCGTCTGTGACTTGTGTTTGTCACTGTGCAGATACAGTACTGTTGCTTTGTGGTGTTACAGTCTTGTGTTATTTCGTTATACACTGTGCATATCCACAAGAAATTCAATGTTTACATGAAATACTATTTTGCTAGGGTGTCCCCTGCGACCACGCTTCTCCAGCGCGTTTCAAATTCACAACTGACTTCTTCCTCAGGGAGTTCAAGCACAAATTAAAATCCCACCATACTGGAATATTTGGAAACATGTCAACACATGTTTTTGGGATGTGGTTCAACTATAATGACTTCCTTTTTATCAGATCCTTACAATGCTTTATGTTTCTTTACTGATAGCTTTTATACTTCTACTATAATTGGATACAAAACTGGCTGAAGGATAGGGAACAGTGTGTGGTTGTAAATGGAAAATTCTCCAGTACAGTTAAAGTGGAGAGTGGAGTACCTCAGGGTTCAGTATTGGGTCTGCTGCTTTTTAACATGTTTATAAATGACCTGGAAATAGATATAGAAAGCAAAATATCAATATTTGCAGATGATACTAAATCATGCAAAGTCATTAATTCAAAACAGGATATTTTCTCTCTACAGAGGGACTTACATACAATGTCAGATTGGGCAAACATGTGGAATATGAAGTTTAATGTGGGGAAGTGTAAAGTCAGGCATTTGGGAGGAAACAATCCCAAGGCTACTTATAAACTTAATGGAATAATTTTAGGTGACTCGTTGCTAGAAAAAGACCTGGGTATCCTTGTCAACTACAAACTTGGAAACAGTGGCCAGTGTCAAACAGCAGTAGCAAAGGCAAACAAAGTCCTGTCTTGCATAAACAGAGGTATCGAAGCAAGAGTGGATAACATTATTTTGCCATTATACAAATCATTGGTAAGACCTCACCTTGAGTATGCAGTGCAATTTTGGGCACCGGTTCTGAAAAAGGATATACTAGAACTAGAGAGGGTACAGCGGAGAGCAACAAAATTAATTAAGGGAATGGAGGGCTTGACATATGAGGAACGACTAAACAAACTTGGTTTATTTACTCTAGAGAAAAGACGACTAAGAGGAGACCTTATCACGTTGTACAAGTATATGAGAGGTCAATGGAGATCGCGTGAGGACAGCCATACTCTCTCTCCCACCTAGAACACTGGAGCTGGTAGCCGTCTACGGTCAGCTTGTCTCTTATAGCGCAACATGGGACTCTGCAGGGATCTCTGAACCAGTACCCATGTGGAGCGGAGCGCCCTCAAGTGCTCCTCCAGAGCAGGAATATTCTGAGCCTTGAAACACTCTGGCAGCAGCGAAGGTTGGAACCTGTAGTGCGTATAACCGGCTACAATGACCCGTAACTGGTTTGTAAAGCCAGCGGGGATTTATGATGCTGGGTCTCCTGCAACAAAACCCAAAGGACTGGCATCAGATATCCATGGAGATGTTGAATGATGTGATAAAGAACCTTGTACAGCAGACCAGATGTAACAAAAGTATAAAATTTATTTAAAAAATATAATTTAAAAAATTTAAATATCCCAAAGTCCTCAACATTTTTCGTGGCATTGTTGCCACTTCATCAGGAGGAATACACTATAGCAAAGAATATAAACTGGTCTGCTCACAAAACAACGATCTATATACAGGAAATCCAATTGGAAACTCATCCCGATTGGCTGATTGAAATTCAAAAAAGCCTGTTAGGATATCTCATACCTGAGATACCAACTGAATTAACCTGTTCACATCCTGAATCAAGTAAATAATAAGTGTGTAAATGAAATAAATAAATAAATATATAATCAAAAATAAAAATTAAACAACCGTACATATAGTTCCCAATACATATACAGTTGTACTAAACAAATACTTGATGTATATCACATGAACGCCTCGTACAAAAGATACATTGGATATATTTGTCAGTCTCACCATGGAAATACTTACACAATGATATATATAAACGTGTTTGAATCCAGGTCTATAAATCACAAGATTAACCCCCAAGATAATATATGCTGCACTTAAACTAAGACTCTGAGACGCACATATTCCAAAAACTATGATGTCTGACACTTAGACTAAGACTCTGAGACACACATGTTCCAAAAACTAAAATGTCTGGCATGAAGGTGATATAGAGTGTCGATCGCCCGAGATTGTACTATGGGTATTAACCCTCACAACAATCTCTCTTATATTTATCTCTCCATAATATCATCTGCTGCGAAGGTGATACAACATGCCAGTAAACCCTAGATTGTACTGTGGGTATTAACTTTATCAGTGATGTTTCATGTCAATCCAAAGTCTGGACATAAAATATATTTGTAAAGATAAATGTATAGTCTAGTTCATATTATGAATCATCAGGTTCAATCTGTATATCCCAATTCTACAAACTCTAAAACTGAGACGTCTGATGTATCGTAACTGGAATAGATAGAGTGGACTATGGCATTCTAATAATGAAATGGATATTAACCCTATAATCTATAAAAAAAATCAAACAATTGGAATCCCAAATTATATCTATATAAACTGTATACCCTAAATTGAATGATAATTCAAATTATCAAAAAACCATAAACGTGAAAGAGGTATGTAAAAAATCAATAATACACCTAATTGGATTGTAACCGCTATGTGATGTGATGCTAATGTGCATTGGATGGAATCCAATACTAATGTGCATAACCCTACTTAATGAATACTGAAAGAGGTTTATAAAGCATTAATAATACCCCTAATTGGGTTATAACCTCTGTGTGATGTGGTGTAAATATATATTAAATTGAATCTCAAATGATGAATAAGTAATTCTAATGTGTATAACCCTACTTAGTGAATATGGAGTGTGTGCATGAAAAAATAAATAAATAAAATATGTGTGTGTGTGTGTGTGTGTGTGTGTGTATATCTATGTATGTGTATATATACATACTCTAAGTAGTGTCTATTTATGCTTTTCTATTAATACCCATGCACCAATGTACCACACAAAAGCTGAAGAATAAAAATGCACTCAGAAGCCTACGATCTGTGTTTTAACTCTATTATACCCCTATGCACCTATGATGTAAACCCTTGCACAATCCCCAAAATCTTAAAAAACCACAGTCCCTCAGCCCCTATGCAGTTTAAAGTCAAGCTAAAAATCTAACAATGTACTCCTGATTCAAAATAAGCCCCTCCTCAATTTTGCTTAAAAGGTGTTGCATTCTGGAAATGAATACCACTGGGCCTTCTTAACACTACCGGCTGTAGAAGTCCCTTCCTGGTCCTCCAAAATGTGGTATTCATAGGTATTTTATATTATAAAAGAGATGGCAGTCACGTAATGGAGAGTTCTCTGGCCATGCCTGCCACAACCCGGAGTGGCAGTAAGGAGGAGATATCATGATCTCCTCGTCACTACCTGTTTCCAACATGCAAGGGGGCGTCTGCAGAGCCAACACCTCCTTCCATGGCCACACTTCTCTACATTATACATGTGCTTCACATTAAAAAAAGATGTGTGATTTTGTCAGCAGCTTGCAGGGGGCCAAAGGCCCCCTCCACACTTCTTTCAAAATGTCTGCAACAAATAACGCTTCATTCTAATTTAATCATCGTCCCCTCCATACTTCTCACCCTCGCCTCCATTCCAGTCTGACTAATTACACATCAAGTAGACTGATAAGAACAATGAAAATTATAGAGAGCATTATTACTAAGTGTAAGGAATGATCTAAGCTTCATTTCTCCTGAGACATTACTATCTCTTTAAATATTAAAAAGATTGGTCTTCCCAACACTGCACTGAGTACCAGAAGAACAGTTGGATGTAAGCCATCAGGCCCCTGTGTTTTGTTAGTCGCAATTTTCTCCAGTCTTTCCTTGATCTCTTCTTGTGTTAACCCTATATCTGATAATGGTATGGTTGTAATTGTTACGTTTTTAGACTTCTCTACCATTTCTTGTTCACTGGTGTATACTGATGAAAATAATGTGTTCAGAAGATCAGCCTTTTCCTTATCCTCCCTAATCAATTCATCCATATCCTATTTTAAACCATTAGTGATGAACGGTCAGGGGAATGGATTCCCATTGAAGTCCGCTTTGAAGTTGGTTGGCGCGTCAGCACACGTGTGGAACCTTCAAATTCAGACCCCACTAATGCTTACAGTTCTCACAGGAGCACTGTAAGCACAAAATATGTGGTGTGCCAGGACTGACACCAGTCCTTTAGACAAGGACACCGGTGATAATTATCTTGACACGTCACCGGTCGCAAAGGGGTTAAAATTTCAGTGCACTGTCAAGTTTTTGCCACTTATGTATCTGTAAAATATATTTGCATTAGTCTTGCTCTCCCTTTCAATTCTTGATTCATTTTTTATTTTCTCTAGCCTCGATGCCTTTTTGTAATCTTTGTAGTTCTCCTTGTGGGAGATGCACTAAGACAAGATAAAGCAGCAATAACTTTTCCAGTGATATTACTTTTCCAAGTTATATGTTGTTCTGTGGAGCCAATGCACTTAGATTTCTTAATCTTTGGAGATCTCCATGCACAGGTTCTATAAAATAACATAGGAACTGAAGAAGTGACATCACTGGAGAAGTCATATCTGCTTTATCACCTCTTTATCATACAAGTGAGTTTTGTTTGTACCTATGCATTTTTGCGATTTCATACTGATCTCAAATAAAAAATATTGTGATTACTTTCTCAAATTTTCACCAACTTTAATATTAAACACCATATCTATGTTATTTGTTATAACTAGTAAGTAATTGTTGCATTTAACCTACCTTACTTCTTGCATTCATCAATTCATTTTGTCATCATTATGTATTTTACCTACATTTTGCCTTTTTACTGCATCTAAGTTTAATAGGAGTTCCTCCGTTAGGTACATTTATCTCTACCCCTTCTCAAACCCCATTATCCTTTACATCTACTCAGTACTCATCTACCCCATTTTTATTAGCTATATGCTCACCCCCTTTCTTAGTTTATAAGCTCCTCCAGTCTTCTAAGCAATCTATCTCCTAGCACAGCAGTTCCTTTCCATTTAAAAGGATAGTAAACCTTGAAAATAAGTTTATTTTATATTGTAGCCCTTAAAAAAACATGAAAAATGATACAAGTCTTATCTCCCAAACCTTTATGGTTTGGAAGATATTCAGAAGTAAAATAAATTTCCCTTTTTCTGGCTGTTTCAGCCAAGTCTGCCATGTAATGGACAGATTTGGAATTCGGTCCACAGATCAACCGGTAGTTCTTTAGCAGTGCCGAGATCACGATCTTTAAAAAGAACTACTTAATTGGAACTGTCTACAAAGTGTGCCTGGCTTGCAAGCACACTTTGTAGACCATTCCAATTAAGAAATTATTTTTAAAGATCGTGATCTTGGCACTTCTGGAGAGTCTCAGCCTGTCCCGGGACCGGATTCCAAATCTGAGAGTTAGAACGGTGACATCCCTAGGGGGAAACTTTGCTTCTGAATATCTCCCAAACCATAAAGGTTTGGGAGGTAAGACTTTTATCATTTTTCATGTTTTTTTAAGGGCTACAATATAAAATAAACTTATTTTCAAGGTTTACTATCCCTTTAAGTGCAATCCATCACTACTATAACAGTTGTACCTAAGAGCAAAGTCAACCCATGCTCTAAAAACCAAAAACCCTCCTTCCTACACCAATACTTACTTTAAGCGTTATCACACATTTTTATATTTTATACATCATATTGATCTGCAGCTCCTTTAAGGAATGTGCATTAGAATGGAATTGATTTAGTTCCATGTTTGCCCTTTGTAGACCAGAAGGCAGACAATATAGTGGATATGATGCCTTCTTTAATTTTCCCAGTTTTAAGACCCCCCACGGCTCTGATGGTGTTCCCTAAGAATGGTATAAACATAATTCTAACCCTTTGCCTGCAAAAAGTATATATTTATCTGCGCTACCTCATTGTTGTCTGCCCAAATCTATGTCTGAGGCTTTGATGATTATAATTTCCAAACCTGTTAAGGATCCAACCCAATGGGGGAGATTCTCTAAGCAGTGATAAAGTGGAGATGACTTCTCCAGTGATATCACTTCTCCAGTTCCTATGTTATTCTATAGAGCCAATGCACCTCCAGCGCTGCAAAAATCTTAGTGCATAGACTCCATAGAGTAACATAGGAGCTGGAGAAGTGATAAACTGGAGAAGTCATCTCCACTTTATCACCTTTTTATCACAATTTAGTCCATAACCCCTAATGCAACTCTTACCTTCCCATATCCTTGCATAATATTTATTCTGAAAATACTTACAAATATTTTGGCCACTGTACTAGCAAAATGTGTTGCCTCAGTTATACATCCCAATCAGACTGGCTTCATAACTGGGATAACTACTGACATTAATTTAAGTCTCCTTTTTACTAAGTTACATAGCTCTCATTCCAACTCAGGCCATGGCGTAATTGTGTTCCTGGATGCTGTTAAGGCCTTTCACTTTGTTGAATGTCCCTACTGAAGGGCACTTGTGGACACATTTTGTTTTGGCCCCATCTTCATTTCATGGCTTAAACTTTTGTATAATTCCCCCTAATCTAGGGTTAGGTCTTGTATGACCACTTCAGATTCTTACCCTCTGTCTTAGAAACTAGACAGGGGTACATGCCCTCTCCCTTCCTATTTCACATAGACATTCAGCTATTCTGTTGAGGGAGTCTGCTGCAGTAGAGAATTTGAGGCTGGACAGGTTGGTGTGTAGCTGCACTGTGTTTTTATAAAGGCACTATAATTTTACTGGTTCCTTTAGATGTAGTGTCTTGTTTATATGGTTTTATTCATCATTTAATAAAGATTATGATTTTAAGGACTTCATGAATCCCCCTTCTGTTCACTGAACTGGTCTCTATACAGGCTTAGGGGTATGGTGTTGTGGGGATACATTGCTTCAGTGGCCAGCATCATCACATCTCATCTCCTGATAATCTATTTAACCCATTTAATATGGACAGGTTGGAGGAAAGGGTTTCCCTTGATGCGGACGATATGTTGCTTTACTTCGCCAATCTGGGTGGGACTTTGGAAGGTTTCTTGACATTGTTGGTTTTGTTAAATTTTTTGAACTGCTATTAATAAAGACATGTCAGTTATATTTGCATTGATCTGTTTCCACTGCTCTCTTCAGGTACCTCTCTCCATTTTAAATTGGTCTCTAACTTGAAATACCCAGGCATCTAAATGTTCAACTCTGCCGCACATTACATTTCACATAATATATCTCTGCTTCTTAGATATGCGGTTAGTAGTATTTAGCTGTGTCCTCTCTCCCTTTGTCTGCAATCGGTATTAAAATTACATTCTTGCTAAAATTCCTCTATTTAGTCCATAATTCCAGTCTGGATACCTAAATATATTAAGAATATTAGCCCAGCTGTGACCTCCATATTTTTCTACATTGCAGTATCCTATTCTGGTGGCCTTGCATTACCTAACTTATACTTGTTGGTTTTCCAGTTAACATTTGTTTGATGGTGGCTCCTACCATACAGTTTAATATTTTGGGAGTCCTCTGCAAGTCCCTCAAACCCTGTTCCCATGAGCACCACTCTGCTTGTCCCAGGTCCAGGCACTCTTTAACACTTGCCCTACTCATCCCTTCCTTAGTTCTACTCTCTGGTTTAATCTCATTTTGCCTAGTTGTTTTCCCATTAATGAGGGAAAATTAATTCCCTGTCAATAAATTGAAATCTGTTGCTGCTCTCTTTTCTGAGTTTCATCTGCCCTCAACTCATTTTACCTCTGGGGTTAAACATTGCAAATACATCCTTCCTGTCAATAAATTGAAATCTGTTTCTGCTCTCTTTTCTGAGTTTCATCTGCCACAAATCATTTTTCTTTCATCATCAATTGAAGACTCTCTTTGTTGTACAGTTTGGTCCCTCCCAGGATTGTCCTAGCTTCTCACCTGTTAAGCAACCGGTTCAGAATTGTAAACTGTCTAAATTGACTTCTGCCTTCTATTCAGCATTTTTAAAGCAGATATACACTCTGCTAGATAGACTCCTTTCTGTGCGGCAGAGTGCTGTTCCCAACCTGACTCGTGAAGACTGGAATGACTGGCTTCATTGTTTCCTCAAATCAGTAATTTTCTCGAGAGAGACTGATCCTACTGAGACTCCTCCACAGAGTTAATATCTCTTAGTCTTGCCTGTTTCAAATGTGATTATTCCCTTCTATCTTATATTCTTGATATCACAGCCAGGAAGGTACTTTACTACATAAAATTTGGCCCTCCCCTGTACTTCCGCTATGGACTCTGATCTTTCGATTTATACATGACCACTTTGATTTTCCTGTTATTTTTGTAATTCCTCTGTTGCTGTGTTTCTTCTGGCTCCTACTTCTGCTAGAGGTTCTTCATTTGTATTTCATTTTTTTATGCTTTAAAGGAGATCCTCTTTAAATGAAAATTACCTGACCCCCTTCTTTCGCACACTGTTTATCTCTAGTGAACCTTGAACTTTTTATAAACTTACATTCATCCATAGTGGTTGTCCCCATAAAGTTGATATGATTTTTATTAAATTGTTCCACCACTGCGGCCCTCACATATATCTAATTCACTTTATTCTTCTCCATTACTGGTTGGTATATGCCTCAATCATTTCCCTCACCCCCTCTCCATTTTTCCCCTTTTTTCTGCTCTTCGTGTGGGTTCTTAATCCACCATTGTTTCAGTTGACTTCTAATGGTATGTGCTAGTGATGAGCGAGCATGCTCGGCCGAAGCTCGGTTCGGCTCGAGCATCGCTCTGCTCGGCACATGGCGGTACTCGTACGAGTACCGCATGTGCTCGCCCGCCATGTTCGGGTCTCCTCCCCGCACGTTTCGCGGCTGCTGCGCAGCCAATAAACGTGCGGGGAGGCTCTGACATCAGTGTAATGCCAGCAGCCATGTTGGCTGCTGGCATTACACTGATTGGCTGGCCAGAACCCGTGATCGGGTGCTGTATAGCACCCGACGCGCGAGTTCGGCTCATTCTCAGCCAGGGAGAGATGCGATCAGGCAGGGAAAGTCAGTGTAGGGAGAATAAATTTGTTGGAACTCTTTCAAGACCCAAAAGTCCTTTTTAGGACTGTTGTGTGTGGGGGCAGCATTTATATTTTGTTTGGGGGGGCACAATTTCTTTTTTTTTGTGGGGGGGGATATTTATAAGGTGACATTGTACTAGGTGCACAGGGACAAATATTTCACAGTGCAGTGACAAGGTGACATATTCTGTTAGGTGCACAGGGCCAATTATTTTACAACGCAGCGACAAAAAGGGCCATTTTAAACGTGTGCCTAGCCATAGATTATTGTCACATTCTGTTTAGTGTGCAAATTCACAAATTGACGTCACATATTCCGTTCACTGTGCCTAGCCGCAGATTAGTCACATTCTGTTTCGTGTGCCTAGCCGCAGATTAGCGTCACATTCTGTTTCGTGTGCCTAGCCGCAGATTAGCGTCACATATTGTTTAGTGTGCCTAGCCGCAGATTAACATCACATATTGTTTAGTGTGCCTAGCCGCAGATTAGCGTCACATATTGTTTAGTGTGCCTAGCCGCAAATTCACAAATTAACGTCACATATTCCGTTCACTGTGCCTAGCCGCAGATTAGCGTCACATTCTGTTTCGTGTGCCTAGCCACAGATTAGCGTCACATTCTGTTTCATGTGCCTAGAAGCAGATTAGCGTCACATATTGTTTAGTGTGCAAATTCACAAATTAACGTCACATATTCCGTTCACTGTGCCTAGCCGCAGATTAGCGTCACATTCTGTTTCGTGTGCCTAGCCGCAGATTAGCGTCACATTCTGTTTCGTGTGCCTAGCCGCAGATTAGCGTCTTATATTGTTTAGTGTGCAAATTCACAAATTAACGTCACATATTGTTTAGTGTGCAAATTCACAAAGTAACGTCACATATTCCGTTCACTGTGCCTAGCCGCAGATTAGCGTCACATTCTGTTTCGTGTGCCTAGCCGCAGATTATCGTCACATTCTGTTTCGTGTGCCTAGCCGCAGATTAGCGTCACATATTGTTTAGTGTGCAAATTCACAAATTAACATCACATATTCCGTTCACTGTGCCTAGCCGCAGATTAGCGTCACATTCTGTTTCGTGTGCCTAGCCGCAGATTAGCATCACATATTGTTTAGTGTGCAAATTCACAAATTAACGTCACATATTGTTTAGTGTGCAAATTCACAAATTAACGTCACATATTCCGTTCACTGTGCCTAGCCGCAGATTAGCGTCACATTCTGTTTCGTGTGCCTAGCCGCAGATTAGCATCACATTCTGTTTCGTGTGCCTAGCCGCAGATTAGCGTCAAATTCTGTTTCGTGTGCCTAGCCGCAGATTAGCGTCACATATTGTTTAGTGTGCCTAGCCGCAGATTAGCGTCACATTCTGTTTTGTGTGCCTAGCCGCAGATTACCGGCATATATTCCGTTTAATATGAAGAAGGCGGGTAAAAAGGGACGGGGAAGTGGACGTGATCCTGATAGTTCAGGGCGCGGGTCAGGACGCGTAGAAACTGTGCCTGGTGCCAGAGCACAAGACAGAAAGACATCCACCATACCTAGCTTCATGTCTCAGTTTACAGGGCGTCGCAGGACATCACTCTCGAGGTCAGACCACTGCGAACAGGTGGTCGGTTGGATTTCAGCTGATACTGCTTCCAGTCGGTTAAGCACCACCCTGTCTTCCACCAAGTCCACTCTCACTAGCCAAGAGTCTGGTCAACATAATCCTCACCCTGATCATCCTTCCTCCCACCATAGAGGGTCTGGCCAAAGAAGTGATCCCACACTGGGATATAGTGAGGAGCTCGTCTCATCACCAATCCTTGATTTGAACCTCTCTCCAAGCACGCTTGCAGAGGAACATGAGATCTTGTGCCCTGATTCACAACCTCTAGAGGGTACCCAATCACAAGAAGATGACAGAGGGGAACGGCATTTAAGGTCAAAGGAAGTGGATGATGATGATGAGACACAGTTGCTATCAAATCAACCACAATTACTGTCTCAAGACCTTGATGAGGAGGATGATACACAGTTGTCAATGGCTGAGGATGTGGTGGGATCAAGAAATGAGGAGGATGATACACAGTTGTCAATGACTGAGGATGTGGTGGGATCAAGAAATGAGGAGGATGATCAGAGTGAGGAAGTGGAGGAGGACTTGGTGGACGATGAGGTCACTGACCCCACTTGGGAAGGTGGAGAGCCGAGCGATGACAGCAGTCCTGAGGGTGAGCCATCTGCAGCACCGCAACAGGCTGGAAGAGGCAGTGGTGTGGCTAAAGAAAGAAGGCGGACCTCACCAAACCGGCCCGCAAATGTTCCACGGAGCACCCCCTTGCGTAAATCTCCCTTGCCAAGGGCTAGGTGTTCCGCGGTATGGCGTTTTTTTAAGGAAAGTGCGGACGACAAAAAAATTGTAGTTTGCAACCTGTGCCACACCAGAATGAGCCGAGGCATGAACACTAGAAACCTCACCACCACCAGCATGATCCGACACATGGCATCCAAGCACCGTAATAAGTGGGAGGAACGCCCGGATCGCCAATCTGTGTCTGCAGGCCACACCACTGCCTCCTCTTCCCCTGTTTTCGGTGCCGGCCAATCGCCTGTCGAAGGCGCAGGCCCGCATACCTCCCGCCCTGCACCTGTACCATCTGAAGCACCATCAGCGACCACATCCACTTCCCTGTCCCAGCGCAGCGTCCAAATGTCGTTACCCCAGGCATTTGAGCGCAAGCGAAAATACCCAGCCACCCACCCACAGGCCATAGCACTAACCTCACACCTTTCCAAATTACTGGCCATCGAAATGCTGCCATTTAGGCTTGTGGAGACTGAGTCCTTCCGCAGCCTGATGGCAGCAGCTGTCCCTCGGTACGCAGTCCCCAGCCGCCACTACTTTTCCCGGTGTGCCGTCCCCGCCTTACACCACCATGTGTCCCTTAACATCACCCGTGCCCTGACCAACGCAGTTACTGGGAAGGTCCACTTAACGACTGACACATGGACAAGTGCTTGTGGCCAGGGACGCTACATTTCCCTGACGGCACACTGGGTGAATGTCGTGGAGGCTGGGAGCGACTCGGACCCTGGGATGGCACAGGTGCTACCCACGCCGAGGATTGCGGGCCCTACCTCCATCAGGGTTTCCGCCAGCACCTACGTTATTGGCTCCTCCTCCTCCGTTTCCACCTCCGAATTCTCTGCGCGCAGCGCCACTCACCCATCAGCCGGTAGCTGGAAGCAGTGTAGCACTGCAGTGGGGAAGCGTCAAAAGGCCGTGCTGAAGCTGATCTGCCTTGGGGACAAACAGCACACGGCCTCAGAGCTGTTGCAGGGGATTAGTCACCAGACCGAGCAGTGGCTCTCGCCACTCAACCTGCAACCAGGCATGGTTGTGTGTGATAATGGGCGTAACTTGGTGGCGGCTTTGGAGCTCGGCAAGCTCACACACGTACCATGCCTAGCACATGTATTTAATTTAGTGGTTCAGCGATTTCTAAAAACCTACCCCAATTTGCATGATCTCTTGACGAAGGTGCGCCGCGTGTGTGCACATTTCCGTAAGTCATCTACAGCTTCAGCCGGCCTGTTGAAGCTGCAGCAGCGCTTACAATTGCCAGCTCACCGGCTGCTGTGTGACGTGAGCACGCGCTGGAACTCCACCTTCCACATGTTGGCCCGGCTTTGTGAGCAGCAGAGGGCAGTAGTGGAGTACCAGCTGTTACACGGTCGTCGCCTCTCCGTTCAACTTCCTCTAATCAGAAGTGAGGAGTGGGAATGGATGTCAGACCTCTGTGAGGTTTTACGCAATTTTGAGGAATCGACACAGATGGTGAGCGGCGATAACGCTATTATCAGTGTAACCATCCCACTTCTGTGTCTACTGAAACGCTCGCTGCTCACAATTAAAACCGACGCTTTGCATGTGGAAGAGGTGGAAATGGGGGAGGAAGAGCTTACACAAGGTGATAGCCAGAGCACCCTCACTTCGTCTTCTCAGCGACAATTGGAGGAGGCGGAGGAGGAGGAGGAGGAGGAAGACACGGTTGCCTCCGCTACAGAGGGTAGCCATGGAACTTTATTTCCATCTCTTCAGCGTGGGTGGGCAGAAGAGGAGGAAGAGGATGAGGAGATTGAGAGTCATCCTCCTGGTGAGGACAGCGAAGTCTTGCCTGTTGGTACTCTGGCACACATGGCTGACTTTATGTTAGGCTGCCTTTCCCGTGACCCACGCGTTATACGCATTTTAGACAACACGGATTACTGGGTGTTCACCCTTCTGGACCCCCGCTACAAAGAGAATTTCTCATCTCTCAAAATGGTGCAATACCAGAAGGTTCTTGTCGAAAAATTGCTCCAAAATTTTCCATCTGACAACGCTGGCGGCAGAGTACGTGCTACCTTGGCCAACCGAGAAGGGGAGAAAAGGGGAGCACACAGCAGTTCCGACAAAGGCAGGGCAACACTCTCCAAGGCGTGGGACACCTTCATGACACCCCGCCAGCACCCTCACCCTGATGCGCAGCCTAGTGTCACAAGTAGGGAAAAGTTTTGGAAGATGGTGAAGGAGTACGTAGCAGACCGTGTCAGCGTCCTCAATGATCCCTCTGTGCCTTACAACTACTGGGTGTCCAAGCTGGACACGTGGTATGAACTGGCACTCTACGCCTTGGAGGTGCTGGCCTGCCCTGCCGCCAGCGTTCTGTCTGAGCGGGTATTTAGTGCTGCTGGTGGCATCATAACAGATAAGCGTATCCGCCTTTCCACCGAAAATGCTGATAGGTTGACACTTATAAAAATGAACAAGGCCTGGATTTCCCCTGACTTCTCCACTCCACTGGAGGAAAGCCCCGGGTGAACATAAAGTCACTTTAGATATGTTATTTACAATGATGGGAATACTCTGTATTCCCATTCACCCCTTCCACCCAAAAAACGGGTATATGGTTGACTCTTAATCTTCTCATCCTCCTCCTCCTCTTCCATATACCCTGTGATATAATTTTTATATAGGGCCAGCTCACCAGCGGGCCCTGTGATATGATTTTTATATAGGGCCAGCTCACCAGCGGGCCCTGTGATATAATTTTTATATAGGGCCAGCTCACCAGCGGGCCCTGTTTGACAATTTTTGTATAGGTCAGCTCACCAGCGGGCCTTCTCATATAATGTTTTATTGGGTCAGCTCTCTAGCGGGCCCTCTCATATAATGTTTTATAGCGTCAGCTCACTAGCGGGCCTTCGCATATAATGTTTATGATGGTCAGCTCCGCAGCAGACCCTCACCCATAATGTTTTAGATGGTCGGCTCAGCAGCAGACCCTCATTCCTAATGTTTTAGATGGTCAGCTTAGCGGCATGCCCTCGCCCCTAATGTTTTAGAGGGTCACCAGCAGGCCATTAATCCTAATTTTTCAAGGGTGTGTATGATGCCCTCCTTTATGTGTAATAAAGGGTGTATTGGAGTGACATTTCAGTCTAATTTTTGGCAGCCCTTTCACTTAGTGCATAGGCTTTATGAGTGTTGGACCACTACCTGAACTATTGTACCACAATGTGAATGAGGCCCTCCATTTTGTGATATACAGGTTGTATCGGAGTGCCTCAGGTCCTCCCATTGAATTAAATAGGGCTGGGGTGTTCGACAGAGCAGAAGGTAGTTCTTGGCTTCATCCACTAAGTCACTTCGTCACTTTTACTCAATGGATCAGACCCCACTGTTCCGACTATACATTTTGGACTTAACAAGGGCAAACGGACATGTTGTAAAACCTGTGGTAGCTGCGGCCTCCGTTCCTGAATGCTGTACCTTACCATTGACTTCAATGGGGCTCGGGTGCTCGGCCGAGCACTCGAGCCTCCGGGGGCGCTTGGCCAGAGCACCCGAACACCCGAGCATCGGGGTGCTCGATCATCACTAGTATGTGCCCTTAACTCATCATTTCTTATTCCCTATTCTCATTGCCTCTGAGTTGCTCTCCCTCTTCCAACCACTCTGTGAGTTGAGTCGGTTATGGGATCCCTTTGTTGTTTGTTTATTTTTTTTTTTTTATTTTTTTTTTTTTTTTGCACGTCTCCACTTATACTTTGGAGGAAGGTTAGAGTCCAAAAAGGGTCATGGGAGCCCTGTGTAATATTTTACTTACTTGTAAGGATCTTGTAATTGTGGCTCTTGGAGCATTTGTGATCAATAGACCACATTCTTACCTCTTTCCCACATCTGCCAGGCTATTATGCGCAAGTATTAGTGGAAGAACATTAATGAACACTTCTTGCATTCTTAATGAATCTTCATTTCAAATCTGTATACCAGTAGATATCAGTGGCTTGCATATTACTTTGAGTGCTGGACTGACAGAGATATAACCATGCTGTTTCTTGATATTTCATCCATGCTGGCTTTCTCATAAGTATTTTTGAAAAGTGAGCTTTACTTCATATTCTTGGCAGAGTCATCCTTGTTTCTCCCTCAAGGCTTTAGCATCAACACCAGACAAAACATGGCAGAACATGTATGAAATAATGAAACTTTAGTCTTATATTTACACATTTCTCAGTGACTAGTATGTGTTTACAAAAATGAGTAGAAATCCGAAGAACCCCTTAGTTGCCTAGTTCCCAAAACTATGCCAAAATCCTTCACCCACAGTCCACAGAGATATACAAACTTCCAATATTACACTAAAAATTAATAAGACCTGATCAAATTAGAGGGTCATTTATAATCCGTCACCCACAGTTGCTGCAGTACTCTTATGTACTGCCGGTAAAAAGTCCTCCCAAAACATGCAACAAAACAGAAATAGAGAAAGTGCACACAATCTAAGTGCAGATTATGTTTTTTTTGAAATGCAGATATATTTCATCTCCTCTTTCACCGGCAAATCTAAGTGCAGTTTATGTTTTTTTGAAATGCAGATATATTTCACCTCCTCATTCACCGACAAATCACCTTAATAAACTGATGGCTGATGGACTCACATTTTGTAGAGGCAAAACCAGCCTCTAGGTGTTTGTGCCTTCACTGGATGACCCCCAGTGTCTATATCAGCTTATGACTCTTATGGGTCAGCTAATGGGTCTTTTCTCTTGTCCATACTCCTTCTCTATCATACATGTTGGTCTAAATAGTTTGTTTACACAGCGACTAGATGTTATAACATTTTTATTTTTTTATTTATTTTGTTTTTATAAAATCCCTAATTTGCTGAATTTAAATGAATAAATATTGTCCTGTGCCCTACTACCAATTTTAGGACACTTGGGAGAACTCCAATATCTGGATATTAAAGGTATAGTAATGGTTAATTTTATGTTTCTTTAATATTGTAGGCATTAAAAAAATATTAACAACAATGTAAGTCTTAAAGGTTTAAGAGATATACCTTGCTAAAGTTCCCTCTTCCTGGCTGTGTGAGAGAAGTCAGCGCTCTGACAGCTGCAGAATCCGGTCATTTGATCGTCCGGCGGCTCTTCGTCAAAGCTGAAATCTCTCTATTTAGAAATAAATACTTAATTGGAACAATCTACAAAGTGTTCTTGCAAACCCAGCACACTTTGTAGATCGTTCCAATTAAGTATTTATTTCTAAATAGCTCAGTTTTGGCTCTGCTGCAGAGCCTTCGTCCAGTCAAATGACTGGATTCTGCAGCTGTCAGCTAGAGCGCTGACTTCTCTCAAACAGCCAGGAAGAGGTAACTTTTGCAAGGTATATCTCTCAAACCATAAAGTTTTGAGAGATAAGACTTACATCATTGTTAATATTTTTGTAATCCCTACAATATTAAACATAAAATTAACCATTACTATTCCGTTAATATCCAGATACTGGAGTTCTCCCAAGTGTCCTAAAGAGTCCTTCTATCTAGGTCCTAATTACTGTCTTTCTCCTGGGGAATGCTCTACTGGATTTCTGTGGGAGGGAATTAATATATAGCATGGCCCAATAACATAAGGTTGACACCAAAGCTCAAATATAAATGTGTTAAAAATAATTTAAAATAATATATATATACAGATACTAAAATATAAAAAAAATTATCAATGGGAAATTCCTCTTGGTCAGTAACGCTCAACAAGTTTCCCAGCTTCAGGCTGCTTCCTCAGGGGAAAATAAAAAAATGTTGTTGAGCCAAATAAAGAATGTCTTTCTCTCTAGAAATCATACATATGAATTGCTGTTTTAATTACTGGCCTTTAACCCAATGAGTAATGCTTTGATCACTTCTCTGGCAATCAGTGGGTTAAATCCCAAGCAACTTGCTCCAGTTTTGTCTTTTTTTTTACAAATGTCTCCTAAAATATTTATTTTCTGTTGTCGGAAAATGATTCTGATATTTTGAGAAGCTTGTAATCTGCCTTAACCATGTTTTTAGAATGAAAGCCTGATATCATTGCTGAATAATGGTAATGCAATTTTCAGCGAGCTGAGGGGTCTTCTGAACCTGGGGCATAATTCATCATAGATGGTATTGTGTAAATGGACATATAAAATCCATTTCCTGAATTATGTATTCTAAAACAGTAGATTATTATGATGGATGTTTAACTCAATTATGTTCATGCAACATAAATTAGAATGTGGAATGTGTTCTGATAAAACTAGTTGTTGTCCATTCTGTTTAACTACTGATCATTAGTCACCATAATTCTAAGGAAGAGATTCCATTCTTTAAAATTAAGCCTTGCTAATGGAGTTCATGCTTGCGCTGTAAATATCACGAGCTAGTTAAAAATATGCAAACATTTTTGTTATTTCAATATGTGCAGTTAAACACACAGTTTTGGAAGGAGAGATGTGTATACAAATATTTCATTATTTTCTATTGTGATTCTCATTTGGAATAATTAACTACTTACTGCAGGAGAAATGATGTCACCTTCTCTCAGTGGCCATTGTTCACTTTTTGGCTGATGGGTTCAAATAAACCAGATTAATAGTACTGCTGTGACTATCTTTAAGCTTACACTTCTTGGCATAGGTAAAATAAAATGTAGAATATGTATCCCTGTTATCCATTAATTGCTTAATGGTAGGCAGTTGTAGTCCAACACAGTAACAGTATATTCAATCCATAAAACATAACCTTTATTCTAAAATTAATAATACAATAGATCTGCTACAGTTTGGAATCTAGGATATAGTGTGCTAATGATATAGTGAATATAAGGGCTATGGTTCTGAAGTTTTTATCAATAAATTTATTCTAAAATTAAAATAAAGGTTAGGTTATGTTTTATGGATTGAGTGCACTCGTAACACTCATCATCACATCCTTAGTGCTCTATTTACAAATGTGGTTTTGATCTGGTTCTTATTGAGGTTTTTCTTCTCTTCTGTTTTTGGTTCAATATTATTAAAGGGGATCTCTCACCCCTATAAAAGTTAGGCTTATTAGGTACAGTATGTAGCGATAATGTTGAAAAGTTATTTATTAAAAAAAAACAAAACAAAAAAACAAAACAAAACACTATTTGGACTAAAATTATTGCTTACAAAGTGGCCTGCACCCTACTTCTGCATATACTGGTCTTGCCGCTCTGCCTCTGCTCCCTTCCCACTACCCAGCCTCCTCCAATGATGGAGGCTTTCTGTCTGTAAGCTGGAGAACCTCATTGGCAGAGATCAATATCTAGCCAATGAGATTGCTCCAGCTTACAGACAGAAAGCCTCCATCATCGGAGGAGGCTTTGTAGTGGGAAGGGAGCAGAGATGGTGCGGCAAACTGCGGAAAGAACAGTGTATGCGGAAGTAGGGTGGAGGGCACTCTGTAAGCAATAATTTTAGCCCAAATAGAGTTTAAAAAAAAAATAATAAATAAAAATAACGTTTTCAACATTATCGCTATATGCTGTATCTAATAAACCTTACTTTTATAGGGGTGAGAGATCCCCTTAATAATATTAATCCTAGCACATTCCTGGTTAAAGTTTCTATCAACCATTAATACTATATTTCTCTATAGTGGAACACAGGTCTTCCTTTGGAAGGAGGAACACATCAAAAGACAAGGCTTTTTAGGGTGGGGATTACCCCCCCCCCCTTCTGCAGACCAACCTAGCCTGGCCTCCAGTTTTTGATGTGCTACTGACTGAATGGAACATTCTGCTTCGTTTTAGTTTATGTATTATTTTTTTCTGTACATATGGGGCTGTCACAATTTCCAGATTAGGAGGGTTAACATTACTGGGCTTCCTTGGAGTGAATTGACCAGGGTGCAGGTGCTGAGTGGTCCTTTACACCCTGTGGAGAGAATCTTGCAACCCACGTTTTCATTCTAGCAGGATGTCTCTGGGGCTCTGCTGTCTTCACAATGATAATCTGAAGACAGAAGGTGAAAATTGGTGATTTAACCCTCTAAGTGCCATGGACTGCTTTGTCCCTACTTATTCCTCTTCATAAAGGGGTTTCTCTGAACTTTTGGGCCCTTGCACTCATGCTGATTATGTTATTAATGCTCCCCCTGGGTTCTGGAGCATGGATGGCTGCACTGGGACTAGTTAACCCCTTCCCTGCTTGTTTCTCTGGGTTGGGGGCTTTTCTTAAACCTTTCCCTTTAGGGGCCAGTGTCTTTTATTCCCCTTTCATGTTCCCTGGGGTCAGTGAATAATTTGGGGTACCTTAAAAATTGTCTGTTTTTCAGGTGCAAGGCTCCTTTAAGGATGCTTCTCATACGGCCGCCATCTTTGATCCATTGACTTCTCTAGGATATATCTCTGTAATTGTTGATCATACAGAGGTCAGAGTGGGCTCATTCTTCTTGTCTCCTCATACCCTTTCATCTGGTTCATGTCCTGAGTGTCCTGGGGTGTCTGCAGGGGTATGCGGACAGAGTTGTAGGCATTTCTAGGCAACAGCAACAGAGAAGACTACATTACCCAGAATGGCTGTTTCACGTGCTTCTTTTCGATTGGCTGCCTGTTTTGCAGTTGCCATTTTACTTCTCTCTTGCTTATCCTATGCAGAGGCAGACTCTCCTTGCTTTCTTTTTCTCCAGATTAACCCTTCTTTTGCCACATAAGTACTTTCTGGGCTTTTCTTGGGTGAACTTTTTGTCTGGGGACCAATTACTAGTAACTTATACTAGTTTAGACATTGCTACTGTCAGGACGTCAGAGCCTAAGGAACATAGTGCTAGACCTAAGGCTAAGGACTCAGGGGTGTCTCTGGACCCCCCCTTGCTTATTGTTTCTCATGTCAAACGGGGCTCACTAGATAGCATTCTGGATCTCTCTGCCCCTCCTGTTCTGTGGTCCCTACTATTCCACTGGGCTCCTCCAGTACTGAACAAGAGCCAGCTTGGATTAAGACATTGTTGTCCACATTGTCCAAATTTCCTCTCTTCGTCCAAGGGGATCTTCAGTTTTGGAAGTCCCCTACCACTTTTAGGTATATGGCTCATAGGGCTCAGAGTGTGCCTGAGCTCTCACAGGGGCCTCCTCTGAGGAGTACTGTTCTGAGGATGAACGGAAGGAATGGGATTATAAAAACATGGATTCTTCCTGCTCCTTTGGGGACTCCCCTCTGCTCAGGTGCTTATCAGAACTGTTTTGAGGACCCTTCAGGCCCCTGACACCCCTGATGAGGGTACATCCTCTACAGATGTTTTCCAGAGGCGTTGGAAATCCGCTACTGTCTTTCCCGCTAATGACACTCTTCATCAAATTCTTCTGAATGAGTGGAAGACACCAGATAAGAGGTGGTCTATCTCTAAGAAATTTTCTAAGATGTACCCCTTTTCTGAGGCAGCTTTGGCACAGTAGACCTCTCCTCTTTCTGTGGATCCCCCCAATTTCCAGGCTAGCCAAGTCCACTGCTCTGCCGTTGGCAGATGCTGCGGGACTGAAAGATTTGGCGTCTAATTTTGCAGCCACTGGGGCTGCGTTGAGGCTTATGTTTGCCTCTGCCTGGGTCATCAGAGCTTTTGCAATCTGGGGTGAACTGATGATGGGGGCATCCACACAGACAGCCTCCAAGGACGACTTGTTGGCTTTTCTTTTATGGAGGCTAATACAGATGTTGCAGATGCCCTCTCTGAGGCGGTGAGGCTGTCTGCCAAAGCCTCGGCTTTCTCTGTTACTTCGCGATGCACCTTGTAGCTTAAGATTTGGTCTACAGATCAATCTTCTAAGAAGTCACTGGTTTCCTTACCTTTTCAGTGCAAATCTTTGTTTGGACCTGAGCTGAAGCAGATCATCAGTGATGCAACTGGGGACAAGAGTACCCTGTTACGTCAGATGTCCTCTAAGCTCCCTACTATTGCTAGGAAAATGTGTTTCCATCCCCACCAAAGACTGCAAAGATCTCAAGCTTCGTAGGCCTCCAACTCTCCCCCCCCGCCAAGGCCTAAGTTTGTCAAGCCCTCTTCCACAGGAATCGCAGAATCCTGGTCCGCAGTTTCCTGTAAGTGGGTATCTTCATCTGTTTCGAGACACCTGGGAAAACTCTGTTGCTGACCAATGTGTTTTGAGGGTGATCTCGGAAGGGTACAGAATTGGTTTCACGTCCTTTCCGTTTTTTCCAGTCCAGTGCACCAACAGCTCTGGCCAAGTTGTGGTGATTCCGGGAAGTGGTGCAATCCCTACTGTACAAGAAGGCTTTGATTCCGATACCTCCCCAGGCGCAAGGTTCAGGTTTCTATTGCAGCCTGTTTGTAGTTTCGAAGAAGAACGGTGACTGCCATCCCATCCTGGACCTCAAGAGTCTCAACTTGTATGTGGAGGCTGCTCACTTCAAGATGGATTCCTTCAGCTCTGTCATCGCAGCAATGTACCCAGGGGAGTATCTGGGTCTCCCGAACTTGGGTGAATACCTATGCATCATGATCCACCCGAACAGTCAACGATATCTGTGTTTTGCATTCGATTTGGAGCATTATCAGTTCACTGCTCTACCATTTGGCCTGGCATCAGGGCAGGTGGACTGCAGAGGAATCTCTTCAGTCCATCAATATTCTGGAGCTCGGGGCGTTCTGCCTTGCTGTGGTGTATTGGACATCTCGGTTAAAGGGTCCTTCTATGCAAATATAGTCACATGTCACAGCCGTGGCTTACATCAACCGTCAGGGTGGCACTTGAGGCAGCACCACCTGGTATGAGTTGAAGTACATTCTATTCTGGGCAGAAGCCCACATTCCAGCCATCTCTGCTGTTCACTTTCCAGTTGTAGCAAATGTTCTGGCACACTTTCTAAGTCACCAGGATATAGATCTGGTAGAGTGGGAACTCCATGCGGAAACATTCAACCTGATTGTGCAACAGTGGGGTCTGCCAAGAATAGACCTAATGGCCACAAGGGACAACCGGAAGGTTCTGGTGTTTTGTTCCCGTTGGGGGAATCCTTTGCCACAGATGCAATGGCGATGCCACCTAATTTATGTCTTTCCTCCGATTCCCCTCATTCCCAGGGTACTCAGGAAAATAAGAATGGACAATACAACTGTGATCCTGGTCTCTACTTATTGGACCAAGAGGGAGTGGTTTGCGGAACTGGTGACTCTTTCCATTCAGGATCCATTTCCACTGTCTCCCATACATGACCTCCTTCTTTAGGGCTACCTTTGGAAAGAGGATGTGGAGAAGCTGGCTTTGACAGCATGGCTGTTGAAGCCCACATCTTGAGGACAAAGGGTTTCTCTCCTGAGGTCATTTCTACTATGATCCAGGCTAGAAGGCCTGTCTCCTGCAAGGCCTACCATAAGGTTTGGTCCATTTTCCATTCTTGGTGTGTGAACAGGGACCTGTTTTCACAGGATTTTGACCTTCCTGTGGTTCTTTCTTTTCTCCAGGATGGTGTCAACAAAGGACTCAGCTTGAATTCCTTGAGGTTTCAGATTTCTGCTCTTTCTGTGTTTTTTTCAGATGCTTATTGCCACCCTGCCTGATGTCAAGGTATTCATTCAGGGGGTCACTCATGCTTTCCCTACCTTTAAAATTCCCACACATCTGTGGGACATTAATTTGGTTCTGGAAGTTTTGCAGCGTCCTCCCTTTGAGTCCCTTACAATCATGGCTTTTCTTCTGGCTGTGTTCTCAGACCGCAGGGTTACTGAGTTGGTGGCTTTGTCTTGTAAGCCTCCTTCCCTGGTTGTTCACAAGGACAAGGCTGTTCTTCTAACCCCCTCAGGAAATCCCTTCTAAGGTGGTTTCCGAGTTACACCTCAATTAGGAGATTTTTGTGCCTTTTTGTCCTGACCCAAGTCTGACAAGGAGAGGGATCTCCACCTTGGACATGGTGCACTGCCTTAAGTTCTATATGCACCGTACCGAAAATAAGACTGATGCCATATTTGTCATTCCTGAGGGTCCCAGGGCTTGTCAGGCTGCTTCTAAGGTTGTTATTGCCTTTTACATCAAGTGTACCATTCGTAAGGTGTATGAACTCAGGAAGAAATATGTTCTCTTTCATGTTCTAGCACATTCCACCAGCTCTTTTGGGGTCTTCTGGGCCTGCAAGAATCAGTCCTCGGCTGAAAAATTGTGCAAGGCTGTGACTTGGTCCTCCGTGCACACCTTTGCAAAACACTATCATGTGGAGGTTTTGGCTTTGACTGAAGTGAGCTTTGGCTGGTAGGTCCTTCATGTGGTCCTGCCTGTCAGAAGACCTATTTTTCCCTGCATCTTACTGTTGTTCAACTGTTTGAGCCCAGTTGGCTCTTGTTTTTTTGTGTGCTGTGTAACTTTTTAGTGTCCATTAACGTTTAGTTTGAGTTTGGGCTCTTCCGGTACTGGATAGTTCTAGGCATCTCTGGAATCATGGGGGGAGGCATGAGGTCCTTTCTATTTCTTCCCACCTCTGGGAGCCTACTGTTGGTATATGCCCATGGTACCTGTGTTCCATATTGGACCATAGAGAAAATAGGAGTTTAGTCTTACCTTGTTAAATCCTTTTCTCTTAGATCATATGGAAAACAGGTCTTCCACCCAGAGAAAGGGACCTCTCTTGGTCTCGCTTTTCTAGACTTGGGAGTACTTCTAGGGTCTGTCTCACAGGAGCTTCCCTCTTCTTCTTCTCTCTGTCCTTAAGTGGTGAGTTTGTTTCACATCAAAAACTGGAGGCAGGGAAAGGTTGGCCTTCAGAAAGTGAAAAAAGGCTCCACCCTCAAGACCTTGTCTTTGGATGTGTTCTGCCTTCCACAGGTAGATCAGTCCCCATGGTACCTGTGTTCCATATGGACTAAGAGAAAATGTAAGACTAAAATCCTTTTTCTGTGTCGTCCAATACAGGTTACTGGTAACTTTGGGTAGGCGATCAGCCCCTTTAAGTAGGCAGGAACAATTCCGAGAAGTGGCTGCTGGGTGGAGCCTACCTCCTCTCCTTAGCTTGCAGCTAGCCAATCCCCTTGCATTAAGATTTGTTCCTTGGTCAAGACACAACGCAAGAGAACAGTTCTGCTATAGTTCTAGCTTTTTTATTATTTTCTGTTCGATATGGGATACCACCATTAGGTGGATTACCATCACTGACAATTCCCATCACCCAAATGTAGATAGCTCAGTTTACCAGGTGCTTTTGTGGACCTAAGCCCTGGGGGGAAAATCTCAGCTGCAAGTTCTTTCCCCAGGAGATGCCCACTGAGGCTTCTTCTTGAAAAATGGTAATCTGAAGACAGAAGACCTGCTAAAAAAAAGGTGAGCACCCTTTGAGTGCTGAGTTGCACATGTCCCATGCTTCCCCTCCGCACAGGGGTCTCATGTGGAGTCCCTATTACATACTCATGCACTCATTGGGTTTATCTGTATGTCTGTGGGGTGTTTGGAGCACATTTCTGTGGTAACTTAACCCGTTTGCTGCTGGTTAGCATCTTTTGGGGCATTGTGGGCACTTTCCCTACTGGGACCAGTGTTTATTTGGTCTACTGACTTCTTCTAGTGGGCTTTTGAGTGGTTTTACATTTTGGTATTCACCTTGTTAACTTTGTGTTCCGCGCCTTTAAGTCACGCGTTAACCGCATATATGCCATTGTTCCATTCACTTCTATTTGACTTTACATTTTGGGACATATCTCTGCAACCGCTCAACGTAGCAAGGTCAGAGATGGCTCATTTGGTTGGTCTGATCAACTTTCTGGGCATGTTGGGGGGCTCAGGGGGCTTCGGGCACTGTTGGGGTACTTTTTCAGTGAAATTACAATCCCATGAGTACTTGATCATTTCTGATTGGCTCCCGCCGTGGCAGCCATTTTGTTCCTTCACTGATCGAGCATCCTACGTAGGGCTTGGACTCTCCTTTTCTCCTCAGCAGTTTAACCCTTCGCCTACCAGATAAGTCTAATTTAGCATTTCTGGGATGATTTTATTTATCATACACACTATTTTGTGAGTGTTTCTGATACTTTGACTGTTTGACTCTATGAGAATGTCTATTACGTTAGACCTTGGGGCTAGGCCTAAGACTAAGGATACTGGGGCATTTGTGTCCCTCATTGCTCCTTATGTCACTCAGGGTTATCTTGAGAATACTCAGGTCATATTTGCCCAGCATGTGCTGAATCCCCTGCAGGAACCTCTAGCCATGCACTAGAGCCAGTTTAGATGCAAGAGTTTAAGGCTACTACCAGGGATCTCTGGTTCACCTTACAACTCCTTCCATCCACCTTACAGGGGGTCTTCCACTCGTGGCAGGCCCCCACCCCTATCAGATCATCCCTGCCTAAACCGCCGGATGTACCTGATGTGTCTTATTCCTCTGAAGAGGAATTATTGGTGGATTCTGATGATGAGGACTGTTCTGCTGTCCCTTCCTCTCAGTTTTTTGGGATCCCTTTGAGGCTGATCCTGTTCCCTCAGCTGAGGGCCTGATCAGGGCTGTGTTGAACACCCTGAACATTCCCTTTGTGCAGGAGGTTTCTTCTGACTCCTCCAATGTGTTCCAGGGGCCCTTTTAGACCCCATATTTGGTATCCGAGGAGTGGAAGTTTCCAGACAGGAAACCATCTGTCTCTAGGAAATTTGCTAAGCTTTACCCATTCTCTGAAGCGGCCCTATCTCAGTGGGTTCATCCTCCCAAGCCTTGCCTGTGGCTGATACATCTTCTCTGAAAGACTAGACTGACAAGAAGCTTGAGACTGCTCTCAAAGCTATTTTCTCAATGGCTGGTTCTGCCCTGCGCCCCGCTTTTGCTGCGGCATGGGTAAAAAGAGCCGTGGCTGTTTGGACTGAACAACTCACTTCAGCTGTCCGTCAGGGGGCTCCTACTGCTGACATGTTGCGGCTTCTTGCCAGCATCTCTGAGGCTCAGCATTATGTTTCTGCTGCCCTGTTTCACACTGGGCATATGGTAGCCAGGGCATCAACTATGTCTGTGGTAGCCAGATGTGCTCTTTGGTTCAAGATCTGGTCTGCTGACATGGTCTTCAAGATGGCTCTCCTATCCTTGCCCTTTCAGGGCACCTCACTGTTTGATCTCAAGGATCTGATCAGTAAAGCCATTGGAGGGAAGAGTACTCACCTGCCAGTGATCCAGAGGAAGAAGGCACCTGTCAAAAGGAATCATCTTTTTCGTCCCTTCCAGGATCACTCGCGCCAGGTGGCCCAGGAGGTACCTCAGGCTCTGCGCTCCTCATCCAAGCCTAAGCAGTAATGGAGGTCCAAGTCCTCTGTTAAGCCCAAGGATTCCAAACCTCCTTCTGTATGACTTGCAGAATCCGGGTCCCCACCCCCAGGTAGGTGGCCACTTACACCACTACCTCTCGGCTTGGGAGGCCTCTGTGGCGGACCTGTGGGTTTTTCAGGTGGTGGCTACGGGGTACAGGATCCCCTTCACGTCCCTTCCTCCTTTTTGAAGGGGGAGATTCAGGCCCTTCTGGACAAGGAGGTCTTGGAACCTGTTCCTCCTCAGGAAAGGGGCTAGTGGTTCTACTCCAACATCTTTGTGGTTTCCAAGAAGAATGGCGGCTACCATTCCATTTTGGATTTGAAGGATCTAAACTCCTTTGTGGTCAGGTCCCAATTCCGCCAGGAGTCTCTCAGTACGGCGATAGCTGCCATGTCCCCTGGGGAATTTCTGGCCTTTCTGGATCTTCAGGATGCTTATTTGCACATCATCATTCATCCAGAGAGTCGGTAATATCTTCACTTTGCCTGCGACTGAGGGCATTTCCAGTTTCCAGCCCTTCTCTTTGGCCTGACTACAGCTCCTCAAGTCTTCAACAGAGTCCTGGGAGCATTGATTTTCATCCTCCATCAGGACGGCATCAGAGTTATCCCCTACATGGACGACCTTCTGAAGGCATCTTCTCCGGAACTCCTTCATCAGCAGGTGCAGGATTGCATTCATGCTCTGTCCCGTCACGGGTGAATCATCAGTCTGGACAAGTCTGACCTTGTTCCTTCACAGAGGATGGTGTTTCTGGGCCTCCTGTTTGACACCCAGAGAGGAACGGTGTTTCTTACGGACGAAGTGGCTCATCAGATAGCACTGAAGGTCCAAGCTGTCCTGTCTCAGGATCTGGTTCCAACCAAGAAGTTGTCATGCCTGGTGGGGAAGTTCATTTCCACCATAGAAGCGGCTCCGTTTGCCATGGCTCATACCAAGGAACTTCAGTGGTTTCTAATCCTGGCATGCAGGAGTTGACCGGATCTCCTGGAGAAGTCCCTATCTCTCCCTCTTCACGTGGAGCTGAGCCTCTCGTGGTGGCTCAACCTGAACAATCTCCTGAAAGGCAGGCTCTTCCTGGTGCCATTCTGGACAACAGTGACAACAGATGCCAGCCTCTTCAGTTGGGGAGTGGTCCTGGGGCACTTGAATACTCAGGGCCAGTGGTCCCAGGAGGAATCTCTCCTTCCCATCATTGTCCTGGAGCTTCGGGCGATATTTCATGCCCTGCGACACTAGACATGACAGCTGGAGGATTGCCCGGTCTTGGTCCAGTCAGAAAAGGCCACACTGGTAGCAGTAGCCTAGGCCACAAGACGGTACAAGAAGTCTCGCAGCTTGGCTTGAGGTCAAGGCTATTTTGTCCTGGGCAGAGGAGCATGTCCCTGCCATTTCCGCAGTTCATTTTCCTGGCTTTGACAACATTCTGGCAGACTTCCTCAGTCGACATACAGTGGACAGCAGAGAGTGGGAGCTGCATCAAGAGGTGTTCAACCTCATTGTCCAGCTGTGGGGTCTTTTGTGCATCGACCTGATAGCAACAAGACACAACAGGAAGGATCCAATGTTCTGCTTTCACTGGGCGGATCCCCTGGCTCTAGCAGTGGATGCCTTGTCGATCCCGTGGAATTTCCCTCTGGCATACCTCTTTCTTCCCATTCCCCTGTTGCACATGATGATACAGAAACTGTGGCTGGAGCTCTGCCCAGTCATTCTGATTGCTCCGTGCTGTCCTCGGCAGGCTTGGTTTCCGGAGCTTCTGGATCTCTCAGTGGCGGAACCTCTTCGGCTTCCCTCCCGTCTGGATCTTCTTCTACGGGGTTACCTGTGGAAGGAGAATGTTCATCGTCTGGCTTTGACGGCATGGAGATTGAATCCTCAATTTTGAAGAAGAAAGGATCTTCTTCTGGTGTGGTCGCTACTATGCTTAGTGCCCGTAAGCCGGTTTCCTCTAAGGCCCGCCATCGAGTTTGGTATACCTTTCTATCTTGGTGTACTGATAGGAACCTGTCTCAGGATTTTGATCTTCCTACTATCCTTTACTTCCTGCAGGATGGTGCGGATAAGGATCTCAGTCTGAGTTCTCTTAAGGTTCAGACTTCTGCTCTCTCTGTTTTCTTTCAGAGGTACCTTGCTATTCTTCCTGATGTCAAGGTTTTTTTCCAAGGCGTTGCTCATACCCGTCCTGTGTTTAAGACCTTAACTTGGTTTTGGGCGCTCCCTTTGAGTCACTAGCCACTATTCCTCTCCGTCTGCTGACATGGAAGATGGCTTTTCTCCTGGCGATTGTGTCTGTTTGCCATGTTGCGGAGCTGCATGCCCTGTCCTGTAGGCCACCCTTTTTGGTGTTTCACAAGGACAAAGCAGTGCTTCGCACTTGCAAGAGTTTCTCCCGAAGGTGGTGTCTGAGTTCCACATTAATCAGGAGATTGTGGTTCCTTCTTTCTGCCCTAACCCTACTTCTGACAAGGAGAAGGATCTTCACCGGTTGGATGTTGTGCATTGTCTCAAGTTCTGTGTGCATCGCACAGAGCCATTGAGGCAGTCTGACACTCTTTTTGTCATTCTTGAGGGTCCCAGGGCAGGAAAGCCTGCTTTCAAGGGAACCATTGCTTCTTGGATCTAGTCCACTATTCGTAAGGCTTACGGACTTAGGAGGAAGCCTGTTCCCTTTCAGGTCATTGCTCATTGTATGAGATCTATTGGGACAAGAATCAGGTCTCATCTGATCAGTTGTGCTAGGCGGCCACTTGGTCGTCCATGCATAACTTCTCGAAACAGTACCGTGTGGATGTGCTGGCATTGGTTGATGCCAGTTTTGGGAGAAAGATCCTGGAGGCAGCCTTGCCTGTCTAGGATCTCATTAGTCTCTCAGTACTCTTTCACTTCTGAGCCCTGTTGGCTCTAGTTCAGTGTGCTGTGTAACAGTTCCTGGTGTCTGTTTTACCCCTGTTCAGTGTCCGTTGACACTTTGTTGCTGTTGTTGAGCTGTTCATGATCTGTTGGTTCATTGGTGCTCTGGTGACTTTGGGGGCCTAAAACTTGCGGTAGGGCAAAATTGGCTACTGGTCAGGAAAAACAATTGTCCAAGTCGGTATCCAGTTGCCCTACAAACTTAAACCACAACGGAGGGTGGGCCACAGAAATGGAATTGTGGCCATACATATGTTTTGTGTGTGTTAAGTTCCCAAAACACACACTAAATAGATGAATAATGTGAACATCAAAGGAAAAGAGATAACAATCAGCCTGAGACACTGTTAAGCAATGACCATTAGTTCAAATACAGTCGCCATCCTAAACACTAACCCTACACTACCCCTAACAGTAAAATGCAGCATTACTACCCCTAACACTAGCATGACACCCACAGCTATATAACACTTACCTGTCATCCACTGTCTGTCTTCTACAATCTTCTCTTCTTTTTTCTGTATCGTCCTGCTTCTTACCTTCTCTTTCTTCTTTTTCATCTGTATGTGAAAATAAAAAAAACTTCAATGAAAGATGTTATTTTCAAAAAATGCCCCAAGATATGCCTGACTTAACCCTTTGAGTGTTGGAGCGGCACCCCTCTAGCATTCTAAGGGTTAAACGCACTCCGGCATATCCGTTAAAAATATTATGCTGAAACTTTGGTTTAACAAAAGAGTAAGTCATTCCTTTGTTTAATAAATAAAAGGCCTTCCAAGGGTTAAAAATGTCTCTGCTGCCACCTCCTCCACTGGCTGCATCAGGAATGCATAATCCAAAAGACCCACCTCCATACTTTCAGGCAGTTGCCCAAGTCCAAATTAGGATAACGAAATCTGCTAGAAGCTGATTGGCACACATCCTAGCCAATTGTAGGCTGGAATCCATTTTGAACAGAGACTGACCATATAAAAAGCCAGTCTCTGTTCACAATTCCCTCATTCGAGACTCTGGCAACATTCCGGAAGAGGGGTGTCTATTACACTATGCATTCCTGCCGCCGCCGCCAGCAGGGCTATTTCTAACCTTTGGAAGGCCTTTTATTTATTAATCAAATTAATGATGTACTCTCTTTTTTTAACCCTTTGAGCACCAGAGGGGTACACAGTGCCCTGCAATGCAAGGCATTGTGTACCCCTCTGGCATTCAAAGCATTAAACCAAAATGGCAGCATATTATTTTTAACAGATATGCCAAACTGCAATTAATCCTTAGAGTACGGGAGGGGTACCCCTCCTGCACTCAAAGGGTTAAGTCATGCATATCCTGGGGGTATTTTCTTTCAATGAAGTTTTTTTTTATTTTCACATACAGATGAAAAAGACAAAGACGATAAAAAGAAAGAAGAGAAGGAAGATTACAGAGAAAAGAAGAAGGAAGATTGAAGAAGGCCAACAGTAGCTGACCAGGGTGCTGAAGACTCCCCTGGACATCAGGATTAATGGTAAGTTTTTTTCAGGGGATTTTTTTGTTTTGTTTTGTTTTAACTTAGTCGGATTAACCCTGTGAGTGCCAGTAAGCATACCCCACTGGCACTCATAGGGTTAATTCTGCTAACACTTCACACATTTTGGGATTGCTTTGGATGTATTGATATGGGGCTAAGGGCCCCATATCAGTACATCCACTGGTGAATTCGTATTTTATGCTTTTTTTCAGGTTCAGTTCCTGCTTCTGCACTTTTGAGATGCGTTAAGGGACTCTGCTCCCGAATAACACTGGGTGCAGATTTTCACCCGTTAAACTGGGTCCCTTACGGTATCTTAGTGCTAACTCATGGAATTGAATGACATATTTTGCCGTTTTGTTTTGTGTCTATGGGTGCAAACAGCCGCAAGATTAGAACTCGAACTGGTATTTATTCATAGCACAAATAATTGCATTGCTTACTGTGCGTGAAGACATACCGTTGGGTAATAGGATTGAGGGTCACAAATGAATCAACAAAGCAACGATACAATTCAGAAATACAAATGTGTGTTAAAGCACATGCACTTTTCACAGAATTGATGTACGGTAAAAGCAATATATTGCAAACACTGGTGTGAACTGCTAAAGAAAAAAAATGAAAAAATGAACAGTTCATTTACCTCTTTTCTGATTAATCAGTAGGGTAGTTATTCACTACAGCTGGGGATACATGAGTAATGAAATAAGATGACCTGGACAGTATGCACATAGCTACTGATCAACTGACAGACTCCCCTTTGATTTCTTTCTTAAGTGGAAAACATACTGTTCAGAAACAATCATCAGAAATATTCTTTAACATTACTATGAATTTTTGCACAATGATACCATTTCAATCTTTAAAGATGATGTAGTTTATGGTTTTTCTGCCTGGTTTACTCTTGCTGATTATTTATACAATTGAAACGACAAATGTAACTTTGTATACCACTATTTGACACATTGTATTGTAATATGTTGTTTCCTTATATCAAGTCTGCTGATAATGTTCTTTTTTTTATATATATATTCTTTGCATTGTATATCTTCTATTGATATCAATAAAGGATTTAAAAAAAAAAAAATGATCTAGTTTCAGATTTTATATTTTTTCTTAACCCTGTGAATGCAGAGGGTTGTGCAGTGCTTTGACACGGATAGGGTTAAACCATTGGAGAGCTAGAGGGGTACACCACGTAATATGTTATGCAACACTTAGCACTGCAGACGGTTAAATCCTTTTATTTCTGCAGGGTCTTAAAGCTCTTGTTGACACTCCAGAATTTGAGGGAAAATGGGACTGATGACAAATAATTAAAAAAGGAAAAAAAACACAGCAGCATGAAAACAATGTAGCATGATTTTTTCATAACAGGAAGACTGAAAGGAGTGCTTAATAAAAAAAGTACTTAGTGGGTGCATTGGTTTCAGTAGAACCATGCAATTAGCAAGATTTAACCATGTACTTTTTAAAGGTGTGGTATACAAACCAAGAATATGATCTTTATCTTCTAATGCTCATGTGTTTTTACAGAAGGATTTTTGATTGTTTTGCAATATTTGCTTTTGCTTGTTTTCTCATATATTTTCCATGCATGCCCTACCCCTCAGGTTTTTGTTAAGCATATTATGAGACCATTGAATTGTCTTTTGTTCTAATGTTTGTTCTGTGAAAAAAGCTCCTCTAATGCTTAACTGGGGCTGTTGACATATTTAAACATCCTTTATTGAATTTAGTTTACTACTGCTTTTCAGCAATTTGATTTATTTGACTGTCTGTCTTGATTGAAGCAGTATATTTACTTTTCCTAAAATGTATCTGGGCCTTTATATTCAGAACTAAAAATCATCCTGATTGTTACATTGTTTTAAGTGAAAGAGGATACTCTTTAACATACACCCTAGGGAATGGGCCCTAATATGCAGACCTGGATTGCCGCTGTGTATTCAGGACCTTTGGCTTTACAAGTGAATGGCCTCCTTTCACAACCCTTTGTTATTGGGAACGGGACTCAACAGGGATGCCCCCTTTCTCCCCTTCTATTCGTGCTATCTCTGGAGCCTTTTTTGAACGCTGTCCGGAGTAATGATGCTATACATGGGGTTACTTTACATGGCAATGCAAGGTTGCTGCTTCTCAGATGACATACTATTCTTGGCATCACAACCAACAATCTCTTTACCATCTCTTCAGTGTGAGTTTGTTGAATAGGGCTCCTTGTCCAATCTGAAGATAAACAGGGCTAAATCTGAAGTGCTCCATGTATCCGTACCATGTGGAGTTCGGGTCGGCTTGCAGGGCGCCTTTCCTTATAAGTGGTGCACCCACCAGTACTTGGGGGTCTGGCTCACCCCTGACCCTAGTAATTTACATCGGGCTAATTTCCTACTGCTAGTCCGGGTCTGTGCAGATTTGAAATCTTGGTCCTTTCCTCACATCACGTGGACTGGGAGGTTCAATGTCGTGCAGATGAATCTTTTGCCTTGCCTTCTGTACCTCTTTCAGACTCCGCCCATTGCACTTCTGCGCTTGTTTTTCTCCTCTCTTAAGGCTGCTGTTTCACTGTATATTTGAGATGGTCGGAAACCGAGACAAAGAATGTCTCAGTTGCACTTGCCTAAGAGGCATGTCATCTTCATCGGGTAGTAGGTTGGGCTGTGTTCTCACAGCGCAAGCAATGGGTCAACATAGATTTATGCTGGACTAAGGGTCTTCTCCAGTCTGCCCTTTGGCTGCGTCCTGATCAGAGGGATTCTGTTCTGCGAAAGTGCCCCTTCATCCAAGCAACACTGACAGTATGGACTGCGACTGCCCTAAAGCATTATTTAACCTCTTTTCCCTTGCCTGTGACTCCCCTGGTGCATAACCCTGACTTTACTCCTGGGACAGAGTGAACCCGGATATTTCCCACATCTCCTTTACCTCATCTTTGCAAATGCCAGAAGTTTAACTGGTAAAATAGGGGAACTGGAGCTGGTAGCTGAAACTGAAAACTATGACTTGATAGGCATAACAGAAACATGGTGGGATGACACACATGATTGGTCAATCAATTTGGAGGGCTACATGTTATTTAGAAAAGATAGGTCAAACAAAAGAGGTGGTGGGGTCTGTCTGTATGTCAAACCAATATTATTGTCTCATTTGCGGGACGATATATGTGATGACAGTAGTGAACATGTGGAATCCCTGTGGGTTGAAATAGTCACTGGGGGTAAAACTGCCCAGAAAATATTAGTGGGTATTTGTTATAAACCACCAAACATTGGTGACCTTGAAGAATCACAGCTATTGATGCAAATAGAAAAGGCTTCTCAAATAGGGAGAACTATAATTATGGGGGATTTTAATTATCCAGAAATAGACTGGAAAAATGGAACAGCAAATTCTTCTAAAAGTAGCAAGTTTCTGAACTTGTTGAATGACAATTTTTTGTCTCAACTAGTGCAGACCTCAACCAGAGTGGATGCGTGTCTGGATCTGATAATAACTGACAATGAAGAACTTATCTCGAACATCCAAGTTAGGGAGCACTTGGGGAATAGTGACCATAACATGGTATCGTTTGAGATTAATTCAAAAAAGCAATTTGGTATGAGTTCCACCAAAACACTGAATTTTAAAAAGGCAAACTTTAGCAGGTTTAATTCAGCCCTTGGTCTTGTTGAGTGGGATAAAATATTTTCAGGAAAAAACACAGAAGGTAAGTGGAATGCCTTCAAAGCAACATTGCAAAAATACACATCTAAATTTATCCCTGTTGGAAACAAATACAAAAGAAGCAAATTAAAGCCAATGTGGCTAACCAGTAAAGTAATTCATGAAATAAATAACAAGAAAGCGGCATTTAAACATTATAAAGCTGAGGGATCAGTAGAGGCATTTTCAGAATACAAAAATGCAAACAAAATCTGTAAAAAGGCTATCAAATTAGCTAGACTAGAGAATGAAAAAAATATTGCTAAGGAGAGCAAGAGCAACCCAAAAAAATTCTTTAAATACATTAATGGCAAAAAATTGAAGTCTGATAATGTTGGGTCCTTGTTATCTGAAACAGGTGAGATGGTCAAGGGGGACAGAGAGAAGGCAGATATGTTAAATAATTTCTTTTCTTCTGTTTTTACCAAGGAAGACCCAATGGACAAGAATCTGCAAACTACTTTTACAGAACAGTCACAGCAAACATGGGACTGGCTAACACAAGAAAAAGTGTTAAAACAATTGAATGGTGTTAAGGTAGACAAAGCTCCAGGGCCAGATGGTATACACCCACGGGTACTTAAAGAGCTAAGCCAGGCCCTGGCCAGACCGTTATATTTGATTTTCAGGGATTCTTTTATTTCAGGTATGGTGCCCATGGATTGGCGTAAAGCAGATGTGGTGCCCATATTTAAAAAGGGATCAAAGTCACAGCCAGGAAATTACAGACCTGTAAGCTTAACATCTTTGGTAGGGAAGCTGTTTGAAGGGTTGCTAAGGGAATATATTCAAGAATTCTGCTGGAACAGGAATATTATTAGCAGGAGTCAACATGGCTTTGTGAAAGACAGGTCTTGTCAAACTAACTTGATCGCATTTTATGAAAAAGTGAGTAATAATATAGATGCGGGAGCGGCAGTTGATGTGATCTATTTAGACTTTGCTAAGGCATTTGATACGGTTCCACACAAGAGGTTACTGTACAAACTGAATGTAATAGGCCTAGGGAAAAATGTTTGTGTGTGGATTAGAAATTGGCTGAAAGATAGAATGCAAAGAGTGGTAGTAAATGGCAAGTTCTCCAGTTGGATAAACGTGATAAGTGGAGTACCTCAGGGATCTGTCCTGGGTCCTTTTCTTTTTAATTTGTTTATTAATGACCTCCCAGAGGGCATAGGGAGTCATGTATCAGTGTTTGCCGATGACACAAAATTAAGTAAGGTAATAAAGTCTGAATTGGATGTGTCTTCATTACAAGAGGATTTGGACAAATTGAGTAACTGGGCAGGCAAATGGCAAATGAGATTCAATAGAGACAAGTGTAAAGTTATGCATTTTGGGTATAATAATAAAAATGCAACATATAGTTTAAATGGTGTTTCTCTGGGGAAATCTACAAATGAAAAGGATTTGGGAGTAATGGTAGACAATAGACTTAGCAGTAGCATGCAGTGCCAGCTGGCAGCTGCAAAGGCCAATAAGATATTGGCATGTATTAAAAGGGGTATTGACTCAAGGGAGGAAGATATTATTATGCCTCTTTACAGGTCCAAGGTAAGACCCCACCTAGAATATGCTGTTCAATTCTGGGCGCCCTTTCTGAAATAGGACATTATGGAACTAGAGAAAGTGCAGAGGAGGGCTACAAAACTAGTAAGGGGAATGGAAAGTTTTAGTTATGAGGAAAGGCTAGAAAAGTTAAACTTGTATACACTAGAGAAATGGCGTCTTAGAGGGGATATGATGACACTATATAAATATGTTCAGGGCCCATGCAAAGGGCTCTCCAAAGACCTGTTCATTAACAGAACAGTACATAGGACAAGGGGCCACCCACTTAGACTTGAGGAAAGGAGATTTAATCTACAACAGCGGAAGGGTTTCTTTACTGTAAGGACAATAAAGGTATGGAATTCACTGCCTGAGGAGGTGGTGCTATCGAATACATTAGGATGAAGTTGAAGATTAAACTAAGATTAAAGTTCAAAGGTCAGGTGGACCCTCTAGCCTATGGCGGAATAACTCCCCTCCCAAGTATTCATCCTAGTGAAACCAGTGGTTCCTGTGGGCCAAGCCCCTACCTGCCGCTGAGTGAAACAAGTCCTCTGCAGAGCACATTGATTCAACGGGATTTATCCAGTCTTTAAATGAGGGAGCATATGACTGTTTCCAAAATCTAGGGATAACTACTTTAGCAGCATTTAATAAATGTACAGTAAGAGAGTGAGTATAGTGATGAACAGGACGCAAAAGCGGATACTTTGTAGGTGTTCAAAAGGAGTGAAATGCCATGAATGAAGGGATTAAGGCGAACTGCATTAAGAAAGGGTTCTAGTGCCAGGACAAAGAGGAGGGAGGATAGGGGGCATCCCTGCCTAGTGCCATTCGACAGGGTGAGCGGCCTTGATAGAACCCCATTCACCTGTATGCAGGCCTCGGGAGAATGATATAGGGAAGCAATCCAGTGTAGCATACGCTCGCCCAGTCCAATGTGACGTAAAACGTGCATCAAAAATGGCCAACTCACCTTTCGAATGCCTTCTCAGCATCGGTAGACAATAACAGAGCAGGAAGACCACGAGTCCTAGCAAGGTGTATTAGATTGACAGCTTTAACAGTGTTATCCTTAGCCTCGTGGCCCGGGACAAAGCCCACCTGATCCTTATGGATGAGCTCCGGGAGAACTCGACCCAAGCGGATACTCAGAACTTTGGCAAAAAGCTTAACATCCACGTTCAACAAGTATATGGGTCGGTAGCTGGAACACTGTTCAGAATCTTTACCTGGTTTTGGCAAGACCGAGATAAAAGCATCAAGAGAACGACCAGACAAAAAGACCCGGGAGGTAGCGAGTTAAAGGTGTGAAGAAATCTCGTAGAATGTCCCGAAAGGTCTTATAGTAGGTGATGGTTAATCCATCTGGGCCGGACTCTTGCCAGTAGGGGTAGTTTTGTCAGCCCCCAGAACTTCCCGCATAGTGACCGGATCATCCAGGAGTGTCGCTACCGAGTGGGACAACCTCTTACTCATGTGAGACGTTGAGTAATCGGAGATGGTAGGTATGGAATCTGTGTGCAAAAATCTTGAAGAAGAAGCCTGGATTTTATAAAGGAACTGATAATATAGAAGAAATGATTCCGCGATTTCCTCAGTGCGGTGAAGAAGCACGTTAGAGGCGGAGCGTGATATTGCTTCCTCCTGAGGGCTCTCTCCAAAAGCCTACCGGGTTTATTGGCGTGAACATAATATGTACTACCCACCTGCTGACAGGCCCGTTGGAGATTATCATTAAAATAGAGGATAACTCAGCGCTAAGCTTAAGAAGTTCTTGATATTCCTCTGGGGAAAGAGTCAGTGTGTGAGTACATTCAATAGAAGAAATTCTGTCTAAAAGAAAAGTGAGACGGGCGGCCCTTTGTTTTTTACAGGGCAGGGCCCAAACTGATAAGGTGGCCACGAATCACTGCCTTATGAGCCTCCCACGTCACCTGAGGAGAAGTCTCCCCGGGGCGTTTTCAGCAAAGTAATGCGAGAGAGATTCACGGAGCTTCCGCAAGCAAAGGGGGTCCTTCAGTAAAGTCTCGTTGAGCCTACAAAAGGATTGGTGATAGGAAATGGAGGGAATCAAGAGTTGGAGCACTACAGGGGCTCCAAGTGATGGTACCTATCCGGGAAACAAGGACCAGGTGTAGGTGTCTGTGGGAGAGAAAAATATAGTCTAGTCTAGAGTATCTAGAATGTGGGGGGGGGGGAGAAAAAAGTATAATCTTTAGAACTTGGGTGGTATATTCTCCAAACATCTACCAATTGTGACTGATGTAGGGCAGATTTCACCTTTCGAATTCTAGAATAACGTACCATGGAGACACCTGTAGAGGAGTCCATGAGCGGGTTAAAAGTCAAATTGAAGTCACCCCGTAATATAATAATGCCATCTGCAAAGGACTCAAGATCCCTCAGGATGGAGTAAAGAAATAGGTGTTGGTCCCTGTTTAGGGAATATATGTTAGCAATAGGAACCTTCTTGTGACCAAGAGAACCCTTCAGGAAAAGAGTTCTTCTATCATGGTCAGACCAGGAGTCCTGTATTACTAAAGGTAGAGATCTGGAAATTAATATAGCCACTCCTCTGGTTTTTCGGAAGGGTGAGTGAGAATAGAAACTAGTGGGATATTGTGGATGGGAACAAGTGGGTGCCTTATCTCTATGGAAATTAGTTTCTTGGATTAACCCAATATGAGCCCTATGGGCTTTCAATTCCCCAAACATCCTTGACCTTTTGATTGGAGTGTTTAAGCCCTTAGCATTGATGGAGACAACATTAAGGGTAAAAGTAGTTTCAGTTAGTCTAGCCATAGTCAACGGGCAGTGGAGTAAACCTCATCAGAAGAGAGGCTACAGCCAGAGACCAGCCACAACACATCCGGACGAGACCCAGGGGAAGGAGACTCAGACAAAGCGGGAAAGAAGAGGACAGAAAGGGAAAGAGAAGAAACAAGAGGGAAAAAAAGGGACAGCGAAACACAGAACATGAAACCAGGGAAAAAATTCCCAAACACAAAGGGAAAAAGTCCCATATAGCAAAAATGTCTATGAGGTGGAACATTTCGAAAAAGAAAATGAAAAAGTACAGCTCCTGAGATATAGCGACGCAAGTGCGCCGCGGGGTAGTGACAGCGACCTCGGTTGTCCAGATCAATTACTTTATGTGCAAGCTTTGACATTAGCTTGCTCTGGGCAGTAAACTTAGCATCCAAGGCCTGCAAGGAGGCATGCAATGAGGCCTGGTCAAGTTTCAGCGTTTGGATCCTGGTCCCCTGGTGCCGGAGATCCTCACGTTTCTCAGAAAGCTCGTCTCGCACAGTGGGCCTGACCTGGTCCACCACAGATGCAAACTCTTTTATGATCTGAAGAGTGAAGGCGGCAAAGTCCACTTTGGTAACACCATCCCCTCCAGAAGAAACCGGTACATCTGCATCGTCAATCTCACCATCCGATGAGCAGGAAGTAGGGTCCGTGGCCAGGTATGTCAACACCATATCGGAGGACCGTGCCTGACCCGTAGGCCGAGGGATCATATAGTTGTTTATAGATTGTGAGATCCCGGGTCTGGTGTCTTTCGACGGACCAGGTGTCCGAGAGGACTTCTTGGCCGATTTAACCATAATATACATGTAGGTCCAAGAAGTGAGGTTTGTAGGTTTGTAAGTACTCGTGGAGCGGAGCCCAGGTAAAACACATCTACTCACATCGAGCACTGGCTCCGCCTTCTCCAAGAATTAATCCATGCTCTTATTCTATTATGTCCTACTATTCTTCTCCGAGATCCACTTTCAGTGGATATTATTGGCAGTCTTTTCTTTCTTATACCTCCTGCATAAAGGTGGCTGCCTTATTTTGTTTCCTCTTATTAACCCTTATAAGGGCCAGTTTATGCCACTTTAGGCTAGTGGGGTACCAAGATCTTCAGGACACAAACCTGCATGTCATCCAGATAACCAACTTTTCCTTTGCCTCACCTTCACATACAGTCACTAACAGCTCCCTGCAGTGCTCTTTGGTTTGGCGTCAGCTCAAAGAATCTCCACAAAGATCATGGCACTCCTGGCAACATGCATCCATTCATAAGCATTCTCACTGACTCTACAAATGGACAATCTTCTGATCAAACATACAGGTTCCTGGTGAGCTTTAAATCGCCTTTATTAGTAGTGGTCATTTAGTTACATATGTGTATAGTCAGGAAAACAATATTTTGGCTACTATAGTAAGTGTGCAAAAAGAGATTGTCTGAGCACCAAACCCTGATTTTACAAACAAGCAACATATGACTTGCTACAGCTAAAACAGTGGGGTTTAATGTCATATATTTTGGCCAAAGAAATGTAAAGCTTGCCTGCCCTGTCAAGACACCCCAGCTTAAGGCAAGTCCCTATCTGCCTCTAATGTGTGAACCTGTATTTTGCATAATGCAGTTAAAAACAGTGATTCCACCTTACCTCTACTGTGAACAAAACCCTTGTGAGGGAAAAGAGGGAGGCATTTATATCTTCCCTAATTATATCTTCACACTGTTTAGGGAGCTACCAACCAAAATACATACAAAAAATATGAAACATACAGGTTCCTAGTGATCTTAAAATAGCCTTTATTAATAGTCTTCAATTAGTTACGTATGTGTATAGTCAGGAGAGCATCAAGGACAATATTTTGGCTACTATAGTAAGTGTACAAAAGAGGTTGCGCATCAAATTCTGATTTTTTACAAACAACCAATCTATGACTTGCTACAAATAAAACAGTGTAGTTTAGTGTCATATATTCTGGCCAAAGATATGGAAAGGTTGCCTTCCCCATCAAGGCACCCCAGCTTAAGGCAAGTCCCTATCTGCCTCTAGTATGTGAACATGTATTTTGCAAAATGCAGCTAAAAACAGTGATTCCAACTTACCTCTACTTAACTAATAAGTAATCTCAAGTAGCAAAAATGTATTAAATATAAAAAAAATATATATATATATATAAAAACCGATTATTCACAATCCACAAGAATCGGAATGCCACTAGGGAGATGTGCATCAAACAGAAGCCGGCATAATCCTCGGTCAACCAAAACTCCTAGGGATACCGGTACCCTAATTCCAAAGGCCCTTGTGAATAATCTGTTTTTAGGTATATTTTATAATTACTTATTTATTGGTTACTTATTTATTGGTTATTCCTTTTTGCCATATAAGGATGCATGATTCCTATAATATATATATAAATTATATATATATATATATATATATATATATATATATATATATATATATATATATATAATGTGGAGCTGGTCTCCTGACAAGACCGTGATCCAGTCCTGTCTGACATGTAAGTTTGTATTATGAAAAGAGTTTCCTCATTTTGATATCTAATTCGGGTAATCCATTTTTTATCCTGAGAGTACTCCTACAACATCAAAGAGTCATTCCGGTGTCCCTGCTAGTAACTGTGTGAACACCTATATTTGAAAAAGTGGAGAAAGACAACTGTTTAACACGTAATTGTGGATAAGGGTAAGGGTTCCCCATGTTAATAAGTGTCTGATTGGAATCCCTTTTTCACTTTGAGAAGATCGGACTTTGTTGAGACCCTAGTATAATTGGTCCACATCAGTATTTGCAATGAGGATGAATAAGATCTTTTATCCACTGACACTGCCCCTTCTAGAAGGAGAATTATTTGCTGGATACAAGTAAATATTATTATTTATCCAGTTGATTATTGCATTATCAATTCATTCTCTTACCATCCTGTTTTCTTTTTTATGGTTCCTGTTGTGGTGACGAGAACTTGGAAATACTTCCCATCTACAAGCAATATTGTGCGTGAACTATTTAACCTTGGACATTGAATACAGATGCGTTGAAATTTTGTTGGTATGTAGAATGGAGCGCAGGGGTAAAATATTGTTGTTTTTAGCACCAAGGCAAAGAATCCTGTAGTCATCCTAATTTCACCTTTCTGGCTCCTTTGGACCTGGTTTGCAGATCTTCTCAATCTGTCAGTCCATGAACCGTTCCATCTTCTCTTGAGACTGATCCTTCTGACACAGAGTCCCATCTGGTACTAGCAGGTGGAAAGGCTAGTCTTGGCGATATTGCTCTTGAAGCCAGATACTAAGGAAAAAAAGGGTTTTTCTGGGAATGTCATATCCACCATGATCCAAGCTAGGAAGCCTATTTCTTCCAAATCGTATCATAGGATCTGATCCATCTTTTACCAGTGGTGCCCTGACAAGGATATGTCTGCTCATACCTGTGACTTCCTACAGACTTGGTATTTTTTAGATCACAGCTCTCTGTCCTCTTCCAGAAGCATATTGTTATTAAAAATTTGTTTAATGGGTGGCTCACTTCTTCCTTTCTTTAGGGATCATGTGCTCCAGTAGGGCCTTAACTTGGTCTTGGGATTTCTTCCGAGACCTCACTTTGAACTTCTTTCATCTGGTTCCTTATGTTTTTGATGCTTAAAAGGTCTTTTAGCTTCATTTCTGTTCTAAAGGTTGCTGAGTTACAAGCAGAGTCGTGTAATCCTCCTTTCCTGGTGTTTCACCAGAACAAGGCGGTGCTAAGTACCTCTCAAAGTTTCTTAGTTCCACATTAACAAGGATATTGTCCTTCCTACATTTTTGTCCTGACCTTTCCTCCAAACAGTAAAAGGATCTTCACCTGTTGGATGTGGTTTGATGCCATAAGTATTATGTGCATCGTACACAGCCTTTTGGAAAGGTAGTTTACCTCTTTGTCAATCCTGTAGGTTCTAGAGCATGTCAGGCTGCTTCCAAAGTCACTATTGCTTCTTAGATCAAGGCTACCATACTCCAAGCGTATGTTATCAGGGAGAGACCTGTTGCTTTCAGAGTTGCAGTGCATTCCACCTTGTCTGTGAGTACCTCCTGGGCCTGCAAGAATGAGGCCTTTGCTGAAGAGCTGTGCAAGGAGGCAACATGGTCCGCCTTGCACACTGTCACCAAACCCTACTGTGTCTGTGTTCTGGCCTCGCCTGAGGCTATCTTTGGTCGGAAGGTCATTCAGGCTGTTGGGCCTATTTAAGGAATCTTTTCTTCTGGATATACATTCTTCAATAGTTTAAGCCCTGTTGGCTCTTGTTTGGTTGTTTGCTATTTCAGTTTGGTGTCCTTTGCCAGTGAGATGGCTCAGTTGGTTGATGCACCAGCTGTAGAATCTCTAGGTACTGTAGAACCTTCTGTAGAAACTGCAGGTTGCAGGTTCTAGTCCTGGCAAGGACAGCCCAGTCTTTAACCCCTCTGAGGTAGATGAAATGAGTCCAGGACATACTTGAAAACAAGAGACAATCTCAGTGTATTCTTTCTGGTAAAATACTTTCACAAAAAAAAATTATGCCAGTTTAGTCCTGTGGAATACTGATATTCTGTGGGAAGTTTTTCTCTTTTCACTCTCTGTTTTGGTATTTTCCCATGGTTCCTGTGTTCCATATAGTAGTAAGAGAGAATAGGATTTTAGCGACCTTACCGTAAATCTTTCTATCTTAATCCATGTAAAACACAGGACTCCCTGTTTTTTTTCAGGGGGTTTCCTTCTTCTCTTGCAGCTTTTGGTAATGTCTATGTGCTAGACAGGAATTTGAATAGGTGAGGGGCTAAGCTGGAGTAAGACAAGGGAGTCTCCACTTTAAAGGGCTTTTTTCTTTTAAAAGTGCCCTGCCCCTGGAGAAAAAGCACTCAGCCCCATTGTTCCTGTGTTCCATATGGACTAAGAGAAAGTGATTTAACTGTAAGTTCACTAAAATCCTATTTTCTTTTGTTTAAATATATGTTCATCCTCAATATCATCTTCAGCCATTTTTGATTCACTGCAGTATGAAGGCCTTCTCAGCAAGTTTCCAGAACCTTCTTTTTGTTGCCAGTGTGTACCAACAAATTTGGTAATTTCATCTGCCCATCTCGTCTTTGGTCTTCTTCTGGGGTGTTTAGTATAGAGTGGAATCCTTTCCCAAAATTTGTTTGGTCCAACTACTGTCAGATCTTCTTGCTATGGGGCCTGCTCATTTCCATTTTAGGAGATGTAGTCTTTCAGTGATTTCATAGACCTTTATTTGCTGACAAATCCATGCACATGTTTATCGGTCTCTTTGTTGTGGTTGGAGCTTGACACTCCATACTTCTTTGTATGACTGAGTTTTTTATGGCTTTGTAACATAGTTGGCGAGGCAGAGAAAAGACATGTGGCCATGAAGTCCAGCCCATGCCAAAAACACCCCTGTTGATTCAGGGGAAGGCAAAAAAACCCTGAAGCCATTTCCAATTTAGCCCCATGTGGGTAAAAAAAAATCCTTCCTGACTCCATATGGCAGTCAGATAGTTCCCTGGATCAAGAACCTATCTTCATTGAAACCATCTGTCATAATTTTCAATATTGTTCTGTGCTAGATAGGCATCCATTGTGTTTTTGAAACTGTTACATTATCTGCAAGAACAACATTCTGATGCAAAGAATTTCATAGTGTTACTGCCCCTGCCTTTGTTTTAGTCGAAAGTGCAAATACATTTTACAAATAATGGCTTTGGCTTTCAGTATCCATGTTTCTCAACCATATCAAAGAACTTGTTGGACACAATAGTTAAAAACCTTTCACTTGACGCAGAGTTGTAAATTTGTCTTACAGACATTACTACTAAGTTTTCCAAAGGCTTGTCATCCCCATTTTATTTGTCACTCAATTTCTATCATGGTGTTTCCATCTGTTGACATTTTCTGTCCAAGGTAAATAATACTTGTTCACTTTTTCTAGTTCTTGTGTATGTACTGTGGTTTTCCTTGGTATCGTAAATTTGCTAAATGTCTTGTTTTGTACATATTTCCTGTTGTAGCTCTTCAATGCATTTTTGCAGTTCTTCAGGACTACTGGCGAAGAGTATATCATCTGCAAAACATAAGTGATATACTGTAGGTAGTCTTCATTGATCTTAAAGGGATAGTAATACTTTAATATTACTAATCCCCATAGTGTAGCTATTTGAAAAATAATTCAATTGCCCCCAGTGTCGTCTCTCAAACCTTTATGGTTTGAGAGATAACCATAAGCAAAGTTCCCCCCTCCCTTCCCCTTCCCTGAAGTCAGCGTTATTTTCATCAGGCGTCTCTGCAGTTGAGCTGAGATCGCGTTAGTAAAAAATTATTATTTCACTGAAACGGTCTTCTACGTCTGCTTGTTTTTTATATAGATACTAGTTGAAGAGCCCGTTACACGGCCACAGTGCCATTGCCAGCCGGTCGCGGGGCAGTCATACACAGTAGAGACTGCCCACATCGTGGCTGATACAGTGCCAGCCAGTCGCGGTGCAGTCATGCTCAGTAGAGACTGCCCACGCTGCGGCTGATACAGAGCGGGATGCTCCTTCAGAGCGCCCCGCTCTGTATCAGCCTCATCATGGGCAGTCTCTACTGTGCATGACTGCAGCACGCGCAGCAGTCTCTACTATGCAGGACTGCGTCGTTACAAGCTTTCTAGCGAATTATTATATAGGATACCAATCACTAACTGCAGCTGGGCTTAAGGATAATGGTGGTGTTTAACCTCTTGAGTAACATGCTTACAAAAGCTATGTGCTGCACCATTGTCTCGTACTCAGTTGGTTAATTTAGGACCACACAATTATGATATGGGGAGCATGTATATGTTACAAACCACAGCAACACCAAACCACTTCTACAAACATAGTTTTTTTTTATTATTGGAGAGTTGTTTTTTTTGAGAAATGAACCAGCCTCAGGGTAGTGGATGCAATGATGAGATAAGTTGTGGTTTGAGTATAGACATTATGTGGGAACTTACAGGAAATCTCTTATAAACACAGTTCCTGTAATGTGTTTTCTATTGTACATACATTATGCAAAAGTGATCTTCATTAATGCTTTTGGTACATCTGTGCGATAATGATAATGTATTGTTTGAATATAGCTTTAGCACAAAAAAGGAAATTAACTGGGTAGCCAAATATTTTTAAATAAGTAAAACTTTAGCATTTTCACTGCAGTATTTGCTTTCAGTGGATTGTGGATTAATATGCTGCTTGCCTTTTTGATATTTTTTAAAGTAGAACTAACATCTCCAAATCATATCTCTACACTTACCTTACTAATGCCAGACAATCCCAATGGCCCTTAAGAAATGTGTCCTTGTTACAAGAGATAGCATCTTTAGTCAATCCTGGGTACAGGGCTATAACTACTGGGCATGCAGAGGGTGCAGTTGTGTCTGTACTGCCAGGGACCAGCATCCAAGGGGGTCCTCTTTGCCCCAGGGTCCAATAGGTCCTAGTTATGCTTCTGTTAAACTGTTTTTTGGATTATTTGCCCCAGGGTCTTCCTGTGTTTAGTTATGCCACTTACCAACTTTATGAACTGAAATTCACATTCTGTTGGTTACATGAGTCGATTACCCTTAAACAGCATATGTTTACTAAAAGTACACTAACTTACACAAAGCTAGGAAAATATGTGAGAAAAGTACACTAACTACACAAAATAAAGAAGCTAGGAAAATATGTGAAAAGTATGGTTTTTCAGAAGGTTTTCAAATATTTAATTTTTCACAATTTTTTGTACAATGTTTTAACCATCTGGCACTCACAGGGTTAAGCAAGCTTAAAGAAACAAACAAAATAGTCTGAAATATGAATTTCATATATCTCCTTAGTATACTGATACCGAATACATATAGGTGCACAGATGTTCAATTCCCTGGGGCTAAAAATTGTTAACACCACATAGCAGAATGTCAATTTACATTTTCATGTAGATAGGAAAAATGCACAAACTTTCAATCGTAATTACCCATAACATCAAAATGACAACATAGAACCACACATTTCTTGAAGGTAGATATTTCACTTCATCAAATCATTTTTTTTGCCTTTCTACCACTAGCCTGGAATGCACAATTGAGAATTCAGAAGATGGAGCTAAAGGAAAAAATAGGCACTTTATACTTTTCCACTCTTTCAAAAGATACCAAAGTCTTTGAAAACTATGGCATTTCCTACTATATTAATTAGCTACTTGTCTTTGAGGAAGAGTTGGTCCCATTGATACAGTGTGATCTGACATATTGTAGGTGGCGGCAGAAGCACAAAACTGCACCAATTATAGTCTCTCATTTTCTTAATGGTATCAAATAGGGTGTCACATATCTTTTTATCTCTAGACTAATGTGCACAACTATTTGCAGAATGAGCTACGATAGGAAAAACACACTTTTGTAGAAACAAAAGAACAAGAAGGCGCTCCTGCTGTATTAATGTTGTAAAACTGCTTTACACCAACCCTCCACCAATATAGGAATTGCACTCACACTTTTCAGGGCTGCTTCTCTATCCAACCAGTTGGTAGTCAATAGTATTTAAAAGAACAAACAAAGAGAGGGGGCGCCCAATAGTACCTATTACAGTTGTTGACACTTGAATTAGAAAAGCATATATTATACTCACAAAGGTGATGGTTGTGAAATACAACATAGCAAGCATACAAGGAAATTCTTAAACCTGTCCTTGTTCAGGTTATGGATACAGTATGTTGCTCAATCAATCCAATAAAGTTATACAATTAGTCTTTTAAAGGGATAGTAATGTTTCACAAAAACAGCATCTCCAATTAATCTTCATTGTATTTGTGCCATAGAGAGTGTTGTTTTAATACTCTCAGAGTTGCAGTTCAAGAGTAATTGAATGATAAAGTATCCCCCTCCCTCCCCTTTTACCTAGTGTAAGCCACCTCTCCTCAGATGTGGAATCTGGTCCACAAATCGGACAGCTCACAGCAAGGGACAATCTTCTTACTGTGAGAACAATGAAAGCCCTGCCTCCATTGACAGGTTTTTCTCTTATGATAATTGAAGATTGTCCCTCTCTGCAGTCCACTTGGACACCATCCTGCTGCAGCTGAGCAGTTACATCAGTAAAAGGGGCGGGAAGGGGATCCATTATCATTCAGTTACTCTTGAACTACAACTCTGACAGTAATGAAATAACACTCTCTATGGCCCAAATACTATGAAGATTAATTGGAGCTGCTTTTATTATGAAACATTACCATCCCTTTAAAAGAATAATTGTATAACACTAAAAGCTGTATTAAAGGGTATTCAGTGGGATGTACAAATATGTGCATCAATATATATACCATTGGGCAAATTAAGACCAGTGTGGACTAATAATGAGTTTTGCAGGGAAATGAGTATTAAGAAGCAGGCTTTTAAAGTGTTTAAGTCAGACGGGTCAGATGCATAATTTAAAAAATCTAAAGAATGTAATACAATCTGCAACCAAGTAATTAGGCTAGCTAAAACTGAAAATGAGAGATGTATTGCAAAAGAAAGCAAGACAAAACCTAAACAATTATATGAGTATATTAATAACAAAAAGGTTAAGGTTGATATTGGTAATTTTAAAAATGAGACAGGTAAATTGATTAGTGAGGATAAGGCTATGACTGATACCTTAAACACATTCTTTTTAACTGTATATACAAATGAAGCAACAATGACATGCTATGGGCAAACTGGCAAAACCACAGAATTTCCTCCATCATGTACATGGCTTACCAATGACAAAGTCCAAAAGAGACTGGAAAATGTTATGGTGAATAAAGCATCTACATCTGAAGGTATACGTCCAAAGGTGCTTAAGGAACTTAGTTCAGTAATAGCAAGATCATTATACTTAATATTTATTGACTCACTTTCATCAGGCATAAATGTAAATGGAGGAAAGCTGATGTAGTACCATTGTTCAAAAAGGGGGCAGAACAGAAAATTCTAGACCTTTGAGCTTGACTTCCATTATGGGTAAAATATTAGAAGGGTTACTAAATGACAGTGTTCAGAACTATGTGACGACAGCATAGTAATATAGTTGAGGAGGCTGAAAAAAGACATACCTCCATCACGTCCAGCCCATGCCAAAACAACCCTGTTGATCCAGAGGAAGGCAAAAAACACCCACTGAAGCCATTTCCAATATAGACCCAAATGGGTAAAAAAAAATCCTTTCTGACTCCAAATACCAGTCAGATAGTTGCCTGGATCAATAACCTATCTGCATTGAAGCCATCTGTCAGAATTCTCAATATGTTCTAGGCTTGATAGAAATCCATTGCTTTTTTAAAGCAGTTACAGTATCTGCAAGTAAACATCCCGAGGCAAAGAATTACATAGCTTTACTTGCCTTACTGTATAAAATCCCTGCCTTTGTTTTAGTATAAAGCGCCTTTCCTCTAGCCTTAATGGATGACCTCTCGTTCTTAGCTCAGCTCTTTGTGTAAATAATTCATCTGATAATTCTTTGTATTGACCTTGAATGTATTTGTAAATGGCAATCATATTACCCCTTAGATGTCTTTTCTCTAATGCAAACAAACCCAGTTTGGCTAGTCTCTCTTTATAACTCAGATTCTCCAATCCCTTTATCAGTTTTGTTGCACGTCTGTGCAGTTTTTCCAGTTGAACAATGTATTTTTTAAGAACTGGTGCCCAAAACTGTACTCCATATTTCAGATGAGGCCTAACCAAGGATTTATATAGAGGTCGAAGAATAGCATCCTTGTGCATCTACGCCTCATTTAGTCTATCAGCAGTCCTAAATATTTCTCTAATGAGGATTTCCTAAGTAGTTTCCCAAAAATGTCATATGATCTTGCATAAAATCACTTATTTTTGTAGAACAACATTTTCTATAGAATATACAACAAAAACATGTCCGTTGTGTATGAAACAATGCCAGTATTGCCAGGCAAAGGAGAGGGGCAAGGACGGGGCTAAACTATTCACCAGCATCGTATGGGGTAAAGAATATTTGTTGCATACAACAACAAAAAATGTTGTGCAAAAGACATTTGTATTTTAAAGGGATAGTAATATACCACAATAAAAGCAGCTCCAATTAATCTTCATAGTATTTGGGCCATGGAGAGTGTTATTTCAATACTGTCAATACTGAGTTTTAGTTCCAGAGTAATTGAATGAAAAAATATCCCCCTCCCTCCCCTTTTACTGATGTAACACTGCTCACCTCAGAGCAGCAAGACTGTCCGGATGTATAGCAGGACAGTCTTCAGTGATCATAAGGAAAAACCTGAAAAATCTGTCAAGGGGGGCAGGGTTTTCCTTATGCTCACAGTAAAAAGATTGTCCCTTGATGTGATCTGTCTGGTCAAGGGAGCAGATTCTACATTTGAGGGAAGGTGGCTTACACTAAGTAAAAAGGGTGGGGGGATACTTTATCATTCAATTATTCTTCAACTATATTTATATTACTGAGCCCAACAACACCATACTTTAAAATGTTGTTTTAAATGACAAAAGCTATTTCACTGCTTCTTTGAATATGTGGAACCCTTGAGAGGAGTTTTAACCAAACCAGAAAAGAAAGATTTACATGAGGAAACTAAATGGAGTCCTTCCATCTCTAACCACTGTTCCCCAAAGTTTGATCCCCCAGGTGCAAGCACCAGTGGGTCTTGCTGATGATCCACTAATTAATGGTAGTAATCACATTTATATGGATGGCAGGAGTTAGGATAAAGAGTAGTCAGGATACAGACCAGTAGTCTGTGTAGGAGACTTCTGGAAACAAAGCCAAGTGTCAGGAAGCCAAAAATCGGGAGAAGCCAAAGATAGAACTGAGTCACAACCAAAGAGAACATACTCACTACTGGAACTCAGGAGAGAACCATCCAAGGAACCCAGAGTTTAAATAGCCAGTTAAGAAGCCAAAGCTGCTTAGGGGAAAAATGATCATTGTGGGAAGCCTCAACATGGCCGCAATCAAGAGTCCAGAGGGAAAATTGAGGAAAGGGTGTGGAACACATTTAAGTCCCCCCCATGGTGAGTCCTGACATGAAGGCCTCACTAAAAGGGCTATGTCCTTTTTATCTTCCAACTATTTTAGCCTTTCTTCATGGTAGGCTTTAGTAACAGCTTAGCTTAGTTTTAGTTCTGTCAGCTCCATCTGTCCTTTTTCAGTGTTGTATTGCCTTGTTGCCAGATGAAGACCTTTTTGCAATTGGTGGCTTGTGCTTACCCTGTCTTTCAGGTTCCCAATCCCCTAAGGGACCCAAGTACTGGAAGATCTTCAGAACAATCTTTTTGAGCCTTCAGTTTCAGTATCTCTTTATTTATTGACTCTTAAAGGGATAGTAATACATTGAAATAATTCCATTTAATAATGTACCTAGTAAAAAATGGATTAATTGTGCAGTGTCTGATCTCTCAAACCTTTATGGTTTGAGAGATATCAGCTTACAAAGTTCCCTCTTCCATCCCCTTGCACTGACGTCAGCTTTCTATCTTGCAGACTGAGATCCCAATCCACAGACCATCCTGCGGCTCTTCGGGAGGGCCAAAATAGCAATCTTTAAAATGAATACTTCATTTGAACGGTCTGCAACGTGTGCCTGGTTTGCAAGCACACATTGTAGACCGTTCAAATGAAGTATTTTTTTCTGCTGTCCAATATAGGTTACTGGTAACTTCGGGATTGGGTTTATCTGTATGTCTGTTGGGGTTTGGAGCAATTGGGTTTCTGTGGTAAATGTACCCTTTGTTTGCCATTTTGGGCACTGTTGAGGGGTTTATTACACTTTCCTTACTGGGTTTAGTGTTTATTCCTTTATTTGAATCTTCTCTAATATATTTTTCTACTGTTTAGACACTTTTTAATTTTTTGATGTTATTTGAGTTCGGCTCTCCATGCTCCATTCACCTCTATAGGACTTTACAGTTTGGGACATATCTCTACAACCACTCATCATATCGACTTCAGCGGCTCATTTTGTTTGTCTACCCTTGTTCTGTCATCCGGTTCATGTTCTGAGTGTGTTGGGGGACTCGGGGCTTCGAACTCTGTTTTTGGGGTACTTGAAGGGAAACTACATTTCCCATGAGTGCCTATTTTGCACACTCATTTCTGATTGGCTCCAGTCACGGATGCCATTTTCTTCTTTCCCTTCACGGGTATCCTACGCAGGGCTTGGACTCCCTTTCTCTCAGCAGATTAACCCTCCACCTGCCAGTTAAGTGCATTTTCACTATTTCTGGGGTGAAATACTTAATCTTACACATTTGGGTTTTGCTTATACTTTCAGTTGTTTGTACCTGTGAGGATGTAACCTCCGTTGGAACTTGGGGCTAGACCTAAGACTACGGATACTGGGATGTCTGTGACCCCCTTTGGGCATTGTTCCTCATGTCAATCAGGGCTTCCTAGAGAATACTCAGGTCATTTATGCCTTTCATGCGCTGCTGCCCTGGCATCTCCCCCAGGGACCTCCAGCCATGCACTAGAGCCACTAATCACGGTGCCCGTGATCCCTTTCTGTCACTCTCGCTTGTGGTGCTCTCCTATTGGCTGAGGAGGTTTGGCCCGCCCCCGGTGACCTTTTTATACCCAGCCATTGACACTTGTCACTTGCCCTTTCGTGGTGTTCCTGAGCCAGTGTTGCTGTTGCTGTCTTCAGTGGATCCTGATTCCTGCGTACCGATTTGGCCTGTCCTGACTACGCTTCTGTGTTCTTGTTCCGTGATTCGACCCGGCCTGGCTGACGTTCCTGATTTATGACTGATCTGGCTTGTCTGAGGACCACCTCCATGTACCGACCCGGCCTGGCTGACGTTCCTGCTTGTGATTGATCTGGCTTGTCTGAGAACCACCTCTGTGTACCGATTCAGCCCGGCTGACTTCCTTCTCCGTGATCTGGACCAGCTTGTTCCTGTGACCTGCGTGTACAGCTTCTTGCTCCACTGTCGCCGTTGCGACATTCTGACTTCTGCTGAGGCTGAGTACCGGACTGTTTGTATCTCGCCACAGTACTCCTTCTGTGTTGGGCATCCTGTGCTGAGTCTCCGTTACCGACTGCTGAACTGTGCCTCTGTTAAGAGCCTCCTTGATACTTGCAGAGCATTTTTCATTCTCGCTAAGCTTGATTCCTATGAGCTGCTTAACCTGTTCAGTGCTGGCATACCTTTTGTGAGCCTTTACGCTTATTGCTGAGCCTATTCCTGTATACTGCTACTATTGTCGAGCTGGCCGCGTTGTACGCTTATTTGGATGGCAGCTTAATCCTCCACCTAGCAGAGTAGTCAGTATTGCTTACCGTGTCCGGTGTGGCGCTATTGGCTTCAGCGATTGTCTCCGGTATACGCCCGTGGGGGCTATTGGTTCACCTCTCGTGCAGCACAGAGTGGCCTCCGGTGTACGCCCGGGGGGCTATTGGCCATCTCTAGCATTTCAGCAGTCTCAGTATTACGCCTGTGGGGGCTATTGGCTTAAGCTCTTGCAGGTTCCTCCGGTATACGCCTGTGGGGGCTAAAGGCTCGAATCACTGTATTGCTGGTTTCCATTATTACGCCCATGGGGGCTATTGGCCAGTTCTTGCAATCTAGCAGTCTCCAGTAGGGATGCCCGTGGGGGCTACCGACTCTAGCACTAACTTCCATTGTGGTCTTCATCGCTACGCCCGTGGGGGCTGTGCATCGCTATTATCTAAGGCAGTACTGACTGTGCATTCAGCCTCCTGTGCACTACCATCAACAGCTTTATCACCACCTTGGGCGTGCCAAACTCCACTGTTGAGACTGACTTTGTCGTATTAACCCTTGAGTAGCCTGGCTACTGGTTACCTATCAGTATCTGTTACCATTACCATCCTGTTCACCTACTTACTTGTGATAGCTACTCTGTTAGTGTTCGCTATTCCTATTGTCGCCTGTAGATGGCGTTCCTTGTTATTTCTTTTTAGTAAATAAAACTGTGTTTTATTTTACCGGCTGGTCTGAGTGTCTTGAAAACCGTAACACCACTGTGGATGCAGGAGTTTAAAGCCACTACTAAAGACTTAAAATCTACCTTACAACTCCTTCCATCCGAACTTCAGGGGGTCTTCCAGTCCTGGCAGCCCCCTACTTCTATCAGGTCTTCCCTACCTATGCCGCAGGGTGTACCTGACGTATCAGATTCCTCTGAGGAGAAATTGTTGGTGGACTCAGATGAGGGTGAAGGTTCTGTGGTGGTATGATCCTGATTGGGGCTGTCCTCAATGCTTTGAACATTCCACTGGTTTCTGAGCTTCCTAAGGACTCTTCTGATGTGTTTACTGAACCTAACAAGCAGTCTACCTTCTTTCCACCTAACTCCACTCTTGATCACCTTGTGTTAGATGAGTGAAAGAACCCTGATAAGAAATCTACTGTGTCTAGAAAGTTTGCTAAGTTATATCCCTTCTCTGAAGAGTCCCTAGCGCAGTGGGCTCAGCCTCCTAAGGTGGACGCCCCAGTTTCTAGACTTTCTAAGTCCACTGCTTTGCCTGTGGAGGACGCGTCTGTCCTCAAGGATTGGACTGACAGGAAACTTGAGGCCTATCTAAAGGCCATCTTTGCTACTGCAGGCTCATATTGCGTCCCTCATTTGCAGCTGCTTGGGTGAACAGGGCCATTGCAGTCTGGACTGAACAGCTAATTGTAGCTGTCCGTCAGGGTGCTCCCACTTCTGACTTGTTGTGGCTTCTGGCCAACATTTCTGAAACTCAGCACTATGTTTCTGCAGCTATCTTTGATGCCATTCGGTTGGTGACTAGGGTTTTTACCATGTCTGTGGTTGCCAGACGGGCTCCCTGGCTTAAGATCTGGTCTGCAGATACTACCTCCAAGAAAGCCTTAATTTTGTTGCCCTTTTTGGGAATGTCCTTGTTTGGGCCAGAGCTTAAGGACCTCATCAGTGAGGCCACTGGGAGTAAGAGCACAGTCTTGCCAAGAGTAAGCCTCAGGCCAAACATAATCGGCTTTTTCATCTCTTTCAGGCTGAGGTGCGCTCCATGAACCAGGTGGTTCCCCAGGCTCCGCGTTCCTCCTCCAAGCTCAAACAACAATGGAGGCCCAAGCAGACCTCCACCAAGCCCAAGAATGCCAAACCTCCTTCAGGGTGACTCGCCGAACCCCAGACCCCATGCACTAGTCGGTGGCCGACTGAACCATTTCTTCAGTGTCTGGACAGACACTGTGGCAGATCCATGGGTTTTACAGGTAATCTCAGAGCGGTACAGGATCCCTTTCACCTCTCTTCCTCCGTTCAGGTTCTTTCCTTCTCACACTCCTCAGGGAGTAGAGAAGCTCCGTCTTTTCAATGGCACCATCCAGACCCTTTTGGACAAGGAGGTCCTGGAACCGGTTTCCGAGCTTGAAATAGGTTTGGGTTTCAACCTGTCGTGGTTTCCAAGAAGGACGGCGGCTGTTGTCCGATTTTGGACCTCAAGGATCTCAATTCCTTTGTGGTCAGAACTCATTATCCCCAGGAGTCCCTAAGGACGGTGAATGCGGCCATGTGTCCTGGGGAATTTCTCCCTTCTCTGGACCTTCAGGATGCCTACCTCCATATAGCCGTCCATCCAGAGAGCCGACAGTACCTCAGGTTTGCCTGCGACCAAGGGCATTTTCAGTTTTTTGCTCTTCCCTTTGGTCTGACTACAGCACCCCAGGTCTTCAATCGTGCTTTAGTTTCCGTCCTTCACAGGGTCAAAGACTGCATTCATGCAATTACCCATCATAGGTGTATCCTGAACATGGACAAGTCAGATTTGATTCCATCTCAACGACTGGTCTTTCTGGATCTTCTCTTCGACACCATGAAGGGCATAGTGTTTCTCAATGGCTCACACGAGGGAACTTCAGAGGTTCGTGATCCAGGTCTGCAAGGGAAGGACGGATCTCCTGAAGATGTCAGTCTATCTACCTCTTCATGTGGTGCTGAGTCTGTCGTGGTGGCTCATCCTCTCCAATCTCCTGAAGGGCAGGCCCTTCCTGTTTTCCTTCTGGATAGCCATGACAATGGAAGCCAGCCTCTCCGTCTGGGGAGTGATCCTGGGTCACCTGAACGTCCAGGGTCGGTTGGTCTATGGAGGAGTCTCTCCTTCCCATCAACATGCTGGAGCTTTGAGTGATATTTCATGCTGGATGTTCAAGCTCGAAGGATGTCCAGTTCGAGTCCAGTCCGATAATGCCACGGCCGTGACTTATATTAACAAGCACGGCGGAACAAGATGTCTTGCAGCTTGGTTAGAGGTCAAAGCTATCTTATCTTGGGCAGATGAACATGTTCCTGCCATATCAGACATTCATATTCCTGGAGTATACAATGTTCTAGCAGTCTTCCTAAGTCGGCACAGTGGAGAGTGGGAACTGCATCAAAATCTGTTCTGCCACATTGTCCAGAAATGGGGACCTTCTTGCGTCAACCCAATGGAGACAAGACACAACCGGAAGGTTCCGTTGTTCTGCTCCCGCTGGAGGGACCCTCTAGCTCTGGCAGTGGATGCCATGATGATTCCATGGTGATTTTCTCTGGCATACATCTTTCCTCCCATTCCTTGCTACACAGGGTGTTGAGGAAACGGCATCTAGAGGGCTCTCCAGTTATTCTGATAGCTCAGTACTGGCCTCGTCAGACTTGGTTTCCCGGAGCTCCGGGATCTCTCTGTGGCGGAGCCCTTCCAGTTTCCTGCTGTCCGGATCTTCTTCTACAGGGATATCTGTGGGAGGAGGATGTAGACGGTCTGGGTTTGACGGCATGGAAACTGAATCCTCAATTTCTCTGTCGTCCAATACAGGTTACTGGTAACTTTGGGTAGGCGATCCGCCCCTTTAAGTAGGCAGGAACAATTCTAGAATTGTAAGCAGGGGGTGGAGCCTACCTTCCCTCCTTGGCTGCCGGTAGCCAACCAGCTCCAGAAAGATTTATTCCTTGGTGAAGATAACACAGGCAAGAGAACAGTTCTGCTATAGCTTTAGAAATGTTGTATTTTCGTTAGAAATGGAATACCACCATTAGGCGGATTACCATAACTGACAATGCCCTTAGATGTGGCTAGCTCAGTAACCAGGTGCTTTTTGTGGTCCTTAAGCCCTGGGGAGAAAATCTTGGGTACAAGTGCTTTCCTCAGGGGTTGCCCACCGAGGCTTCTTCTTACTACATGGTAATCTGAAGACAGAAGATCTGCAGGAAAGGTGAGCAACCCTTTGAGTGCTGCAGGTCCACATGTCCCACAGTGCCCCTCCGCACAGGGTTTTTTTTCCTTGGAGTTACTATTGCACACTCCTGCACTCATTGGGTCTATATGTATGTCTGTTGTGTGTTTTGGAGCAGATTTATGTGGTACTTAACCCTTTAGCTGCTGGTTTGGCATTCATTTTGGGAGGTTTCTGACATTTTTCCTACTGGTTCAGTATTTTTTGGGGTATCCTAACATGTTCTAGTGATGTTTCATGTCTTAATATTACACCTTCAATTTTGTAAAATTTGAGTTAGCTCGATTTACCGCATTGCTTCATTCACTCCTATGGAACTGTACAGTTTGGGACATATCTCTGCAACCGTTTAACCTAGCGACTTCAGAGATGGCTCATTCTTCTTGTCTGCCCTTGCTCTATCATCCGGTTCATGTTTCCAGTGTGTTGGGGGGCTTAGGGGGCTTTGGGCACTGTTGGGGTACTTTTTCTGGGAAAACTACAGTTCCCATGAGTGCTTGCTTCGCGCGCTCGTTCCTGATTGGCTCCCGCCGCGGCAGCCATTTTGTGCTATTTCCAGAACGAGTATCCTACAAAGGCCTTGGACTCTCCTTATCTCCTCTGCTGATTAACCCTTCTCCTGCCTGTGATTTCTAGGGTGAAACTTTAATCCTACACACTGTAATTGGGTGATTTATTGTACTGTAAGGTTATTGACACTGTGAGAATGTCTATACCATTGGAGCTTGGGGCCAGACCTAAGACTAAGGATGCGGAGTTCTCTGTATCCCCTATTGCACATTGTTCTTCCTGTCATTCAGGGTTACCTAGAGAATTCTCTGGTCATTTATGGCCAGCATGTTCTGATGTCCCTGAGAGTCTTCCATGGACCTCCAGCCATGCATTAGAGCCAGTTTGGGTGCAAGAGTTCAAGGCTCTTTCCATCCCAGTTACAGAGGGTCTCCCATTCTTGGCAGACCCCCTCCTCCGTCAAGTCTTCCCTTCCAAAACCTCAGGGTGTACCTGATGTGTCAGATTCCTCTGAGGAGGAACTGCTGGTGGATTCAGATGTTGAGGAATGTTCTGCGGTGGGCTCCTCTCACTTTTTTGGGGATCCTTTTGAGGCTGGTCCTGAGTCCACGGCTGAGGGCCTGATCAGGGGTGTTTTAAATACCCTAATCATTCCCTTAGTGCAGGAGGTTCCTTCTGACCCTTCTGATGTATTTCAGGAGCCTTTCTCAACCTCTTACCTGCTTTCCACCTAACCCCACTCTTGACCACCTTGTGTCGGAAGAGTAGAAGTCTCCGGGCAGAAACCGTCTGTCCCCAAGAAATTTGCCAAGCTTTATCCCTTCTCTGAGACTGCGCTTGCTTAGTGGGTTCATCCCACCACAGTGGATGGTCCTATCTCCAGGCTATCTAAGTCTACTGCCTTGCCAGTGTCTGATGCATCTGCTGTAAAGGACTGGACTGACAAAAAACTTGAGGTTTCCCTCAGGTCCATCTTTGTCACTGCTGGTACTGCCATGCGTCCAGCATTCCCTGCAGCATGGGTGAACGGTCTGGACTGAACAGCTCACCCTTGCTGTTCGTCAGGGTGCTCCTACTTCGGATATGTTGCGCATCCTTGCCAAAATTTCTGAGGCTAAGCACTATGTTTCTGCTGCCTTATTTGATGCCATCCGTTTGGTGGCTAGGGTTTCCACCATGTCTGTGGTTGCCAGACAGGCTCTTTGGCTCAAGATCTGGTCTTCTGACTCTGCTTCCAAGAAAGCATTGCTCTTGTTACCTTTTCAAGGTACTTCTTTGTTTGGACCAGATCTTAAGGATCTGATCAGTGAGGCCACAGGGGGTAAGAGTACCTTTCTACCCTTGGTCCCTAGGAAGAAAACGCCGCTTAAGCGTAACCGGTATTTTCGTTCGTATCAGAATGAGACACGTCCGGCAAACCAGACGATTCCTTCAGCTCCACGTACCTCCTCCAAGCCCAAACAGCAATGGAAGCCCAAGATCTCCACCAAGCCCAAGGCTTCCAAGCCTTCTTCGGCATGACTCACCCAACCCGGGTCCGCACTCTGCTGTGAGCGGTCGTCTGTGCCACTATCACAGCATTTGGGAGGATTCAGTGGCGAACCCATGGTTTTTACAGGTGGTGACGGAAGGGTACAGGATCCCTTTCGTCTCTCTTCCTCCCTTTCGCTTCTTTCCTTCTCATACGCCTCAGGGAGCAGAGAAATGCCCACTGTTTGACAGCGCTATTCAGGCTCTTCTGGACAAGGATGTTCTTGAGCCGGATTCAGTTCAGGAAAGAGGTATGAGTTCTTACTCAAACCTCTTTGTGGTCTCCAAGAAGGACGGCGGTTGTCGTCCCATTTTGGACTTGAAGGATTTCAATTCCTTTGTTATCCAGACTCATTATCACCAGGAATCTCTACGTATGGTGATTGCTGCTATGTCTCTGGGGGAATTCCTTCTCTGGATCTTCAGGACACGTATTTACACATCACCATTCATCCAGAGAGCCTGCAGTATCTCCGATTTGCCAGCAACCAGGGGCATTTTCAGTTTTCAGCTCTTCCATTTGGTCTGGCGACAGCTCCTCAAGTCTTCAACCATGTCCTAGGAGCCTTAGTGTCCGTCCTCCACCGGGACGGCATCAGAGTTACTCCATACATGGACGACCTGCTTCTGAAGGCCCCTTCTGCAGAACGTCTTCAACAGTAGGTTCAGCAATGCATTCATGCTCTCACCCATCACGGGTGGATAATAAACTTGGACAAATCAGATCTTGTTCCATCCCAGCGTCTGGTCTTCCTGGGCCTCCTCTTTGACACCCAGAAGAGCATGGTGTTTCTCATGGACGAGGTGGCTCACCAAATCGCCCAGGTTTCTGCAGTCCTGGCTTAGAATCCAGTTCCAGCCAAGAAGCTGTCCTCTCTAGTGGGGAAATACATTTCCACCATAGAAGCTGTACGGTTTGCCATGGTGCACACCAGGGAACTCCACCGGTTTGTTATCCAGGTGTGCAGGGGTCAGCCGGACCTTCTGAAGATGTCTGTGTCCCTCCCTCTTCATGTGGAACTGAGTTTGTTCGTGGTGGCTAGACCTCTCCAATCTGCTGAAGCGCAAGTCCTTCCTTGTATCCTTCTGGACCACGGTGATGATGAATGCAAGCCTCTCCGGCTGGGGAGCAGTTCTGGGTCGCTTGAACGCTCAGGGTCGATAGTCTCCAGAGAAATCTGTCCTTCCCATCAACATATTGGAGCTTCAGGCGATATTCCATGCCCTTCGTCATTGGACATCTCAACTGGAAGACTGTCCAGTCCAGGTACAATCCGACAATGACATGGCCGTGGCTTACATCAACAAGCTTGGTTAGAGGTCAAGGCTATTTTGTCCTGGGCAGAGGGACACGTTCCTGCCATATCCGCAGTGCACATTCCCGGCGTAGACAATGTCATGGCTGACTTCCTCAGTCGGCACACACTGGACAGCGGAGGGAACTGAAACCCGGGGGTGTTCTTCCTCCTAGTTCAGAAGTGGGGTCTTCCTTACATCGACCTGATGGTGACAAGACACAACAGGAGGGTTCCACGGTTCTGCTCTTGATGGAGGGACCCTCTAGCTCTAGCAGTGGATGCCATGTCCATTCCTTGGACATTCCTCCTCTGTGGGATCTTAATTTGGTTTTGAGCGTTCTTCAGCACCCTCCATTTGAGTCTTTGGCTACTATTCCTCTACGCTAGTTGACGTGGAAAATGGTCTTTCTCCTGGCAATTGTGAGTTACACGCTCTGTCCTGTAGACCACCATATTTGGTGTTTCACAAGGACAAGGCGGTGCTTCTCACCTCTGAGGAGTTCCTCCCCAAGGTGGTTTTGGAGTTCCACATCAATCAGGAGATTGTGGCGCCCTCTTTCTGCCCTGACCCCACCTCTGACAAGGAGAGAGATCTCAACTTGTTATACGTGGTGCATTGCCTCAAGTTTTATGTACATCGCCCTGAGTCTATCAGGCATTCTGACGCGTTGTTCGTCATTCCTGAGAGTCCTAGGGCAGGAAGACCTGCATCCAAAGTGACTATTGCTTCTTGAATCAAGTCCACTATTAGTAAGGCTTATGAGCTGAGGCACAAGCCTGTCCCTTTCAGGGTCATGGCTCATTCTGCACAATCTATTGGGGCCTCTTGGGCTTAGAAGAATCAGGCCTCTGCTGATCAGTTGTGCAAGGCTGCCAACTGGTCGTCTGTGCACACCTTTTCGAAGCACTACCGTGTTGATGTGTTGGTATCTGCTGATGCCAGCTTTGAGAGGAAAATCCTGGAGGCAGTTTTGCCTGTCTAGGATTTTCTTTGGTTCTTGGTGCTTCCTTCACTTTTGAGCCCTATTGTATCTAGTTCAGTATGCTGTGTAACAGTTGGGGTGTTGTTACCCCTGTTCAGTGTCCGTTGACACTTCTTTGTTTGTTGGGCTATCTCTGATCTGATGGTTCATATCTGCTCTGCTGACTTTGGGGGCCTTGCGCCTGGTTCTTGCCTTACTTCCCGCCTCTGGGAAAATCAATGGTTGGACATCCCAAAGTTACCAGTAACCTGTATTGGACGACAGAGAAAAGAGGATTTTAGTCTTACCTGTTAAATCCTTTTCTCTTAGTCCATACAGGTTACTGGTCTCCCACCCTATAAAGGGACCATGCTTGGCTCTCCTGTGGCAGACTGTGGGTGTCCTTCGGGGTCATGCTCACAGGAGTCTTCTTTCCCTTTCACTATCTAGTCAATAGTTAGAGTCTCAAATCTTTTTGGAGCTGGTTGGCTAACTGCAGCCAAGGAGGGACGGTAGGCTCCAACCCCTGCATACAGTTCTAGAATTCTTCCTGCCTACAATTAAAGGGGTGGATCGCCTACCCAAAGTTACCAGTAACCTGTATGGACTAAGAGAAAAGGATTTAACAGGTAAGACTAAAATCCTCTTATTGAAGAAGAAGGGTTTTTCTTCAGGTGTGGTGGCCACTATGCTTAGTGCCCGGAAACATGTTTCCTCCAAAGCATACTACAGAGTCTGGTCCACCTTTCTCTGTTGGTGTGCTGATAAGGATCTTTCCCATGACTTTGCTCTTCCTACGGTCCTGTCTTTTTTGCAGGGCAGGGTTTATAAGGGTCTCAGCTTGAGTTCCTTGAAGGTTCAGACTTCTGCGCTCTCTATTTTCTTTCAGAGACACATTGCCATCCTCCCAGATGTCAAGGTTTTATTTCAGGGTGTTGCCCATGCTCGTCCTGCCTTTAAGAACCCAGCTCCTCAGTGGGATCTTAACTTGGTTTTGGGCATCCTTCAGCGCCCCCCATTTGAGTTCTTGGCTACTATTACTCTACATCTGCTGGCTTGGAAGATGGCTTTTCTCCTGGCGGTAGTGTCGGTTCGCTGTGTCGCTGAGTTGAATGCCTTGTCTTGCAAACCACCCTTTTTGGTGTTTCACAAGGATAAGGCGGTTCTTCTCACTTCTCAGGAATTTCTCCCAAAGGTGGTTATTGAATTCCACATTATTCAGGAAATCGTGGTGCCCTCTTTCTGTCCTGACCCTGCATCTGACAAGGAAAGGGATCTTCACTTGTTGGATGTGGTGCAATGCTTTAAGTTCTATATGCACTGTACTGAGTCCATTTGTCAGTCTGACTCACCCTTCGTCATTCCTAAGGGTCCCAGGGCAGATAGACCTGCGTCCAAAGTTACCATAGCTTCCTGGATTAAGTCTACTATTCATAAGGCATACGATCTGAGGAAGAAGCTTACTCCATTTCGTGTCACGACTCATTCCACCAGGTCTATTGGGGCCTCTTGGGCCTATAAGAATCAGGCCTCAGCTGATCAGTTGTGCAAGGCGGCCACCTGGTTGTCTGTGCACACCTTCTCTGAACACTGCCGTGCTGATGTTTTGGCACCGGCCGATGCCAGCTTTGGTAGGAAGAGCCTGGAGGCCGTCTTGCCTGTCTAGGGTCTTCTTCCTTACCTTTGGTACTCCTTACCTGTTGAGCCCAGTTATAGTGTTATAGTTCCTGTTGTGTTATACTCCAGTTTCGTGTTCGTTGACACCTTATTCATTATAGGGCTGTTTTATGATCTGTTTAGCTCAAATAGGCTCTGGTGACTTTGGGGACCTGTGCCTGGTCCTTGCCTCTATTCCCACCTCTGGGAAACTCAGTGTATGGACATCCCAAAGTTACCAGTAACCTATATTGGATGACAGGTTACTGGTCTCCCACCCTGTCAAGGGACCATGCTTGGTTCTCCTGTGGCCGAACATGGGAGTCCTTTCGGGTTCATGCTCACAGGAGACTTCTTTTCCCTTCTACTACCTAATCAATAGTTAGCCTTTCAAATCTTACTGGAGGGGATTGGCTGGGGACCAGCTAGGAGAGGAGAAAGGCTCCACCCTGTACTTCTTTTCAAGAATTGTTCCTGCCTACTTAAAGGGGCGGTCACTTTCACGAAGTTACCAGTAACCTATATGGACTAAGAGAAAAGGATTTAACAGGTAAGACTAAAATCCTCTTATTTCTAAAGAGCTTGCTTTCTGCTCTGCTGAAGATCCACAGGACGGTCTGTGGACCGGGATCTCCATCTGTAAGACAGAAAGTTGATGTCAGTGCAAGGGGAGGGAAGGGGGAACTTTGTAAGCTGATATGAGAGATCGGACACGGCGCAATTAATTCATTTTTTTTTCTAGGTACATTATTAAATGGAATTATATTGATGTATTACTATACCTTTAAGACTGCTTTCCTGATGATCGTGTCTATTTGGCCAAACTCTAGGCTTTGCTGTAGACCTGCTTTTCTGATTTTTATTCAGATGGGGTGGTTTTCTAAACTCCCTTGGTTTTCTTCCCAAGGCAGGAGTCTTTCCTTTTCTTCTAGTAACGTTTTCGTTGTTACTTGGTTTAGTGTTTCAATGTCTGACACCTGGGGTTCATAATGGTTTCTGGCTTGTCTATGCTGAGATTAGTTTGTATTTTGAGGGTTTTTCTCTCCCTCCCTAAAATATTGGTTTTGGTTTTGCTTTAGTATATCACTATTCTTCCTATGAAATAGAAAGGTGATTTTTGGATACTTACACATGGCCACCTTCCTGCCCTACTTCTTTTCTTCTGACTTTGCTGTACTTTGAAAATGAGCATATCTGATTGTGGTAAAGTGGAGAAGGGATGGAGTCTCCACCTCCAAATGAACGCTTTTTCTCAGTAGTCCAATATAGCGTACAGGTGCCATGGGGAGGTGACAGCTCCTTCCAGTAGGCTGAAACTATTCTTCAAGAAGTACAGGGTTGAGCCTCCCCCATCTCTATAGCACACTACCTAGCCAATCCCCTCCAGATAAGATTTGTTCCTCCACCCTGGTAGGAAGGCTGAGAACAGTTCTGCTTAGTTTTTCGTTATTTTACTATTTTTATTTAAATATGGGGTGTCAAAATTCCCCCATTAAGCAGATTACAATTACTGGCTTCACCTGGTGGATTGCCCAGTTTAAAGGCACTGTTTGTGGACCTTTCCAGCCCTGGGAGAGAACCATCCAGTCCATGTCTCTCTCCACAAGGAGTCTCTCTGAGGCTTCTTCCATTCAATGGCAATCTGAGGTAAGAAGACCTGCAAAAAAGGTGAGTAACCCTTTGAGTGCCATGGTCCACTTGTCCCACAGTTCCCCTCTGCACAGGGGTCTTTCTGGAATTTTCCTCATCACTCCTGCACTCATGTTGGGTATTTCTGTTATCTGTTCAGAGTTTTTGGAGCATTTTGACTGTTTGGTTGTATTTAACACCTTTTATGCCTTATTTTGCTGGGTTGGTACCTTTTTCCACACTTCCCTTTGGGTTTATGTGTTTCCTATGCTTTATTTGGGTTCTAAAGGTGTTTTTAGCACTTTTTTTTGGATTTTTCATTTTTAAGTGTTTATTTGAATTCTGCACTTTTAAGAGCGCGATTTACCGCATAGCCTCAATGCTCCATTGATCTCTATGGGACAGACTGTTTGGGACATGTCTCTGCAACTGCTCTATGTACCAAGTTGAGAGACAGCTCATTCTTCATGTTTCCCCTTGCCTAACATTCCGGTGGACATTCCTAGTGTCTTGGGGGAATTCGGTTCTGTCTTTGGCACTCTGTATTAGGAAAACTACATTCCTGTAAATGCCTGTTTCGCGGGCTGTTCACTGATTGGCTCCCTATTCGATTGTCATTTTCCTTTTACAAGAGTATCATACGCTGGGCTTGGACACCTCTACTCTCCTACTCAGGTTAACTCTTTGCTTGCCAGACAAATATATTTTAGGCTTTTTGGGGTGAATTATTTAATCTGGGTGACAGTATTTAGTTTTTTCTCTACTGTAAGACACTTTTCTCCTGTAAGGGTGTCAGGACCAATAGGACATGGGGCTAGGCCTAAGGCCAAGGATTCAGGGGTGTCTGACTCCCTTACTTACTGTTTCATATGCCAAACGGGGCTTACCAGAGAGTACTCAGGTCACTTATGCCCCTTCTGTGCTGTGGCCCCTGCTTTGCCGCCAAGGCCTTCCAGCCATGAACAAGAGCCACATTGGGTCAAGGGTTTAAAGTCCTCTATGGCACAGTTTCCTCTTTCTCTTCAGGGGTTCTTTAATCCTGGAAGCCCCCCCCACACTTCTTTCAGGCATATGGCCCCGAAGGCTCCTGGTATTCCTAATTTATCTGATTCCTCTGTGAAGGCTTCAGATGTAGAGTTTTAGGATGGTGTATGTTCAGAAGGGGCTTCTTCTCAATTTTATGGCATCCCCTTTTAAGCTTACCCTATTAGGCTAGAAGCTAAGGCCTCTGCCTTCTCAGTGGCTGCTAGGCGTATGCTGTGGCTTAAAATCTGGTTGGCTGATTGATTTCTTAGGAGTCGCTGATTTCTCTTCCCTTTCAGGCTACCTTTTTGTCCCAGAACTGAAGAACCTTATCAGTGAAGCCACTGGAGGCAAGAGCAGCTTGCTGCCTCACATTCCTAAGCGCAACCCTCAGGCCAAGAGGCATCACCTTTTTCTTCCCTGCTAAAGTGAAGCGCATAGGGCGACCCTGGTGGCACCTCAGGTCTCTCGCTACATCCCCAAGCCCAAACCGCAGTGGAGGTTTAAACACACCTCCACTAAGCTCAAACCCTCAAAACCTCCTTCAACATGATTCGCCGAACCCTGTTCTGCACACCCCTGTGGGGGGTCTCCTTCATCACTTTTTGAGTACTTGGACAGGCTGTCTTGTGGATAAGTGGGTATTACAGTTTTTCCCTCGGTTACAGGATTCCCTTTCAATCCCTGCCTCCCTTCAGGTTCTTCCTTTCTCGTTCCCCTCAGGGACAGAAAAAGCTCAGACTTTTCAAAGGAGCAGTTCAGGCTCTCTTGGACAAGGGAGTTCTGGCTCTGGTTCCCCAACCAAAGGTTCTGGCTTTTATTCCAACCGCTTTGTCGTTCCCAAGAAGGACGGCAGCTGCCGTCCTATCCTGGAACTGAAGGATCTCAGTTTGTGGTCAAAACTCACTACAAAATGAAGTTCTTGCATTGTGTCATCTCAGCGATGTGTCCAGTGGAATTTCTGGCCTCTCTGGATCTGCAGGATGCATACCTGCACATTCCATTTCACCCGGAGAGTCAGAAGTGCCTCAGCTTCTCTTGTGGAATAAGGCACTTCCAGTTCACTGCCCTACCTTTTGAGCTTACCACGGCTCCTCAGGCATTTGCCCGGGTCTTGGAGGCATGGATTCCATTCCTGCACACCAAGGGGATTCAAGTAACTCCATACATGGACAGACCTTCTCCTCCCGGGATCTTCTGGACCAACAGGTTCAGGAATGTGCTCAGATCCTCCTTCAACACTGTTAGATCCTGAATTTGGGCACGTCTGCTCCAGTTCTTTCTCAGAACTTAATCTTCCTCTGACTTTGGTTCGACATGCTGTGGAGTATAGTCTATCTGACCATTAAACAACAACTAGAAGGTCTAAAAGAAGGTTCAGAAACATAATTTCAGATGGTGAGATAAACCGAGCTTTGAAAATGATGTAACAGCTAAAATACAAAACTGCTACATGATCAACAGTAAAAATCAAGTATGGATCTGGAAAAGATATGCACAGTATAATACCAGACATTCACTTCCTAATGAGTGGGATAACACAGGAAATTATTACTAAAACCCACAAGCATCTACCCCATATAAATACAGTAATCAAAACACTACCTTAAAAAGAAGCAAGGTTTCAATAGCAGGAGAAATCTGGTACCTGCAAGACTGTGTACATATGCCCCTGGCAAAGTCAGCACTGAGTAGGTGTATTACAACTATTGCAGAACATAGTCATAAGGAAAATATATCCAGTATACAACAGATTTCTTCCCTTTAGTCTTCTGCTCAGTCAAGAGACACAAACAATAAATATGCTGGTAGCTAACATTTCTGAGTCCACAAAAGAAAATCAGGGGAAACAAGCCAAAAGCATCTGTTTGAGAGAATCCACTATCAGCGTGCTAAAGTGAATAAAATCAAATAAAAAAGAATGAAAACAGGAAAAACAGCACAAACAAAAATGTGATCCAGACCCAAAATCTCAAATCCAGAAACATTTATGGGGGTAGGCACTAGGGACCTGTTAAGAACATGTGTGAAGAAAGAATAAAACAACAATCAGAGAAACATACTAAGAATAAAGCAGAGGTGAAAAAGGGCAGAAGAGATAAAAGGGAAAGAATATGGGTCATGAAGGGTAATAAATAAATATCAAGAGAAGATAACCTACTAAGTCAAGGTATCTTTAATGTATCAGATTTTCCCTTCATACAAAAATAACTATTGTTACTTAAAAAGGGCCTTAAGTTTGCCCCAAACAGTGGAACCAAATCGTTTTGAACTGTTCGACAATGCACACAACTTTTTGTGTAAGTTTGCTTTAATACTCTTTTTTTTTTTTTTTTTTTTTTTACAAAAAAAGAAGCGCTGATATGCACATACTGTATGATGGAAACACTACACATCCTGAAGGAATTCCTCACAGATTCAGGTAACAACAGCCTTATCTTTGATTACCGAAGGTGTTTAATAGCACATTCATGCCAAAGTCCAAGTGTTTTCAGTCAGTCCAGAAGTCCATTTATAGAGACATTTGGAGAGTTTGTTTTGAAATATATCAAAAGGATATTCTAACTGCCATGAGTAGGCTAAAATAATAATTTTTGTAGAAAGGAAATAACTTGCCTGAAATCCATTTTGGGCAATAAGGGCATTTGTTATAAGAGAGGCATACATGGGTGAAGACATAGGTATTCAGACAAGACAGCAATATATTGATGAAACGAAATGCATTTTGAGTGACACAGTAATGTAAGATTGTGAAAGACAACCCCCACAAATGTATACCTTAACTGATACAGAGAATTAATCCTTGATTCCCACAAACATGAGTTTGCCTTTTTGAAGGTCATCTATTATCACAAACCAAAAATCCATAAATATCTGGTATTGGGTATTGATTAGTTAATGTGCAGCATATAACAATTCATCAATAACTATCTGAAACAGCACATCCAATAATGACCGTTTTACCCTAGGTACTCTACGCATGTCCTCAAAAAAAAATTGGAGCAGATATCTTGGGAGACTGACTATTTGTGACCCACCTGTGATGTTAGTCCCTATATACCTGCATTTCACGTAACAAGAAATAAAGGCAATGAAGTACTACTAGGGTGAAGACATAAATATGATGGAACACCAATGACATGTTTTGCCCCTATTTTGTTTGCTTTTTGGGATTCCTTGTCTGGTTTTCCGTTTGTTTTCCCATGTTATCCAGATCCTGGTTCCCCGCCTTTCCTTTTAGTTGCTCTAAGCCTTTATAGAGCCTCTGTGCTTTTGGGTGGGGTGCGATCAAAGCTTTCCAGGTCATGACCATGAGTTTCCTGTCTTGTTCTTGAGTGTTATCTTGTGTATTGACCTGGCTATTCCTGCGACTTTCCTCCTGTTTTAAGTTTTGGTACCGTGCTCATCTGATGTTACTGACTTTGACTACATTGATTCGATTATTCCTCTGTCAGTTGCCTTATACTGTGTTGCCTTCTTGTTGCTGATGTGCTTGTCTGACTTCCTATTTGACTCAACCCTTGTAAGCTTTCATCACTTCGACCATCAGACAATCATTGACAATCCTGTCGGACTTCGTCTTTCCTGTTGTCTGTCTTCTCGGTTAAGCTCCAGGCTTCTGTATTTCCTTACAACTACAAATATACTGCAGATAGGTTATTTGTTCAGTATCCTCTTCAACCTCATTGGGTAGCTGCTGTTATCTGGGTTGTCATCCAGAGTGTGCGCTGGCTCTTTCGGTCTGCATTAATCTGGCCTTGTGGCCAGCATCTCTAACTCTGCCTAGTTCGCAGCAAGGCAACCCAGAGAGCAGCCATCTCCAGCTATCTACATTCTCTAGTCTTCACTCCCAAGCATCTAGGCCACTGGGGCCTGCCTTCCACTATACATGTATTGTCTGTTTTTGTGCTTTTATCATATTATTTTTATCAAATAGCAGTCTGCAACCTCTTTGTAGAGGAATCTACTTCATAGATTTTACCAGGTAGCTTACATTGGGAGCTTTGTCTGTCAGATCAACACACCCAGAATGTTGTCATTTTTACTGTATCATACTTATTCTGCAATATAATAAATTCATATTTAAAGCATCTACTGCCTACAGATAAATTGTTCAGCTAGGGGAACAAGGTTCGATCCCAGTTATGTTATTCTTTTTATGGGACACTGGTAGAAATTCCATAGATACTCTGCATTTGTAGTCTTATATCTGCTCCTGCTGCATTGATTATATACTCATTTGGCAATGAGGAAAAGGACAAAGAACATCAAAACTGCAGCAAGAGATCAAAAAGTAAATACAATTTTCAACCTGCCGAAGGGATAGTTTGAACCTCAGAGCACATTGATCTTACAACTAAAAGAGGGAAAAACAAGGAGAAAAATAGAGCAAGCATCTTAGAGGAGATTGTCTGGAAAAGAGAAGAGAGAGAGAGAGAGAGACTGGACTACATGAAGTTGACAGCTAAAAAGTTGCTGACCAGCGTTTTTTATCCTGATAAGCAGCTAATTCAAAGAAAAGGTCTGGTGAGCACAATATATGGGCATTAACTGTATGAAAAAATATATAATTTGAATATATTTTTGTAAGTATTGTACATACTCCCAGTCCACCATAGCCTGGATAAATGGCTCATCACTAAAAACTGAGGTGATTTACGGGGAATCGCAGGACTTGATAAACAGACTGACAGCTAGTATACACCCACAAGATGAAAAAGGATTTCATTAGTGTTGCTAATGGGCAGCAAATTAAAATACATTATAGATGCCATGTATTTCACACAGTCACATCAGACAGAAGACAAGAATTTAATTCACAAATTGCTGAAAAAATGTTTTCAAATGAAGGAATATTACAACTGTGCCTCAGATTATGTTGTGAAAAGCTTGTCAAGGGGGGCAGGGCTTTCATTGTTCTGATAGGAAGAATATTGTCCCTTGTTGTTAACTGTATGGTCTATGGACTGCATTCCACATCTGAGAAGAGATTGCTTACACTAGGTAAAAGGGGCGGGAGGGGGAAACTTTGCTTGTGAATATCAGTCAAACCATAAAGGTTTGAGAGATAAGACTTATATCGTTCTTCATGTTTTTTTAATGCCTACAAAATAAAATAAAGATAAAATGAAGTATTACTATCCCTTTAAGAGCTGAAGACACAATGGCGCTTTGAGCAGTGTGTGCCTAGATGATTTTAAGTGTCAAGATGGGGTGTAGCGGGAAATCGGAGTGGAGATGTAGGAGGGCCTTGAATAAGAGAATCAAGATTTTGTATGATATACAGAATGTGACAGGAAGCCATTGGAGAAGTTGGAGGAGGAGGTAGGGGTAGAGACAAACCTAGATGAGAGTATAATAAAATACCCACTTATGAGCCCCAAATACAAATAACATATTTGATAATACTATGGAGAATAGGCTGCAGTCAAGAAATACTTACACTAACAGGTAAAAATAAACAATAATGTATGTACATTTTCTGAAAAGCCACAACCCTCCTAATATGGCATAAAGACACTGAAAAAACGTATCTATACATTTTGCTATCACAAAAAAGGATTGATATTTATGAAAAATGTATAAATCAAAAAATAACTATATATTCAACATTACATTAAAGGGATAGTAATACTTAAAATGTAAAAAAAAATAGTTGTAGGGTTTAGGTGCAATATCACAGTGGCCTGAAATTGTACAGTGGTGCTGTTGCTACACAATCCTATGGACAGCTCTGGTCCCAGGACCATAAATCTCCATAGGATGGTGTAGCAACAGCGCCACTGTACAATTTCAGACCACTGTGATAGTGCACCTAAAAAATTCAACTTTGAAAATTAATAACTTTTGAATGAAACACCTTTCAGCAGTGGGAGTACTCTTATTTTACATTTTAAGTATTACTATCCCTTTAATGGACTGGCTACATATAATGCACCCTTATCTCCTCTATAATCCCCTGCATTTGCCGAAACACAAAATATATTGTAGTACTTGTAAATCCTGGGGCACATATATGGAGACAATATAACCAATTTGTTATTGTACATTGATTTTATTATATGTCCAAGATGGGTTATTTGTAGTGCATTGGTTATATATGCCCCAAGAGTGTGCAAATGCAACAATATATTGTGTGTGTTTGCACATGCTGTGAATTATAAAGGAGATAAAGGTGGATTATATGTATCTATTCATTTTTTAATATTTTTTATTATGGACTATATAGGATTATATTGGTTATGTTTTGATTTATACATCTTTTTAGTAAATCTTCATTCTTTTTTTTGCTATACCCAAATGTGTAGAAACATGTCTATATATTGTGCGGGTTATTGCGCTTCAAAAAAGTTACATAGGTTATTCTAGATGAATGAAAGTTAACGCTTGCTGCAGCATTTTATATGGATTGAAGTGCATGGAGCTGAAAGGCATAAAATGCAGAGAGGGGGTTACAGTAGTCCATAAGCGACAGAATGAGTGCTTGTATAAGTGCTTTAGTTATAGAGGAACAAAGAAACGCATGAAATTTTGCTATATTGAAATAGAAAAAGCCGCAACATTTGGCAGTAGCATAAATATAACAAAGGATTAAGAGAGTCTTCAATTATCACACCTATGCAATGTTCTTCAGCACTTAGACTTATTTTAGTGCCATTTACTGTGACTGGTCTTGTTGGAATGAAGTTTAGCTCAGTTTTAGACATGCTGCCTTTAAGGCCCTATAGGCCATCAAATCTGAAATAGCATAGAGGAGTAATGTGAAAAGAAAAGCAAGCGGATGATGAAAAGAAAAAAAGACAGTTTGGTGAAAATTAAAGATGTACAAAAAAATAGGAGGTACTGTACCACAGTTACTGTATATGAGACTGAATGTGACAGTGGCCAGGATAATCTTCTCTGGATGGTGTTCTTTTTATCAGTCTCTACTCAGTTTCTGTTCTTCAGAAGTTGATGTTGAAGTGTGAAGCTGGCACTTTAAGACTTTTACAGAGTCCTCTTCATAACTGTAGCTTGGGACCTTTCTTGAAGCTTGGTTTATCAAGTGTGCTTTTCTCATTGGATCCTGTTTCACCATTCCTCTCTACTCTTTTTCCAAAATCTGTATAAGTCCTATTTCACTTTGAACTATACACATTTCAGTTGATGCTACCCTTAGACTACATCAAGTCCTAGTAACACCAGACAATGAGTTTGGATAATTAGGAAATGAAATGATAGTCATATATTTACTTACATTTGATTACAAGGTAGCTCATACCTATGTGCAATAAAAAATATCAATGCATACAACAGTCTATAGATATACGAGTGAATGATTAAAAAGCTAATATAACTTTTTTTATTAATAAGGAATAAGAGACGGCTGAGGTAGGATAGATATGGAAGTTAACAAACCCAGATAGAAGTAATGGTTATTTAATTTACCTTTTCTTAATACATCTTCCTTCTTGTCTTTCCATATTTACTTCCTTATAACCTAGGGGTTATTATTGTGTCTCCATTCTGGGGAGGGGGCATAGAATCCCCCATATATCTACCTTCCATTATATTCACCATGTCCCTTAGCCATATAGCAGGTTTATTTTATTGTTCTATATTTTCCTGTGGGTTCTTTTTTTCTGTTATTTATGTTCATTGTCTCCTATGTTTGCAAATCAGCTTTTGTCATACAGTATGTATTATTTCCCCATGTACATCGGAACAGTATTAATAAGGATGGAGAGACATTTTCTTGTTTGATCACAATCAGAGGGCCATTCTCCCTTAATGCTTATTGGTTGTAACAAGTATAAATTAGGGCAAGTTACAACTTACAGCACCTGCTACCTCCAGTTGAAGGGGTAGATCATGGCACTGAAACATTTATAGACTCCAGGGGAAGCTTCTGAGCATTTGGCACGAGATTCCAGTGCAGAAGTGTCAAGTCTGTTGCGGTTCTCACAACACAAAAAAGCAAAAAAGTGTCAATGCCAGTAAAGCAGATCATCAAGAGGCTGAAAAATTGGAATAAATCAATCAGAGATATAGCCAAACAATTATGTGCATCAAAATGAACCTTGTTATATATTTTTAAGACATAGGAATGCATAAGGAAACTCCGCAATAGCAAATGACCTGGTATACCATGAAAGATCATTGTAGCGAAAAAAATAACTGTGCTGGCACACCGTTTAAAAAAAAAAAAAAAAAAAAAAAAGAATGTTAGCATTTCTTGATAATATGCCAAACTATTATTAATTTTTTGGTGAAAAACCTATTGGATTAGCCGTATTAGGTTAAATGAATGAGTATTCAAGTATGTAATAATACCTTTTTTTTAATTGGACTTGCCACAAATCATGCTGCAAATCGTGTTGGCACGTTTACTTAAACAACACTGCATAGCACAATGATAAGACAAACAACATTAAAGGATCATATTCTTGTACACCGGCTAATGTTGTGTATATGATACAATGCACTGAATGCAAATGTGAATGATGCATTGGTGAAACAGGCCTACCACTCAACATAAAGATGAATACACACAGACAATCTATTGAGAAATACCACAAAACTAAGAACCGTACCCCAGTTGGTCATCATTTTACTCAAGATAACATTCCATCCATAACCTTAAAATCAAAATACTCAGAGGATACTTCAAGTAATACACAGGAGAGAAAGACATTTGAAATGAAAATGATCAGTTACTTCAACACCAAACACACTGGACGGAATAAAGACTTAGGATTCTTGTCACATTAACAAACTTTTATATAAAATTTACTTCTATTTATTCTGTTCTGATACAAGTTTTACTCATCTCTCACTATATTTTTGACTTGCATCTGTGTACTATGTCTGTCTCCCTCCGAGCTGCCAGCTACCCCCCTCATATTCATATTCAACTCCTAACCTTCCTTTACTGTCTTGTTTTTTTTTTCTCCTTATTTCCAGCTTGCTTCATTTCTATTATTTTCAGTATGCTTCAGACTTGAGAAAGGGAGTTTATCTCTCGAAAGTTTGTCTTAATAAAATGTAAATGTTAGTCCAATAAAAAGGTATTATTAAATACTGGAATACTCACTCATTATATAAAAAAAAAAAAATATATATATATATATATATATATATATATATAACATTTTCTTTTTTTTTTTTTTGTTTTTTTTTTACTGCTGCAGCCAGGTCTTCATTGAAAGTATTGAAGTCCCCATCTTTCTATATGCATGCCTCCCTTCTTTTCAACACAGTTGTTGCACAAACTTCTGTATGTCTCACAGAAAACATTTTCTTGGTTGATCGACAAACCAGACATGCACCGTTCCTTTCAATTGTGGTTACCCGGTTTTGGATGATTTCATGAGTAGAACCATGAGTGATGTTCGGTTAATGTGTCACTTCATCAGTAGACAGCTGTTGACTAGCCAGAATCAAGACAGAGGCTCGTTGAATGTTTTCCTCTGTGGTGAATGTGGACACACACCCACCTCATTCTTCATCAGTGACACTTCTGCAAATTCCATTCATGTACCCACTGCTAAAGTAAACTATTGTTTCCATAATTTGTTTAAAATCTACAATGACTTTCTGCTCCTGTTACATAATCAGCCCACAAAAATGGTATCACTTAACACTGCTCTTCTTTGATGCATAAGGAAAGTGTATCTGCCATGTTAACTGTACTGCTCCAACAGTACAACAATACACTCGGTTTGAGAGATATTCACCACTAAAGTTCTCTCTCTCCTGATGTCAGCTGTAAAGCTGACAGCAGGAGATCCGTGTCAGCTGACACGAGGAGGCTCTTCAGCAAAGCCTCAATAGCGCAATTTAAAAAGAAATACTTCTCTGGAACGGTCTAACAAGTGTGCTTGCAAACCAACCACACTTTGTAGACTGTTCCAATGAAGTATTTCTTTTAAAATAGTGCTGTTACGCCTCTGCTGAAGAGCCACCTGTCTGTCCCCGGACCAGGAACTCCTGAGAAGGGGAGAGAGGGGGAAACTTAAGAACCGAATATCTCTCAAACTGTAAAGGTTTGAGAGATGAGATTTGTTGCACAGATTTTATTTATTTTTTTTACTTTATAAAAAAACATTTTATGGGACATTAGTGTCCCTTTAAAATGAAAGTTAGAGTGTTGATCTGATAGCACACATCTCCCGCCAATGCAGAGATCCTATTGGAGAAAATGTATGAGAAGTAGGGGTCTGCTGTGAAATCAGTTATTCAAGACGTGCCACACAGGTTAGAAAAATCAATTCTGTTGAAGTCTGTAACTTATAAATCACAATCTCCAAATGTATTATCTGATTGAAAAACAAAAATCTCCAGGTATAGGCAATACAAATCAGTACTGTTTTTAAGGCTAAAAGATGGATGGTGACAGGTCCACATTAACCCAGCAAATAGTCTATATGAGTCTGGCTGTATTCATACAATATTTCATTCTTATGATCTTTAACATTTGATATCCAAGGTTTATTAACATTTAAGGATTATTGGCCTATATAATTTATATTAAGAATTATTTAACTATATAATTTTTTTCATTGTTTAAGGGTGTTGGTCTGTCAGTCCATGGGCAGTTCAGAGTGGCATCTGAGAAAACACTTTTTGCAATGCCAGAGACTGCAATAGGTAAGAACATGTTTTACTGTAGTACAGGAGTATCCATTATGTCTTTCCATCTAAACTGGGTATCACAGACATTATATATTTTGAAACATATACAAGTTCCTCCTTCTATATATGCATCCTAGTTTTGCTCACACCTACCTTCTATCCCTTCTCTCCTTTCCGTTTCTTCCATTCTTTCCCTGCCCACCCCGCTTTCACCTTAATGGCTGCGTATGTATTTGTTAATGTATTGTAATAATAATAATAATAATCCTTTATTTATATAGCGCACACAGATTCCGCAGCGCTTTACACTCATATTGGTTCATGTCCCCATTGGGGCTCACAATCTAAATTCACCTATCAGTATGTTTTTTGGAGTGTGGGAGGAAACCGGAGTACCCGGAGGAAACCCACACAAACACAGTGAGAACATACAAACTCATTGCAGATGTTGTCCTTGGTGGGATTTAACAACATATTGTGCTATTTAAAGGGTTGGCAAAGGCTGAAATCTACTTAGGACATAAATATTATGATTATGAAGATATATCATGAAGACCAAATTGTTTTATAGTACTCTTACTCTTGTTGAGTGCAAAGGTGTATAGTTTTATTATTTTCATGAAAGGATTCCCTCTGACATTCCATAATCATTGTGTCTACTGGTTAGATCAAATAAATCTACATGTTATGTACTCACATGATGTGATAATACATTTTTTACCCTAGATATACATTTTAGAATATTTTCAGTCAGATCTGAGCATAAAATATAAAAATAAAGTGTGCTGTTACATTGTATTCAGTTTATCCAGGTATTCAACAAGTGTAAGAAAAAAATAATAAAATGTATAGCCTCCAATTTCCTGTTAATGTGCATTATCAAACAATGTCTATTCAGTTACTGCACTCCGGTTTTAATGCATTCTGCATAATTGAGGTATCTTCTCTTTGTGATCATGAGTGCATTTGATTCTACACCTTATCAAGGTTTTGCTGAGAAATCATTTAACCTCTTATCTATGAGTATCATTGTATATCTATTCTAGTATGCAGTTTGTTTTACTGTTGGACTTGCAGATTTTTAGATATCGTATGTTCAACAGTGTATTACAATCATATAGCTATTTCAGATGATACATCTAACCAATATAGTAAAGTGAAATATTAATATTAATCTTGAACCAAACCTCTCTAGAGCAGTGATTCTTAGTGTTGGCCCTCAAGACATACTGGTAACATCTGCCATATATCCCTGCTTGTTCTTGGTGGATAATCAGTGGCTCAGTTTTTTTGATTGCTCCAACTTTTTCTTAATTGGGATATTCTTAAATCCTGACCCTTTGGTGTGTTCCGAGCATTGAAGCTGAGAGTCGCTGTTCTAGAGAGAGAGAGAGAAGTACAAAAAAAGTGAAGAGAGTATAGAAAAAGGGTTGTGAGATCTTGAAGATAATAATTTGTATGTTGAACATGCCTGGCATAGTATTTTATATATATGTTGATATATAGTAGTGGTATACATATCATATACTCAATTCCATTAGTAAATACTACCAATAGAAGCATGGTGTTTTCCATGTAAAAATATTTTGTTGTGAAAGTTTGCATATTAATTAAATATAAGTGAATGAATTGTGCAGTAACTGATTATATGTATGTTTTTGAAATGTATTTCTAACTCTTAAATAAGTAATCTTAACCTGATCTGCGTAACCCATGTCCAAAAAATGTTGTCTGAAAACATTGATCTGTATTTGGTAGTCCAAAATTTGACTACAAGAACATCTAGGCCTGCACAACTGTCTGAAAGAGACATTAAGTAATCAACTTTTATGATAACTCAAAATGTAAAAGAAAAAATAACTGTTAGAGTCAACCTTTGGGAAAAAAAAAAAAAAAGTTTGTGATTCTATACTTTGTTGATTCACACATAATTGGATCAATACATTGTATAATACAATTATCAAATGTGTGTATAAATTATATACCCAAATTATTACTGTTCAAATAATTACCAAAATCAGCAACTGTTCTGGCCATAGCCTTCTAAGCAAGAATGAGATCATCTATAAATCAAAGACAGTAGACTAGGTTTCTGCCAGAGGTTTTTTTTTCTTTTATCAGATATTTGTTCTCAAAAAACCCCAGTCAATATTTCGCAAACCTTGGCACAATCATGGACCCAGTCTTTGTACTGAACCTGGTGAAAAAAAAGATCAAATGTAAAAAAAAAAAAATAAATAAAATAAATATAAATTATACGTAAAAATAATAAAAATAGCACCTATAATAAACTGTCATTGTTTAACTGGACAAGGGCATCATGTTTTAAAAAAAATATTCTACTACCTCAGTTCCAAGAGTATGATCAATATTAGAATATAAGACTTTGTATATCAAGTATTCTGAATAAAAATGGAAATACCACTTGACTTCTTTAAGATGGGATAGCAGTTGAGTTATTTCCCTAATATAAATCCTTAATGATAAAACTTATGTTTGAAGATGCAAGTCTAAGAATTCAAACATGTTTAAAGTTCAACAGATGACACCTAAAATATTAAGGTACCCAGGTAGGACAGAGAAGGGCCTGATTTTAAGCAAGTGATTATAAAGCGCTTCACTATTGTTTCTTACATACATAAAATTCCTCTCTCTGCCTTCATGAGCACCCTCTCTGAGACTGAAGAAAGCTATTTCAAACTCAGGGGATGGATCTCCATCTCATGATGTATGGTAATAATCATGACAGCTCAATATGTTATTGGCGTCTAACATATAATCCCCAACATCCTACATAATATTACCACTCTCTTTGTTTATAGTCTTATTCACAATCTCACTATTAGGTCTTAGACACATAAGTGTGTCTTGTTCCTTTTTATAAATACCTAAATGACTTATTCTCAACAATATCATGAATAAAATTATATAAAAGGATTCAGAGGGACTGAATGTGGATGTTGGTTTAAATCATTAAGGAATAATTAATCCAGAACAAACAGGGTATGGACCTCACTACTATCAACAGTTGATCGTCCCCTCCAAATCCGTACCAATTGACACTGATGTGAGGCTAGATCCCCTTTCATATTTCTTTTTCATATTAATACATTGTCAGTAACAATTTACAGACATAATAATTGAAATCTGTAAAAAGTTCAAAACAGATCAATATCGGAGGACTGGCAAAAAGACAATTCTCTGTTCCAAGTCTGTATTTCAATATCTCGACAGGTTATAATTTCCCTCCAGATTATCTGCTGTTTCAGACTTTTTGTGTGATCTGCCACTTCCTCAACTTCCTCTTCGATCATCTCTAATATATACTTTTAACTCTGCAAAGGGACAAACATAATTGAATGCTCCCAAAACAAGTATTGCTTATGAATGTCCCAGCCCTGCTCCCCACTGAAAAAAGTTTGGATTGTAGGAAGCAGTCAAGTGGAAGTCATGAACAGGTACCCAAGGATGGCTATATCAGCATCCTCTAGATCTTCTACCCCTTCTGCCTCTATAATAAGGTGTAATGCAGCAAGTAGGGCTTAACTGTCTGTAGCCTCAATTTTAGGGTAGTTTTATCTGATGCCACTGGCTGTATCACCCTGTTTGGGAAATGCTCCAAATGATGGAGCTTGAATGATGATATTCAGATGTTCTATATTAACCCTTTGAGTTCTTTTCACAGAAAGTAACTTTAGTGTTTCTCAGACTAACTACACTCTTTAAATCTCACAGATTTAGTCTGTAGATTTGTAATCTCTATACAAACCTGAGAACTTTCAGTCTATGTTTCTCTTAAGTCCAATATGGAACACAGGTACCATGAGTCTTTGGGGTGGACACTGCCTCTTCCTCCTCCAGTTCAACCTCCCTCCTACTAACCCAACCCCCGGAATTCATGTGTCCTGCAAGCAAGCTGGACGGGCAAGGCCATCCTCTTAATTTTTTCTTAGGCTTTTATTATTTTCATCTTAGACATGGGTCTGTATAATCCCTCATTAGGCGGTTTACCCTGAAGTTGGCTTGGCCAGTTCACAGGTACTCTGTAGATGCATTCTGCCCTGTGCATGGAATCTTGCTTGCAACTTTTGCCTCATGACTGAGTTTTCTGAGATTCTGAACTCTTCTATCATGGTAACCTGGTAAGTCCTTAGTCCACTTTGGGGGTCTTATGTCTGCTCCTTCACTACTTATTTATTACTTTTTATGCTTCCGCAAGTGTTCACTGGGGTTTTTGAGTTTCTTGCCACAGTTTACTCGGTAGATCGATTTATTGATGTGGCTCCTTTAAGAACAGGAGCCCACCCATGGCCATCTTTGCTGCATTGACTTCTACGGGAAAAAGTTCTCTGGGACATAGCTCTGAAACCATTTGTGGGCTATAATGGTCAGAAGGGGCTCTGTCTTCTTGTCTCATGCCCTATCGGGTCCACTTTCTGAGTGTCTGGGGAGGTGTTTCGATCTGCCGCCATCTATGCTTCATTGGCTTCTGTGATCAAACTTCATTGAGACCTATCTCTGCGATCACTTGGCATACATAAGTTAGAGAGGGCTCTATTTTCTTTTCTTCTCATGCTCTTTTATCCGGTTCATATTCTGAGTGTCCAGGGGGCTTGTGGCGATCCCACAAATGGAGTTGTAGTTGTTGCTAGGCAACAGCAACTGAGATTACATTTCCCAGACTGCACGTTTTGCAGGCCCTCTTACAATTGGCTGGCAGTTTTGCAGTAACCATGTTACTTCTCTCTTGCTTATCCTACACAGAGGCTGACTCTCCTTGCTCTACCAATCCATATTAACCATTTGCTTGCCAGATAAATTAAATTTCTGGGCTTCTAAGGATGCTTTGTTAGTCTGGGTTTGATTTCTAGTATTTTATACTGGTTTGGGGCATTCTTTACTGTCAGGATGTTGTATTCTAAAGGGCATTAGGGTAAATCTAAGGTGTCTCTTACCCCCCTCACTTACTGTTCCTCTTGCCAAACGGGGCTACCTAAGGAGTATTCATCATCTCTCTTCCCTTCTTGCACTGTGACCCACACTACTCTACCTGGGCACTCAGCACTGAAGTAGAGCCAGCTTGGGTCAAAACAATTTTGTCTACAGTGGCCCTGATTTCTTTCTCCCTTCAGGGGGGCCTCCAATCTTGGACGCCCCTGCTACATTCAAATATGTGGCCCTTTCTCCCAGAGTCTTCCTCATATTCTAGGGGGTTTCCTCAGATGAGGACTTAACAGAGGGAGAAGATTAGGAGGTGGAATATGAGGATATGGACGTGGCTTAAGATTTTGTTTGTGGACCAGTCTTCCAAGAAGTCACTGGTTTCCTTGCCATTTAAGGGCAAATTCCTGCTTGGACTAGAGTTAAAGCAGATTATTAGTGATGCTACTGGTAGCAAGAGCACTTTGTTGCCTCAACTGCCCACCACATGTCCAACTATGGCAAATAACTTGTGTCTCTTTTGTTCCCCTTCCAAACGGAGGCACAGAGGCCGCAAGGTTCGCAAGCCCCTCACATGGGCTGTTCTCAGAAGTGGCAGCCCAAGAGAATAGCTACAAGGGCTAATCCTGTCAGTCATAGCTCACAGAATCCTGGTTTGCCGTTACCTGTATGGAGGTGTCTTTACCTTTTTCGGGATGCCTGGGAGTCCTTGGTTACAGGCTAGTGGGTTTACCAGTAATCTCAGAAGGGTACCACATAAATTTCAGAGCCCTTCCTCCATACAGTTTATTTTTTCAAGAGTGCCAAAGGAGCCGAACAGTACATGGCTGTTTCAGGAGACAGTGGACTCACTGCTTGCCAAAAGGGTTCTGATTCCAGTACCTCTGCCGGAGTGAGGTTCAGGTTTGTATTCCAACCTGTTTGTGGTACCAAAGAGGAACCGCTGCTGTCATCCCATTCTGGACCACAAATATGCTTCAAGATGGAATCTTTGCATTCTGTCAGAGGGCAATGTGCCCAGGAGAGTATCTGGCATCCCTGTTCCTTCTGGATGCATATCTATACATCCCTACTCCTCAAGACAGCCAAAGCTATCTGCTGTTTGCCTTCGGCTCAGAGCATTACCAGTTCACAGCTTTGCAATTTGGCCTGGCTTCTGTTCCCTGTGTGTTCATCAGCTGTTCTGATTCCAGTACCTCTGCCGGAGTGAGGTTCAGGTTTGTATTCCAACCTGTTTGTCGTACCAAAGAGGAACCGCTGCTGTCATCCCATTCTGGACCACAAATATGCTTCAAGATGGAATCTTTGCATTCTGTCAGAGGGCAATGTGCCCAGGAGAGTATCTGGCATCCCTGTTCCTTCTGGATGCATATCTATACATCCCTACTCCTCAAGACAGCCAAAGCTATCTGCTGTTTGCCTTCGGCTCAGAGCATTACCAGTTCACAGCTTTGCAATTTGGCCTGGCTTCTGTTCCCTGTGTGTTCATCAGCTGTTCTGATTCCAGTACCTCTGCCGGAGTGAGGTTCAGGTTTGTATTCCAACCTGTTTGTCGTACCAAAGAGGAACCACTGCTGTCATCCCATTCTGGACCACAAATATGCTTCAAGATGGAATCTTTGCATTCTGTCAGAGGGCAATGTGCCCAGGAGAGTATTTGGCATCCCTGGACCATCTGGATGCATATCTATACATCCCTACTCCTCAAGACAGCCAAAGCTATCTGCTGTTTGCCTTCGGCTCAGAGCATTACCAGTTCACAGCTTTGCAATTTGGCCTGGCTTCTGTTCCCTGTGTGTTCACCAGCTGTCTTCATTCGCACCCAGGGTATATGCATAACTCTCTATCTGGACAGAGGAGCTCTTGGTCCATCATGTTCAGGACTGTGCTCGGGACAACTGTAAGAGAAAAACTGTCCTTTAGACAGAGTTAAATGTCTACTTCAAGATTCCATCAGCTAAATTTAGGTTTCTAGCCCCTTAAAAACATTTATTAATACATAGAATCAGTACACATAGGGACAGCACCAAAGAGATGTTTCTTCAATATACAGCATACTCTATCTTCAAGGATATACACTGTTATAGTGTGGAAATAGTAATTCCCCATAAATGTCCTTCCTTCATTCTAAATACTCCAGCGTCATTTATACATGGATGCACTTCAAATTATGGCCAGCATTTGAATATTTGAATGTCACAATGTTTACCACTTAATATTACATTCTATATACACAATCTAATGGATAGATCAAACATTTTCCACCGACATTTTGTGTGATCTAGGAATTGCAACGTTGTGTTATTACTGTGTGACCGTGTACACTACACTTAAAAGCTAAAATTTAACCATGTGTGCTATGTGCAATTCTCCTCCATCCCCTTGACTCATGAGGTGTGATCTCATTGTGTATTCACAATGTCCAATATTTTATACACAAGTGGGATAGAGAAGAATACTAGGGGTTCAACCATTCAGCTCCATTCTATCTTATGTTATTTTGTTTTATTCTTATACCGCACATTTCTCAAAGCATAAACATATTAATGAATGACTGGTGTTCCTTACATTGTACCCTCTTTACTACAAACACCCTCTCACTCCTGATTGGTGCATTGGGTGATAAATTAGGGTCAGAGTAGTGGGAGCAGCTATCTACTTGCTCCAGGGAAAGGCGCAGTGTCGCGCAGAAACGCTTTCAGCACTTGCAAGTTGGAGAACGCCGTTTGCCGACTGGTGAAGGGATAACTAATGGGAGTGTTCCGCATAGCACAGTAGGGGATACATTGAAATGAACTTCTGGAGGACAGAGAGAGAGAACGTGGGGACCTCGGTGACCTGTAAAGAGACTTCTTATGGGCATGGTTTAAAGAAATTCTCTAGTATGCAGACTTCTAAACTGATTCTGATGTTGCATTTGCTGCTTCTGTTTAAACCATGTCTCTAAGGGTCCAGATACCACGTGTCTTCCTGTAAGTGGAGACACTATTGGACTGTTATCCCTGTCATTATAGTGCATCCCCATTAGTATATACATCAGAGATATTCTCTGGTTTTCTCAACACAGCATATTTGTTTGTGTATGTGTGTGTTGTATACTATACTTAAGACTGTGAACATTCACATATTATGTACTAATGTGCTAGAGGATTGTAGCCCCTGTTCTTTTGGATTAACACTCACAGATTTTTATCTAAGTACGGTGATTCAATTATACAGTTGTGTCATATTTTCCTATTAAACACGCATTATTAGATTTTCATTCTGTTCTATATATGTGTATTGTATGCCATAACTTACTATACTTAGAGGATATATCTTGTGCTGTCGACCCCCTCCCTTTCACTATAACAAGGTGGAATATTTCCATAATACTACATTTTTAGATAGGCCTATGTCTGCCAGCACACCAGTGGCCACAGCAGCATCAGTAATAATCATGGCAGCATCAGTAAAAAAAAATATATATATATATATATATATATATCTATATCAAGCTCTTAATTAGACTAGAGGTTTTACTGCCAGCAAGATTGGACATTATACATATGCAAGGAAAAGTCCTCTCAGTCAGGAAATGTAATCATAATGGGAGATTTCAACTATCTAGAAATTGATTGGAGAAATATCACTTCCAGCACAACTAAGAGAAATATTTTTTTTAAGTATAATTAATGACAATTTCATGTCCCAACTACTAGAGCAGTGGTTCTCAACTCCGGTCCTCGGGACCCACTAACAGGCCAGGATTTGATGATTTCCTTGTTAGAGCGCAGGTGAGTTAATCAATGTGAATGAGCCTATCACAACACCTGTGCTCTAGCAGAGAAATCCCCAAGTCCTGGCCTGTTAGTGGGTCCCGAGGACCGGAGTTGAGAACCACTGTACTAGAGGAGCCAACAAGAGAAGAGGCCTTGCTTGCCTAGTGCTGTCAAACAATTCTGAAATGAGAAACAGTATACAGGTAAGGGAATATGTAGGCAGCAGTGACCAAAATATGATATCCTTTGAAATTTGTTATGAGAAACCCATTGGAAAGGGTTTAACCAAAACATTAAATAGGCTAATGTTAGAAAGCTAAAAACTGTATTAATGGATAATCAGTGGGATTTAATCTTCAAATATAAAAATACACAATCATGGAAATTGTTTAAAATGCCCTTAGATAAATATGTAATTTTGAAATTTCACTGCCGTACACACACTCACTTCAACTCCGAGGTGCCTCCAACTTTAAATCTCCATCAGCATACAAACAAAATGTAGTTGGGCAACACTCCTTCAATGAAACTTAGCGTTTATTTGAAAAAAAAAAAACCCATAAAGCATCCAACGTTTCAGCCACATATTGCGACTTTCATCAGGGACATTAGAACTTACATAATGTGTATATCTCCAACTTTAAATAGCCCTTCCATTTTTGCATGGTGCCAAATCGGCATTACTCAGCCGTCATAGCAACCCATAGCGTCCATCTGGCTTCCATGTCAAAAAAGTATTCCCCAGCGTACAATAAGAAACATTGTTAAAACATTACCAGTTTCACAAAGTATTACGTATCTATTTCATACCAGTCACTAAAATGTTACTGATTAAGCTGAATTGTTCATTCAAGACCAGAGATGCTAATGTCTTAAGCGTGTATATCCAGTACGTTTGTATAACTTAAGTAACCTGTCACCACCTCGTACTCCAGGTTTAACTCATTCAGTCGGGCAGCACAGTAGTTCCTGCAGTCTATGACCCATCGATATAAAATGTCTAGCAACTGGGGACAAATTTATTTCCTTCTCACTGAGAGTACCATTCAGACCTCTAACAACAGAGTATATTTGTTACCTCATTCTCAATTTAAAGGGTCTATTAGTTTTACCGATGTGACATTTATTACAGGGACATAATAGCGCATAAATCACAAATGCAGTGGTACATGTTAAACAATCCTGCATCCGGATCTCATAATACAAAGGATGTATTTTGATAATGGATCCAGTTATCATATGTTTGCAAGTGACACAGCTACTGCACCTGAAAATGCCACGTCTGCCCGACTCAATGGGACCCGAATATTTATTCACCAGGTCTGACCTCATAAGCTGATCACGTATACTCTTCCCCCGTTTGAATCGAAATACCGGTCCATTCTCAAATAGATGTCCTACCTCAGGATCAGAGCTCAGTAATCCCCAGTGATTGGATACAGACAGCTTGAACCCTTTTGTGATGTCAGAAAACGTTGTAGTGAGTAGCATTCGATTCACTCGTTTATCCCTTTTTGGGTTTTCACCTTTTAAGAGTGTGTCCCTTTCCAATTTTGACACCTCCTCTACACTGTTATCAATGTGAAGTGGTCTGTATCCTCTCATCAAGAATTTTTCACCCATCTTTTCTAACACTTCTTCTACTAGATCTGGTTCTTACACTATCCTTTTAACCCTCAGTAATTGTGATTTAGGTAACCCTTTTTTCAAAGATACTGGGTGCTGACTCTGAGCACTCAGTAATGTATTTCTATCTGTACTTTTTACATACAGTGACGTCTGTAGCCTATGATCTTTCTTTTTCACCCAAGCATCTAAATAGTGTATAGCTGTAGTGCTATAATCCATAGTAATCCTGATTGGATTATCTAACCTATTTAGATGCTGGTGAAACTCAAAGTATCAACCTCCCCACTCCAAACAAAAAACAAACGGTCGAAGAATCTGACATAAAAATCTATATATGACCCATATATGGATTGCATGATGTTATTGCGCTCATAATCCCACTTACAGGCATTGGCATAAGCCGGTGCCATGTGGGACCACTTGCTGTTCCAGGTTTCTGAATACACAAATCAGTTTCGAATTTAATGTAATTTCTGGTGAGAATGAAATCAACCAGTCCCACAACATAATCAATTTCCTCTGCTGGCATAATTCCTCCTTCATTTAACACCTTCCAGATTGCATTCTTTCCTCCCTCATGGGGAACACATGTATATTAGCTGGTTATATCCACTGTAACTAGTATACAAGAATCGATATTCACTGTCATGGAGGCCAATTTATGCAGGAAATCAGTTGTGTCTTTAATGATGCTTGGTAATCTTTGGACGTAAGGTTGTAAGATGAAGTCCACATATTGCGCTGTCTGATATGTTAAAGACGCCTTGGCAGACACAATAGGCCTGCCAGGTGGGTCTTCCAAAGATTTGTGTATCTTTGGAAGGCAGTGCAATGCCAAAATCATCAGACTCTGTTGCTTCATTAAACCTCCAATTTTACAATCCAATATTCCATCCTCTACTCCTTTGTCTATTTATGCATTTAATTCGGACACAGACGAGTGGGATCAAATCCCAACTTTTGATAACTTACATAAGTCATCCAGTTGTCTCCATACCTCCTTACTATATTTTTCTTAGTCTTGAACGACAATGCCACCCTCTTTGTCTGCCGGATGTATGATAATTTGTCTGTTCCTGCGTAGACTGTTCAAAGCTTGTTTTTCCATTTTTGTGATGTTATAATATTTAGGTCATGATTTATCCAACATTCGCATACTGTCACGGTTTGTTAACTTTATTGAAAAGTTAAGGCAATCCCCATAGGGTTCACATACACATACATAATATGATCAGCAATAGATAAATAGAACAGGTTCTACCGGCCTTGCCAGTAATAGCGGGCAAGGCAACCCAGGCGGCTATAAGAAATAGCAATAGCAGGCTCTACCAGCCGGGTAAGGCAACCGTGAGATGGAATATACCGGTTCTACTGGCCTTACCAATACTGGGCAAGGCAGCCTCAGGAAATGCTGTGGGTAGGCTCTACCGGCCCTGCCAATACCTGGTAAGGCAACAGTGAGATGGAATGTACCGGTTCTACCGGCCCTACCAATACCGGGCAAGGCAGCCTTAAGGAACACTGTGAAGAGGCTCTACCGGCCCTGCCAATACCTGGTAAGGCAACCGTGAGATGGAATGTACCGGTCCTACCGGCCTCACCAATACCGGACAGGGCAGCCCCAATGGAGGACACCAACAGGTGCCAATTGTTGTCAAGAGACAATGACAGGAACTCGGACCAACAGCACTTGACTGCAGTATGGAGCAAGCCAGCGTCCGCACGCTGGAACCAACAGCATAGGTAACCACCAGGTAAAATGGAGTAATCAGCGTCCGCACGCTGGGACTAGAGGTATTGGAAACCACCAGGTTTAATGGAGTAAACCAGCGTCCGCACGCTGGGACCAACAGGATAGGAAATCACCATGTTTAATGGAGTAAACCAGCGTCCGCACGCTGGGACAACAGTATAGGAAGCCACCAGGTTAATGGAGTTAACCAGCGTCCACACGCTGGGACCAACAGTATAGGAAGCCACCAGGTTTAATGGAGTTAACCAGCGTCCGCACGCTGGGACCAACAGTATAGGAAGCCACCAGGTTTAATGGAGTTAACCAGCATCCGCACGCTGGGACCAACAGTATAGGAAGCCACCAGATTTAATGGAGTAAACCAGCGTCCGCATGCTGGACCGACAGGGTGAAAATATCGCCGGAGCGAATAGAGAGAGCAATGTCGCCACAGCGACTACAGGAAGGGAATACTGAGACCAGGCTGGGGTGGACCACATCGAGCACCGCTGCACAGACGAGCAACCGGAACTATGCCGTACGGAACAACCGTAACGTCAGCAGCCACGGAGAACCAAAAAAACCGACTGGAGTAGCAAACAGACTGGTAACAGGAACAGGTGGAATCAGGAACTCTGGAACTCTAAGCTCTGGAACACTGGAACTCAGGACTCTGTAGCTCTGGACACTGGAACGCTGGAACAGGCCCAAACAGCATGACATGAAGGACAGAAAGGTACTGAAAGAGACACCTCGAAAGGGCAACCAAACGGTGTCCGAGCTGAGTTTAAATAGGCAATGAGAGGCGGGCAGACAATAGGCAGCCAATGGGAGCCCCCTGCAGGTGATAGACAGTGTATAGCACCAATCACGGGCACCGTGATACATACTTTCCTGATTGATCATACGGCCAAAAGTTTTTATCAACACATTATGTGTTCTTGGGTCAAAGGATTCCTCTGTAATTTCTCCACATTAGTTTTATCCTTAAAGAAGTCTCTTAGAGGCAGTTTTCTTTGGAAGCGATATAATTCAATCTCCGTATCAAATTTACTTGGTCATTGTGTAGGTACGAAGTTCAGACCTTTATTCAGGACCAACCACTCATCGTTTGTTAGAGTATAGCTTGACAGATTAAAAATTATTTCTTGGGACCCAGGGGGAATTTGGTATCCTTGCCTTTTTGTCTTACCCCTTACCCCTGCGGGTTGTTACCCCTAAAAAATTTGAGGCTTGTGCATTGGCTCCTATGCCCTGTATGTTTTCAGGAGTGATGTATGAATTTCCCTCAGAGCCTGAACTGAAGATATCTCTCAGAGGCTTCCTTGCTCGCTAAGGTCGTTTTCTGCTGATGAAGGGTCTGCCATCATAAGTGTCAGTCTGCCCAAAGACCACTTGTATATTGAGATGGACTCATAATCCTGGATCACCTGGCATTGCTTCTTTCTCTTATATACCAATAATTCCTCGTTATGTTTTGGACTTGTGTTTCCAGGTTTGCCATCCAATTTGTGGTCTTATCCATTACGAGGACTGGGTGACTTTGATCAGATAGCTTTTGCAACCTATCACGGCACTTAGAGAGCTCCATTCCTACCCCTTTTATCACCAAGATCATAAATTCCAGGGAGCATCTATCAAGTATTTTACACCACTGTTCACAAAACTAAGTATTCTGTCTCCCAATTGTAGGCTGATTTTGTATCCAAAAACCTCTTGGTATCATTCTTGTCTTGTAACTTTCCGTTAAAGTAACCCCATGCAAAAACAATTCAACTTCTCTTTTCTTTAGTAACAGCAATTCATAATACAATTCATTTGCCGCAGAATCTCCCAATACTCCCTCACATGAATCTTTAAAGAGGATATCTGAAATCTCCTCTGGTGTGAGATCAAATATGTTCTTTTGTCCTTCCTCAATCACCACATTTTCATTCTCTCCTTCAGGTATAACTATTATCCCTCCTGGGGTTTCCATCTTCTTCTTATCGTGGTGCTTGCAGTGTAAGAAACAACATGTAATTTTGAAATGTCACTGCCGCACACACTCTCACTTCAACTCCAAGGTGTCTCCAACTTTAAATCTCCATCAGCATACAAACAAAATGTATTTGGGCAACACTGCTATAAAACTTAGTGTTTATTTAAAAAAAAAAAAAAAAAAAAAAAAGCATCCAACGTTTCAGCCACATATTGCGGCTTTAAATTAACGCTAATTTTTATTGAAGGAGTGTTGCCCAACTTAGATAAATATTCTCATCATTATATACCTTTGGGCAATAAATACAAGAGGAACACATTAAAATTAATGTGGCTTAATAAAGAGGTTTGCAGGGAAATTAGAAATAAGAAACAGGCTTTTAAAGTGTTTAATTCAGATGGGTCAGATATAGATCCAGCATTTAAAAATATAAAGAAAGTTATAAAATCTGCAAACAAGCAAATAGGCTAACTAACATTGCATGAGAGATGTATTGCAAAAGAGAGCAAGGACAATCCTAAGCAATTCTACAAGTATAAAAATAACAAAAAGATTAAGGCTGATATTGGTCCTCTTAAGGTTGAGACAGGTGAATTCACTAGTGAGGATAAGGGTATGAATGACACCTTAATCACATTCTTTTATTCTGTATATACAAAGGAAGCAACAATGGCAGGCTATGGGCAAACAGACAAAACCACAGAATTTCCTCCATCATGTACATGGCTTACTGAGCACAAAGGCAGAAGAGACTGGAAACGGTAATGGTAAATAAAGCACCTGGACTACCCAAGGGTAGATAACCCCTTAAGGACTACGTGACGTGCTATGACCGTTATGACCGTCACGGTCCTTATACCTTTAAGGACCAGTGACGGTCATAGCACGTCACGTACTTTTTACTTACAGCACTCTACCAGGAGCACTGTAAGTAAAAACGGGGCCTAAAATTGATCGCTCTAGGACCGGAGTGATCTCTCTTAGGCCTCAAAGCAGCACGCCGGTACACATAACAGGTCACGTGTACCTGCGCGTCGGCAAGGATCAAAGCGGTCCTTAAGGGAAGGTAACTTCCCTGGACCGCTGGTCCTTAAGGGGTTAAGGAACGTATGTAATAGCAAGACCGTTATACTTAATATTTATTTATTCAGTTTCATCAGGTATAGTGCCCAGTGATTAGAGGAAAACTGATGTAGTACCATTGCTCAAAAATGGGGCAAGATCCAAACCAGGATATTATCGACCTGTGAGCTTGACTTCCATAGTGGGTGAGATATTAGAAGGGTTACTAACCGACAGTATTCAGAACTATGTGAAGACCAAAAATATTATTACTAGGCGCCAGCATGGTTTTATAAAGTATAGTTCATGTCAAACTAATTTACTTGCATTTTACAAAAGGGTAAGAAGTAATTTGGAAAATGGATTTACTGTTTATGTAGTATACTTGGATTTTTCTAAAGCCTTTGATACAGTGCCTCACAATAGGTTATTGCATAAATTAAAAGGCTTTTGGTTTGGGAGGCGATATCTATACATGGATAGGGAACTGGTTAAATGATAGATGGCAGAGTTGTTGTAAATGGAACCTTTTAAAGTTGGTCTAATGTTGTAAATGTGGTGCCACAGGTTTTAGTCCTGGGGCCAAAGCTTTTTTTATTCTGTTATAGAGAAGTGGCAATTGAAAGTAATGTCTCAATCTTAGCTGATGACACTAAGCTGTGTAAGAGCCTTTTAAGGTAAGTGCCTGCCCTCCTGTCCAGTGAATACTTTACTCCACGGTTCCCATGTTCCACATGAACTCTTAACTTTAAACTTAAAGGACTACAAAATAGGCATGAGCTACTAAATATTAAATGTAAAATATACAACATAAGTTTGTAACCTAAAATATATTGTAACAGAATATTTCGTAGACTGTTAGGATAATAAATGCCCTCCTGTACTTTTCATATCTGAATAAGGCAGTACTTATCACTCTAGTCATTTACAGGAATGGACACCATGCCTTAGTATATCATGCAGAGAGCAGTGATGAATCTGGTTTCAGTGTAAATTGGTGCCATTGATGCTTAGGGAAAACAATAAAAAAGTAGGTCATATCCAACAGTGCAGCACTGCCGAGCCTGTTGTATAATATCTGAGAAAATTTGTGTCAGCTTGTCTCTCCAGCTGCAATCCCTGAAGGATTTCTGAACAAGACTAGGAAAATCAACTCCCTTCATACTGCGTCTGATCAGGAGCTTAAAAGATTTCTACAATTCTTAAATATCCTTCATAGTTGCATCAGGAAAAGCAAATACGAACCATTATCAGATTCTTTGTTATATAATACTGAGACATACAGAGAAAATAACATTAATTAGCTATAAGTAACAGATGGATGAGAATTACATTGCAAAGAAACATTTTGCACACACCTGTGGTCCTTAAAATGTGACTGTAGATGCATGGTGGAAAACAAGTATGTGGAGATAATTAAATAGTTTTCAGACTGTAGAAATATGTTAGAATATATATTTCAGCTACAGCTGATGTTTGAATTGTCCTTCAGTACAAAATGCTTATAATACTTGAGTGGATTGGCAAACTTTGGAACTTAATGTGTCAGGACAAATTCTCACAAACCTTGTTCCTAGCCCTTTCAGTGTAAAAAATGTACAGGATCTGGAATAAGTATCGTGTAATGTCTGTCATCAGAAAACATTCTGCATATAGCAGAATCTACCAAATGTGTTTCTTTGAAATGTTGGCACAGAGATGAGGTGAGGACACAACCAGCTACCTATCAATGGTTCTGTAGAGACTTGTTATTAAGACTGTGGATGATTTACAGTGGTTTTTTTTCATTGTTCTTGATTGATGAAAGAAAAATGATAAAGAAATATCACCAAAAAATAGAATTAAGAAGGTTTAGCATGCAAGCAAAGAGTACTTAATGAAACAAATTGTTACATGACAAAGTAAAGTTTGTGCATGCAAATTGCCCTCAGTTGAACAAAAGATTTAATCTAAAATTCACAGAAAGTTAATCATGCATGCAAAGCACACTCATTCGAACAAGAAAGTGCATTTGAAAATGGTCGATCAGGTACATGCAGCTCACTCAGTCACCAATAGCTGTGGTATTGAAGTATATATTGGAGTTTGTATTTATTTGATTTGCCCTAGATGTAGATTTTATTAGTATATTTTGAATTTCTTTTTTAAGCAGTTGATACTGTACCTGTATTTTATTCTAATTATTGTTTTATGTATTTATTCAAAGAGTAGTATAGTACATGGGTTGTAGAGAACAACGGATAAAAGTATAAATGGCCTGGGAGAAATACTCATACAAAGTTTTTGGAATTCCCTAAAAGAAAGGTATCTGCTATACAATGTGAAAACATTTCAATCTCATTAATCTTCTGGGCATCTACAGAGCAAGAAAGGATAGAGATGGATATAGATATAGAATGCCTGGAGAGTCCAGGCAAGAAGATTACTCGGAGGTGTAAGAAAAAAAAAAGAAAATGAAATGGAAGTAATGATAGGTCACCATGCCCAGCTACAGATTATGTGGAAGCAGGGTGGCAAGACGCAGCCTGCTGCACCTTCCCTTCCCTAGACAATCTGCTCCCATCTACCTCACATGTTCAACCAGGGACACCATGGCCTAGATGCACTAAAGGTGGAAGAGGGCTGTGAATATCGATGTACTGTCGGAGCAGGGTCGAAGGAATATCCACGGTATTCACCAAAGTCTCTACGACATCACATCGACATGATTCCGACAAAAAATGCCAACATCGACAACAATCTGAAATTCCTCTGTCTGTTTTATGAATTTTTACTCTTCCCATCGACAATTGCTCATTTGAAGCATAATGAGACACAAATGAAGCATAATGAGACACATTCATATGCAAGGGAGTGTGTTAACATGTTAATGTGACACTTCGACTCATTCAGTAAACGCCGATAGCAGCCTCTGCTGTCAGAGTTCACAGTCTCCATTTCACCTAACTCAGGCTGTCGTAGTTGGGATCTCCCCTTTACCTTCCTATGGAGCAGCAGCAGGGAGAGCTACGACAATTCTGAACAGCATTATCTGACATACATTCTCAGGCATACAATGCATTTGCTACCTCTCTGATACTCAGAGGGTTAAGTGTCAAATAAAAGACTTGAGTAAAAGTGTAGTCGACAAAAAAATAGAGTCGTGGAGTCAACAAGAAAATGGAGTCGACTAAACATGGAGTCAACTAAATGGAAGTCCCTGATGTAAAAGTCAGATGGAGTTAGAATGTCAAATATATGCAACATATGTCGACATACTAAGGGGGGGCACATTTTGTAGTGCTTGGTGTACTAGTTCTGTTTATTTTAACCCTTTGAATGCCACAGGGGTGAGCAATGCACATCCCTATGGCATTCAATGCTGTCCATGGTACTAAAAGTCTTCTCTGTATTCCCCTACTGGCTAGGTAGGGAAGCATAGATAATGCTGTACAGAATTGTCGTAGTGTTGGTGACGTGTGAGGGGAGGAGAGCCTTTCCACACCGACAGCACTTTGAAAATCCTGTGTGCTAATAGGGACCTTCTCCAACCTTCCTCTTCCATCCGACAATTTTTGTGAATATGTCTATGTGTGTGCAGAAGGAATTGTTGGAGTGATTCGAACACAACGACAATATCTTACCGACACCACATTGACATTTAGTGCATCTAGGCCCAGTTCTTCCAGAACACATTTTTGCTACTTTTATGCATATATATATATATATATATATATATATATATATATATATATATATATATATATATATATATATATATATATACTAATGTAAAAGCCTCTGTACCCAGGCAAAGGTCCGGGTAATGTTAACACCTTGAGTGCCAGAGGGGTACGCAATGCATTGCTTTGCAATTCATTGCATACCCCTCTGGCACTCAAAGGGTTAAGAGGCTGCTACCTCACTACTCCACGCGATGCAGTCTTGCATCGCCTCACTCATGCAATGCAATCATGCGCAGTAGAGACTGCCCGAACACGGGCAGTCTACTGCGCATGTCTGCATTGTGACAAACATCCTAGAAAAGTGTTATATAGGATGTATATCTTTATTTATATGGCACCACATAGTGTATGCAGCGCCTTACAATAGACATATGTTACAATAAATAAGAGGGGATAAAGTAAGTGCCACATTCATAGAAACAATAGGGGAGAGGTCCCAGCCTAAATGGGTAATATGAGACAGACAACAGGGCATGATTGTGTCAAGTGCTGAGATTACAAATGCTGAGTTTGGCCAAAGGTAGTTCGTGGTCCTAGTGCTCCAGAAGATAAGATTTCAGGGTAGACTTAAAGACAGAGAGGTATTGTTCAAGACTTAGGGAGTTAGGTATGGAGTTCCATATGTATAGAACAGAAAGTGAGAAAGGTTTGAGACTGGAGAGGGCAGAGGGTGTAGATGGTGCAACATGAAGTACTTTGTGTGCTGAACGAAAGAGGTGGGAAAGAACATAACAGGAGATGAGCGAAGAGATGTAAGGAGGGGTAGCAGTGTGGAGAGCATTAACGGTGAGAAGAAGAACTTTGTAAGTGATGTGTTGCTGAATAGGGAGCCATGACAGATGTCTCAATTATGTGAGCTGGTTCAGTTTTTGGGGACAGTGTGGTGATTCGGGCAGCCAAGTTTAAAACAGAATGTGTAGGTGAAAGATTAGTAGCAGGGAGGCCAGTTAATAGGGTATTACAATACTCTAAGTGGAACAGAATGCATGTATCAGAGTTTTAGTAGTTTGTTGGGAGAGGAATGGGTGGATTTTAGCAGTGTTGCGTAGAAGAAGCAAGATGTTCTAGCCACAGAGTTAATGTGAGGAATCAAATATGGCCCCAAGGCAGTGTCCTGAGCTGACCGGATCAATGTCATTTCCATTAACTGTAATGGTTAAGCTAGGTGTTGGGCAAATTCTTGAGGGAAAATGAGCAGTTCAGTTTTGGACATGTTGATCTTCTGCTGATGGTGTGCCATCCAGGAGGATATGGCCAAGAGGCAGTCTGAAATTTGTAACTGGATTTGAGGTTAAAAATCAGAAGTGGAGATGTAAATTTGGGTATCATCAGCATATAGATGGTACTTGAAACCAAATTAATTAATAAGTTCATCCAACGCAAGGGTGTACAGTGAGAAAGCAGTGGACCCAGAACTGAGCCTTGAGGCACCACCACAGACAGACGGACTGTGGAGGAGGTGTTATTGCCAGAGGACACAAAAAAAGAACGTTGTGAGAGACAGGAGGAGATTCATGAAGCAGCTTGATTTCGGAAACCAAGATTATGGCATATTTGAGCAAGAAGAGAATGGTTAACTATGTCAAAGGCAGAGGATAAGTTGAGTAGTATAAGTGTAAGAAAACTGTCCTTTGGCCTTTTGCAGTTTGGAGATCATTAGCTAAGCTACAGAGAGCTGTCTCAGTTGAGTGATCACACCGGAAACCAGACTGCAGAGGGTCCAAAAGATTGTTAGAGTTGAGGAGTTTGGATATATGGGAGAAGACAAGGCGTTCTAAGAGTTTGTGGTAAGAGGTATAAAGGGCTAACTTACATGTGTGCTGCTTGAGCTCATCTGGGTATAGACTGAGAACAATCTGTAGAAAATGTGGAGGAGATGAAAAACCATACCCAGGACCTGGGACCAGAAGGGTCTGATCATCTTGCATCCTCAAAAAGCCCTAACTAATGGTACCAGGTTGTAATTCACATTGCCGGCAGAGAAGAGAGACCGAAGAGTAGTATCTGTAAAGTATTACAGGGGTCTTATACCAATGAGACAACTTATAATTAGTCTCAATGGTTGAAAATGTTTGAAGAACGGAACAGGGTATTCCACTGAATCTCCTGCAATTGAGTGTCAGAAAAAGCAGCCTGCAAATTCAGCTCCCGCTGTGACCTAAATTTGATCTCCAACAAAGTGTTATGAAAGTTTAGTAGAATGTTATAGATAGTTGAGATATGCTTGCTATGTATATTGAATTGTAGCAGTGCTTGTTCAAATTGAGTAGTGATATGCAAAATTTCTGCCTTGTTCATGTGGCATGCAAGAAAAGAGATCTGCAGGCGTCTCAAATGGTCAACTGAGACCAAATTTAGATCTTCGTGGAGCATACTGAAGTATCTTAGGGCACCATCCTTGACCACATCGTGGAGTAAAAGAGTGCCTGCTTAGATCCAGTACTGAAAATTTGCATTGTCCACCCCTGTTGGGATGGTTGGGTTGGATATTAGCAGAGTTAGTGGGGAACCATAGCCAGAGAGTAAACACTTTAGCGACTGATCCCATGTTCACAATATGTTGGAAATAAATGGGCATTGTTCTACCCCATTCGTTTGGTGTAGGGGAGACAGGGTAAGCCCTGCAATGGCGTCAGGTATACCAAATCCTGTTGCAGCTGGACCCATGCTTTGGAGTCACTTGAATTGTGCCAAAGGCAAATCATAGACCGCTGTATTGCCTGGTAATACAGGGAAACCAGAGGCATACCTAGTCCATCCCTCTTCCTGTCCCTGGCCAGTGCATTAATGCCAAGCCTGGCAGGCTTGTATTACCATATGAAAGAGTTTAGGGCATATTGTAACTATTCAGAAATGACTGTGAGAGAAGAATGGATAAGTCTGCATGATATAGAGGATTCAGGGGAGTATAATCATTTTGATTAGGTTAATGAGGCCCATCCAAGGCAAGTAAAGATGGGACAATTTGGTCAGGTCCTTGGCGACTTTATACAGTAGGGCCATGTAATCATCTCAGAAGAGGGAGCAGGGTGGGTAGTTATCTGTATCCTCCAGTATTTGATTTTTGAGTTAGACCACCTAAAAGGTTGTAGCTTATAGAGTTCCAGAGTCCAGATATGCTGGAGATTAATTTTTAAGATCTCAGATTTTTACACATTAAATTTGAAGTTGGAAAGACTGCCAGCGAGGTTTAGCTCCCCCCCAGGACTGCCGGAAGGGAGACGGAGGGGTCTGAGACCAGGGGACAGCCCTGCCTGGTGCCATTTTTCAAGGGGTAGGAAACCAACAGGAACCATTTACTTTGATTTGTTCTGTAGGGTTGGTGTAAAGCTCCATAATGAAGGATCAGAGACTTTGGCTGATTCCTATATGACAGAGGGTCTCCCTAAGGAAGTCCGAGTCCACCCTTACAAATGCCTTCTCAGATTCGACTGAGAGAAAGACTGAATCTTGGTGTGCATGGTGTGCCCAAGACAAGTGCATCAACTTAAGTGTTGACCCTAGCTTCACTTCCCAGGGCAGAACTCGCCTGATTGATCTAGTCTATTGGCTAAGACCTTTGCATACATTTTTATGTTGATATTAAGTGGCAAAACTGGTCTATAGCTTGGACATTGCTTTGTGTCTTTTCCCTCCTTTAGTAAAACAGTTATAAATCCCTCTGTCGTGTATTTGTAATCCTGTATCTCATTTGGTATGTCATTGAAGGTATCAAAAAAGGTTTTATAGAACAATAAAGGGAAGCCATTGGGGCCGAGGCTCTTCGCTCCAGGCATTCTTTGAAGGTAGCCCATATTTCTTCCTTTGTGACAACATGCTCTAGCTCCCCTGACTGGTGAGAGAGGAGGATTGGAGATATTTCTTAAAATTGTGCAAGTGAGATGGGCCTGACTCACAATGTATGTTGTTTAAACACTTAAAATGTCTTCTGTTCCTAGTGAAAAATAGTTATGGTCCTGAACCACCACCACTACACCACCTTACTGGCAATATTAAAATGGAACTATGCACATAAAGGATTCAGGACAGCCTTCACTCTGTCACTCCACAGAAATGGATGCAGCTTCTCAACAAGAATTCAAAGGTGTCGCAATCACCCTTGAACAAAATAAACAGAACACCTGAAAGGGCGCAAACCACAAAGACCTTCTGATATAATAGATATTTTGAAGGAATACTCACAGCTTGAGTGAGACACCAGTTATAAACATAGAACCGGTGATAACAAACGGGGATTTTTACTCTGCCACAATTTGGACTTCACTTCAACAAATGAAAAAAACGCTGATATATTCAAATAAAAGTATTTAATGAAAAATATATATTGGGCTGTACAATACAAAACAACAGGTTTCAAAGCGACAAAGCTTCTTCATCAGGACCCAATAAATCGAATTATGATGCTGCCACAATAATAAGTATAGCATAAAAATATTACATAGATATATTAAAAAAGTTTTTTAAGCGTTTTTCTGGTGTTTTGTCTATTACCGAAAGCTCTTTTGACAAATCTTAATGGGCCATTGACTTGCCCCGCTAATAACTTGCCACATTTATTTTTAAACTCGTAGTACCTCTGTTTTGACCAGTTAATAGACATGTTCACCCCTTGTTAGTAGAATTTCTTGAACTTTGGCGTAGAGGGAGTTCAGCATCTCTAATAACTGTGCGGGATCTTGGTCTGAGGAAGAGCTTGTTTACCATTTCCACTAGACTGATGTGGGCCAGTTACCTATTAATTTCCTTCTCTCTAAGGCGTTTCTGCCTCCTAGAATATTTAATAATTAAGTACTCCTCTCACATAACACTTCAGCCTTTCCCATAAAGTCTGAAACAGAATGTCCAGCAGCTCGTTGTGAGAATGAAAATCCACCAATTGATTCCCCATCTCCTTCCAGAATGATACATCATCTAGGAAATTTGTGTTTAATTTCCAAAATCCACATATATGGAATCGGTGCAGGATTTTGACTGGGGCATGGCCAGAGCAAGTAAGATTATGGACGCCAGCAGCAGTGGCATAGCAGGTGTGTGGTTGACCCAAAAGAATGTAGTTTATTCTACATAGTAACAAAGTTGATGAGGTTAAAAAGACATGTGTCAATCAAGTCCAGGCCATGCCAAATCACCCGTGTTGATCCAAAGAATGGCAAAAAAAAAAGAAAAGAAAAAACCCATTGAAGCCATTTCCAATTAAGTGGGTAAAGAAATTCCTTCCTGACTCCAAATGGCAGTCAGATAGTTCCCTGGATCAACAACCTATCAGCATTGAAGCCATCTGTCATAATTCTCAGTAGTGTTCCGTATTAGATAGGTATGCATTTTTGAGAGCAGTTACAGTATCTACAAACACAGCATCACAGGGCAAAGAATTCTACAGCTTTGCCGCCCTTACTGTAAAAAACCCCTGCCTTTGTCTTAGTATAAAGTGCCGTTCCTCTGTTTTTAATGGATGGCCTTTTGTTCTTAGCTCAACTCTTTGCCTAAATAATTAACAGGATAGTTCTTTGTATTGACCTTGAATATATTTGTAAATGGTAATCATATCACCACTTAGACATCTGTTCTCTAATATAAGCAAACCCAGTTTGGCTAGTCTATCTTTATAACTCAGATCCTCCAATCACTTTATCAGTTTTTTTGTACGTCTCAGCGATTTTTCCAGTTCAATAACATCTTTTTTTAAAAACAGTTGCCCAAAACTGTAATCCGTATTCTAGATTAGGTCTTACCAATGATATTAGCATCCCATGCATCTATGCCTCTTTTTATGCAGGATTGTACCATATTTGCTCTTGCAGCAGCTGGGTATGAGATGTTCATCTTTCATCAATCAGTACTCCTAAATTTTTCTCTAATGAACATTCCCCATGTTGAATAAGAATAAAGATGATGAGGGTGGGAAAAGAATGTGGCACATCTTGTCATATCTTGAGGTTGGATGGAGCAACCTCCAGATAGCAATCAAATGTGTTGTTTCAAGAGTTTGTTTGTGGAAGTGATAGTGTTTCACAGATAGGAAGTAGGTGACGCCGAGCAGTCCTTTGCTGGGTTTAAGGGGATATTAAAATTGCCTCCTATACTAGATTGGAAAACATATGTTGATGAGTATTAGCTGAGTAGCTGGATGTAAAAGTGATTGGGATAGAACCAAGATGACCTTTGATACAAATAAATATGCTGTCTCCATTTCTAAGTCATGGATCTCAAATGGTACTCTGAGGTGAATTAAAATCCTAACCCGTCTTTTCTGCTCAGTAGCACAGAAGTAGTATTTCTTAGTGAAATGCCATAGTAGATATCCCCTATATCTCCCTTCTTGGAAGTGTGTCTCCTGCACAAAGCAAACCTGTCCCCCCCCCAAAAGCAAACTCTCCTACATCAGTAACCCCTCTTACCTTGAGAACTGAGTCCCCTGGCATTGAAGTAGAATAATTTAAGAGGGCATGTGTCTGTAGACATTTGGTCTTGGCCACGGTTTGTATTTTGCTTCTGAGAGCACCTTTGCACATGGGTGCCCTTTTCCTTCCTGTACTGGGGTCTCTTCCAAGCATGGCGAGAAACAACACTGATTGATATAATGAGGCTTAAGTAGACAGATAGCATTTCAGGAAAATATTTCCCTTAGTTTGTAGCAATGTACTGAAATTAGCAACATTACAATGATCAGTCAAACATAATGCACACAATTTGTGAATTAAAGTGATGGGCTAGCCCATCCATGATATTCCCAAAAGAAAAACAAAATAAACAGCTATATAGACTACAACGTGTAGTAGTCTGCTGCAAAAGGAGGCCAGTGGTGGTAGTTATGTCCTGGGTTTCATGATATCTACCTTCATCAACCTTATACCCAAATCAATAGGGACTGCTTTAGGACCTTCCCCAAGCATACAGAAATATGAAACAATGCTGATTCTCTTGGTGCTGTGGCTACATGTGTACATGCTCCCATAACACTCCTCACCATTCAGCACTTTGGTCTCCCTTTTGGAGCTATCAACTCCTGTTAGTGCATTGCCGATGGTGTAGAGGGTTCCTGGCTGTTTAAATCACTCACTCCCTAGCCCTTCCCCCCAAGCTCCTAGTCCTACGTCTCAAACATTCATTAGGGCTGTGACAGTGATCATGGCTTCTTCGACACATGAAGAGTTTGTGCGTGGACAGTATTTCTTCTCCCTGCCCCCCATTGCTCCAGGCTCTTCACTGAGAACACGGAGCAAAAAAAGGAACAGTCCCATGGATCTCCATCCCCCCCCCCTCCACACACACATGCTGTGACAGTACGGATTAACATTTAAAGATACAATAAAAGATGGGAGGAGAAACACAAAATTCTCTGTCTAGGGCTCAGAGATCTACTGGAGCCTTCCTCTTCTGCAGTGAGACTTACTGCCATCTCTGCCTCTGAGGCTAGAGTGTCCTGCACAGCCACAGGGCTGGGTCCCATATCTGCTCTGGTGCACAGTTAAGTTTGTTGCAGAGTTTGGCCACATCCTCAGTATTTCTCACTGAAAATGTCCTTCCCTCATGATTGACCACCAAGGCAATGGGTAGCCTCATTGGTTTGCTATACATTGTTCTCTCAGTGCAGTTGGCAACAGCTGTAGAGTATATGCAGACAAGTAGTTATACAGTTGAACATCAATATTCTCGTAAAATTAACGCATGCAACTGCCTAGCCTTTCCCATGAAGGAGTCTTTCTGGAGGTACGAAAGGAGGAATCAAATAACATTACAAGGCTTCTCCCCATGGGGGGATCTAGGATGTAGTGCCCTATGTGCACTCTCTATCGCCACCATGGATGGGTCTTCTTCTAGTAGCATAAGGAACATTCTTTGCAGATTGGGGATAAGGTCTTTCAATGCAATGGATTCTGGCAGGTTCCTCACCCATATGTTGCACCGTCTGCCCTGGTTTGCTAGATTGTCCAGTTTCAGTTTCAAGATCTTGATCTCTTCTTCCTGTTGAAAGATATGTTGTTGTATGTCCTCATGTGTACATACAGTTTGCTCCACGGACTCCTCTAGGTCAGAAACACTCGTCCTGATCTATTGTAAGTCACCAATGACAAAGTAAGAGGAAGGTGGAGAGTCCTAAAAGGTAATTTTAGGGATTTAGGCAGTAAGATTAGGAACAGGACCTCCAAGGTAGTATTCTCAGAGATACTACCTGTGCCATGCGCTACGCCAGAGAGACAGCGGGAGATTAGGGAGCTCAATGCATGGCTGAAGTCTTGGTGTAAGAAGGAGGGCTTTGGGTTTTTAGAGCACTGGGCTGATTTTGCTTTGGTGTACAATCTCTATAGCAGGGATGGATTGCACCTGAATGCAAGAGGGTATCAAGTGCTTGGGGAGAGGATTACTAGAAGGTTGGAGGAGATTTTAAACTAGGAAGGGGGGGGAGGGGCCAATAAATACTGGGATAGATAGTATAGAAAGGGAAGGCGATGTAGTTAATAACCAGGTGGGAGGATCTGGGGGCGGGGTTAGTACAGATGATAGGGAGAAGCCTATAAGCCACATCAAAATTAAATCCCAAATGGAACACAGCAGTGGCATAAATTGTATGCTTGCAAATGCCAGTAGTTTAACTGGTAAAATAGGGGAACTGGAGCTGGTAGCTGAAATTGAAAACTATGACTTGATAGGCATAACAGAAACATGGTGGGATGACACACATGATTGGTCAATCAATTTGGAGGGCTACATGTTATTTAGAAAAGATAGGTCAAGCAAAAGAGGTGGTGGGGTCTGTCTGTATATCAAACCAGCATTATTGCCTCAATTGCTGGAAGATATATGTGATGACAGTAGTGAACATGTGGAATCCCTGTGGGTTGAAATAGTCACTGGGGGTAAAACTGCCCAGAAAATATTAGTGGGTATTTGTTATAACCCACCAAACATTGCTGACCTTGAAGAATCACAGCTATTAATGCAAATAGAAAAGGCTTCCCAAATAGGGAGAACTATAACTATGGGGGATTTTAATTATCCAGAAATAGACTGGAAAAATGGAACAGCTAACTCTGCTAAAAGCAGCAAGTTTCTGAACTTGTTGAATGACAATTTTTTGTCACAACTAGTGCAGACCTCAACCAGAGGGAATGCATGTCTGGATTTGGTAATAACTGACAATGAAGAACTTATCTCTAACATCCAAGTAAGGGAGCACTTGGGGAATAGTGACCATAACATGGTATCGTTTGAGATTAATTCAAAAAAACAATTTGATATGGGTTCCACCAAAACACTGAATTTTAAAAAGGCCAACTTTAGCAGGTTTAATTCATCCCTTGGTCTCGTTGACTGGGATAAAATATTTTCAGGAAAAAACACAGAAGGTAAGTGGAATGCCTTCAAAATAACATTGCAAAAATACACATATAAATTTATCCCTGTTGGAAACAAATACAAAAGAAGCAAATTAAAACCAATGTGGCTAACCAGTAAAGTAATCCATGAAATAAATAACAAGAAAGCGGCATTTAAACATTACAAAGCTGAGGGATCAGCAGAGGCATTTGCAGAATACAAAAATGTCAACAAAACCTGTAAAAAGGCTATTAAATTAGCTAGACTGGAGAATGAAAAAAATATTGCTAAGGAGAGCAAAAGCAACCCAAAAAAATTCTTTAAATACATTAATGGCAAAAAATTAAAGTCTGATAATGTTGGGTCCTTGTTATCTGAAACGGGTGAGATGGTCAAAGGGGACAGAGAGAAGGCAGATATTTTAAATAATTTCTTTTCTTCTGTTTTTACCAAGGAAGACCCAATGGACAAGAATCTGCAAACTACTTTTACAAAACAGTCACAGCAAGCATGGGACTGGCTAACACAAGAAAAAGTGTTAAAACAATTGAATGGTGTCAAGGTAGACAAAGCTCCGGGGCCAGATGGTATACACCCACGGGTACTTAAAGAGCTAAGCCAGACCCTGGCCAGACCGATATATCTGATATTCAGGAATTCTTTTATTTCTGGTATGGTGCCCATGGATTGGCGTAAAGCAGATGTGGTGCCCATATTTAAAAAGGGATCAAAGTCCCAGCCAGGAAATTACAGACCTGTAAGCTTGACATCTGTGGTAGGGAAGCTGTTTGAAAGGTTGCTAAGGGAATATATTCAAGAATTCTGCTGGAACAGGAATATCATTAGCAATAGCCAACATGGCTTTGTGAAAGATAGGTCTTGTCAAACGAACTTGATCGCATTTTATGAAAAAGTAAGTAATAATATAGATGAGGGAGTGGCGGTTGACGTGATCTATTTAGACTTTGCCAAGGCATTTGATACAGTTCCGCACAAGAGGGTACTGTACAAATTGAATGAAATAGGACTAGGGGAAAATGTTTGTGTGTGGATTGGAAATTGGCTGAAAGATAGAATGCAAAGAGTAGTAGTAAATGGCAAGTTCTCCAGTTGGATAAACGTGATAAGTGGAGTGCCTCAGGGATCTGTCCTGGGTCCTCTTCTTTTTAATTTGTTTATTAATGACCTCCCAGAGGGCATAGGAAGCCATGTATCAGTGTTTGCCGATGACACAAAATTAAGTAAGGTAATAAAGTCTGAACTGGATGTGTCTTCATTACAAGAGGATTTGGACAAATTGAGTAACTGGGCAGGCAAATGGCAAATGAGATTCAATATAGACCAGTGTAAAGTTATGCATTTTGGGTATAATAATAAAAATGCAACATATTTTATAGTTTAAATGGTGTTTCTCTGGGGAAATCTACTAATGAAAAGGATTTGGGAGTAATGGTAGACAATAGACTTAACAGTAGCATGCAGTGCCAGCTGGCAGCTGCAAAGGCCAATAAGATATTGGCATGTATTAAAAGGGGTATTGACTCAAGGGAGGAAGATATAATTATGCCTCTTTACAGGTCCATGGTAAGACCCCACCTAGAATATGCTGTTCAATTCTGGGCGCCCTTTCTGAAGAAGGACATTATGGAACTAGAGAAAGTGCAGAGGAGGGCTACAAAACTAGTAAGGGGAATGGAAAGTTTTAGTTATGAAGAGAGGCTAGAAAAGTTAAACTTGTACACACTAGAGAAACGGCGGCTTAGAGGGGATATGATAACACTATATAAATATGTTCAAGGCCCATATAAAGGGCTTTCAAAAGACCTGTTCACTAACAGAACAGTACAAAGGACAAGGGGCCACCCGCTTAGACTTGAGAAAAGGAGATTTAATCTACAACAGCGGAAGGGTTTCTTTACAGTAAGGACAATAAAGGTATGGAATGCACTTCCGGAGGAGGTGGTGCTATCAAATACATTAGATGTCTTTAAAAGGGGCCTGGATACTTATTTAAAAGAGCATAATATAGAGGGCTATGTACGTTAGTATTGGGATTAATATTTAGTTAGGGCTTGTTGATCCAGGGAGAAGTCTGATTGCCATTTGGAGTCAGATGCCTTCTTTTGGGTCAGCGATGGTAAACAGGAATAGGAGAAGGGTTGAACTGGATGGACGCAAGTCTTTTTTCAACCTAAATTACTATGTAACTATGTAACTCCTGAGGGAGAGTCCAGACCATAATGAGCAACAATTCAATATCGTCTTGGGTAGGTAAAGCTTTGATGTCTTCCCAAGTGACAAATTCTTTTAGGTCACCTTTTAAAGGCAGTCATATCAGGTCTTCCTTTGTCACCCCCTGAGACCATCTTGCCAGGAGACTCTGCATCTGGCCAGCCTTCAGCAATCACAGGGGAGTCCGTAATGGTGGGTGCATCCCACTTCAAAGGCTCTCAAGATGGGTCAGGCAGGAACACGGTTTTAGAACACCTCTTAATTCTCCTGCTAGACATCCCCTAGTCATGGTCGTTTCTGAAGAAACGTTGTGGTTGTGCTTTGTCTGGTATTATGGAGCTTTTTGGTGGTCCTGAAGCAGAGCTCTCATATCACGTGCCCTTTGTCTCTCGTGTGTAGCTCTTCCCCCACTTTTTGTTTTGCGAGACAGATACTATGGCACCATTTTTTTCATTGAAGTACTGTTTTGTTGATACAAGCACTCAGTCTCCGTCTTGACATTTACTACATGGATTTGGCATCCTCTGTTGGGGGTTCTTGACTGGGCTATTGTACAGATGTCATGTTCACCTTACTCTGATCCGTCCAGTGTGCAATCTGTTTGTAATGTGTTCCTCCTGCTTTTTTTACCTTTTGTTAATAAGGTACATCTTCAATGTTGTCTTGAATGTCATGTCCTTTGTTTTAGATAACTGTTTATATCAGTATCACAGAACCTCAAACTCTGCTCACCTCACATGGTAATCTTACCCCTTGATCTTCACTCTGATGAAGCCCGCTTGAGTAGCTGGAATAACTTATGCTTTATGCTTCCATCTACTAGACCGGATTGAAGTCTAGTGTTTAGCGTGAATGGAGAGGTGAAGGGTGACTAAGTACCCATGACATTAGCCATACATGACTGTCTGATGACCACTTGCTGCACAATGACTGGATGTTGCATTGTTACATTTTTACATTATTTCACCAATAGGTCAAGCAAGTGTTTAGCATTCTATTATTGATCCAGTTAAGTATCATTACTATAGGCAGCTTACTTTTTAGATTTTTTTTTTTTTTTTCAGGGTAAGGTCAGGTTTCAATGATATGCCAATTAAAGCAAAACTTGCATATGACAACAAAATATAACTTAAAGGACCAAAGGGATCCCTCTGGTACTTAATGGGCTGAGAGGTAGTGTAATTTATAGAATACTGGATATACAATTTGTTTTTAATTAGAAATCTCAAGAATATTGTACTCTACAAGTAGAGACTTCCATTTCACATCTTATTATTTTCTTACTTTGTTATGCATTGCAGTCCTGGGAAATGGGAAATAACTTTTGACCCAAAGAGATATACATAGACACAGAAACATATTATCATACATACGTTCATAGACATGCAGAGATACACACACATTCAGACATAGAGAAACGGCCACACACATGCATATTAGGCTGACCATATTTCCTTGAGACAAAAACAGGATGGGGTGTGGGACAGATGGACCGTGGGACTCCGTCACTCTGAGTCTGATCGTAGTAAGCTGCAAGCAGTGAGAACGTGTTTGCTCCGTCTCTTACTAGCAGCGTTCTCTCTGAAGTAAATTGGAACTTCCTCTCTTTGTCACTCACATTAGTGGGTTTACTGTACGCATTGATTACCATAGAGTCTTATGACTCATCGTCATATCACTGTCTAAGAGACTCTATGGTAATTTACCATACACTCGAGAGTCTTAGATAATTATGAGTCATTCAAGTCATAAGACTCTATGGTAATCAATGCGTGTAGTAAATCCACTAGTGTAACGAAAGAAAGTTTTGATTTACTTTATCTTATGAAAAATAAACAAGCCATGTTCAGGTTTTTACAAAAAAATTAAAAACTATATGTAAGTTATATTAAAATGGGACAAAATTTATATTTATATTAAAAAGACGGGACGGTGTGGAAATATGCAAAAAACGGTACTGTCCCATTTAAATAGGTACATATGGTCAGCCTAATGCATATACACACACACACACACTTGCATACATGCATGCATACATAGAAATTATTATGCATAGCCAGGTGCACACAGACACATACATAGATGCACACACAGCAAATACACACATATACATACATACATACACTGGAGGGCTGATATGAAGGGGGAAGGTAGGAGGAGAGAGAGAGAGAAAGGAGAAAGGAAGCATAAGGGCTTTAAGCCTTTGAGTGGCAGAGGGGTAGTGAAGGCATTGCATAGTAATACATTGCATACTCCTCTAGTAATGCATTGCATACTCCTCTACCACTCTAAGAGGTGTAGCATGAAAACTTGGTAGAGCATACTTGGGCAGTCTTACACTCTGTGTGTTTTGTCATAAGACTGTCCCTCCCCCTACATATATTACATGTTAGAGAGTAACACATATAGCCTTAACCCTTTGATTGCCACAGACTTATGCAGTGCATTCCAAACCAATGGAAACCAGGCTGTGGCACACAAAGGGTTAAAGATATAAATCTTGAGTTGTAACATGTAAAGTTGGTAAAAATGGAAAATGGGGGGCAGTCTTAGGAGAAGTGACAGTGGGTGCTCAGCAGGGGAGCACCGGGGAGACTGAGTCACAAACGTGTTTGTACGTTATCCGGTGGATCGTGTGTTAGGTAGCAGGCCGGGCATGTGTCCCCCCTGGACAAGCAGTGTATGTTGAGCCTGATGTGCACAATTAAGTCTTTGGTGCGTAACTTAAGGATGACAAAATGACAACACACAGCGGCTGGCATGGTTCCTTCATTGCTGTGCCACCTGTACACTTTACATGATGTTAACATACTTTAACCCTTTAAGTGCACAGCAGCTATGCACATAGCATACCTGTCGTACACTTAAAGGGTTAAAGTATGTTAACGTTGTGTAAGGTGTACAGATGGCTCAAACTTATATTCAGTACAAGGATGAGGCACAGCAATGAAGGAAGCATTGAGGGCGCTGGCTGTTGTGTGGTGTCCATTTTACAAAGAAGGTTAGTAGTTGCGAACCCTGCCTGGGCACTTCCCACAGGCACTCTACCAACAGTGCGTTAGATTTCATTGGATTGTGACAGGTGCAGTACTGTGATTTTTTGGACGCCTGGGCTGGTGGATGTGTACAGTGGGTGTCCACATTCAAGCGATATTGTGTTGTGTTTTGAATGACAGTGCCCACTTTTCTGTCCTGTGTTGTGTGTAATACATGAATGCATAGAGACAGACACACATGCATACCCAATCGTCCACTCCTCGTTTCTCCTGCTAATGTGCACCTCTCATAGCGGAGTGATGACAATGCTATGCTAGTCCTTGTAAGTCGGTTGAGAGAGGTGTAAGTTGGTGGCTAAGACAATAGTGAGGAGAGTCGGTGTTCATTAGTTAGTGGAGTGAGATCAAGTGTCGGCCTTTCAGCTGTTTCTGGAATGTGCTGCTTATGAGTGCAAAGAAACACACAATCTGGGCCAATTTGAAGCGGCAAGTTCATTTGTATCGTGGGAGCAGGATACACATAGAGGCCTCGCGACACTGGTGTGATGTAAGGGACCAGAAACATGTAAGGAATGGAACATTCATGAGGAATGGCATGACATGCAATGGAGCAGCAACATGGGGAACCAAGTGATAAAGGGGGGGGGGGTAAAATGTGTCATCACATTCTAATTACAGCTGTAAGGCTGACGGTGTTCTCACAGTACCTTGTAGCGCCGCTGCTTCTGGCGATGCTCACAATGATGCTCCAGCATCATTTCCACAAGCGGTTGGAGCCTTCAATGTTCGGTGCGTCATCTGCAGCCGCGAGGCTTCAGCATGCTGCGGGCCTCTCTTTTATGTGTTTGAGGCCTGTAGTCTCCTCCTACCTACTTCCTCCCTCTGAGCTGCCCCTCCTACCTACTTCCTGAGGAGGGGTTTAAAGGGCAGACTGAGTCCTGACTCAGCTACCCTTACTTTGTTGTTCTTAGCAGTTCATTTATTTGTTATTCCTGATTCCTGTGTATGACCCGGCTTGTCTGTCCATACATTCTGGTGTTGACCTGTGGCTTTGTCTGACCATTCTCCTTGTGAGTTCCAATTTGGCTTAGACATCCTTTCTGGTGCAAACCTGTGGCTCTGGCTAACTACCCACTCCGTGTATAACATGGCTTGTCTGACTAACCACTCCGGTGTTGACCTGGGGCTCTGTCCACTGCGCATCCAGAATACTAACGCTTCAGTGGATATCCTATCTGGTGTAAACCTTTGGCTCTGGCTGACTACCCACTCCATGTATGACTTGGCTTGTCTGACTATCCTATCTGGTGCTTACTAGTGGGCTCTGTCTGTTCGCTTCATTTGTTGGTCCCGTTCTACAGACATCCTTCCTAGTACTGACCTGGGGTTCTATCAGACTCCTAGCAATTGATTGCAGGCGTGAGTCAGTAGGCTTCGTGGTTGCGTGCAATATTAAGACTCATCTCCTAGACTGACTGCAGGCTGAGTCAGTGCTACCTCTTGGCATTACCTTTTACCACGAGACTCCAGAGGGCTGAGGCCTAGTCTCGGTCAGTGTGATGGATCTATTGGAAGACCGCTATTTCTGATACAGTGCTTGCCTCTTTGATCACCCTCTGTGTGTTATTTGTTGTTTGCATTACAAACTAATAAAGGTGATCTTAACTATACCGTCTGACTCCTTGTCTTGCTTGCCAACCGTAACAGGTGTCAGGAGCAGGTTATTGATTGAGGCCAGTTGTGTGTTTGTTTTGAGTCATAAGCAGCTGGAAGGCTGACGCTTGCTGTCCAGAGCAGGTTAAATGTAGTAAATATGCAAAGTCGCTTTGTAAAGTACATGGTTTGGATGTGTGTGGACTCACTGCAGACATTTTCACAGGAGTAGCATGGGCCCTACACAGCAAACATGCAAATTTTGCTTTCCAGATTTAATGAAAATGCATTCCATTGGTAAATGTTAAACTACCATACATCTCAAGCAAAAATACAGATTTTCTCAAAAAATCATGTACAAAAGACACAGCAAATATGAATGCCATTTATCGCAAGTACACTGTTGCAATGTTCATATAAATACCCCAAACTGATAACCGTACATCCACAATTTACTTTTTAATGACTATCCCAGGCATGTCAAACTTGCAGCCCCCTGCCTGCCAACATGCAGCTATTCATAGAGAAAATAATTTTAAATGCCCTGTGTCCTGTCATCTTCCCCCACCTTCCTTACCTCAGCCTAGGGTGGCCAACTGTCCAGTTTTCTGGTTTCTGTCCAGGTTTCAGGACCAGCAAAACATGATCAGAATCAATTGCACGGTGCTAGCATGATCCAGTTAGAGCATTATGGTAATAGCTAGATTCTAGCGTCCTGAAGGATCTTTGCTGACATTGTCAGTCAGTCATGTGACCACAGTGTTTGGGCTGAGGGGCACATTAAAACTTACAGACTGCAGAAAGCAAAAATTGAAGGTACAGAGGTTCCTGTAGGTGCAGCTAAGAGCAGTTCATTTGGGCCTTTTTGTTCTGAGATACAGTAGAACTGGTGCCTTTGTGTAGTAGAGTAAACAGCCTTGGCACTTCATTTTGTGGATAATGTGACTGTTGTAGTGTTGTAAATGTCACATTTTTTAAATGTCACAGAGACTTATGTACAAAGAAAATGGTGCAGTTCTAGTTCAATCTAAGTTCACCATAAGGAATATATAAAAATTCCCAATATCCCATTTGCTTTAAATGGGGCTTTTAAATCCTTGAATGCTAGAAAGGTCTTCTGGACATCTGTCTAGCATTCAAAGGGTTAAAAGCCCCATTTAAAGCAATGGACATTTTTACTGTGGTTCCCTTGGTTTGCCTCAGAATTGCACCACTTTTTGGTTGGTACATCAGCTTACCTTCGTCCAGCTGTTCCATGTGGGTAGGGGGAGAAAGACAATTTTGCAAATCCCCATTGATTTAAATGGTACCTTTAACCCCTGAATGCTAGAGGCATTGTAAAGCATTTGATGTTAAAAGCCCTATTTTAGTCAGTAGGAAAGCCTCCCTCATTGAAGTGAAAGGGTTTGTCATTCCTGGCCACTCCTACATGGTGTTATGGATATGATGGATTCAGGAGAGTTCTCTTGCTCCCCTGCATTGCTTCTATTGATCTCCCAACAGAATCAGCTGGGAGATCAGTAGCTGGGGGGCATCAGGACCCCTCCTGATGCCCCACTGCAAGGTGTGACTTTAAAAACAGTTTAACCCTTTCTATACCACCGAGGTATCCATCCCATTTCAATGATGGAAGCAAGATTTGCCACACAGGGAAAGCTGTGTCACACACCTGCTAGTATAAAATACAATCTGTGATGTCCAGTTACTGTTTGTTTATTTTTTTGCAGTTTAGTCACCTCAAAGTTACTAAAATATTTCAACACCCTGGAATTTCCTGGAACTTTAAGTACCTAGTGCTATCCTGAGAAAAATGGCATTGGTATGGATTTGCCATAATGTAGTGGGTGCCGGTTATACCGGATTATGCAGTGGCCACATTTCTGCAGTGCAGTGTATGGGGTTGGCATTGAGCAGACTGTACAACTGTGGCACTCTAGGGGTTAATGAGAACTGTTTTCTGCTGTTGTGTGTGTGTTTATGAAAGGGGAGGACAATCTACAGACCTGTTCCAGTTACTGTTGAACTACAACTGCCATCATACTATGCTGACTCCTGGTATTTGTAGTCCAACAACTACTGAGGACTGCAGGTTGCAACCCCTCGTCAAGCACATGAAACTGCATTGGAGCTTGGATGCAGAATTATACTTGGTCTGTGTATTGTTATTGTGTACTTACTTTATTTGGAATTCCTCCCTTGGTGTTCTATTTTTCCCTGTGTTTAAAACGAATGTGTAAGTAAAGTGAGGTTGCATATCTGGTAGAAATTTGAAACAAATGAATTTACCTTTATGCTGATCTTTGGAGGAAAAACTGATATATTAATTTCCTGAGAGAGGACACCAAGTTAAAAGATTTTTTTGAGATCCAGAGCTTCAAAGGACACACAATTTTGGGTCTGAGCAGGAAGAGAAAAGAACTGTTGATGTAACCTCTCTATGTGAACTTTTATTTCAGTCCTGGGTTATATCCAGCTGGTTTGAAGGAAGCTGGCACAAAGCACTGTGGGAATGAAAACTTGGATTAGGATAGTTTACATGGTATCCATTTGCTTGAAGATAATAATTCCTTAAGAACTTTGAAAAAAAGCAGTTATTCAGCTAACAAACAGATAGCAACAGTTACTCTGTATTTTTTTTCTGAGGATTCAAGTATTCAGTTTGGCATTAAAATAAAAGTAATGCTAATATAATGCTTCTTATTCCTCTGAGAATAGTAATTATACATTGTCTTAGCCCTCTTCTATTCCGTGTAGACTACTTGGACATTTCTTTTTTTTAATATGGGATCAAAAAGGATGTTGTAGCATATATATAGGCTAATTGTCTATGCTTTGCAAACTGATTTTATCATTGCCTAGTCTTTAGACCTGATTTGTTTATAAAACCTTATATTTACATATTGAAATTAGTAGTTTGTTTTCTGTATCCTAACCGTAACTGAGTTCTCTTTTATTCACTCTTGCTATTAGATAACAAAGGTGTATTTTACTTGACAAATGAATTGGATGAACAGGAATGGTATTTAATTGTTCCCATTTCAACCTCTCCACATTTTTCTGTGAACAGCTTGGGCGGCTGCTTGTGTGTAACCATTTTAATATATTTCTTAATAAGCTTGTTTGTCTCATCAACAAATGTATTTTTCCCAGAAACTCCAGTTCAGTCTTTTTTGGTGCCTAGGTTTCTAGTACATTTTAAAAGTCTAGTGATCCCCTGTACCAGTGAGGGCAAACCTATGGCACAGGTGCCACCACTGGCACTCAGAAGCTCTTATGATGGCATTTAGCAATCTGACATTTTTCAAGAATATGAATAAGGCTTCAGGTGCAATGGCAAATGGAGCCTTCCCTCCTCCACTAATTGCAACTGGACTGTCTCACCTTCACCTACCTGTTATCACATGAACCCTGGATGGTCTTTCCCTCTAATCACAACTTTTTCTTTTGCTCCTACTGTAAGCCACACAGAACATCTACTTCTACAGAGTTATGTAGTGTGTGTTGTGGGAACAGCAGGAGAGAGTGTGAACTGTGATAGAATGGGGAGAGTATACCTTGTTCCAGTACCTTTTTAACGCTTGGGCATACCAGGCTTTGCTGGGGGCTTCAGGCTCAGGGGGGCCTCATGCTTCTATTTTTTCTTAAGAGTGATGAGATATTTCATTTCTGTGGCAGCTTGGATTAACTTGGTTGCCCTATATCCAATTTACCACTGGGGCAAAGTGCTAAATTAGAAGCAATTATCATAGAAACCAATGTAGGTTTTTAAATTGCTCCCAGTTTAGCACTTTACTAAAGGTCTTACCAAGGATTTATAAAGAGGTAGCATTATTTACCCACCCTATGCGTCTATACCCCATATTATACACAATAGTATTCTAGTGGCTCTTGCGGCATCTCAGTGACACTACATGCTGCTGTTTAGTCTATTGTCTGCTAGTAGTTAAAAAACATTTTTTAGCATGGTTTCCACAAGTAGCTTGCCATTTATTGAAAAGGTAGCATGTTTGTTTCTGCAACCCAAATTCATATCCTTACATTTATCTATATAAAACCTAATTTGCCACTTATCAGGTCATTCTTGGGAATATATTTGTGAAGCTACTGCACCTACATTATGGTTGTACCAATCCAGCTTTGCTTCTTTTTGAGAAAATTTTGGGTGCACGACATTTTGGTTGTAGTTCTTGTTAGTAGGAATTCCCTTTTAAGTGTTCAAATCTAAATTACCCTACAACCCATTTACAAATGCTTTTGTCAAATCATAGTTTACCTGCTTCAGTATGGTTTTCCATTTATTAGCTATAATGCTGGTTGAACCTTTTCCTCCATTAAAGAAATCCTATAACTGCATAATGGTTTTCTTTTTGTAACAACAATCTATTACATCTGTGTGAGACATGTAGAAAATGTAAAGGATGTTAAAGAATTATAACGTCAGAAGAAAATACATACATAGATTATATACAGTAGTGTGCAAACTTTTTAGGCAGGTGGGAAAAATGCTGTAAAGTAAGAATGCTTTCAAAAATAGACGTTACTAGTTTATTTTTATCAATTAATAAAATGCGAAGTGAATGAACCGAAGAAATAATCTAAATCAAATCAACATTTGGTGTGACCACCCTAGTACTTCTGTGGATTTAGGCAGCCTCCGTTGCTACACACTCTTCATGTAATCCCAGACAGACTCGATGTTGTTGAGATCAGGGTGCTGTGGGGCCATACCATCACTTCCAAAACTCCTTGTTCTTCTTTACGCTGATAGTTCTTAATGAATTTGGCTGTATGTTTAGGGTCATTGTCATTCTGCAGAATACAGTTGGGGCCAATCAGATGCCTCCATGATTGTATTGCATGATGGATAAGTATGTTCCTGTACTTCTCATCATTGAGGAGACCATTAATTCTGACCAAATCCCCAAATCCATTTGCAGAAATGCAGCCCAAAACATACAAGGAACCTCCGCCATGTTTCACTGTTGCCTGATTGTTCCAGTTTGTCTCTGCTGAAACCCAGAATCTTGGTGGATAGCTTTGCTATATCCTCATGGTTCCTGTGTTCCACAGTGGTAGAAAAAGAAAAGGGAATTTTGTATACGCACTGATAAGTTTTCTTTTTTGTGGCACACAGGACTTCCCTCCTGCAGAAAAAAGGCGTTCCAGTAAGGGGGGCGGGGTTCTCTGGTTCAGGTGACCCCCTTCCTGCCTTGATTCTTGTTTCATTCTTTCCTAGACATTAAAACTGAGCATGTTTGGTCAGGGAAAAGTGGCATAAGGAGGAAATCTTCTCCAGAAAGCTTTTTCTCTTTTGAAAAATATGGAACACAGGATCCATGGGGTAAAGTCCCCTCCTCCTGGAGGCCAGGTGACATCTTAAAACAAAGAGACTCCCATCTTCCCTACACTTTACCCTCATCTACCCTATTCAGTTTTAAGTGACCTCCCACAGAAGAAGAGTGTATGGACACTGCTCTTAGTTTTTCTTTTTCTGTATAATTCCCCATTAGGCAGACTCCTACTAACTGTTTTCCTTATTCATGGATTGCCCTGTTCACAGGTTAATTTCCAGGACCTTAAATCTGTAGAGGTTGACTTGAATCGCTAAACTTTACCTCATTGTTGAGTTTCTCTGAAGCTCTTCACTATTTTTTACTTTTGGAGCCTGAAGACTGGAGACACAGGAGAATTAACCACTTGAATGCTATGGTCCTGTTGCATGTCGCTATTCTGCAGTCACCCACTGGACTGTGGTGTTTTGTCTGAGAATGCATTCTTTTCCCTTATTTATAAGGGACAATAAGTGTGTCTGTCCTGTCTGTTTCTAATGTAATGCTATGAATCCCTTCTGTTCCTTATGTCTGTTTTGCATTCTTCCTTCCTATGGAGATATGCTCCTCTCTGAGCTTTCTCATTGACTTTCACACTTTCTATTTCCTCTTGACTTTATTTTATTCTTCTGTTAACATGATTGAATATTTGAAATCAGGTGCCCATGCGGTGGCCATCTTTGATTTTGTATGCTATACTTGTAAGGGAAATATCTATGCCATGGTTAATCACTTCTTGGCCAGAGTGGGCTTATATTCGGGTAACCTGCTTTTCATATCGGTTACATTTGAGACCTTGTCCAGGCTTCGGGAAGGTGCATTTTCTAGTGGCTGAAGTGCCAGCTTTTGCATTTTATGCACATCAAAACAACAACCCGAATTCCCTATTTCCAAGGTTTCTGGGGATAAAAGGGATGGTCTTGCCTCTTCCCTTGAGATTTCACATGCTGCACAGTGGTTGGTCTCTTCCTTCTGCCTGCCATTTTAACCTCGCAGTCAAATAAGTACTGTTACATACTGTTACATATTTCTCTTACTTTTCTGCTATTTGGACTACTTTTGTCCTCTTTAAGGGATGGTTCTTCTGAACATGCCAAAACTCAAGGGGTCACATGGACAAATTGAAAACCAAGGAGACACTTCAGGTCTCAGAGGCATGTGACTGGCTCCTTTTCTGTGGACCTCTTCCAGAGATGTAGTAAGGAGGTACCCATTTTTCCTCCTTGTTATTCCTTAAACCAGGTTTTCCTGGAAGAATGGAAAACACGACACAGAAAACTGTTTCTTAACAGTCACATTTCTAATCTGTATCCTTTTTCAGCTGAGACTTTAACACATTTGGCTATTCCACATGCAGTTGGTCTTCCTATCTCTCCCCTTGGCAAAACACTGATCTGTCTCTTGCAGATTCTGTGACTCTTAAGGATCAAGTAGCTAAATGCTTGGATTACCTCTTGGAGATGCATTTTGGAAGTGGCCTATGGTCAGATTTTCTGTGAAAGACTTAGTCTTTTCATTGGCTGTGTATCACACTGTGGCTCAAGATCTGGTCTGCTGACCAATATTCCAAGAAGTCCTTGGTGTCTCTTCCCTTTGTAGGCAAACAATTATTTAACCCTGACCTAAACACCTTCATCAGTTACGTAAGGGTAGGCAAGAATATCCTTGCTGCATAAAATTCCTCCTAAGCATCCCTCTTTTTACCCCCACCAATTTGGGTACGTGCTAAGCTTCAAACCCCTCAGGCTCCCCAAGTGTGCTCTACCCCAAAGCCCAATCAGACTTGTGTAGGCAAGAAGACTGTTCAGAAGCCAAAGGCTAACAAGTTCACCTGGGCATGACTCACTGGGTCCTGGTCCATCTCTATCCATTTTGGGTCGTCTCCATCTCTTTCAAGATGTGTGGGTGACTTTGCTGACAGATGAATGGGTTTTGTGGGAAAGTGTATGACATAGATTTCAAATCTCTTCCTTCTCACTCTTTCTTTTGTCTTTTAGTCTTACCTGTTAAATCCTTAGTCCATATGGAACACAGGTCTCCCACCTATCGAAAGGGACCTTTCTTGGTCTCAACTGTCTGGATGTGATAGGTCTTCTAGGGTATTTTTCTCACAGAGGCTTTCTTATTCTTCTCTCTCTCTCTGTCAGTCTTTGCTGTGGTTGTCTCACATCATAACTGGAGGTGGGGCAGGGTTGCCCTGCAGAAGGAGAGGGGAGTCTCTAGCCACAAGTCTTTGTCTTTTTGATTGCTTTCTGCCTTCCAGTGGAGAAGCTCACCCCCTTCCCTGGTACCTGTGTTCCATATCATCTAAGAGAAAAGGATTTAAGATGTAAGACTAAAATACTGTTTTCTTCTTTCTGTCAAGCTCCTCCTAATAGACAGTAGCAGAAAATTTGTTGTACTTTGCTTTATTGCACACAGCTATTTTGGAAACCTGATTCACTCCTTGTCATCCCTGAAGTGCCCGCGTGCAGGTCAGGCTGAGTCTATGGTTACTATCACCTCTTGAAACACGGCAACCATCCACCAAAGGTATGTCATGATGAAGAAAGTTGTTCCTGTTCAAGTCACAGCTCATTTCACCAGATTGATCGGTGCATCTTTAGCCTATAAGAATCATGCCACTGTTGAGAACCTATGCCAGATGGCAATGTGGTCGTCTCTGCACACTTTCACCAAACCCTGCTGTGCAAATGTCATGGTTTTGGCAAGAATGTCTTTCATACTGTGGTGTCTTGTTTCCTTTTTTTTCATTGAAGATCAGATTCCTGTTGGTTTCTTGTTCATTTACTGTTGTTTGGTGTGTTAATTGGAATTCATGTTGTATCTGTTTGTCCTACGGAAAGTCGTTTCTAGTGGAGGGTTTTTCTCTTTTTCTTCCCAGGAATCTTGGTGAATAGCTTTTGTATATTCCTATGGTTCATGTGTTCCACATGAATGACAGAAAGAAAATTTTGGTGAACTTACAGTTAAATCATTTTCCTTTATTCTATGTGAAACACAAAAAAAAAACAGTGGGTTGAGTCCCTGGACAGAGGGGTCCTCTGGGTTCTTTTCAGGGCATTTCCTCCTTTCCTTTCTCTTCTACTTTATCTTGGCTTCACTATACGTTAAAACTGAATATAGTAGGTGAGGGCAAAATAGAGGAAAGATGCGAGTCTACGCCTATGAGACCTTCTTTTTGAAGTGCCCTGCCATCCTGGAGAAGGTGACCTTACCCCATCATTCCCATGTTACACGTGGACTAAGAGAAAAGGATATTAACTTTAAGTTCACAAAATTCCTCTTTTAAGAAATTCCTGCCCTCCCGTTGGAGGATACCTTACCCCATGGTTCCTGGGTTCCACATGGACTAAGAGAAAAATATTTATTTATTCCCTTTGTCTATGCTACAACAAATTCCCATCAAAATAGTTTAATTACATATTTGTTTCCTTCAGTCCTGCATTCCTTATACTATTTTAGCAAAATATATAATATTTAATTTACTTTCATCGTCATGAATAGAGATGGTTATAAGATTTTTGGAAGTGTGCGGCAATTGCTAGGTAGGTCTTAAAGTTAAAAGCCTGGATCTTTTAGTCGCCTTGCAACATGTAGAGATCCTTAGATCCCTACTAGTAATGTTGCAGTTAGGGTACATATTTGTGTACTGCTAATGCTTTATATTAGCCAATCTCTAGGTATTTTTGGAATCTAGCCACTATCTTGTGTGAGGCAGTTTTTAAATATTCTTTAATAGAATTTTATTGGGGCCTGAGAGATTAGCAAAACAATCAACTGTTTCGCAGCTCTTTAAAAAGCAATATTTTTAAAACAACCCATCAAAAAGCCCAGCTTGTGCAGTAAAAAAAATGTGTCCTTTATATAAAAATTATATTCTTGAATAGTCCTCACGGCATTCTTTGACACAGAAGCCGTTTCACTGATAGAATCAAACCAAGATAATGATTTCAGATGGAAATGGTGGTAGTGACTTTTTTAGTTCTTTACAGATAAATGTGTTTTTATACACAATGTTTATTCTGATCTACCTTTGTTTTTATGAGATATTGATGCCCATTTTTTGTTTCCACAGGACTGTTTCCTGATGTTGGTGGAGGGTATTTTTTGCCTCGACTTCCAGGACAGATTGGCTTATTTATTGCTCTTACTGGATTCAGATTAAAAGGAAGAGACGTGCAAAAGGCTGGAATTGCAACTCATTTTGTGGAATCAGAACAGGTACGGATCATACTAACATATGTTGTCAAGTTTTTCCATTTTGCTCTAATGGCTACATTTTCTAGAAAAATGCAAACATATTGCTCTGTTACATCCAAATAAATTATAAGTGCTCTCTTAGAAGTTACATGAAAGTTTGGAAATATGATGCTTTTGTTGTGGTCCATGTATATGATTTCTCCATAAACTCCTCCCTATCTTTATCAATGTCCTCTATACGTATTTCAGATTTAATTAGGATGGAAAAATATATTCTGTTTATCCTTTGGCATAGTATATCCCAGAAAGAAAAAAAAAATCCTTCCTGACAAAAAGGGAGCTTATCTGTATATTTCCATCCATGCACTTCATAAGTGTTTCTTTCAGTTTGGCTTTCAAGTCTGTCATTTTCAGTTCCCCTTCCTTCCTTTTCTGCTGGCATCTGCTCTGCAGGTCTTTACAAAGGTCTTAGCAGAAATGGCTGCCCACATACAATCTCTAGGGATTTCTCCTACTTCCTATCTGGGCAATCTTTTGTTAAATGGAGTCTCTGCACCTTCAGATTTAGACTTGTGTGTCTGTTCTGGAACAGCACAGTTGGGTAATCAGTTTCAAGAAGTCCTCTCTGGTTTTGTACTGGGTCTCTCTTTTTCTTGGCATGAGATTCAACACTATTCAGGTATGGGTACTTCTACTGGAGGACAAGATTAAAACATTCTCGACAAGTGTCTTAGGCCTTATTTTGCCTGTCATCGATGGTGTGGGAGTACATGAAGGTGCTGAGGTTCTCTATCTTGGTGGTGCACCGTTTTGCTCTGTTCTACATGGGAACTGCAGTTGGATATTCTCTGGAATTGGTTTCTCTTCAGCCAGATGAAGGAGATCTCCATTGCTAGCTTCAGGTGTCCCATCTATCTCTTGGGTGGTCATTGGGAATTCTGAATTGAGTGTTAGCTACAGCAAATGCCAGCCTTACAGGTTGAAGAGCCGCCTTGCACTCTCAGACAGCTCAGAGCCTTAGGTACAAAAGAGAGAGAGAGTCTTCTGTCAATCAATGGTGATTCACTTGCATTGGGCTTAACTTATCCAAGGTCTGCCTGTGTGTACGGATTCAATCCAACAGTGCAATGGTGGTAGCATTATCAGACTCCAAGGAGGACTAGGAGTGCCACTGTGTGGTAATAAATTCAAATGATCCTCTCTTTGACGGAATGTCATGTGCTGGCCCTCTCCACAGTTCACATTTCAACATCCTTTCAGCTGTTACATTGTTCCCTTGAAATGGGAACTCAATCAAATGGTGTTCATATGTGGGGTCTCCTGACTGTGGATCTGATGTTGTCTCTGTTTACCCACAATGGTCCCCTGTTTTGCCCCAGATCTTGGTACCCTATTGCTCTTGGCCTGGATGCAATGGTCATTCTGTGGCAGTTTTCCCTGGCACCTGAGTATCCTCCATCCCCCCCTGATTCCCAGGGTATTGAGGAAAGTCAGGATGGAGATATCTCATGTTATTCAGATCTCATTCTTCCAATCCTTCTGGACCTCATGACTCAAGGTCCTCTGTAATATCCAGAGGTGGCGAAGCTGGTTTTGATGGCTTGGCTCTTGAAGTCAGCATCCTGAGGAAGAAAGTTTTCTATGTCTGTCATTACCACTATGATGAAATTCCTCATGCCAATCTCATCTAAGACATATAATAGAGTATGGTCCTTGTTTTAAAAGTGGTGTGATGATTAGGGGTTGTGACCACATTCCTTCGATATTCTGGTTATTTGGGCCTTTCTTCAGAATGAGCATCAAAAATAGCTTGGCCTTCTATTAAGGTTCAGATGTCTGCTCTATCTGTACTTTTTCTGAGCCATATTGTTTTATTACTGAATCATGACTACCTAGTCATTCAAGTTCCCTCCCCTCTCTGGGACTTGAATTTTAGCCCAGGAAGTACTTCACAAGGCTCCTTTTGAGCCTCTTTCTGTTTCCTTTTAATTCATGACTCTTGATACAGCTTTCCTGTATCTGTTCAGCTTGTGGCAAACCTACAGGATTTCTGATTTTTCTTTTGGATAAGGAGGATTTTTAAACTCCTGTAGGGTTTTCCCTAAGGTAGTTTCTGAGTTTCCCATTAATGCAGTGGTATTAAAGGTGTATTGAAGAAAGTGGGGGTAACATAATTTTGCCACTGCGCAAATCATTTGTAAGATCGCAATTATAATATGCAGTGCAGTTTTGGGCATCAGATCTGAAAAAGGATATTCTAGAACTGGTGAGAATACAGCAAAGAACAACAAGGTTAAGGGAAAGGAGGACTTGACATATTGGAACATCTAGACAAAAGTGGTTTATTTATACTAGAGAAAAGTTAACTATGAAGAGACATTTTTACACTGTATACATATATGCAAGGTCAATAGATCTCTCTGGTGAGCTTTTCATTCAAAGGCCTAAACAATTAACTAGGTGCCACCCCTTAGGATTAGAGGAAATGAGGTTTCAAATTAAGCAGATAAAGGTTTTTGGTACAACAAGGTCTGTTAAATTGTGGAATTATTTGCCCAAGGATGTGTTAATATCGACTATAATTTATATATTTTTCACGGTGCCTGTGATTATTACCTGCCTGGTATGGGTGCCTGTCCTGTTCCCTCTGGCGTGCGGGCAGCGATGTTGCCAGCCACTGCCGTCTGTCTGCTGACCTCTCTGTCATGGGTATGCGTCATTGACGTAGCACTTGTTGTTTTGTATCCTTCGGCACTAATTGGCCGATTGTGTCTCGCCTTCTCCTTTGGCCTTCTATACGGCCTGAATACTGGGCTTAGTTGCCCTTTTGTGGTGTACCTGTGCGTTACTACTGTGTGTGCTCTCGTATGACCCTTTCTTGGCTTCCACTGATTCTCCAATTCGATCCTTGGCTGTGTCTGACTACCCGCTCCGGTATTGACCAGTGGCTCTGTCTGACTACCCACTCCATATATGACCTAGGCCTTGTCTGACTACCCATTGCGGTCTGACCATGGTTCTGGCTGACTACCCGCTCCGTGATTTCTGTGGTTCTGGCTGACTACCTGATTCAGTTTTGACCTGTGGCTCTGTCTGACTATCCACTCTGTTCCTGACCCCGATACTGTCTGACTTTCCACTCTGTCTCAACCGGCTTTTGCTGGCTTTCGCTCTGTACAGCCTACGAGCAAACTTTACCTCCTTGGTATTGTTGCGGCTGCCTTCCGCTCGGTAGCTCAGGGTTAATCTCACCCCAGGTATTGCTCTAGCAGTCTTGCTCTGTGCATCCTTGACTAGCTATACATCCAAGGCTATTACCTGTCTGTAACCCCAGTCTTGCTCCTGTTGCCTGATCCCTAGCTCTCTAAGTTTCTGTATGCTGCCTCTGAAGAATCATAGGCTAGATTCTACCTCCTTTGCTGCCTTGGCGATCTGAAGTCGCAGGTTGTAGCTCAGTGTCAGCTCCTGGGTAGTGAACTGCACACTGTCCTTACACCTGTTGCTTGGAAGGTTGGGAAAGTGTTTTGCTCCTGTATATTGTCCTTAATGAACTGGTTAAATTCACCTGTACCTGTGTTGTGTGATTCTTTATCCTAAGTGTACCGTGACAATATTTAAGAGAATATTATATGTATTTCTTTTATCAGGGAACCTACAGGATTATACTGTTTAGTAGCGGGTAAAACTGAAAGTTCTGGTAAATAGACTATTCTCATTTGGTAGCAGGAATGCTTATATAATTCTTATTTTTCTGAGTTATGAGACAAAGGTTGGACTTGTGTATTTTTCAACCTAATTTACTGTTACACCTTTCTGAAATTTGGACTCTTCATCATTCCTGAAGGTCCTCATGTGGGCCAAGCTGCATCCAGGGTAACAGCTTCTTGGATTAAGACTATTATTCACAAGATTTGTGCTCATAGGAAAAAGGAGACTCCTTTTAGGATCATCATGGCTTTTTCCACCAGAATGGTAGATGCTTTATGGGCCTACAAGAACCAGGCATCTGCGGGCATTTGTACAAGGCAGTGACTTGGTTGTTCCTCCTTACATTTGCCAAACACTTCCAAGTCAATATTGTGACTTTGGGCTGAAGCCAGTTTTGAACTGAAGGTGCTGCAGGCCATGGTACCTGTGTCTTACAATAACCTTTTGAGTTATTTCTTGGTTTCATGTGTGTAAGTGTCCACTGACAACTGAGATTCATGTTTTAACAAAGAAAAAAATTAAAAACAATGGCTGTGCTCAAAGTTTGGAACTACATAGACATAAAAATACACAATAAACTATTTGTATCAAGGAGAGAGAAATGGAGAATATCTCTTATAAAATATAAATACAGGAATAGAGCGACTGTCCTTTATAATTGGAGTGTGCACCAATTAAATACAATAGAATAATACAATTATACCCTGAAAGAGTATACAGATCAGAGTGCTAGAATACATAATATATTAATATATTATTAATATATTATATTTTCTAGCACTCTTCTCTGTATACTCTGGCAGGGTATAACTGTCTTATTCTCTTGAGATTCATGTTTGTTCCAGTTCATCTCTGTTGGAACTGTCTTCTATTTTGAGGGAGTATTCTCTCCCTCCCTGAAATCTTTGTGTATATCTTTGGTATATCCCCATTTTTCCTCTGTTTTACATTGGAATAAAGAGCTTTTTTGTGTACTTACTGATAGATCCTTTTCCCTTGCTTCTTATAAGACACAGGACTTCCTTCCTGGAGAAAAACATGCTGTTTGAGTTCCGGGCAGGGGTTCATTTGGGTTCTCTGGTTCAGATGTCCAGTTTCATGCCTTCCTTCTGTTTCGATCTTTGCTATATGTTAAAACTGAGAATGTCTTGCGAGGTAAAGTGAAGTAGTGAGGGAGTCTCTGTCACCATAGGGCTCTTTTAGGCAAGTACCCTACCCTCCTGGCCAAAGAGTACTTTACCCCATGGATCCTGTGTTCCACATGGACTAAGAGATAAGGATTTATCAGATTTAATTGTGTATAATTCAACAGGTGACCTCCCAAAGCTTTGAAATTCCTCTTCACTTTTCTCCAGGTCTCTAATTTTCAGCCTGGAACAAAAGAAAATAATTTAGAGGTTAGAGAACAGGAAGCTAATATAATTTCCTCATTTCCTATGTCAGAATTCCCCAGTGAGCATCTATCCTGCCAAAATAGGATAGGATCAGACCAAGTGTAACTCAAAACTCAGTACATCCTGAGATGTATGGAAAACAAAAAAGTAAAGCACCCTATGGCCAAAAGTGTAGGCTCCTTCAGCATATATGTATGTCATGTAGATATCAAAGTCAAAGTGTCTGCCTTACAGATGTCTAAAGAAACCATCTCCTCTGCCTCCCAAGAAATTGGTAACAGGATTAGAGTAATGAGCTTATGATCCCTGTTCAATCATACTCCCAAAACTCTCCGATAATTACTTAAATACTATTGGTCCTGACTAGGCATAAAAAAAGACAGAGGACTTGCCTCTGTGGACCTCCAATAGTATTCTCAAGCAATACAATTTACTATGAAAAACCATGGTTAAATGTTTTAGCAGGTGTTACAGCACCAGCTTCACTATCACCTTAGCCTGGTCCCTCCCAGCATCAAGACAGTGTATACTATGTTTAATATGTGATAATCTTGGGAACAAAACATCTTCACAAGCACTTCCTCTCTAATTTCACTTACTCCTAATTTGGAGTCTACCATCTGAGGACATTTGACAAGTATCCAGCTATATACACACTCATTCCAGTCCTAGGATTGGATACCCTTTGAAGCTATTTGCATAAATGAGAATCCAAAATGTCGAAGTATTTTCACCATCAACAATTTTTCCCTAGAGGATTCTAAATCTGTTTAGAGCAAAAAGAGACAATCTCTTCCCCTATATCACAAAGGGAAGGGATTGTAAAGTCGCCACTTACTGCACACCATAAAGTCCCTGTTATGTAGTCTGCAATCAGGCTGATAGAAATAAAATGGGCATTAGGCTCATGGTGATAGTGCATATAGTCGATATTAGAACTTAACCTTTAATAGTTCTAAATAAAATATAGTAGACCTGAAAAGGTCAGAGCTGCTGCAAATTAATAGGCAAAAATAACAAATAAAAACAATGAAATTGCTAGAGCAATTTTCCAAATAACATGTGCATATTAGTGAGTAGAAATCATCCTTGAAAAAGCCTGATGACCATTAATTGGAGTAAATGAACGTATCTCAAAAAGGGGGAATAAGGATAGTGATTAGCTGTTACGCAAAAGGTAGCGTTAATTACTTTGGCTGTACAATGGGTCACCCAAAACAAGTTTCAAATTACAGAAGGCTATGCATTATAATGAATGTTCCCCAGTAGGTAGGCAACAGATCAAAAGTGATTGTGTGCTACTTATAAAGGTTACACAAGTTCCTCAATTCAAGCGGAACTAGCACCGCTAACAAACCTTGTCTTTAATAATTCCCTATCTGGCGACTAGCTGCTTAGTATTATTACCTCTTCATGAAGAAATTTGAAGTGGTCCTCGGCTGACAGGCAGGACGGAGCGCGGACATCTTGCCCTAGTGACGTCCGCGCGCCTGCTCTGTCAGTCCCTTCCTGAGCCGAATGGCTCCTAGCAACGCCTCCTACAGCTGTCTGGGACTGACAGTGCAGGCGCGCGGACGTCACTAGGGCAAGATGTCCGCGCTCCGTCCTGCCTGTCAGCCAAGGATCACTTCAAATTTCTTCATGAAGAGGTAATAATTCTGGCGACTAGCGCTACTAAGCAGCTAGTCGCCAGATAGGGAATTATTAAAGACAAGGTTTGTTAGCGGTGTTAGTTCCACTTTAAGGATACACTGTCCTTGTTATAGATAATCATAATTTGTATGGGGACAATTTATCTCATCTCTGCTAAGTAGCTTTTAGGTAGCGATTAAGAAGTTCCCGCTTAGATAATCGGACTTTGTGGTTATTGATACTCATAAAATACAGTCCCCATTTGTATACATCCAATTGGGAAAATTCCTACTAACAATATGTAAGACTAATGATATCATAAGAAAACGCAAACTATCTACACACAGGTTTCCACAGAAAGTTCAAAATATATGGTGATAGGGGTGATGAACCCTTTAAAGTCCTCACTAATGCCGATAACTCACTAATGCGTGTGTCAATTTAAATCACCTAAAATTGTTAGCTGAACTTGATACCAGGTCAGCAGATACATCAGTCTTACAATCACATAGGATAAATCAAGGATGATTAAACTTCAAGCACTATCACCATGAGCCCAATATCCATTTTCTCTGTCATCCAGTATACCTTACAGGTACCATGGGGGAGGGGACAGCTCCTCCCAGTAGGCTGGAACAATTCTTCAAGAAGTGCAGGAGTGGAGCCTCCCACTCCTCCTTAGCAGGCTACCTAATCACTCCCTTCTCCAGTTAAGATTTGTTCCTTGTTCTGGTAAGAAGACTGGGAACAAATCTGCTTAGTTCTTAGTTATTTTATTTTCTCTTTCTTCCAATACAGGTTACTGGTAACTTTTGGGTAAGCGATCAGCCCCTTTAAGTAGGCAGGAACAATTCTGAGTAGTGACTGCTGGGTGGAGCCTACCTCCTCTCCTTAGCTTGCAGCTAGCTAATTCCCATCCAGTAAGATTTGTTCCTTGGTCAATACACAAGGCAAGAGAACAGGTCTGCTATAGTTTTAGCTTCTTTATTATTTTTCTCTTAGATGTGGGATACCACCATTAGGAGGATTAACATCACTGACAATTCCCATCACCCAAATGTGGATGGCTCAGTTTCTCTGTCGTCCAGTACAGGTTACTGGTAACTTTGGGTAGGCGATCCGCCCCTTTAATTGTAGGCAGGAACAATTCTAGAATTGTATGCAGGGGGTGGAGCTTTCCTTCCCTCCTTGGCTGCAGCTAGCCAACCAGCTCCAGAAAGATTTGTTCCTTGGTAAAGATAACACAGGCAAGAGAACAGTTCTGCTATAGCTAGAAGTTTTTTTATTTTTCTGTTAGAAATGGAATACCACCAATTGGCGGATTACCAAAACTGACAATGCCCTTAGATGTAGCTAGCTCAGTGACCAGGTGCCTTTTGTGGACCTTAACCCCTTAGGGACCCTTGACGTACCAGGACCGTCAAGGGTAAACTTTCTTGAAAGACCCTTGACGGTCCTGGTACGTCACGTACATTTTACTTACAGCGCTCTTCCGGGAGCGCTGTAAGTAAAAATGGGGCATGAAATAGACCGCTCCAAGATCGGAGCGATCTATTTCAAGCCCCATAATGACGCGCCGATACACGTGACAGGTCACGTGTACCGGCCCGTCAACGTGCCCCTATGCGGACATTATGGGACGGAAATGTCCCATAATGTCCGGTCCTTAAGGGGTTAAGCCCTAGGGGGAAAATCTTGGCTACAAGTTCTTTCCTCCGGAGTTGCCCACCGAGGCTTCTTCTTAAAACATGGCAATCTGAAGACAGAAGATCTTCAGGAAAGGTGAACAACCCTTTGAGTGCTGCAGGTCCACATGTCCCACAGTGCCCCTGCGCACTGGGGTTTTTCCTTGGAGTTCCTATAGCACACTTCTGCTGTCATTGGGTCTATCCATATGTCTGTTGGGTGTCTTGGAGCAGGTTTATGTAGTAGTTAACCCTTTAGCTGCAGGTTTTGCTTTCATTTGGGGGGTTTTCTGACACTTTTCCTACTGGTTCATTGTTTTTTGGGTATTCTAACATGTTTTTGTGATGTTTCAAGTCTTTTAATATTACACCTTCAATTTTGTAAAGGCGCACTTTACAGCATAGGGCCATTGCTCCATTCACTCCTATGGGACTGTACAGTTTGGGACACTGTTGGGGTACTTTTTCAGGGAAAACTACATTTCCCAATGAGCGCTTGCTTCGCTCGCTCGTTTCTGATTGACTCCTGCCACGCCAGCCATTTTGTGCTATTTCCAGAACGAGTATCCTACGCAGGGCTTGGATTCTCCTTCTCTCCTATGCTGATTAACCCTTCGCCTGCCAGATAAGTCTAAATTAGTGATTTCTGGGGTGAAACTTTAATCCTACACACTGTAATTGGGTGATTTATTATACTGTAAGGTTATTGACACTGTGAGAATGTCTATACCATTGGAGCTTGGGGCCAGACCTAAGACTAAGGATGCGGGGGTCTTTGCATCCCCCTATTGCGCATTGCTCTTCCTGTCATTCAGATTTTCCTAGAGAATTCTCAGGTCATTTATGCCCAGCATGTTCTGATATCCCTGAGAGTCTTCCAGGGACCTCCAGCCTTTCATTAGAGCCAGTTTGGGTGCAAGAGTTCAAGGCTGCTACTAGGGACCTTAGGTCCACGTTGCAACTTTTTCTGTCCCAGTTACAGGGGGTCTTCCATTTTTGGCAGACCCCCTCCTCCATCAAGTCTTCCCTGCCAAAACTTCAGGGTGTATCTGACGTGTCCGTTTCCTCTGAGGAGGAACTGGTGGTGGATTCAGATGTTGAGAAATGTTCTGCGGTGCGCTCCTCTCAGTTTTTGGGGATACTTTTGAGGCTGATCCTGAGCCCTCAGCTGAGGGCCTGATCAGGGCTGTTTTAAATACCCTATACATTCCCTTAGTGCAGGAGGTTCCTTCAGACCCTTCTGATGTATTTCAGGAGCCTAAAAAGCCCCTTACTTGCTTTCCACCTAACCCCACTCTTAACCACCTTGTGTCTGAAGAGTGGAAGTCTCCGGACAGAAAACCATCTGTCTCCAAGAAATTTGCCAAGCTTTATCCTTTCTCTGAGGCTGAGCTTGCTTAGTGGGTTCATCCCCCCAGAGTGGATACTCCTATCTCCAGGCTATCTAAGTCTACTGTCTTGCCAGTGTTTGATGCGTCTGCTATAAAGACCTGGACTGACAAGAAACTTGAGGTCTCCCTCAAGTCCATCTTTGCCACTGCTGGTACTGCCATGCATCCAACATTCACTGCAGCATGGGTGAACTGGGCCATTGCTGTCTGGACTGAACAGCTCACCCTTGCTGTTCATCGATGTGCCCCCTACTTCGGATATGTTGTGCCTCCTTGCCAACATTTCTGAGGCTCAGCACTATGTTTCTGCTCCCTTACTTGATGCCATCCATTTGGTGGCTAGGGTTTCCACCATGTCTGTGGTTGCCAGACAGGCTCTTTGGCTCAAAATCTGGTCTGCTGACACTGCTTCCAAGAAAGCATTGCTCTCCTTACCTTTTCAAGGCACTTCTTTGTTTAGGCCAGATCTTAAGGATCTGATCAGTGAGGCCACAGGGGGTAATAGTACCCTTCTACCCTTGGTCCCTAGGAAGAAAATGCTGCTTAAGCGTAACTGGTATTTTCCTTCATTTCAGGCTGAGACACGTCTGGTGAACCAGATGATTCCTTCAGCTCTGCGTACTTCCTCCAAGCTCAGACAGCAATGGAAGCCCAAGGCTTCCAAGCCTTCTTCGGCATGACTCACCGAACCCGGGTCCGCACTCTGCTGTGGGAGGTCGTCTGCTCCACTATCACAGCATTTGAGAGGATTCAGTGGGGGACACGTGTTTTACAGGTGGTGACGAAAGGGTAGAGGATCCCTTTTGTCTCTCGTCCTCCCTTTCACTTCTTTCCTTCTCATACGCCTCAGGGCGCAGAGATACGCCGTCTGTTCGGCGCTATTCAGGCTCTTCTGGACAAGGATATTCTAGAGCCGGTTCCAGTTCAGGACAGAGGTATGGGTTTTTACTTAAACCTTTTTGTGGTCTCCAACAAGGACAGCGGTTGTCGTCCCATTTTGGACTTGAAGGCTCTCAATTCCTTTGTAATCCGGACTCATTATCACCAGGAGTCTCTACGTACGGTGATTGCTGCTATGTCCCCGAGGGAATTCCTTGCTTCTCTGGGTATTCAGGACATGTATTTACACATAGGCATTCATTCAGAGAGCCGACAGTATCTCAGATTTGCCTGCGACTGAGGTTACTTTCTGTTTTAAGCTCTTCCCTTTGGTCTGACTACAGCTCCTCAATCTTTCAACCGTGTCCTAGGAGCCTTAGTGTCCATCCTCCACTGGGACCGCATCAGAGTTACTCCATACATGGACGACCTGCTTCTGAAAGGCCCCTCTGCGGAACTTTTTCATCAGCAGGTTCAGCTATGCATTCATGCTCTTGCCCATCATGGGTGGACATCATTAACATGGACAAGGCCGATCTTGTCCAATCCCAGCATCTGATCTTCCTGGGCCTTCTCTTCGACACTCAGAAGAGTATGGTGTTCCTCACGGACGAGGTGGCTCACCAGATCGCCCACAGGGTTTCTGCTGCCCTGCCTAAAGATCCAGTTCCAGCCAAGAAGCTGTCCTCTCTAGTGGGGAAATTCATATCCACCATAGAAGCGGTCCTGTTTGCCATGGCACACACCAGGGATCTCCAGGGGTTTGTGATCCAGGTGTGCAAGGGTCAGCCGGACCTTCTGTAGATGTCAGTGTCCGTCCCTCTTCTTGTGGAACTCAGTTTGTCGTGGTGGCTCGACCTCTCCAATCTGCTGAAGGTCAAGTGCTTCCTGGTATCCTTCTGGACCACAGTGACGATGGATGCCAGCGTTGCCAGCTGGGAGTGGTCCTGGGTCGCCTGAGTGCTTAGGGTCGGTGGTCTTCAGAGGAATCTCTTCCTTGGACTGGGTACAGTCCTACAACGCCACGGCCGTGGCTTACACCAACAAGCAAGGTAGAACAAGAAGTCTCGCCGCTTGGCTAGAGGTCAAGGCTATTTTGTCCTGGGCAGAAGAACACGTTCCTGCCATATCCGCAGTGCGGACTTCGTCAGTCGACACACAGTGGACAGCGGAGAGTGGGAATTGCACCCAGAGGTGTTCATCCTCATTGTTCAGAAGTGGGGTCTTCCTTACATCGACCTGATGGTGAGAAGAGACAACAGGAAGGTTTCAAGGTTCTGCTCTCGATGGAGGGACCCTCTAGCTCTGGCGGTGGTTGCCATGTCCATTCCTTGGTTATTTCCTCTGGCCTACATCTTTCCTCCACTCCCAATGTTGCACAGGGTGTTACAGAAATTACGACTGGAGCGCTGTCCAGTCATTCTGCTTGCTTCGCTCTGGCCCTGCCAAGTTTGGTTTCCGGAGCTTCCGGATCTGTCTGTGGCGGAGCCAATTATGGCTCCCTTGCCATCTGGATCTTCTTCTACAGGGTTACCTGTGGAAGGAGGATGTTCATCGGCTAGCTTTGACGGCCTGGAAACTGAATCCTCAATATTGAAGAAGAAAGATTTTTCTTCTGGGGTGGTGGCTTCTAAGCTCAGTGCCCGCAAACCTGTTTCTTCCAAGATCTACCATCGTGTCTGGTCGTCTTTTCTATATTGGTGTGCTGACAAGGACCTGTCTCAGGAATTTGATCTGCCTACGGTCCTGGCCTTTTTGCAGGACGACGTGGGTAAGGGCCTCAGTTTGAGTTCCCTTAAGGTTCAGACGTTTGCTGTCTCTGTTTTCTTTCAGAGGCGCATTGCCATCCTTCCTGATGTCAAGGTTTTGTTCCAGGGCGTTGCTCATTCTCTTCCTGCCTTCAAGAATCCTGCTCCTCCGTGGGATCTTTGGTTTTTGGCGTTCTTCAGCGCCCTCCATTTGAGTCTTTGGCTACTATTCCTCTACGCCTGTTGATGTGGAAAATGGTCTTTCTCCTGGCAAGTGTGTCTGTCCACCGTGTTGCGGAGTTACATGCTCTGTCCTGTAAACCTCCCTATTTGGTGTTTCACAAGGACAAGGCGGTGTTTTGCAGCTCTCAGGAGTTCCTCCTCAAGGTGATTTTGGAGTTCCACATCAATCAGGAGATTGTGGTGACCTCTTTCTGCCCTGACCCCGCCTCTGACCACGAGAGAGATCTCAACTTGTTAGACGTGGTGCGTTGTCTCAAGTTTTATGTACATCGCACTGAGTCTATCAGGCAATCTGACTCGTTGTTCATCATTCCTGAGGGTCCTAGGGCAGGAAGATCTGCATCCAAAGTGACTATTGCTTCTCGGATCACGTCCACTGTTCGTAAGGCTTATGAGCTGAGGAAGAAGCCTGTCCCTTTCAGGGTTATGGCTTATTCTACACAATCTATTGGGGCCTCTTGGACTTACAAGAATCAGGCCTCTGCTGATCAGTTGTGCAAGGCTGCCACCTGGTCATCTGTGCACACCTTTTCGAAGCACTACCATGTTGATGTGTTGGCATCGGCTGATGCCAGGTTTGGGAGGAAAATCCTGTAGGCAGTTTTACCTGTCTAGTATTCTCTTTGGTTCTTGGTGCTTTCTTCACTTTTGAGCCCTGTTGGCTGTAGTTCAGTGTGCTGTGTAACAGTTGGGGTGTTTTACCCCTATTAGGTGTCCGTTGACACTTGTTTGTTGGGCTATCTCTGATCTGGTGGTTCATATCTGCTCTGGTGACTTTGGGGGCCTTGCCATACTTCTCGCCTCTAGAAAACTCAATGGTTGGACATGATCGCGTATCCTATGTAGGGCTTGGACAATCCTTCTCTCTTCAGCAGTTTAACCCTTTGCCTGCCAGATAAGTCTATTTTAGCGTTTCTAGGGTGATTTTTGTTATCATACACACTGTATTTTGGGTGTTTCTGATACTTTGACCATTTGACACTGTGAGTATGCCTATTCTGTTAGACCTTGGGGCTAGACCTAAGACTAAGGACACTGAGGAGTGTCCCTCATTGCTCCTCAAGTCACTCAGGGTTACCTAGAGAATACTCAGGTCACGTTTGCCCAGCATGCGCTGCTGCCCCTGAGTCCCCTGCTTGGACCTCCAGCCATGCACTAGAGCCAGTCTGGATGCAAGAGTTTATGGCTACTACCAGGGACCTCCGGTCCACCTTACAGCTCCTTCCATCCACTTTTCAGGGGGACTTCCACTCGTGGCAAGCCCCCACCCCTATCAGATCTTCCCTCCCTAAACCGCCGGGTGTACCTGATGTGTCTGATTCCTCTGTGGAAGAATTATTGGTGGATTCTAATGATGGCTGTTCTGCTGTCCCTTCCCCTCAGTTTTTTGGGGATCCCTTTTGAGGATGATCCTGTTCCCTCGGCTGAGGGCCTGATCAGGGCTGTGTTGGACACCCTGAACATCTCCTTGGTACAGGAGGTTTCATCAGACCCCTCTGATGTATTCCAGGAGCCTGTTAGGCCCCATACTTGTTTTCCACCTAACCCCACCCTGGACCGCTTGGTGTCTGAGGAATGGAAGTTTCCAGACAGAAAACAGTCTGTCACTAGGAAGTTTGCTAAACTTTACCCATTCTCTGACGCGGCCCTAGCTCAGTGGGTACATCCTCCCAAGTTGGATGCCGCAGTTTCCAGGCTTTCTAAATCCACTGCCTGCCTGTGGCTGATTCATCTGCTCTGAAAGACTGGACTGACAAGAAGCTTGAGACTTTTTTCAAGGCCATTTTTGCGACGGCTCGTTCTGCCCTGCTCCCCTCATTTGCTGCAGTGTGGGTGAATAGAGCCGTGGTTGTTTGGACTGAACAGATCACTTCAGCTGTCCATCAGGGAACGCCTACAGCTGACACGTTGCGGCTTCTCGCCAACATCTCTGAGGCTCAGCATTTTGTTTCTGGTCCTGATCTTAAGGATCTGATCAGTGAAGCCACTGCAGGGACGAGTCCTCAACTGCCAGTGTTCCAGAGGATGAAGACGCCTGTCAAGCAGAATAGATTTTTTTGTCCCTTCCAGGCTGACTCACGTCCTGCGACCCAGGCGGTGCCTCAGGCTCCGCCCACCTCATCCAAGCCTAAGCAGCGATAGAGGCCTAAGTCCTGCTCTAAGCCCAAGGCTTCCAAACCTTCATCTGCATAACTCACTGAATCCGAGGCCCCATCCGCAGGTGGTTGGCCGCTTATGCCACTACCTCTTGACTTGGGAAGCATCTGTGGCAGACCCGTTGTTTTTGCAGGTGGTGTCTGTAGGGTACTGGATCCCCTTCATCTCCCTTCCTCCTTCTCAAACCTTCTGTTCTCACTCTCCTCTGGGCGCAGAAATGCACTGCTTTTTTGAGGGAGCCATTCATGCCCTTCTGGACAAGGCGGTCCTGGATCCAGTTCCTCCTCAATAAAGGGGGTTGGGGCTCTACTTCAACCTCATTGTGGTTTCCAAGTACGACAGTGGCTGTCTTCCCATTTTGGATTTGAAGGATCTCAACTTCTTTATTGTCAGATCCCAGTACAGCCAGGAGTCTCTACGCACAATGATAGCTGCCATGTCCCCTGGGGAATTTCTAGCTTCTCTGGATCTTCAGGATGCATATTTGCACATTGCCGTTCATCCAGAGAGTTGGCAATATCTCCGCTTTGCCTGCAACCGAGAGCATTTCCAGTTTTCTGCCCTCCCCTTTGGCCTGACCACGGCTCCTCAAGTCTTCAACAGTGTCCTGGGAGCCTTGATTTCCGTCCCACATCAAGACGGCATCAGAGTCACCCTGTACATGAACGACCTCCCTCTGAAGGCCTCTTCTCCAGAACTCCTTCATCAGCAAGTGCAAGATTGCATTCATGCTCTGTCCCGTCACGGGTGGATCATCATTCTGGACAAGTCGGACCTTGTTCCTTCACAGAGGATGGTCTTTCTGGGCATCCTCTTCGACACTCGGAGAGGGATGGTTTTCCTCATGGAAGAAGTGTCTCATCAGATAGCACTGAAGGTCCAGTCTGTCCTGAATCAGGATCCAATTCTAGCCAAGAAGTTGTCCTCCCTGGTGGGGAAGTTCATTTACACCATAGAAGTGGTTTCATTTGCCATGGTCCATACCTGGTTTCTAATCCTGGCATGCAGGGGTCGTCCGGATCTCCTGGAGAGTTCCCTATCTCTCCCTGTTCATGTGGATCTATGTCTCTTGTGGTGGCTCAACCTGAACAATCTGCTGAAAGGCATGCCATTCATGGTGCCATTTTGGACAACACTGACGATGGATGACAGCCTGTCCTGGTGGAATGTGGTTCTGGGGCACTAGAATGCTCAGGGCCGGTAGTCCCAGGGAGAATCTCTCCTTCTCATCAATGTCTTGGAGCTTCAGGCGATATTTCATGCCCTGCGCCACTGGACACTCCAACTGGAGGATTGCCCAGTCAGGGTCCAGTCGGACAACGCCACAGTGGTAGCCTACATCAACAAGCAAGGTGGCACAAGAAGTCTTGCAGCTTGGCTAGTGATCAAGGCTATTTTGTCCTGGGCAGAGGAACATGTCCCTGCCATTTCTGAAGTTCATATTCCTGGTGTAGACAACATTCTGGCAGACTTCCTCGGTCGGCACACAGTGGGCAGCGGAGAGTGGGAACTGCATCAAGAGGTGTTCGACCTCATTGTCCAGCTGTGGGGTCTTCAGTGCATCAACCTGATGGCAACCAGACACAACAGGAAGGTTCCAATTTTCTGCTCTCGCTGGGCGGATCCCCTGGCTCTAGCAGTGGATGCCTTGTCGATCTCATGGAATTTTCCTTTGGCATACTTCTTTCTTCCCATTCCCCTGTTGCACAGGGTGATACGGAAACTGCGACTGGAGATCTGCCCAGTCATTCTGATTGCTCCATACTGGCCTCTGCAGGCTTGGTTTCTGGAGATTCTGGGTCTCTCAGTGGCAGAACCTCTTTGGCTCCCCTCCCATCCGGATCTTCTTTTGCAGGGTTACCTGTGGAAGGAGGACGTTCATCGTCTGGCTTTGACGGCATGGAGATTGAGTGCTCAATTTTGAAGAAGAAGGGTTTTTCTTCTGGTGTGGTGGCTACTATGCTTAATGCCCATAAGCCGGTTTCCTCTAAGGCCTACCATCGAGTTTGGTCTACCTTTCTATCTTGGAGTGTTGATAGGGACCTGTTTCAGGATTTTGATCTTCCTACGGTCCTTTCCTTCCTCCAGAATGGTGTTGATAAGGGTCTCAGTCTGAGTTCTCTTAAGGTTCAGACTTCTGCTCTCTCTGTTTTCTTTCAGAGGCACCTTGCTATTCTTCCTGATGTCAAGGTTTTCTTCCAAGGCTTTGCTCATACCCATCCTGTGTTTAAGACTCCCGCTGCTCAGTGGGACCTTAACTTGGTTTTGGGGGTTCTTCAGCGGCCTCCCTTTGAGTCTTTGGCCACTATTGCTTTGTGTCTGCTGACATGAAAGATGGCCATTCTCCTGGTGATTGTGTCTGTTCACCGTGATGCGGAGCTGCATGCCCTGTCTTGTAGGCCACCCTTTTTGGCGTTTCACAAGGACAAGACGGTGCTTTGTACTTTGCAAGAGTTTCTCCCGACGGTGGTGTCTGAATTCGACATTAATCAGGAGATTGTGGTTCCTTCTTTCTGCCCTAACCCTACTTCTGACAAGGAGAAGGATCTTCAACTGTTGGATGTTGTGCGTTTTCTCAAGTTCTGTGTGCATCGCACTGAGCCATTGAGGCAGTCTGACACTGTTTTTGTCATTACAGAGGGTCCCGGGGCAGGGAAGCCTGTTACCAAGGTAACCATTACTACTTCAATCAAGTCCACTATTCGTAAGACTTACGAACTTAAGAGGAAGCATGTTCCCTTTCGGGTCACGGCTCATTCTACGAGGTCTATTGGGGCATCTTGGGCCCACAAGAATCAGGCCTCAGCTGAACAGTTGTGCAAGGCGGCCATATAACAGGAACCCAAGACGCCGGGAAGTCCTGGGCTGGCGCAACCAGATTCTCTCTGCAGAGGTCGGCTGGGAAACGTTGAACTCCTCGGTCGAACAGTGGAACTGATGTGTCGGAGGCCTTGGTCGAACAGGGGAACAGCTGGGTAGACTAACTCCGCGGCGATCACTTCCGAGTCTCGACACAGAGTTGAGTGAGTCGTACTGGCCAGGCAAAGAAGGTTGGAAGGTGAGTCGAACAGCACTGAGCGGAGGTCGAGGAAGGAGTTGTTCGACGTCGGGAACTTCTGGAAGCAAAGAGTGGACTCTTTATACCATCCAGGCAAGAATTAAACATGGAAACTGCATACTCCACACAAACACGCTTTATTAGCAAAACCACACTGTTTTTATACACAACTAAAACAATGCCACAATGAACTGGGAGGCGCCAAATCCACTACGGGGCTGGAGTTAGCTTAGGGACCTATGGGCAGGGAAGTGACCACATTAGGTGTAACCTGACTGGCCCGTTTCCAGGACTCACTCTGACTAGGGTGGAGCATGATACACAGAGTGGCCAGACGTGATTAGGTTACTACACAAAGGCTCTCGGTGGGGGTCACAGTTCCTAATGAGTCCCAATACACTTCCGTCGAACAAAGACGGTAGACCAAGAAGCCGTTACTAGTAGTTCGAACATCCCGCCTTTTGTTCGACCAATCTGTGAGTCGCATACTTTCTGTTCTCCCAATCCTGTCGACTGATGTTGGGACCTTTACGACATTGTGTCGAGCGTTCCCGCAGTCCCAGGGTCCATCGACTGAGAGTCACCAATAGGTGTCCTAAGGCTGGTTCATGAAAGTCTAACACAATGTGTAGAATATTTCCAAGGTTTCGACTACTGGTCGTACATCCCCTTTTCGACATAGTGTCAGATAAACTGACAGCCTCACCAGTCCATAGTTTAAGTCCACAGTCCCAGTAACGGCCTATGGCCCGTTACAGGCCACTTGGTCGTCTGTGCATACCTTCTCAAAACACTACCGTGTGGATGCATTGGCATCGGCTGATGCCAGTTTTGGGAGGAAGATCCTGGAGGCAGCCTTGCCTGTTAAGGATCTCATTAGTCTCTCAGTACTATTTCACTTTTGAGCCCTGTTGGCGCTAGTTCAGTGTGCTGTGTAACAGTTCCTGGGGTCTGTTTCACCCCTGTTTGGTGTCCGTTGTTGTTGAGCTATTTGTGATCTGTTGGATCATTGGTGCTCTGGTGCTTGACAGATAAGTGTATTTTAGGCTTTCTGGGGTGAAATCTTTAATATGGGTGACAGTATTTGGGTTTTCCTTTACTTTAGAGCCTCAGGCTACTTCTGACATCTTTCATAGTTGCAAGAAGTCCTATACTGTTTTTCTGTCTAATCTCACTGTGAATCAGATTATTCTGAATGAGTGGAAGACTCCTGACAAACTTCTAACTCTCTCTCTAAGATGTTCTCTAAGCTGTATCCTGTTTTTGAAGCTGCCTTGGGTCAATATGCTACACTTACTCAGGTTGATTCTCCCATTTCCAGGCTTTCTAAGTCCACTGCCTTGGTAGTAATGGATGCTTCAGCTCATAAAGATTTAACTGACAGGACACATGAAGCTGTTTTGAAGGCTAATATCCCTGCAGTTGGTGCATCCATGAGACCCACCTTGGCTTCTGCAGCTAACTACTGCTGTCCACAAAGGTGCACCTACGGCTGACCTTTTATCCCTTTTGGCCAACATTTCTGAAGCTCAGCACTATGTTACTGATGTTCTCTTTGATGCCATGTGGCTTGAAGCTAAGGCCTCAGCCTTTTCTGTGACTCCTAGGCTTATACTGTGACTGAAGAGCTGGTCTGCGGACTTGGTTTTTAAGAAATCACTGATTTCTCTTCCCTTTCAGGGTTCCTCTCTTTTTGCCCTTGAATTGAAGAACCTTATCAGTGAGGCCACTGTGGGCAAGAGCACATTGTTGCCTCAGTTTACTAAACGCAACCCTCAGGCAAAGAGGCATCTTTTTCATCCCAAACAAGGTGAAATGTTTAGGGCGAACCTGGTGGCACCTCAGGCCCCGCATTCCACCCCCAAGCACAAGCAGTAGTGGAGGCCTAAACACACCTCTGCCAAACCCACCAAACCTTCTTCGGCATGACTCGCCAAACCCTGGTCCACGGCCAGTAGGGGGTCACCTATATCACTTTTTGAGTGTTTGGACAGGCTCTGTAGAGGATCAGTGGGTATTACAGGTGGTTTTTCCAAATGTTATAAGATTCCCTTCAAATCCCTGCCCCCCTTCAGGTTCTTCCCTTCTCGCTTCCCTCAGGGACAAGAAAAGCACCGGCTTTTCAATGCGGCGGTCCAGTCCCTCTTGGAAAAGGGGGTTCTAGCACTAGTTCCACAGCAGAAGAGAGATTCAGTCTTTTATTCCAATCTCTTTGTTGTCCCCAAAAAGGATGCTGCCTGCCGCCCTATCCTGGACCTAAAGTCTCTCAACAAATTTGTGGTCAAAACCCGATACAAGATGGAGTCCTTGTGCTCAATTGCAGCAATGTGTTAAGGAGAATTTCTGGCATCCTTGGATCTTCATGATGTGTATCTGCACGTCCCTGTACATTCAGACAGTCAACAGTACCTCTGGTTTGCCTGTGAAATGGAACATTTCCAGTTCACTGCTCTCTACTTTGGGCTCACAACAGCTCCTCAGGTGTTCAACTGAGTTTTAGGTGCATTGATTACCTTCCTGCAAACCAAGGGGATTCAAGTGACACCTTACATGGACAACCTTCTCCTCAAGGTGCCCTCTAGGGATCTTCTGGACCTCCAGGTTCAGGAATGTGTGCAGATCCTCCTCCAGCACGGTTGGATCCTGAACATGGACAAGTGTGCTCCGGTTCTCTGCCAGACCTCGGTGTACCTCCAAGGTAATTTCTGCCCTGTTGTGGACATCAGCTCCAGCGAGAAAATTCTCCTCTCTGGTAAGGAAGATGATCTCCTCCAGAGAGGTGGTTCCATTTGCCATGGCTCATGCCAGAGAACTTCAGAGGTTTGTGATCCATGTTTGCAAAGCAAACCCGGATCTTCTGGATCATCCTTTCTCCCATTCTGCAGAAGTGCGTCAGACCCTTCACTGGTAGTTGGACCTCTCCAATCTGAGGAAAGGGAGACCATTTGTGATTTCATACTGGACCATTGTGACAACGGACACCAGCTTACTAGGTTGGGGAGCTGTCTTGGGTCACCTGAGTGTTTAGGGTTGTTGGTCACCATAGGAGACCCTTCTTCCCATCAACGTCTTGGAGCTCAGGGTGATTTTCCATTCTCTGTGGCATTGGTCCTCTCATCTGCTGGGGTGCCCGGTCCGAGTCCAGTCTGACAATACCACAGCCGTGGCTTACATCAACAAGCAAGGAGGCACAAGAAGCTCCGCTGCTCGTTCCGAGGTCAAAACTATTTTGGCCTTAGCAGAAGACAATGTGTCTATCTCCACTGTGCACATCCCAGGTGTAGAAAACATCCTTGCAGACTTCCTCAGTCAACACACGGTGGATTCCGGGGATGGGAAACTTCACCCAACAGTGTTTGACCTCCTGGTGTAGAAATGGGCTCTTCCTTGTATAGACCTGATGACCACAAGGGACAACCGGAAAGTCCAGATGTTCTGCTCCAGTTGGAGGGATCCCCTAGCTTTTGCAGTGGATACTCTGTCAATCCCTTGGGGATTTCATCTGGCATACATTTTTCCTCCAGTTCCTCTGATGCCCACAGTCTTGCGGAAGATTTGGATGGACGGAGCCTCATCATTCTGATTGCTCCTTATTGGACCAGACAGCCTTGGTTTCCGGAACTACTGACCTTGTCTGCTCAAGAACAATTTCCTCTGCCACACAGACCGGATATCCTTCTTCAGGGGTACATGTGGAAGGACAATATGGACCATCTGGCTTTGACTGCATGGCTGTTGAAGCCTCCATCTTGAACAAGCTTCCACTATGATTCAGGCTAGAAAACCGGTTTCTTCAAAGGCCTATCATAGGGTTTCGTCTATTTTCCATGTTTGATGTGTGGACAGGGATCTGTCCTCACAGGAATTTCATCTTTCAGCTATCCTGTCATTTTTGCAGGACAGTTTGAACAAGGGTCTTAGACTTAGTTCCTCGAAGGTTCAGACCTCTGCTCTCTGACTTTGCTCAGAGAAGCATTGCTGTTTTGCCGGATATCAAGGTCTTCTTTCAGGGTTTTGCTCATGCTTTCCCTGCTGATAAGGCTCCCACCCCTCAGTGGGACCTTAACCTTGTCTATGGAGTTTTGTAAGTGGCCTCCTTTTGAGTCCTTGGCTACCATACCTTTATGTCTTTTGAGGTGGAAAATGGCTTTTCTTTTGGCAGTCTCTGTCCGTAGTTTCTGAGTTCCAGGCTTTGTCCTGCAAACCACATCATTGGCATGCTGAAATTATGCTGGGGGGCTAAAACTGAGTGGTCCAGGACTGGAGCACTTAGTTTCAGGCATTCCTCATTTTGGCAGTGCAAGTGATTGCTCCTGTGTTTCATATTGGATGTATGAGGATCCATGTGTTAAGAAGTCCGGAAGAAAAAAGACGACACAGATTAGTTTAGTAAAATGCAATTTATTACAATATAAGTAAGGTAGTACACAATAGAAATATAGCAAGAACAAGCAGAGGGTCATAAGCCAGCAAGCACTGCTATCAGAAATAGTAGGCTGCCCAGATTGGCCACACTGCTGGAGACTAGGCCTCAGCCACTGGTAGTCTCTGCTGGAACCAGGAGCAGGAACAGGAACACAGGATCTTAATCCGACGTAGTGAAGAGCTACCTGACTCACGCCTGCAGTCAGCAATGTAGTAGAGGATACCTGACTCTCGCCTGCAGTCAGTATGGAGAAAATGGAAACTTGACCCACGCCTGCAGTTAGTAAATAGCTAGTCTACTAGAGCCCCAGGTCCGCACCAGAATGGGTGCCTGCTAGATACAGGGGAATAACAAGAGAATAGTCACCGAGCCACAGTTCAGCACCAGAGAGGGTAGTCAGACAAGCCAGGTCATACACAATTCAGGTAATCAGCCAGAGCCACAGGTCTGCACGATATTGGGTGTTCACTATAAGGATAAAGCAGGAGAATAGTCAGACAGAGCCACATGTCAGCAACAGATTGGATGGTCAGACAAACCAGGTCATACACAGAGCCCAAGGACACAGACCTACTTTGTAGAACAACGCAAGGGCATCTGAGTCAGGATTCAAATTGCCCTTTAAAGGGATAGTAATACTTAGTTTTAACTTTATTTTATTTTGTAGGCATTAAAAAAACATGAAGAATGATATAAGTCTTATCTCTCAAACCTTTATGGTTTAAGAGATATTCACAAGCAAAGTTTCCCCCTCCCGCCCCTTTTTCCTAGTGTAAGCCATCTCTTCTCAGATGTGAATCTGGTTGTAAGACTAGACAGATAACAGCAGGGGACAATCTTCTTTGTATGAAAATAATGAAAGCCCTTCCCCCCTTGACAAGTTTTTCAGCTTTTTCCCTTATCTTAATTGAAGATTGTCCCTCTCTGCAGTCTACCTGGGCACCTCCCTTCTGATGTGGCTGAACTGGGGGGGATACTTTGCTTGTGAATATCTCTTAAACCATAAAGGTTTGAGAGATAAGACTTATATCATTCTTCATGTTTTTTTAATGCATACAAAATAAAATAAAGATAAAACGAAGTATTACTATCCCTTTAAACACCTCCTCAGTAAGTAGGTAGGAGGAGCAGGCTCAGAGGAAGGAAGTAGGTAGGAGAAGACTACAGGAAGCATGGCATAAAACAGAGGCCTGCTACACTCTGAAGCATCACGCCTGCAGATGACGCTACTTGCTCTTATGCGTCCAACTGCTGCCATCTTCCTGTGTCATCCGTGCAGCATGAATGGCCACTGAAACCAAGGTAAGCTGTCACAGTAACCCACCTCAAAGGCCCCCCCCCTGCAGAGCCAGCCGGGGTTTGTCAGGAAAGCGCGCAAGAAACCTGCGCACCAAGACAGGAACGTGAACCTCATCAGCTGGAATCCAGGAGCGCTCCTCTGGACCATATGCCTTCCAATGAATAAAGTACTGAAGGAGCCCTTGAACCAAACAAAATATTTTGTACTACATATTCCTCATGGTCTGCAAATCTCACGGGAGCAGGACATACAGGAGTGGAGGCAGGGCCGGATTTGCCATAAGCCAATGTAGGCACCCGCCTACAGGCGCACGCCACTGAGGGGCACCTGCAATTGGGATTCTTTTTTTTTTCTTGTTTTTTATTCTTTTTTTTTTTTTTTTTTTAAAAAACAACCCAAAAAACTAGCCACCTCGCTGGCTGCACTGGTGCCCACTCCATGTCGCCCTCACATCCCCCCCCCCCCCGTTATCTATTTCCTACCTCCCTGGCAGTACAGGTCTGTGCTGAGCTCCCTCGTCGGCTCTTTAAGAATGCAGAGCGCTGGGAGATGACTTCATCTCCCAGCGCTCTGCATTCCTGAATAGGAGACCACGCGGGATCTGCAGCACTTACAGGACTGTGCCAAAAGAGGCACAGAGGACAGATCTCCTGCCAGGGAGGTAGGAAACAGACAACGGGGGAGGCAATGTGAGGGCAACATGGAGAAGGTGGGGGCAAGTTGGAGCCGAAGGGGGGCAATGTGAGGGCAACATGGAGATGGTGGGGGCAATGTGCAGCTGAGGGGGCAATTTGGAGATGGTGGGGGCAATGTGGAGCTGATGGAGGGCAATGTAAGGGTAACATGGAGCTGATGAGGGGCAAGTTGGAGCTGATGGGGGCAATGTGAGGACAATATGGAGATGGTTGGGGAAATGTGGAGCTGATGGGGGCAAGTTAGAGATGGTGGAGGCAATGTGAGGGCAATATGGATATGATGGGGGCAACGTGGAGCTGATGGGGGGCAAGTTGGAGCTGATGGGGCAATGTGAGGACAATATGGAGATGATGGGGGCAATGTGGAGATTAGGAGCATTGTGGGGGTGTCCAATGAAGATGGCCAATGTGTGGAGGGGGGTGCTTCAGATTTCTGTGCCTACAGGCTCCTGAGATGTAAATCCGGCCCTGAGTGGAGGTATACCGGTTGCAAATTACGCGAAGACAACCGCACTCTGTCTCCTACCTGGAAGGTAGGTGCCGGCAGTCGCCTACGGTCACCCTGCCTTTTTTGTCGCTGCACGGAACCATGTAGGGTATGCTGTACCCGAACCCAAGAGGAACTGAGTGCCCTCAAATGCTCGTCAAGAGCCGGAATTGCTTGTGCTTGGAAGGTCTCAGGAAGAACCGAGGGTTGGAACCCATAGTTGACCAAGAACAGGGAACTCTGAGTAGACAAGTTAACAGCACAATTTCTGGAAAACGCCGCCCAAGGTAAAGGCAGCACAATTGGAATGAAGACTAGGCCACCAGAATACTCATGGCAAAGACCAAATCAAGTTTTGAGGCATGATAGGTCTCTAGCAGCTTAATGTGCAGCTGTGCTGGAACGAACCAACGTCCATCAGGTTTGTAAGCAGGTGCTGAAGTTTGGGCAGCCAAAATCTCCTCCCCCAGTGGAGAAGTAATACAGGTTTGTATAGTAGCATGGATACGATCAGCTGGAATGATCGGGGGCGGTGGAACCTCTTCCCTGGAAGGAAAGCAAAACTGTCGAGACAATGCTTCTGCCTTAACATTGTTTGAGCAAGGAAGATATGAGACCACAAAATTAAAATGGGAAAGGAACAGCGCCCATCTGGCTTGCCTGGAAGACAAGTGCTTGGCCTCAGAAAGATAATCTAGGTTCTTGTGATCAGTCAAGATTAAGATAGGAGTTTTAGTTCCCTCCAAGAAGTGCCTCCATTCTTTCAGGGCCAGGACAATTGCCAGTAACTCTCTGTCCCCAATTTGATATACAATCGCTGCTTTGGACAGTTTACTGGAGAAATATCCACGAGGGCGCAATGCCTCCCCAGGAGCTGAACGTTTTGATTGAGCCTGTAACGGTTTTGTAGGACACTCAGACCAGCAGGTTAGAATAAAATACAGTTTTATTAATAAAACAAGGAAGACCGCCCTCTATAGGCAATACAGATGAATAGAAACAACAGTGGTGTATAGATGCCTTCTCAGGCCCAGTATACAGAGGAATTAAATATACATATACTGTCACAGGACAGGCATAGACACATCAGGGTATACAATGGTTAAAGTACATGTAATTCAATCAGTCTCTGTGGTGGTGTGTTTGACACGTCCATAAGGTGGTAAAGGAGCAGTAAGTGGTGCTAGATGAGAAAACACCTGCAGTCCTATTGAACAGAGACTACTGCTTATGCTGCACAGGAACTGAGGCCAAATACTCTGCTAAAGTAGATGAGCTAGAGCCGCTGGCACCTCAACTGGTGCATAAACGGAGAGCAAGTGCACTGCTAGAGCAAGGAATACTAGAGCCACAAGCCCCCACGGGCGTTGTAACGGAGACGACTTACACTGCAAGAGCTAGAGCCAATAGCCCCCACGGGCGTAGTAATGGAGACTAATCACTGCAAGAGCCAAGCCAATAGCCCCCACGGGCGTAGTAACGGAGACAAATCACTGCAAGAGCTAGAGCCAATAGCCCCCACGGGCACAGTAACGGAGACTAATAACACTGCAAGATTTAGAGCCAATGGCGCCTTCCGCGGGTGTGGTAACGGAGACCGACTACACTGCAATGCAGACAGAAAATGCCACAGCCACCTACGTAGGCGCTGCAAGATCACCTAGGCTCGGCAAGTGTAGCGGAGGACACAGGTTAATGGCTCTGCAAGTGTTAATGGAGGCTCTGTGAACGGAGATAACGGCTCTGCAAGGGATACTGGAGGCTCAGAGAACGGAGACAACGGCTCTGCAAGTGTGAACGGAGGCTCAGGGAACGGAGATAACAGCTCTGCAAGTGTAGCGGAGGCTCAGTGAACAGAGGCACGGCTCTGCAAGGGTTAACGTACTGCACAGTGCTCAGAGGAGTAAACGGAGTAAGCAGGCTCAGCAGAGGAAATGGAGAGGCCCTGACACAGGAGGCAATGACACAATCAGCCCTGCCACAGCACAGCGGAAGTCAGAATGTCACCTAGGCAACACCAAGCAGCAAACGGCAGGAACAGAGGCAGGGTCAGTAACGAGCCGGTTCAGGTCACAGAGCAGGAAATCAGCCAGGCCGGGTCAGTCACGGAGCAGGATACTCAGACAAGCCGGGTCAGGTCACGAAGCAGGAACGTCAGCCAAGTCGGGTCAATCACAGAGCAGGATTCTCATACAAGCTGGGTCAGGTAACGGAGCAGGAGACAAGGAGCGTAGTCAGACAGGCCTAGTCGGCACGCAGGAAGCAGGAACACTGGAACACAGCAACAGCAACACTGGCTCAGGAACACCACAAAAGGGCACCTGACAGGTGCCAAAGGCCAGGTATAAAAAGGCCATAATGGGCAGGCCAGACAAGCTCAGACAATGGGAGCGCACCACGGCAAAGAGTGACATAGGAGATCACGGGCACCGTGATAGCGCCCTCTCCAATCTCGGATGCGTCAGCCTCCAGGGTAAAGGGCAGGGAGGTATTGGGATGTGCCAATACTGGGGCTGCAGCAAAAGCTGCCTTCAATTTTTCAAAAGCCAAGATAGCTGTTTGGGACCATTCAGAGGTCTTGGCCCCTTTACAAGTCATGTCGGTAAGTGGTTTGACAGTAGAAGAGAAGTTCTTTATAAAATTTCTGCAGTAATTAGTAAACCCCAAAAATCTCTGGATCACTTTGAGTCCCATAGGACGAGGCCACTCCAGTACCGCACACAACTTTTGAGGGTCCATGGCGAACCCCGGAGGCGGAAATGATATACTCCAGAAACGTTACCTGGAGCTCATGAAATTCACACTTTTCCAATTTGCAAAACAAGTTGTTCTCACCTAATAGGCTTAAAACTTTGGATACATCAGAGCGTTGGATCTCCTGCATTGAAGAGTGAATGAGGATGTCATCCAAAAAATCCACGCAAATTTGTAGGAGTTCTCTTAAGATATCATTGATGAACTCCTGGAAGACAGTCGGGGCATTGCACAAATCGAAGGGCATAACCAAGTATTCATAGTGCCCACTACAGGTATTAAAGGCTGTCTTCCACTCATGCCCTTCTTTTATTTAGTTGTAAGTGGCTCTCAGATCAAGTTTCGTGAATATTTTAGACCCTTTGACACGGTCAGATTGTTCAGTAATCAGAGGTATGGCATTAGCATTCTTGACCTACAGTTTGTTTAAAACATGAAAGTCAATGCACGGACGTAACTCTCTGTCCTTTTTCTTGACAAAAAAAATCCAGCATCAGCTGGGGATGTAGATTTACAAATGATGTCTCTTGCCAGCACATCTGAAACACACTCTTCCATAACCTTATTTTCATCAACAGATAAGGGGTAAATAAGACCCTTAGGAGGCGTAGTACCAGACAGTCGTAAGACCTATGTGGTGGTAAAGACCCTGCCTTACTTTCGCTAAAGCCGTCTTTAAATGTGTCATACTCCTTGGGGAGGAGTGAAACAATAGAGTGAGTGAGTCTTATAGGATATAAAGGACAGGACTTAGTAAATTGTGGAGACCAAGCCACAATGTCACACGTGTGCCAATCCATCCTGGGGTTATGTTTCTGTACCCAAGAAAACCCCAGAACAATGGCATAATGCGGAGATTTAATCACCTGAAATTTCAGGGTTTCAGTGTGGAGGGCTCCCACCCTCAGGGTTAGCAAAGCTGTCTCATGCGTAATGTGTGAGGGCTGCAAGGGTTGCCCATCAATAGCTTCTACGGCCAGAGGAGACGCAAGTGGCTGCAAAAGGATATTATTACTGGCTGCAAATTCTGCATCAGTAAAGCAGCCAGCGGCCCGTGTCCAGTAACGCTGGAACTGATATTGACTTATCTGCCCAATAAATGCAGGCCTTCAACATGGGCTTATCCGAAACATTCTCTGGGGAAAGTGAAATGCCACCAATGATTTGTCCCCAGCCTGGATGGACTGGACAAGAACACAAGAAATGTCCAGATCCACTACAGTACAGACAAAGTCCCTCCCTCCTCCTGAAGGCCCTCTCCTCTTTTGAAAGCCGTGTAGCACCCACTTGCCTGGGTTCAATGCCCTCAGAGGCCAGTTCAGGAGTTGTGGGAGGTACGTCAGAAGGATGAGAGGACAATCTGCCCGGAGCCCTGCACTGGCACTCACGAAACGGGCCTCTCTCCCTGATAATGGCATCAACTTGCATGGGTTCGCAACTGTCAGAAACAAGCCCAGGAGTCATGGGAGGCAAGGGAGGATAGGGTGGGCTTGAAGAACAAGAAGCCCCTCTGTCCGAGGGCCTCCACAGGCTGTCCCTAAACGAGGGTCTCTCCCTAATTCTAGTGTCAATCAGGATACAAAACAAAATCAATTTGTCCAAATCATTAGGTAATTTGCGCGCCACAATTTCATCCTTCAGTGTGTCACACAGCCCTTGGAAAAGGCGGCTATCAAGGCCTCATTATTCCAGCCTGCTTCCACAGCCAGGGTGCGAAATTCAGTAGAGTAGTCCGCCACAGTATGTGCTCCCTGACGAATGGTCATAAGGTTTTTTGAAGCCGAGGCCAGGCGGCCTGGCCTATCAAAATTTTTCCTGAAGGAGTCCACAAACTCTGTAAAATTATACGCAATGGGTTTGTCCATCTCCCATAGTGGGTTAGCCCAGGTCAATGCCCTGCCAGTGAGAAGAGAAATCAGAAAGCCAACCTTACTGCGGTCAGAAGGGAAGTCATGCGGGACCATCTCAAAGTATATGCAAGTTGATTGAGGAAACCAAGTGTCTGGGTCCCCACCATACCTCTGTGGGAGCTGAGCAGAACCTTACAACTCCCTGATCATGCCTGCATCAGAAGAGGTTTGAGCCACTGGTGCCTGGGAGGAAGCGGGTGTGCCACCAGAAGTAGGCAGAGAGAGGGAAAAAAATTAAAATAAAATATGTTTTAAGTGCTGGCTAGCAGTGTGACCAGCATGAAAGGCTTTTATGGATCCTGTTGCTGCTGATGCTCTTAATGATACAGAGAGTGAGGAGGTATTCAGCAGCACCAGCAGTATATGTTGCTCACATACCACTGACCCTGACCCAATGATTCCCATCCCCCCTCCCCCATCATTGTCTCTCTGGGGAAGTGTATTGAAGAAGGCAGGACTGGCTAGCTGTATAAGCAGCAGCACAAGTTAGCTGCCTTTTCCTGCCGCTGCCAGTGCGTCTACTCAAAAGGAGATGACAAGTGTGACAGCAGGGGACTCTCAATCACACTTGTCATCCCCAACCAGTCCCATAGAGCAGCAAAGAGACTTGTGGTGTTGATGAAGTGAGTGAGAGTGATAGTTAGGCAGCTTGTGTAGTGGAGAGTACTATAGCTGTTTTGGGGAAAAGCAATAAGGAAATGGAGAAAGAGAGGAAAATTGGGATGTGCAGCTGTAATTCCTGCTGCTGAGTCATCAGATGAGAGATCCGATGTGCCACAGACCACCATGGGACTTGGTTCTTCAAGCGGCGATATGGGTTCACTTTTGAAATGTCGCATGGTAAATGTCGTGCTGTTAGTAGCCGCATTAACCATGTTGTATTGTTGAAAATGGTGACATGATAATCTTGTGGTGAATGACAGTTCAAGATTGTCATGCCACCTAGTGAATGGTCGCCTACAATACTTATAAATCCGCTTCACCTCCCAGGTCCATTTTAGCCTTAGGGCAGCCTCAGATCACTGAATGTCAGACTCCAGTTCCTCATGTTGGCTTTCTTGTGATGCTCCTTGGCTAATTACTGTATTCTCTTTGAGCTTGCAGTCACCAAAGCTTCCCTTTTCCCTCAGTTTATAAATTAGGCACAGTGAAATGAACTATCTGGAGTCTAGAAGGGTTCATGTCATTGAGTGCACGCCAGGGCAGCACTGCACAACTTACGCCATGACATTTTTATCAGTGTAATCTTTCACAGCGCAGTAATTAGCCCAGGAGCATCGCAGGTAATCCAACGTGAGGAACAGTATGGTGTCTGAGAGCTAATTATCCCAAGAGCATCACACAGAAGCCGACGTGAGGAACAGTATGGTGACTGCAAGCTCAAAGAGAATACAGTAATTAGCCCAGGAGCATCGCAGGAAAGCCGAAATGAGGAACTGGAGTCTGAAATTCAGTGATCTGAGGCTGCCCTAAGGCTCAAACAGAGCTGGGAGCTCAGCAGCTGTATAAGAAGGCACAAACTGAGCTGGGAGGGGAAGCGGTTGTATATTTATTATAAGTATTGTAGGTGACCATTAACTAGACGACATGACAATCTCACGCTGTCATTCATAGCAAGATTATCATGTCGCCATTTTGAACAATGTGACATGGCTAACATGTTAAATGGTCACACGCTGTTTTGAGTGCAACCTTTCAAAAGGATTCCATGATATGGAACCAGGACAGGTTCCATTTGCCACCAGTACTCCTGGTCCTAGCTCTAGTGATGATGCAAAGGCAGCAGCAGCATCACCCATCCCAACCAGTGAAGTTGATTCTGAAGAGGAAGAAAGCAATTCTTCTCCACCTCTCCCCTCACTGAAAATATTGGTGTTGGAAATATTTTTCCTTGGGGCATGCACAATCAGTGCAGCCATCAGTGACTGCACTGTACACTTTGTGTGATAAGGTAATGAAGAGTGGAAAGGTGAGGCATCATCTTGGCACATCTGCCCTCAAAAAGCACATGTCACATAAACAACACTAGATTTATGTTAAGCATGTGAGAGCCAAACCCTCAAAAAAGAAACTAACAGCTGCTGTCACTGTGCCCCTTCCCCCCCAAAGGCACAAAGAATGGGGCCACAATCTGAAAGGAAGACTAGAGAAACCCAAGCTTGGAGTTTGATGATGAAAATAACACATGGGTCCTCAACTTCTTGTGCTAGGGTCCGGGTGTTGGGAGATGTACCCAGTCTCCCTCCCCTACCAACTGATAGAGAGTCTGTAAATGTGAGGATCTGGACGTTTGGTTCCACCCATTTCACATTGTGTGGTACGCTGACTACACATGGCAGTGTGGTGGAGAGCAATTGAATACAAGGTATCATGGAGCATATCCGGACATTTCATCCCACTGAATACACTAAGATGATGACAGGGAGGATTCATTATTTTAATTGTCCTCTTCTATCTTGACATCAAATGTCCTTATTCGGGTGGACAGAGGCCATATTGACAGCAGTACTTGTTTTTTGGGGGATGGTTTTACATTGCTGAACTAAGTGTCAAGGTGTTTGGTTGCAGTTGTACCTGTTACTTAAATTTAATGCAGATGTTAATTGCAATGATACTTCCCATCCAGTTCTTCCCCTATTTCGCAATGTTTCATTGTGCACACTGTGCATTTTGCAGTTGCTGATGAAAGGCACAATTCTTTCTAGGCTGCTCTCAAGGGAAAAATAGTATTCCACCACAACTGATGATTTTAGAAGAGGTACACTGGAGTATCATAATTGGCCAACTTCTTCTCTTTAGATACACTTAAAGTGGTGATGGGTTTGTTGTGGTGTTGCTGCTATCTCAGCAACAATAGAGCTAGTGACAAGTAGAAGCCTCATTGTATCACAGCCTCTCTTATAGAATTTATGATGATGATCCCAGTCCCATGCAGCAGCCTAATCCTTTTGCTGCTTAGATGACTGAGCTGCAGCAGTTACAGCAGTAGAAAATGGCTAAATGCTACAAGGGGAATTTCCCACCACACCATCTAGCACTGCTGGCACTAAATCAGCAGGGCATACAATTTATTTTGCGTGGCTTGTGTTTTGAAAGCCCCAGTATCACGGTGCCTGTGCTATGCTGGCGACATTCTTTCAGTTTTTCTTCCTTCTAACGCTGATTGGTTGAAGTGCCTTTGTCCAGCCCAGTATTTGTACTTAAATACTGGGCCTTGTCATTTCCCCGGTGCCCTTTCGTGGTGTTTCCGTTACCAGCGCTTGTTCCAGTTCTCATGTGATCTTTGTGTACCGGCATGGACTGCCTGACTACTCTGCTATATCCGTTCCTGCCCTGTGTACCGACCTGGACTGCCTGACTACTCTGCTATCTCATTCCTGCTCTGTGTACTGACCCGGCCCGGCTGATGTTCCTGCTCTGGGTACTGACTAGGATTGGCTGATGTTCCTGCTCTGTGTACCGGCCTGGTTGGGCTCCATTGTCCATGTATCAGGGCCTGCCTGTGGCCCCATCCAGTCCTCGGTTTGGGGTTGTCATCCGGGCTCCTCTCTGTCTCCGGACACAGTCACTGTTGCCTCATTGTCATTCCTAGCAGTCTAGTCTCGGTAATCTGTCTGTGTCGCGCGGGCGACATTCCGGTGTGTTTCATCCATCTGTGCACCGCGGTACGCTTGACCCTTTTTCCTGCCATAAAGCTGAGGTTGGTCATACTCTGGGCGCCTCAGGCTTTTCTCTCTATCAGGCAGTCGACATTGGTCTGAGTGTTCGTTAACCCCTTTGGGGAAGGTGCCATATTCCACCGGCTTTCTATTAGTGCAGTCTCCATTGGGTGTCCTTCTGGGCATACAGTCTCAGTCCTCCGTTACTGCTATGGCAGTCCACAAGCTTGTCCTTGGTCTCCGTTTACTTCTGTGGCATTACTTGCTATTTGTGCACTCTGCAGAGTGAGAGTCTTAAGGGCCTCGCGCTATTAGGGCCTGTCAGTCTTCCTGGCCTAATAGTAGCCCATTTATTACTGCCTCGTTTGAGTATCACATGAACTTTACCTGACTTGTGTCATTATATTGTTGTTGCTGAATTGCACATATACTGTAACCTGTCCTGTGTCAGTACTATATTGTGTATATATATTACTGGACCCGTGAGGGTTATTGTTATTCTGAGTTTGTTCAATAAAACTGTTTTACCTAACCAACTATGGCTGAGTGTCAAATTAAACCGTTACACCGAGGCCTACAAAGATTTTCTTCTCAGGGCTGTTTTTTTTACAAGATTGAGACCTACATATATTTTTTTTTTCTCAGGGCTTGTTTTTGGCAAAACAGAGGCCTACATACAATTTTGTTCAGGGTTATCCTTAACTTAAACCCCCAATACATTGTTTCAAGCCTTGCCTTGCTGTAATATGTTGGATGTTTAAGTTTCTGTAAGCCTGCAAAATAACTTTTTCTACAAGCCTACACCTATTATTTGCATTATCATTTTTGAGACTAATTTTAGCTTACATTATTCTCAGATTATTGAATATTAATCAGTGGTCTTAGCAGTGGTCCCAACAGTGGCAGATGTTGGCAACCCTTCAAATCCCTCCTCAGTGCTGCTGTTAATAGTACATGTATAAATGTTTCCTTGTCATGTGTGGTTTTGCTTACTTCTGCTACCTGATTCTAATATGGCATTAGATGTTGGTTAATTTTTAGAAATGTAAGTCTGCCAGCATTGCTGATTGCTAAACGTGTCCTACAGTAATTTGCAATATAGTGGTCCCTAACTCTAATAGTTTCTAATGGTACTCACTCAAACATGTACACACATGTACAAACCCACGTTTCTACCTAGAATGTAGCTATCCTGCATGTGTGCTGTAACAATTTCACAAGCTACATGGTGTTGCTGTGTACCAATTACCAACCTACATTCTAGGAGCAAGTCCCATATAAATATCCTGCCACCACAAATGTTAGATTGTCGTTCCTGACACCCATGAATTGCTTTCATTGACAATGAAGTGTTCAGAGATATGTTGGGAATGGGATGTTCTTGTTCATGCTGCTGGTATAAACCCTTTTCTGACTTCCTTTTCACTATGCTTACATCCTCCACAGTGCATCCATCCACTCAGTAGTGCTCCTCAGTTTTGTTTTTCTGCAGTAAATATATTAGTTGAAGAATTTCACTAATTCCTGCCCCTACATGACTAATCAGCATGGTGACCTCCTTAAAAGTTGTCAGAAGCTCTCATACATCACACATTGGTTGCCATTGCCCAGGTGACAAAGGGACACCCTCCAAAGCCTTCCAGCATATTCTACTCGTACAGATGCTTTAGCATGTACAGTGTGGAATTCTTTTTGGTAGGGACTTCATTTTCAGCTGGTGATGGGGCAGGCTGTTACACTATTGTATGGATTATAATGCTTTTTGAGCAATGTAGTAGCACCTAAATTGGTCACTGATTTTACAGATGATATTCATCATCTCTTTGAGGGCTCTGGATTCTGCCAAGAATCTTGTCACAACTGAATTTAGGATATGGGCAAAGCTGGGTCCATGCACCATATCACCTGTTCTGATCGCAATTATTATGGAGCCATTATCAGGAAACACAAAACTATCTTTTAATGAGTGGGGTACAAGGCATTGCTCTATCACCTGCTGTAATTTATTTAATACATTTATGGTCTTGGGAGACTGTCTCTCAAAAGGCTGCATGCACAGATTGGCGTGCTGATGGTATGGGCTATCCTGCTGTCTTTTAATAATACCGCCAGAAACGGAGGCATGATTAATAGGTGTCATCTTATGTTGAAAATTATTGTTGCCCACTGGAAGTGAGAAGTCATATAGTCTGTACCCTTCCCACTTGTCCACATATTGTTAAGGACCAGGAACCAGACAGAAACAAAAATGTAAAGTGCAAAACACCTTTATTAAAATAACAAAAGCAAACAAAACAAAATCGTGATCCAGAAGTGTAAACCAAAAGACAAGCCGGGGTCAGGAACCAAGACAGGTACTCAGCCAAGCCTGGGTCAGGAATACGGAGATCAGTGAAGTCAGGAACAATCCAGGAGCCAGGAGCAAGAAGGGATGTCAGAGAAAGCCAGGTCATACACAGGTAATCAGCAATGCAGTAGAACACTCTTGCAGCCAAAAGCAAACACAAGGGCAATCAGGTAGTGAGCCAAGCTGCTTTAAATACCCTGGGAAGGTTGACTGTTGGCTGATAGCAGTCAGGTGAGCAAACACAGAGAGGTCAGCTGATTCAGCCTGATCCAGCAAAGGGAAGGCAGCAGTAATGGATAGCAGAGCACTGGATTAGCTCAGACAGGAGAATCAAGCAGCAAAGTAGAGCAGCTCAGCCAAACCTTGACACTTATCCCTTGTCAGGGGAACGTTCTTGCCCTTTGCCCATCACAATAACCACCGGCTTGTAATCCTGACACAGCCATCCAAAAGAATATGGCAACATGTCAAATGTCAATATTTTGAAACTTTGCCATTCCACAGGTGTACTTTGGGATAATTTTTGTGATATTTTTGACTCCTTCCAAAGAACTCCATAAATGTGGGTTGGCAGTACATGACAGAAGAGCTGTGTAACTTTAACAACATGACTAGAGGAGGTGGGGTTAGTGGGAGCATGTTTGGGGCAGTCTATGACTTGTTATCTCCTACAACAAACTCTGAGTCATATTTCTCTGAAGTATGAGCCATAGGTATTATTTCAAATGAAGGCACACTCTAACACAGCTGCAGCACTTCTATAATGTGCTCTAGAGCCACGGGACCTTTTAGGAGTGCTTCTGCTGCTGCCAGCTGTGGCACCTCTGACATGTTGATGATGTGTCTACCAGTCAGACCACTATTTTTGCTTCATCTGGGATTTCAGGAGGTGCCTAGGTGTGAACCTGCATTTCCCCCTGCTCACATACTTCTTGCATATCCAACAGCTAAAACAACAAAACAAAGGAAGTGAGAGGCTATGAGGACAAACAAAAAAATTGTTGTGTTCCACGGCTGATCACTACTCAAGAGCATCACATTTTATCTCTCTAGTGCCATTACAGAGGAGAAATTTCCACATACACATTAGACTAATCCTGGCTAAAAGGGCGGTTCAGTTCCAAAATGATAGGCAAGTCCTCTCTCACTGGAAATACTAGCCAACCCCAGACGGTCTTGTCAGTGATGTGTTGTTGTATTCTCTAGACAATGAGAGAAAGGGGTTCATGTCTGGATTACCCTTTACTCTTAGGGAGACACGTTAAGAGTTTTCAAACTAGCCATTGTGCTTTTGTTCTTCCTCAGAGGTTCTCACATTTTTGGATGTATTTTTGGATACTCTTAGGGGGTTCCCTAAGAGTGAAGGTAATCCAGATGTGGACCCATTGCTCTCAGTTCCAAGGGAACCCAGCTGCACCTCTCTGATGAGGCCTACGAGACCGAAAAGTCAGGGTTTAGCTGGTGTTCCCTTACCATAGGGGGATGTGCCCTTCATTTTGGAACTGGACTGCCCTTTTGGGTGGGATGTATGTGGAAATATGTATGTGGACATTTCTTCTCTGTAATGGCACTAAAGAGTTTAATCTTGGTGCTTCTGGGCTGTGTCTAGCCATAGAACAAGCCATTGTGTGTTTGTTCATTATCAGATCCTCTCACATTTTTTGTTCCTATCATTGTCAACAACAAACAAAAAAAAACCCTCACTGTTCAATTGATTCTTCCCCAGACTACCTAAGGCAGAAAGCAGTTAGATCAGTAAGGAATGTGGATCACAGCTGCCTGTGTCTTCCCTCTCAGTCACACAAAATATCAGGGGTTTTGGTAAATTTCTTTTGTTCCTTTCTCACACTCCCAGACTCTCCTAATATATAGATAACAACCAGATCAGGAAGGACACACAGCTACCTGTGTCTTCCCAGTCTATCACACAAGATTTTGAGTTATTTGGGGTAACTCTACTTTTCTCCCTTATCATCCCACAGTGATAACAGCTAGAGCAGGAAGGAACTTTGATCACATCTGCCTGTTTTAATCAACCAAGATTTTGGGGTATTTTGGGTCAATCCCCTTTATTCCTTCACATTCCCCCAGACTCCACTATTGCAGAGAACAAATTCCCTGCCTACAAAACTCCCTAAACTACTCTCCACTTTCACGTTATACACCTATCCTAATTAGCTGCAAAATTTTGCTGCTTTCTCTTTGTCTAACAAACACAGAATGGCAAGAAACTGACACAGCATTTATACAATGCTGTGGGGAAAGAAGGGAAACTTGCCAACTTAAAGTTGTCACTTTTCATGAAAAATGTTCCACTCGTCTAGTGGTGCAATTTTCACTTTTTTCTCCTTTCTAATATGTGATGCTTATATAGATTTAAAAGAAGAACAAATAAAACAGCTCAATCCACTCTGTGTAGTTTGATGGAATTCTTTTATCAATAACAAGGTACAGAAGATCCCCTTACAGGGGTACTCACATTTGAAAACAAGCTGCATTTCCGAGCCCTTAGTTATTGGAAGATCTTAAGGCGCAATGGACTATATCCTATTTATGGGACTTGCTATTCTGATATTGCCTGATTATTGTCATATACTTCTCTGATCTCTAAAAGAGATAGTAATAGTTTTTGGGGTTAAGTGCACAGTTGTAGTTGGGAGTTCATATTTTCTAGGTGAGAGCAGGACTTTATATATTTGTTTGTATTTATATAGATTTATTCAACTTTACTGTGCCTTTCTATTTTTAACTCCTTACCAGATGTGTGAGGGAGGATGACCGGATGAATCTCATAATTGTCATTTTTAGTGCCAAGCTTATTTTAGTGCAATGCTTTACTTGTTGTTTAATAAATGCAAAAAATGTGTACTTTTTCTGGTGTCTTTTAAATTTGCATATTTATCAATAAGTGGATGTATACTTTGGCTTACATATCAATGGGCAAGTTCAAGTATTCAACACTCAGATATGACAAAAAACTTTCTCTTGGTCAGACCAACTGGATGCAGTGTTAATCTATTGAAAGCCATGTGCATATGCTGTGTGTAAACATGCTTTCTGCCTATTGGCATTAGTAGGATATTACTACCAGTAAAGTCCTACTAACACATATTGTGTATTTGTGTATTTTCTAGTGTACTATAAGCAAGCACCCGGGACTATGTATGCATGAATGGTAGTTGTACAATACCATGGAACCTACACAGTACAGTATTGGAAATTATCATAGGGCCATTTTGGTGTAATGCATCAAGTCTTATAAGAAGGTATATCTGTATGTTACTATGGCTGTAGCATACATTTTTCTTCAGAATTCATCCCAGTGGTGAATATTTTGCTGATGTATTATTTTAATTTTTGTGGGACCTCTTAACAAGGAATAATGCAAGTGTAGTACATTCAAAACTGTACATTTATAATAGAATTTACTATAGCAGCACTGGATACTTGCTGTGCTATCCCTTCATGCAACAGGTTAATCACCACTTACTAACATTGCAGACACTTGTTAACTCCTTCAGTGCCAGAGGCTTGGGCCATTTCCTGTGCCCTGCAGGCCAGACACTTTTTCAACATTTTTGCTATCCTTCTGTTTAGGCTTGATTTGCTCTGGGGATTTTTAGTTACATATGGAAAACTATATATTGTTTTTTTCAGAACTAATTGAGCTTTCTCGTGGTACCTTAGACGGAGAGAATTTTACATAGTGCAAAAAGCTATGATGTCGTTATGACAAAAAAGTGAAAATTTACTCATTTTGCTAAAATCACATACTATGTATCAAAAACATTTACCTTGATTGAAAAAGTTTCAATTATTTGAAAAAGACCTGAGTCCCCCGAGTAAAAAAATACCAAATTTGTATAGTTTTACGTACGTCCATGGCTAGCGTAAAGCCCTAATCACCAGCAGCGCAAAATGACATTTTCAACTTTATAAACTAATCTGCCTATTCTAGGGTTTTTGTGGTAAAACTACCCTAAACAGTGGAATAACTATATAAAACTATATATTTCTGAAAAATAGACAACCAGCCGCATCTAATGAGGGGCAACTTGCCTTCTTGCCCCAAGCCTGTTGTGCACAAATGCTTCCAAAACGTGGCACTATAGGAAAAAAATGGAATTTTCTTACATTTCTGCCCCTTCAACTGTACTGAAATCTGTGAAAACCATGGCATGTCCAACTATATTCATTAGCTAGTGCTCTTAGGAGAAAAATGACACCCCATTGGTATGGGTTCACCTACCTCAGGGGATGCTAGAATTGCAAAAAGACACCTACTACAACCTCTAAATTTTCTAACATTTTCTCAAGCATTACTTGTCTATACAAAAATGGTTATAACAACTAGAGAAGTGAAGAAATGCTACACAAACCATACCATTTTGGAAAGAAGACAACCTGTCGCATCTAATGAGGGGTGAATTGCCTTCTTACCCCAAGCCTGTTGTGCCCAAATGCTTCCAGAAGGTGGCACTATAGGAAAAAATGGCATTTTCTTACATTTCTTCCCCTTCATCTGTATGGAAACCTGTGAAAACCATGGAATTTCCAACTGTATTCAGTAGCTAGTACTCTTAGGAGAAAAATGACACCTCACTGGAATGAGTCGACCTACCTTAGGGGTGCCAGAAGCACATAACTACACCTACCTGTTTGCTTCTTCAAAAATGGCTGCTTGTAATAAAATATTCATAAACTAGTTGAACAGCCCGTTACACGGGCCACATTCAGCTGCGGCGCGGGCAGTCTGTACTTGACTGCCAGCACGCGCAGCAGTGTCTACTGCGCATGTCGGGCGTTACACACAACTTAGCGAATTATTATATAGGATGTTAGAGTCATGAAGGAAAGGTATAAAAGGTATACCATTTTGGAAAGTAGACATTCTCCCGCATCAAGTGAGGGGTCACTTGCCTTTCTACCCCCTGGGCTGAAGTGCACAAATGTTTCCAAAATGTGGCACTATGGGAATAAATACATGTTTTTTTAAATTTCCACCACTTCAAAGATACTAAAATCTTTGAAAACCATAACATTTCCTGCTGTATTCAGTACCTGCTACCAACATGAGAAAAATGGTAGCCCATTTGTGTGGGTTAACATACAATATGTAGGTGCTAGGAACACGTACGTAAACCTGACACTTTTGTTTTTTTAATTAACTGCTTGCACTAAAATTGTTATAACCATAATAGATATGCAGGAAAGGTAGAGAAACAATGCCATTTTGGAAAGAAAACAACCTTCCGCATCTAATGAGGGGTCATTTGCCTTCTTACGTAAAGGTTGGTGTGCACAAATGCTTCCAGGAGGTGGCGCTAATGAAAAAAAAGGCATTTTCTTACATTTCTGCACCTTCAAATGTATGGAACTCTGTGAAAACCATGGAATTTTCAACTGCATTTGTTAGCTAGTGCTCTTAGGAGTCAAACGACACCCCATTGGTATGAGTTGACCTACCTTAGGGGTTGCTAGAAGTAGAAAACGACACCTACTACAGCCTCTGATATTTCTAACATTTTCTCAAATGTGACTTGCCTGTACAAAATGGCTATAACACCTTCAGAAGTGAAGAAAAGGTAGATAAACCATACCATTTTGGAAAGAAGACAACCTGCTGCATCTAATGAGGGGTCACTTGCCTTCTTACCCCAATACTGGTGTGCATAAATGTTTCTAGAAGGAGGCGATATAGGAAAAAAATTGCATTTTTTTACATTTCTGCCCCTTCAAATGTATGGAGCTCTATGAAAACCATGGAATTTTCAACTGCATTTGTTAGCTAATTCTCTTAGGAGTCAAACGACACCCCATTGGTATGAGTTGAACTACCTTAGGGAGTGCTAGAAGTAGAAAACTACACCTAACAGATGAAGAAGCTAGGGTGTCAGCCGATGTACATGCGGACCTGTGACTACCAGTGTAACAAAGTGTGTGTGTGTGGGTATGAGCAGAGGAGCAAGGATGGTGGTGATGGTGGGGCAGTGTCTGATAGTGTGTATGGGGGATCTGTGACTACCAGTGTCCACCTCATACAAAGTTTGATTCCCAGCCTGAATCTAGTATGTACTGGTACTTTAGTCTACCAGTAGGCAGTGGAAACAGGCTGGGGGACAGGCGGGGGAATGGGACTGCCAGATGGCTGTGGAACCAGGCAGGGGGATATGGTACGTGTGTGTGTGTGTGGGGGGGGGATTGGAGGCATTTTTTGTGCATGCCATAGGGGTGCCCAACGCACTGCAAAGCAATGCGTTGGACCCCCTGTTGCACACAAAGAGTTTTTTTTTAATTATTATTTTGTATTCATACCTCATTGGGGAGGCAGTATCAGGAACATTCCTGGTGTCCCCCATCAAGGTCTAAAAACAGAATAATGAAAAAAGAAAAGTGTGTGTGTGTGTGTCACAGGGGGTCCAACGCATTGCATAGCACTGCATTGGACCCCCCCTGTGGCACGTGCATTTTTTGGGGCGTATTTCCCCCAATATTTTTGTGTAGACCTCGTTGGGGGCATCAGAACCCATACAATGAGGTCTAAATAAAAAATAAAAGGGGGGAAAAAAATCCTTTATGTGCCACAGGGGTGTCCAGTGGATTGCAAAGTAATGCATTTGGGCCCCTGTGGCACACAAAGGGTTAAGTTTTTTTTTTAAATCATTACTTTGTATTCAGATGGCCACCAAACAAGCTCTGATCACAAAGTAATGATAAAAACTCCTGTGTGTGCCACAGGAAGGGGGTCTGCATTGAACCCCCCCTCCCAGTGGCACACACAGGGTTCTTTTTTTTTTTTTTTTTTTTTTTTATTATATACCTCATTGAGGGGCATCAGGACTCCATGATCCCCCCCCCCCCAATGAGGTCTTAGTAAAAAAAAATATATATATATGTCCACAAAAGAAGTGACCCTGTGAGTGCCACAGGGGTCTCCAGCGCATTGCAAAGCAATGCAATGGATCCTTGTGGCACTCAGAGGGTTAATTTTTTTTTATCATTACTTTGTAATCAGAGCTTGTTGGGGGGCCATCAGGACCAATCCTGATTGCCACCCCAAACAATCTCTGGTAACAAAGTAATGATAAAAGCCCTGTGTGTGCCACAGGAGGGGGGGGGGTGCATTGGACCCCCCCTGTGGCACACACAGGGTTACATTAAAAAAAAAATGTAATTATAGACCTTATTGAGGATCATCAGGACCCCCCTGATCCCCCCAATGAGGTCTTTACAAAAAAAAAAATCCCCCCCAAAAGAAGTGACCCTGTGAGTGCCTCAGGGGACACCTGCGGCACTCACAGGGTTACTTATCTATTTATTTATTTTCTATTTCAGACCTCGTGGGGGACATCAGGACCCCTCCTGGCGTCCCTCCAGTTATTGATCTCCCAGCCTATCGGCTGGGAGATCAATAAGGCAACCGCAGGAGAGCAAAAGCTCTCCTGCCCTTCTCTCCTACCACCGGTAGGAGTGAACGGGACCGGGGAAACTTCCCTAACGTCATCGGTGACCATGTCACCGATGACGTTGGGAGGCTTCCCTTGGTCCCGCCCACTCCTACCCGGAAGTTCAGGTAGAAGACTTCTCCTCTTGGGTTATTGATCTCCCAGCGCGATCGGCTGGGAGATCAATAACAGGGGGGACATGAGGAGTGATCCTCATGTCCCCCACAGATGCCAGGCAATTTTTTTTTTAAATGCGGCCACTGCATTCCGGTTATACCCACCTGGCACTGCATGAACCCACCTGGCACTCTAGGGGTTAAACTAACAGGGAGATGTGCAAGTTTTGTCGTTGCTGCAGTGCTCTGCATTTTCACGAGTACAGACAAAGGACCAGGGCTTTGAATCATCAGTACTCCTATATCTAACACTGGTATTTCAAGGGTCAATTTCACTAAATTGGCCATTACCCATTAGGGCCTAAGCAGTTAAAGGGATAGTAATGTTTCATAATAAAAGCAGCTCTACTTAATCATCGTTGTATTTGGACCTTGGAGAGTGTTATTTCAATTCTGTCAGAGTTGTAGTTCAAGAGTAATTCAATAACAAAGAGTCCTCCTCCAGCCCCTTTTACTGATGTAACACTGTTCAGCCAGATCAGAATGGAGGTGCCCAAGTAGACTGCAGAGAGGGACAATCTTCAATTAAGATAAGGGAAGAACCTGAAAAACTTGTCAAAGGGGGCAGGGTTTTCATTGTTTTCATAGGAAGAAGATTGCCCCCTGCTGTTATCTGTCTGGTCTATGGACTGCATTCCACATCTGAAAAGAGATGGCTTACACTAGGTAAAAGGGACGGGAGGGGGAACTTTGCTTGTGAATAAAAGTTTGAGAGATAACTTATATGGTTCATCATGTTTTTTTAATGCCTACAAAATAAAATAAAGATAAAACAAGTATTACTATCCCTTTAACAAGAGCTGGTGTGTGACCAAGAGAGTTCTCATTGGTTTCTGATTTCTTTGTTTACTACAGTGAAGCACTGAAAACTGCAAGCACTTCTAAAGTACTAGTTATTTTATTTTTTCCTAATTCAAACAATCTGAAGTATTGGGTACTAGAGACATCTTATCATATTGCTTCACTACTGTATTAGAGATGTCCCTAGTATCAATAGGATAAATTAATGTATTTGTTGAAATTGTCCTTTAAAAAAATTTAGTTTTGCATATTTTATAATGGTTTGTATAATTTTTTTATATTCTATGTATGTTTATGGACTACTGATCAAGTTTAAATAGATTTTTCTTAGTTGGTGTATACTAGTAGCAGTAATGATATTACATGTTACTGATACTACAAGATAAGACAGAGAGTGTACAGTGATGCCGTTGAAGTAAGGTTGTATCTTAAAAAGATGTCTTGTCCTCAGCTTAGCTTATGAGAAAATTAATTGAGCAAGTACCCTCTGGCAGCTGATATTGTAAACAATCAAATCATGCTGATATTGACACATAAGATAAGTATAACACATATGAAATAGTTATTCTTAAAATAACTTTGTATACATCTGTTGTACCACTTTTGAGTGTGATTGATGTTTTGTTTCTATCTTTTGTTTGTTGTTTTTTTATTATAAAAGTTCCCCTCTCTAGAGAAAGAACTTGTCACCTTGAAATGTCCATCAAAAGAAGATGTTGCTGGTGTGCTGGATGCCTATCATAAAAAGGTATGGAACTTATATTTTATCTATAATACTGAACATTTTGTATATTGTAGTCTATTAATTGTTGTGTGTGTGGGAGGGCAACCTAGACCTATAAGTACGCTAATGCCAAAACAATGAAATAAGTTGATATTTAATTAGCACATCCTTATAGCTAGTTTATATAAACTTTATTATTTCTGTTACATCCCTAAGATATTTAAGCTTGCTTTTTAATGCATATGTAAATTGTCCTGTTCAGAGAGCATTTACTTTATTTTGTTATTAAGATACAAGCCAGTGTTAGCTAATTGATAGTGATTAACACCCACTCCTCTTGTAGTGTTATCTTATCTCTGCCCATTCACAGATAATCCTGAACAATTAGTGGGGGGCCTGGAAAAGGCAAGAATGCCTGCTCCCTTAGGACATGTGTAAGACTAGATTCTTATGCCTCAGAAAATAAACTGAGAATTGTTAGATGCTAGCATATGTTATAGAACATGTAAAAAATATAGTAAATATATTTAACTACTGCTCATTTTAAGTGTTAGTGTTCCTTTAAACAAAAATCACTATATACAATGGCAGATATAATACCAAATAACTAGATAGATATAGCTGACTGCTATATGGATGTCTACCTAGCTAACTAATTCCTAGAGACAGAATCTTTCAACAAGCAATCTAAAATAAGAGTTAAGGGGCATCTCTAAGTATAGTATTTTTATTAATATGGTAGTAGAAAAAAAATAAGGTATTGCACTTGCAAGCATCCCATATGGGAAAGCATCTCAAAGGAGGATCTCACATAAAGTCCTAAGCTACAACCACAGCAAACTCATTAGCCCTCTGATACCTCTTTTGTAATGTGATTCCTTGGTATATCAGTCCTTCCCTTCCTCTTTTAGTGTCCTGGTGTTTCACTTTTAACCCCTTAACAACCAGCCACGCACACAGTGGTCACTAAAGGACCATGGAACTTTTTTATTATTTCGATTCCGGACTCCCCGAATGGCGTGCAGCCGTGGGGGGAGCCCGGAATTCCATGACGGTCATAGTACGTCATGGGTCGTTAACTCGGATCGACCCATGATGTACTATGACTGTCAAGGGTCGTTAAGGGGTTAAAGAGGAACTTTCACCAAAAATAAAAATGTAACCATTGGTTTTAATCCTTAACACAACATTAGCGCTGTGTTTATTTTTTTAACAACTCACCCACTAGTGGGCACTTCCACTTACTGCGGGACCCTGTATGTCCCGCTGATGCCTAGGTATGTCCCAGCTGCCCCAGGTAGCAACCTTAGTAACACTGTAAACGGAGTTTGCTGTAACGTTAGCCCACAGAAATACAGCTATGAAGGGGAGCGTGAACGCACTCCCTGGGGCAGCTGGGAAATCCTGAGATGGTACAGGGTTGAACGCGGAAGTGCCTGATTTTGAAGGGTAAATATCTCCACTAGTGGGTGAGTTGTTAAAAAAACAAACACAGAGCTAATGTTGTGTTAGGGATTAAAACCAATGATTACATTTTTATTTTAGGTGAAAGTTCCGCTTTAGTGGTGAGGGATAAGAAAGTTGTGGCTACATTTTTCCAGTTAAGACTACGGGTAAGCAAGTTGGATAGTGGAACTGGATACTGTGGCACCAGTAGCATGACATACTGATATTGACCTTCCACTTTTAGTTAATTTGAGTAGTTTTATTTTTATAATTCTTGTTAACCATATACTTAATACTATAATTTGTATTGCTTATTGTTATAAAAGTCTTTGCTCTTGTGATAGTTTTATAATTTTTGAAGCAACAAATTTACTGTTTTAATTATGTTTTATAATGTTCATGAAATCGTTTTATGTGATTAATCAATACAGTGTATGAAGGTATATTCATTTTATTATGACATTTTGAACAGTAAAATTAATAGTATACCTTGAAGTAATGCATTCATGATTTGAATTGTGTTTTTATCATGTTATGTATTTTGTTATTTTATTGTTTGATAAATGTATGAAGGTATATACTTTTTTTTATGAAAGTTAGAGTAGTAGGTGCCTCAAAATATTGTATTTAAGTGAACACCTTAATGACTCAGGACATACATGTACGTCATGGGTGGATGTCCCTAAAAGACCCATGACGTACATGTACGTCATCGATTTCAGGGCTCCCTGCTTGGCTGCACTCTGTTCGAGGAGCCCTGATTCGTAATAAAAAAAAAATGATATGTGGTCCTTAAGTGCCGGCTGCATGCGTGCTCGCTGGTCCTTAAGGGATTAATATTAAATCAAAGACACAGTCTTTGATGAAGTATATATAGTTATATGAAATTCTTAATGTGATTATATCTGATATATATTCTACCTCATCTATTGCCCCTCTTTTGTATTGATTTTAAGTAGCCCTTAATAAAGCCGTTTTTTTACTTTTTTTACTCTGACATTGTTCTGTACATCGAGTTTGTGCCCTCTAAAGTTTCCTTCTAATGTCCAGAGAAGGAGGAATGCTTTATAAAACCCTAAATGAATTAACTGGAATAAACACTGTCACAGAGATAATTTCCTGCTATAGGCATTTAAATTAATTATATTTTGACAAATGCCAGAGTCTTTCCTAAGGATTTATGCAGGCTTGGGCTGCTGACCCTTCTGTTTAAAGACATTAATACCTAAGAAGGTAATAGAAGAGAGAGGATAACCTTCTGTGTAATCCAGAGTGTGCACTGGGGTCCACAATTTTGAGTGGTGGACTAAGTGGAGAGTCTAATAAGACCTTAGGACAAAATATGTGGAACACATGAATCATGGGTTAAAGTTCCTGCCTCCAGGAGGTCAGGACACTTAAAAAGGTCTATGAGGCAGAGACTCCCTTCCCTATCCGCTTTGGTCCCACCTGAGCATGCTCAGTGTTAAAAGTAATCTTACAGGAGGATGCAAGGGCAAAGTTTCTCTGTTAGTTAACCCTCCTTTTTAATTTATTTTGTAGTTTATGGAGCTACATAAGCCTCTGTTAGTTGGGCTCCTATTCCTGGCTTCATTTGGAAGGACTGACCAGTGCACAGGCTTTCAGGAGCATTGCTTGTTTTCTTAGCCTGTTTCCTCATACCTTCTCTAAAGCTTTTATATTTGTCTAGGACCCTAAAGACTGAAGAGCCTGGATCCTTTCATGTGAGTGTGCAGGTCCTCTGAGTATGTCCCTACTTCTTTGTCTGGCAGCCACGTTTCTCTGTGGTTTGGAAGACTGATTTGCATTCTGTTAATGGGCTTGCTTAATGGGGAACTATCACCCCTATTCAACTTTGGCTAAAAAGTAACTTTATATAGCGACTAGCTGGCATACTAGTGTCATTTTAAAAAAAGAAATGTTTGGCTGAAATTAAACGTTGAAAGATGATCCTGTGCCTTCCTTCCAGATAGACTGCGGTTACAGCTCTGCACCACAGTCTGTCAATCTTCCTCTGCTCCCCTCGCACTTAGCATCTGGGTCCACCCTCACTTGTAAACTGGAACGCTCTCATTGGCCAGAGAGCGCGCCAGCTTACAGGAGAGGCTGGATCGAGATGCTACATGGGAGGGGAGCAGAGGAAGAGTGAACTGCGTTACAGAGCTGTACCCTCATGCTGTCTGAAAGGAAGGCACAGGATCATCTTTTAATGTTTAATTTCGGCCAGACAACAAACTGTTTATAAAAAATGACACTAGTATGCCATCTAGTCGCTATATAAAGTTATTTTTTAGCCAAAGTTGTATAGGGGTGATAGTCCCCCTTTAAGTAGAGCCTGTATGAGAGTTTGAAAACTTCTATGTTCCTCTCCTTTGCATCAGTGGGATTTTAACTGTGGCACTCCCTGTTTGTGGACGTTTCTTGCCTGTTATGAGATTTTTTTTTTTTTCATTTGGGAACAGTATTTTCTCTTGCATCCAATATGGAACACAGGTACCATGAGGCTGAAGTCCTCCTTTTGTAGGCCAGGACACGTCTCAAAAGTCAGAGTCTTGTGGTTGGAGACTCCCTGCTCCTCCTCCAGCTCAACCCTCTTTGTCTTACAATCACCAGTATGAATGTGTCCTGCATTGTGAAAGAATGGGCAGGAGACACACACTTAGTTTTTAGCTTTTTTTTATTATTTTTTTCTGTTAGATATGGGAGTGTTACAGTTCCCCCATTAGGCTGGTTACCAATAGTGTGCTATGCTACCCCTGGAGTGAATTGACCAGTGTGCAGGTGCTGTGTGGATCCTTGCAGCCCTGTGGAGGGAATTTTGCTTCCAAGTTTCCCTTCCCAGCTCAGTGTCTTATGGCTCTGCTTTCTCTCTGCTATAATGCTAACCTGAAGAAAGTAACCCTTTGAGTGCCTTTGGTCCACATTGTCCCAATCCTGTGCCTCTCCATACAGAGGTTTTCTGTGAGTCCTGGTTCACTCTTGCACTCATAATTATATCGGTTCTTTCCCTGGGTTTTGGAGTAAGGATGGCTGCTGTTTAATAAGATTAACCCTCTCCCTGCTGGTTTCTTTAGTTTGGGGTGCTGTGGGTCAGATTTTGGCCTTCCCCTGTCTTGGGTCTCCTTTTTAGGTCCCCCTTGGGGGTTTGGGGTCCTTGGCACTTTTTCTATGTTTGCCCGATTTTGTGTTAATCTAAGGCTTAAAGGTTCAGGAGCATCCCTTACCCCCCACTTACTGTTCCTCATACCAAACTGGGCTCCCTTGAGAGTATTCCGGATCTCTCTGCCTCTCTTGCGCTGTGGCCCCTACTACTCCACTTGGACCCTCCAGCAGTGACCAATAACCAATTTGAGTAGTACCACTTCTGTCTTCAGTGGCCCAAATCTCTTTCTCCCTCCATGGTGTGCTGCAAGCCTGGATGCCCCCCCCCCCACTACCTTTACATATGTGGCCCCTTTATCTCCAAGTGTTCCTCGCATCCTGTGGGCTTCCTCAGAGGATGAATGGGAAGAGGAGGGTGGGGAAGAGGAGGATATGGATTCTTCCTACTCCTATGGGGACTCTTATGAGAATGACCCCCTCCCTCTTCTGGGAAACTTATTATAGCTGTTTTGGAGATGCTTCAGGTGTCTGACACCTCTGATGAGGGGTCTTCTTCTGTAGATGTCTTCCATAGGTGTAAGAAATATTCACCCTTTGTTCCTCTAATACCATTTGTGACCAGGTACTTCTGGATGAGTGGAAGACCCCAGACAAATGGCTGTCTATCACCAAAAGGTTTGTTAAGAAGTATCCCTTTTCAGAGGCAGTCTTGGCACTGTGGGCCTCTCCTCCAACCGTGGACACCCCCTCCTGTTTCCTGGTTGGCTAAGACTACTACCCTGCCTTTGACAGATGCAGAAGCCTTGCAAGATCCTGTGGTCAAAAAGCTGGATTCTATCCTCAGGGCCAATTTTGTGGCCACTGGAGAGGCACTTAGACCTATTTTCACATCCACCTGGCTGTTGCCATATTGAGTGAACAGTTGATGGAGGCTGTCCGTGCAAAGGTTTCCAAAGAGAATCTGTTTGTTCTTTTGCCCAACATTAAAGAGGTGTCTGAGGCTCTTTTTGAGGTGGTCAGGTTTTCCACTAAAGCCTTAGCTTTTTCTGTTGCTGCTTAAAGCACTCTGTGGCTTAAAATTTGGTGTGTGGATCAGTCTTCCAAGAAGTCACTGGTTTCCTTACCTTTTCAGGGCAAGTCCCTGTTTGGACGTGAATTCAAGCAGATCATTATTTAATGTACTGGGGGCCAACTATGGTAAGGAAACGTTTTCATTTCTCCCCGCCAAACAGAAGGGCAAAGGCCAAGCCACCAAGCCCAGACAGCAGTGGCAGCCCAAGCAAACACCTCCAAGGATTATGTCTGTCAAGCAATATTCAGCATAACTCGCAGAATCCTGGGCTGCTGGTGTCTGTAGGGCGGCATCTTCATCTTTTTTCCAGATGCCTGGGAGCCCTTGGTAACGGTGCATGTAATCTCAGATGGGTACCACATACATTTTGGATCCTTTTCACCAAATCGTTTTTTTTTGTCGAGAGTGCCAAAAAAGCAGGACAAGGCACGACTGTTTCTGGAGGCAGCTGGCAAATTGGTTCTGATTCCAGTAAGTTCCCCAGAGCATGGTTCAAGTTTTTATTCCAACCTGATTGTGTTTCCAAAAAAGGATGGTGGCTGTAGTGCCATTTTGGACCTCAAATCTCTCAACAAATATGTGGTGATTATGCAATTCTAGAGGGGATCTTTGCATTCTGTCATCATTGATGTGCCCAGGGGCGTATTTGGAATCTCTAGACCTCCAAGATGTGTATCCATGCATCCCTGTTCACCTGGACAGCAAATGCTATCTGCAATTTGCCTTTGTCTCAAATACTTACCAGTTCACAGCTCTACCATTTGTCCTGGCTTCTGCTTCTCGAGCGTCAACCTGAGTCATGGGGGCCTTAGCTGCCTTCATTCACACCTGGGGCATCTCCTTGACACCCTATCTGAACAGTAATTTGCTACAGGCTCACTCAGAGGAGCTCTTGGCCCAACAAGATTGTGCTTGGCAGTTAGTCCACCATGGGTGGATTCTGAACATGCTGAAGTCCTCTCCAGTACCTTCCCAGGAACTGGAGTTCCTGTGGATGAGGTTCAACACTGCCAGGGGAAGGGTTTTTTTTACGCAGACTAGCGTCAACAATGAGGCTTTACCTTTCTCTCTGGTACACATGAGATAACTTCAACGGCATGTCCTTCAAAGTTAGTCAGGGAATCCAGCGCACTTGGATATTCTTCTCACCGAGGCCAGATGGATCTTCCTCTTCCCAAGGCCAGCTGGGCCCTTCAGTGGTGGCTGCACCTCCTCAACCTGGAACAGGGGAAAACCTTTGTGATGCTAATATTGATTCTGGTCACGATGGATGCCAGCCTGAGTTGCTGGGGTGCGGTTCTGGGTCACCTGGGTGTTCAGGGCAGGTGGACTGCGGAATAGTCTCTTCCGACCATCAATGTTCTGGAACTCAGGGCGATCCATCTAGCCATTGTGTTCTGGACCTCAGTCTTGAAGAGGAGACCAGTGAGGGTTCAGTCAGACAACAGTACTGCCATGGCTAACATTAACCTTCAAGGGGACACTCGCAGTGTTGCCCCCTGGTTCAAGATGAGGTACATTCTAGTTTGGGCAGAAACCCATGTTTTGGCCCTCTCAGCCGTGCACATTCCAGGGGTAGAAATCCTTCAGGCGGACTTTCTAAGTCACCAAGACACCAAGTCGTGTAGAGTGAGAGCTTAATCCAGAGGTGTTCTACCTGATTTTGAAACAGTGGGGTGTGCCAGCGATAGACCTCATGGCCACCACGGGCAACAGGAAGTTTCCAACCTTCTGCTCCAGGAGTGGAGATCCTCTGACCTTTGCCACATATGCAGTGTTGATTCCACAAAACTTCCACCTAGCTTATTGCTTTCCTCCTACTCCTCTCATCGCTAGAGTACTCAGGAAGATCAAGATGGATGGTGCAACCATCGTTTTTTCGATCCTTATTTGGTCTAGAAGGCCATGGTTTGAGGACCCGGTCAGTCTTTCCATTCAGTATCCACTCTGTCTTCCTCCCAGACCAGACCTCCTTCTCCTCCTGTGGTACGAGGATGTGGAAAAGATGACTTTGAAGGCATGGCTGTTGAAGCCCACATCTTGACAACAAAATAGTGTTCTCCACTGTGTTCATTTCTTCTATGATTCAGGCCCATACGTCTGTCTCTTCTAAGGCCTACAATAGGGTGTGGTCTCTCTTTCACAAATGGTACTTGGGCAAATCTAGGCATTCACAGGAGTCTGACCTTCCTTTGGTGTTATCCTTTCTTCAAGATGGCGTTAAGTCTCAGCTTGAGCTCCTTGAAGGTTCAGATTTCAGCACTTTCCATGTTCTTTCAGAGATGCATTGCCACCATCCCGGATATCAAGGTGTTCCTTCAGGGGATGGCTCATGCCTTCCCGGCCTTTAAGACTCCTCCATGGGACATCAATTTGGTTTCTTCAGAGGCCTCAATGTGAGCCCATTCCATCCCTCTGCATCATTTGATGCTCAAGATGTCATATCTTGTGGCAGTGGTCTTGGGCCGCAGAGTTGCAGTTGTCTTGCAAGCCACCTTTCCTGGTCTTTCATAAGGACAAGGTGGCACCTCGAACCTCTCAGAAGTTTCTACCTAAGGTGGTTTCTGAGTTTCACATCAATCAGGAGATTGTTGTACCTTCCTTTGCCCTGACCCTAAATCTGACAAGAAGGATCTCCATTTGTTGTGAGTTGCCTAAAATTTTTTGTGCACTGTACTGAGCCTTTTCCAAAGGCTGACTTATTTTGTCATCCAGAAAGATCCTAGGGCAGGTCAAGCTGCTTCCAAGCTTACTGTTGCATCTTGAATCAAAGCTATCATACAACAGGCATATAAAGTTTGGAAGAAACCTGTTCCCTTCAAGGTCACATCGCATTTTATTAGGTCTGGGTGGGGGGTGCCCTCCTGGGCCTACAAGAATCAGGCTTTGGCTGAACAGTTGTGCAAGGCAGTGACTTGGCCCTCTTTGCACACCTTTTCTAAGCACTACCGTGTCGATTTTCTCGCTTCAATTGAAAGGTCCTGCAGGCAGCTCTGCCTGTCTAAGGATCTACACTCTTGGTTGCCTTACTGTTGATGCAGTTGTTTGAGCCCAGTTGGCTCTTGTTCTAGTGTGCTGTGTAAGTTCAGTGTCCGTTTGACACTTCTTCTGTTTGGGCAATTCCAATTCTGGATAGTCCTGGGAAACTTCAGTATCATGGGGACAGAAGTGAGGTCCTTTCTCCTTTTCTCCTACCTCTGGGAGCTTAGTGTTGGTATATACCCATGGTTCCTGTGTTCCATATTGGAACCTACTTATTGTTCTTACCTGTTAACTTCTTTTCTCTTTAGTCCATATGGAACACAGGAGACCCAGTGAAAGGGACCTTTGTTTTGGTCTGGCCTGCCTCAGGTGTGGAGTCCTTTTTACAGTCATTCTTCTCCTGGGAGATTTTCTCCTGCTTACCTTGTTGGAATGGCTTTGGTCACATTCATACTGATGATTCTAAGGACTGATCTGGAGAAGGATCAGGGAGTCTCCACTCACAAGTCTCTGTCTTTTGAGATGTGTCCTGCCCTCCAAAAGGAGGGACTCGGTCCCATGGTAGCTGTGTTCCATATGGACTAGAGAGAAAGGGATTTAACAGGTAAGAACACTACAATCCTATTTTCTCTTACATCCAATATAGAACACAGGAACCGTGGTGAGTTGAGTTCCCTTCTCCAGAAGGGCAGGGCACTTCAAAAAGTCAGGGCCTTTTGGGTGCAGACTCACTCCTCTTACTCTAGCTCAACACCCCACCTTAATCTGGATTAATGTGCTCTTTGAAGCAGAAAGGATGTGCAGTACATTTCTCTTAGTTTTTAGGTTGTTGTATTGTTTATTTTATTGGGTGGTATAATCTACCATTAGGCATGCTTCCATCACTGGCTTCACTGGAGTTGGATTCCCTAGTTCACAAGAGTTTATGTGGACTATTTCCCTGTTGATGTTTACTTTATGATGTCTATTCCGCTAAACCTTTCTGAAGTTCTGCTCTGTTTAAATGGAAGCCTAAAGACCAAAGATTGGTGAGTGCCATTGCCCTATTCTATGTCCCACTGTGTTCTTTCCCCAATTTTTTGTGGTGAATATGCACTCATCCTTCCTTATTCTTACTCTCTCTTTTATACATAAGTATCAGAAATGGATGCCTTAATTTCTCTTCCCGTATTAGCCCTTTCAATGCCGTTTAGTTAATTGGTAGCTGTTATACGTATTATTTCTGTTTCTAGATTTGCCAGAGTCACTTTAATCTTTATTAGTTTCCTCTCTCTGATGTACCAAGGGGTTTTTGGAACTTTTTAGCATCTGTGGAAGTTTGATTTTTGGTGCATGGCCCCTATAAGAACATGTGTCTACACCATGGCCATCTTTGCAGCATAGATTTCATTGAGAAAACGTGTGGGATATATCTCTGCACCCATTTATGCCACATGGGTCACATTTGGCTCTTTCTTTTCTTCTGATCATGTTCTGTTACAGTATAAGGATCCTGATTGTCCAGTAATGTGTAATTTGCTGCACTCCATGACTGGAGAGCCACATGTTGCTTGGTTGAAACAATGGGAAGAAAACTGCATTGCCCAGAATCTTCTGTTTTCCAAGCTTATTTCTGATTGGTTGGGCTCCTTCTTTGGCTGCCATCGTACATATCCATTGCTTATACTATGCAGAGGCTGATTAAACATTCTGGGTCCCTATGTACCTCCTGTATTGTGACCCTACTACACTCCCAAGGCCATCCAGCACTCATCAAGTGCCAGCTTAGGTTAATGTGGACCTATCTGAAAACTTCATTCAAAACTGCCCTAGTGTTACTGGGAAAAGTGAAACTCTTCTGGTACAGCACAGAGCTTCATTAGAATATGAGGGGGTAGATTCACTAAGTGGTGAGAAAGTAGAAATGACTTCTCCAGTGATATCACTTCTCCAGTTCCTATGTTATTCTATGGAGCCTATTCACTAAGATCTCCAAAACTGAAGAAATCTTAGTGAATAGGCTTCATAGAATAAGATAGGAATTGGAGAAGTGATATCACTGGCGAAGTCATCTCCAATTTATCACCTCATTATCACAGCTTAGTGAATTCTCCCCCCCCCCCAGGTTTTAGCGTATAAAACATCACTGAAACCACACTGGTACCACAATTAGCATATGGTAACAAGTATGAATATCTCAACTGTACATTTTGATGGTCTTTTGGCTAACATGACATATATGCAGTTTTAATGCAGTTTTCAAATGTGCAAACTTGAATCAAGTGAAAGATTCACTAATATCCTTATGTTCTCAGTGGCATCCATTCCTTTATCCATTCAAGGGGTCCTCAATTCCTGGTGACCCATGTCCTCTGTAAGGCAGGTTGATCCTGTTTCTAGGGGACATTCCCAAGTAGTTGGGGAGAACTCTGATGAATACATTAATTCAGAGGAAGAGGATACAAACTCTTCCTTGTCCTTGGGGATCCCTATGAGGTTGACCCTGTCTCCTCTTCTCAGGGGCTCCTTAGAGGAATGTTGGAGACCCTTCAGGTCTCTGAGGTCTCTTAGATAACTGTTTTTTCCTTAATAAGCATATCTCTAAATTTTACCCTTTTACAGCTGTAGCACAGTGGGCTTCTCCCCCAGTTACTGACCATGCTTAGACAAACACAGCTCTTCCATTGGCAAATGCAACTGTTCTTAAGGATCAGGGTGACAAGCTCCTTGATTCAGTCTAAAGGCTAATTTTACAGTCATGGGGCAGCTCTGAGGCCCATTTTTACTTCAGCGTGGCATAATATAGCTGTGAACAGCTTTCTGAAGCAATATGCTCTGATGTGTCTAAGAAAAAGATCTTTAAATCATGCTTGCCAATATTTTGGAAACTGATGTGTATCTTTTAGAAGCCTCTTTTGAACATAACAAAAGAAATCTAGATTGCACTATCTGATGATGTAAAGGGGGAATAAGTCAAATATGTTGCATAGGTAACTATTATCATATAATTCAAGGAAGGGAAAAGTAAGAGTTGCCCTTAAATTGCACTCATATGATACCCCCAAGGTCAATGTAATGACCTCACTACAGCAGTACCGCACTCAACACACTCAGGCTTATCAAAGTATATACACAGTATCACAATTGAAGATGAGCTAATCTCAGCATTCTAGAGCTATAAATCAACTAGAGCCGTGGTTCTCAACTCCTCCCCTCAGGACCCACCAACAGGCCAGGATTTGATGATTTCCTTGTTAGAGCACAGGTGAGTTAATCAATGTGAATGAGCCTCTGATCACCACACCTGTGCTCTAGCAGAGAAATCTTTAAGTCCTGGTCTGTTAGTGGGTCCTGAGGGCAGGAGTTGAGAACAACTGAACGAGTATGTTGCTGTTATGTAGCATGACAGGAGTGAGCTATGCTTGGAGAGCTATTACGCACATTTGGCCATTAGGCTTCATCAGACTATAAAGTGTATTACTAGCTGCATCCTTACTTGCAGCCTTCATATTTATATGCCTTTTATTCTCACTACTGTGTTGGGAATTACTTTTAAATAACTTTTAATAGATTTATCAATAAAGATTTTTTGTTTTTTTTTATTTTTATACAGTCCAGTTTGTTCTCCTTATTGAGGTCATTACTCTACATTGACCCTGGGGGTATCATAGGAGTGCATTTTAAGACCAACTCTTGTTTTTTCCTTCTTCAGGGATTGCTTCTCTCTTCTTCAAGAAGCCTCTTTTGATGCTGCCAGGTTTTCTGGAAAGGCCTCAGCACTTGCAAAGAGCTAGTCAGAAATGCTCAACTAGGAACGAGCCTGCCCTCGAATTTATGAGGCTCTATAGGATAAGCATCCTACCCAGGGTGCAATCTCTTTTAGCTCACTACTGCCTTTCACAGAGAGGAAATATCCTAAAGCACATCATACTGATCCTACCAAAAGGCAGTCCAGCCACGAAGTGCCAGGCAATTCCTCTCTGAACAAGAGAAGCAGCTAACCCCAGATGTACGTTTCGGCCTTGTTGGGCCTCATCAGTTTGGTGCAGCTGATCTCTCTAGGCACTGTGAGCAAGGGGTCCACGTCTGGATTACCCTGTTACCCTTAGGGCGACTAGTCCCAAGTGCAATTTGCAAATGCAAAGAGCTAGTCAGAGATGCTCAACTAGGAACGAGCCTGCCCTTGAATTGATGAGGCTCTATAGGATAAGTATCCTACCCAGGGTGCAATCTCTTTTAGCTCAATAGTGCCTTTCACAGAGAGGAAATATCCTAAAGCACATCATACTGATCTTACCAAAAGGCAGTCCAGCCATGAAGTACAGGCAATGCCTCTCTGCAACAAGAGAAGCAGCCAACCCCAGACGTACATTTCTGCCTTGTTGGGCCTCATCAGTGAGGTGCAGCTGATCTCTCTAGGCACTGTAAGCAAGGGGTCCACGTCTGGATTGCCCTGTTACCCTTAGGGTGAATAGTCCCAAGGGCAATTTGCATATGGAAAGAGCTAGTCAGAGATGCTCAACTAGGAACAAGCCTGTCCTCGAATTGATGAGGCTCTATAGGATAAGTATCCTGCCCAGGGTGCAATGTCTTTTAGCTCAATACTGCTCTTACCCTACATATATATATATATATATATATATATATATATATATATATATATATATATATATATATATATATATATATATTTAAAATATAAATACCTTCTGCTATATAGTCAAACACTGTGCTCCTAAATGTAACAATGTTATAATGTAAAACTATTGTCTTCATTAATTTGTTGTTTAAATTAATAATCAGGTTGTTATTTAACTATTCCACAAAAAGCCAGAATACATTAGCACCTACCTGCCAAATAATAAGCAAATCATCAATAGAAGATGATATTCACAGTGAAGGGACGATCAGATCCCATAAACAATAACTAAAAAAAAAACAATAAATAAATTTTCATAACTCGGCGCAAATCTTGTCCCCCCTTTATCTGCCTTTAGTATGTGTCCTTGAACACAAAATAATTATGTTCCAACATGTAAACAATAGAATCAACGGTAAAATCTTGTTGCTTCTTGGGCATAAGGATGTTCATTTGGAGGAAATGTCTGAATGCAGAGACTCCGGATTAATGAGGAATACTTGAATACATTATTTCTAATGACTTAAAGGTAAGCAGGCAATGCAACACAGCAGTGGGGAATGCAAGCAGGGTGCTGGATTGTATAGCTAGATGCATTAGTAGCAGAAAAAGGGAAGTGGTCATGCCACTGTACATATCTGTGGTTAGACCTTACTTAGCTTATTGTGTACAGTACTGGATACCCCATGTCCAGAAGGACATATATACTCTATAGAAAATACAGAGAAGGGCTATTAAAATGGTGACTGTTTTATAGGAAAATAAATATCAAGATAGACTAAAGGATCTGAACATGTATAGCCTGGTGGAGAGAAGAGAGAGGGGATATGATAGAAACATTCAAATACATGAAGGGATTCAACAAATGCAGGAGGGAAATACATTTCAAAGGAGTATAAATGTTAGGACAAGAGGCCATAGTCTAAAACTAGAGGGACAGAGGTTTAGATGTAGTGTAAGAAAGTTTTACTTCACGAAGAGGGTAGTAGATAATAGTAGATAAGTGGAATAGCCAACCAACAGAGGTGGTAGAAGTTAATGCAGTGACAGAATTTAAGCATGCATGGGATAGGCATAAGGTTGTCCTGAACATAAGACAAGACCAAGGATCAAATAAGGTTTGAGGTTTTTACAATAGGAAAATGGGCAGACTAGATGGGCCTAATGGTTCTTATCTGTCGTCAAATTCTATGTTTCGATACAAAGTGTAAATGTCTGAAGTGGCCCAGCTGTAGGTAGCTTCCCAATAAAAACCCTTCAATAAACGGCCTGTGTCTCTCAAGTAAGAATCAAGATTTATTACAAATGTAATATTATTACATGTAATTACATGTTTACATGTAATATTATTAACCCCAGAGATAATGGGGCATCCAGTGGGATCAGAGAGGGTCTTATGTATCTTAATTAAATGATAGTAAATAGCACACATGGGATTATCCACATATACAACGTCCCACACAGATCTCATGAGGATCCCCTCTAGGTATGCCTTTTCTATCAAATCACAAATATCCTTGCAATATTTGGAACAGGGATCAGAATTTAGTGCCACATACTGAGCATCATCTCCTAAAATTCGTAATGTCTCTTTATATATTAATTTCTATCTACAATAACCACTCCCCACCCAACTTGTCAGCATTTTTAATCACTATTTGACTATTATCTTATATGTTTCTCAAAGCTCTGAACTGCTCACCATTGAGATTATGTGTGATTTGTAAATGACGTTCTATAAGGGACTTAAAATTGGTTAGTACCATAGAATGAAACGAGTATGAAACTCTCTTTACTGTTAGTGGGGTATAAAGTGGATCTAGGCTTGAATGGAGTATATAATTCTCTTTATCCATATATTTGAATCACTGATAGCTGTACTCATATTAACCTTAGTTTCATTACTATCAACATTGGTGCCATCTGTAACACCAGTGTTAAACTTATTAAAATGTCTTTGTAGGAGTGAGTTGCGGTGGACTCGAGGCGGGGAGGAGAGGGGGATGAGCGCATAGATTCTTCAAAATTTTTGTAGCGTATTTAGATCAGTGTTTCTCAACTCCTGTCCTTGGGATCCACTAACAGGCCAGGTTTTGATGATTTCCTTGTTAGAGCACAGGTGAGTTAATCAATGTGAATGAGCCTCTGATCACCACGCCTGTGCTCTAGCAGAGAAATCCCTAAGTCCTGGCCTGTTAGTGGGTCCTGAGGACAGGAGTTGAGAAACGCTGATTTAGACGTTCTCCTTAACCCATTAAGGACCAGAGGTCCCGGGGTGTGTGGTCCTTTAAGGACCAGATAGGGAAGTTTGACGTGCCGCCCCACATGACTGATCACATGTGCCAGCATGCAGAACGAGGGACTGAAAGAGATCGCTCCGGTCTTGGACCGATCAACTTCAGTCCCCAGTATTACTCACCTCGCTCCTGCAGGAGAGCTGTGAGTAAAAGTACGTCACTGGTCCTTAAGTGCCGGACCAGCGTGACAGTCCAGGTACATCAATGGTCCTTAAGGGGTTAAGATAATCGGGGACAATGTGTTTATGCAATCGATGTGATTGGTGGATACACATATGTATTTAATTGAGATATGTATGTGTATGTTTTTCATTCATTCATTTAGTTATCGCTAGAAATCATGTTATTACCTTTAGTTTCAGTGGAATTTGGATGTATCTATAATCCCATTTTTGTGTATTTGTGATATCTAAATATTGTTGATTATTATCAAGTGGATATTTATTTATCTATTTATTAATTTTATTTTGTATTAATTTTTGTTTTAATTCTTTTATTTATTTCTATAATTTTTCCCCCTTACACATATTGGTCCGGTTGTAATATATTTAAGGAAATGCAGAGGAGATTCCTTTTAATAGTATTTCCAAAAGGGTTTTTGGAAATGTTTAAATGGGGTAAATCTCAAAAATTTGTTATCCATTCAGATAAATAATTAATAATGGGAATTCAAATATTATAGGAGAGTAATTGAGAGTAATAATAAGGCATATATATATATATATATATATATATATATATATATAGAATAAAGTGAAGAAGGGCAGCACCCGTGGGTCTTTTTCAAAGATAAATGTAAGGCTATTGGTTAGCCTGTAGTTGTGGGAGGGCCGGTTGGAGACATTTATACCCGCCCTAATCCTTCTCACGGGACGGTGCGAGCTCAGTGTTAACAAGCCAGCAGTATGTCATAGAGGCTGTCAGTAGCATCATCGGCCGACTAGGAAGTTAGCGTCGCGTCATTTCCGGTTTTACAGTCTGCAAACTCCTGGACTGCTGGCAGAGTCAAGCGCTGCCGGTTCTTGAATCGAAGTTCCCCCAACCTCATCAATAGTCTACAGAACGTAACTATGTTGTCTATATCCATAATCATGTCGATTATTTTATAGTCTTATGTTTGCTTGCTGCGGATCTCGCAGCAGGCGACCCCAGATTGCCAGCATACTGCAGTGACATGTCAATCATTCAACACTTGCTTCACTTCATGTTATCGGCACAAGGTATCTTTTACCTCAAATCTAGTCTTTTTCCCTACACTGGCAAGCCTACTCGTAGTGGCACATAGTCTCCACAGTCTATCATTTTACGGTACTACAACAAGCTCGAGGCTAGAGCTTCCCTCTTCACTACCAAGGCTACCCTTGCGGCTTCACTCCTCAGCCACTTACACGGGCTCTCATTTAACGGCAGACTCAGGTATTGTAGGCAGGACTCTCTCCAAGTACGATCACTATGTGTTGCAAATCAATCACTCTGCCTACTGGCGATCTATAATACCAATCAACTCTATATAATTCCTTATACTAAGTCTTTCGCAAAGTGATAGGACTGACTTCTATTTACTATTTGCAGTATTATGCTTATATTCCTTTTGATTTTACCACCGTTACATCTATTTTTCATAATCTGTCTTCCTTTCATTAATCTGCATCCTTACTCATACAGTATTAGGCAGCATGACATTTACTGTAATCTAGGCCGTGCAGTATACTTACACCTTTAAAGAGTAACTACTTAGCTCTTCAGTCACTGACTCAGTAACAAGGGCATATGTAAGCTTTATACTCGGCTGCTTATGTTACAGCTGCTGCATCAAGTTAGACTTTTGCAGTGCAACCAGCCACGGCTCCCGTTGTCCTCCTCAGTCGGAGGATAATGGAAGTTGTGGTCTGAGGACTGTGGAAGTTGTGGCTCAGTGGTTGGAGACCTGCGTGTTGTCAACCCCATGCAGTTCTCTTTTATAATGATTCCTGTAGCACAAATGTAAAGGCTTTTAGGAAACGTATTTTGTCTATCAGAAGGAGTTACTTAGGTATAGGGGCCCTTTAAACAGATATCCAGCAGCGTCCTCTACAAAGATGTACTCCCCCTAAGAGCTCAGAAGTTGGAGAGTCACATATTGTCAAACCCATGCAGTCTAACAGTCACTATCAGTATAACATGGTAGCGATCAGCTCCTCGATCACAACTCCTCTTAAGCGGTAATCTAGTCTCATATATATTATTGACTCAAGGTAGGATTACTTTTCAATCACCGGCACATATACAATTATAGCCTCACGGCATTTAGCCAACTTCAGAGTTCTATAGACACTCTTTTACTTTATAGGGGTAGGGGCGCTTCGGGTTGCTGGTCTCCAGCTTGCACGGCTGACCCTCTTTTTAGAATATGTACATCGGGAAGCATGTATCATGGGTATAGAATTTTTAGCTTCCTTAGTCAATCGGGTACCATTCTGGTTATTATTTCTATCCTCTGTATGTTCGAGTTTAAGTAACCACAAGTTCAGTACACATATCCTTTACTTCTTTCAATATTTTGGCAATACGCTGCTGTAGGTGTTTAGATTTTCACTGATTAAGGAACTATGTCTCTTGCTTATGTTGAGTTACGTGCTTGGTTTTATTATGTGCATTATACCCAGTACAATTATTTCTATGCCACTTCACTCCAAGTTGTTCCCTATTCTAGGAGGCTCTCTTTTGCATTTATCAGTACCACGTTCCTTTTATTCGTGGGGAGTGTTGTCTGTCATTACAAGTACAATACACACATGTATGTTAAGCACCGTGATATTTCAACTGACAAAGCTACATGTATAACATGCCAATTAATATATCCTTAGTATGATACATCAAGTTATGTTACCTCTACGTACATACTTAGTTACATGGCCTCAGTGTCCTAAATTTGGGTTGTATCTTTAATACGTACTTAGTTACTTTGTTTCGGTGTCCTGATTCCATGTTCTATCTAAATTACATTCATAGTTGCATGGTTTTTGTGTCCTGATTCCATGTGCCATCTAACATACAGACATTGTTACTTGTTTCAGTGTCCTGATCTACATGCATTGTCTCAGTGTCCGGATTCCACACTCTGTCTACATGCATACATAGGTACATTGTCTTTGTGTCCTGATTCCACACTCTGTCTACATGCATACATAGGTACATTGTCTCAGTGTCCTGATTCCACACTCTGTCTACATGCATACATAGGTACATTGTCTCAGTGTCCTGATTCCACACTCTGTCTACATGCATACATAGGTACATTGTCTCAGTGTCCTAATTCCACACTCTGTTTACATACATACATAGGTACATTGTCTCAGTGTCCTGATTCCACACTCTGTCTACATGCATACATAGGTACATTGTCTCAGTGTCCTGATTCCACACTCTGTCTACATGCATACATAGGTACATTGTCTCAGTGTCCTGATTCCACACTCTGTCTACATGCATACATAGGTACATTGTCTCAGTGTCCTGATTCTACACTCTGTCTACATGCATACATAGGTACATTGTCTCAGTGTCCTGATTCCACACTCTGTCTACATGCATACATAGGTACATTGTTTCAGTGTCCTGATTCCACACTCTGTCTACATGCATACATAGGTACTTTGTTTCAGTGTCCTGATTCCACGTTACATCGGTCTTTTATACATAGCTCATTGGTGTTGGTGTCCTGATTCCGCGTTCTGTCTTACATACATTCGTAGGTTCATGGTTTCAGTGTCTTTATTCCACGTTCTATCACACATATTTACATAGTTACATTGGTTTTTAGTGTCCTGATCCATGTTCCAAGGTACATACATACATAGTTACATTATTTCAGGTGTCCTGATTCCAATTTTAATCTTACATTCATACATAGTTCATAGTTTCAGTCCTGATTCCACGTTTATCTGATGCCATGTTCTATCGTACATACATATTTTGTTTCAGTGTCCTGATTCCATGGTCTGTCATACATAGTTGCATTGTTTCAGTATCCTGATATCACATTCTATGGTACATACATTCATTGTGACACTGTTTTCAGTGCTCTGATTCCTTGTTTCCTTCATACATTCATACATAGTTACTTCGGTCGTGTGCTGATTTCACATTCTATCATACATACTTATATAGTTACATTGTTTTAGTGTCCTGATTCCACCTTCTATCGTACAGACATAGTTACATTGTTTTCAGGGTACTGATTTCATGTTCTATCGTACATATATTCATAGTTACATTGTTTACAGTCTCCTGATTCCACGTCATATAAAAAGAAAAAGAGAAAAAAAAAAAAAAAAAAAAAAAAAAAAGCCCTAGTCTCTCCTAGGCCCGAAAAAAAAGAAAAAAAAAAAAAAAAAAAAAAAAATATTCCATTTTAATTCACATAGGTGTATTTACCATAGAATATTTGGTAGTCATTACTCTTAGTATCTCGGGTTCATTACCGTCTCCTCATTCTGAGACTACGCATACAGCTTCGAGCAAGTTACTTCAAGGGTCAGAGATAGGTTAGGTTGTGTTAGACTGCTGGTTCATCTTTAAGCACAGTTGGGAAAAGGCTACAGCTTAGTCCTGTCCCACGTTCCCCTCGGGCCAACTCATAGACAGAGTCTTCTTCCAAGTGTCTGGTTAGATAGGGCGCCACCTGTCATGCCCACTCTATAGACATAGGGTTCTATACTGCTTAAGATTATTTGTTACCGCGAGACCAACACCCCTCAGCCTATCGCATAGGCCTCATGCCCATCGGCCCAAATCATAGGTAGCGTCTCGCATCAGCCACTTGGCATCAGAGAGGGACTCACCAGTCACCCAAATTAAGTTAAATTTTCTCTCTAAGCTAGGTGGGTCACGAACCAGCAGAATTATAGTATGTATTCAGTGTAATGTATCAGTCATTGTTTACAGGACTGTTGAAGAATTTACATCATCATATCCGGTAGCGGAACGGCGGGTAAGTCACTGCAATAACACCGCTCTCTGACTTTTTTCATAGTGTCTGGTGGAGAGGGTTTTTTATTGGCCTCATGTTTGGGGAGAAGGTAGTCAGGGTACTGGTTAGTTTGGCAGAGACGTTCCATTGGTTTGTTGTAGACAAGCTACTACCTTCAGACGTTCAGGATCGACATTCCAGCCTGATGCCATTACGCTTGCTAATTTAGGAAGCTACAGTTAGGAGGTAGTAGTTTGAGGCTTTTTGCTTTATCCCCCACACATGACACCATATGACTAGGCTAGTTTTCCATGGTAAGGTTCTACATGGTTCTGCTTCTACATCTTTTTGGATATTATATATTAGCCTCAATTATCACTACCTCATATGCGCATCATTATCTTACACCATTGAATCCTACTGGGCAGGCATCTAACACCTTCATCTAAACAATATTACAGTAAGCATATACTTCACATACTTTTAGACTGATCATGAGAGGATTTGAGCAAAGTTTCTCACTTCACACCTTAGAATTTCCTTTGACGGAGATATTGGTTAAACAGCTAGCTACCCTTCAGTCATCAGCCTCCCCTTTAAGTTAATCTTATGCTCCACTAGTTCTTTGGCCATCTGTTAGTTTTGTGGCCTTATCAGGGGGTTATCACGGTATCAGGTCATCACAGTATATTACAGGTGGTACATATCATTGATCCTTGGAGGATAGTGATACGGTTTAGATCACTGTGGATATATGGTTTTATTTTTGCCCACTCTTAGGCCTACTCTACAGGCCGGAATGGGCAATGTTCTTCCGCCTTACACCTTATCCCCCTAGTCTCTCCTAGGCCCGACCACAAATGTAAGGCTATTGGTTAGCCTGTAGTTGTGGGAGGGCCGGTTGGAGACATTTATACCCGCCCTAATCCTTCTCACGGGACGGTGCGAGCTCAGTGTTACCCACCCAACCCATACCCCCCTTTTTAAATGTCCTCTTATTTAATTATTTTCATTACACATGTGGGCCCACTCTTAGGCCTACTCTACAGGCCGGAATGGGCAATGTTCTTCCGCCTTACACCTTATCCCCCTAGTCTCTCCTAGGCCCGACCACAACCAAATTTATTAGTTTGCAATAAACTTGTCGACAAGTTTATTGCAAACTAATAAATTCGGTTATCTTTGAAAAAGACCCACGGGTGCTGCCCTTCTTCACTTTATTCTATACAATAGGTTTGGGACTGTGCACCTGGGCATATACTATCTTTTTAAGGGAGAGTGCATTCCATTTATGGATTTTCTATATATATATATATATGTATGTATGTCCTCTCAATCAGCACTCTCAGGTCTGCTCATGCAATAAACAATACTTTTATTATGATCAACCAATAAAAGTATTGTTTATTGCATGAGCAGACCTGAGAGTGCTGATTGAGAGGACGTATAAAGATTGATTATCTGGCACCCAGGCAATTATTCAATTATGTTGGGAGTGCGTTCTTACAACTAAATCTATATATATATATATATATATATATATATATATATATATATATATATATATACATATAGGGTAAGAGCAGTGAGGTCATTTTCTATGTTCATTCATTGTTACTTGATAAAGTGGCGGGTCAGAATGCCAAAAGATGCGTTGCAACTTTGTCATTGGAATATATTAATGATTTTTTTATTGAAATATTTTTTTTAAATAAATACATTTTTTTATACATGGCTCATTACTCGTATTACAATACTTTATCTCGTATGTCCATTAGAGCATTGTAACTGACCATAGGCCGTTACTAGGGGCTCCTTTAAGAGCCATAGAAATACCCCAAATGAGACTGGATGGCACTGCTCCTGGCAGCTGGGTATGAACAGAAATGTGTCTGAGTAAGTAGCGTTCTGATCAGCTGTCTACCATTCTATGTTAAATGTTATGTGCATGTTTTAATGTGTTGTCATGGACTGTAATAAATATAAGAGATGATGGACCCCTGTGTTAATTCTGGCCCTGCAATCTTACATGGGTCTAAAGGGGTTAAATGGTTGCATTCTTGCAATGCCTCCCAAATTTTATCTGTCTCACTCTTTGGCCCTGTCACATGTGTGCCTTGCGACCGGCATCGGACGAGCCAGCTGCTTCTATTTGTGGGACTTACTAGGACGGCCAGTTCTAAGAGGTCGGTTGATTCACTGATTTCACGGCTGTCATGCCAGATCTACAGTTCGGATCACTTCTGCATTCCCTGACCACACCGAGCGGACACACATCATCTGGAATACCCCAGTGACATCACGTGCCACTTTTAAAGGCATGGGCACTCATTTTGTGCTCCACCTTCCTGCTGGGTCATGAGGTATATAAACTTTCTGGACACCATGTCAGATAACCGGTTTAACCCTTGCTTTGCCTTCCATTTGCTCCAGCGTCCTGACCTTTGGCTTTAGTCTGACTACCCACTCTGGTGCTGACCTGTTGCTCTGGCTGACTACCTGTTCTGTGAATGACCCCTGGCTTAGTCTGACTACTCACTCTGGTGCAGACCTGTGGCTCTGGCTGACTACCCGCTCTGTGTGTTACCCCTGGCAAAGTATGACTACCCACTCTGATGCTGACCTGTGGCTCTGGCTGACTACCCGCTCCATGTATGATCCCTGGCTCAGTCTGACTACTCACTCTGGTGTGTACCTGTGGCTCTGGCTGACTACCTGCTCCGGTTTGCCCTTAGGCAAAACTGACCTCTGACTGGGATCCGATTATACCTCAGGTTCCGTCCCTGAGTAGTATTCCAGTATCTGTGGAAATTGCTGCTTGGGTTCTGCGCCTGTACATCCAGGGAATCGTAATTGTGGTTGCTTACATTCATACCTGTACTACTATTTCAATAAAGGTGGTGTTCATTTTGCTGTACTTGTGTATTGTTCTCATTTGTACCGCTACCTTGACAGGTCCAGGGTTTGATTAAGTTTACACCTTCCTAATCCTTTCACCTCTGCGGTGTATTCACTATTGTTTTCTGTGATAGGATTAGTCTGGTGCACTGATTGCCTGTAACACCTGTTTCTGTTGTACTGTTTTGTTGATTGTATCAATCCCATTGTATTGTCTCATTGTCTTGTGTTTACACTCTGTTATTCCATTGTCTGGCCCAGTGTTTACTGTAAACACCACCATTATTCACCATTGTCCCTTTGTGTAGTTATGTGTATTCTCATTGTACTGATGTCTGGAAGTTCTGTATAAAATGTCCCTGCCTGGTTCAATAAACTGAGTTTGTTCTGAACTAAGAAGCATCCTGGTGTCTTCATTCTGAGTGGTTTAAAGGGGCCCCTTTGCCCCCCATTCAAGGGTCTCCAGTTCCAGCCTTTGCAGCATGTCCAGTGGATTCTTCAGCTGCAGATTTCCAATGTATGTTTCCACAGCTCAGCTTGTGTTTACAGTGCTCTAACGGTTCCAGCATTTTATCCTGAGTCACTGGCCAGGAGTAATCTGTTCCAGCACATGTTTCCAGGGTTCCAGCAAGCTATCCAACTTCACCGGCCAGGCTGCCCACTTGTAGCCGCATCTAGGAGGGAGAATCCCAGCATGATGGCCGAGGATAGCGCAGTTAGAAGCATCTTAAGAGATTATCCACAGCCACTTTCATTAGTCTTGGGCCATAGCCACCAAAATTTAGCTTCATGGACGCCATCCTTGTTATGGGAACATCAGGGTACTTTCTGTGGCTGCAGCCACCTCAGCTTAGCTTACAGACCTCAACTGGAAGAGGGACCCAGCCACTTCAGTGCCCACTCACCCTAACTCTTCTGGTTAGGGCACCCACCAGTCCCAGCTGCCCCAGTACTCCTTGAGCAAGCACATGGGCCTGTTAGACTCCAGACTGGCCCCAGGCCTCCCTCCATTCTATTCCATTATACAGTCTTAATGGTGACCATTGAATACACTACAGCCATACAATTTATTGGCACAAAGTTGTGAAGATCAAAGAAGTACTGACTCCTAGTCAGCAATGTAGTTTCCTTTCAAGAGCTCATGCCTCTGGTGAAGTCCTAGTTTTTAGGTGCAGGCTGAAATCTTTTTCTATTTGCCAATTATTTTGGAAGGTTTTTTCTTTTACTTAGCTTGAGTACCTACCCAATGATGAATTGGCTGCCATAGATATTTATGAGTGTAGAAAACTGTTTCAGCTTACAGTAATTTTCTGGATATGTCCATGGCAGCATTCATTCAACATTCCCATCCCTTGTTTGGTTTGTTGAAGTTTACAGACTAGAGACCAGGATGAGGGGAGGGCTCTCATATACTGTGAATTTTGTTTTGATTGGTTCTCTGTCCTATTAGCTGATGTGGTGGACTTAACCTATTGGTACATGTTGCCATGGATACCCAGGAACAACATGGGATAAGAAACTGAGTAATTTGGTGTGGAGCCATATTCTGGCATTTCCCCCACTCAAACACTCCCACCCATATTAAATGAGAAGTATACTTTATTGATGTTTTTGAAAAACGTGTTTTGAGGTAAAAGAAGAGTACTAGCACTGATGGAAGTTTTTTTTATACAACACTTATTATAGTTTAAATGTTTTGACGATTCTTATTAATTAAATAGCAACAACTGGTGCCCAAAATGCTACTTTTTTTATTTTTTATAATACAGCTTTTAGAGATATTAATTCATACACTAGCTCTCCATAGTAAGCGACTGGAACAGCACCACCTGCTGACCACAACAGAGAATAGTAATTTAATGTGAGAAGAAAAAAAAAAAAGGCTGAGCCCAAGTAAATGTGAATGTGAAAAAAAAATACCAGCAATGAAATTCTCAACAGGAAAAACATATTTTTTATGTAAAAAGTTTACTACTCCTATAAATTCTCTAATAATAATAATAGATTGATATTTTTTTTTCAGTTGCACTCTTAAAGAAATAAAGAAATAGCCCTTTTTGACACATATGTGTATTGCCTGTTATTTTATGTATTTATTATTTATTTATTTTTATGCTTTTAAGGGAGGACTCTCACCTCCAGTAAACCGCTTCTTAAATAAATCTTCCATGGTAATGCATGTTGAATCCGAAGTTTGGTTTAAAAACAATGCAGTATTTTTGGAGATTTGGGTTTTTTAATTCTGTCCTGTGATGTTAATTCAGTCTTTGTCTCTTCCCCTCGCCATTTGTTCCCATTTACCTCCTTCTCTCATGGAGCAATCCATCATGCAAGTAGGATTGCTCTCTTGCCAATCAGAGCACTCTGACTCACATGCTAGATTAATACGTCAGAGGAGGAGGTGGTAAAAGGGAACAACGGGCTTGGGGAAGATATGAAGATTGATAGGCTGATCCTGATTCAACATATATTACCATGGAAGATTTATTTAAAAAGTGGTTTACTGGAGGTGAGTCTAGAACACTCTCTGGAAAAGGTCCAGTTAGTTCACTGCCAAGGACGTAAAAAGCAAACCATAGAGATAGTAAATGTAGTTTTGGGCAAATTGTGGGGCTGGCCAACCAGGGGGTCACCAAAAGATAAGCTTTGGGGGTTTACAATTTGTTAGATCTTAAAATATGCCCTAAAAAGGCTGTGTGTGCTGTGTAAAGGGAGCTCCAAAACATTTTAACAATAAAAATGGGGTCTCAGTCTTAAAAGTTTGATCATCTCTGACCTAAGGTATTGGTATGTTTTAATATTTAATTTCTTTTTACCCAGAGTCAAGCTGGTAACGATAAGCCATTTGTGCTTGCTGAACACATGGAAAAGATAAGCAGGTATGGTTATACAATGATTCTGTGGTCCTATAAAATGTTATATATATATATATATATAATGCCACAGTGTGTGCAAGGTAATCAGTTACAAGTGATGAAAGGGATAGTTTAGTTACAAAAATGTTAGGGTTCCAGGAGCATGGCTACTGGTGGAGGCAGGCAATGTATGAGTGATTCCATTTATGCCAGTGGAATAAGGGGGTGTAGACAATATGTGGAGATATGTAACTTCCATTGGGATATAGGTACAGGCTTGCGGGTCTGACAGTGAATATGGGGATCTGCAGTGTAATCAAGCAGGGGAGTAGACAGTGGGTCAGAGGGATGAGGGAGAGGCAACATAGCAGTCCTCCAAGCCTGGTCCTACAACCCAATGGAAATTACAAATCTCCACATACTGTCTACTCCCCCCCCCCCCCCGTTCCATCCTAATTAGGCTCCCTGGTAGGAGTTGACAAGTTTGGGGAACTCCTTCCATGTGACTTATAACTTGACGTGGAAGGCTCCAATTTCTCTCAACCCTGTCTGGACGTTTGGGCAGAATGGAAGCAGGGGAGCCATGCTCTTTCCCTGTATCATCTTTATTGAACTGGCTGGGAGATCATTAGTTGAGGGGGAAACATCAGGATTGGTTCTGACCCCCCCACACACACACACATACACATTTTTTTGTTTATATTGCATGCAACCACTGCATGCTGGTTATAACTGGCTATGCAGAGGCATTTGGCCACATAATGTACGATCTTGGCACAGAGGGAACAGCAGGCCAAACCCATATTATGCTTGCAAGGTCTTTGGGAGATGCATTGGAATCTAAAGGTGTTCTGTCTAGTGGCATACCCTCTGCAGCTGTTGTGTACTAATCATCACTATTCACTGTCCTCTATACACTGGTTCATCTTATCTTTCCCAAGGCAGCATTTTACTTTAAATGCACCCTTACTGCATCAAACGTCAAATGTTTGTTTGACCTCTCTCTAACTACTTCTTGCTTACATGAGGTATTAGTTAACACTTATCTGATTCATATCTTTTTGTCCAGTCCCTCTGTTTAACTTCATATCATATGGTTATAGTCCACAAAGACAGCACTAACAAAAATAACCAGTGGCATAAGTTAAAGGATTACTACATAATGTTTATTTTTGATATGTTTGCTGCTTTGAGTGCTATTGGCCACATTTCTTATTCCGCTCTGTTGATATTTCTGAAATGGTATTAAGACACTTTAACATTGGGTTTTCTATAGCTGCTACTTCTCTGTTTCAATTAATCATGTTGTTGGATGATTTCAATTCTCATTATATAAATGCAGATAAGGAAGGTCAAAACTCCAAAAGTGTTACATAATGTATTCATGATGAAAAGTTAGTCATAATGTAATTTAAATAAAGGATATAAGCAATAAGCCTAAAACCTCATGCTCTTTGTTGGTGCCTCCCTGTCCTAGTTTGATCATTCAAAAATTAACATATGGAATTTATGAATGATTACAGCAAGTGGTGGAGGACATCAGAGTGCAACAACTTTTCTCTCAGTGCTGTTGAATATATCTGACCCAACACTAGATTCCTAGATTATTGTGTCAGGCAGGCCCTTAAGTGAGACCTCCTGCACTCTTTAACCCAAACATTCCTTTTCTCACTAGATAGTTTGATTAGACAACTTGCTACATTAGTTCAGGTTTCAATATAATCTTTATGCTGACAATACTGTTATTTACAATTTTACTGATATCACTTGATTTTTCTTGTGTAACCAACTGTTTTTCTACCATTTCTAAGGGCTTATCCTAACCAGTTGACTTGTTTAAAAGTCACTTCCTTGTATTCTTTCCCTCCACCTGATACTGTCTTCATTTTCAATACATTAGTACATCTAGTACCCACTTTTGACTCCACTATTTGTCACACATTACATTTTATTTAGAAAATGTTTTACCAAGAAGAATACATTGAGATTTCTCTCATTTTCAAGTATGTCCTGGATAGTTTTCAGTAAAGGGTTACATATTTATACAAATTGAGAAATATTGTATATTACATATTATTATATATACTTACGCATATAAATATACATACATACATATTAAATATTAAAATTATATACAGTTACATACTGTTTTTAGATATAAAGAAGCATTTAATTTTAAGGATTTTAGACTGGGAGCAGGTCTGGTTATTTCAGGCAGATTGTTCCAGGTTTTCGGAGCTCTGAAGGAGAAGGCAGATCTTCCTGCTTTTTTCTTGAATTGTGGTATACGCAGTGAATTGTAAGCAGTGGAGTGGAGGTTATAGTTAGTGTAGTGAGCTGGAGTGAGCATACTGCTCAGGTAGTCTGGTAGTTTAACGAGAAGTGGTTGTGTACCAAGCAAGAAAAGTGAAGGGCATGTCTAGATTTGAGGGTTAACTAATTTAGTTCTTTTAGCATATCACAGTGATTGTAATTACATTGGATGATAAAGCAGCATAATAAATTATACAGAATGTCAAGTTTATTAAGATGGATTTGCGGCGCTGGAGCATATACTACGTCACCATAGTCTATGACTGGCAGCAACATCTGTTGTACAATACATTTTTCTCACCACGGTACTTAAAGGGGATGTATCACCTAATAAAAAAATTTACCATAGGTTTTGTTGCTAAAGTATTATTAGGAAAGCTGTTTTATTTTTTTTTTAATGTAAGTACTTTTACAGATACTCTATCTTCTGTATAATATGCACAGCACAGCTCGTCTTCACCTCCCTCCCTCAGGTTAACTTTATACTGAGGTTGCAACCACAGTATAATGCTAATCTGAGCTTGATATAATAATAGAAGCAATTCACAGCACACCAGATGGAAGCGTGAATGTGTTCCCTGGGACAGCTGGGAGGGAAGTGGGAGAAGAATTAGGCAGTCAATAAGAGCTGTGCCGAAGAATCAACGTGCTGCATTATGCTGACGGCACAGCTTGAAGATAGAATATCTGTAAAAGTACTTACATTTAATTAAAAAAAAATAAATAAATAAAAAACAAACAAACAGCTTTCCTATTAATACTTTAGTAACAAAAACTATGGTAAAACATTTTTTAAGGTGATACATCTCTTTTAAACATGATTTGTTTCTAAAGAGAGTACTTATTTTGTGATAAAGTTTGGAGGTTAGTTTATCAATATGAAGAGTAAAAGTGAGGTTGGGGTCAAGCCACATACCAAGACATTTGTAGTAGTCCACTGGGGCCGATTTACGATTAGACTCTGTTACAATGGATAGGTGGGTATTGTTGAGATTACACAGTTTGTGCTTTGTGCCAAATACCATTGTGACCATTTTGTCTGTTTATGAACAGTTTATTCTATACTATCCGTTTTTCAACTTCACAAAAATCATGTTGTAATATGGCTTCAAGTTGTGATATGTTTGATTTTTTAGCATAAATTATGGTATCATCTGTATACATGTGTACTGAAGATGATTTGCAAACCGTGGGCAGATCATTTATAAAAAGAGAAAATAGAAGAGGGCCAAGAATGGAGCCTTGGGAGGCTCTACTTGTTACTTTGAGCGGAAGGGAGTCATTGTCAGCAACTAACACATAGTGCATTCTGTCTGTTAAATAGGATTGAAACCAGTTTAGAGAATTATTACCCAATCCTGAGCTTTGGGGTTTGCTTATAAGAATATTATGGTCTCTGTGACAAAGGCCTTGGAAAAATCTAGTAAAATGGCTCCATTGAGTTCACTATTTTCCATGCCAGTCAGGATATCATTGGTTACTTTTAGGAGGGCCGTGACTGTTGAGTGATTTGGTCAAAAGCCTGATTGAAGGGGGGGTGAAAAAACTGGTCTGTTAGTAATACTTATATATTTTACATTTCTCTAAGATTTTTGATAAAGTGTGGAGTAGGGATATTGGCCTGTAATTTGATACTACATTTTTATTCCCACATTTGTGGATAGGCACAACTCTAGTGACCTTCCAGGCTTTGGGCATATACCCTGTTGCCAAAGAGGCATTAATTAAAGATGCAACTGGTTGGGCTGTGACCCAAAGATGCAATCGGTTGGGCCGTGAGCTTTAATAACATTGCAGGTAGTTGGTTATAGCTAGATTGGGATTTAATTTCTGGGTTGAGCAGGTGATCATACATTCACTTTCATTTACTGGCATGAAATTGAATTCATTTGCATAATTGGACCAGGTTACAGGTGCCAGTGACTGTTCTGTACATGGTTGAACTTCAGAGTTACCTTTGTTTTGTGTAATCAGGGTGATGACACATCCAACAAAGTAGCTGTTAAATGCATTGGCTATGGCTGTTGTGCACTGTATTATTTCTTTGTCTATTGTTATACTTGATGGGTGAGAATGGTTAGTGGGGTTGTAGATGTTTTTAATAACCTTCCAAAAGTTGGCTGGTTTTGAAATGTTATTGTTCACGTTGTCAGTAAAATATTGTGCTTTTGTTAATTGTGTTTGTTTTGTACATATATTCCTTAATTTCCTGTATGTAGTTTGATAATAAGGGGAGCCGTTTGTTTAAATTTTGTCCATTAGGCATCTCTGAAACTGTATACTTGAATCAAATCAGCTGAGAACCAGGGTAGATGTGCCCCACTAATCCTGACCTTCCTTAGTGAGGTATGGGTATTACAGACCTGAGTTAAAAAAGCCAGTCGCTGAGTGTAGGTCAGGTATTAGGTGTATTCTGTACCATGAGCAATTTCTTAAATCATTTAGGAAGGACTGAAGATTACATTTTTGGAAATGATCTTGTGAGTATGACTTTGGAACATGAATTTACTGGTTTTATTTTGCAGACACAGTAAACTATGTAGTAATCACTAAACACGTTTGCTAGTACACCTGAATCTTGGATTCAGCTTGTGCGGGATGAAAGGATCCAGTCGAGCCGGGTATGGTTGGATGTTTTAAAGCGGAACTTTGAGCACCACAAATGATTGTTATATTAGCGATATTCACAGACTTATACTTAAAAATATAACTAATTTCTGCATTTACAAAAAAATAACCTTGTAACCAAGCAGGCACCGGCTGGGATCTTGCAGGAGGTGCTCTCTGCATCTACACTGTCAGTCCCTTCTGGTGCCATATGGCAAAGTAGCAGTCAACTTACCAGTTGTGGAGTTGAAGGGGACGGACAGCACAAATGTAGAGATGTCGGCTCTGCAAGATGTCTGCGCTGTTCCCTGGTGCCTGCCTGGTTAAAAGATTCTTTTTTCATTAATGCAACAATTAGTTTTATTTTCAAGTATTAGTCTGTGGATATCTCTAATGTAACTACCATTTGCGGCACTGTGTTAATCATATGAAAGTTCCACTTTAAGATTTAGAGTAGGGGAGGATATTAGCTGTGATAAGTTCAATGTTTTAAACAACGAACAAAATGTTTCATTCCTGGAGTTTTGCCAATTAACAATAAAGTCTCCAAGAACCATCAGCTCACTTTTCTTGTTTTGTGTGACAATCCCCTTTAGGTGTTGAGCTATATCTGAAAGGGACTGTGCTGGTGTATTTGGTGGTCTGTATATGCCAACAGTTATGATTTGTTTTGAGTATGGAAGACAAATATTGCCAGCAATGTATTCATAAGAGTCAGAGTTATGAGCGTTATTTAGAAGTGTAAAGTTTAATGGCTCCTGTATGTATATGATTACACCTCCTCCTCATTTTGCACGGTCTTTTCTAAAGCATGAGTATCCTTCTATGGCAACTGAAGTATCCGGTATTTTAGGGCTTAGCATAACACCATGCTTTTAGCTCATCCATTTTGTGCAGTATACTGTGTATGTTGCAAAAGAGAGACCTTTTTTTAAAGGTGAAGTTGCCATGTATTGCTATTTGAGGGCCAGGGTTGGATTGTATGTCATTTGCCAAGGCAAGTAAAATAATGCATAAAAATTTAGTGAGTTGTCTGCGGTGAGCATATAGTGAAAGGGTGTGTTGGTTACTATAATAACTGGGGCTGGGTGAGCTTGTTTTTAGTACTCTCCACCAGCATTCAGAGGGTAGCACTCATGGTTTTTCACTGTTTCATGTATAACACTTCACTGGGGTGTTCATGGCCCATGTGACCCACGATGAACCTTTTTTTCCTCTGTATATTGATCCTCCCCCTTACTCGTACTGTTGTGTTTTTCTTTTTTTTTTCACTCCCTTTCTTACCCAATACTGCTGACTGAGGTCTGTAGCCCTATCTCCCATCCCCACTAGCTTATCTATCATAGGTAACTCTTAAAGGTGCCACACTACCTTATACCTACAGATCCTAAATTATTGGTCCTTACCTTCCCTCCTGCTATTGCATATCCTGTCCTGCACAGGCACCCAAGCTCTCTTTGCACACCTCCTGCTCCCTCATTCCCGGCGTTCTGAATAGAAAATCTTACATGAACCGTACTACTCTTTGCCTCAAGCTAGAGATAGTTGCTATGTTTATTGCACTTAATTCTAATATTGTTTCATTAGATGAGATACCATTGCTAAAGGTATGATACTGCTTTGCTTCCATGTATGAGACTTGTTGTCTCCATTGTATATTCACTTCCCCCGCTGGCTCCATATACCCCCCTTTCCCTCTCCCACCCCCCCATATTTTGAAAAATCTTCAAAAAAATTAAAGCTGCACTATCACCCTAAATAAAGTCCCCCCCAATAATTAGGCGTATGGCAATATGCTTAGAAACAGTGCTATTATCATGCATAAATACCGCATTATGAAGAAATCCTTCTTCTTCTGAGACTGACTGCCAGGCTTCTTGCTTTAGAGGCATCTGTACGCCTGTGCCGTACCATGAAGAAGACCGGGAAGGACAGCGCAGGCGCGCAGATGTCTCTAAGCCAAGATGTCTTTGCGCAAGCCTGGCCACCGCTCTCAGAAGAAGAAGGATTTCTTCATAACGTGGTTGTTATGCACAATAATAGCACTGTTTCTAAGCAAATTACCATATGCGTAATTATTGAGGGGCTTTATTTAGGTTGATAGTTCCGCTTTAATTAAAAAAATGCAGTCCTGGAGCAAACAAGATGATAGTGGGAAAATAAAAAATTGCAGTAATGTAAATTGGGCTTCTATCGCTTTGAATACTATTAATCAGGGTGTTAAAAGCATAATTTAAATAAATGGGGATTTTGGAAATCGTTATTTGTTCCTTAGGTTGTTGTATTTGATGTTCCAGAATGGCAAATGTTTTGCTTTCCGCATAAAGCCTTTAATGCCGTATTAGTATTTGCTACCCTTTGACTATTACCTATATATATTCTACAAGTCTAGTTATAATTCTTCTTCTTCCAAGATGGTTCCCTTAAGTTAATCTGGGCATGGCTCTCTTTATCTGTTGCAGCATGTACTGTTACTGTGCTGTTTCTCTTTGTAATTATTACTCCATGAAACCTCTTTGTGGCAGTATCTATATAAACAGAGTTTTGATGGCATTTCATGTTTGAAAAAGCAATACATTCCTTATTGCTTGAGAGTTAGGACAACTGTTTAGGGATCGAGATCTAAATTTGCAGAGCAAAATGGAAAGCAAAATAGATCAGTATTTTAGTGAACTAAGGATAACTGTAATTTTGTTGCACCTATAAATGGGCAGAAAATAAACCACATTTGAATTCAGATATGATCAGCATTTTCAATGTGCAGGTTGCTGAAGTTAAAATAATACTATAGAAATATGCCTGATCTTAAAAGAACACCTAAAATGAATAGGGTGTATATCCATTTAAATATAAGGTGTTCCTAGCCAACATTTGTTAACATTACTAATTTCGCATGACATGTAAACTAGGATAGTTTAATTGAACTAGAAATGGACCATCTGTGATCTGTCATAATCAAAGGTTTTGCCATCTGTCAGCAATACGGAATAGCTTTCTGTGTTCACACATAATAAAATGATACTGGAATATAGCAGAAACACAGTATTTGGGATAAAATAGATAGTGCATAAAGCTGAAAAAAGGCAAGGATCCTCCAATTTGAAGCCATTTCCAACTTTTCCCATAGGGGAAAAATAATTTGTAACTCTAAAATGGTAATCTTCTCAAAAATAGGAAAATAGATTACTTGGTGTAACAAATGGACTTTGAATTCTAAGAAATTAGAAATTCTTCTGATAATATTTTGCTGATGTATGATGAGTTTGCTGAAGTCCCACCAAGACTCCTAGTTAAAACAACACTTAAATGGATTGTATTGTCACATTTGTACATCATTAATCTTGTCGGCATTAAAAAGTAAAACAAAATGCCCCCAGTCCCATCTCTCAAACCTTTATGGTTTGAGAGATATTCGGGACCAAAGTCCCCCCCCCACCCTCCCCTTTCCCTGATGTCACTCTAACAGACTGCAGGGGAATCTGCTCCCGGGAACTTTGGAGGCTCTTCAGCAGAGCCGAGATTGCGTTATTGAGAAAGAAATCCTTCACTGGAACGGTCCACACAATGTGCTTGGTTTGCAAGCACACTTTGTAGACCATTCCAGTGAAGGATTTCTTCCTCAATAACACAGTCTCGGCTCTGCTGAAGAGACTCTGCTTTTCTAGGGACTGGATTCCACTGCAGTCCACTAGAGCGATGACGTCAGGGAAAGGGGAGGGAGGGGGGAACTTTGGTCCTGAATAGCTCTCAAACCATAAAGGTTTGAGAGATGGGACTGGAGACGTTTAGTTTTATTTTTTAATGCCTACAATATTAATGTTTATACAAATGTGACAATACTATCCCTTTAAATTGGTGCTATCATCTTAACATAAGTAGAATTAATTTTAAAAATAATCTATAGTTAACTTTAAGCTGTTAAACATTTGTGATATAGTTTTTCAGAAATTACATTTTGTTGGTGACAGAGTAGCACTTTATGTAAATTAGTTTGTGCTAGATCAATATGGCTATATTTTGTCCTTTGGATGAATTTAGGCAAAAATCTACACTCTATCACAGAGAACAATAACATTTTTTTCACACTGTGTCATCAAAATATATAAGATTATTTCTTTAAAAATGCCAAGTTTACAGAATAATGGCCAGTACTCCATATAGGAATATTTTAGTGATCTATAAAACAAACTAAAATTGTTTTAGAATGATAGGTCCACTTATACTCCTTGAGGACCAGAGAGAGGTGTGCGATGTATTGCAAAGCAATGTGTTGCATGTGTCTCTGGTCTACAAATAATTAAGACAGCAAATTGAGGCACACAGTACTTAAGTGTTCAATATTTGAGGTGAATTTATTGTAGTGATAATCACAGTAAAGACACCCACATGGCTAATCACTAAAGTCCTGCAAGACATTTTTCACCATTTGAGTGCAATCTGACTTTTCCCTGAAAATCAGTTGTCATATGTCTGTATATTAGTATTTGCTAAGAAGATATCCAGTACTTTTTTGAACATATCTATAGTATCTTCCAACATAACCTTGATTTATAGGAAGTTACACAACCTTACTGTGAAAAATAGTTTCCTTTTTTCTACTTTAAACCAGAACAGTGTAAGATGTGGGTGGTGAACTCTTTGTAGATCATAAGCCAGCTATCGGTGGACCTTCACCCTAGGCTGCTGGTGCATGTGTTGGGCTGCCTTTTCAACAGTTCTCCTGGGAATATTTTACATGTGCACATTATATTGTCTCCTTCTGAATAGCAGATCATGAAATTTTATGATACAAGTGACTTGTGTATGTGTGTGTATTTATATATATATATATATATATATCCTTTGAGTGCCAACAGTTGCTCTGTAGAAAATGGGGGTGAGATGAACATGTTATGTACAGAAACAAATGGTGCAGACCATGTTTGAGAGAATGTAGAATCTAAATTATTTGTATTGATCCATAATTGTTCTTAGTGTTTCACAATGGTAACAATGTAATATCAGGGAAGGTATAATAAGTCCCACCCCATCTTGGTCTCCACCTCCTGTCCCATCCTTTTTTGTCTCCCCCCTACCAGTCTACTCCTATGCCACCCTGTTTCTATATCCCCCCCAGTCCCACCTATTGTCTCTTTCCCCCAATCTCTCCCAGACGACTTCTCAACCATTCCACCCATTCTTCATCTCTCCAATAGCTACCATTCTCTGATGGCCCTATTGCTCCCTGTCTTCCCCCATTTCACACCTCCTCATTTCTTAACTCTCTTTGTACCATCCCTCTCTCTGTCCCCCTCCCTTCCTTTCTTCCATCAGTTTCTTCTTTACTCCCTTCCTTTCCTCAATCTTTCAATCTACTTCCCCTATCCCTACTCTCTCACTGTGTTCCTCCATCCCTTACGCTTTCTTTCTACTTCCTCATCCTTCCCTTCCTGCTCTGTCTTAACTCACCCTTCCCCTTTTGCTCTGAATTCCCTCCATCCCTACCCTCCCTCTTCCTGTTCTCCACTCCCTAACCTACCTCTCTCGTCTCCAAACTGTACCTTTCATCTCTATCTCTGTCCCCCAGTCCTACCGTCTATCTTTCTGTTCCTCCATCTTATTTTCCCGTTACTGTTTCTTCATCCCATCCTCCCTCTGTTCCCCTTCTCTGTCTCTCTTGGTCCCCTTTCTTGTTGCCCCTCCTCCTCTCTTCCCTTCTTTTCACTCTTAACCTCCTCCTACATCTTACTCTGTGTTCCCCTCCTTCCCTTCTTTAATTTCTGTGTTCCCCCTCCATTCTCACTGTTTCCCCCCTCTCTCATCTCCTCCTTCCCCCATTATCACAGTCTACATTTTTCCCTTACTGTATCCCTGGCTTTCCTCTCTCTCTCATTGTTTTAGCTCATTTTTTCACCTTAACCTGACTTTATTGCCCCTACTTCCCTCCGTGACTATTCAGGTCTGCAGAGGAATAGATAAGGTAAGGACTTTAGAAAAGTTTGCTATAAGAGTGGAATGCAGTTTTATCTGTGCTACATCTCAGCACGAGATGTTAAAGGTGTAGATTATGAGGTTGAATATCTGATTTCAGATTAACCTGTGCCAAATAAGGATGAATACCCTCTCTAGCTGAAGGATAGCAGAGAGGTCTGGAATGTGAACCCAAGAAGAGTTGAGGGAAGTCTGTCTCAACTGGATGTCTACCTTGTCTGAGTGATCAGATAGTTGTTTCTGCATAAGAGAGCCAATTGGAGTTGTCATATTGCAAGGCCACTGATTCAAAAAAGGCAGTAAGGTTCTGTAGAGAAGGACACTTTCCCTGGAGGACATAGTGAGCCCAAGCGGCAGGTTCACCTGACAACAGTATAATTACTGTTTCAAAAATTAATAAAACTCTGGAACCTCTTCCTGTCCCAAATGTGATGGGAAGAGGAACCTGAACCTCCGGATCTATAGTAGCTGGAACAGGACTGGAATCAAGACAAGGGCCATCTTGGTGTTTTGATATAGAGTTCCGGGAGAGGGCAGCATTTGGACCTGAACATGAAACTGGGCCATATCCTCTAAGACATATGGTGCAGCCTGTTAAATGAATTCCAGTTTCTGTGTGATGTTAGTGTCTGGGTAAGCCTTGCAGTATTCATAGATAAAGCTTATCTGTTTTGTACAAGGGTACCTCAAGGGTTGGTCTCCAGTGACAGAAAAGGAAACAGTGCAAAAAAAAGTCCTCTAAGTGTAGTATTGAGAATTAGGACAATCCTTCACCAACACCCATAAAATACTACTCACAATTTCAAGAGGCCATTAATTGCCTCTCAGTGTAACAGTATATACTGGTTCACAATCCTGTTCAGTAAACTTTTCCTGGATTTGATCTTCGATTCATAGGCCACACACTATTCCGTTTTTTCACCACTCTCATGGGACTAAAAATAACTGTTTGTGGTCGCAGTCACTCTAGCAATGGGCAGCCATGTACCCAATGTGTTACCGACTGTACCTATATTTAGTCCTTTTTATACTCCAGTAACAGGTTGCTAAATCTTGGAAAGGAATAGATGAGCAAAGATCTTTGCTACTAGTGGCTTGAAATAGCTGCTAGGGAGTAAAGCCTGAGATTGTAGCTCAGCACCAGATAGTAAAGGTGGCAACCACAAGGATGAATATCTGGCCTCAGATGAGCCGGTGCCAGATCAGGATAAATTTGTTTGCTAGCTGAACTGTAATATAGATGTCTGGTACATAAACTCAAGATGTGTCAGAGCCAAATCGCAAACCAAGGAGCAAAGTTGGGTAAAGGCCAAAAGTTCTAGACAGGATAAGTTTGAGCATAGTCAGGATACAGACTTGAAGCTGGGGCAGGCAGACCTTAAATGTAGTTGTGAAAACATGCCGGAGTTTGGAAACCAATATTTGGACAGTAACACTAGGACCAAGTTCTCAGAGAAGAGTCTAAACCAGTGTTTCCCAACCATTGCCCCCATGGCCCATCAACAGCCCAGGATTTGAGGATGTCCTTGCTAGAACACTGGGGAGTTAATCAAATTCACTGATCAATACACCTGTGCTCCAAGGAAAGTCCTGGCTGGTTAGTGGGCCATGAGAGCATGGTTTGGGAAACAAAATGTGTAATCTGGTTAAGGGTACTTAAATACCCACAGAACTGGAAGATGCAGGGTGCATGTGATTGCATACACATTAATTGTTAGCGTGCACACACCTGTACATATTCTGTTTCATAAAGAGGAGAACTTGCAAATGTGCATACCCAGAAGGAATGAATGTGTAGACCTGTGTGCTCAAAGACTTCTAATCTCGGGTAAATCCTGACAGTTGCTTCCTTCAACTTTCTCCTATTCTCAATTTTTTTTCTTCCCTTTCTGATTCACCCTCTTACCCACTGGCTGGTTCTATATCCCCATCTTCCTCATTGCCCCTTTCCACCCCATCTTCCCTGCTGTCTTTTCCACCCATCTCCCCTTCTGTTTCCTGCACAATCTCTCTTCTTTCTCCTTTATCATCCCCTCTCTCTCTGCCTTTCATCTCCCCATTGTCTCTGCTCACTTCCCAACTCTCTCTCCACTCTGTTCTCATTTCAACTCAGCTACTGTCCCTGTCCTTCTATATCCTCAACTTTATTCTTCCACCCCATCTTTCCCTGTTTTTCTCTGTTCTGTCATAACCAATTTTCCAGCTGTTGTTGGACTAAAAATTTTTTTTTCTTTCAGTTTCAATATATTTTTATTATATAAGTAAATGACTTACAGATGTGAATGTTGCAATATGCAGGATACCCCATGCACCATGTAAATATTAGTGTGGGGTATTGCTGTGTTTTACCAGCTTTACATTTTATGGTATCCTATTTATTGGACAATTTATTATTTTTGCTGTTTTCACTAATTATTTGGCATAACTAGTCTCCCTCAGTATGGTTTTATTTGTTTTTATACAGTCATATTGTTTATTTTTTTGTATAAATAAAGTTATATTGCTTTTTCTACTATACTATCTTGGGTTGAGTGCCTCATTTATAAGCCTCTCTTTTGGGGTCTCTTTACCCGTTTGTATTTATCTGGTAAGTCTGGAGTGTTGAAGTGTCCAATAAGGCTTGGGGAATTTTCTTCACTGTTTGGAATCTTAAATATGTTGTGTCAACATCTTCCTGTCTAAGAAACCGGACAGAGCTCCTCTGGTTGCTCTCCACATTCCTTGTTCTTCTAGATTTTCTTTTAGTTTTATCCTTCTTTCTCTTTCTCAGCCCCCCCATCTCATTTGAGAATGATGTAGATGGGGATGGTGCCTTAATCCCACATCCTCCTTCCCTAAAAGAATGGGTCACTTCATCATCACCATCATCTATGACCTTTGAAGGTTGGTAACTGGCAACATGATCCACGCGGATTGCACGCCCTTTCAGCTTGATCCTATTCAGATTATCCACAGCCAGCACAGTGCTCCTCTGATCCTCATAATACAAAAAGCTGAATCCACGGGAATGGCAAGGTATTTTATCACGGACCAGATTAATATTCACCACTTCCCCATACTGTGAGAATACACAGATAAGGTCTCCTTCAGTCATCTCAAAAGGTAAACCACCTATGAAGATTCAGGCGCTGTCTTTGTAATCTCTGTGCCAGGATACAGACTCCTTTACACCTAGATTTGCCTATCGGGTGTTTAACTCATTAATCAGTTTCACCTTCGTTAGAACTTTCATTTCGAATTCTGGCACTGTCCGTCGAAAGCTATTCAAACATAAACCAAAAGTGGAAGAGCTAGGGCTTTTTTTACGTGATTGTATGTATGTCACTGTAATGATATAGTTGTATTATATTTTGTATTGTATATTTTTATTTATATAGCAGAGCCAACCAGTGTACTTGCCACTTTACAGAAGGGGTACAATAAGTACGGTGATTAAGTGCTTATAAAGACAATCATAAGGGGAACAACAGGTGAGTATGTATTAAGATAAAAGGTCCTTGCCCCGTAGAGCCTACAATCTAAGTATAGGATGGCGCCATGGGTTAGATTTGTGAGTATTAATTAGTGAGGTATTTGGCAGAGGATAGAGCAGTGTTGAAGCAGGACAGGAGGAATTTGTAGTGGATAAGCTCTGTGTGAGAGAGGGACTTTCTCAACAGGCGTTCAGAAGTGCGGGTATAGGAGCGGAGAAAGTGTTTGTGAGCTGGGCTAAGGGCGTGGGTTTTCAGGGTGTTTGTGATGGTCCTGGAGGGGGGGCATACAGATTGAGTGATGAGGAGAGAAGGTTATTGTAGTATTCTATAAGTGTCAGGTTCAGAAAGAGTGTTGAAGGTGCAGAGGTTTGAGTTCAATGCAGAAGATAAGACAGAGATGTCTAGTGAGTGAAGGTTGCTGGTGTAGTGCAGGGCCGTAGTTGGTGGAGGAATGAGGGAAAGGGTTGCAGAGAAGCTTATGAGATGGTGGTCATAGAGTGGGAAAGGTGATATGGAAAAATCTAGTAAGGAGCAGTTCTTTGTGAAAACCAAGTCAAGGGAGTGGACGTCATTGTGTGTGCTACAATCAGTCCATTGTTGAACGGTGAAAGATGGGGTTAGATGAAGCAGGCGTGAGGCCCAAGAGAGGGAAGGATCATCAATGTGACAACTGAAGTCCCCAAGTATGAGAGAAGGAGTGTCAGAGGATAGAAAGAATGCAAGCCAGCCCTCAGAGTCTGAGAGGAGGGCAGAGGATGTGGTGGTGGGAGGTCTGTATACTACTGCCACACGCATTGCTACAGGGTGGAATAATTGGATAGCATGTACTTCAAAGGAATTAGAGGAAAAGGATGAGGGAACAGGTATCAGCTGAAAGCGACATGAGGAGGCAAGCAGTACACCTGTGGCACCATCTCTACCCACTGTATGTGCTGTGTGTGAGAAGTACAGACCTCCTTGTGAGACTGCAGCTGGCTGAATCATGTTTGGAGAGCCAGGTCTCAGTAAGAGCAAGAAGCTGGAGTGCTTCTGAGCAGAAAAGGTTTTAACAATGCTTCAATTTTACTTGCCAGTATTAATGACTATATCTTGAACAGAGGCTTTTCACCAAGTATTGGGATGTTATGTACTGTACCCAAACACGCATGACTTATTTAGAAATGTTTCTGCTTTGTAAAGCACATAAATAGAGATCCCACTTTGGAGCACATGGTGTCTGCTGGGAGATAAACACTCAGCTGTCAAGCTTGACCTTGCATTAGCTCAATTAAGCTCAATTAAGTGTGTGTGTGTGTTTTGGGTTTGTAGTTCTCAAGATCTGTTTGTGTAGTAACAAATTACAGATTCATTAATTGTTATGTTTTTTATGTTCTTTACTTCCAAGGAGATTATAGGTCAAGGTCATTTGTACAGACCTGTTTTTAGTGCTGCTTTTTCATGACCGTGTATTTTACACAAATTGTTATTTTCTTTAGAACGGGCATAATTTCTGTTATATATTCTGTTCAGAGATTTTTCTAACCTAATCAAAGAGAACATCTGATATAAGTCATCATTTGTTGAATAAAATATATTATATGGTTATTTTAGATAATCCAATCTGAGCAGTTTAAAGTATGTTCAATAATGAGATCAACCTGTGTGAGGAATCAAGGGTCAGATTTTTCCTGGTTTGGCCAAGGCTATTATTCTGGCCAGACTGAAGTGTTCTGGTTAATATGGGAGTTAATTATCTACTGAATAAAGAGGTGAGTGGTTGAGAGACACAGTATTTTATTATCTTATAAAATTAATTTGGTATGCCATCTTGACCTGTGGACTTCTGGCTCTTAAGAGCAGATAATGCCAAACCAACCTTGTGGTGACTTTACACATGACATTTAATGCATCTTGTTGTGCTTTGGCTAGGAAGATTGGCCCTTGCTAAAAATGTCATACCTTTTTCAGATTTGTCTGAGTCTGGACTATAAAGTCCTTGGTAAAATTTACCAAGAACTTTGTTGCTCTCTCCTTTGTCTGTAGTCAACCAAGAGTCATGTATTTTGATAGACGAAGTCCCCGTTAAACCCTTGAACACTCTAAACAGATTAGCCAGTAGTTTATCTTTTTTATTACAGGTTAGAAAATATTCCCCTACTTGTTTTGTTATGTAAAATTGCACCACTGTTTCAAGGTTAGCTGTATCTAGATTTATTGGGTTGTCTGTGAAGTCTAAGGTGTGCCTTATTTGCTTTTGTCAGTTGTTTTTGTTCTGTGTGCAGCTTGGTTTGGGTTCTTTTTGTGATCTTCACTACATATGAAATAATGTGGCCCCTAAGACCTGATTTGCTGCTTGCCAGTAAAGGACAGATGCTGATGTATGTTGTGAAGTGTTAGATTTATAATCTAGCAATGGAGACCAGAGGGTAGATTTAAAGTCTTCCAATTTTACTAAGTAGGCCAACATTTTCCAGAAAAAGCAGTTGGTGGTCTGAAAGATATAGTCTGGGAGATTGGAGCATGATCCGCCATTTGGGGGAATAGATCTATAGATCGGTCCATATGCGGAACAATTATGTGGTGATAATCAACTTATACCAATAATTTTGAATGTGTAAAAGATTCAAAATGTGTGCATTAAAGAGGCAAAGAAAGGAAACATAGGGAACTATATATATATATATATATATATATATATATATATTACATAAGGTGAACGCCTTCCCATCCAGTGTGTACTGTAGGATAACAAATTTCCATTTTTTCTTGATGACTTAGCCTAAAATTGGAGAGATGTGGAGAGATGTAGGAATCAAAATAACTATACCACACTAGTTAGTAGAAAAAGGGACAGCAAAATGCTGCCCCAGCCAGTCTCTGCACAGCTTCTGATGTTCCACTGCCGATAGGTGCCTTTCTTGCAGAAAAGCTGTGGTGGCATCCAGACATTTTAAATGGGTAAGTACTTTCTTTTTTCTTAATTGTTACCAAATTATGATTGCCACCCACATTACACATCACTGTCCATATACTTATGGACTGCATTGTATAAGCTGTACATAAATGTAAAAAGTCAAAATCAACAATGATAACATGTACACAAAAATATGTACACACCAATCTGTACAAAGATAATAGACACTGTGCAAAATACCTAAACATTTTGGCTTGTGACCTCTCTTTTTTTTTTTTTTTTTTCTTTAATAAACATTTTATTGAAATTTTCAAAGTACAAATACAATCATATCTGAAGGGTAAAGGCATGAGACATTCCAGGCAGTAGGTCTATAAAGGAAAACCCAACACCAGTGTGTTAGGTAAACAGTAAGAATATCCTCTCACACTATTGAAAAATATGTCCGACACTGACTAGTCCAGTCTCGAGTATACAGCATGATTGAATAATAACAACGTATGTTACATGGAATGCCGGGACCACCAGGGTACCCAACTGAGCCATCTTGACAAATAATGTCTCAATTAGGCAATTCGAAGATCAGTAACAACACAAGACACGAAACAGAAAACAGGTGCATGCCTCCAGAGGGGTCCAATCCCTCCCCACCAAATCCAAAGGAAACAAAAGAAAAAAGTTAAGAGTAAAGAGAAGGGCTAGCTACTCCCGGGTCCTCCTCCCCAGTATCAAAATGAGGAATCGTCTTCCCCTTCCCCCTCTTCCAGCAGGGACTCCAAGGCAATTAGCTGTCAACAGCCTCTCCTCCATCCATGAAGTATACCTAACGCAATGGTAAAAGACCGTCTGACGAGCAGTAGGCAGGGATAAAATAAAGGGTTTCCAGAGAGTGACAAAATGAGCACCCAGCATCTCCTTATTGGATAGGGCAAGTGTCCAATGTAATCTGGTGAAGCGAAACAATTTAACCGTTCATTGACGAAGCAGGGGTGTTGGGGTGACAACCAAAGTGCCAAAATGCATTTCAACGCTACCATGACAGCAAAATCAACTAATTTAGTTTGGGAGGTCATTAATTGAGAGGAAGAAGTATAGATCCCAAGGAGGAAAGCTAGAGAAACTAAATCAATAGGAATCCCAATTTTTGTTGTGATATAGTAGAAGATCTTGGACCAAAAAGAAAAGATATGTGGGCATGAATATATCATATGGAGTAAAGTCGCACTGGGAGTTTGACATTTAGGACAAGAGGAAACTGAGGTAAGACCAATGCGATGAGCTACCAAAGGGGTCACGTATATCCTATGCAATAACCTATAAGAGAGGTCATGAAAATAAGCAGATGGAGAGCAGCACAATCTACGCAAAAAGCTGGACTCCAGCAAATCCACCGTTAATGTGGGTATATCTACCAGCCAGCCAGAAGAGCCTACAGGTTTCAAATCCGTATGAGCCATTGTAAAAATAGTTCTATAAATACGGGGAGTTTTGAAAGACACTGCCGAAAGCTTTTTAAATAAGCAGTCTAGCTGATTATTCGTAAGCTGTTTGGATAAAACTGGTAGAAGAGACTGAACATAATGTTTAGCCTGGAAGAAAGCAAAAAGTTGATTAGATGGTAGAGTATATTTAGATTTAAAATCCAGGAAAGAGAACATCTGTTTAGTTAAGGGGTCAAGCAAGTGACCCACCGAAGTTATACCCCGAGAGGCCCAATGAAGAAACCGGACATCGGCCTCCCCACCCTGAAAAGAGGAATTACGAGTGAAGGGTAGAAAAACTGAAATAGATAGTGACTTGAAAAGATGATATTGTATGTATTGCCAGCCCTTCACAGTAGATGCCAGCAAAGGATTAACCACACAAAGAGGGGGAATAGCAGACAAGGGAGAATGCAGAATATAGGAAAGACTCAATGACGGACAAAAACTTTGGTCCCTATCAGTATCCGTATAGACCGTGGTGCCAGAAGCTTGGGAGCAATGCGGGGGAGCAAGGCATGAGAGCAGTGACTGTGTGCCGGGTACTCCTGTGCTGCAGCCGAAGCTGGGATAAAGGTGCTGGTCGTGAAACTAGATTGTTCCACCCCAGTTGAGCCGAGGTGCAACCAGGATAGGAGTACGCTGGGAACCGTGCAGAACCAGGCCAGCTGGACAGGCTGGAAGTCTGGCTGAATGGAAACCAGGAGCAGAGGCCAAGCGGCGTTCAGGAACAGAGCCGATTATCAGAGCCAGGAACTGGAGAGCGAGTAGTCTGGAGCAAGCCAAAGGTCAGGAGCCAGGTATAGGAGACAAGCCGTTGTGAGAGGATAGCCAGTAGTCAGCAACGGGAATCAAATCAAAGCAATGCGGCAGACAAGGAGAGAAGTCAGGACAGGCCAAAGTCAGCAACGGGTATCAATCCAAAGCAATACGGCGACAAGGAGAGAAGTCAGGACAGGCCAAAGTGAGTAATGGGTATCAATCCAAAGCAATGCGGCAAACAAGGAGAGAAGTCAGGAGAGGCCAAAGTCAGCAATGGGTATCAATTCAAAGCAGAGAACACAAAGGCTATAACGCCAAGAAGCTCGTGGAACGGGCACCCTAGACTTGGGTTAGCCCGTTCAAGTAGAGGATAGTGGCCAATGAGAAGGGAAAAGGACGGGGGCTCGTCTGGGATCCGTGCCGGATAGGTGGAGACACATCCAACAGCAAGCTGAGCCGGGCGCGTGAACAGACACCAGAAAGGACTACAGCTGCATCCTGTACATGAGCGACCGGACAGTCTCCGCAACCCGGAAGCAGCCACCGGCACAATACCGAGACAGCCAGTAGCGGACAAGGTGAGAGGTGACACAACCCTACCCCCCTCAACGGGAGGCCCCCGGATGACCAGGCTTAGATGGGAATGCACAATGAAAAGCTCGACGTAGGGCCGGGGCATACAGGTCACAGACAGGAACACAGGAAAGCTCATCCGGGCCATAGCCCTTCCAATCTACGAGGTACTGGAGAGAACATTGAACAAGGCGGGAATACAGGATTTTCCAGACAATGTACTCCACTTGTCCGTCCACAGAAACTGGAGGGGTGTCAGAAGACTGTGGTGAGAATCGGATCCGAACTAGGGACTTGAGAAGGGACACATGGAAGGAATCTGGTATTCGCATGGATGGCGGCAGATCCAAGGCAAACGTCACTGGAGAGATCTGCGAGCGGATTCGGAAAGGTCCGATGTAGAGCGGACCAAACTTGGCGGAAGGCTGCCGAAGGCGTAGGTTCTTGGTGGAAAGCCATACCTCATCACCCACAGCAAACGTGGGACCCCTTTGAGACAGGACTGTGCCGATCCCATGTTCAGAGGCGTCTACTTCAACAGTCAACAATGCCCGGATATTGGAGTACTGGAGCTGTGGTGAAAGCTGTTTTGAGGGCTGCAAAGTCAGCCACGGCCTCTCTGGACCAGTTCCATGTATCGGCTCCTTTCTTAGTTAGAGCAGTCAAAGGTGCCACTAGGGTCAAGTAGCTGCGGATGAACCTCCTATAGTAGTTAGCAAACCCTAGGAATCACTGCACCGCCTTCAAGTCAGCAGTTGAGGCCAATCAGTGACTGCGGAGAGTTTGCTGGGATCCATCCAACTAGGTTATAGGCCCCCCTCATATCCAATTTGGTAAACTAGGAGGCCCCACGAAGCAGATCAAACAGCTCGGGAATGAGAGGCAGTGGGTACTTGTTTTTGATAGTGATGCGGTTCAGGCCGCGGTAGTCCACGCGTGGATGAAGAGAGACAGCTTTCTTGCTCACAAAGAAGAACCCCGCCCCGGCAGGTGATGTGGATGGACGAATGAAGCCTCTGGCTAGGTTCTCTTTGATGTAAGAGGCAAGAGCTTTCATCTCGGGAGGGGATAGCAGAAACGCCCTTCCTCTGGGTGGAGTGGACCCGGGCTGTAGATCAACCGGGCAATCTTAGGGCGGATGCGGAAGAAGACGTTCGGCATGGATTTTAGAGAAGACGTCTCTGAAGTCATGGTAGGCTTCGGGCAAGGTGTCCTGTAGACTCAAGGAAGCAGAGACAGATGGGGGTGGAAAGACCGGTTTCACAGGAAGGCAAGTCAGGAAACAGGACTCGCTCCACTGAGTGAGATCGCCAGTCCTCCAGTCAAAAACCGTTATGTCGCTGAAGCCAGGGGAGTCCCAAGACGACAGGGGCGAAAGGAGAGGATACCAGGTCCAGGATCACATCCTCGGTATGTAGGACCCCGGTAGTGAGTCTGAGGGTCTCTTTGTCCTGTGTGATCTGTCCAGTGCCAAAGGGTCCACTGTCCAGTGTTGACACCAACAGCGGTTTCTTCTTGCGTCTGCAGGGCACACCGTGGGCCCAAGCCCAGGTGCTATCCACGAAAAGCTTGGTGGCACCAGAGTCTACGTAGGCATCAATGATCACAGTTCCGGTGGCCCACTGAATCATTACGGGAAGGAATAATCTTGACCGGCTGTGAGGAGGCTGACGAATCGGGCTTAGCTGACCGCCTCGTGAATCTGCTAAGCTAGTGTCTTTTCCCAGGCGAACGGAACACTGTCGGAGCATGTGGCATGCCTACCTACAATACAGGCACAAACCCAGCGCCCGGCGTCTCCTCCTCGCCTCATCAGTCAGCCGTGTGACACCCCCTATCTCCATCAGTGTCTCTGCCATCGTGTGTTCCTCTACCGGGGCATCGGCTGATGCAGTTCGCCTCCTACTGCGATCACGTTCTAGTTGCCTTTCCTGCAGGCATCTGTCCAAATCCAGACACAGGGAAATGAACTCCTCCAACCCTTCGGGGATATTGCAGAAGGTAAGGGCGTCCTTAAGTCGCTCATTGAGACCACACCGGAATGCAGCCCTCAGGGCCCCCTGGTTCCAGTTGGTCTCATAAGCGAGAGTGCAGAATTCCACCGAGTACTGGCTGACGGATCGAGAGCCCTTTTGTAAGCCCAGAAGCTCTGATTCAGCCGAGGCGCTCCTTCCTGGTACATTGAAGATGGCTTTGAAGGCGTCAGTAAAGGTGTCGGAATCGTCCAACAGGGAAGACTGCTGCTTCATTAGTGGAGACGCCCAGGCCAAAGCTTCCCCTTTGAGGAGAGAAATGATGAAGGAGATCCAGGCGGCGTGCGTGCAGAACGTCTGGGGTAGAGTCCGGAAGTGCAGCTGGCACTGGTTGAGGAATCCTCGGAATTCGACTGGCCGACCTGAAAATGTATCTGTCAAAGGTATTCGGGGAGGCACGTATCCGGAAGGGTGTGCCTCAGGGGCTGTGGCAACCGCAGGAGCAGCAGTGGTCGTAGGCTGTGTAGCTGTGTTACGCAGCATTTCTAACACTGCATCTAGTTTGCGCTCTAAGGTTTGAAGGTGGGTGGCGTGAGAGGACAGCACCTATTCCTGGTGGTCCAACCTGGCCGTGATTCGGGATTCCTCAACCGGATCCATGGCGGGTTTTGGTATGACCCGTTCCAACTGTTACCACCTCGGGGGGTAGGGGCCTGAGTGGTGCCGGCAATGGTACAGAAGCTTGGGAGCGATGCTGGGGAGCGCGGCTTGAGAGCAGTGACGGTGTGCCAGGTACTCCTGTGCTGCAGCCAAAGCTGGGTTAAAGGTGCTAGTTGCAAAACCAGATTGTTCCACCCCAGCTGAGCCGAGGTGCAACCAGGATAGGAGTACGCCAGGAACCGTGCAGAACCAGGCCGGCTGGAAGTCTGCCTGAATGGAAACCAGGAGCAGAGGCCAAGCAGCGGTCAGGAACGGAGCCGATTATCAGAGCCAAGAACTGGAGAGAGAGAGTAGTCTGGAGTAAGCTGAAGGTCAGGAGCCAGGTATAGGAGACAAGCTGTGGTCAGAGGATAGCCAATAGTCAGCAACAGGAATCAAATCAAAGCAATGCGCAGACAAGGAGAGAAGTCAGGACAGGCCAAAGTCAGCAACGGATATCAATCCAAAGCAATGCAGCAGACATGGAGAGAAGTCAGGACAGGCCAAAGTCAGCAACGGGTATCAGTTCAAGGCAGAGAACACAAAGGCTATAACACTAAGAAGCTCGTGGAACTGGCACCCTAGACCTGGGTTAGCCCGTTCAAATAGGGCTCACCTGGGAGCCATGCCGGATAGGCGGTGACACATCCAACAGCAAGCTGAGCCAGGCGCACGCACAGACACCAGAAGGGACGACAGCAGCATCCTGCGCATGCGCGACCGGACAGCCTCTGCAAGCCGGAAGCAACAACTGCCGCAGTAGCGAGACAGCCAGGAGCGGACAAGGTGAGCGGTGACACCTAGCTTCTTCCAGTGGTGTTCTTTGTGGATTTCAACTAGCTTGCTGAGGTAATTTTGGGATGACTATATAGCAGAATGTAAAGGATAGAAGAAGAAAAAAAATCAATACTAGATTACATTACAGATAGTGTTTTCACTGGTTTTATCTAACAGATTCCTTTTGTAGTTTATGATGAAATTAGATAAAACCTTTGATAAATGTATCAGTTGCAACTGGATCCAGGCATGATCTAGGTGCAGGTCTTGTGTATGCCACATTTTTTTTCCATTTAGGCAAACCAGTCCAAATTTTCAAACATGCATGAAGATTGTCTGTGGACTTATGATGTAATTATTCACTCTTGTACCTTTGAAAATATATGTGTAATGTAAGATTGTTAAAGGGACCTTATCACCTAAAAACAATGTTAGTGATTTTCAGAGATCTTTTAAAAAAATTATATTATCCTTTTTTATATATAAAACCAATTTTTGGGTCTTTTTAGATGTATAGATTATCCTAATTAAGGCATGCCATGTAGGCATTTTGTCATTAACTGCCACATACATGAAGGTGGGTCATTCTCTTGAGCTGGAGCACGATGGCAGAAGCGCACATCCATACAGTTTCACATTAATGCAGGGCCTGATAAGGAACATCGCCCCCTGCAGTATGTGCCTGGCAGAACCAGATGTGGTATGTCCAGTACAGGAAGGTTGGTGTTGTACTTTAGGAATAGATGGCTGAGTGCAGGGCAGAGAGGTATAAACAGCCAAGAGCAATAGACAGGTGCTTGGATGCAAGGTACAGGCTGACAGGTGCAAGGATGCCTAGCACAGGAGGGCAGGGGCAAGAATGTCAGGTACAGGCTGGCAGGTGGAAGGATGCCAGCAGTGAAATATACCAGTAAAGAAACAGGAATGGATGAGTTTCTGGTCAGCCCAAACAACGGAACACTGATAGTTCTGGGAAGCTGTCTTAAATACATTAACTCCAATGTGATATAGAGAATCCTGCTGCAAGTCCTCCCAGTGGGAAAGCTGGAAATCCCAGGATGAGAAACCAGCAGGTCCCTAGTTGAAGTCCAGCCAGTAGTAATTGTGGATAATACGTACTAGACCTGGATTAATCACCAATCGAACAGATTTCTTGTAGTTTGCTGTCCTACAAAATGTCATGACGTCCAAATAACAATCATAGAACTGACAGTATTAATTGTCAGTGTGTGAGGAAGGTAGGGCCTGTGAGGCATGCCTTCGGTATCAAAATCTATAATCTAAATAAGTGAAAAACTAGTTCATCTACTGATGTTGGAAGATGGTGTTGGCAGATACATCTGAAATGTTTGAAAGGTACTAGGACTTCTTTTTTCAGGCTAGTAATATTTAAATGGTTGAACTTGATGGACATATGCATTTTTTTCTCAGCATATGATCCATTTTGATTACATTGAAATATTTTGAAACGTTTCAAACATTTTAACTACCAACTGTAGAGGTTTTTAAAAGCATGCATTTCTTAACCCTTTGAGTGCCAGAGGGTACACAACACGTTGCAAAGCATTATGTTGCTTGCCCCTCTGGCACTCAAATGGTTTATGCTTATTCACTCTATAAAGCTGCAGCAAAGATAAAATTATCTAGCAAAGTACACCCTTTATATAATTAGGGAGAGTCAGGTTGGGGCTGCCTACCTGAAGAAGATAGGGGTTCATTAAATGTCTTACATTATAGTAAATCTACATATGCTGTAATATATGTCAAATCAACCTAAACGAATATAAAACATTGTCTGGTATTACTCTTTGTTCACAGTCTATTCTCCGCAAACAGTGTAGAAGAAATATTTGATAATCTGAAGCGAGATGGCTCACCTTTTGCTACACAGCAGCTGCAGGTGAGTTAGCATGTCACAAGTATATTGGTCTGTCTCACTATGGCATGTGTATGTGTGTGTTTGTATGTGTGTGTGTGTGTCTTTCTGTATGGGATGCGTATGTGTGTGTCTCTGTATGGGATGCGTATGTGTGTGTCTCTGTATGGGATCTGTATGTGTGTCTCTGTATGGGATGTGTATGTGTCTGTCTCACTATGGGATGTGTACGTGTAAGTGTGTGTGTGTGCCTCTGTATGAGATGTGTATGTGTGTGTCTCTATGGGATGTGTATGTGTCTGTCTCATTACGGGATGTGTACATGTGTGTGTCACTATGGCATGTATATGTGTGTGTCTCACTATGGGATGTGTGTGTGTGTCACACTATGGGATGTATATGTGTGTGTCTCACTATAGCTGTATGTGTGTCTCAGTATGGGATGTGTGGCAGTTCAAGTCAGCTGGGCGGGGATGGAGGGCTAAAACAGGACGTGATCACATGCATTTTACAGAACTTACATAAACAAAAACAGACGGGCAACGCCATCCCACACGGCTAGTGTTAACTAAAAGTCCAGCAGATGTATAGTTTAGGAAATATTCACACTTTTATTTCTGGGCAAAGTGAAACTGGTATGGCACAAAGCTTAATTAGCATATGAAACATCATTGAACCATTCATTAGCACATGACACATCACTGAAGATCTTAATTAGCATATGAAAAGTCACTCGGACCACACAGGTATCACAATTAGCATACTTTAGCATATGGTCATAAGTTTGAATATCTCCTTAATTGTACATTTGCTGGTGACAAGAATACCCTATAGTAGTATCAGACAGCTCTCAAAAACCCTTAGGTCACAAATTCTAAACGGATAAGAGATAAGAAAAAAATGTGAATGAAATATAGGAAATGTGTGTATAAATTAAGGTAAAACGCTACTATTTCCTGTTGGTAGGAGTGTGTACCCTACCACTAATCGAAAATTAGTGATTCAGCGCTTCCAATTCTCCTAATCACAAAGCCATATAATAAAATTCAAAAGCAAACTGTAACAGCTTTGATTCTATAATAATAATAATAATAATAATATTAAAAAAGGATATATCTCATGCAGCCAGATCTCAATTTGGCTACTGGAAACAGGCAAGGTAGAGCGTCTATATGAATGTCAGTTTCTCTTTTATTCTCAGATCCACTTTTGACTTGCAGCTTCTCTTATGGGTTGTTGGAATAAACCCTATTTTCCAGTCTTCCACTCGAAAAACCTGATGCACCCAAAAGTAATTTCATATAATCGTATATGTATTTATGAGGACTATTGTATACGGACATTATATTTTTCCATCATATGTAATAGAATTTGTATATGTATAGTGTTGATTTTAGCAATATATTGTATTTTATAAGGGTACCCTCTTGTTTATATGTACAATACTTTTTATAATAGATTGATGATTTAATTTTGATATAGTGCTCTTTCCTTTACGCCCATTGTATTGGATATATCGTTTTGCTGCTAGTCGATTAGTGGTAGGTAAAAAGAAGAAAGAACAGCGCACTGTCCCTCTAAGTGTTATCTGCATTCAATGTAAATAGCTCTTATAACCCTCGCCCCCTTCAATGTGGGTACTCACTTTTATTAGAGGCTTCTTCTGCCTCTAAGATATGCACCTTTGCTGGATCAGACCTCCAGCCTTGGTCAATTTCCAAGAGGTTCAACTTCTCCCCCTTCGTATTACTGCTTACCTCCTTAGAATTCTCTTATATTAAAAGTTTTAGGCTTAGAGAGCATAGAAAGTTCTGATTCACAAAGATTTAAAAGAGAGGCGTATTGGATTTTTCATTTAGGTACGCTGACCCCTAAAGGGTTAAATGAGGAAATTGAGTTGGCTAGTTTTCTATAAACACAGGTGTCCCCTATAAATATAGGATGTAGAATATGGATATTTCGTGCTATATTAACAACTATTAATATATATATGTGTATACTACGAAAAAGTTCGATTTTTCCTCCCCCTTCTTCTCTTTTGTTTTATATTTTGAAAGCTGTTTTATGTCGAATTGGCTTCTACACAATAAAACATGGAATAGGGTTTTATGGGTAAAAATAGTGGGAGACGTTGTTAGGTTTATTTCTTCTTTTCCCTTTTTTTAAGGGGTGTATGCAAGTCCTGGGATGTGGGTGGGGGAGTTTTTATGGGCTGTCAATGGTACGTGCCAAAGATTGGGAAAATTTATACATATTTTTTTGACTTGCCGTGTAGTTCATGGGTAGATCGAGATACGTCTGTTATGTGACGTAATTCCGGTACTTGGAACGCAAAACTTTTTAGATAGTACCGGAAGTATCTATATGGATGTGATGGGTAGAAGTGGAAGTGAGGGTAGAGACGTCCGTTATGTGACGTAATTCCGGTGCTTGGAACGCAGGATGTTTGGATAGCACCGGAAGTATTTGTATGGACGTGATAGACAGAAGCGGAAGTAAAGGTAGAGACAGTTCGAAAATGAAATCTTTACTGTGCCGGTTAACTATAAAAGTTTGGACTACCAGGTATGTGTATGATGCCCCTGATGAAGCATTAGAGAATTGCGAAAAGTGTTGGGCTGGTAGATTAATTACTACAATATTGAGATTTATATTTATCTTTTATTTTTTACTTGATGGTTACATGTTGTATATTGATTTATAACGCAATAAATTATTTTTTAAACTACCATCCAATTCCCCGGATACTTGCTGGGATATCTTAGGTCACTTCAAGTGTGACTTGATCATTAGATTCCTTAGAGATTTCTCTATATACTAATGATTGGAATATTTAATATAAGAGAATTCTATGGAGGTAAGCAGTAATACGAAGGGGGAGAAGTTGAACCTCTTGGAAATTGACCAAGGCTGGAGGTCTGATCCAGCAAAGGTGCACATCTTAGAGGCAGAAGAAGCCTCTAATAAAAGTGAGTACCCACATTGAAGGGGGCGAGGGTTATAAGAGCTATTTACATTGAATGCAGATAACACTTAGAGGGACAGTGCGCTGTTCTTTCTTCTTTTTACCTACCACTAATCGACTAGCAGCAAAACGATATATCCAATACAATGGGCGTAAAGGAAAGAGCACTATATCAAAATTAAATCATCAATCTATTATAAAAAGTATTGTACATATAAACAAGAGGTTACCCTTATAAAATACAATATATTGCTAAAATCAACACTATACATATACAAATTCTATTACATATGATGGAAAAATATAATGTCCGTATACAATAGTCCTCATAAATACATATACGATTATATGAAATATGAATATGAAATGTAGCTGAAGTAAATGATGGTGTAGATAGCTGTGAGAGTATGATGAAATATGCAGGTATGAGCCAGCCTTATTGCCTGATAGTATATATGTCCACTCCTGACTTGGTACTGTAATTCCAAATAGATGTACTGAAGAATGGGGTCTTAAAGTGGGCAGATGCTTTCTCTACCTACACATTGTAGGGAGTCTCACGACTGAATAGATGTATCCCCGTGCTCCTTAGCAAATGGTTATATCTTTGTCGAGTCTTCTAGAACTGTTCCTCTGATATCCTGGGAATTTGGGTATGTAGCAAGCAGAGCATGTTTCTACCTACACTGGGTAGGTGGTCTCCAGACTGAATAGACGTGTCCTCTTAATTCCTGGTGCCTTGTGGGCAGGAAGCAGAAAGCAACCGGTTTTCACCAGATTTGAAATGCTATATAGAAAACAGTCTTGTGTAGCACTCAGTGGAAGGCAAACAGCTAGCACAACGTCTATATAAAATACGGACATATAATATGGAATAGAGTGCAATATTCCAACTCGTTTTGTGTATGCTATGACACAGATTCCATACTATACCCAGAAGAGGTGTCATGGCGTACACAAAATGTGCTGGAATTTGAGTTGGTGTACTGCACTCTATTCCATATTATATGTGGACATTTTTCAGAACACTGGAGAGTGCTGCTTTTGAAAAAGCTGGAGAGCCATGATTTCCTGTCTGACACTTGTCAAACATTTTCTATTGTCATTGCACAGGCTTTGCAGAGGCTGGTTTCTCCTCTCTTCTTGCCAGTGTAACCCCTTGCAGTCAGATATGTGTGTTTTTGGTATTCCTATATACTTTCTCATACTTTATCTATTATTTGGGCTACTTTTTTACTACATTGGGGGGTTGTTTTCTGAACATGTCAGATCCCAAGGGACACATGGAGAAATCCAAAAACAAGGACTCTAGACACCTTACATTCCTCTTGCGCTGTGGCCAATACTAACCCCCTCAGGTGCCCTCCACTGCAGTTAAGACTCTGATTTCTTCAGTTGCCTCTATCCCTTCCTGTATTCATGTGGTCCTTCATTTCTTGTGCCTCATGCACCCTAAGTCATGTTAGTCCCATTCGGGGGTCTTTCACAATTGGTTGGAGATATCTTTGCATCTCAGGAACAGACTGATGGGGATGATATTGATTCCTCCTTATCCTTTGGGAATGACTTTGAGGCGGGCTCTAAACCCCTAGGCCTTTGAGACTCATTAGGTCCTTGAGGGCTCTGATCTGTGGTCCACTTCTCCAGAGTCAAAATTAGATACACATTCTCCCCATCAGGCTCTCCTGTAAGAGTGGAAATCACCTGATAGATGGCTATTCCTTAACAAGTGCATCTCCAATCTCTGTAATTGAAATATAAAATTAATGATTCAAGTTCAAAATAATAAGGGAAGTGTATTTTAATGCAGAACTTTCATTCAAATTAAAGTGCCCCCAAATCATTATTCACATAGCGATACGCATGTCAATACTTGTATTATCCTGAATAAGTCCAGCATTATTGAGAAATCCAACTTGTTCGGAGACTCGTCGGCAGGCATATTGCTGTAGAGACATCTGTGCGCCTGTGCGGTCAGTCCCTTCCTGTACTGTAAGGTACAATGCAACTTCCCTCGCCAACCCTAGAGGAGACCGGGATGGACAGCACAGACTCACAGATGCCTCTTCGGCAAGATGCCTGCTGGTGAGTTGTCAAACAAGTTGAATTTCTTAATAATGCCAGCCTTATTTAGGATAATACAGGTATTGATATGTGTATCACTGTGAATAATGATCTGGGAGGAACTTTAATTTGAACAAGTTGGATTTCTCAACAATGTCGGACTTATTCAGGATAACAGAAGTATTGAAATGTGTATCGATATGTGAATAATGATTTGGGGGGTACTTTAAATTGAACAAGTTGGATTTCTCAATAATGCCAGACTTATTCAGGATAATACAAGTATTGACATGCGTATTGCTATGTGAATAATGATTTGGGGGACACTTTAATTTGAATAAAAATTACCCTTTAAGAAAATGTTGTTGGGAAAAGGGTCATAACTAGAAAAAAGTCCCAATAAAAAACAAATATGATGCAAGGTTTTAAGAGTGGTAGAGTTATAAGAAGTATGTTCCCAGTGGATTTCTACAAATTATATAGAATGTAATATAGAAGGGAATGATTGATTGACAGATAAGAGGATACATAAAGAGGGAAGGGCCTTGCTGTCTGTATCCCCGATGTAGTGTACAGATGCACAAAATACCCATTTGTTCTTACAGATCACCTTTAGCTATTATCTGTCCTAGTTTCATCCGCCCTTCATCTGTGCTGTATTCTAGTGCTTGGATACATTCCCTCTACCCCTACTCTAACTGGTAATTTTGATTAATCCTTTGTGACCTAAAGACTCCAATGATAGTGTGTATCTGGACTATTCCCAGGCCCCGGAGTTGGCATGAAAGTAGAATAACGAGACCGCCATGTTCCAGAGAATTAAAGATTTACAAGACAGAGGAGAGTGAGGGATGCCAAATACCAGCTGGGAACGGACATGTGACATATGGTTCATAGGATTGGGAGTCAGATAAGTGTAGTGTTTGGGGAGAATATTGTAAATATAATTGCTTGTTTTGAAGCTACAAATCAATAATTCTTTTAGATGTGGTTCTTGCACTTCTTTTCTCCACTATGGTATTATGTACCCAAACACCATGCCTTTTTTAAAACCAACAAAGATGTTTTCACAAAATTAACCACCAGTGTGGGACATATACTAAGCCTTCTTCAAGCAGATATGGGCAGATTGGCCTGCATCTGTGCTCAAAGGAGGCTGCATTCGCTTTTTTTTGCCTATGTACAAAGGTTATCTGCCTGAAAATTTAGCCTTTACATTTGCCTCAAACCTGTCCACTCCTGAGAAGGACAGGTAGGCATGCCAAGGTAAGCTGACATCATCAGTCTGAACCCATGTTCATTGCTGATAGTACATAGGTGCTGAGAATATATGCAAGCTATATGACTTTTGCTTTCCTCTGGCTCAATAGGGGTATTTTATCATGGGCTGGACATGATGGACGTGTGTCTTCTTTCAGCCTAGTCAACTATGTTACTATGTTACTTTCTCAACACCAGAGTTTCTCAACTGTGGCCCTCAGGTACACCTAACAATGCACATTTCCAATATTCTCTGACTGATCTGTGGCTCTGTTATTCTGATTAGCTCACATGTGCTTTCAAACACCTGTACTGATAGGAGTACTTGAGGACCATGGTTAATAAACTCTGCTTTAAAATGAGTTGGAGACCTGTCTAGCTTTCAGGGGTTAAAGTGATAACTCTGTTTAAAAAAATATGTATTTATCTTTCTTCCTGTTTGAGCCACAGGAGCCATTGGGTAAAGTATCCTCCCACCAAGGGCAGGGCACTAGCAAAAAAAAGCTCTCAGTATGTAGTCCTCCCTCCCTACTCCATTTTACCCCCTCCAGACATGGTCATTTTCGGAACTGACCTCACTGGAGCCTGTTAGGGCAAATATTCTCTATTTTTTATTTTTATTTCTCATATGAGGCCGCTCAGTCTGCCATTAGGGGACTCCTATTCCTTGTTCTTCCCGAATGGATATGAACCAGGGAGCAGACTTGTATAAGACCTGTGTTCTGACAGAGAATTTCTTTCAGAACTATACTTAGTCACTCTCCTCTCATCCTTCTTTATTTCATAGGATCCTGCACAGGTCCTGTGAGTATGCCCCTTTGTCTGTTTGTCTGTCTATCTATAGACACAATCTGAAGTATGCTGTTTCTTGCTGTACTTGGAACTCTGTCCCTTTAAAACTGTTTTTTCTTCCCAACCTGGTCACTGTATTTGCCCATTCATGTATGTCTAGCTTTTTTTAAAATTTATTTTACTTTTTTTCTACTTTTTACACAGTAATGGAATGTGGTACCTTTAAGTAACAGGCACTAGCAGCCACCATCTTGGATGTGGTATCGTCTGTGCAGTGCCTGGCAGCAGTCTGTGGGAAGGAGCTGATGGGGCTACACAAGCGTAACAGGGAATATGCTCATGGTGACACAGCATCATTTTCATCAAAGATTCCCAGGCCTCGGGGAAAGGAAGGGAAGGTGTTATGCTTCTCCCCTTCACTTTCTCTTCAGTGAAGCAATCTGAGGCATCTGCTCTTCAGCTCTTTATCTGGGGGTGGGGTGTAACTGAATCTCCCTTCTAGCTCCTTATGGTTAACCCTATATTTCTCTTTTGGGGGGTCTCCTGGCTATGTTTGAGCACAAGGGAGACATAGGAAAATTTATGACCACCAGGAGTTCAGGGGTTTCTTCAGTAACCCTTTGTTCCTCTTGCTAGTCTAGTCCTCCCAGGGATTTTGCCAGTGTATTATATCCCTATTGTTCTGTGGATCCTATGTAGAAACTTTGGGCTCCTCTTCCTCTGAAATGGAGCCTGCATATGTTAAATCCCTTATTTCCACTAGAGCTATGATTCCTTCATCTATTAAGGGGGAGTTCCTTGAGTACTGCAACCAGAACCAACATGTTCCCTCCAAAAGACTGCTTATTCTTGTTTAGGGGATTCCTCTCTTGAAAAAGGGGAAACTGTGGTGGAGGAGATATTGCTTCTTCATTTAACTTGGGGGTCTATTTGAGGAGGTCCCTGGGACCTTATTCAGGTGGTTTTGGAGATTTTCAAGGTTTCTGAGGCCTCAGATTTGAGTTTCTCATCTCCAAATATCTTTAATATGTGCAAAAGGAATGTGGTACTTTTTTCTCCCTATCATTACCTTGAAGAGTGGCAGCTGCTTTTAAAGAATCTATTTCTCAGTGTTTTTTCTCTCTTATTTCCCTTCTCCTGCTCTTCTCCTGCTTTGCTACCACAGTGTGCTACTACCCCGGCACTTGACCCTCTTATTTCTCTCCTTTCTAACAACACAACATTTCTGATTGCAGATACAGGTACATCAAGGATCAGGTGGATAAACACCTGTGTTCTCTTCATAAGAATAATTTTATGGCCTCAGGGGCCATCTTATGTCCAGTCTTCGCTACTGCATGATTGACGAGAGCCATGCTATGGCTGTATTTGAAATTTCCCATTTCGTTGGCAAGTCTTTTGCGGTTTTTGTTGCAACGAGACATACCGTTTGGTTGAAGATTTGGTTGGTCCACCAGACTTCTAAGACATCTTTAGTCTGTCTCCTTCTTTTGTAGGCAGTGAGTTGTTAGGCACAGAATTAAGGAAAGTTATTAGCCATGCTACTTCGAGCAAAAGTGCTCCGTTGCTTCAGGTTACCCCCAGAATGACTCCTTTCCAAAGAAAATGCATGGTATTCATTTCCCCCTCCAGTAGGAGTATGAACCCAGAGCTTCCTATCCTGAAACCCAAGAAGATATGGGCAGGCAAGAATCTCACCAAAAGCCAGCTGTTGACAAGTCTACCTCTGCATGGCTCGCAGGGGTTGTGTCCACCTCAGTCAGTTGGAAGTCATCTGCTTTTCTTTCACAATATATGAAATGTCTCTCCATGGAAGAATGGTGGTTGTTACTGGTGGTTTCAGAAGATTGTCACATAGATTTCAGATCTCTTCTCCCTCTTGATCCTCTGCGGAGCCATTTATTATTAGAAGCAGTTCCTTCCCTGATGGATGTGGTTCTTCCTCAGGAGAGATCTATAGGATTCTATTCCAATCTTTTCATAGTCCCCAAAAAGGACTGCAGCAGTTGTCCTGTCCTGGACTTAAAGCATCACAGTTGCTTTATTCATGCACCTTGGTTCAAGTTTGAATATGTTTCTTGGTTTGTGTATAGGTGTCATTTGGCACCTGAGGTACATGATTGTCTTCTGGTTAGTTTCTGGTGGGACTAGTTTGTGTTTGTGGGATTTTTCACTCCCTCCCTGTAGCCTTGATGGGATAGTTTTGTTATTTCTCAATGGCTCCTATGTTCTACGGGGGACAAAAGAGAAAAGGGGATTTTTTTTGTACTTGCCAATAAATCCTTTTCTGTTAGTTCATGTGGAATGCAGGACTTCCCTTCCAGAGGGAAACAAGTTCTTTAAGTTCTAGGCAAGGGGGTCCTTTGGGTTCTCTGGTTAAAGCGATCACTTTCTTGCCATATGTCTTTTTTGATCTTTTGTATACTCTACTGAGCATAGGTGGTGGGAGTAAAGTGGAGTAGGGAGGGAGTTTTCACCACCAGGGAGTTATTCTTTTTTATTTTTTTTTATACAAGTGACCTGCCATTCTGTGGGAGAATACTTTACCCTATGGATTCTGTGTTCCACATGGACTAAGAGAAAATGATTTATTGGTAAGTATACAAACAAACCTTTATTTGTTCCCTTTGGTGCAGTAGTTTTGCCTTTCCTTCATTGAAGATTGCCTCTTTTGAATTTATATGTATCCCCCCATTGAACGTTTTCCCATTAGGTGCAGTAGGTAGTTGCCTAGAGAACCAAAGTTTGGGTGAGTCAACCCTGTGGTGACCTCTCTCACATTCCGAGTTATCTGTGGAATATTCCCAATGTCCCTGCCCCAATCCCTATCTCCTGTTTTGTTTACAATTACATACTCTTACTGTCTATTATTTAACCACTTGTATGCTAAAGAGGTCTTCAAAACACTGCAGAACAATACGTTGGAGACATGCCTGGCAAATTGAGGCTTCTCCTTGTTTTCTGTAACCTAAGGGAATTTTCTGTGCCAGACAACAGTGGATCTTTCTGGGACGGGGCCATGTGAAGTGTGAGGTTGGGGCAAAGGGCACTCAGGATGTCTTGTCTTTGGGAGCCTGAGCTGTAAGTCTACCCCTGTATGTATGCCCCATCGTTCCAGTTTCTAGACCTTTTTCTTTTCAATCAAATATTATTGGTAAGTTTGCAAATAACCTAATCAGCAAGTGTACCAGTATAAATTACAAATAGTTCAGTGAAACTTTAGACTTTCCTGTCTCACAAAGAACTGAAAGTTTGACATAATATGACACCGTTTGTAGTGTTATTATTAAAAACTGGCAGGATGCATTATTTCAAGAGATATGCCTAGGGGTTGTTCATTGTGGCGCTCATCTGTAAGGTTCTGTTTAGAGTGCATGAAATGTTCTTCCGTGGTTTTCAAGTTAATAGACGTTTGTTCAAACTAAACAAGTTTTTCCATAAAATCTGTTTACAAGTCAAATCGGGCATTTATATTAAAATGTATTTTCCCTCCCAAGTAGTAGTTAAGCAGTGGATTCCCCTTAAAGGAGCAGTAAACTTTTTTTTTTATGAAAACATTAATGTTTTCTGCTGAGTAAAACAAGGGCACTCCCACCACTGTCAGTTGTTTTATTCAAAACTTATAGCATTTCAAATAATCAGGAAGTGAATTTACTTCCTGGATGTTCTAACTGACAGTATGACTGTTTCTACCATATTCTATGGAGAACTGTAAGTCACTTGCTTTCCTCTCCATTAGAATCAGAATAACAGAATAACTAATTGGAATTTGACCACTAGAGGGCATTGCTAATGTAAAAAAAAAAAACACGGGTTTAAACTGTAATAGCACTGGAAATATGCATCTCTCAGCAGTGCGAGTACCCTTATTTTAATCCACAGGAAAAGCCTTAAAATATATATTTTTTCATAAAAAACCTTTACTGCTCCTTTAAGTATCGCTTTGATTTTATTCAGCAAGTCGGCACAAGTGACTGTGGGGAGTCTGATAGTGACCTTTCCACTCTTGAACTGGTCAATTTCAGACCCTGGCAGTGCCCACAGCGCTCCCGCAGGAATACTGTGAGCAAAAAATACATGACGTGCCATGACAGTCATCAGTCCTTTTTGCCAAGGACACCGGTGAGTACTGGCACGTCACCGGTCATTAAGGGGTTAAACATATGGGGTTCTGAATATATTTGGAGCTATGTTTGTCAGATGCACTAATTGTGTACACATCATTACAGGAAAACTTAAGAAAATGTGTTTTTTCAATTTGTGTATCTGTTTATATTATAAACAAACTAAATGATGGGTAATACATATAAATATGATTGCACTGAGAATATATAAACAAAAAGGTGGCCACCAACAGTTAAATGTTTAGGGAGTGTATTAATGATAGAGCTTGGAAATGTATGATGATAAAATGAAGAACAGCTTTTTTGTGTAGAAGTTGGTTCAAGCATTGTTAACAGTGCATGTTTCCAGGATATTACTGATTCATTACAGGTAGAGCAATTAAAATGACTGAGCCACAGATTGATCCACCTGTACTCAAACAGAGTGATCCTGAAAACAGCAGTTAGCCACATTATATGGCTGTAGTTGCCTAACCCCTGTCCTACTTTACACAAACAAATACAGCTATTGTGAATACCCAACTCAAATGAACAATAGCCTTTCTGACTTTAGCCATAACATTGTGTGTGTGTGTGTGTATATATACACACACTAATCCTTAAATTTGGAGCACTCGCAAGACTTAATGAAACAATAGTTTTATTATGATGTGTAGTACTGGATCCAGCCGTACACACCACAATAAATCTATTGTGTGGTTAACATTTCAAGCACTCTTAGGGCTTAAAAATTACAATTGTTTATTGTGTGTAAAATATCAACATTTCTGTCCTTAAACGGATCTCTATCTGGAGATGCATGGTGCTTTTTTGGAGATGTCACTTAGGGTCAAGTCATCTCCAGTCAGAGCACTTTTGATGCACATTGGGTAAGTACGGTTCTTTCTTGAGGTTATAAACATAATTAATTCTGTGCATGTGTAAGCATATATTAGTAAAGATCCATTTAAGGATCTAAACATCTATGTTTTTTCCACACAGTAAATTATTGTGGTTTATAAGCCCTGTGAGTGCTCCAGTTTTATGACACATACAGTGGCTGGACTGTGGTCTGGGCAGGATCAGTATGCAGTGATTCAGGATATTTCTTATCTGTGTATGGTACTTATGAGCTAAAAGAGACTGCATCCTGGGCACCTCTGACAATTAATTTGTATATGCAAATAATCATTGGTCTGGGATTTCTAGTGTTACAGGTGAACCTAGATATTGGCCACTTGCTTACTAGTGTCTAGAGAGAACAGCTGCACCTCACTGACAAGGCCCAAGGAGATCAAAACCTCTGTCTGGAGTTAGCTGCTTCTCTTATTCAAAGACAAACTTCCTGACACTTTGGGGTTGGACTGTCTTCTGGAGATGATCAGCATAATGTGCTTTAAGGGATAGTAATACTTTATTATTACTATACCTCATAATGTAGATATTTGCAAAATAATTTATCTTAATGGTTTGAGAGATAACCGAAGGCAAAGTTCCCCCCTCCCTCCCCCTTCCCTGAAGTCAGCGTTGTACTGACTGCAGGGGAAGTCTGTCGTACGACAGGCTTGCGGCTCTTCAGCAGAGCCGAGATCGCATTAGTGAAAAAGAATTATTTCACTTGGTTTGCAAGCACATGTAGAAGACCGTTTCAGTGAAATAATTATTTTTCAGTAACGCAATCGCGGCTCTGCTGCATAGCCACCTGATGAAAGTCAGACCAGATATCCCTGTAGTCAGTACAATGCTGACTTCAGGGAAGGGGGAGGGAGGGGGGAACTTTGCCTTCGGTTATCTCTCAAACCATAAAGGTTTGAGAGATGAACCTGGGGCTATTAAATTATTTTGCAAATATCTACAATATGGGGGATAGTAATAATAAAGTATTACTATCCCTTTAAGGATATTTCTTCTCTGTGTTTGGAATTGTGAGATAAAACAGATTGCATCGTGGGTAGGATAAGGTCCTCTGCACCCTGCTACATACCCTGGCAAGCTTAGTTTCTAGCTGAGCAATTCGGACCATACTTTGTATAGACAGACAGACAGATAGATAGACAGACAGACAGATAATTGGATGCACTCACTGTAAGCGAGGTAAATGACCTGTGTGCAGAATAGAAGTCTAGTAAATACATCACAGTGTATTTGTGCATATAATAATAATTCTCTGTCGTCCAATACAGGTTACTGGTAACTTTGGGTAGGCGATCCACCCCTTTAATTAGGCAGGAACAATTCTAGAATTGTATGCAGGGGTGGAGCCTACCTTCCCATCTTGGCTGCAGCTAGCCAACCAGCTCCAGTAAGATTTGTTCCTTGGTGAAGGCACAGGCAAGTGAACAGTTCTGCTATAGTTTTAGAAAAAAAAATATTTTTCTGTTAGAAATGAAATACCACCATTAGGCAGATTACTATAACTGACAATGCCCTTAAATGTGGCTAGCTCAGTAACCAGGTGCGTTTTGTGGACCTTAAGCCCTGGGGGGAAAATCTTGGGTACAAGTTCTTTCCTCAGGAGTTGCCCACAGAGGCTTCTTCTTACACATGGTAGTCTGAAGAAGGAAGATCTGCAGGAAAGGTGAGCAACCCTTTAAGTGCTGCAGGTCCACATGTCCCACAGTGCCCCTCGGCACAAGGGTTTTTCCTTTGGAGTTCCTATTGCACACTCCTGCACTCATTGGGTTTATCTGTATATGTGTTGGGTGTTTTGGAGAAGGTTTATGTGGTAACTTAACCCTTTAGCTGCTGGTTTTGCATCTTTGGTTTTCTTTGGCACTTTCCCTACTGGGTTCAGTGTTTTTTTGGGTCTTCTAACTATTGCGTCTTGGATCAAGTCCACTATTCGTAAGCCTGCTCCTTTTCGGGTCACGGCTCATTCTACTAGATCTATTGGGGCTTCTTGAACTTGCAAGAATCAGGCCTCCGCTGATCAGTTGTGCAAGGCTGCCACTTGGTCATCTGGGCACACCTTTTCGAAGCACTACCGTGTTGATGTGCTGGCATCGGCTGATGCCAGTTTTGGGAGGAGGATCCTGGAGGCAGTCTTGCCTGTCTAGGATCTTCTTCGGTTCTTTGGTGCTTCCTTCACTTTTGAACCCTGTTGGCGCTAGTTCAGTGTGCTGTGTAACAGTTCTTGGGGTGTTGTTACCCCTGTTCAGTGTCCGTTGACACTTCATTTGTTTTGTTGGGCTATCTCTGATCTGATGGTTCATATCTGCTCTGGTGACTTTGGAGGTCTTGCGTCTGGTCCTTGCCTTACTTCCCCCTCTGGGAAACTCAGTGGTTGGACATCACAAAGTTACCACTAACCTGTTTTGAACGACAGAGAAAAGAGGATTTTAGTCTTACCTATTAAATCCTTTTCTCTTAGTCCATACAGGTTACTGGTCTCCCACCCTGTCAAGGGACCATGCTTAGCTTGCCTGTAGCAGACCGTGGGGGTCCTTTGGGGTCATGCTCACAGGAGTCTTCTTTTCCTTCTACTATCTAGTCAATAGTTAGCGTCTCAAATCTTTCTGGAGCTGGTTGGCTAACTGCAGCCAAGGAGGGAAGGTAGGCTCCACCCCCTGCATACAATTCTAGAATTGTTCCTGCCTAATTAAAGGGGCGGATTGCCTACCCAAAGTTACCAGTAACCTGTATGGACTAAGAGAAAAAGATTTACCAGGTAGGAATAAAATCCTCTTTTCTTTACCTGCAGCCATTGTCAGTCCACTGCAGGATGACTGCCTTCACAGTCAGCCAAGCTAAGGGTATGCACCATAATCTGCCACACTGGTTCAGTGCTTTGGGGTCTTTCCTATCTGTTATCCACTAACGCTGACATATAGCCCTGACACCTATCATATAGGCCTGGCTCCCGTCTTCTGTCATCTTCTTCATTGCTTCCATATCTACCAAATAGCTCTAAGGATATAAATGGAACATAATTTTCAATGCAGGCCCTCATGGGCCATGTATCAGGTAGGTCCTCCCTCTACACCTATTTTGTTTGTTTTTTTGTCTTGTTGTATTTCCGTTGTTTTTAGTTGCATTACACTGGGACCCACAAGAAATAAAAACATCAAAATGATATTGAAAGGGTTCCCACTGACACGTTTATTATACCATCTTTCTTCAGAGAATGTCTGTTTTTAATTTAGATAGGGTCTTTATAGGTGTATTAGAGTAGGACTTACCGCAAAGTGAGATACCTTGGCGTGGTGGTAAGCTTACACACGGATTGGCCAATTTGTGGGACGAAATTCTCACTTATTTTCACTTAGATTTACTAAGAGTTATTACATATGCTAAATACAGGGCACTTAAGTTCACAGTATATAGAGGAGCGCAGGACTGTCTTTTTTGTAAATAGCTCTATTATCTTCATCCTAAACCCTACACCTTTATCTAGCACTGTCAACTACTTTCATGCCCTACAATCCCTACCTAGCACTTTCATCTACTTACAAGCTTGCTCCTCCACTATCTAAAACTGTTATGTATTTCATAACTGCCATCACCTCTAGCTATCTTTAACACCTATTTTCTAAACCCTGCAACCCCTATCTAGTTTTGTCATCTCAAACCAGAGAGTATAGAAGCTGGAGTTGGTACCCCTCAATGTGACTATCTGGCCCTTAAAAAATATATATGCGAATGACTGCATCAAAAGAAAACATATACAGATATTAACCAAAATACAAGGAGTGTAAATATCTTTAATATTTATTACAGATATATACTGGTCATAAAAAATATATACTGACTGGACATATATATATAGGGCAAAAATCCTAAAGGTCTTATCAACTAAATCTAATAACGCCAATGGTATAAAATATCATATATATATATATATATATATATAAGAGAGAGGCTCATTGCATAATGTATGTCTCCTCAGGAGACACACACACACCCAGGGGTGGCAGTAAGGAGGAGTTACTGCTCCTATTGGGTGATTCAGTGGGGGCGTGATTTTCACAGGAGTTGCAGTACTGCTACTTATGTGAAAATCATTCAGGGAGTTGGCCCGCCTCCACCCTCCAGCCCGCCCACCACTATCCAACTGAGGGAAAAAACAAAATGGCTGCCACTTGCTCCTACACCACCCTAATATGCACATACCCCACTCCCACAGCACCAAACACACACACAGCACCAAACACATACACGCCAAACAAACACAGCATCAAACACACACACACACACAGCAACCAAACACAGCATCAAACACACACACACAGCACCAAACATAGCATCAAACACACACACAGCATCAAACACACACACACAGCATCAAACACACACACACAGCATCAAACACACACACAGCACCAATCATAGCATCCAACACACACACATACACACACAGCATCAACCACAAACACACACACTGTAACGGTTTTCAGTACACTCAGAGGCAAGCTGTTTGGTAAAACACAGTTTTATTGAAACCAGACAGAATAAAGTAACCCTCGCTGGTCCAGCAATAGTTAACACGTAATACTGACACAGGACAGGTTACAGAATAACATTAACCCACACGGGTCCAGTACATATATCTGAGAGCAAAATATATATTACTGACACAGGTCAGGTTACAGTTCGTGTGAATCAGTGAGACAATGATATGAAGGTGCTATTAGGCCGGGAGGCTGATAGGCCCTAATACCAGTAGGCCCAAGAAACACACTCTACTGGAGAGTGACACAATAGCGATTTTGCCACAATGGGTGAGCGAGGCCCTGAAGGAATCACGGACTACCAGACAACACAGTATCACTGTACCCGGAGGAGCAGTGTAATGCCAAACCGAACCTGCAGGAACTGCGGCCCAAGGATAACTGCACCAGACGGCAAGGGTTAACGAACACTCAGGCTCGATGGCAACTGCCAGGTGGTAGAGACAAACTGAGGCACCCAGGAGACCAGCCTCAGTAGGAGTGCAGTAACAAGCCAAGCGTACAGTGTGCAACCGGGAATAGCTCCTACCCGGGGGTATGGAGATACAAGGTACAGTAGCGGAAATGGGTCAGAGTAGCTGAACAACTAGAACAGCAATTGAGGCAACCAGCCGGGTCTTAGCAAGACCTGGACAGAGCACCGGAAAGTTCCCCCAACCAGATAACCGGACGAGGTAGTGAACCGGGCCTGAGTCACACAGAGCAGGAGTCTCAGCCAATCCGGGTAAATACACAGAGCAGGAACGTCCTCCAAACCTGGTCAGTACACTGAGCAGGAACGTCAGCAAATCGGGGTCGATACACAGAACAGGAACGTCAGCCAGGCCGGGTCGGTACACAGAGCAGGAACGTCAGCCAATCCGGGTCGGTACACAGAGCAGGAACGTCAGCCAATCCAAGTCTGTACACGGAGCAGGAACGTCAGCCAGGCCGGGTCGGTACACAAAACAGGAACGTCAGCCAATCTGGGTCGGTACACAGAGCAGGAACGGAATCAGGCAGAGTAGTCAGGCAGTCCGGGTCATACACAGGATTCACACGAGATAGATAGCAAGCACTAAGCAACGGGAACACCACGAAAGGGCCCTGCAGAAGTGACAGGGCTCAGTACTTAAAGGCTACCACTGGGTGGAGCAACATCATGCTAGCCAATAAGAAGGCATCAGAAAACAATGCTGTCAAAATGTCGCCAGCAATACACAGGCACCGTGATACACACACAGCATCAAACACACAGTGCCGTAAAGGTATCCCACAGATTGCAACCCAATGCATGGGATTCCTTTCTGGCAATCAAAGGGTTAAGGCTGTAACTGTGTTTTTGCTTCCCTACTGACACACAGCTGCGCTCCTACTAATGATTACAGGTTTACACCACACAGTATGATCTCCTCCAACAAAATAACAGCCAAATAACTCTTACTTCACTTGATTCCCCTCCCTACAAACTTTCCTACGAACTTTGTGTCTCAGTATCGAATGTGTGTGTGTCTCAGTATAGAATGTGTGTGTGTCTCACTATGAGATCTGTATGTGTGTCTCAGTGTGGAATGTGTGTGTGTCTGTCTTAGTATGGAATATGTGTGTATGTCTCTCACTTTGAGATCTGTATGTGTGTGCGTGTCTCACTATGAGATCTGTATGTGTGTGTCTCACTATGACATCTGTATGTGTGTCTCAGTATGGAATGTGTGTGTGTCTCACTATGAGATCTGTATGTGTGTGTCTGTCTCACTATGACATCTGTATATGTGTCTCTGTATGGAATGTGTGTGTGTGTGTCACTATGAGATCTGTATGTTGTGTGTGTTTCACTATGACATCTGTATGTGTATCTAATTATGGAATGTGTATGGGTGTGTCTCACTATGAGATCTGTATGTGTGTCTCAGTATGGAATATGTGTGTGTGGGTGTGTCTCACTATGAGATCTGTATGTGTGTCTCAGTATGAAATGTGTGTGTGTCTCATTATGGAATACGTGTGTGTCTCTCACTATAAGTATGGAATATGTGTGTGTGTGTGTCTCACTATGAGATCTGCATCTGTGTCTCAGTATGGAATGTGTGTGTATGTCTCACTGTGACATCTGTCTGTGTGTCTCAGTATGGAATGTGTATGTGTGTGTCTCACTATGAGATCTGTATGTGTGTCTCAGTATGGAATGTGTGTGTCTCAGTATGGAATGTGTGCGTCTCACTATGGGATATGTGTGTCTCACTATGGTGTGTCTGTCTCACTATGGCATGTGCATGTATGTGTGGCTGTGTGTGTCTCTCACTATGGCCATAACTGGGAAATACCATCACTCACAGATCTGATATTAACACTGTCTTGGTACATATTGGAACCAATGACAAAGTAGGAGGAAGATGGAGGTCCCTAAAAAATGATTTCAGGAATTTAGGGTGCAAGCTCAAGGCAAGGACCTCTAAGGTAGTATTTTCTGAAATACTACCTGTGCCATGCGCAAGTGCAGGTAGGCAGAGGGAGCTCAGGGAGCTTAATGCATGGCTCAAGCAATGGTGTAGGAAGGAGGGTTTTGGGTTTTTAGAACACTGGGCAGACTTTTCTCTTGGGTACAATCTATATGGAAGAGATGGATTGCAGCTAAATGGTAGAGGAGCCTCTGTGCTAGGGGAGAGAATGCTAGGAAGCTTGGAGGAGCTTTTAAACTAGGAAAGGGGGGTGGTATAGATGGCAAAAATGGGGTAGATAGAGCAGATAGGAACTGGGACCAAGTAAATGACCAGGGGGGTGGAGAAAGGGTGGGGAAAAATTTAGTCAGTAGGGAGGAACTCCTAGTAAATGAAGGTGTAGAAAAAAGGCATGTAGGGATTAATATATGTAAAGACTTCAAAATTAATTGTATGCTAGCAAATGCAAGAAGTATGGTAGATAAAATAGGAGAAGTAGAATTGCTGGTGGTTAATGAGCAATTGGACATAATTGGAATAACAGGAACATGGTGGAACGATGCACATGACTGGGCTGTAAATATAGAGGGCTATTCCCTGTTTAAAAGAGACAGAATTAATAGAAAAGGGGGAGGTGTGTGCTTATATTTGAAAACAGAGCTAAATCCAGTTTTGCGAGGTGATATTAGTGAGGAAACTGGCCAAATTGTGGAGTCCATGCGGGTAGAAATCGAGACTAAATGTGGTGTAAAAGGTAAAAAAAAGTTGTTGGTGGGCATATGCTACAAACTACCAAATATCGATGACAATGATGAGGCCCAACTGCTATTGCAAATGAGGAAACCTGCCCAGTTTGGGCATACTTTAATTATGGGAGATTTTAATTATCCAGATATCAGCTGGAAAAATGAGACCTGCCAGAGTGTTAAGGGTAGCAGGTTTTTGAACACACTTCGTGAAAACTACATGTCACAAATGGTGGAAGCGCCGACAAGAAATAACAATGTATTGGACCTAGTGATCACTAATAACACAGAAATGGTATCCAATATTAAGGTAAGAGAACATTTGGGAAACAGTGATCACAGCATGGTTACATTTAAGATCAGTCTGGCAAAGCAAAAATGTATAGGTTCAACCAAAACTCTTAATTTTAAAAAAGCTAACTTCAAATTGTTAAGGGCTTCAATGCAACAAATAGACTGGGATATTTTATTTAAAGGCAAAAATACTGAGGAAAAATGGTCAGAATTCAAATTTAGGTTGCAGAAATGTACCCAACAGTATATACCAATGGGGAACAAATGCAAAAGAAGTAAGTCACAGCCAATGTGGTTAACTGCACATGTAAAGAAGGAAATGGCAAGGAAAACAAAAGCGCATTCAAATTATTTAAGTCTGAAGGAACTGAACAATCTTTCTTAAAATACAGGGAGTGCAACAAAGATTGCAAAAAGGCAATTAGGGTAGTAAAAATAGATAATGAAACTTGAATTGCAAGGGAAAGCAAGACTAATCAAAAAACATTTTCAAATATATAAATAGCAAAAAACTTAAGAGGGAGTGCATTGGACCATTCAAAAATGAGATGGGTGAGTTGGTTAGTGAGGATAAGGAAAAGGCCGATGTTTTAAACACTTTCTTTGCATCAGTATATACAAGGGAGCAAGGAATGGTAGAAGAGCCTCTGCAAGTAACAAATAAAACAATACAATTAATAGATATTGGGTTAACTCAAGTCATAGGAAGACTGAACAAAATTAAGACAGACAAAGCACCGGGTCCTGATGGTATACATCCAAGGGTTCTTCAGGAACTTAGTGCAGTGTTAGCAAAACCCCTATATTTACTCTTTAAAGATTCTATTACCACAGGCTCAGTGCCACAGGATTGGCAAAGAGCTAACATAGTGCCTCTATTTAAGAAGGGAACTAAAATAGAACCTGGGAATTATAGACCAGTGAGTTTGACCTCTGTAGTGGGAAAACTGTTAGAAGGGATAATAAGGGACTATATTCAGGATTACAGCACAAAAAATAAAATCATTAGCACGAATCAACATGGTTTTACAAAGAATAGATCAGGCCAAACTAATCTTTTCAGCTTCTATGAGGAGGTAAGCAGCAACCTTGACAATGGCAAGGCAGTAGATGTAGTATATCTAGACTTTGCAAAGGCATTTGATACAGTGCCACACAGAAGGCTGATGTATAAAACAAAGGAAATTGGGGCTAGGAGATAACCTTTGCAATTGGATACAAAACTGGATGAAGGATAGGGAACAGTGTGTGGTTGTAAATGGAAAATTCTCCAGTACAGTTAACGTGGAGAGTGGAGTACCTCAGGGTTCAGTATTAGGTCCGCTGCTTTTTAACATGTTTATAAATGACCTGAAAATAGATGTAGAAAGCAAAATATCAATATTTGCAGATGATACTAAATTATGCAAAGTCATTAATCCAGAACAGGACATTTTCTCTCTACAGAGGGACATACATACAATGTCAGATTGGGCAAACATGTGGAATATGTAGTTTAACCCCTTAAGGACCGGGAAAATCTGATGTCGTTTTCCCTTAAGGACCAGAGCAATTTTGACTTTTTTGACTATGTCTTTGTTCAACCATATTTTCTCTTTAATTCCTTGTGTGCACCCACACAAATTATGTACTGTTTTTTTAAGCACAAGTAGGGCTTTCTTTTGATACCACAATTATATGAATACCTCATTGTTTAATTTGATTAAAATAGAAAAAAAGAGCAAAAAAATAAAAAAAAAAAACATTTTGCTTACATTTTTCTGTCAGGATTTGCATACTATTAGTTAATGACAAAAAAATACCCCTAAATATATTCATTTGCTTCTCCTGAATATAAGAATACCCCATATACCTAGTATTTCAATCCCTTCCTCACATTTACAAGGTAAATATTACAAGATGGATGCCATTATTTCCAACTTGTAATTTCTCAACAATTGGCATGTGAGCATCATAGCTTAGTTGATGGTGCCAGAACCAAAAATATCCCACAAAGGTATATGTTTCTGAAAACTAGACAACATAAGGTAAATAATCAGGAGAATTTTGAAGTTTTTTATGCAGCTATTTTTCCAGAAAAAATTTTCAAAATTGTGGAAACATTTTTTTTTTTTTTTTTTGCAGCTTTCACACTTACATTTCAATATTACTGTTGATATCAAGCACGGGATAGTTGAAAATTTAAAAATATCCATTGTTTAGTGTTCAGCTTCTTCTTCTGAGTACGGCAATACCCCATATTCATAGGTTTCTCAAGGTTTGGGGGAGCTACGGGGCCCAAATTGGAACATGCGCTTTTCCAGTTTCACACTTTGAATTTTCACAGCTTGCATCACTGGTGCCATGTCTCATTTGGGGCTCTGTAACAGTGCTCTACTCTAAGATTTCCCCCCAAAAGTGTATATTTTTGGAAAGTAGACACCCCAGGCTTTCATTTTATGTAAGTTTTCAAATTTTTTACGCAGCCATTTTACCACGAATCCTTCGTAAATCTTGATGTAAGTAAAAAATTCAGCGTTTTTCACACTTAGGTTTCAATGTTGGTGTGAATTTCAAGCACAGGATAGGTGAAGATTTTTAAAAATGCATTGTTTAGTGTTCAGCTCCTTCTTCTGAGTACGGCAATACCCCATATTCATAGGTTTCTCAAGGTTTGGGGGAGCTACGGGGCCCAAATTGGAACATGCGCTTTTCCAGTTTCACACTTTGAATTTTCACAGCGTGCATCACTGGTGCCATGTCTCATTTGGGGCTATGTAACAGTGCTCCACTCTAAGATTTCCCCCCAAAGGTGTCTATTTTTGGAAAGTAGACACCCCAGGCTTTCATTTTATGTATGTTTTCAAATTTTTTACGTAGCCATTTTACCACCAATCCCTCTTACATCTTGACGCAAGTTAAAAAAAACAGCGTTTTTCACACTTTGACTTCGATGTTGATGTGAATTTCAAGCACATGATAGGTGAAGATTTTTAAAACTGCATTGTTTAGTGTTCAGCTTCTTCTTCTGAGTATGGCAATACCCGATATGTATAGGTTTCTCAAGGTTTAGGGGAGATACAGGACCCAAATTGGAACAAATATTGCATTTTCATATCTTTATCTGGTGCCATTTCTCATGTGGGGCTATGTTCCAGTGCACCACTTTGCGATTTCCCCCCAAAAGTGTATATTTTTGAAAAGTAGACACCCCAGCTTTCATTTTAGGTGTGTTTTCAAATTTTTTACACAGCCATTTTACCACCACTCTCTTGTAAATGTGACGTAAGTAAAAAAGCAGCATTTTTCACATTTAGATTTCAACGTTGATGTGGATTTCAAGCACGGAGTAGGTGAAGATTTTTAAAACTGCATTGTTTAGTGTTCAGCTCCTTCTTCTGAGTATGGCAATACCCCATATGCATAGGTTTCTAAAGGTTTTGGGGGAGATACGGGACCCAAATTGGAACATGTGCATTTCCAGGTTCACACTGAATTTTCACAGCTTGTGTTACTGGTGCCATGTCTCATTTGTCCTGTGTAACAGTGCTCTTTTTTAAGGTTTTCCCCCAAAAGTCTATATTTTTGGAAAGTAGACACCCCAGGCTTTCGTTTTAGGTGTGTTTTCAAATTTTGTACGCAGCCATTTTACCACTAATCCTGTGAAAACTTGACGTAAGTAAAAACAAAATCAGTGTTTTTCACACTTAGACTTCAATGTTGATGTGAATTTCAATTACAGAGTAGGTGAAGATTTCTGAAACTGCATTGTTTAGCGTTCGGCTTCTTCTGAGTACGGCAATACCTCATATGCATAGGTTTCTCAAGGTTTGGGGGAGATACGGGACCCAAATTGGAACATGTGCATTTTCAGGTTCACACTTTGAACTTTCACAGCTTGTGTTACTAGTGCCATGTCTCATTTGTCCTGTGTAACAGTGCTTTTTTAAGATTTTCCCCCAAAAGTGTATATTTTTGGAAAGTAGACACCCCAGTTTTTAGTTTTAGGTGTGTTTTAAAATTTTGCACACAGCCTTTTTACCACTAATCCTGTGAAAACTTGACGTAAGTAAAAGCAAAATCAGCGTTTTTCACACTTAGACTTCAATGTTGATGTGAATTTCAATTACAGAATAGGTGAAGATTTTATAAACTGCATTGATTACTGTTCGGCTCCTTTTTCTGAGTACAGCAATGCCCCATATGCAACGGTTTGTCAGGATTTGAGGGAGATACTGGGCCCAGTTGGAACATGTGAGTTTCCTTTTACAGACATGCCATTTTTACAGCTGGCGCCTTGTCTCATTTCGGACTGTTTGGCAATACTGCAATGAATTTTACTCCCAAAAGTATATGTTGTAGAAGAGTAGACAACCCTGGCTTTCATTCCATTTGCACTTTTTCAATTTTTTCGCTGCCACTGTATCAGCAATCCCTCCCAAAACCTGCAGAAAAGCAGAGAAACACCATTTTTTCACACTTATATTTTAGTGTTGCTCTGGATTTCAATCAGATGATATTTGCAGATTTTTTAAGTACTTTACATTAGTGGTGAGTTACATCATCTGAGTACAGCAATGCCCCATATGCATAGGTTTGTCAGGGTTTGGGGGAACTACTGGGCCCAGTAGGGAACATGTGTGTTTCTATTATCAGAGATAGAAAAAACTTAGGGTGCTTTGCTTCCCATTATATTTTGTTAGTGTTAGATCTAAGGAGGGATGTGTTTTGAAAAATAAAAAAACAGGATATTTCAGGGGGGAAAAGTGGCCAAATAATAAAATAAACTTCACAGCACTACTGCATTGTGCCTTCCTGGTATTGCTTGAAGCAGTCACCCATGCAGAGGCCAGGTTTGGAAGGGCAGTCAGGACAATAAGTTGGGGTTTCTCTCCGTATACCCTTGCTGTAGCAAACCCTGCAGCGCTTTTGTGGATTTTTCTTTTGGGGGGTTGGGGGGATTTTACAAATAAAATGTACTACTCCAGGTTTGCCCCTTGAAACAAAAATTGGGAGATAAGATGGAGCTGATACTGCAGAAAAGTAAGTTTTAGGGTGGGGTTTGCCAATTTGAAAATCAAAAACGAATTGTAAGCTGCAGTCTGCATCATGTAAATGGCAACCTTTTTGTACCATGCCCTACACTTTCGCATGGTGAGGTACGGCTGCATGAGTTGATCACACAGATCAACTCCCCCCGTGTTCTTGTTGTAGTCTTTGATGCAGACTGGCTTTCTTAGTACCCCCCTCCTGCCACGAACAGAGACTGCCACAGTTTTGTCATCATGCATGGTGGACAGCATGTAGACATCTTTTCTGTCCTTGAACTTAACTGCCAGCAGCTCCTGTTGGCATAAAGCTGAGGACATCCCGGTTTTAATTTTTTTTCTACCAGTTCTTTAGGCATCTCCCTGCAATTGCGCCTGACAGTGCCACAGGCCACGGTGTCAAAATAAAAAAGTGACTTAAATAAAAGGGGGCTGGTGTAATAATTGTCAACATATAAATGATATCCTTTATTTAATAAGGGGTAAATCAGATCCCAAACTATCTTCCCATTTAATCCCAGAGATTCGGGGCACCCAGGAGGATCAAGTTGGCTGTCCTTGCCCTTATAAATTCTAAAAGCCTGGGTGTAGCCTGTGGCACTTTCACACAATTTGTAAAATTTCACACCAAATTTGGAACGCTTTGAAGGGATGTACTGCTTGAACCCTAACCTGCCTTTGTATTTCATTAGGGATTCATCTACACTAATTTCTTTTTGGGGAATATACACTTGGGCAAATGTTTTCTGTAAATGGTTTATTAGGGGCCGAATTTTGAACAGTCTGTCATACTGGGGGTGTTCTTTTGGGAGGCACAGGGAATTATCACTAAAGTGCATAAAGTGCAAAATCATTTCGTATCTAGTCCTGGTCATTGTTTTGGCGAATATAGGGGTATCATATATGGGGTTTTTACTCCAGTATGATCTAATACTTGGTTTTTTAACTATTCCCATTGTCATTGTAAGGGCCCAGAATTTCTTAAATTCTAAAAGGTCTGTGGGATGCCATATTTCTTGCTTGGAAATGAACGCTGATGGGTTGGCGGCAATATATTGGTCTGCGTATAAATTTGTTTGAGAAACGATTTCCCCCAAAATTTCTTCCCCCAAAAATAAATCAAAAAACTGAACATGGTAAATCCTGCCACATCCACTTGAATTCCTGGGTTGCCTGTGAATTCAGGAATTTGTGGGCATAAATTGGCTGGTGATACCCATTCATCAGCAGGAGTTAGGGTTGCCACCCAGCCGGCATTTTACCGGCAGGCCGGTAAAAAATTGGCTTCTGTCCAATGTTAAGTCTATGGAGGGAATGCCAAGGCCGGTATTTTTTTGAGGAAAAGGTGGCAACCCTAGCAGGAGTGGCAGTACTTGTGGCAGGTCTTGGGGCAGTACTTGTGGCAGGTCTTGGGGCAGCTCTTGGGGCATTTCTTAGGGCAGCTCTTGGGGCTTTTCTTAGGGCAGCTCTTGGTGCAGTTGTTGGCGCAGCTCTTGGGTCAGTTGTTGGGGCAGCTCTTGGGGCAGCTCGTCTTTTTTTGACAGAAGGCCCTGCGTCATCACTGCTAGAGCTCTCACTCTCAGAAAACTGAGTGACGTCAAAATCTGACGCTGTGTCTGTGGCTTCAGAGTCAGACACCAAATAGGAATATGCCTCTTCTAACGTATATCTCCTCTGCATCTTATACACCTACTCTAAACTAAATAAATGACTAACTTCTATAACTAACTATACCTAAATTAAATCTATCCCTAAGCCTTACACTAACACACATAGTCCCTGAACCTACCCAACCCAACTACCTATCTAAACTAGCTTATAATATAGAATAAAGTTTTTAATAATTTTTTTTTTTTTTATTTATTTTTTCCCTACACTACTCCTAAACTTAAATCTATCCCTAAGCCTTACACTAACACACGTAGTCCCTGAACCTACCCAACCCAACTACCTATCTAAACTAACATAATATAGAATAAAGTTTTTAATAATTTTTTTTTGTTTTGGATTTTTTTCCCTACACTACTCCTAAACTTAAATCTATCCCTAAACCTTACACTAACCCACGTATACCCTGAACCTAGCTAACCCAAGTGAACTACCTATCTAAACTATATATATATATTTTTTTAATTATTTTTTTTATGGGGGGGGGGTTTCCCCTAAACCTAAATCTAACCCTAAACCTTTCCCTAACACACGCCTACACTAAACCTACCCACCTACCTACCTAAACTATAGCTTTAAATCAATTTTTATTAAAAAAAAAATTTAAAAATATTATGGGATGTGTATGTGTCTGTGACTATGTATGGGATGTGTATATGTGTGTCTCACCATGGCATGTGTGTGTGTCTCTGTATGGGATGTGTGTGTGTGTATGTCTCACTATGGCATGTGTTTGTGTCTCTGTATGGGATATGTGTGTGTGCGCGCATCTGTTTGGGATATGTGTGTGTGTGTGTATCTGCATCTGTATGGGATATGTGTGTGTATATCTGTATGGGATATGTGTGTGTGTGTCTCTGTGTCTCTCTGTGTGGGAACTGTATATGTGTGTGTCTCAGTATGGGATGTGTATATGTGTTTGTCTCACTATGAGATGTGTATGTGTGTGTCTCTGTATGGGATGTGTATTTGTGTGTGTGTGTAAGTATGGGATGCATATGTGTGTGTGTGTCTCTGTATGAGAAGTGTACATGTGTGTGTCTCACTATGGCATGTGTATGTGTCTCTGTATGGGATGTGTATATGTGTGTGTGTCTCTGTATGGGATGTGTATGTTTGTCTGTCTCTGTATGGGATGTGTTTGTGTCTGTCTCACTATAGCATGTGTGTGTGTGTGTGTGTCTCTGTATGGGATATGTGTGTGTGTCTCTGTATGGGATGTGTATGTGCGTGTCTCTGTATGGGATGTGTATGTGTCTGTCGTCTGTGTCTCTGTATGGGATGTGTATGTGTGTGTCTCTATGGGATGTGTATGTGTGTCTCATTACGGGATGTGTACATTTGTGTCTCACTATGGGATGTGTGTGTGTGTGTGTGTGTCTCACTATGGGATGTGTATGTGTGTGTCTCACTATAGGTGCATGTGTGTGTCAGTAGGGGATGTGTGTGTCTCTCACTATGGGGACACTATGGCAGTTCAAGTCAGCTGGGGGGGGCATTGGGCTAAAACAGAACGTGATTACATGCATTTTACAGAACTTTCATAAACAAAAAGACAGGCAACGCAGTCCCACACTGGTAGTATAAATAATAAAAACATATGATCTCCTAGAAATACACAAAAAACACTTAATAACGTATATAGTCTTGAAAATCCAGATTCACATAATATACCCCCAGCAAGGAAAAAAGATAGCTACAGCCAATAGCATTGTGTGTCGCAGAGTGCTTTATCAAGTAAGCAGTCACATCTCATATAAACCTAATTATATTCTACAAACTACACTGTGAGTCTTAGATTCTCCACATACATCTCACAATAAAACACACTAAATTACACATTGAATAACATATCCCCAACATTAATTCATTCATTAATAAAAAAACAATAATTAACAGGATCATGGGTTAAAACGCTGCATCAGCCTTAATGCTCAGGGATCTTCAAAGATCTACCTCATTCATAATAATAACATTGTCCATGACAACCTATATACTATACATATCTCAGCAACAATGGCGATTGATGTGTATTTTAAATAGCCGCTTGAATTCCAATCACATAAAATGTACATCCTTGCTTGATAAAGCATTCTGTGCAAAGCACATTGCTATTGGATGTAGCTGTCTTTTTCCCTGCTGGGGGATATTTTATGCATATCAGGATTTTCAACAATATATACCTTATGTAACTGTTTTTTATATATGTATGAGATCATATCTTTTTATTACTGATATATATTAGACCATTTGCGTTATTAGTGTTAGTTATCAAGGCCTTATAGGATTTTAGCCCTTTACATGTCTAGTCAGTATATATTTTTATATGACCAGTATATTTCTACAATAAATATTTACACCGATTGTATTTTGGTTCATATTTGTATATTTGTTTCTTTTGATGCTGTAATTTGCATATTTTTTTAAGGGCCAGCTTTGTCACATTGACGGATACCAGCCCCAGCTTTAATACTCTGCAGTTTGAGGTGACAGCACTACATAGTTTGCAGGTTTCAGAAAGTAGGTGTTAGAGATAGCTAGAGGTGATTGCAGTTATAAAATTGACAACAGTGCCAGCTACACGTGGAGGAAGCTTGTAAGTGGTTGACAGTGCTAGGTAGGGATTGTGTGGCATGAAAATAGTTGACAATGCCAGGCAAAGGTGTAGGGTTTAGGATGTAGATAACAGAGCTAGTTAGTAGATATGGAACCAAGGAATAAGATGACAGTTCTGGTTACAGGTTCGGAAACTAAATAGGTGACAGTGCTAGATAAGGGTATCAAGGGCTAAAAAGTGACAGTGCTAATCATGGGTAGTGGGGATTATAAAGTAAGTAAAAAAGCTAGCTAGTGGTGGAAGGAGCCAGATAGTTACAGTGCTAGCTAGAGGAGGCTTTTTAGAAGGATCCAGTGCTAGACAGAGGTAATAGGGGGCTAAGAGGTGGTAGCTAGGGCTGCAAAGGTGACAAAGTGGGTGATTGTATTAGCTAGGCATGGTAGTGGGGGCTTGCAGATTGGAGATAGGGATATATATGGGTGCTGAAAGCTAGCAGAAGACGGGATCTAGGCTTGGACGATAAGTGTCAGGGATATATCTGAGTGTTAGTCAATAACAGATAGGAAAGGCCCCAAAGCACTGAACCAGTTCGGTAGATTACGGTTCATACCCTCAGCTTGCTTCACTATGAAGGCCTTCGTATTTCTATATTTATTTAATTTGGTGCTGGCATTTCTAAGGGACATCTTTGTCATACTGAGGGGTGCCAGAGCCAGCTTCTATATGCTGAGGTTTGAGAAGTATTTGTTATGGAGGAGTGGTGGATCATCAGCGAAGCAAGTTCATTAGGATACCTTTGTGTGTTTCATATCCATTGTTTACAAGAGAGGCTCATTTGACAGTTTTAGCATTTTCCATCAAGCTCCTTCATATCATCTGTTTCTTAGTCCTGTCATCTACTCTATTTCCCTGTGACCTTTTGAAAGGCCCTACTGTGGGCCACAACAGTGGTGTATTCAGAATATGTTTATTACTTTTTTGCTAAGTTTTGAGCTCCGGTATTCCTTGTTCTCTTATTTATACATTTTACCTAGTACAATCTTCAGGACTGTTTTGAAAATCATTATGCCCAACCTTTTCTCTAGTTATTTGTCACTGAAACAAACAGCCAGCTCATAGAGAGTGATCTAAAAATAGTGCTGGATGAAGAACATGTTTATACTGATGAGTCTTCTGGGACTCCATGATCACTCTGGTTCAGATATGTTGGGTATTATGCATGGCATTATCAATTTTACAACTTAGACAAAACACAAACACAAGCATGTTATATGGCATGCCTGAGGATTTGCAGATGTGAATTAATATTTTAGGTTGTTTCAAAAGAGAGTGAGACAGTCAATAAGTAAAAAATAAGCTGGTAACTGCACTGTACACCTGTAGGAGCAGAAGCTTTCAAGTTTCTCATAAAAAAAAATAGATTTTTTTTTAAATGTTTCAGTTTTTGTGTGTTAAAGGCTATTTATATCCTAGGAAATAATGGATGGTCGTGGGGTTATGTGGGGACTGAGGGTGTGGCCATGGGAGTATTGGCATCTAGGCAATCTTTCTTCTATGTGCCCTAGATGTTAATTTAGCTATGATCATCACCAGACCTGCACCATTTATAAATAGCGCCCTTTTTTGTGGTAGTCACCCTAGATGCCATTTTAATTAGCTCTTCAGTGTTTGTTTCTGTTAAGCTCATTGCAATCCGGTGTATCTCAATGAAAAAAGGATAGAAGTGAGCTGCCAGTTTACCATTGTGCATATGTGAGTAACCCTTTGAGTGCCAGAGGGATACGCAATGCATTGCTTTGCAATGCTTTGTGTGCCCCTCTCACACTCAAAGGGGTAAGGGATTCAAGGGCTGTCAGCCTGGAATTCCTTTTTACTTCTGAGAACCATTCAGTAATGTTTGTAAAATACTGGGTCCACATATAAAATAACAGGGACATTTTTGGTGCATATCTTTGATGGTACAGGCTGTTGCAGACAGCCTGTAAATTATGAAAATAAATTGCAAAAATTGGGGAGGGAATAGTAAAATAAAATTACATTAGGTTTAGAAAATATAAGGTGCGGCTTGTAACTGTAACCCTTTAACTGCCAAAATACACACAAAAACTAAACATAGGGTGGTTGTGTAAACTGGAGAACTGGCTGAATTTACTTAGGGTTATTTTTCGATAGCTGCATTGCTAGCAGACGGTAATGGGCTGAACCTTGAAACAATGTTTTTGTTTGTGAATGTGGGTGTTGCCTTTCTCAAGCAAACAGTAATGGTCTGAACCTTGAAACAATGTTTTTGTTTGTGAATGTGGGTGTTGTCTTTCTCAAGACATAACACTCACATTTGATAGGTTTGAAAAAAAGACATCCATCAAGTTCAGTTTATGACATATCACCCCTGTTGTTTCAGAGGAAGCAAATAAATAAATAAACCTGAAAAACTGCATTGAAGCCATTTTCAGTTAAGCCCCAAGTGAGTAAAAATATTCTTTCCTGGCTTTAAAAGTCAGTCAGATATTTCCTTGGATAAAGATCCTATCTGCTTTGAAACACAGTACCATAATTCTCAATATTGTTCTGAGGAACAAAGGAATTCATTACTTTTATAAGCAGCGGTGGTGTCAGACAAACACAATGATTATATACCTCAGGGAGAAGGTTTTACCCAGGCGTATACCATCACTTTGTGGGTGTCTTGAGAAAGGTGATGGTGATCACTGAAACAATATAATATATGTATTTTTACAGTGAAGTCAGTACTGACATCTATTTTGGTTGTGTCTTTAACTTTCCATTCTAGTTGCAGATTAATTTGGCGTATTTTATCCTTTAACAGATACTGAAAAAAATGTCACCATCTTCCTTAAAAATGACATTCAGACAGCTTAGAGAAGGCTCTTCCATGACATTACAACAAGTACTGACTATGGAGTACAGACTAAGCCAGGCTTGCATGGTAAGAAAAATATGTCTAAGTTAGAGATTATATTTTGCTTCATATTTCAAAGAATATTTTTCCAACAGTGGTCCAGAAATACCCACAGATAATCAAGTTGTCTATTATATATTCTCTTCCTTAATATAAAATGTGTATATTTTCAAATATCTTGGATCATCAAGCCTAAGGTCTTCTCTTCTATATCCTCACTATACAGGGTGAATACATGCAGCAGAGAAGAAAATACAGAATCAGTAATAAAATAAATAATAAATGTGTTTTATGTGAAATTGTTTTTAGGTATATACCTTTAAAGGAACACTAATGCATCTTAATAACCCCCACTTAATCTTGGCAAACCAAAAAAAACGTAATGGCTACTCTGAATCAATTCTGCATGGATTGGTTCTCCAAAATCTTTGAGCATTGGATACCATGTCCACTAAGGCAGACATTAATTATTGTCCATATTTTTAGTATCACATGACTCCAAACTCCTCCCACTGACATCTTAATAAGCATTTAGTGGGATGAGTTTGGGTTCTTCCTACAAAAAAAAAGTGTACCTTATCTAGTATTAATTAGTAATTAATTTTGGGGAACCAGTCTGTGCAGAATTGATTCAGAGTTGCCATATGAATTTTCTGGCTTGATTGACACAGTTAGTGTCAATAGTTCCAATATTCCTCTTTTACATCTCTCTTTTTAGGACAATTTGGTCACTGCCACTACTTCCATAAGTTCATCATTTGAAGAATGTAACCGGAGTTATGTAATATAGAGGACCTCCATAGAGACACCAATACCAGTCCATCTCGAATTAATGTTCCTATAAAAGTTATTACATATGTAAAAAATAAATAAACAAAAACATCAAACTATGCTCAACCCATTTTGTGCCAGAGAGATAATTGATGCATTGTGTTGCAATGCATTGAATACATCTGTTACTCAATGGGTTAAACATACTCCTCCCATAAATATGTAAGGGGCTTCCCTTTATTTGAGTACACAGACTTGTAAAGAGTGTGATTCAAATACTAAGATTTAGAGTAGATGATCTGGGCCTAGATGCACTAAACGTTGATGTGGTGTCGGTATATTGTCAATGTGTTTGAATCACTGCAACAATTTGATCTGCACACACATCAACATATTCACAAAAATTGTCGGATGTAAGGGGAAGGTTGGAGGAGGTCCCTATTAGAATACAGGATTTTCGAAATGTTGTCTGTGTGGAAGGGATCTCCTTTCTTCACACATCACCAACACTACCACAATTCTGAACAGCATTCTCTGTGCTTCCCTACCTAGCCAGTAGGGGAACACAACGAAGGCTTTCAGCACCATGGACAGCATTGAATGCCATAGGGATGTGCATTGCTGACCCCTGTGGGTACCAGAGGGGTAGGGAACACATGCTAAGCAATGCTTTCCTACCACTCTGGTACTCAAAAGATTACTTGTCGAATAAAAGACAGGTTCGACTACTATATGTGAGTTAATAAGGTGAATGTCGGATGGAGTCAGTATGTTGAATATATGCAATATATAAAAAAACTATAAACCTGCGCTCCTCCAGCTAAAGCGAAAAATAAAAAATAGTGTGCCCTGTAAAGGGCATATATAATAATATGAATAAATTTTGAGGCTCTAGTTGCCTACATTTTTGGCCAAAGAAGGGGGGTAAGCTTGCCAGCCGCGCCAAGGTACCTCAAGTGTGTCAAGGACCTACACTAAACACTTGAGACCCTATCTAAAAAATAACAAAAAATTAATAAATTAATTAAAATTGTCACAGAAGGACTCTTAAATGCATAGGTTCTCTACAATGTATGAATGCCAGTGTATGCAATTAAAAACAATTAATACACAAAGATAACACAGGGTCAGTGGGGGTCCTACCACACAAGTCTTCTGTTGTGGATGTCCATACAAAGGACTGAGACTATTTCAGCCTCTATATAACCACCAGCAGACTACAAGAGGAGCAATTGGTTGGAGTAGGCAAAGAATATAAAAGCCTAAATTAACCCCCTAAAGGCCAGAATGTGGGAAAGAGTAAGTTGTAGTATAGCATACCTATGTGATATGAATAAAAGTGAAACACTGCTATAAGTAAGCATAAGGAGATATGTGAAAACCAACAGAAAAAAACAAACAGCTTACAGTGCTGTATCACTTAATATTTGAAAATATGCGTGTATGTATTAATAATACATGTTCAATATTAATTGCATTTAGTGATAATTTTTGATATATGTAACGTGCTCTTGGAAAAATAAGTGTACCTGAAGTGTGCAGCAAGGAATAAGAGGGTTCTCCAGTCCCCCAAAAGTGCAAACAAAAAAAACCTATAAACCTGTGCTCCTCCAGCTAAAGTGAAAAATAAAAAATAGTGTGCCCTGTTAAGGGCATATATAATAATGTCAATACATTTTGAGGCTCTAGTTGCCCACATTTTTGGCCAAAGAAGGGGGGTAAGCTTGCCAACCACGCTAAGGTACCGATCATTCCTTCCGACCATACCTTGGCCACCATTTGTACAAGCATTTACGTCACTCTTGGGTGAGGAGATTTTGTCTGCTCAAGCTGCTGCACCGGTAGATAAACCCAGTGGTAAATGTTTTGTCCCCGAGCCGCTTCGTACTAGGTTACTAGAGACATATCACTCTTCGAAGGCCGCTGGACATATTGGTCATGACAGATTAATATGGTCTATCTCTCTGGTGGCCTAGTCTAAGAGCAGACTGTTCTGCATTCATATCAGCGTGTTCCACATATGCTCGTACCAAGACTCCTAGACATCTTCCGGTGGGGCTACTTCAACCAGTCCCTAATGGTGAGCGCCCTTGGTCACACTTATCTTTCAATTTTACGGTCAAGTTACCTGCATCTAAGGGATACACGGTCATCCTTATGATTGTTGACAGGTTTTCCAAAATGGCTCACTTTGTGCCACTTACGGGACTTCTTTCCTCCAGGGAGTTGGCCTAGGTCTTTGCTAAAGAGGTGTTTCAGATCCATGGAGTACCCAAGGTGTTGGTCTCGGATTGAGGGAGCCAGTTTATGTCCCGCTTCTGGAGGTCCTTCTGTGGTCAAATGGGTATCCAACTCTCATTCTCCTCTGCTTACCATCCCCAGTTGAACGGTGCTGCTGAAAGATCTAACCAAGGTTTGGAATAGTTTCTACGCTGCTTCATTTCGGACCATCATGATAACTGGGCGAACTTGTTACCGTGGGCTGAGTTTGCCAGGAATTGTGCTGTGAACAACTCCTCTCAGAATTCTCCTTTTCTAATTAACTATGGTTTTCAACTAACTTTGCTTCCTGAGTTTTTTGAGGCACAAGACACTCCTGCTCTGGATTAACATCTTAGGCAGCTCTGCTTCACTTGTGTACGGGTTCAGAGAGCCCTACAGAGGTCCACGCAGCGCTGTCAGACATGCAGACCGTCAGTGACTACCTGCTCTGGTTTTTCAGGTGGGGAGAGGGTATGGTTATCCTCTGTTAATCTGAACCTCCATTTACCTTGTAGGAAACTGGCACCTCGTTTTTAGGCCCATACTGGGTTTTTCTGAGATTTAACCCTGTCACATACACCCTGGACCTTCCTGCTGGCGTGCACATTCACAACGTATTCCATGTGTCTTTACTCAAGACTTTGGTTTGTAATCGCTACACTTCTGTGCCAGTCCAGCCTGGTCCTGTACAAGCCAAAGAGCATGAGGAGTATGAGGTGCAAAATATTTTAGACTCATGTAGAGTCAGAGTACACCTACAATATCTTGTACACTGGAAATGTTATGGGCCAACGTTTCTGGGTATCCAGTGGCAATGTTCATGCTCCAGCTTTGCTCCGTAGGTTCCATTCTTGGTTTCCTGCTAAACCTGGTCCTCTCCCGTGGGGGAGAGGTCATTTAGGGGTGGGTACCCGTGATTATTGCCTGCCTGGAATGGTTGCCTGTCCTGTTCTTTCTGGTGAGAGGACAGCGGCGTTGCTGGTCTCTGTTGCCTGTCTGCTGGCTTCTCTGTTGCGGGCGCTGTTTTGTATCCTTCGGCACTAATTGCCCGATTGTGTCCCGCCTTCTCCTTTGGCCTTATATATGGCCTGAATACTGGGCTTTGTTGCCCTTTCGTGGTTTACCTGTGTGTTACTACTGTGTGCTGCTCTGGTGTGACCCTTGCTTGGCTTCCGTTGATTCTCTGATTTGATCCTTAACTTTGTCTGACTACCCGCTCCATGAGTTCTCTGGCTCTGGCTGACGACCTGATCCGGTTTTGACCTGTGGCTCTGTCCCCAGTACTGTCTGACTCTCCACTCTGTCTCAACTGGCTTTTGCTGGCTCTTGCTCCGTAAGCCTACGAGCGGTCGCAGGTTGGAGCTCAGTGTCAGCTCCTGGTTAGTGGACTGCACACTGTCCTCACGCCTGTTCCTGGGAAGGTTGGGGAAGTGTTTTGCTCCTGTATACTGATCTTAATAAACTGGTTAAATTCACCTGTACCTGTGTTGTGTGATTCTTTATCCTAAGTGTACAGTGACAGTATGCAAGGGGAAAGTGATAGAAAGAAAAGTGTGGAATGTTAGTGTCTTGCAAGCAAGTACAGTCTAATTTGCATAAAGTGACAAATAAATCTAAACCTAATAAAAACAGGTAACATAAATACTGGTGATTTTGAAAGCACTTTCAGCATAATCTACTTTTACAGTGACAGTTCCATGTTTTTATGCCGATAGTTGACTTAAAAGCCGTATTTATAATCTGAAAATAGAAGCTCACGGTGATAACTACCACACAGAAAAAATGTACAAAGAGGAAAATGAGAGGGTCTAAAATAATGACCCAATTTACAAAGAGTGTAAAATATTATGGAAGCTAAGAATCATGATTTTACCTAATTATGCATTAAGAAAATCCCATGGAAAAAATTAAGCTCTGTTTTTGTTCTTCTTACAGAGAGGCCATGATTTTTATGAAGGTGTAAGGGCAGGTAAGTAAATATATACTTGATTACATGTATGATTTGTAAAGGAGTCATTGCCAATACAGGGAGGAGTTTATTTCTGGCAATAGAACAGCAGTCGTCAAAGGAATTATGCAAGATAACTCATGAAATAAAAGATGAATAACTCACTTACTTTAAGTACTGATGTATTTACAGAATTCTGAAGAATTTAGTGAGACAGTAATATATTCACTTAATTTCCTTTTACTGTTTAATAAATATCTATACAATTAGCTTATCTATGCTAATGCAGTGTAAATATCTGAGTGACTAGTATCGTTGTCATATTGTTTACTTGTAGATTTTGCTGTTTTTTACATAGAAGAAAAAAAAAATCAAAAGCATATATCAAGTATTACAATATCAAAATAATGTGAATCAACTAAGTGCTAGTGCTAAATGTGTGAAAGTAATGAAACAATTTATATACACAGTCAGTCATATCAGTGAATTATAATTATAAAGTAATTACAGAACTGGTCCTCACCCAAAAAATACTGTAAGGAAATCTAATAGTAAAAGCGAAGGATGTTGGAGCCAAGTGAGAACAGGACGGTCAAAAAAAATTATAATAATAATAGGGGGGGTATGAAAGAGGTTAGCGGAAAGTAGGAGGGGTAGGTCAACTGATGAACATGGTCTTCTGAGATAGTGTCTGAGAATCCACATATTCCAAATACCATTGTGTTTAGGTAAGCCACTGAGGTGTATAGCAGTCGGTCTGTGTATGGACTCCGTGTGGGACACACACTAAGAATGGTGTAGCAGTTGACTTTTATATACAAGCAATAAGACATGTAGAAACTTTTAGGATGTGGGATGAGAACTGGACTAACTGTTTAGGTTGCTTAAAGAGTGGTGCCCAAGTACTAAAAGTGAAGGGTCCATGGATAGAATCAGAGTTGTCTTTTTTTTTTTTTTTTTTTTTTTTTTAAATAAAGCAGATCATTTCCCCCCAAAAGGTCCAGATTGCTGTATAGGACCACCAGATATGGACCAGATTGCCCATCTCTCCACAGTCCATCCAGTAAAGATCAGGAGAGGCAGAGAAATATTGATGTAATCTGGATGCTGTGTAGTACCATCAAAGAAGTACCTTATAGATATTTTCAGTAGTGGTGGTACAGATGGAGAGAGATGAGGCTCTAGACCAGGTGTTGGCATGTGATTTTGATCAGATCTCTGTATACAGGTCTCCTTTCCAGGCTAGCATATATTTGTGCTTCAGGAGGGTTGTTTGGCTTAGGACAGGGCTATCTAAGTTCAGTCTTCAAGGGCCACCAACAGGCCAGGATGTAAGGATTTCTCTGATTAAGCACAGGCGAATCAGTCAAAATGAACGAGCCACTGATTAACTCACCTGCACTTACAGGGATAGTAATACTTTATTTAGACAAGCTTTAATATTTTCCTAATTAAATAAATAAAGGAAATGATCTAAGTCCTGTTGCTATAACTTGTATAGTTTTGGAGTAAAAGCATTGTAAAGTCCACCCCCGGCCCCTTTTATCCATGTCAGTTCTCTAGCTGACAAACTTGTATTCTGGTCCCGGGACCGGACGACTCATCTGCAGAGCCAAAATAGCATGGCATACAAAGATAATCTTGATGAGAACGGTCTATAAAGTGTGCCTGGTTTGAGACAGGTGCACATTGTAGACCGTTCTTAGGTTGAGGCCTCCTGCAACACCAAATGAAGTGGAGAATGTGGTGTTGTATACCTCTAAGGAATCTGAGTGGGATGTGAACTGGAAGGGATTGTAGCAGGAAGAGTACCTTGGGGAGTACAACCATTTTTATTAAGTTGACCCTTCCCATCCAGAAAATGAATAGAGAGTTCCACTTATCCAGGTCCCTTTTAAGAGAGCTTTGTAATAGGGAGAAGTTTGTGTGAAAAAGAGAGAGTGGATATTGGGGGTCAAGGATACGCCCAGATAGTTGATAGAATGGTCCCTCCAGGTAAAGGGGAAGGTGGACTTGTAGTTGGCCATCCTGGGGGGAATGTTAACATTGAGAATCTCAGACTTAAGTAATTCATTTTCGAGTAGGAAATAGAGCTGAATCTTATTTTTTTCAATATTAACCTTTACTTTCCCTTTAACATACAGAAATATGTTAATAGTTTGGCTTTAAATACTGCATTGTAAGTGGCTTACTTAGTGTTCCATGGCTATTTGAAACATTCACCTGTGTGCTTGTACAAAAGGCAGAATATTTGCTATGTATAACCTTCTAGTTGGTAATTGGACTGTTATAGTGACTCCAAACAACAGGAGCTCATAGTCTAGAATTTTATAGCATTCATAACATTAAGCTTTTAAGGATGAAGCAAATTAATAATATGTTTTTCTTTAGTGTCAGCTGAGGGATGCAGGGATCAGTAGGGTAATAAGACAACTTCCACTAGGCAAGGCACTCAATAATGAAACTCCTCCCACATTCTGCCCTATATAACCCTTCCAGCAGCCAGCTTGTTACTTTTTTTCTGAATGTTCTCAGGAGCATCAGGATATTTTTTCTTGGTGGAAAATGATTTCCTTTATATCTTTTATTATCTTTTTATTCTTAACATCCCTGGCTAGGTCACAAGTTTCTCCTGATTTCTCTGCGCTCTTGGCACAATCAATTCTGTAAGGACAGAAACCAAGAAGGGTTGCTCACTACATAGCTGGAGGATTCCCAGGGCAGGCCTATGAGCCAGACCTTTTGGTACTTGGCCTTTTGAAACTCCTGAAGACCAAAGGATCTCTAGGTTTAAAGAGCAGAATTTTCTTTCAGTGGCCATGTACTAGCCCAAAACAGCAAAACACACACATCAGTTACTGTGCATTGGAGGGATAGCTTCAGGAAGCAGCTTTCCCTTTGAGATCTCTTTGAGCACAGAGTAAGCCTACAATATTGTTTGCCTAACTTGTTTATTATTTTACTTTGTTGCCAGTTACTTGATCATACCTCATATCAGCATTTACTCCTGAGGAACCGGCAGTGCCTCCTTAGGAGGACAGGATAACACTGGTAACAAGATATTCTCATGTTGGGCAATGTCTTCTCAAGAGATTCCGGAAGTCTTGCTGGATGACGTTCTTACAGGCTCTGGGCTCTTACAAGATTGGAAATTTAGTGAGAGATGCCATTTGCTTCAACACAGGACTATCCTGTGAGAGTAAGCAAATCAAATCATTGCCATTAAAGATGCCTAGCAGGCTTTTTTTTGCTACAATTCTCATTCAGATTTCAGTTTGATAGTGATCTGATCTATTGCATCATCTTACTTTCATGTCTGATAATTCTTCCAGAATAGAAGATCATTTCAGCCATTCTAGAGTTATTACAAGTATCTGACTTCCATCCACAGACTGATCAAACTAACATCTGTTTAAAATGGCAGAAAACAGTGCTGTCCTCTTCCCTGCTTTTGAACAATTGGACCAGATGAATGGAAGATCCCAGAATAGGAATTATCCATTCCTAAGAAATTTGCATTCCTTTTTTCCCAAGAAAGGTGCACTTTTAGTCAAGTCATTTGGCAGTGGAACCATCAGTTGCATGCTGTCCAATCACACTGCTATTCCAGTACAACATTTTTTGCGACTGATAAATTATACTGGAAATTGCCAGGATGGTCTCCAAATGTTCAGCCAGATCCACAGAGGCACAACTTATCCTATTGCTGAAAATTTGTAATACAGATATGTATTCTAAAATCATTAATATCATTGTCATTTACAGGCATGCTTCTCTTTGGTCCAGAGCTAGACAACGTTGTCAGTCAGGTTACTGGTGAGAAGTTCACCTTACTTCCTCAAAACAAGCAAAGATGTCTAGATTCTTCCAGGGGATACAACATGGGTCATGTTTCTAGGGGTTATAGAGGAGTTCCTTCAAGACCAACTAATTTATCCTTCTCAACCTTTTGTTACAACACTGATACAAAACTAATTGGCATACAAAGAAGCCCTCTAACTAATTCCTTTTGGCCTAAAGGTGGGAGCATGGATCTAGCCCCTAAGTACTCCATTGTGGAAAGACTCCAACATGTCAGGCTTCAATGGTAGAACTCCATACCAGACAAATGGGTGCTACAAGTAATTTCTCGGGTTATTGAATAAGTTTCACCAGAATAACTTTACAAAGAAATTTAGTGTATTCTCCACTCTGGAGTGACAGTTCCTGCTCTTGAAAGTCCGGCCCCTGAAAGTCCTGGTTTTAAAACATCTGAAAAAGCTCTTTCATGTACCGGAATTCAAGACTGAGTTGCTAAGATCTGTTATTCTTGCCATGAAACTTGAAGAATTTGTAGCTCTTCCCTCCAGCCTAGTTATAGCTCATGGAATAGTAATGAAAATCCTGACACAGTTGGCAGAATTTCTCAGGTCCTTCAGGGTAATCCCTTATTTGCACAATATGTTGATAAAGATGCCATCAGCCCATATGTTACAGAATTACTTTCAAATAACAATGCAAGTTATTCAGCAACACAGATGGATCATAAATATGCATGTCTCATGTGTTACACACTTATCAGCTGGAGTTCTTGGGACTTATCCTCAACACATCCCTTCAGTGAGTGTCTCTGCCATTACTCACAATAGTGACATTGCAAATCAATGCAACATATTTGGTCATCTTTACCCAGTCAGAAATGAAATACAGTTTATAGGGATGATGGTCTCCTTTTCCAGGTTTCATCTAAGTCTATTACGATATTCTGTGCTTCAAAATTGGAACAGGTATCCCCATCACCTTCATCACAAAGTAATTCTGTCTCAAGTCTCCCAACAGTCACTCCATTGGTGGCTGACCTCTCCAGTCCTTGGCTGCTGAAGGCCCTTCCCAAAATCTGAATTTGAAGATGGTAACAACCGATGCCAGTTGATTAGGGTTGGTAGAATGGTTTATTCACGACCCTACTAAAGGTCTGTGTTCATCAGCAGAAACGGGCATTCCCATCAATTTTCTTAAATTTTCTAGAACTCTTTGCTGTATTCAGTGCCCTAACAACATGGTCATCCCTTTTGAAGGCACATTTGGAGAATCTGTTTTACAGTTTGTGATGTAAATAGGACTGGTCCCCTAAAGCTTAAATTTTCCTATGTTCTGAACGTTTTGCAAGCTAATCTCCATAAAGGACTCGGGAAGTGCTAAATGCACGAAATGCGTTGGGTTGTTGCTTTATCCACCACCGGCTGCTACTCACTTCTCTCTGTCCCCTTAGTGTCCTCTTCACATTAGGGCATTATATACCATACTGGACACAGGTCATCCCGCACGTGTAGGAAGCAGACCGATTTTGGTGTGTTTCACCGGAGGGGATATTGCATGAGAGTATATATATATACAATTCTATTACTCCAATAAAAATATTTGATCACCACTACCTGATTAACCCTATAATTTAACTAACATCATGGGCGAGCCTTTAGAGCAAGGAATTAACCCCTGGGAACCAGAGATACCAGCAAGATGTCCACAACACAGGCGAGACATCCACTGAAGAAGCTACTGGAGAACCTCATCTTGCCTACATGTAAGTGCATATTATTTCTGCTTTACACTCAAGTATACCAGACAACTGAAACAAATTTATCTTTGCATTCTACATATCCGCGTGGGAACTGGAGTCCCTACACCATTCAAGAGAAATCCCCAATTAAAGAGTGGAGTGGGGGGCGTGGCCTGGCGTCTGACCGAGATGGACGTGTGCTAGTTGGGCTCTGCTCCTGGGAACCCTGTTACAGAGTATTTTTATAGTGGGCTTTTATTTTTTTTTCCCGGATCCCACGCCCTTTACGGAGGGACTTCTCCCAGCGTGCATGCCTAAAGGGAATCGTACCCGGGGAACTCCCGGTATCAAGCATTTTTTCCCGAAAACGGATGAGCCCTCTGTGCGCTCCAAACCCAGTGCAGCACCTCCCCCTCCTACATCACCTACCCCTTCCACTTTGGCGATGGCGCAGCAAGCGGATGGCTGGGACGCTCGGTTGTCACACTCCTCTGGACGAACCCTCTACCAAGCTTGATATACAAAACTTACTTCAAGATATCAAATCCTTCCTCCGGGAGGAGTTGAAGGAGATTCGCTACGATTTGGCACAGTTGGGTGACCGGATTGATGTGGTGGAGGAAGAATTCACTAAATGGAATCCGTTCCTGACTGAAGTGATGAACAAAGTTACCACTATACATCACCAGAATTTTGACTTGCTGGTACGCCTGGATGACCTGGAGAACCGGACCCGCCGCCAGAACATGCGGCTGAGAGGTATTGATGAATCGGTTCCCCAGGAGGAACTCCAAACCTTTCTGCAACGTCTATTTCGCCACATCCTAAAGGCTCAGGACTCTACCTCCTACAAGTTGGATAGGGCCCATCGTGCCCTGCGTTCCAAGCCATCCCCTGATGACCAACCGAGGGATGTGATCATACGCTTTCATAATTTCACTGACAAACAGTTGATTATGGATGCCTTGAAAAACTCCCCTTCGGTTTCTTTCGAGGGACATACCATTGCCTGCTATAATGATCTTTCCCCGACCACTGTCAACTGGCGACGTGACCTCAAACCTATCACCTCAGCCCTGAGGAGACATAATATTCGCTATCGTTGGGGCTACCCCTTAACCCTAATCGCCACAGTGGAGGGTAAGATTCATCGCTTGCGCTATGATGGGGACTACTCCGCCTTTGTTCGTGACTTACATCTAGATCTGTTGGAAGGTGATGTTTTGCCCCCTCGGATTGGAGATTTGGTGTCGTGGAAGCATTGTGCCATCTTGGATATGCAGTGGACCCCTGTTGGGAAGAAGAAGCGCAAATCTGCCCCTGCTGTGCGTCCGGATCCTCAGGAACCAGCAGATGTCCGTCGCCCTCCTGATTGACTGCATATTTGAACCTTATTTGTTCGGATTTGACTCTTGTACGGGTCTAGGGCCCTGATATACCTTCTGCCGGCTACTGTTCTACTTTGGGCCTGCCTCTACTACAGCTGGAACACTTATTCTTTGGCCCTTGCGAGCGACCATCCTTGGGTGATATAGTTTGTTATGCTATGTCCATTGTTAACCGTTATACTATGTAATATTGAATTATGCTTGTTATTTCCCGTATATACCTCTTCAAGAGCGCAATATATTTGTGTTTATAGGTTTGTTTGTTTTTTAACTTAATGTGGCTCATTATGTCGCTGGTTGCTTCATAGCTTAGCTGTACTATTGCACTGTGGGGGACCTTGGTGGAGTGCATAGGGGCACATGACAGAGGTTGCCTGTTGGGCCCTCCTTTGTGTGTCTCTCTGACCACTTCGTCAACATACCTCAGACCTCTATATTGTGGGTAGACACTTATGCCTTGATCTGTCCCTTTTTTTTTTTTTTTGGGACTAAGGTCGACATTCTACCATAGCATGCCACCAGTCCATTTGCTTAGGTTCCCTCCAATACTGCCTATTGCATTAGCCTTTGCTTATCCGGTATCTCACCTTGACTGCTATTTCTTTGCCCCTTCACTCTATACATGACATGGGTTCCCCGTATGGAGAGCTCACTACCCCTGTTCACAACATCTTGGATATTGGATATTTTCCCTTCCCCTGGGACTTGTGTTGTACTCCATATCTATAATGTTGACTGCTATCCCCTACTCACCCCAGGTGGTGGATATCTCTGTATATAACTGTCAGGATCAGGGATGGCTGGTCCGCCCTGAGCTCTGGCCTAGAGTATGCCTCTTTTTGTATATTCTCTGTCTGTCTTTTGCTGTGTCTCTCTCCTTTTTCTCTATCCCCCTTCCTTCTCTTAGTTACCCATGGGTGTGGATAATGCTTCTAGCGCTTCATTACCCTCACTGGTTGTGTATTGCTATGCCCAATGGTTGACTCTACCACTGTCGCAGACTTGTCTGCCGATTTTTTTAAAGCTAGTTTCCCAAAATGTTAAGGGTTTAAATTCCCCCAGGAAGCGGTCTTTAGCGTTGAGGGACTTCCAGAGACTGAGAGGGGATGTTATATTTATACAGGAGACTCATTTTAAGAAATCACAGGAGATGAAGCTTATCAACTCAGTTTTCTCTCAAGCTTTTCTGGCATCAGACTCAGTTAAGAAAAATGGGGTGGCTATCCTGTTTCGCAAAACTACTCCCTTTGTTCTTCTAGATTCACTCAAGGACAAGGGGGGTAGATTCATATTCCTTAAGGGCACTATTGAGAATAAGCTTTACACTTTTGCCACTATCTATGCTCCTAACTCCTCCCAAACTGATTTTGTAGAATCAGCACTTGATAATCTTGAATCCTTTAAAGACGGCATGCTTCTGCTGGGCGGAGACTTCAATCTCCCTCTATACCCCAGGTTAGACTGCTCTTCCGGGGTCACCTCTTATTCTCAAAAGGTAATACGGAAGTTCAATCAACTACTCCACTTGTACAGACTCATTGACACTGGCGTCTCTGTCATCCAGATGATAAGGATAATTCCTTCTATTCCCACCCGCATGACACTTATACCCGTATTGATTTTATTTTGGTTCCACACTCTTTTTATCCATCTAGTACACTCTGCTCAGATAGGTTCGATCACGTGGTCTGACCATGCTCCCATTATCTCCGTTTTCCGTGTTCCCCTCCTCCCACAGTCCCACAGAGCTTGGAGGCTCAATGAGTCTCTGCTGCTTAATTCTTCCATTCGTGACAAGGTTGAAACTGTGCTTTCGAATTATATATCTGATAATTCTACGGGAGACACCTCTCCCTTAACGCTGTGTGAGGCACACAAATGTGTTATTCGGGGAGAATTTATCCAACAGGCTTCCTGGGCTAAGAAAATTAGGGGACGAGAAATTGCAGACCTATTCACGGAAATACGTCAATTGGAAACTCTCCACAAGAAATCGCAAGTAGACATTACCTTCTCTCGGTTACAGGTGCTACATTGTCGTCTCCGGGCACTGTTAAATGAAGAGGTAGATCGCTCCTTTTTTCACTCTAAGCAGAAACATTTTGAGTTCGGTAATAAAACAGGACGATTCCTGGCGCGACAACTCCGGGTGCGCCAAAGGTGTCACTACGTTCCCAAAATTGTGTCTTCTTCAGGGAAGGTTGTACAGGACTCTAAGGCAATAGCGGAGTCGTTTAGGCAATATTACTCGAAACTTTATAATCTACAGGCGGGTCAAACTTCCTGTACCTCCTTTCCCAATGATGCAATGGAGAGTTACTTAGCAGACGCTCGTTTACCCCGGCTCGCAGCAGAGTCGTGCTCCCTTCTCGAGTCCAATTTTACGGAGGATGAGATCTCTAGGGCGATTGACGCCTTACCTGCAGGTAAATCGCCAGGACCAGACGGGTTCTCACAACTGTACTATAAATCCTACAAGCGGTTACTAGTGCCGATCCTGACTTCGGCCTTTCAGGTCCTACCCACCGAAATTGCTAATCACCCGATTTTCTCGGAAGCTCATATTTCCATTATCCCAAAACCCGGTAAAAATCCCTCACATTGTGAAAATTATAGACCCATCTCTCTGTTAAACTTGGATCTCAAAATTTATGCCAAGATACTGGCCGAGCGCCTCAAACTCTTCTTGAGTTCCTTAATCCATCTAGACCAGGTGGGTTTTACCCCCCATAGGGAAGCAAGGGATAACACCAGGAAACTTATTAACCTACTTCATTTTGTCTCTCTCAAGAAAATTCCTTCTCTGCTCCTCACTATAGATGCGGAGAAGGCCTTTGATAGAGTTAACTGGGTCTTTTTATCGCGGGTGTTGGAAGCTTTTGGGCTGGGCCCCCTGTTCAAGGAACGTGTCCTAGCATTATACACCAATCCCACTGCCAAGGTCAAGGTAAATGGCTGCCTTTCGGACTCCTTCGCTATTAAGAATGGCACACGGCAGGGATGCCCTTTGTTGCCCCTTTTATTCCTCCTGGTGATGGAACCTTTTGCACAACATGTACGTCTGAATCCAGCTATTGCCGGTATCAAGATTGGTGGTGATGAATTTAAATTGTCCTTGTTTGCAGACAACGTCTTGCTGACAGCTACATCACCGGACCATTCTATTCCGGAATTCCTATCTGAATGTTCTGCGTTTTCTACATTCTCTAATTTCAAAATTAATATGTCTAAGTCTGAAGCGCTGCCTCTTTGGCTTCCTGCTCCTACTCTTAATACCCTACATGCCTCCTTTTCATTTCATTGGCCTCAATCTCACATTAAGTACCTAGGTACGAATCTTACCACTTGTCCAGATTCCCTTTATGCTGCAAACTTTCCTCCTCTCTTGGCATCTATCCGCCGGGATCTGACCTCCTGGGGGAACCTGTATGTGTCATGGATTGGTCGCATTCAGGTTGTAAAGATGATGATCCTTCCAAGGATTCTATACTTATTTCAAACTCTCCCTATACGGTTACCGCAACAGTTCTTCCGCAACCTCGACCAAATGCTCTCTTTGTTTATTGGCGCTCTAGAAGAGCTAGATTGGGTATTCGGACTTTGTCCAGACCTACCACTCTGGGAGGTCTGGGTATGCCTAACTTTCGTATTTATCACCATGCGGCACTTTTATCTTCGATCCCTGATTGGATCTTACATGGTGCCCATAAACCATGGGTCAACATAGAACGTTCATTTCCGGACTTAGAAGATCCCCCTGGTACACTTCTTTGGTCCTAGAACCTCAACTTCTTCAAAAATCTCTCATCCGATCGTCTCTCAGGTCTTGCAATTGGGGGTTAAATATGCTCGCTCTGGGCAATTGGTACTGGAACACTCTTCTTTTCAACGGATCTTCTCTCGTAAGCCTTCTCCACACTATCTATTGGCTAGTCAATTTCCACTTTGGTCCCCTTCGCGAGACTTGTGCATCAGAGATCTTATGAGAGATGGGGTGCCGCGGGACTTCGTTGATCTTAGTTCCTCATTTTCTCTACCCCCTCAGGAAATTTGGAGATATCTCCAAATTAAGCATTTTCTTGATACACCGCTTCATCGTCGGGTATCATCCAGACCTCTGACGCGTTTTGAGGCTCTCCTCCAGCTGAAGCATCCGACTGGGAGGTTTTTAGGTAAAATTTATAGGCTCTTACTGTCAGACTATACATCCATTGATCCATCCTACCTTGGACTATGGGAGAAGGAATTGGGTTGCTCTATATCTCCTGATGAATGGCGTAATATTTGGCGTATTACCGCAACTTCTTCCATTTCCTCTCAGTCTTTGGAGGTTAATTACAAATTCCTTTGTCGGTGGTACCTCACCCCGGTTAGATTGAAAGCTATGTACCCTTCTAGCTCCTCTGCATGCTGGAGATGTGGTGGCCCTCATGGCTCGATGATCCATCTCTGGTGGGATTGCCCTCTAATCCAGCCCTTTTGGGTGGGGTGTCTAGCTTTCATTGAGTCACTCCTTGGCATTTCCTTATCTAGGGACCCGAGACAACTCCTACTGTTTTGTGACCTTCCCCCCCAACCTAAACTTGACCGATACCTCTTATTAATGCTACTTACTTCTGCCAAAGCAATGATCCCACGGCTGTGGAAATCTTCTGCTCCCCCTTCAGTTCTGTGCTGGAAACGTCTGGTTGCTGAACAGGCGGCTTTCACACGCTTAGCGCTGTTGCATAGAGGGTATGATATCGGCCCTATTTGGTCCACTATGGATAAATGATTTGTGTAGTGTTAGTGGTAATCCACACCCATGGGTCGTCCTTTCCTTTCCCTTCTTCCTTTTTTTCCTCCTTTCCTATGTCCTTTGTTCTTTCCTCGCCTTGTCATCTCTCTTGACGGGGGATCTCTTATCTTTGTCTTCTAGGCCTTTCTAAGCTTGTCTTCTCCATGTTTCTCAGTGCCCTATTCCACCATAGGATATTCTTCTGTATCCTTTTTTTATTTTACTTATGTCTACCTCTGTGTGTTTTGGATAGTTCGAAGTATATAGTGGATTACACCTGCTTCTTTTTTCCAAGTCACTTGTTTCTGACTCATTACCCTTTTATTGTAATGTCTTTTGTTTGTTTGCTTTGTAAGCGCTATGATTTCTTTTGTATGTCTCAGTTTCTACTTCAATAAAATATAATTAAGCAAAGAGTGGAGTGAACAATCTTTAACTTAGATGTGAGTTAAAAGCACACCATATTTTGTTATATTATACAAGAGTCTGAGGCGCTGCTTTCTCCTTTATTTCATGACTCATCTGGAATCGGGCAAGTGACATTACCACCACAGAGGGAGCATCTGAGTGATTACGCGTCCGTGGACACACTCCATTATAGACTGATTGAATCTATTTGATACATATCCTATTTGAACCTACTTCTATCCATATATTCATTGTATTATTATTAGTAGTATTTTTTCCTAACACCATGTCTGTATTTTATGCCTATATATACATTAGTAGGCACACTTTATAGCGATCCCTACAGCGACACCGGCACACCCCTTCTTTTCCTATAGTCATCAGTGAACCCAGTTGTTGGTTACATACTTTTACAGGCCACAGTTCACAAGTATTTTCCCTCAATTTATTTTTGGGACATTCCTTCTGGTCCCTGCATCCCTCAACTGATAGTAGAGAAAAGGGTATATTTTACTTACCAATAAATCCTTTTCCTTTAGTCCTGTTGAGGATTACATGGTAACCCAGTAACCCACCCTAAGAGAGAACTTTGCCTCATCATCTTGAGGTAGGTGCCTTGACATTTTTTCATGACTTTTCAGTCCTTACCTCTCATGGTTTTGCTGTATGTAAACTGAACTATCTGGCTGTTGGGAGGGCTATATAGGGCAGAATGTAGAAGTTTCATCATTTTGTGTCCTGCCTCCTGGAGGACGTTTCATCACCCCATTGGTTTCTGAATTCCTCAGTTTGACTAAGAGAAAATGATATATCCCCTTATTTTGCAGAAAATGTCATTTCAGTCATGAAAGGTTTTAAAAAGTTTGATGGTAAGACTTTCTCCTATGTGTTGCATTAAAGGAGTCTCTACCATACATCAAGTTAAACAACATGTTGAAGGTAACAATTTACTAAATAACAGTCAAGCTACTCCCAATAGTTAAATTGTTATTTTCTTAGTGGTGATTTTTAGTAATTAATGGTGATTTTTTTGTAATTCTCTGCTATTTTTCACACAACAGTGCTGATTGACAAAGACCAGAATCCCAGGTGGAAGCCCAGTGTGCTAGAAGAAGTGACAAATGAATATGTGGACAGCTGTTTTGCATCACTTGGAATCAGTGACTTTAAAGTGTAATAAAATTCAACAATTCTACTAATTCTACAGAAGATTCCTTTGAACACATCATTTGTCCTTTTAGTTCTGGTGTTAAATCTAGCAAGTTATTAACTGAAAATCAGTCCAAAACAACTTCTATATTAATAAAATATCAGCATTTTATTGATCTACTTGAATTATATACTGACTATGGAATTCGTTGCCACTCTTAATCTCAGTCCCACTGTATCTTCATCTAAACTTTCTGCCATCTCTGTCCACCTATTTCTTTCGATCATTGTTCTGTCATCTGTATGTGGCCTTTATGCCATTGCCCACTATCTCTGTCATGTCAGTAGTATATTTTGTTATTCGTTCTCTTCTTCTGTCATATAGTGCAGTAGTACTCAAAAGAAATTTGAAGGGATAGTAATACTTCGTTTTATCTCTGTTTTATTTTGTAGGCATTAAAAAAACATGAAGAATGATATGTCTTATTTCTCAAACCTTTATGGTTTAAGAGATATTCACAAGCAAAGTTCCCCTCCCGCCCCTTTTACCTAGTGTAAGCCATCTCTTCTCAGATGTGGAATCTGGTTGTAAGACCAGGCAGATAACAGCAGGGGGCAGTCTTCTTTCTATGAAAACAATGAAAACCCTGCCCCCCTTGACAAGTTTTTCAGGTTTTTCCCTTATCTTAATTGAAGATTGACCCTCTCTGCAGTCTGCCTGGGCACCTCCCTTCTGATCTGGCTGAACAGTGTTACATCAGTAAAATGGGCGGGAGGGGGATACTTTGTCATTAAATTACTCTTGAACTACAACTCTGACAGAATTGAAATAACAGTCTCCAAAATCCAAATATTATGATGATTAATTAGAGCTGCTTTTATTATGAAACATTACTATCCCTTTAAGAGAATTATATCTTGTTAGTTGAAGAGCTCGTGTACACGGGCCACAGTGCCACCCAGCAATGGCCACGGTGCAGTCATGCACAGTAGAGACTGCCCGCGCCTGCAGGTGCTCCAAATTCAGGCCGCAGTCCTCTCTGCACACCGAGGTCTACAGAGAGGACTACGGTCTGAATTTGGAGCCCCGCTACGTTATCAGCTGTTGCGCGGGAAGTCTGTACTGTGCATGACTGCAGCGCGTACAGCTGTGTCTACTGCGCATGACTGCTTCTGATAAACACACACTTAGAGAATTATTATATAGGATAATTGAAAAAAAAAGAGAAAGGACTATGGTGCCTCAAACATGTAGGCAAATAGGACAGAATCACAAGTTACACAGCAGCTCAGGTCAAAAGGTCCCCACCATCGGATCAAAAACAACAAAAATCATACAACCATACCTTGGTGCTTATGGAACCACACATCAAAATTGCATATGTTTTATTGATAAAAAGTCAATATATCCATAAAAGTCTTTCAGTGATTTATAAATATGTCTGTGCCGTCACATCATCGGTCTTCCGTACATAACAAGTGATACAGGAAGAGGCATACGTTAAGTATCCCCAATTAATTGTTGGTAATTGTCTGGATATTGTGTGTTCACAATTAAAACATGTGTCTCTACAGACTGCAAACCATACATACATACAGGGGTACATAAAGCCTACAACAAATTCCTCCACAAGCAAATATATGGCTAGAACCCAATGTGCACAATATCTATCACATATATAAATACATACAAAATACCTTATATCCAAACCAATGTCCTACATGCAGAGAATAACTGGCAACAATGCCACAGTAATATAGTGAATCTGATCATAAATTCATATACAATTTATATAAGAATATATACTAGTATAAAGCATATATTACAATTATCTTAGTACCCTGGATCAGTGAGACCAAACACTCACCTCCAAAGGAGTAAGAATAAACACCCTAATTAAATAAATTAAAATAAAACAAAAAAATTAATAAAAAATAAACATTTGAAAGATTATAAAAAAATGAAAATATCTAAAAAATATAAAAAATGAGGAAACCATAATATTCCATAGGTTGCAGACAATAATATTTTTCTGGATTGCAATCCTAAAAATTGTAGCAGTCCAATATTCACCAGTCTTCAACAGTATTAAAGGGAATGAGAGTACATTATATTCATGGCCTTTAAAATCACTAAACAATTGTTGAACAGTTGCTGACTCAGGGGAGGCCTGGCCTGGGGGGCAGGGGGGCAATTGCCCCCTGGGCCAGTCATATGTCTGGGCTGGTGGGCCACTCCCTCTTTTTGCTGACAATGTAGCTACAATAGTGATACCACAGAGCTTACAATTGAAATGGAGCTACAATAGTGATACAACAGAGCTTACAATTGAAATGGAGCTACAATCCAAGTGGAGCTACACTAGTAGATAACTCATTTCTCTTGTAAGTTATATGTTATCACTAGTGTAGCTTTACTTACATTGTAAGCTCTGTAGCTGCACCAGTGTAACCCCATTTCAGTTGTAAGCTCTGTGGTATTGCTTGTCTTACTTCACAACACTAACCCTTTGAGTGACAGAGGGGTATGGGCATACCCCTCTGGCACGCAAAGGGATAATGGCAATTTTAAAAGTAACAAAAGAGGGTGGGCTGGGACAGGGGGCTGGAACAATAGTAAAATCGGGCCACTTGATTGTAGCTGCCTTCCAGGCCACAAATTGCCAGCCCTCCGCTGTGCTGACTCATTAGCAATTCAAACCTGCCCAAATTTTAAATAATATATAAATCATACACTCACGATTATGCAGATTGTCCTTATGGTCACTTGTAAAAACGCAGGTTATCTGACAGCCTTTGTTCTAATGTTATTTGTCATCATAGAGGTGTGCAAATTGATTGCTGATTTGTTGGCCAATTTAGTCATCTTGTTACCACCACCTACTGCAACTTGGATGTAATTCAAGGCTTGTTACTGCATCATAATCAATTGTCAAGCTAGCTAAACCAGATGGCGTATATCTTCCAATATCAGGGACATCCGGGCATGTTCATACTCCTCATGTATCAGAAGTCTGGGTTGATATGGCTCTGCATAACACTCCAACGTGTTTCAAGGATCCACATTCCTCCTCTTCAGGGAGCAAAATAATGTCTGTCAGTTGGGACTCAGATGTTCCTTTATACCTGTCAGTCCCAATTACCCATTTCACCTATTATCTGAGGGGCACATAGTGCACCACCTTACAATGCCTGCACCACCTTACAATGCCTCGTGTCCACCGACAATCCAGAGAAACAGCCCAAGTTATCAAGATCTAATATTCAAATCATAATGAGTACACCAAGGTCTACAAATATACAACCCTCTCCATAACCCCATATACATACAAAATATGCCCCAAACACACGTGGAACATACATAGCACTATGGCTAAGTGCTCCTCATATAATCACATATAACAAAGCAATAATCCAACAATTCAAAAGACCAACAAGTAACGTGTACACAATCTCTACAAATGCGCCAGTGCACCACATGCATACCCATATTGCGGTGCTATAAATGCGTGCATGTGCTGCAGAAGAATAAATACATATACATTTATAATCAATACCCTGTAAATTGTATAATAATCCTACATCCGCACCACTTTTCTTTGTGCAAAACATACTGTGCACGTGCAAACTTAGTTGTTGGTGGAGTTTTTGTGGAGGGGTCTTGATCAACAAGAGGTAAGTTAAATAGTTGTGTACTCCAAGATATATCTTCAGTTTTTTCCAGATCCTTTTTTTTAAACCAAACCAATTTGAATCAGGTCTGTGGGAATATCACATTTGTCAGTCTGATCAAAATTTATGTGGAAACAAGGAAGAAAACAATTATCAGGATAAATAGGGAGGACTCAAAAATGAGACATCGCATGAGTCCTTATTTTCCCTTCTATATATGAGTGACTAGTTCAGCAATAGGCACTTGCAGGTACATTTCAAATTCTATTAGTTCATTATATTAAAAACCCATATAAAAACAAATACTATGCTAAGGCAAGTGCCTGCATTGCATGTCTTCAAACCATAGACTCTCTGCAAAGGGCAGCCTATAGCTTGACATTCTGAATTATGGCATCCAATAACAGTAGAGATGATTGTACTGTCTTGCTGGAGGAAGTAGTTTGGTATATTGTGTGGGCAATGGAAGAACCTCCAGATGACTGATAGAATCTTGGTATCCTATTGAAATGTCGCCCTCTATTGGACGACCATAAAAATGCTGAGATAAAAATGTTGCATGAATCTTAAACGCAATATCAGAATGTTGTGCAAATCAACAGAACAATAATAATAGCACTTGACACTTGGTTCCTACTTGTCTGTCTTTCTCCCATCCCACCCATTCCTATGAAATAGCCAATATTTTATTATCACATGCTTAATGCCTGTGCCAGAGAGATGCGCAACGCATTGCTTTGCAATGTGTTGTGTACCCGTCTGGCATTCAAAGAGTTAAACACCTAATAGTATCCAGTGTCTAATAACTAGCGATCCACAACTAACTGTATAGACAATTTAATCAATAACATTTTTCTCTGTCGTCCAGTATAGGTTACTGGTAACTTTGGGTAGGCGGTCCGCCCCTTTAAGTAGGCAGGAACAATTCTAGAAGTAAATGCAGGGGTGGAGCCTACATTCCTTCCTTGACTGGAGCTAGCCAATCAGCTCCAGTAAGATTTGTTCCTTGGCTAATGATACAGGCAAGAGAACAGTTCTGCTATAGTTTTAGCTAATTTTTTTATTTTACTGTTCGATATGGAATACCACCATTAGGCGGATTACCATCACTGACAATGCCCTTAGATGTGGCTAGCTCAGTATCCAGGTGCTTTGGTGGACCTTAAGCCCTGGGGAGAAAAACTTGGTTACAAGTTCTTTCTTCAGGAGTTGCCCACTGAGGCTTCTTCTTAATAATCTGAAGACAGAAGAACTTCAGGAAAGGTGAGCAACCCTTTGAGTGCTGAGGTCCACATGTCCCACAGTGCCCCTCTGCACAGGGTTTTTTCCTTTGAAGTTCCTATTGCACACTCCTGCACTCATTGGGTTTATTTGTATGTCTGTTGGGTGTTTTGGAGCAAGTTTCTGTAGTAACTTAACCCTTTGGCTGCTGGTTGGCATCTTTTGGGGGGTTGTTGGCACTTTCCCTTCTGGGTTCAGTGACATGTTTTTGTAATATTTGGTGCACCTTTACTTCTTAGTTACAACTTTGCAAAATGTATGGCTTTTACTGCATAGACTCCATTGCTCCATTCACTTCTATGAGACTGTACAGTTTGGGACATATCTCTGCAACCGCTCATCGTAGCGACTTCAGAGATGGCTCATTTTGTTTGTCTGCCCTTGCTCTATTATCCGGTCAATGTTTAGTGTGTGTTGGGGGGCTTCGGGCACTGTTGGGGTACTTTTTCTGGGAAAACTACATTTCCCATGAGCCCTTGCATCGCAAGTTAATTCCTGATTGGCTCCTGTCGCAGCAGCCATTTTGTGCTTTCCCTGAACGAGTATCCTTGGACTCTCCTTCTCTCCTCTGCAGATTAACTCTTCACCTGCCAGATAAGTGTATTTTAGCAATTTCTGGGGTGAACTTTTAATCCTGCAAACTGTATTTGGGTGATACCTTATACTTTGAATGTTTAGACACTGTGAGAATGTCTAATCCGCTGGAACTTTGGGGCTAGACCTAAGACTAAGGACGCTGGGGTCTCCTGTGTACCCCATTGTGCATTGCTCATCATGGCAATCAGGGTTACCTAGAGAATTCTCAGGTCATTATGCCCAGCATGTTCTTCTGTCCCTGAGTCTCCCCCAGGGACCTCCAGACATGCATTAAGGCCAGTTTGTGTACAAGAGTTTAAAGCTGCTACTAGAGACCTCAGGTCTACGTTACAGCTCTTTCCATCACAGTTACAGGGGGTCTTTCATTCCTGGCAGAACCCTACTTTTGTCATATCTTCCCTTCTGAAACCGCAGGGAGCACCTGACATATCAGATTCCTCTGAAGAGGAACTGTTGGTGGATTCTGATAATGAGGAATGTTCTGCTGTGGGCTCCCCTCAGTTCTTTGGGGACCCCTTTGAGGCTGATCCTGAACCCTTGGCTGAGAGCCTGATCAGGGCTGTTTGAAACACTCTAAACATTCCCTTGGTACAAGAGGTTTCTTTAGACCCCTATGATGTATTTCAGGTGCCTAAGAGGCCCCATACTTGTTTTCCACCTAACCCTACTCTTGACCATTTAGTGTCTGATGAGTGGAAGTTTCCAGACAGAAAACCTCCTGTCCCAAGAAATTTACCAAGCTTTACCCCTTTTCTGATGAGGCGCTTGCTCAGTGGGTCATCCCCCCAAGGTGGATGCACCTGTTTCTAGGCTTTCTAAGTCCACTGCCTTGCCAGTTGCTGATGTTTCCACTCTTAAAGACTGGACTGACAAGAAACTTGTCCAACGTTTGCTGCGGCCTGGGTGAATAGGACCATTGTGGTTTGGACTGAACAGCTCACTCTTGCTGTCCGTCAGGGAGCTCCTACTCCTGATATGTTTCTGCTACTTGCCAACATTTCTGAGGCCCAGCACTACGTATCTGCTGCCTTGTTTAATGCCATCCACATGTCGGTGGTTTCCAGATGAACTCTTTGGCTCAAGGTCTGGTCTGCTGACACTGCTTCCAAGAAAGCTTTGCTCTCATTGCCCTTTCAGGGCACTTCTCTGTTTGGGCTAGAACTTAAGGATCTGATTAGTGAGACTACAGGGGGCAAGAGTACTCTTCTGCCTATGGTCTATAGGAAGAAGACACCTATCAAGCGTAATCAGCTTTTTTGTTCCTTCCAGACTGAGACACATCCGGCGAACCAGGCGGTTCCCTCAGCTCAGTGTTCCTCCTCCAAGCCCAAACAACAGTGGAAGCCTAAGGCCTCCAACAAGCCAAAGGCTTCCAAGCCTTCTTCTGCATGACTCGCCAAACCCAAGTCCCCACTCTGCTGTGGGTGGCCGTCTGCACCACTATCTCAGTGTATGGGAGGACTCGGTGGAGGACCCTTGGGTTTTGCAGGTGGTGGCGGAAGGGTACAGAATCCCTTTCACCTCTCTTCCTCCCTTCCGGTTCCCTTCTCACATGCCTTAGGGCGTGGAGAAATGCCGTCTGTTCAACTGCGCTATCCAGGCCCTTCTGGACAAGGAGGTTCTGGAACCAGTTCCCATTCAGGATAGGGGTTTGGGTTTTTACTCAAACCTGTTTGTGGTTTCCAAGAAGGACGGTGGCTGTCGTCCAGTTTTGGACCTGAAGGATCTCAATTCCTTTTTGATCAAGACTTATTATCACCAGGAGTCCCTAAAGACGGTGATTGCTGCCATGTCTCCAGGGGAATTCCTTGCTTTTCTGAATCTTCAGGATGAGTATCTGCACATCGCCATTCATCCAGAAAGCTGACAGTAACTCAGATTTGCATGCGACCAAGGGCATTTTCAGTTTTCTGCTCTTCCCTTTGGTCTGACTACAGCTCCTCAAGTCTTCACTCGTGTCCTGAGAGCCTTAGCCTCCGTCCTCCATCGGACTGGCATCAGAATCACTCCATACTTGGACAACCTGCTTTTAAAAACCCCTTCTCTGGAACTTCTTCATCAGAAGGTTCAGGATTACATTCATGCACTCACCCATCAAGGGTGGATCCTCCACATGGACAAGTAGGATCTTGTCCCATCCCAGTGTCTTGTCTTTCTGGGCCTTCTCTTCGACACTCAGCAGAGCATGGTGTTTCTCACGGACGTGGTGGCTCACCAGATTGCTCACAGGGTTTCCGCTGTTCTGGCTCATGATCCAGTTCCAGCCAGGAAGTTGTCCTCTCTAGTGGGGATGTTCATTCCACCATAGAAGCAGTTCCGTTCACCATGGCTCACCCCAGAGGTTTGTGATCCAGGTGTGCAGGGGTCAGCCGGATCTCCTGAAGATGTCTTTGTCCCTCCCTCTTTATGTGGAACTGAGTCTGTCGAGGTGGCTCAACCTCTCCATTCTTCTGAAGGGCAAGCCCTTTCTGGTGTCCTTCTGGACCACGGTGATCATGGATGCCAGCCTATCAGGCTTGGGAGCAGTGTTGGGTCACCTGAATGCTCGGGGACAGTGGTCTCCGGAGGAATCTCTCCTTCCCATCAACGTGTTGGAGCTTCTGGCTATATTCATGCCCTTTGCCACTGGACATGCCAACTGGAGGACTGCCCGGTGCGGGTACAGTCTGATAATGCCACGGCAGTAGCTTACATCAATAACAAGGCGGAACAAGAAGTCTCACAGCTTGGTTAGAGATCAAGGCTATTTTGTCCTGGGCAGAAGAGCATGTTCCTGCCATATCTGCAGTTCACGTTCCCGGCGTAAACAATGTCATGGCAGACTTCCTCAGTCGACACACAGTGGACAGCGGAGAGTGGGAACTGCACCCAGAGGTGTTCAACCTCACTGTTCAGAGGGGGGGTCTTCCATGCATCGACCTAATGGCGACAAGACACAACTGGAAGATTCTGACGTTCTGCTCTCCCTGGAGGGATCCTCTAGCGGTGGATGCCATGTCCATTCCTTGGTTATTTCCTCTGGCTTACATCTTTCCTCCCATTCCCATGTTGCACAGTGTCATAAGGAAACTGAGACTGGAGTGCTGTCCAGTCATTCTGATTGCTCCGTACTCGGAAGGCTTGGTTTCCAGAGCTTCTGGATCTATCAGTGGCGTAGCCATTCCGCCTCCCTTGCTGTCTGGATCTTCTTATACAGGGTTACCTGTGGAAGGAAGATGTCGATCATCTAGCTTGGAAATTGAATCCTCAATACTGAAGAAGAAGGGATTTTCTTCTGGTGTGGTGGCTACTAGTGCCCACAAACCTGTTTCTTCTAAGACCTACCATTGTGTCTGGTCGACCTTTCTCGCTTGGTGTGCTGATAGGGACCTATCTCAGGATTTTGATCTGCCTACTGTCCTGGCCTTCTTGCAGGATGGTGTGGATAAGGACCTCCGTTTGTGTTCCCTTAAGGTTCAGACTTCTGCTCTCTCTGTTTTCTTTCAGAGGCACATTGCTGTTCTTCCTGATGTCAAGGTTTTCTTCCAGGGTGTTGCTCATACTGTTTTCAAGACTCCCGCTTCTCAGTGGGATCTTAACTTGGTTTTGGGGTCCTTCAGTTCCCTCCCTTTGAGTGCTTGGCTACTATTTCTCTATGCCTGCTGATGTGGAAAATCGCCTTTCTCCTGGCAATCGTGTCCATTCACCGTGTTGCGGAGTTGCATGCTCTGTCTTGCAGAACACCCTTTTTGATTTTTCACAAGGACAAGGCGGTGCTTCGCACTTTCCAGGAGTTTCTCCTGAAGGTGGTTTCTGAGTTCCACATTAATCAGGAGATTGTGGTTCCTTCTTTCTGACCTGACCCTACCTCTGACAAGTAGAGGGATCTCCACTTGTTAGGCGTGGTGCGTTGTCTCAATTTTTATGTACATCGCACTGAGTCCATTCGACAGTCTGGCGCTCTGTTCATCATCCCTGAGAGTCGCAGGGCAGGGAGACCTGCATCCAAAGTGACCATTGCTTCTTGGATTAAGTCCACTATTCAAAAGGCTTAAGAGCTAAGAAAGAAGCCTGTTCCCTTTCAGGTCACGGCTCATTCTACTAGATCTGCTGGGGCTTCTTGGGCTTACAAGAATCAAGTCTCAGCTGATCAGTTGTGCAAGGCTTCCACTTTGTCGTCTGTGCACACCTTTTTGACGCACTACTATGTTGACGTGCTGGCATCGGCTGATTCCAGCTTTGGGAGGAAGTTCCTGGAGGCAGTCTTGCCTGTCTAGGATCTTTTGCGATTCCTCAGTTCTCCTTCTCTTTTGAGCCCTGCTGGCTCTAGTTCAGTGTGCTGTGTAACAGTTCCTGGGGTGTTGTTACCCCTGTTCAGTGTCCGTTGACATTCATTTGTTATTGTTGGGCTATCTCTGATCTGATGCTTCATATATGCTCTGGTGACTTTGGGGGCCCTGTGCCTGGTCCTTGCCTTACTTCCCGCCTCTGGGAAACTCAATGCTTGGACATCCCAAAGTTACCAGTAACCTATATTGGACGACAGAGAAAAGAGGATTTTAGTCTTACTTGTTAAATCCTTTTATCTTAGTCTGTATAGGTTACTGGTCTCCCACCCTGTCAAGGAACCATGCTTGGCTCTCCTGTGGCACAGCGTGGGGGTCCTTCGGGTTCATGCTCACAGGAGTCTTCTTGCCCTTCTTACTTTCTAGTCAATAGTTAGTGTCTCAAATCTTACTGGAGCTGACTGGCTAGCTGCAGCCAAGGAGGGAAGGTAGGCTCCACCCCGCATTCACTTCTAGAATTGTTTCTGCCTACTTAAAGGAGAGGATTGCCTACCCAAAGTTACCAGTAACCTATATGGAGTAAGAAAAAAGGATTTAACAGGTAAGACTAAAATCCTCTTATATTGGTGACTAAACTGGATCGCTACTAATATACCTAACGAAATAGGGGTGTCCTATCTCCTTGGAGATAGGACGCCCCACATATACTCCCCCATTCACTATAGGACATAATAACAATCACTTACATATATAAAAATTACATCAACCACCTGAAAATTCAAACAATGCTGGTGTTTCGGTGAAGGTCTTTCATACCCCTGACTGCATTGTATTTGAGTCTAACAACTACAGAGCGGTACTGCTCAATTCAACAACTGGTGACATGGTGCTGCATGGGATTGTTCCAAACAACTAAAGTGCGTTCTTGGAAGCTTATCTCTCAGAGTAGGCACAGAGGGAGTTAAAAGTGAGTGAGACATGAGTTTTTTGTTTCAAGAATCCCTCAATTAAAGGAATATGTTGCCATCTACCCCCAAATTTGCTGTGAGTATGATCAGCTAGGCTATGCAAGGCAGCCACATATAAGCTGACTGACCTACAGATTTGGATGAGTTGGTAACTTGAACAGCACTGTGCTGTAGTTGTTTACTTACTTTGATATCCTCCAGCCACATTTGAATGGATGAACCCACTGCAGTCTCCCTCATCCCTGTCATGATGTGCAGGGTGCCTACCAACTTCCTGCTTCCACCCTAAATTAAGTTGATGGTGTGGAAGTCAGGAGTTTGGCGGAAGGGCTGCATATTGTGACAAGGTTTACTCAGTCTGCAATGGATTCTTCGACTCAAGTACAATGCATTCAGGGAGTTTAACTTAAAGATTGTACAGGAGACAAATGGTCTGAGAAGGGTGCTCATAGTGTAGAATATTGAGTTGTTATGAAAGACCACCACAAAACACCTGCCTTATTTGTAACAGAGAACTTGGGTAGAGGAGGCCTGGATAGTGTGTGAAAGCTGTAGGGGAGTCTTGTGGAGGTGAGAAAAACTTGTGGGAATGGGAGACTCATATGAAGGAGAGAGACCAGGTGAAAAAGATGCATCATTTCTGTTCACACTGATTATATACAGTAATGTACAAAAGTGTTAGGCGGGGTGAAAAAAATGATGTAAGAATGCCTTAAAAAAAAGTTAATAGCTTATTTTTATCAATTAACAAAATGCATAGTGAGTGAACAGAAGAAAAATCTAAATCAAATCAGTATTCGGTGTGGCCACCCTTTGCCTTCAAAACAGCATCAATTCTTCAAGGTACACTTGCACACGGTTTGTTAAGGAACTCAGTTCTGTGGATTTAGGCGGCCTCAGTTGCTACTCTTTCTTCATGTAATCTCAGACAGACTCGATGATGTTGAGTTCAGGGCTCTGTGGGGGCCATACCATCGCTTCCAGGACCCCTTGTTCTTCTTTATGCTGAATATAGTTCTTAATGACTTTGGCTGTATGTTTGGGGTTGTTGTCATGCTGCAGAATAAATTTGGGGCCAATCAGATGCCTCCCTGATGGTATTGCATGATGGATAAATATCTGCCTGTACTTCTCAGCATTGAGGAGACAATTAATTCTGATCAAATCCCCAACTCCATTTACAGAAATGCAGCCCCAAACTTGCAAGGAACCTCCACCATGCTTCACTGTTGCCTGCAGACACTCATTCTTGTACCGCTGTCCAGCAACAAACTGCCTTCTGCTACAGTCACAAACTTAAAATTGACTCTTCAGTCCAGAGCACCTGCAGCTATTTTTCTGCACCCCAGTTCCTGTGTTTTCTTGCATAGTTGAGTTGATTGGCCTTTGACATTATTACCTCCCCACATACACCCATTATTCTTGGGCTGCCTTGACTCTGAATTCACAATCTAGCCCTGGATTGGCATACAGGACAAATCTCATCTTGGAGTTCAGCATGTTTTTACGTTTTTATTCAGCAGGTGCATCCAACAACTCAGGTGACGGCCGGCCAGTATTATGGAAGACACCAGAGTACCTATTCCTGTTCCTTATACCTCATTTCACGATGTTTTCTCTTCCAGCCAGATTTGTACCTTGCCCCGTCATAGACCTTCAGATTGCTCCATTCACCTTCTTCCTTGACTTATTCCCCCAAAGGTCGTACGTTTTTACTCTCACCCCCTGGAACACAGGTATTAGCTTTGTTGCCCCTTTCCTAAGTGCCTAAGAGTCGGCTCAAAAGGGACTGACAGAGCAGGCGCATGGACGTCACTGTGACGAGATGTCCGTGCGTCCTACTCCTGTGACCGTCAGAAAAAGGCAAAAATCTTTTGAACTGGGTAATATTTCTGGCGACTAGCGCTACTAAGCAGCTAGTCGCCAGATGAAGACTGATTTAAGGTAAAGTTATTGCGGGGTGGTAGTTCCCCTTTAAGTGCCTGCAAGAGTTTAACAACTGAGTTCAACAATGAAGGCAACACCGAAAGCACCAGAACTCCTGCATTACCTGTAAACAGCACCTATGTGAAGATAATCAGCAAAGACGTTTTTGTCTCTGGCTTCAGGAACTGACATGGATTCTTATCGGCTTCAGCTCTCCCACTGACCTGTCAAACTACATCCACATCTTCCCCTCTCTCCTCCCCATCACACCTGTCTGCTCTTACAACTTTTCCAGATTTTAACCCTTTCTCTCTCTTCTTTCCCTATTCCAAAACAGTATGTCCCACTCCCATATTTCTGCCCTTTGTCTAATCCTTCTGCTTGCTGCAGGGGATATTGCTCCTAATCCAGGCCCAAACCCTATACCCACCTGCTATAAATATGGTTTACCATGTCCTCCCACTGCAACTTGAAGGGTTCCAACCCCTCAAATCTCAGAAACATTCCTCTTCTTTCACTCTCCTTGCTCCCCTTCTCCTGTGTTCTTTTGAACACCCACTCCATATTTAACACAACAACCCCCATTCATGATTTTCTGTGAGCAATCACTGCAGTTGTTTGCTTTCACAGAAACTTGATTGCACAGGTCACAGCTGTGGAGGCTGCACTCTTTTATGGAGGGTTCTGCTTCTCACACTCCCCTCGCTCTGCTGGTTGGGTGGGGGGTAGGTCTCCTTCTCTCTTCCCGCTGCCACTTCAAGACCCTCTCAATCCCATCATATGTGCATTTTCTTCTTTTGAAGTACATGCAATCCAGCTCTATTAACCTCTTTCTATGCCCGTGGCTATAATATACAGACCACCTGCTAACTCCTCTTCTCCTTCAAACTTTCTCTTAGATTTCTAGTCCTGGCTCTCCTTTCTTTCCACTGACAATCCAGTCCTTATTCTGGGTGATTTTAACTGTCACATTGATGACCCCTCTGTCCCTGTGCTTCCTGTCTTCTAAAGCTAACCTCCTCACTTGATCTCTAGCATTGGACTGACTGTGCCACTCACAAAGCTGGTCACTGCCTGGACCTTTTCTCTTTCACAGTTTCCCCATTCCCTCTATCAGATCAACATCTTATATCCTTCCCTCTCTCCCACTCTGCCCCTTCCCCCATCCCTTCCCTCAACAGATTTATAAGGGATACCCCCTCACTTGATCTCCCTGGGATGAGCATCTCACTTAACTTCAATCTTTCCTTTATCTTAGCCATCTCTGACACAAACATTCTTGTTAACTCCTATAACTCAATCCTATCCTCTGCAATTGATTCCTTTGCTCCACTGAAACTATATCAGAGTCGTCAAGTCAATCCACGACCCTGGCTCAACTCCCATAACCGCTTCCTACATTCTTGCACTCACTTTGCTGAATGCCTTTGGAAGAAATCATGCTCACATTGAGATTTCATCCACTTTAAATTTCTTCTGTCCTGCCTACATTCTGTTTTATCAAAAGCTAAACAGAAATACTACAGCACACTAATCCACAACAACAAATCTAACCCTCACTGTCTCTCTTTGCAGTCTTTGACTCCTTGCGCTATCTTTCCACAGATTCCTCTCACCCCATACATTCACCTCAAGCTTTTGTAGAGCACTTCAAACACAAGGTGGAATCTAAGAACAGAAACCTCTCTGACGAAGTGAGATTCCTCACAAAAAGTGTACGGTGACATTATAATAAAATATATATACTCTGTGGTTCTCCCATTCTGATTAATACTGTGGTTCATGACAGGTAGGGCTTACTCTGCCCAGTGCAAGTTATTATCTGTGAGTGATCTTCAGTTGGGGCATTATATTACACAAAGAATCACCAAGAATTCCAATCAAGTCCCAGTAAAACACAAAGTGCGCGCTGAATATAGCATGTGAGAGGAGGCGATCTCTGTGCCACATTCACCCTTCTTTGACTATTTGGGCAATCTTTTCAAGAAACCATCTTGTGAGTACAATCAGTGTATTATATTATGGATATTAAGAAGTTGCTCTCAGATGGTGTGCACTCTCCCTTGTTCTTTTTTTTTTTTTTTTTTTTTTTTTTTTTTTTTAACAAGGTGGAATCTATTCTAAAACAGATTCCTACTATTCCATCTGTCTCCAAACTCTCTCTCCCCAGACCCCCTTCATCACACTTTGATCGTTTTACTCCTTTAAGAGGGGCAGACGTTTCTTATCTTCTACTATCTACCCACCTCACTACCTGCTCCTTGGATCCTTCTTCTTTTCTTGTCTTCTCCCAAATAACCAAATTCCTCAACTCTAACAATCTTTTGGACACTTTGCAGTCTTGTTTGCGGTGTGGTCAATCAACGGAGACAGCTCTCCATAGAGTGGCTATTCTATATTCATACTACTCGACTTATCTTCTGCCTCTGACACAGTTAACCATGCTCTTCTTACTCAAATGCTCCACAATATTGGTCTCCGAAATCAAACTGCTTCATGGCTCTCTTCCTATCTCTCACAAAGTTCCTTTTTTGTGTTCTCTGGCAATAACACCTCTACAGTCACTCTGTCTGTCGGGGTGCCTCAAGGCTCCGTTCTGGGTTCACTATTTTTCTCACTGTACACATTTTCATTGGGTGAACTTAATTAATTTGACATTAAGTACAATCTATATGCTGATGATACCCAAATTTACATGTCCACTCCTGATCTTTCACCTCAAATCCAGTTACAAATTTCAGACTGCCTCTTGGCCATATCCTCCTAGATGGCACACCATCAGCTGAAGATAGACATGTCCAAAACTGAACTGCTCATTTTCCCTCTAAGACCTTACCCAACACCTAGCTTCACCATTACAGTTGATGGATTTGACATTGATCCAGTCAACTCAGCATGCTGCCTTGGGGCCATATTTGATTACTCCCTTTCCTTATCCCCCTCACATTAACTCCGTGGCTAGAACATCTCACTTCTTTCTCTGCAAGAATGCTAAAATCCATCAGTTCCTCTCCCAACAAACTACTAAAACTCTTATACATGCCCTCATTCTGTCCCGCTTAGACTATTGTAATGTCCTACTAACTGGTCTCCCTGCTAATCATCTTTCGTCTATGCAATCTGTTTTAAACTCAGCCGCATGAATCATCACACTCTTCCCAAAAACTGAACCCGCTCACATAAATCTTAGACATCTATCATGACTCCCTATTCAGCAATGCATCAGTTACTAAGTCCTTCTTTTCACCTTTAATGCTCTCCACACTGCTACACAATCCTTACATCTCTTCCCTCATTTCCTCTTATGTTCCTGGCCGCCTTCTTCGCTCAGCACACAACGCACTTATTGTTGCACCATCCACACCCTTTGCCTTCTCCCGTCTCAAACCTTTCTCGCTTTCCGCTCCATACCTGTGGAACTCCCTACCCCTCTCCCTACGTCTTGAACAATCCCCCTCTGTCTTTAAGTCTACCCCGAAATCTTATCTTCTGGAGCCCTAGGACCATGTACTACCTTCAGCCAAAGTCAGCACTTGCAATCTCAGCACCTGACAACCTCATACCCTGTTTTCTGTCTCCTATTACCCATTTAGACTGTAAGCTCCTTGGGGCAGGGACCTCTCTCATATTGTTTCCATGAATGTGAAACTTATTTTATCCCCTCTTATTTATTGTAACATACGTCTATTGTAAGGAGCTGCATACTATCACGGTCCCCGTGATCCTTTCTGTCACTCTCAACTGTGCTGCTCCCTGATTGGTTGAGCTGTGTTGGCCCGCCCCTGGTTACCTGTTTTATTCTGGCCACTGGCACCTGTCAGGTGCCCTTTCGTGGTGTTTCTGAGCCAGTGTTGCTGTTGCCGTATCCCAGTATTCTGATCTCCTGTGTACCGACTAGGCCTGTACCAACGACATTCCTGTGTTCCTGTTCCGTGATTGACCCGGCCTGGCTGACTTCCTGTGCGTTGCTGATCCGGCTTGTCTGCGAATCTCCTACGGCACCCAGCCCGGCTGACGTCCTCGCTCTGTTGCTGATCCGGCTTGTCTGCAAATCTCATACGTGTCCTGACCTGGCCTGGCTGACGACTGACTCCTGTGCTTGCTCCTGTTCCTGCCGTTCCGGTTGATGGTTCCATTTGTCACCTCGGCGACATTCCGATAGCTGCAGTGTGTGATCTGAGCCTCCGTTTAACCATTGCTGAGCCGTGTTGTTGAGCTGAGCCTTCCATCTGCTTGTTGGGTGACGTAGTGCTGAGTCTGTACCATTACTGTGCCGTGTCGCTATTGTGAGCCTAGACACTTGTGTTGACTCCATCCTACCACTGCCACTCTTACCATCATTTGACTTAGCCTGTTACGCTGCTTCTGTGAGCCGGCCGAGTGTGGGCCTCGGTAATCGGCGGCTCTCCACCTTGACAGAGCAGTGGTTCCGTTACGCCCGTGGGCTATTGGCAAGCAGTGCTGCAACTAGTGGTCTCCGTTACGCCCCTGGGGCGGTCTTGGCTCAAGCGATTCAGTGACCGATGGTCTCCGGTATATGCCTGCGGGGGCTATTACTCTAGCTATCACGATACTGTTGGTCTCCGTTACGCCCATGGGGGCTATTGACTCAAGCAATCACGATACTCTTGGTCTCCGGTTACGCCTGTGGGGGCTATTGGCTCAAGCAATCATGATATTGTTGGTCTCCGTTACGCCCGAGGGGGCTATTGGCTCAAGCAATCACGATACTGTTGGTCTCCGTTACGCCCGTGGGGGCTATTGGCTCAATCAATCACAATTTTGTTGGGTTCCGTTATGCCCGTGGGGGCTACCACCTTATCACTCTGCACCTCCAGTTCTAGCCGCAGCTCTATTCTACAGCTTCACACAGTGGATGGACTTTAGGTGCTATCACCTAGCACATATCGCAATATACATCACCAAGGGCGTGCCTAACACCACATTTGAGACTGATTACCATTGCTATTAACCATTTGTCTCCTGTTATTGTTGCCATATCTAGTGATTTATTCCCTGTTGAACCTGGTATTTCAGCCCATATTCTGCTTATGTCAGTACTGCCCTAGGGGCAACCTTGTTATTATTTTTGCTTTAATAAAATTGTATTTTTTTTTTTTTATCTAACCCTCTGTCTGAGTGTCTGAAAACCGTAACAGTACGAAAGGGCCATGACCTCAGACAGCAAGGGAGATACTGGCACACAGAATATCCATTGGAGAATGGATGTTCATGAGCAGCGCCTCAACCAGTTGGCACTGGCCTTGCAGACCTTACTTGAGCGAACGGTACACCTAGACAAACCTATTCGGAATCCGGTGGTCACCCCAGTCTCGACACCAGAAAATCTGCCTGTAGTCCCTACTACACAGTCCAGAGGGTTCATGGCGGCGGCGCCATTACCGTTGGGTGGGTATAGATAGCAAAAATGGGGTAGATAGAGCAGATAGGAACTGGGTCCAAGTAAATGACCAGGGGGGTGGAGAAAGGGTGGGGAGAAATTTAGTCAGTAGGGAGGAACTCCTAGTAAATGAAGGTGAAGAAAAAAGGCATGTAGGGATTAATATATGTAAAGATTTCAAAATCAATTGTATGCTAGCAAATGCAAGAAGTATGGTAGATAAAATAGGAGAACTAGAATTGCTGGTGGTTAATGAGCAATTGGACATAATTGGAATAACAGAGACATGGTGGAATGATGCACATGACTGGACTGTAAATATAGAGGGCTATTCCCTGTTTAGAAGAGACAGAATTAATAGAAAAGGTGGAGGTGTGTGCTTATATTTGAAAACAGAGCTAAATCCAGTTTTGCGAGGTGATATTAGTGAGGAAACTGGCCAAACTGTGGAGTCCATGTGGGTAGAAATCGAGACTAAATGTGGTGTGAAAGGTAAAAAAAAGTTGTTGGTGGGCATATGCTACAAACCACCAAATATCGATGACAATGATGAGGCCCAACTGCTATTGCAAATGAGGAAAGCTGCCCAGTTTGGGCATACTATAATTATGGGAGATTTTAATTATCCAGATATCAACTGGAAAAATGAGACCTGTCAGAGTGCTAAGGGTAGCAGGTTTTTGAACACGCTTCGTGAAAGCTACATGTCACAAATGGTGGAAGCGCCGACAAGAAATAACAATGTATTGGACCTAGTGATCACTAATAACACAGAAATGGTATCCAATATTAAGGTAAGAGAACATTTGGGAAACAGTGATCACAACATGGTTACATTTGAGATCTGTCTGGCAAAGCAAAAATATATAGGTTCAACCAAAACTCTTAATTTTAAAAAAGCGAACTTCAAATTGTTAAGGGCCTCAATGCAACACATAGACGGGGATATTTTATTTAAAGGCAAAAATACTGGAAAAATGGTCAGAATTCAAATTTAGGTTGCAGAAATGTACCCAACAGTATATACCAATGGGGAACAAGTGCAAAAGAAGTAAGTCACAGCCAATGTGGTTAACTGCACATGTAAAGAAGGAAATGGCAAGGAAAAAAAAGCATTCAAATTATTTAAGTCAGAAGGAACTGAACAATCTTTCTTAAAATACAAGGAGTGCAACAAAGATTGCAAAAAGGCAATTAGGGTAGCAAAAATAGATAATGAAACTCGAATTGCAAGGGAAAGCAAGACTAATCCAAAAAAGTTTTTTAAATATATAAATAGCAAAAAACTTAAGAGGGAGTGCATTGGACCATTCAAAAATGAGATGGGTGAGTTGGTTAGTGAGGATAAGGAAAAGGCCGATGTTTTAAACACTTTCTTTGCATCAGTATATACAAGGGAGCAAGGAATGGTAGAAGAGCCTCCGCAAGTAACAAATAAAACAATACAATTAATAGATATTGGGTTAACTCAAGGAGATGTCATGGGAAGACTGAACAAAATTAAGACCGACAAAGCACCGGGTCCTGATGGTATACATCCAAGGGTTCTTCAGGAACTCAGTGCAGTGTTAGCAAAACCCCTGTATTTACTCTTTAAAGATTCTATTACCACAGGCTCAGTGCCACAGGATTGACGAAGAGCTAACATAGTGCCTCTATTTAAGAAGGGAACTAAAACAGAACCTGGGAATTATAGACCAGTGAGTTTGACCTCTGTAGTGGGAAAACTATTAGAAGGCATAATAAGGGACTATATTCAGGATTACAACACAAAAAATAAGATCATTAGCACGAATCAACATGGTTTTATGAAGAATAGATCATGCCAAACTAATCTTTTCAGCTTCTATGAGGAGGTAAGCAGCAACCTTGACAATGGCAAGGCAGTAGATGTAGTATATCTAGACTTTGCAAAGGCATTTGATACAGTACCACACAGAAGGCTGGTGTATAAAATAAGGAAATTGGGGCTAGGAGATAACCTTTGCAATTGGATACAAAACTGGCTGAAGGATAGGGAACAGTGTGTGGTTGTAAATGGAAAATTCTCCAGTACAGTTAAAGTGGAGAGTGGAGTACCTCAGGGTTCAGTATTGGGTCCGCTGCTTTTTAACATGTTTATAAATGACCTGGAAATAGATATAGAAAGCAAGATATCAATATTTGCAGATGATACTAAATTATGCAAAGTCATTAATTCAGAACAGGATATTTTCTCTCTACAGAGGGACTTACATACAATGTCAGATTGGGCAAACATGTGGAATATGAAGTTTAATGTGGGGAAGTGTAAAGTCATGCATTTGGGAGGAAACAATCCCAAGGCTACTTATAAACTTAATGGAATAATTTTAGGTGACTCGTTGCTAGAAAAAGACCTGGGTGTCCTTGTCAACTACAAACTTGGAAACAGTGACCAGTGTCAAACAGCAGTAGCAAAGGCAAACAAAGTCCTGTCTTGCATAAAAAGAGGTATTGAAGCAAGAGTGTATAACATTATTTTGCCATTATAGAAATCATTGGTAAGACCTCACCTTGAATATGCAGTGCAATTTTGGGCACCGGTTCTGAAAAAGGATATACTAGAACTAGAGAGGGTATAGCGGAGAGCAACAAAATTAATTAAGGGAATGGAGGACTTGACATATGAGGAACGACTAAACAAACTTGGTTTATTTACTGTAGAGAAAAGACGACTAAGAGGAGACCTTATCACATTGTACAAGTATATGAAAGGTCAATACAAGGATCTCTGCGGTGAGCTATTTATTCCAAGGCCTGATCAGGTGACCAGGGGACACCCCTTGAGATTAGAGGAAAGGAGGTTTAAACTTCAGCAGAGGAAGGGTTTTTTTACAGTAAGGTCTGTCAAATTGTGGAATTCATTGCCCAGTGAGGTAGTTATGGCAGATACAATGGATACATTTAAGAGAAGATTAGATACATTTCTTTCAAAAGGGAACATACAGAGTTATACTGTTTATCAGTAGGCTGATCAGGAAGGTCTGATAAAGACTAATTTAATTGGTAGCAGGAAAGCTATAAAATTTTCAGTTACTGAGGTATGAGGCGAAGGTTGAACTTGATGGACTTGTGTCTTTTTTCAACCTAATTTACTATGTTACTATGTTAAGATATGATGGCGAACCTATGCAATGCAGAGGCTTTGTCAACCAATTGGAGATATTCTTTGAGCTCACGCCTCAGGCATTTCCTAAGAACCGAAGTAAGGTTGGGTTCATGATCTCCCTATTAACTGGCAAGGCATTATCTTGGGCGAATCCTCTGTGGGAGAATGCCAAACCCTGCACCCTGAACTTTAAGGAGTTCGTAAGACAGTTCCACAGAGTGTTTGAGGTACCTGGTAGAGCTGCTTCTGCTGCCAAGAGGTTGATGGAGATACAACAGGGCGACCGTACCTTGGGTGATTACGCAATTGAATTTTGAACCTTGGCAGCAGAGGTGGGCTGGAATAACGAGGTATTAGTTGCATCTTTTGCCCAGGGCCTGTCAGAATCCATCAAGGATGAAATTGCTGCCAGAGACGTGCCTAATGATTTGGATGAGTATATTGATTACGTCATGCTTATTGGCTAAGAGGGCGAAATCCAGGAATTATGGGCATGGCAGTCTTTTGAACCAACCCTCGCCACCCTGTCCTCCTGAACGTACAGCTGAAGCTGGGGAGCCAATGCAGCTCGGGTTCACCAGACTGACAAAGGAGGAGAGGGCGCACTGTAAAAGAATGGGCCTATGCCTATACTGTGGTAAAGCTGGGCACCAATTACGCACTTGCCCGGTTCGGCCGGGAAATGAACGCACCTAGGGTACCTTGGGGGACAGGCCCTAGGTGGTGTACAGCAGTCCCTGGATACTAGTACACAGAGACCCACCATCCAGGTGGTATTCACGTGGGCAGACTCCTCTGTGTCAGTTATGGCTCTGGTAGACTCCGGTGCAGCCGGTTATTTCATGGATCATTCCTTTGCTGAGTTGCATAAGATTCCGGTAGTCAAAAGGGAGTCTCCTCTGGCTATTGAGGCCATTGATGGCAGGCCGTTGGAACCGGCATTTATCACTATGGAAACAACCCCTATTACTATGGCGATTGAGGCCCTCCACAAGAAGGAGGTACGTTTTCAAATAATTAGTTTGCCTCATCACGCAGTCATCCTGGGGTTTCCATGGCTATCGTTACACAACCCCCAGTTTGACTGGCAAAGATGTGAAATACAGTCTTGGTCAGAATATTGTGCGGACAATTGCCTCTCACACCCTGTCAGGTTATTGTGTACCTATCCCTCCGTGCCAGCTGAATACCAGGAATTCAGTGACGTATTCAGTAAGGGGGAGGCTGGCGCCCTGCCTCAGCACAGACCTTATGATTGTGCCATTGTTTTGCCCCCGGGCATGGTGCCTCCCAGGGGCCGCACTTATCCATTGTCAGTGGAGGAGAATAGGGCAATGGAGGAATATATTGAGGATGCCCTCAAGAGAGGGATTATCCGTAAATCCACTTCACCGGCGGGTGCCGGGTTCTTCTTTGTAAAGAAGAAAAATGGCGAACTCAGACCTTGTATTGATTATAGGGGTCTGAATAAATTAATGTCTAGAAGTGCCTACCCCATTCCACTCATTACCGAGTTATTCGACAGGTTAAAGGGCTCTTCCATCTTTGCTAAACTCGATCTCCGGGCTGCATATAACCTGATCAGAATTAAAGCTGGAGATGAGTGGAAGACGGCATTTAATACCAGATCAGGGCACTACGAATACCTGGAAATGACATTCGGCCTATGTAATGCTCCTGCGGTATTTCAGGAATTTATTAATGACATCCTTCGGGACATGCTCCAGTCCTGTGTTTTGGTATATCTTGACAATATATTAATTCACTCTACCAATCTTACCCAACACATCAAGGATGTTTCTGAGGTTTTGACTCGATTACGTAAAAATAAATTGTTTTGTAAACTTGCGAATTTCACAGGTCCAAAGTACACTTCCTGGGATTCGTGATCTCTAAAGATGGCATTGCTATGGACCAGGAGAAGTTGGCAGCAGTCCTACAGTGGCCTCGTCCCAAAGGGTTAAAAGCTATTCAGCGCTTTCTGGGCTTTGCCAACTATTATAGGAAATTTATTCAGAACTTTTCCACTATCATGAAACCTTTGTCTGACTTAACTCATAAGGGAGCTACTCCTTCTCAATGGTCTGAGGCAGCTGAGAATGCGTTTGAGACACTGAAATCTGCCTTTGCTTCTGCTCCAGTGCTGTCCCACCCTAACCCAGCCTTGCCGCTTACCCTGGAAGTTGATGCCTCTGAGGTTGGGGTTGGGGCAGTGCTCTCCCAACGCCCGGTGGGAGGTGGTACGTTAAGACCTTGTGGGTTCTTTTCAAAGAAACTGTCCAGCGCCCAAAGCCATTATGAGATTGGTGACAGGGAACTCTTGGCTATCATTCTGGCACTTAAGGAGTGGCGCCACCTATTGGAAGGTACTAAGACACCAGTACTAATTCTGACTGACCACAAGAATTTGACATATCTCTCGGAGGCTAAGAGATTCTCCTCACGTCAGGCCAGATGGGCGCTCTTTTTGTCCCGGTTCAATTTTGTGGTTTCCTACCTACCAGGTTCCAAGAATGTCAGGGCAGATGCCTTGTCTAGACAGTTTGTGTCAGACATTGAGAGGGAGGAAGAACCAGTACCTATAATTCAGCCAGATCGTATACTGGCCACTATCCGCACTAGCATCACTTCGCCACTGGGGGAAGAAATTTTGGCCTCGCAAGCTAGGGCTCCTCCAGAAACCCCGGTAGGCAAGTGTTTTGTCGATGAGCCATTCCGTACCCATCTATTAGAAACCTACCACTCATCTAAGGCGGCTGGGCACATTGGGAGGGATCAGCTATGTTGGTCTCTATCCCAGCTGTTTTGGTGGCCCTCCCTTAGGGCTGATTGCTCCGCTTTTACTGCAGCCTGTGCCACCTGTGCCCGTGCCAAGACACCCAGGTGTCTTCCAGTAGGGTTGTTTCAACCAGTACCTAATGGCGACCGCCCATGGTCCCATATTTCCATTGACTTTCTGGGAGAATTGCCAGCATCTAGGGGGTACACGTTTATCCTTATGGTGGTTGATAGGTTCTCTAAAATGGCTCATTTGGTGCCCCTCCCTGGCCTTCCATCGGCTCAGGAATTGGCTATGGTATTTGCCAAGGAAGTGTTTCGGTTGTACGAGGTACCTAGAGTGCTGGTGTCTGACTGTGGGAGCCAGTTTGTGTCCAGATTTTGGAGGGCATTTTGTGGGCAGATGGGCATCCAGTTGTCGTTTTCTTCAGCCTATCATCTCCAGACCAATGGAGCCGCTGAGCGTGCCAATCAAGGACTGGAACAGTTCTTGCTCTGTTTTGTAACCGATCATCATGACAATTGGGCTGACCTGTTGCCTTGGGCAGAGTTTGCCAGGAATTGTGCAGTTAATTCATCGTCCGGGAGTTCCCCTTTTCTCATTAATTATGGGTTCCAGCCCTGCCTACTCCTGGACTCATTCCAGGCACATCAGATTCCAGCTCTGGATGAGCATATTGAGTAGCTTCGTTCCACTTGGGCACAGGTGCAGAGGACCCTCAGTCAGTCATTTCAGCGCTACCAGAAGCATGCCAATCGTAGACGTCTGCCAGCGGTTTCCTTTCAGGTGGGGGATAGAGTGTGGCTTTCCTCCAGAAATCTCAAGTTGCAGGTGCCTTCCAATAAACTGGCACCTCGGTTCATTGGGCCATTTAAAGTCATCCGCAAGGTGAATCCAGTCTCGTATGCATTGGAACTTCCAGCTTCTATACACATACATAATGTGTTCCATGTATCTCTGTTAAAACCATTGGTTTGCAACCGCTACACTACCACTCCAGTGATTCCTGGGCCGGTGGATGTTCAATGCTAGGAGGAATATGAGGTTCAGAGTATCATTGATTCTAGGAGATTTAGGGGGAAGTTGCAATACTTGGTCCATTGGAAGGGATATGGCCCTGAGGAACGCTCCTGGGTAGATCAGAAGGACCTCCACGCGCCCAGGCTGTTGCGCAACTTCCACTCTAAATACCCTCAGAAACCAAGACCTCCGGCAGGGAGAGGGGGTCTTTGAGAGGGGGGTACTATCACGGTCCCCATGATCCTTTCTGTCACTCTCAACTGTGCTGCTCCCTGATTGGTTGAACTGTGTTGGCCCGCTCCTGGTTACCTGTTTTATTCTGGCCACTGGCACCTGTCAGGTGCCCTTTCGTGGTGTTTCTGAGCCAGTGTTGCTGTTGCCGTATCCCAGTATTCTGATCTCCTGTGTACCGACTAAGCCTGTACCGACGACAATCCTGTGTTCCTGTTCCGTGATTGACCCTGTCTGGCTGACTTCCTGTGCGTTGCTGATCCGGCTTGTCTGTGAATCTCCTACGGCACCCGGCCCGGCTGACGTACTCGCTCTGTTGCTGATCTGGCTTGTCTGTAAATCTCCTACGTGTCCTGACCTGGCCTGGCTGACGACTGACTCCTGTGCTTGCTCCTGTTCCTGCCGTTCCAGTTAACGGTTCCTGTTGTCACCTCGGCGACATTCCGATAGCTGCAGTGTGTGATCTGAGCCACCGTTTAACTATTGCTGAGCCGTGTTATTGAGCTGAGCCTTCCGTCTGCTTGTTGGGTGACGTAGTGCTGAGTCTGTACCATTACTGTGCCGTGTCGCTATTATGAGCCTAGACACTTGTGTTGCCTCCATCCCACCACTGCCACTCTTACCATCATTTGCCTTAGCCTGTTACGCTGCTTCTGTGAGCCGGCCGCGTGTGGGCCTCGGTAGTCGGCGGCTCTCCACCTTGACAGAGCAGTGGTTCCTTTACGCCCGTGGGCTATTGGCAAGCAATGCTGCAACCAGTGGTCTCCATTACGCCTGTGTGGCGGTCTTGGCTCAAGCGATTCAGGGACCGATGGTCTCCGGTATACGCCCGCGGGGGCTATTACTCTAGCTATCACGGTACTGTTGGTCTCCGTTACGCCCATGGGGGCTATTGACTGAAGCAATCATGATATTGTTGGTCTCCAGTTACGCCCGTGGGGGCTATTGGCTCAAGCAATCACGATACTGTTGGTCTCCGTTACGCCCGTGGGGGCTATTGGCTCAATCATGATACTGTTGGGTTCCGTTACGCCCATGGGGGCTACCACCTTATCACTCTGCAGCTCCAGTTTTAGTCGCAGCTCTATTATACAGCTTCACACAGTGGATGGACTTTAGGTACTATCACCTAGCACATATCTCAATATACATCACCAAGTGTGTGCCTAACACCACATTTGAGACTGATTACCATTGCTATTAACCATTTGTCTCCTGTTATTGTTGCCATATCTAGTGATTTATTCCCTGTTGAACCTGGTATTTCAGCCCATATTCTGCTTATGTCAGTACTGCCCTAGGGGCAACCTTGTTATTATTTTTGCTTTAATAAAATTGTATTTTTTTTTATCTAACCCTCTGTCTGAGTGTCTGAAAACCGTAACACACTCTGTGTGCTTAATATAAATAAAGATATATCAACATACATATATTCAGGATAACCTGGCAAAAGACTTTATTCTGCCTTTCTCCTCCATGGCTGGGGCTGAATCTTTTTTTTTTTTTTTTTGTGCAGAAAAATGATAGATCCCTCTTCCCTTGCATTGATTATATGGGCTTAACAAGGTACTTAATAAGAAGGGTTACCCCCTTCCACTGATTGCGGAGTTATAGTACTGACTGTGGAGCTTCTGTATTCACCAAATTGGATTTGCGAGACACCTACAACCTTATTCGTATTATAAGTGGTGACGAGTGGAAGACTGCTTCAACTCCCAGTATGGCCACTACGAATATTTTGTCATGCCATTTGGGCATTGTAATGCCCCAGACATCTTCCAGGGCTTTATTTACAAAATGTTTTGAGATTTTTGTTGTCTTTTGTAGTCATCTGTCTGAATGACATTCTGATTTTCTCTCCTAATTTGGTGCTTCACCTTGTTCATGTCCGTACTGTCATTCATTGACTTCAGGATCATTCCAAATGTGAATCTGAAAAATTTTGCTTATCTTCCTAGGTACATCAACTCCGGAGAAACCATTGAAATGGATCCAGCTAAAGTCCAGTCTGTTTCTCGTTGGTCTGTTCCCACGGTCACCAAAGATGTCCAGCATTTTGTAGGGTTTGCAAATTACTACAGGAAGTTTATACATTGTTTTTCCCACAGCATTTCCTGATCCCTCCCTGCAATTTATCTTGGAAGTTGACACCTCTGAACGTGCTGCCTGTGCAGTCCTATCCCAACATCATCCGGTTACTTCCATACTCCACCCTTGTTCTTTTTTTTTCCTGGTGTTTTCCAGTTTGGAATATAGGTATGATGTGGGTAACAGTGAGTTACTAGCCATTAAATTGGCCCTGGATGAGTGGAGACATCTTTTGTAAGGATCTGTTCTACCTGTGTTAATTTCCACTGACCATAAAAACCTACAATTCCTAGAAACAGCCAGGCATATTAACCCTAGGAAAATGCGTTGGGCCTTGCTTTTTTATGAGCTTTAATTTCATCATCTCCTATAGGCCGCAGTCTTAGAATGTCAAAACAGATGTTCTGACTTGCCAGTTTGAGACCAGTTCTCCTTCTCTTCCTTAGCCCATTCTTTCGTCCTTCTCATTCTGTGGTTGCATTATCTTCTTCCACACTGGATAGGATCAAAAGCTTTCAAGGTCTGCCAGCTCCTACCCAACCTCCTAACACATTGTTTTTTTACAGCCACGATTTTGGATGGAGATTCTTAGCTGGTGCCATTAGTCTCCAGTTTCTGGCCATCCAGGAGTGAAAACATCTACTGACAGCTTTGATGATCTTCTGTTTAACAGGATGTCAAGGACTTTGTTACTGCTTGTGGCAGCTGGCCTCGCTACAGGACACCACATCACTGTCCATCTGGGCATCTTTGCCCTTTACCTATTACATTCTCCCCATGGACCCACATGGCAATGTACTTTGTGGTGGATCTTCCCCACAGTAAAGGGTTTACTACCATCTTATTGGTGGTGGATCACTTTTCTAAACTGGGTCATTTCATCCCCCTTACTAAGCTTACTTCTTCCTCTGAACTGGCTACCATCTTTATACAAGAGATTTTTCGCTTACACGGCACCCCTCCCATATTGTTTCTGATCGGGGGTCCAAGTTCATCTCTAGGTTTTGGCAAGCTTTCTGTTCTTGGCTGGGCATTTCCCTGCAGTTTTCCTCAGCCTACCATGTGCAGACTAATGGTCCATTGGAGCAGGCTAATCAGCCCCTGGAGCTGTTCTTGCAGTAATACATGAATTCCACTCTTTCAGATTGGGTAGATGTTTTACCCTTCTCAGAATTTTCTTTTAATAACCCCTGCCATGACTCCCTCCAATGCTCCCCATTTTTTGCTGCCCTAGGGTACCACCCCCACATTATTCCTTGGGGGAATCCAGTTGGAGTTTCCGGCAGCTATTGGCACGGTGAATGATTTACATGCCCTGTGGACCTCTGTCCAATCCCACCTCTCTTCCGCTTTGGCTGTCCATAAGTGAGCTACAAATTGATGCCATTCCCCAGGGCCTGTCTTATCTCTGGAGGATAGAGTCTGGCTCTCCACTAAACATCTTTGCCAGTCCCCTTTTTGTTGGGCCCTTTAACATACTTCAATCAACCTCTCCAGTTTCCTTTTATTTGGCCCTTCACACAGGTTGGCGAGTTCTTAACACATTTCATATCTTATTGCTCAAACCCCTCCTTCGTACTCATAACTCTCATACTAATCCACTTCTCCACCCACCCAGTGAAGATTGCGGAGGAACCAGAGTCTGACGTTCACCGCATTCTGGACTCACATAGAGTCCTCTGATCTTTGCACTACCTGGTGGACTGAAAAGGTTACGGCCCTGAGGGCAACTCTTTTGTTCCAGCTCAGGATGTACGCACCCCTTTCTTGACTGTTGCCTTTTATTGTGCCTTTCTACTCAAACTGGTCGCCCTGAGGAATCCTCTTTCAGTGTCATGTTGTCTGTCTTCAGCCTCTTTGGTCTTAGACCTGCCTTGTACTGCTGTGTCCGCCCTTTCCTTCCTATTGGAGCATGAGAGCTCTTCTACCCTTATGGCTCAGACACTCACACCCGATTATTCGAGTGTGTCCCAAGAGCCTATGCCGATTATGCCGACTCCCTATGCCGACTCCCTGGTTTTTGACTTCTTGGCCTGTTTTGACTCCGCTCTGTACTCCTGAAGCTTCCAGTGATCTTGGCTTGTATCTGACTATCCGACTTTGTGCCCTCCCACATTACCCTATGCTCCTGGGAATCTTGGACAGTCTGACTACAGGTTTGTCTTTGTCTTGTATTGCCCAATTCAGCTTCCCATGGACCTATGCCATTGCTGGGTTGGTGTTTGCATTCCAAGCTGTAGACCACCCCCCAGCTCAGTAGTTTCCTTGCCGCTTTTGGCTTCATGGCTGTTCTGGCCTATCCCCCGCTGTTTGACCTTGACTCTGGTCTCCACCTTCCCTGGGAAGAGCTCTGCCTTGGGAGGGTTCACAGCCTATAGCCTCAACCAAGATCTGTCCATTCTCTTCTTGGCCCCTGGTGGTTCTGAGTCAGTTGCAGGCCACATGACTTTTGTCAGGGGTTGCCTTATTTACTAAGCCTAAGTTCCTTGTGGCTTTTACGTGGAGTTAGGTCTTGTCAGGTCTTACCCCGTCTAATGGTGGAAGCAGGGCTTTAAGGAATTGTCTCTATTACTTCATTGGGGTAGTCACTTCTGCCTTCCTCTCGACCGGAGTGGTCATGACCCGCCGGTCCACTGGAGTTGCGGTCCTATCCCACAGACAGGCACCCGAAGGGTTTGTCAGGAGCAAACTACTATTTAGAGGTCTTACCTGTCACGGTTTGTTAAGACTCTCAGACGCAAGGTTAGGTAAAAACACAACTTTATTGAAAAAGTTTAAGATAATCCCATAGGATTTTATACGCATACATACAATACATAGAATGGCAAATAGATAGTGACAATAGCGAATCAGGCTCTACCGGCCCTGCCAATATACCGGGCAAGGCAGCCTGGGCAAGCAATAAAATGGTGGCTCTACCGACCCTGCCAATATACCGGGCAAGGCAGCCAAGTAGACAGTCAGGAGAATACAGGCTCTACCAGCCCTGCCAATATACCGAGTAAAGCAGCCTAATGGATCACCAGCTGATACAGGCTCTACCGGCCCTGCCAATATACCGGGCAAGGAAGCCTAACGGGACATCAAAATAGTAGGCTCTACCGGCCTTGCCAATACTGGGTAAGGCAACCTCAAGGTGGAATAATAGAAGGTTCTACCGGCCTTACCAATATACCGGGCAAGGCAGCCCAAGGAGGAAGTGTCAACCAGTGTGGCCTCAATAACTGTCAGATGACTATGACAGTATGGAGATGGTAGGTAGAGGCTACAAGGCCCAGTGGTATTACCAGGTAGTCTGCGCACCCCAGTACCTGTGTACCGAGGGAATAACTAGCTGTCTAGGACTGGACAGCGCACTGTGAACCATCAGTATATATGAGTCGTAAGCCGTGAGGCAGAGGAGTAAACCAGCGCCCTCACGCTGGGAATCAACAGGCTGGATGTAAGTAGACCTACAGGTCATAGAGCGAACCAACTCCCACGCGTTGGAAACCAACACTCTAATACAAATGAGCAGCAAGGCAGTGGAGCAAACCAGCACCCGCACGCTGGGAACCAACAGACTGAGTTAATAGTAAGCAAGAAGGTAATGGAGCGAACCAGCGCCCGCGCGCTGGTAACCAACAGGCTGGATATATCGTAGGCTATAAGGCAGTGAAGCGAACCAGCGTCTGCACGCTGGGAACCAACAGATAGTTGTGTATAGAGCCCAGAGGCAAAGGAGCGAACCAGCGCCTGCACGCTGGTAACCAACAGACTAATAGTGTAGTAGCTGCAAGGCAGTGGAGCAAACCAGCGTCCGCACGCTGGGAACCAACAGATAATAGTGTATAGAGCCGTAAGGCAAAGGAGCGAACCAGCGCCCGCGCGCTGGTAACCAACAGACTAGTAGTGTAGTAGCCGCAAGGCAATGGAGCAAACCAGCGTCCGCACGCTGGGAACCAACAGGTGAAAATGTTGCCGGAGCGACCGAGGAACAAGGTCGCCACAGATGCAGGAACCGGACGCAGGAGATGAGCAGGAACCAGCATAATGACGGTCAACCGAATCAGGAACGACAACGGAGACTGGCAGCAGGAAACAGCAACCTCGGACGACTTCAACCGGAACAGGCACTGGAACAAGTACAGCAGACAGGAGTCTCAGGAACAGGATGAACTCAGGAAACCAGGAACACAGCAAAAGGCCCATGAAGCTTCTGTAGCAAGTGAAAGTGGATGCAGTCTGAGACACCACGAAAGGGCAACCAAAGGGTGCCCAAACTCAGTTTAAATAGGCAATGTGAGGCGGGCTAAAGGCAGACAGCCAATGGGAGCCCCCTACAGGTGATAGACACAGACATGCAGCAATCACGGGCACCGTGATATTACCCTGCTGGTTGTGGTGGCTTTACCCTGCTGATTGCGGTTAGTCCATCTCCTTGGTTGACCTAGGCATATAGGAGCTTTGCGCTTTACCCTTCCTCCTTGGAGGATACTCTTTCCAGTTGGGATTAGACAGATATCCCTAGCCATCCTGGCAATGTACTTTGTGGTGGTTTCCATTTTTAAAGCCTTCCCTCTGACTTTTCCTCCTGAGTTAATTATACCCTGTTCAGAGACCTGCTATATGGCTTCTTCAGTCAGTAAGTTTCTGAGGACCTATGGTCCACCCTTACCATCCAGACCAGGGTCCTGGCTCATCTGGGACTGGGCATCTGGCTTCACGGCCAGCAACTCTAATTTGGCTACGGCCACAGCAAATGATAAGGGTGACCTTCCCCGATACCAAGCTATGTTCTCTAGCGTTGCACACTAGCAGCCACCTCAGATTCCTACGGTCCATGACAAATAGCCATGCCACTGGGTGCAAGTGTTCCTTTTTGCCCCAGTTTACACCTAAGCATCTATATTTCCCTCGAAATTCTCTCTCTTCATTTCCCTGCTACTACTGTCAAGTGAGCAAGGCTCTTATCCCCTCATCAATCCAAAACTGGTCTGGACTGGTACGGTGGCCACCCAGATGTCTTCCACGGATAGGTCCTCCTCACCATGAATCATGTACTGGACCACCACAGGCACCCCCTTATTGCCAGCTGTTCTGCAGTGTGTGCAATATTTTTGTGCCATGTGTGTGTTGTAAGGGTTGTTTCGCTTTCGTTCAATATGAAATACAGGTACCATGGGAGGAGGCTTCCTTCCTTAGTAGGGCTGAAACATTTCAAAAGACAAGGTCTTGGAGGTGGAGCCTTCCCCATTCCCTATCAGGCTTGCCCTGCCCCCGCCTTTCCAGTTTTGATTTGTTCCAGTAGAGTGAAGAGGCTTGGAACATTTCTGCTTAGTTTATTGTGTTTATGTCACAATACCCCCATTAGGTGGGTTACCATTCGTGGCTTCCCTTGAAGGATTGTCCAGTATACAGGTGCTATTGTGGACCCTTGCAGCCCTGTGGAGAGAATCATGCAGCCCAAGTTTCTCTCTACTAACTTGAACTCTGAAGACCTGGTTCTTCATAATGGTAACTTAAATACAGAAGCTGAAGATTGGTGAGTAGCCCTTTGAGTGCCATGGTCCACATGTTCCACTTGGTTCCCTTCCTACAGGGGTTATATTGGAGTTTTTAACTCCTGCATTCATGCAGGGTATTTTATTAGAGTTTGTCCCAGGGTTTGTGGAGCATAGATTGCTTTTTTCTTTTCTGTTTCAGTGTTAAGCATTTTAATGAAATCCCACATGTCCCCTTGCAACTGTGGGTGCTTTTGGTAAATTTCGAAAAATTTTAATTTTTGGTGCATGTCGCCTTTAAGGCGTGTCTTCCCACCACACCCCCACTTGTTCCATTGACTTCTATGGGACAAACTTCTCTGGGACATATCTCTGCAACTGTTTGTCATACAGAGTTGAGAAAGGGCCCATTCTTTTTGTCTCCTCATGCCCTAGCATCCGGTTAACGTTCCTAGCATCTTTGGGTCCCCGCCATTGCAAACATAAGGGTTGCTAGGATACAGCAGGATACAGGGAAAAACTACAACTCCAAGAATGCGTTTCCAGGTCTTTCTTCCAATTGGCTGATGGCTTTACAGACTCCATTTTACTCTCTCTTGCTTATCCTATGCAGAGGTTGCCTCTCCTTGCTCTCCTTCTTAAATTAACCCTTCGCCTTCCTGTCTAAGGGTCTACTTCTTCCTGTGCCTTACTGTCACAGTACTTTGTAGCGCTGCCGCTTCTGGCGATGCTCACAATAATGCTCCAGTGTCATTTACACGAGCGGTTGGACGCATCAATGCTAGATGCATCATCTGCAGGCGAGAGGCTTCAGCATGCTGCAGGCCTCTGTTTTATGTGTTTGAGGCCTGTAGTCTCCTCCTACCTACTTCCTCCCTCTGAGCTGCTCCTCCTACCTACTTCCTGAGGAGGGGTTTAAAGGGCAGACTGAGTCCTGACTCAGTTACCCTTACGTTGTTGTTCTGAGCAGTTCATTTTTTTGGTATTCCTGATTCCTGTGTATGACCTGGCTTGTCTGTCCATCCATTCTGGTGTTGACCTGTGGCTCTGTCTGAGCATTCTCCTTGTGCTTTCCAATTTGGCTTAGACATCCTTTCTGGTGCAAACCTGTGGCTCTGGCTGACTACCCACTCCGTGTATGACCTGGCTTGTCTGACTACCCACTCTGGTGTTGACCTTGGGCTCTGTCCACTGCGCTTCCAGCATACCAACACTTCAGTGAATATCCTATCTGGTGCAAACCTGTGGCTCTGGCTGACTACCCGCTCCCTGTATGACCTGGCTTGTCTGACTATCCTATCTGGTGCTTACTAGAGGGATCTGTCCGCTCCCTGTGTTGGTCCCGTTCCACAGACATCCTTCCTAGTTCTGACCAGGGGCTCTATGAGACTCCTAGCTATTGACTGCAGGCGTGAGTCAGTAGTCTCCGTGGTTGAGTACAATATTGAGACTCCTCTCATAGACTGACTGCAGGCTGAGTCAGAGCTACCTCTGGGCGTTATCTTTTACCATAAGACTCCAGTGGGATGAGGCCTTGTCTCGGACAGTGTGGTGGATCCATTGGAAGACTGCTATTTCTGATACAGTGCTTGCCTCTTTGATCACTCTCTGTGAGTTATTTGTTATTTGCATTACTGTTTATATATTTCTAATAAAGGTGATCTTAACTATACAGCCTGACTCCTTGTCTTGCTTGCCAACTATAACTGTACGTAAGGGTCATGACTACAGATGATGACCACGTGTCCTGGATTGCCCCGGACATTCCTGGATTTTAAATCTGTGTCCCATGTCCCAGGCAGCCCCTTTCTAGGACAATACAAAGTCCCTGACTTAAGATTCCAGAGCACATAAATCTAAATACTAGAAGGAGATCTGCCCATTGCCTACTGTGACAGTAATTGATGTCTCTGCTGGCTACAAGAAAATGGCCTCCAGGCAGAGCTCTAAACACTAGAGCGAAAACTGAGTCTTGATTCTGACATCAGTCGGGAGATGCAGTGCAATGCTAGTCTATGGCTTTGGATTTGATGTACAGTTTCTTGTATCCCACCAGAGGCATAATTTTCTCTCTTAGTAGGTAATGGGCAGTTCTCCCGCCAGTGTTTAGAACTCAGTGGTGTGATCTTCTCTCCGCAATGTCCCTGAATGGAAGAATGGAAGCACTGAAATGTGGTCACCCTAGTTAAGAAGCAGTAGTAAAATAAAAGTACTGATTTGTATAAAAAGGGGTATTGAAGCAAGAGTGGATAACATAATTTTGCCACTGTACAAATTGTTCACTATGACATTGTATGATACACACTTCCCCATGCTAAGGAATAGCACTTCTTCAGACCATAATCCAGTCATTATGACATCCTAAACAGAATTAAAACTCTTCAGAGAAAAGTGTGGAACTACTTCATTGAATAGTTGTTTGTTACACACGATACTGACATTTTGTCCCAGATTTACTCTCCTTTTGTCTTGATACAATGCCCTTATGCATTGACACAGAAATATAACATCTTGTGTAGATTTTAGTATAATACAAAAAAAACAGGGAGGTTAAATAATAAGCTGTTTAATGTTGCAGTTTTTTTTTATAAAAAACATCCATAGTGTCCTTTGACATTTATCTACCTGTTTGCTTCTATGCCTTTTGTTTGTTTTATACAGCAGTACACATAAATATCACTAAGAAAGTAGTCACCATCTGGCGAGAGGGGCAGGCCTGATGGATTCTTCAGAGTTGCTGTGTTACCTGGGATCAATTTGTTACTATGTATGCTACAATTTTGTGTTTTAAAGTATGTACATATAGTGAAATAGGGGAAATAGGGGAAAAGTGACTCCATTTGTTTAACAGAACTTGTCTATGTTGATGTCCTTCAAACAGCAGTAAGTATGAAGGACGTCTGAATAGGTAAGTTAATCTGTTAAATGAAGAGCCACTTATTTTTAAGGTTTTATTCTCCTTTATGAAATCAGTTAACACTCCATTCACAAGAAAATAACTTCTAAAAAAGAGAAACTTATAACATCCAGTCCTTGCCATGATACTGATTATAAAGTCATTATAATGAATTATTTAAGAAACTTGAATTCCCTCTATTAAAGGGATAAGCCAGTGTTAGGGACAGCAGGGTGAATGTACAAATATGCCAGCAGAAATCCACTCCCGTGTCTATACTTCTAGGAATGAATTACTGGTGGACACATCTTCCATAATAAAGACTTTAATGCTATCAAGCGCTGTACTTCTGCTCCCTAGAATGTAGGAGTGGGCTACATTTTCGGCTTTCTCCTTGCTGGAAATTTTGCATCTGTATTACAAATTTCAGCTTTTCCCATGGAAAATTCTCAAAAAACATTTTTCAGGAGGGCACAATTGGCCCAGATATTGCAATAGTAGAATATTATCAAACATCTTCCCTGATTCAGTATTGAACAGACTCTTGTACACCCCCTCCCCATTGGACATATACTCTGGACCCTTAAATCTGCAAGACCCTCCACAGCCTCTTCTTTTCCCTTTATCTTCCAATATCTCAAACTGTGGGATGTGGTCAGCCTGAACAGATAACTTACCCACAAGACCTCCTATCCTGGACAATCTGATATTCCTGTCAGGCTACAATACCTGGAACATCCGACACTGGTCTTTTTAGTTTCTACCTTCTCAAGGTGGTGGACTGCTTTGAACATGATCAACTGATTCCTTTTCCTGTGTTAACTGACAAACTTAACCTGCCTATTTCCAAAACTTTCAGATAACACCAGCTGGCTCATTTTATCCACAAGACCATTCCCGAATGACCTCTTCCGGACCTGACTTGGTTTGAAAAGCTCTGCCTTAGAGACACACACACTCTTCTGGCCTATTATCCAGCATCTATCTTGGAATCCACTTGAGTACAGGAGAGACCAAATCAAAACACATATTGGCATGGGAAACAGAAATTGGATCAGAGCTCCCATTGTAGTCCTGGTCTAAGATTTGATCCAGTGAGGCACACAATGCGAAACACGTTAGACCACTTTTAAACCCATATGTATGGTTTTTACCTTATTGGTACTTATATGTGGACTCATATTAGTAAATATATATATTTTTTTTACTTTTGGAGACGTTTTCTCTTTTTGTTTTGCACGTCATGACACCAGGGAATACACCAAGGCACCTGAGTGGAGACAGGCTCGCTTAGTCATATTGCATTGTGACCACCACACTATGAGAGTATGATTGTATGAGTTACACCAGTTTGATGTTTAGTTGATCTATACTATTGGGCACCCTGCGTTTTTTATGTTCCTCCATCTGCAAATGTACCTCATTCTGGTTCTAAATAAAAATCCTCAAATACTGCTAGCAGCCAGGAATTCTCTAACATTTCATTGAAAAAAATCTTATTTTCCAGACTGGCAGACTTTGATCCAGGACATATGGAGGATATATTCAATGGAAAAACAGACCTCCCTTCTCTTTAACTCACAGTCAAGTTTCTCACACATTTGGGAGTCTTGGCTTCTATTCAATGACCCATCCTTGGGCCTTGACTGAGTGCCCAGTTGTTTTTCTGTTTTTCCCACTCCCAAGACCGTTTTTCATCTGGACTTCTCCCTTTCCTTCTCCCCCACTTTTTTCCCAATCTTCCCCCTCCCCTTTGTCCCTTTCCTCCTATCTATCTTTTGTCTCAGTTTCCTTCTTAGAACCTGAATTCAGCTGTATAATATATTATCAGCCGTAAAGGGATAGTAATGCTTGATTTTAATAAAGTTTAATATTGTACATACTAAAAATATAAATTAAATGATGTAAGTCCCATTTCTCAAACATGTATAATTTGAGTCATAGGCTTCTGAAGCCCCCCCCCCCTTTTACACATGTCAGCTCTCTAGCTGACAGAATGAAATCCTAGTCCTGGGACCAGACAGCTCTTCAGCAGAGCCAAAATAGAGTTGTCTACAAAGAAATACTTCATTAGAACAGTCTACAAAGTGTGCCTGCAAATCAGGCAAATACAATACAAATACAATATTCTCTATAAAAGTGGATTGATCATTAGTTGATCCTCAGTGTTTACAAATATAACAATTAATTGATAGTGGACCAAAGAAATATAAGTCCACTATCCATGATTTCTGTATAAGTAGACTTGGATATATGTGCAGGACAAAACATCAAATGTAAAATACCTAGATGGAATGCACAGTGCTTATGTGAACACTATACACACATATCAATATCTGAAATAATAAGACAGATTATTTGCTAGACAGTCCAATTAAAGCAACAAGGAAGAATTGTTTTTAAATCTGGTTTCTAGATCCATGTGACCGAACCCAAGTATTTTAATAAACTCTATATTAATAAAGGAATAAAATTTGTTTAGAGTATAAAGGGATTTCATTATAATAATAACTTGTATCTTATGATCTAGGACAGGGACCACGTGACACTATTTAGCTTATGCAGATAATAACAATCCCACATATATGTAGACCCTGTTCTGATTACTTTGGCTCATTACACTGATAAGCACTGAACTGGTCTTACAATTTGGATACACTGGTTTTAATTTGTACATACATAAAACTGAAAAATGTTGACAGACCCAGTTCTTTTTTCTTTTCTTTGTTATGCAACATGTAGAGAGACAGGATTGAAAGTATGGACAGCATGCAGTTTGTGAAAATGTAATGTAATAGCATTGTTTAGAGAAGCAGTCTCATGCCTTCGTCACGTGCAGTTTGGTGCAGCTTGTTAGAAAATTGCAGCCTGGGCCAGTCTGATCGACTACACTCTCAGCTTCTTGATTTTTTGGCATGTGTTCTTTTGTTGTTAATGCATTTAAATACACATGCTTGTCAACCCTTTGCTTGCCTTAACTGATTTTTATACATTGTCCAGTACTCCAGTCCCAATAACCCAGTCCTCACACTCCAGTCTTATGCCATTCACTACCAGTTCACCTCCAATAATAATGCACTCATGCCAACTATTCTTGTCCAAACATCAGCATTGTAAGTGCTAGGTTCCGTCCAGCTCCCTACCTATATATACACACTTGAGCATTACTACCTTTGCAGGGCATAGTCCAATGATCAGTTCTATCTATATCCCTACTCTGCCTTAGTTGTCAGTCAGCTAGCTGCCCAGTCAGCATGTGACCGTTGCATCACTGGATCAAATGTCCTGCAGTGTGTAAGAAATATTGACAACACCAGTAGCAGTGACTATTTCCTTGGCAAGTGTATTGGAGTACATATGGTCTCGGTACAAATTCATTAGCTATTTGAGTGTTAATGTGTTAGACAAAATTCATGGCAAACCAATGTTTTGTTCACAGCACAGTACATTTTTCCATATTTACAGATTACAACTAATTGTGTAAAATGATAAAGTCAGAGTAACATTTTGTTTTCCACACAGATATATATTTTTTTCACGTGATGAAACTAAAGGAGCAGTAAACATTGAAAATAAAAACATGAACTTAAATACATTTCCCTGAGTATAGTAATCCTAGTAACATCCATAGTTACACATCTGTTTCTCTACATTTTCTGTGGGGTGAATTTGGCTCATTCCTGTTTGAGTGCTGACCACACCAGTGATACAGGTTCTAAACAGTGACAAACTTTCTTCCTGCATATTCCCTTACTATTAGAATACTTAGATTGAACATGTTGTCTTTGCACATGCCTGAAAGTAATAAAGAGTTTGAGAAAAGAGGAAGTTTATATATCACATTTCATGTTTGTTGCTGTGTTGTAAATTAAGTTTAGCTTCCCCATGGATATCTCCTATATTTTATTGATAAATATACTGCACGCAAGTATGTGAAAACATTTTTACAGGATTTTTAGCCCAGTTGTTGAAGCATGACCATAATGAAATTCTGCTGGTTCTTCTGTTTATGGAAAAGGCCTATGTTTAGGTTTTCTTTGTATTTTGGCATTTAACGGGTTAAATATACAAGGTATGCCTTATATTTTGTAAATTCACTATTGTGTTTTTAATATGTTTATATTTTTTTTTACTATTTCTACACCTTTAAAAATGGCTAAATGAAATCTAATGTTTCATATGATGATTTTTTTTATTATTTTACTAATATTTAGTGGTATTACCTTTATCTTTTATCATCCTATTTCATTTCTTCCACATTTGTTTTCAAAGATATGAGTTGGAGCCCTCTCACTGCCTTCTGTAAAAAAAAAACTTGGATGCAATGGTATGTGCTAAGGATCTGGGGATGTACTAAGACAGTGGTTCTCAATCTTTTTTTGTTTGGGGCACCCCTAACACATAATCTAGAACATTTGGGGCACCCCTAACATATTTAATGTACTTTATAAAGGGCATAAGAAGTGTACAATACATAAATATACAGTTGTAGTTATGTTTTATAATCCTAATAATAAAACTAAATATGCTATGCATAACAATTTCTATAAATTTTTATTTAAAAGTCCATTTTTGTTAGTCTTCATAGAAAACATGGGGCACCCTAAGTTGATGTCCGTGGCACACCAAAGTGCCACGGCACCCTGGTTGAGAATCACTGTACTAAGAAGATGTGGGGAAATTCTGGAGCAAACCAACTGCACCATAGGAAACATATAGATAGTCCACACATTTCCATTGCTTAAATGAAGGTTTTAGCTCATTGAAAGCTAGAGAGGTCACTGTTGAAACTCTCTCTTAACATTCACGAGTTTAAAAGACCAATTTGAATCAATGGGAGGTTCTATTTGTCCACTATTGTGGAAATGATTTTCCACAGAATTGGTCCACCACGACTTAGTACATCTGCCTCACAATATTTTGCTCTCTATTCTCTGTTGAGCAGAACAGACAGTATAAAAAGATTGCAAGATACAAACACACAGACTGTGTTTGCAATCTTTAGGTAACTAAAGATTACAAAAGTTAAATGACTTTATGCTAATTAGTTTCTTTTCTGGGTCAGTATTACCACACACTGCCCTACAAATGCAGGCAAAGTCCTTACTCTGGGACCATTTCAAATACCACAGTGAGCAAAAAAATTTGCCTTGAGTTTAACTCATTAGCATATAGTGCATGAAATTGGCATAAAGTGCCATCAAAATATAAGTTAATTTCTCAAAAACGATTTTACATATCACTAATAATAAAAGGCCAGATGTATGTTTGTCCGATGCAGTCATGCCCAGTAGAGACTGCCTGAATCCAGGCCAGATGTATATTTGTCCGATGCAGTCATGCTCAGTAGACACTGCCCGAATGCAGGCCAGATGTATGTTTGTCTGTTGCAATCATAAGCAGTAGACACTGCCCAAACGCAGGCCAGATGTATGTTTGTCCGATGCAGTCATGAGCAGCAGACACTGCGCGAATGCAGGCCAGATGTATATTTGTCCGATGCAGTCATGCACAGTAGAGACTGCCTGAATGCAGGCCAGATGTATATTTGTCCAATGCAGTCATACTCAGTAGACATTGCCCGAACACAGGCCAGATGTATGTTTGTCCGATGTAGTTATGCGCAGTAGACACTGCCCGAATGCACAGACTTTGTCCTGTGTACGCTGAATTTTACACTAGTATATTATAATATTACAATATATAGATAGATTTCAATTAACTGTAAAACAATCTAAGTCTTAACAAACTAAGTTTGATAACATCGCAGGACCAGCAGTGTGTTTTAAAGTCTGGTTTTAAGTCCTCTTATGAGAGTTATGAATCTGCAGTTATTAATCTGCAATTGCTTATAGTCACATCTTTGGCCTGCTGTGGGTACTTCCTGGCTGAATTGTGCCTTGTAACCTTCTGTTGTCTCTTATTAGGTAATAATGTGTTTATCTCTTCCTGGTTGCCAGCTATCTGTTCCTCTGACTGTTAATGTTCACACATGCATTGTTACCTCCTTTATGTGTTAATTGCCTGATTGGGCTCAGTTGTTTTCTGACCACATGTCTCAGTCACCCTTTATAACATCTCAGGACCAGCAATGTGTATCTGCTGCAATGTATTTGTTTCAGTTTGATTTTAATTCTCCTTATGAGAGTTAGCCAGAGAGTTGGATGGACTGAGGACAAACTGCTATCAACAGAATACTTTTGCTGGATTCAGACCAAAGGAAGGTTTATCTTCACCAAGCACTGGCATTTGCATCTTCTATCAAAACTGCTGAACTCCTGATGAAAGGAAACAGGATTACCAGGACTGAGTTTACAATCTGCTCAGTTAGTCTTTAAATCTCTGACTGAGAAAAGATCCTAATTTAGCTTTCTTCTTTAACCCCTATTACCCATAATGACTTCAGCCTCTACTTAACATCAATGGATCATATTCTTTAACCCTTTGAGTGCCAGAGGGGTACGGAATGCATTGCATCACAATGCATTCCGTACCCCATGGCACCCAAAGGGTTAACCCTCAAATGTCTCAGCTGCCTCATCCTGCATTGACTCCTGCTTTCACCAGACACCTGGCAGTTCTGCAATTGGCTCTTCACTCTCTCTCTGCACTGGACCTTCTGCACCTGTTACTTTTTTGGAATGAGCCTTGATTAGCCAAGTGATCAGTACTCTACTGGAACATAAACGGACTATTGCACAGATTCTCCTGCCCAACTAGTTAACCTTACCATGTCCAATTTGGCTTTGTTTTTCATCACCATCCTCACCTATATCAGCCTTTCCTCCTCCTGAGTCCACATAAACTGTCACTCCATTCATAATGCACCTTCACTTCTTCTGTCACAACTGCTTCCATGAACTTTTTCATTCCTCCATTCCATATCATCACCATTTCCTTCAACTCCTGCAAAAATATCCCCTGCTTTATGTCTCACCCCAACCTTCTGTCCCTCACCCTTCTCCATCTGCTTGCTTCAGGTGACATCTCAGCTAACACAGGCCCCAATTCTGGAACTACTGTCTGTGTGCAATAGTCTATCTGCTGCTCTCTACAACAGCACTTTCACAATAGTCCTTGACACAGCTGCACCTGCAACTCTCCCTCACAGAAACCCATTACAACCATGGCATACAAATAAATGAGATACCTCCAAAGGTGGTCATGCATTGCAGAAATGCATTGGAGGAAATCGCACTCCTCAGCTTACATTATTTTACAAATTAATTCTCCATTCTTATTGCTCTGCCATCTCTGGCCAAACAATCATATTTCTTCGGCGTCCTTAACCATGGCCAAATGCTTCAATGACTTTATGTCTCCTCCTTACGCCAATAAAAAAGTATATCTGGTAGCCCATTACTTCCTCCATCAGTCTTTTTGGTCCTACACTCAGCTGGAGTAGGTGTCTTGCGACTACGCTTACCTGACTCTTTTATTTAAAATGCATTATCTTCCACACTGTTGATATGTGGCCAAATGCATTGCTATCCCATTCCAGGGAAAGGTCCCTGAAGCCCAGGCTCCCAGGCTCCACAGTGAAAGTCTCCAAAAAAGAAAAACAAAGGGGTGGCGCCCAATAGTGTAATACAATAAAAACTCTTCAGATAAAACAATAATAAATTTACTCACTCACATTGCTCTAATGTCAGCTACAGAGGATAATCTGAGCTGACAATAACGCTCACGAGGAAATCTCACCGTCCTCGTTCGGTGATCTCACACTCCAACACTCCTCACGCAACAGGATCTCCACACCGTCTGATCTTCACAAGAATTATTTATTCAAAATGAATATGTAAAATACAACACCAATAGTGTGCAATTTAAAATTGGCCACGCGTTACGCGGTACACTACCGCTTTATCAAGCCTTCAAAAAATACAATAATCTTTTGTATTTTTTGAAGGCTTGATAAAGCGGTAGTGTACCGCGTAACGCGTGGCCAATTTTAAATTGCACACTATTGGTGTTGTATTTTACATATTCATTTTGAATAAATAATTCTTGTGAAGATCAGACGGTGTGGAGATCCTGTTGCGTGAGGAGTGTTGGAGTGTGAGATCACCGAACGAGGACGGTGAGATTTCCTCGTGAGCGTTATTGTCAGCTCAGATTATCCTCTGTAGCTGACATTAGAGCAATGTGAGTAAATTTATTATTGTTTTATCTGAAGAGTTTTTATTGTATTACACTATTGGGCGCCACCCCTTTGTTTTTCTTTTTTGGAGATTTTTTGACCACTTGGGAGAAGTGAGAGGAGTTTGGCAGCCGGAGAGTCATCTGAATTGTACCTGTAACTGGGACAGGTTATAACCCAGTGTTGCTTATATGCTGTTTACCATATATTTGCTAGACAGCCACTACAATTGTGAGTACCCACGTGTGGGGTGAATCTGGTGGTGGTAACCGATATCCGGATTTATTGCACTAGGGCGCTCCCTATTGCTTCTCCTTTTCTTTCCATTTTTCCACAGTGAAAGCCTGCCCCGTTGTTAGCCATCATACTTCTCAGCATACCAGGGACTTCTCAAGATCACAACTGATGTGTTCCAGCATGGAAAGCATATCTGAAACGGAAGGTCCAATGTTCTCCTGCAGCAAGCCGCCAGCTTTCTCAGCCTCATCCAAACACAAGAAAAGTTTTCTATTTATCCTTGCTTATGCGCTGCTACTGGCAGGCCTCTGCATTTCACCATGGAAAACATGCCATATCCATATGTATTTAAAGGGGTTGGATTCATGGGCAGGTAGGATTGTATATTTTTTAAGCAGTATTAAGTAAAAGTTCTGTTTTAGCAGATAATTTTGTATTTATTTTGGCTACTACTTCCAAACTCAGCTCTTCCAAGGATAAAAGGGCCACAGAATCTAAGGAGGAAAAATCGACTCAAAAATTTAAGAATTGTGTTGGCTGTGATAAAAAAAAATTAACAGCAGCAGATTTTGCCAATCTATGCTCCGACTGTCTTAAAACGTTGCTGGTTTTCTAAATGGGAACCCTGGGGAATCCTAATTAGAGAAAGAGTTAGGAGTACTGATAGACTTCACAGCAGTGTGCAGAGTCACTTGGCTGCTGCAAGAGAAAATAGGTTACTAGCCTGCATAAAAAGATGCATAGATGCACGGGATGCTAATATTATTATACCTCTATATAAATTCTTGGTTAGGCCTCATCTAGAATATGGAGTACAGGTTTGTGCACCAATTCTTAAAAATACATTATTGAACTGGAAAAAGTGCAGAGACCTGCAACAAAACTGATTAGGATTGGAGGATCTGAGTTATAACAAGAGACTAGCCAAACTGGGTTTGTTTATATTAGAGAAGAGACGTTTAAGGAGTGATATGATTACCATTTACAAATATACTCAAGTTCAATACAAAGAACTCTCCCATGAATTATTTACACAAAGAGCTGAGCTATGAACAAGAGGTCATCCACTAAAACTAGAGGAAAGGTGCTTTCAACTAAAACAAAGGCAGGTATTTTTCACAGTAAGGGTGGTAAAACTATGGCATGCTTTGCCTCTGGATGTTGTGCTTAATTGGAAATGGCTTGAGCGTGTTTTTTTTTTTTTTTTTTTTTGCTGGGGTGTTTTGACATGGGCTGAACTTGATGGATACATATTTTTTTCAGCCTCATCAACTATATTACTGTATTATGGTACTGTGTTACTAAATACCAAGTCGATTTCGGGATTTTTTTTTTATCATGGATGAGAATATCCATGCAGGAGAGTTTTTCTTCAATGCAAGCCTCCAGTCATAAAAAAGGTAGAGATTAGAGGAACCAGAAGAGGGTACAAGATCCAAGGTATTTATTCATCAGAAGAAGGTGAAATTTTGGAAGGTGAAGAAGACACATTTTATGTTGAGAAAATGGAATGCATTCTTAAACGAATAAGAAAGTCCTTAGGCTTAGTGATAGAACCAAAGAACAAGGAATTTTTAGATACAGCCTTCCTGGGTAGCAAACAAGAGACCCCAGTATTTCCAGTGCACCACTCTGTATCGGAACTTATTAGATCCAAGTGAAATAATGTGGATAAAAGAATATCTATATGTAAAAGAAACCAGCGTGTCTGGCACACACACCTGGAGATACAGGGGTGTGTGATTGTGACAGGAGTGGCCAAATCTCTACGGGAAGCTTGCCCACCCTCAGCATCCACCTGAACAAAAAAAAAAAAGAAAAAACATGGCTGACTCTTACACACACACACTTTCTCTCTCTCTCACACTCACAGTGGTCTCAGCCCAACCTATCCTATACCCACCAAAGGAAAAGTACAGCATTGGTGGTGGTGGGGATGTCCTACATCTGGTACAGTTACTGCTCTGTCTCTCTACTGTCCCACTTGCACCCCCCCTTCACCACTCATTTCATTGTATAAGTGGTTACAACTACTGTGAATAATCCATCTCGCAAGCTTAGAATCTTACTTTCACATGCCCTGCCTCTTTATGTCTTTTTCTGCTCACATCCACTTATTAATTGGCAATCTCATGTATCGCTACTCACACCACCTGTTTAAGTCTTACTGTGCCTCCATCAACAATTGTTAGTTGGCAATCAGATGCTCCACTTCTTACAGTATCTGTTTGATTCTTACTGTGACTCCACCTCCAATTATTATGCCCTCTTGCCTGGCCACAGCAGGTAAAGCACATCCAGACTGGGATCCACATTTGTGAATGTTGCAAAATATAAAGTCTCCAATAAAGTTTCAAAGTTTTTGCTTGTTTTGTTTTTTTCATCTGTAATTTCACAGACATATTAGCACTGAAAGATTTACCCGATGACATCACTGGTGGGATTACTGTGGTACAGCTCAGTACTGAAAGGTTGACAATCACCTCTCCTCCTCCTCTCATATTGTGCCTCATTCCCTCCTCCTTCAGAGACTCACAAATCAATGCACTCCAGGTCACATGTAGATTTGTGAGTCTCTGAAGAAGAAGGAAATGAGGCACAACATGGGAGGAGGAGGAGAGGTAATTGACAGTCTTTTAGTACTGAGTTGTAATGTGGTGATCCCACCAATGATGTCATTGGGTAAATCTTTCAATGCTAATATCTCAGTGAAATTACCTGTTTGAAGATTTATTGGAGAGATATGTACATAGTGATAACTTTATGGGAGGTGACAGTTCCACTTAAACGTTCAGGTTTATATGTACAAGCGCCCTAAATGTAAGTGGAGTATTATCACTGGGAAGTGTCTATGTATATAACTCACTATCCTAAGTGTGTGTATGTGTGTGTTTAACTATGGTTAGTGTATATATGTGTGTATCTTACTATTGAGTGTATATGTGTCTCACTATCTTTCCCTATGTTTTGTGTATGTGTGTGTGTCTCTCTCAGGATGGGAAATGTATGTCTGTGTGTCTCACTATGGGGCTGATGTGTACACTTTACATAACTAAATACAAGGATAAAAAAACAACATGACAGGCAATGCCATCCCAAACTGCTAGTCTACTTCTAAAAGACTCCAGAAGAGGTATCCATTCAAGGAGGAAGAAACAGATAATTGGATTTCTCCACCAAACACATATGACTCTATTTCCCTGTTAGCAAGGTGGACAACCATCTCCATGCAGGATGGTTCCTCATTGAAGGATGCAATGGACAGGAGGATGGAGAGCTCTCTTAAAAAGCAATTGTCTCTTTTGGAGCACAACATGATGACCGCCACAGCATTAGCTTGCATTTCCAGAACCTCAAGAATTTGGCTGACAGAACAGGAAGAGCACATTGAGTAGTCAGGCCCAGATCAAAACTATTGAAGGAAGTAGCGACTATTAAAGAAGCCACTGGATTTTCCTGTGATGCTTCCTTGGAAACTTCAAACAAATAGCAAGATCATCTTCCCTCTCAGTGACAGCTAGCAGATTATTTTGGCCGTGATGCTTGCCCAGGCAATTGCTGAAGAAGACCTAGTCAAGAAATATTTAAAGGGATAGAAATACTTCATTTTATCTTCATTTTATTTTGTAACTATTAAAAAAACATAAAGAACGATATAAGTCTTATCTCTCAAACCTTTATGGTTTGAGAGATATTCACAAGCAAAATTTCCCCCTCCCGCCCCTTTCACCTAGTGTAAGCCATCTCTTCTCAGATGTGTAATCTGGTTGTAAGACCAGACAGATAACAGCAAGGGACAATCTTCTTCCTATGAGAACAATGAAAGCCCTGCGCCCCCTTGACAAGTTTTTCAGGTTTTTCCCTTATCTTAATTGAAGATTGTCCCTCTCTGCAGTCTACCTGGGCACCTCCCTTCTGATCTGACTGAACAGTGTTACATCAGTAAAAGGGGCGGGAGGGGGATACTTTGTCATTGAATTACTCTTGAACTACAAGTCTGACAGTATTGATTTAACACTCTCCAAAGTCCAAATACTATGATGATTAATTAGAGCCACTTTTATTATGAAACATTACTATCCCTTTAAGAGCTATAGATAAGATAAGGAATAGTATCCCTCCCTGGGATCTGAACATCGTCTTGAATCAGCTAACACAATTGGAACTTTTATATCAAATCTCAGTTAAATTCCTTACATTGAAAACAAATGTTATCACTGCAATTACAGTGGCTAGAAGGGTAATTGAGTTGCAAGCCTCATTTATCAAAGAAGCCCTACATTATCTTCCATTAGGATAAGGTAGGTCTAAGAGCAAGGCCAGGATTCAGATCAAAAGTTGTATCTTCTTTTCACTTGAATCAAAAAAGCATCCTTCCATCTTTCTTCCCTAATCCTAAAGGCAAAACAGAAGAGTGTTTGCTTAAATTAGACTTTGTTAGATGTGTTTCTACATACCGAGAAAGACCAAAAAATTTAGAAAATCAGATTTGCTGTTCATACACTTCCAAGGTAAATGTAAAGGTTCCTCTTCATCAAAACTCTCAATTGCAAGATCAATAACAGAATGCATTAGAGAAGCATCCTCCGAAAATTATTAAATCCCATTCCACTAGAGCTGTTAGAACATCATGGGCGGCAAAGACTCTGTGTTTCTCCTTGATAGTTTGGTACAGCAGCTGTACAGGACTGGTAAAATCTTTCCATTTCATTTATGCGGCACTTATAATTGGGAGCTATTATCTAATGTTTAACCCTTTTAGTTCCAGAGAGGTATCCAGCGCATTGCAAAAGCAATACTTTGTATATGTCTTTGGCACTCAGAGTGTTAATATATTGTATTCATGTATGGATTTTAAATGCGCAGAAGGGCAGCTGTGCATTTGGTGGCAATGGGGTGCCTCTTATCTCTTGGAACGTGGTTTTCTTTTCTTCTTTCCCACCCCTTCTTTTCACTGCTTTGGTATGTCCCATTGAAATCTATAGCCATGGTTAGGCCATAGGAAGAAAGGGGTATTTGTTTTGGTGTGTGTAGAAGAGATTTAAAGATTTTTAAAACAGGAGTTTTGGATAAGAGGAAAGATTAGAAATTACCCATATTTCCTTTTTTTCTGTGTCCCTTCTGTGGTCTACTTTCAATACTTTTCTGATTGGTCCTACACCAGCTGGGAGAAGGAGACATAAACCCACTGAAGTCTATGGCCGTGGAGGGACACAGAAGAAATGGAAATATCAGTAAGACAAATGTTTCCCTTGTTCTTCTCTAATTTCTAATCTTTCCTCTACCCCGAAACTCCTTTTTTTCAACCTTTAAATCTCTTCTAAACCCACCAAAAACAAACACCCTCCACTAACGTCTCTGCCCAAAATCTCGCATTCCACTTCTAGGACAAGATTGACTCTATCAAGCATGAAATCTTATCACCCCTACCCCCACCTAGCCTACTTAGCCCTGTCACCTCTCCAATATACACATTTAGCTCCTTTTCAATCACTGAGGATGACATTTCCCTTCTCCTTACACGCTCACACTTGCCCACTTGACCCAATTCCATCTTGGCTCACTCAAGAGCTTTCTCCTCTACCAACTCCCACCCTTACTCACTTATTCAACCTCTCTGTGACAACCAGCATCTTTCCATCCTCTTTCAAGCATGCACTAATCACACACATCTTAAAGAAATCCTCTCTGGACCCAAGCTCTCTCTCAAACTACCGGCCTATTTGTCTTCTCCCATTCTCCTGCAAGATCCTTGAACATCTTGTATACAACTGACTCACTAAGTTCCTCTGCTCCTATTCCCTGCTAGATTCCCTGCAATCTGATTCCGCCCTCATCACTCCACTGAGACTGCCCTCACTAAAGTGGTCAATGACTACTCATTCTCCTGGACCTGTCAACTTCCTTTGACACAGTGGATCACCCACTCCTCCTCCAAGCTTTCCATTCCCCAGGTCTCTGTGATACTTCCCCATCTTGGTTCTCATCATTTCTCTGCAACCATTCTTTCAGTGTGCTTTACTCTGGCTCCAGTTTTTCACCCCTCCCACTGTCGTAGTACCACAAGGTTCACTTCTGGCCTCCTTGCTCTTTTTAATCAACACCTTGTCCCCTGGCAAAATAATAAACTCCTTTGGGTGTCACCATTATCTTTATGCTGATTACACTAATCTATCTTTCTTCCCCAGAACTCTCCATTTCCCTCCTGTTCCTGGTATCTAATTGTCTCTCTGTTGTATCTTCTTGGATGTCCTCCTGTTATCTCAAACTTAAAGCTGAACGATCACTCCAAATAAAGTGCCCTCCAAATAATTATTCCTATAGTGATAAGCAAAAAATAGTAGTATTATACAGAATAAGTTCAGAGTTATTAAGAAATCCTACTTGATCTGAGACTGATGAGCAGGCTTCTTGCTTTAGATGCATCTGTGAGCCTGCGCTGTCAGTCACTTCATGTACCTTATGGTACAATGCAACTCCTCCTCACCAATCCTGGTGGAGACCTGGAAGGATAGAGCAAGAGCACAGATGTCTGTAAGGCAAGATGTCTGCACTCATGCCTTCCTGTTTGTCTCGGATCAAGTAGGATTTCTTATTAACGCTGGACTTAATCTGTATAATAATAGTATTTCTATGGTTATCGTTATATGAATAATTATTTGGGGGGCGCTTTATTTGGATTGATAGATCAGCTTTAACCTTAGCAAAACCATACTTAGAATTTTCCCTCCCACTAAACCAGCCTTACCCCAGATATTGAACTCACTGTTAACAGCACCACCATCACAACAAGCTCTACGTCAGGCTGTCTGGAGGCCCTTCTTTTGTCTTCAACTCTTATTCACATTCCCACCTACAGGGCTTCTCCCTTGCTGCACCTGAGCACTGGAATTCCTAAGCCCCATATCAATACATCCAAGTAACTAAAAATGTGATTAAAAACAAAAGAATATTAATCCTATGAGTGTCAGTGGGGTATGCAATGCATTGCAGAGTGTTGCATACACCACTGGCACTCACAGGGTTAATCCCCCTAAAGTTACCAACATCCACTGAAAAGAAACACTTACCTGTAATCCTGATGTCCAGAGGGGTCCTCAGCACCCTGGTCAGGTACTGTCCGTCTTCTACTTTAATCTTCTCTCTCTCTTCCTACTTCATTCTTCCGTCTTCTTTCTTCTCTCTTCTTTCCAATCTGTAGTTTAAAATGAAAAAACATTAATGCAAAATGTTTTTTAAAAAATAAAAGCCCCAAAGATATGCCAGACTTAACCCTTTGAATGCCAGAGGGGATGAAGAAACCCGCTAGAAGATGACTGGCTGGGAGGTGAGTAAGCACACATCCCAGCCAATTGTTAGCTGGTATCTGTTTTGAACAGAGACTTGCTATATAAAAGGCCAGTATGTTCAAAATTCCCTCATTCTGACTCAGTTAATGGTCTGAAAGGTATTGAGGGGGGCAAATTTACTATGCATTCCTGCCGCCAGTGGAGTAGGCAACAGTGAAGACAGCTTAACCAATGCTTGCATATTATTTTTAACAGATATGGCAGACTGCATTAAATCCTTAGAGTACCGGAGGGGTACCCTCTGGCACTCAAAGGGTTACATCTAGCATATTGCTGGGGCATTTTTTTTTTGTAAAACATCTTGCATTGACTTTTTTTTTATTTTAATATACAGATTGGAAAGAAGTGAGAAGAAAGAAGATGGAAGATTACAGAAGAGTGAAGAAGGAAAAGAGAGGATTAAAGAAGATTACAAACAGTGTATGACAGGGTAGTGTTACAGTCCTGGGTGTTAGGATAGTGTCAGGGCTAGTATTGTTTAAGTGTCATGTTATGGGTAGTGTAGGGTTAGTGTTTAAGAGGTGGGGGAGGGTTACTGTTTTGAGGTCACTCTCGTTGTTTGACACTGTGTCAATCAAAGAGAGCTGGCTATTTTTCTTTGATGTTCCCACAACTCCCTATATTTAGTGTGAGTTGTGGGAACAAAAATCTGCAACAAGCGTTTGGCCAAAATGTGGATTTTGGCTACCAGCAATTGCCGCTCCATTTTCTGGGCCAGCTATAGGATAGCTGCGGTACAAAAGTAGGTTTCTGATTCAATGTTTTTGGGGTTTTTTTTTGCTTTACTGGCTGTTTTATCTGTAGTAATAGTATTGAGCCCCTGATGAGCTTTCTCTTTGTCCAGTCATCAATTTTATAGGGACGTCCATATGTTTGCAATGTCCTGGTGGTGCCATATTTCATCCACTTCTTAATGATGGTCTTTATAGTGTTCCATGATATATGTAATGCCCTTAAAATTCTTTTATATCCCTCTTCAGACCTGTACCTTTCAACAATAAGAGCCTGTGGACTTTCATTAGCTCCTTGTGGACCACGACTTTCTTTCAAATAAGCAAAAAGAACACCTTCAAGCAAATCCTAAAGGAACAGCTGATTTTATTTAATTTAATCAGAATCACTTCAGTTGATGTCAGTTGAAGGCAAATTACTTTTGTACATGGTCTGGAAATTATGCACACTCATACAACCAAGGCATTGACAGCGTTTTGTTTTTAATTATTTTTCCAGGACATGGTCTATTTGTTTTTCATTTAAATATTGTCAGTTACAAGTAAGGGTGAGTAATCTTTTGATATCCACTGTATAACAAAATGGAGGATGGTATAGCTACATATTTGTAAACATGCAAGATATAGATTGTCAGTATATAAAAGCATACATATTAGGTTTAGCTCTTAAAAGTGTAATACAAAAGGGATATAACAGACTAATGTACTAACAATAAGCAGTGAGAACAAACCAACAAAAACAAATGGTAAACAATTTAAAATGGACAAAACAATAATAAACAAAACTTTGAAATGTCCCTTTTCAAAATATCAGTACTTTGGGGAAAATAAAAGCAAGGCTTCACCAAACTGACATTCTATAATTCACTTTGGATTCATGATTCACTTAGGACTTCAAAGAAGAGCTCCTTCTACAGAGGAGTTCTCAAGCTATTTGCTGTGGTAAAATTCTTTAGCTTCAAATGAAAATCGTATGTGAATACATACTTGTTGCAACTCTTTATTGGTCCACATTGATGTAGTGTAGGAAATGTCTAAAAGCCAGCTAATGCTTTCGTTTAGAAAGAAAAAAAATAGAAGTTTGAAATTTCTCATAACAAAACAGTAGAGGAGGACTTCCGGGGGCTGGACTACTGATGATTCCTGCATTTTAGATGAGCTCCTCGTGGCTCCTGTTGTTGACTCCCATCTGCACCTGCTTTAGGCTTTTGCTTGCTTTCTGCCTGGCTGTGAGCACGAGGACGGCCGGCTGGATATGTTGTGTCCATCTGGCAACGGCTCTCAAGCACTGAGTAGCTCTGAGGAGCTCTCTGCACTAGGCCTGTCGGTCATCTTGAGCCCTACTGCCGCACTCGCCATCAGGTACATGATTCGCGGCTGCACCTCCCATCATCACCACTCAGTGGGCCGGACCACTCTGACCTGTTTTGGCCTGGAGTATAGGCTAGTGTGGGACTTTTCTGTTGGCGTGGACACTGGACCCTTGCCCTTATTGGACTTCCATCTGCTTAATGATGAGCCCCGTCTTATGGGACATTTTCTTGCCCTGTTGGATTTAATCTCTCAGTCCCTCAGTCCCTGGAGTTCCACACCAATAGGGACTCTTGTGTTTCCAACTCTTGTGCCCTCCTGTGTCAGTGGTGGAGATGTTGCTGGTGCCAGCTCTGTGACCTATGGGCCAGTGCCCCAATTAACCCCAGCTTCTTTGGCTGTTATTGCTACCAAGAGCTACATGCTTACATGCTGTGCACTTCAGCCCTGATCCTCCACAGTGTTCTCCTGTGGAGGGGCATCATCTGTGTTTCAACTCACTGGATGGTTCTCCATACTACAATGCTTTGCTGCAGGGAAGGGGGGAGTAACGCCACACTTCCATATATTTGGACAGCACTGAATACCAACTTCTGATCACCTGCCATTCATCCATATTGGTGACCCCTTCTTTTATTGTTTGATGTCCAGCTACATTATGTTTTTCCCTTCTATGTGTCTTGCCAGCTAGATCCCCACAAAGTGTGCCACACCTGCACTTATCCTATTCTTACTATCATTGACAGATTCTTACACATGTACACCAAAAAAAATCCTCTAAATCTACTCAAAAACCTCCAAAAACTCAGCCTGCTACTAAATCTAAAGCTACTGATACCATGGCCGAATCAGGTCACACTTTACCCAATTGGATCTGCTCCTTCTTCTCCCTCAACCACACCTGTGGCTCAAGCGGTAGAAACTGCCTCTGAGATGGCAAAGACCCTATGGCCGCTGTTCAACTCTAGATTTCAATAGCTTAACATTAATATGGTGCTACTCTCACTCAGCTATCCATTAATACCACTAATATCACGGAACTGGAATAGAGACAAAGTAATACGGAAAATCCTCAATGTCAACTGCAGGTGGTCTCTGATACCCAGGCTAACACCATCCAGTCCTTTTTGGATAAAATCGATGATCTGGAAAACAGGAGTCGCCGCAACAACCTCAGCTTTCTTAACATCCAGGAGATGGCCAGGCCCCAAGATCTTACCACTACCTTGCAGACATGGCTCACGGAATTCTTACCGCGGTTCCCCCTTTGATCATTTAAAGGGCACACAGAGTGGGCCTAGACCCTAGACATCAAAATAATAGACCATGGCCAGTGATCATCCGTCTTTTGAATTTTCTTGATAAAGAAAAAATTCTATCAGAATATAAACTGCTAGAATTTCTATTTCACTCTGCTAAACTGCTGATATTTCAATACTACTCCAGTGACCACAAAGTGGCGAGAAATGTATCCTCTCTGCAAAACATTATATGAAAAAAGGATAAAATTAACATTCCTCTTACCTGCTAAGTTTAAAGTGACTCATGAGGGTCAAACTCACCTCTTAAACTTTCCTGAGGAAGCTGGAAACCAGCTGGGAGCTTGGAACCTGGTGTAGTGCTCAGGGGACATACTTCTGTGCGAAGGCATAACTAGAAGTCACCGGGCTCTTGTGCAAAAATTACCATGGGCCCCCATCTCCACACTGCCCGCAATGTCCACTTCTCCACATTGCCCGCAACTCTCCACATTGCCTCCAACTCTCCACATTGCAGCCAATATCTACCTCTCCACATTGCCCCCAACTCTACACATTGCCCCCAGAGTCTGTTTCCTACCTCCCTGGTGGTTCAGAGGGGTGGCAGTAGAGGTCTGTGCCTCCTTTGGCACAGACCTCTGTGAAGACCTGGTGCTCCCGCGTGGACCTCTCCAATAATACAGAGCGATGGGAGATGATGTCATCTCCCAGCTCTCTGCATTACAAGAGTGCCGAGCACAGCCAATGTCCATGGCGCTGGATGGGGGGTCGTAGGGGGCGGCTAGGCCCCTGGAGTGACAGGCCCGGTTGCAGGTGCGAACCCTGCGACCCCTTTTGTTACACTACTGTTTCTGTGCTAATTTTGTGATATAGATTTTCTCTCACTGTATCTAACTTTTGCCTTTTTTGGGGCTCTGGGAGTCTCTTATGTTCGGTTTGTTTTCTGTTTATGTTTCTCAGTCATTGTTCATGTTCATCCTCTAGATCTCACATCCATGTCCATTCTTCCTTTGTTAGGGCACAACCCCAGGAACTGGGACATGGGGTTGGCCCATCTAATTTATTGCCTTGTGTTAGCCTCCTATCTGCTTGACGGTGTTGGATAGTTCTCCTTCGGCAGATACACAGGCTGACACAAATGTCACTGCCCAGGACTCCCTTCATATATGTTCTTGGAATGTGGATGGCCTAAACACCCCGGTAAAGAGGAAGCTTGTTGCTAACCACCTTAAATCTTTACACCCTCAAATTGCGTTTCTCCAAGAGGCGCACTGGAAGTCCTCTGAATCAACTACCATAAAGGGCACTTGGATCAGATAATGTGTTTCAGCTTCCTACACCTCTAGGTCCAGAGGAGTGGCGGTCCTGTTTAGTACCTCTCTCAGTTATACTATCAACTCAACCCAGGTGGATGTGGAGGGATGTTACATTATTTTAGATGTCTCTGTGGGTCATAATCGCTTTTTGTTAACTAATATCTATGCCCCTAATATACCAAATACTAAATTTTATTGTAAATTATTTGAATTGTTATCTGCTTCCCAAAGTTCTCAAATCATTTTAGGTGGTGACTTTAATACAGTTATCGACCATTCACTGGATAGGCCGGGACCTCCCCTAACTTCACAACCTCCCATGTATAAAGGTATCAACCTTTTATTGCACACCTTATGCCTAATAGACCCTTGGTGTGTCTCCCACCCGACAACCAAAGATTTTACACGTTTCAAGGGCCCACATCACTTCTTCTAGACTTGACCTTTTCCTGACCTCCCTGACCTTATTAAACTGTGTTCAGCACTCAACTGTCTACAACATCATTATCTCTGATCACTCTCTGGTGGATATACAACTTTCAAACCACTAGAACACGCTATAGACACTGGTGCTTTCCCCATCATCTGGCACACAGCGTGAATTTCAATTGTTTCTGGATGTCACTGGGGGAAACTACGCTGATGATAATAATGCATAAGTGGATGACCCCATCTGTTTTGGGAAACTGCAAAAGTGTTAGTTAGGAGACACATAATCTCATATATGGCTGGGAAGCAGAGGGATTGGGATGGGAAATTCAGTAGGTTAAAGGGATAGTAATACTTCGTTTTATCTTTATTTTATTTTGTAACCATTAAAAAAACATGAAGAACGATATAAGTCTTATCTCTCAAACCTTTATGGTTTGATAGATATTCACAAGCAAAGTTTCCCCCTCCCGCCCGTTTTACCTAGTGTAAGCCATCTCTTCTCAGATGTGTAATCTGGTTGTAAGACCAGGCAGATAACAGCAGGGGACAATCTTCTTCCTATGAGAACAATGAAAGCCCTGCCCCCCCTGACACGTTTTTTAGGTTTTTCCCTTATCTTAATTGAAGATTGTCCCTCTCTGCAGTCTACCTGGGCACCTCTCTTCTGATCTGGCTGAACAGTGTTACATCAGTAAAAGGGGCGGGAGGGGGATTCTGTGTCATTGAATTACTCTTGAACTACAAGTCTGACAGTATTGATTTAACACTCTCCAAAGTCCAAATACTATGATGATTAATTAGAGCCGCTTTTATTATGAAACATTACTATCCCTTTAAAGACAGATTTGGATAGGGCACATCAAATCCATGCACTAGACCCCCCTCCCTTGAATAAGACCAACTTAAATGATGCTAAGGCACTCTTGGACACGTTTCTATTAACTAGGGCTCAGACTCAGCTAGAGTACACTTGTAGTCATTTTTTAAAATGGGGAAATAAATCTGGTAAACTCTTATCGTTGATGGCAAAGTCTCGTACACCCCATCTTAAATCCTCCACAGGCATGGTGGTCACATCCCCATTGGCCATTAACAAAATGTTCTGAGACTATTTTGCAACACTATACAGACATTGTCCGGACAATTTTGATCTCACCAAGTTGACTTCAACACAAAGGGAGGTTCTAGATACTGCCATTACAGAACAGGAAGTCTGGAAAGCTATTACCACCTTAGAACATGAAAAAGAAGAAAGTGCCTGCTAGTACAATATTGTATATAATATAACTGTACACAAAGAAAATAAGAGCTGTACCCACATTTGATCTTGGTCAGAAAGATGCTTATGCACTGTCTGACTATTGAGCTTCCGGAGAGAATTAACCCGTCTCCATTTGGGTTCAGCACTGTATATCCAGTTCTCCACGGACCAACTCCATATATTGGATGTAATCCTACTTCTCTTTCCCAATATGCAGGATGAATGAATTGTCTTATAGTCCCATAAATATAAATATAAATATATATATATATATTGTCAAACCAATTATGTTGAAGGTATCCAAGGGGTTAAAACAAGAGAACCAATCAGGTTGGATATCTTCACATAAAATAGATAAATGACAATATTAAATAATTTTGAGAACTTTACACAATACTAGGTATTGACACGCTACTTCACAGTAAAGAATTGATTAAAATAATCAATCCTGCATATTTGTGCAAAAATATATATAGTTTATTTAATTAAAATATAATATATATAAAATGTAAACAACAATGATATAAATGAGTGATCAGCAATTACAATAGATATATAGCAACTCAAACAACAATTATCAACATTAGGATTATCAGCAATTAAAGGGTTAACCACACATTTCAGATGTATTAGATAACAATAATTGAACTCAGCAGCATAGAAAAGGATAATTGATCCTTACCATGAATTAAAATACAATTGGCAGCAGTGTATATGAATAGCTCTGCCCAGAAACTATATAAACTATGCTAACTGAGGTTTAAGGTATATTGTCAAATGAATAAGCTTTAATATTAAGCCAGTTCCTCTGACAATTCCCTTATACCATATAATAATCAAATTTAGAGACTAACTGAAGTAAAATCCCAGATAGATCACTAAAATGTAATTATCTAACGATTTCAAATATTGCATACCTTCTGAATAAAACATATAAATTGCATTTAATATAGTCAATAATAGATTATACCAAGAATATACTCAGAATCAATCTAATGATATATGTCTAGATAGTATACCAAACTTTGTGCAACATATATCACAAATATGACTATAGCAGTCCTATGTAAAACCAATAGGTTACTCCAAGGGTTAAATCACTAGTAAAATATAGGATGCCACACCCAAGATGGCTACTTCTTTTGTTTAGTGAGATGTTTAAAAACTTTTCACTGTACAAAAGTTTAAACCCAAAACATACACAACGAAATCCAAAGAAACACCTCAAAATAAATAGACAAATAGCAGTTAACGGGTTAATAAATGAATTCAAAGAATTCCCCAGATCAAATATTAGTTAGTATAACCTTTCCAGAAACACAATATATTATTTTAGAAATATAAAGAATTATATTAACTAATATATAAAAAGGATCTATATATCTCACTGCTATAACCTATTTTACTCTTATCTGGCAAAATATTACAATTTACCAATAATAAATTAATTCTGCTTAATTTCAGAATTTCTATAGCTAATATAGCTTATTATAATTGATCCCAAATGGTTGACCAGTCCAATTAAGACAAATTATAAGAAAATTAGGTTTCTTCAAATATAGAAGATATATGTATATGATTCTGAAATTTTACAGAATTTAAATAAGAAAATATATAGTTACCAGCAGGGCCGGCGCTAGCATAAGGTGGCTAAGGCAGCCGCCTTAGGGCGCCGCAGCGGAGGAGCACCAAAACGGGGAGAATTTTTTTTTCTTCATCTATTTAGTTACTTTCTTTACTGTGTCTCCCCACTGCCCGCAATGATGACAGCCAGCAGCCGCGGGGAGCATGTTGGTGTTTTCCTTCTTCTGTCCGGAGGCCACTGCAGCTTTAAAACTGGCGCCCAGACTGAGGAAGAAAGCCCCAGCGTGCACCGCGCAGCGTCTCCGTGTGTGATGCGATCCCGGATGTGAGGGCGGGCAGTGTGGAGAAGAGGAGAAAGGCTTAAGGAGATACATAGGGGGAAGACAGAGAGGTGCAAGGGGGGAAGTGGTACAGAGGGGAGAGAGAGGCACAATGGGGGGGGGGGAAGAAGTACATAGGGGGGAAGAAAGAGAGGTGCAAGGGGGAGGAAGAGGTACAAAGGGTGGGGGAGAGGTACAAGGGGGAGAAAAAGGTGCAGAGGGTGAAAGTACAGGGGGGGAGAAAGAGAGGTGCAAGGGGGTGAAAGAAGTACATGGGGCAAGAAAGAGGCACAAAGGGGTGAAAGAAGTACAAGTGGGTGTGAAAGAAGTACATGGGGAGAAAGAGGCACAAGGTGGGGTGAAAGAAGTACATGGGGAGAAAGAGGCACAAGGTGGGGTGAAAGAAGTACATGGGGAGAAAGAGGCACAGAGGGGTGAAAGAGGCACAAGGTGGGGTGAAAGAAGTAAATGGGGGAGAAAGAGGCACAGGGGGTGAAAGAGGCACAAGGTGGGGTGAAAGAAGTAAATGGGGGAGAAAGAAGCACAGGGGGGTGAAAGAGGCACAACGTGGGGTGAAAGAAGTAAATGGAGGAGAAAGAGGCACAGGGGGGTGAAAGAGGCACAAGGTGGAGTGAAAGAAGTAAATGGGGGAGAAAGAGGCACAGAGGGGTGAAAGAGGCACAAGGTGGGATGAAAGAAGTAAATGGGGGAGAAAGAGGCACAGTGGGTGAAAGAGACACAAGGTGGAGTGAAAGAAGTAAATGGGGGAGAAAGAGGCACAGGGAGGTGAAAGAGGCACAAGGTGGGGTGAAAGAAGTAAATGGGGGAGATAGAGGCACAGGGGTGTGAAAGAGGCACAAGGTGGGGTGAAAGAAGTACAAATGGGGGTGAAAGAAGTACATGGGGAGAAAGAGGCACAAGGTGGGGTGAAAGAAGTACAAGTGGGGGTGAAAGAAGTACATGGGGAGAAAGAGGCACAAGGTGGGGTGAAAGAAGTACATGGGGAGAAAGAGGCACAAGGTGGGGTGAAAGAAGTACATGGGGAGAAAGAGGCACAGAGGAGTGAAAGAGGCACAAGGTGGGGTGAAAGAAGTAAATGGGGGAGAAAGAGGCACAGGGGGTGAAAGAGGCACAAGGTGGGGTGAAAGAAGTAAATGGGGGAGAAAGAAGCACAGGGGGGTGAAAGAGGCACAACGTGGGGTGAAAGAAGTAAATGGGGGAGAAAGAGGCACAGGGGGGTGAAAGAGGCACAAGGTGGAGTGAAAGAAGTAAATGTGGGAGAAAGAGGCACAGAGGGGTGAAAGAGGCACAAGGTGGGATGAAAGAAGTAAATGGGGGAGAAAGAGGCACAGTGGGTGAAAGAGGCACAAGGTGGAGTGAAAGAAGTAAATGGGGGAGAAAGAGGCACAGGGAGGTGAAAGAGGCACAAGGTGGGGTGAAAGAAGTAAATGGGGGAGATAGAGGCACAGGGGGGTGAAAGAGGCACAAGGTGGGGTGAAAGAAGTAAATGGGGGAGAAAGAGGCACAGGGGGTGAAAGAGGCACAAGGTGGGGTGAAAGAAGTAAATGGGGGAGAAAGAAGCACAGGGGGGTGAAAGAGGCACAACGTGGGGTGAAAGAAGTAAATGGAGGAGAAAGAGGCACAGGGGGGTGAAAGAGGCACAAGGTGGAGTGAAAGAAGTAAATGGGGGAGAAAGAGGCACAGAGGGGTGAAAGAGGCACAAGGTGGGATGAAAGAAGTAAATGGGGGAGAAAGAGGCACAGTGGGTGAAAGAGACACAAGGTGGAGTGAAAGAAGTAAATGGGGGAGAAAGAGGCACAGGGAGGTGAAAGAGGCACAAGGTGGGGTGAAAGAAGTAAATGGGGGAGATAGAGGCACAGGGGTGTGAAAGAGGCACAAGGTGGGGTGAAAGAAGTACAAATGGGGGTGAAAGAAGTACATGGGGAGAAAGAGGCACAAGGTGGGGTGAAAGAAGTACAAGTGGGGGTGAAAGAAGTACATGGGGAGAAAGAGGCACAAGGTGGGGTGAAAGAAGTACATGGGGAGAAAGAGGCACAAGGTGGGGTGAAAGAAGTACATGGGGAGAAAGAGGCACAGAGGAGTGAAAGAGGCACAAGGTGGGGTGAAAGAAGTAAATGGGGGAGAAAGAGGCACAGGGGGTGAAAGAGGCACAAGGTGGGGTGAAAGAAGTAAATGGGGGAGAAAGAAGCACAGGGGGGTGAAAGAGGCACAACGTGGGGTGAAAGAAGTAAATGGGGGAGAAAGAGGCACAGGGGGGTGAAAGAGGCACAAGGTGGAGTGAAAGAAGTAAATGTGGGAGAAAGAGGCACAGAGGGGTGAAAGAGGCACAAGGTGGGGTGAAAGAAGTAAATGGGGGAGGAAGAGGCACGGGGGGGTGAAAGAGGTAAAGGTGGGGTGAAAGAAGTAAATGGGGGAGAAAGAGACACAGGGAGGTGAAAGAGGCACAAGTTGGGGTGAACGAAGTAAATGGGGGAGATAGAGGCACAGGGCGGTGAAAGAGGCACAAGGTGGGGGGAAAGAAGTAAATGGGGGAGAAAGAGGCACAGGGGGCTGAAAGAGGTAAAGGTGGGGTGAAAGAAGTAAATGGGGAGAAAGAGGCACAGGGGGTGAAAGAGGCACAAGGTAGGGTGAAAGAAGTAAATGGGGGAGAAAGAGGCACAGGGGGGGTGAAAGAAGTACAAGTGGGGGTGAAAGAAGTACATGGGAAGAAAGAGCCACAAGGTGGGGTGAGAGAAGTACATGGGGCAAGAAAGAGGCACAAAGGGGTGAAAGAAATACATGGGGAGAAAGAGGCACAAGGTCGGGTGAAAGAAGTACATGGGGCGTGAAAGAGAGGTGCAAGGGGAGAAAGAGGCACAAAGGAGTGAAAGAAGTACAAGGGAGGCAAGATGCAGAGAAATATATTATTTCCCCCCCCCTTGCCTCTTTCTCTTTATTCCATTCTTAACTCTTCCTCCCTATTTCCCCTTTATCCTTTAACCCCTTGCCTCTTTATTCCACTTGTTATCCCTTATCCCCCTATTGCTTTTGTCTCTCCTCTTGCATCCTTCCCTTGCCTCTTTATCCCTTAACTTGCCCCTTTCTCTTTATCCCCCTTCTTGCCTATTCCCCCCTTCTTACTTCTTTCCCCCTTGCATCTTCATCCCCCTTCTTTCTCCCCCACTTGCCTTTCTCTTTATCCCTTCTCTTGCATCCTCTTTATCCCCCTCTTGTCTCTTTATCCCTCATCTTGCATCTTCTCTATCCTCTTCTTGCTCTTCTTGCTCCTTTATCCTTCTTCTTGCATCCTCTCTATCCCCTATTGCTCATTTATCCTTCCACTTGCATCCTCTCTATTTCTCCCCTTCTTGCCTCTCTCCCCTTCTTTCCTCTCTATTTCTCTCCTTCTTGCCTCTCTCTTTCTCCTCTTCTTGCCTTTCTCTTTTCTCCCCCTCTTGTGTCAATGTGGAGGGTAATGAGGGAGAGAGCAGGTGGCAATGTGGAGGCCTGTGAGGGAGAGAAGAGGCAGCGAGAGGTGTCCAAGAGAAAATCCCCACACACCAATGGTGCTGTGACATCCCTGTGTCACCACGATGGACTTGCTTGAATTTTCAGCAGCCGTTAAGCACCTAGGCCTAGATTTAAAGGCAACCGTTAAACCAGCCGCTAAGTGAAAAAGGCACATCGCTCGCAAATAATACAGGAGTTACGGCAGATTCAATAACTACTCTACGAGAATAGCTATCGAGCGTAGGCACACAAAAAACACGTAACACAAAACCTGTTGTCGCTCATGTTAATGCACAACGGGCGGACAAATCACACGATAACTGAGCTCCAAACAACATGTAACATAACGGCTGCCGTTGTCAAGCAACCCTGATTGATGCCCAAACAAATTCAAACACACATCCAATCCCAAAGCCCCAATGTATCAAATAACTTCAAATACACCTATATATACCCAAAAATAACCGCCACACACTGTCTGTTATCGAGTTCTTCAGAGCCAGATATCAGGACCCAGGAGCGGAGGATAGTGATCAGAGAGAGGGAGACAGGAGCGTTCATTGGAGGTAGAGGAGTTTTGGAGTTTGGAGAGAGGAGAGCATTGCACAGAATACGACACATAGCACACCTTTGCACATATTACATACACACATACAAACACATACACATACATACACATAGTCCTTTTATTTTATAACACCTCACACATTTTACTTTTATTTTTGACAGTGTGAATCTGGGAGTGAAAGTGTGTGACAGAGAGTGACTGGATCGAGTGTGTCTGTGAGGGCCTGTGGGAGTGCCTGGGTGTGACTGGGTGAATGATGGCGAGGAGAGGAGGACAGGAGAGAGGGATGGGGAGAGTAGTGGAGGAGGAGGAAGATCAGGAGGGGATCCCTCAGCAGAGCAGGGGTGGGAGAGGGAGATCCGCAGGGCGGAGGGGGACCCGGCCCACAAGAGCAGGAACACGCAGGACAGGGACAGAACCTGCAGTGGGACGAGGGGTAGTTGCTGGGGAGCACCCCACACAGTCAGGGTCAGACCAGGCAGGGCACTCCGGCTCTGAGTCATCCCATGCCGGAGCTGATGAGGCCAGGATCAGAGACCCAAAGTATACAGAGGAGGAGAACACGGCTCTTGTGGAAGCTGTCCTGGAGAGGCAGAGTGTTCTCCACCCGACAGCGAAGGTCCCTGGCCTGTCAGCGAGGAGGAAAGCAGCCTGGAACCAGATCTGCAGCCGGGTCAACGCGGTGGCTCCATGCAGACGGGACGTGGAGTCCATCAAGAAGCGATGGGGCGACTGCCGGAGGGTGGTCAAGACCAAGCTCTCCGAACTCGCCAAGCACGCCCGAGGCACTGGAGGTGGCCCACCTGTCCCTATCACCTTCTGCGGCTGGGAGGAGATGGTGCGCCAGAATATGTCCCCAACCCTGATCGAGGAGGTTGTTGGAGGAGCTGACACTGGGGATGAGAGGACCCTCCACACTACCGGTAAGTGCAACACTACAGAACAACACACTACAGCAACCAACACCAGCTGCACACACACTCACACCTCAACACATGGCCATCATTCATGCACGCAACTGCACCAACACAGCACCCTGAGGGTTAAAAACAGGACACAACACAAGGACAAATATCAAGGTCCAACTTGGAACAAACCTGTCCAAGTCCTACTTCAACCCTCCTGTCGCTGTGCTCATCACACACAATACACAAACCATGCAGTTCCAAATGTCGACTGTCATCACTGTTCACACACAATGTCACCCATGTCCCCGCTGGGATGTCAGCACTTAACCCCTCGAGTGCTAGAGGGATCATCAATGCATCGATCAACAATGCTTTGGCAACCCCTCTGGGACTCAAAGGGTTAACCAGACAACAATCAAGTCAATAGGCCAACGATCACATGCTACACAGGGGACATTCACTAAGCGGTGACAAACACATGGTGGAGAGAAATTCACCCTCACACATCCTCATTTCACCAATACCAGTGTTAGCCTATGGAGAATATGCAATAACATGAATCAAGTTGCTAAGGTCCCATCGTATACACTCCATAGAAAACACTGGAAATGGGGAAATGAGATCACTGGAGAAGTCAGCATTATGTACACTCCATCATGTCAACAACACCGCTTACTGAATCACAAAAAGGATGGAGCAGGTCACACATCACAGTGGCACTGAGAATAACTGCTTGTATGTGCAACACACAGGCCTCAAACAATACCCCAGAATTAAAGGGGGAAAAAGTAGGCTTTGGTGTTGTGTCTGCAATCATTTACCCTAACTTCAAATGACATATCTCACATCTGATTCCCACATGGATCCTCAGGGGTGCTGATGCCATGGATGGATGGTACACCAGACACTGTTTGCAGGATACACATGGGAACCAAATATCATCCATTGTACCTTGGTCACCAACAGGCCATGAATGATAGATATCTCGGATTGAGTACGGTTGCCTCACTCAGAAGGATGGATGGGCTCATACTCAAAGAAAAACAGGCCTCAATCAGAGATATCCCTCACTACTGGCGTGATTGTTGCCCTTCAGGATTCAACTGGAACACACGACATGGACAGGATCCTGTCCAGTTCATCAATCTCTGATTGCCAGGGTGGTATCCCATGCCCTACAATGAAATGCATAGGATATGATCCTGACAACCAGAGAGTCACCTGTCAAGTAATGAAAAATTGTGAATTGGACGGCATCAGCTAAGAAGATAGGGTTGAATAACACTTGATTCCCACTGCACATCTGTTCAAACAAAGATATGCACACAAAGGAAAATGGTCAGATATGTACCTTTCAAATGGCTCAAAATATGTCCCAACACGATGTGAACCCAGAGATCATCTCACTGCCTGTGATTGCCCTACTGGCCAGATATGTGCATCCATCAGAAACTAACTTACATTGATACCATCCAAATACACATACCTAGTATATCCCACTCTACGTAGATGGGATATACGAGGTATGCTCATATCCATCATATCAATCCAATGTATATTTTGATGGGTGCACATATATAGCCAGTAAGGCAATCACACCTACTGAAATGATCTCTGGCTTCATATCTGGAAAGGATATATTCATATCCATATGAAAGGTACACATCCACATGCATATATGACCATTTCTCCTTGTATGTAACTGTAATAGCATAGCAATTGTTAATTTCACCAACATGTGGATCCATGTTAGTCCTATCCCGCCAACCCTCATGGTTAGACAGATATCGCTCTATTTGACAGCTGGAGATTCCAGTCATTAGAACACACGGAGGCTCTTCAGCAGAGCCTAAATTGCCCCATTCAGAGATGGAGACATCTCTGAGATGGTCAACAAAGTGTGCCAGGTTTGCAAGCACACTCTGTTCACCATTCCAATGAGGTTTACATCTCTGAATGGGGCAATTTAGGCTCTGCTGAAGAGCCTCTGTGTGGTGAAATGACTGTCAAACATGTCAAAATGACTGTCAAATAGAGCAATATCTGTCTAACCATGTGGGTTGGAGGGATAGGACTAACATCGATCCACATCTATCTCTTACAATGCCTACAATATTACATCATGGTGAAATTAACCATTGCTATTCCGTTAAAGGGATAGTAATACCTAACATGTGAAAAGAAAAATATATTGCAGGGTTCATCCCCCGAGCAAAACAAGGGTATTCCCACTGCTCAAAGGTGTTTCATTCAAAATGTAGCACAGCTCATAGTTGACTACTCCAGCGGCAATATCACAGTGGCCTGGAACTCTAAAATGGCGATGTTGCTAGACCATCCTATGGACAGCTTACGTCCAGACGCAATAAATTCTCATAGGATAATGTAGCAACAGTGCCAATGTACAACTTCAGGCCACTGGGATATAGCACCAAAGCAATTCTACTCTGAGCTGGGAGACTTTTTGAACAAAAACCTCCTCCAGCAGTGGGAGTACCCTTGTTTCACTCAGGGTGATAAACCACAAAACATATATTTCCCTTTCTGCATTTCATGTATTAGTATCCCATTAATCCCATCATGGCTACGTTTACTAATCACACAATCTCAATTCTCCACACAGCTTATGGGCCTCCATCGCAGCAGGAGCCCGTGGAGGAGCCGACCACACCACCCAGTGAGGAGGATACAGAGGAGGGGACTAGCCACTGGGAAGCGTCTACAACCACCACACCTCCTCCCCAACTGGCTGCATCACCACTGCCTGCCTCTCAACTGCCTGCCTCTCAACTGGCTGCCTCTCAACTGCCTGCCTCTCAACTGCCTGCCTCTCAACTGGCTGCCTCTCAACTGCCTGCCTCTCAACTGCCTGCCTCTCAACTGCCTGCCTCTCAACTGGCTGCCCCTCAACTGCCTGCCCCACCACAGGATGCTCCACAAATGTACAGCGGATGGATTCAGGGGGAGAGATGGATGCATCCCACTAGCACCGGGAGCTATTACCCTCCAGCAGCAGCACCACCACCACCAGGGAGGCAATGGCTGCCCGGGAATGTGGCCACCAGCCAATATGGGCCATATTCCACCGAGATGGATCTACCCTCCTGGATGGCTCCCCAGCATGGCCCCAGGTATGATCCCAGGTGGGGGCCAAGCACCTACCACTGGCCAAGGTATGACCCTTGGCCACTTGACTACCAACACCTGGGCCTGATTGGGGAGCCCCAGCGCCCTCAGCCAAGGGACTTGTTCACCCCACCACCTCAACCAGCACAGACATCAGTGGGCAGCAGTGGGTCCCTTGATGTGGTGGGCACCCACACACCGTCTGTGCAAGCCACTCCACCAACACAAACAGCAGTAGCAGCCACAGCACACCCAGTACCAGCAGAGGAGACAGCAGAGGCTGGGGAGATAGAGGCTGAGGAGACAGCTGAACCTGTTGAAGCAGAGGCTGAGGAGACAGCTGAAGCTGGGGAAACAGAGGCTGAGGAGACAGCTGAAGCTGGGGAAACAGCACATGTGTCACCGGCCACTCCCATCTCCAGCAGTCAACGCACCCCAGATCTGGAGGCTGAGTGCATGGCCCTTCAAAGAGGACAGCTCTGGGCAACCCACGCCACCAACGACAACCTCACGAGGAACCGGAGGGAATCCCGGAGAAACACGAACAGGTTGGAGACCAGAATCCAAGCTCTGGAGTCAGAGGTTGCCAGGGGGAACACACAACTCCACCAGATACATACGGGGATGATGGACATGTTTGCACAGGTGCTCGTGGAGTTGCGAGAGATTAACCGCAGGGAGAACCTGAGGATGGAGAGGGAGAACCTGCGTTCCACAGAGGGGTCCACTGCACCCACCACCCCTTCCAGTGTTACCCCAGAAGCCACACCTAGGGGACAGAGGGTGACAAGGCAATCAGCCAGGGCATCCACCTCTGGCACCAAGTCTAAGGCCCCCCCCCAAAAAAAAAAGAAATGAAAGGCCCAACCTGTCATCTGCCCCCTCAATAAATGAAAATTGTGCTTTTGAATCCTGTCTGATCTGCTGTGTAATCACTTATAGATTGGGTGGCAGGGTTGTCTCCAATGCATTGCCAAACAATGCAGTGAACTCAACTCCTGCCTGGGGGAAATGTTTGTGTGATGTTACAACATGGGTTCACACACACCCACACCGTTGTCCAAATTCACCTGGCAACCCATCCCTGTAGCCATATAACACAACAGTGTTACATGGCCATGATGTGTGTCAGATTTGATCAGAACATACCCCTTAGCACAACAACTGGTGCAACACTGAACATTCGTCTGCATCAATTGTTGTGTTTGAGGGGAAAACCAAACTAACAGCTATGCGACTTAGCAGGGAAATAACAAGCAGGACAGATTGAACATGCATCAATATGGTCTTTAAATCAAAATTCTATTGTGCAGCTGACATACTGGGGAACACAATGTACACCCTAGGATCTCGATGTGTGTGTTACACATTGTGATCCTAGGGTGAGCATTGTGTTCTCCAGCAAGTCAGTTGCACAACAGGAGTTTGAATCACAGCCTAACTTACTGCATAACCCAAAAATCTTCCTAAGATTTCATTGTGTAGCACGCACATTGGAACCTTAGGCTGAGCATTGGCTTATGTATTAAAGGGATAGTAAACCTTGAAAATAAGTTCATTCTATATTGTAGCCCTTAAAAAAACATGTAAAATGATATAAGTCTTATATCCCAAATCATATATGTTTGGTAGATAAGACTGATATCATTTTTCATGGTTTTTAAAGGGCTACAATGTGAAATAAACTTATTTTCAGGGTTTACTATCCCTTTAAGTTGTGTTGTTGTTTAACTAAGGTTATAACACACTTCACCAGTAATAACACTTGTCCACATGGTTGTTTTTGTTGATGTAGCCCATGTACTGAGATATGACAACCTACAGCAATCTCAGGACATTGATTATATTGAGCAACACACAAACCATGGACATCACATCACAGTGGAAGTGTGTCCCCTGTATCACCAGCTAATCACTCACAACACACATCAGTGTATCACTGCCATCATGTCATTGCATGTATACATCACAAAGTCCACTCATGGTCAGGCAACTAGTGGACTCCTGTGATGTAAATCATGCCTTCCTTTGTATGAGGGATACTGTAGCCTTGGGTACGGTTCCACATTGACAGGTGTTTGATCCAACATTCATTCATACAGACACGGATTGAGTAGTGATGTTTCTTGTGTATTTAGCCAATATGCATTAAACACTTGTATGAGCACAAAAAGGTACATCTGAACTAAATAGGAATACATTAGAAATGCTAGTGAACTGCTCATGTGTTGTCTACATCGTTTGGCATCTGTGTATGAGCAGTCTTACTGTACAGGTCTGATACCTGGATGTTAGTACACACATAAATTTGTGTCCATATGTGAATGTTCCAGTAGAGGTTGCTGTGAACATCAGGTCAAACATTGCATCACCAACACAATCACTTGGAACGCCAAGGGGTGAGCTTCATGGAAGTGTTGTCCAGACTTCAGTCCAGTCATATGGAAACTCCTCTGTTCAAGGATGGATCATGCTATGGATGCCTGTGGGACAAGAGGACAGGATTTGGAACATCACCCTCGAAGTGATCGTCATGCAACAGCTACAACATCATGATCCTCTTAATCTTTCCCGTTACATAAGTCTACACAAACCACTGCTTTGTAATGTGTTGTGTACTGGTCTATGAACCATCATGGGGGGAACTAAGGGGATGTTAACCATCCTTAGGGATATTTGCCCCTGACATGGTTACACACATCAACAAATATGTCCTAATAGCTTCCTGACAACAATATATTTGGGCTGCCACTGTCAGAGACAGGCCAAATATGTTTGGTTCATGGAGCTAGTAGGACATATTTGTTAATGTGTGTATTTCTTTCTGGGGCACATATCACTGCACACACATACACACACACAGGGCAGCATGGTGTCCATGGAGATGTGATCCACATTTCATGAGCTCCATGTTGTGTAACACACTATTACTGTCGATCCACCCCTCTGCTGCTTTCTTCAACTGTAGCAAGCTACTGGTCCCATGTCCCCACGAATGCCCCCTGAACCCCTTATATGACAGAGTTCTATTCGATGCATTGGCTTGGATGAGACTCCCTTGCTACAGGGGTACCATGGTTGCTATGGGTCTGATCCTAGCAGAACACTTTAGTTGGTGCCTAGGGAGCTGTGGGATATGCTGAACAAGGTTAAAGTGTTGTACCTTGGTTTCCAGGGGGGGCATGCATGATATCCTTGAGGTAGCAGTATCAACATGGACGACAGGTTGTCAGGTGTATTCGGAATCTCTAGGCCCAATCTGACTGGTCCACGGAATAGTTGATGCTGGTGGTCCATACTGCAGCCAGTGACAGGGCTGTGTCACTGATCCTGTGGGGTGAAACAGAACATGTGTGTTGTGGTGGGTGTGTATGCATGGATTGTGTGCATACATGTATTATACTCACAGCAGAAGTGATCCCTGATCAATCTGTCCCTTGTCTGCATCCCTGTTGGGGTTTCCTCACACTCAACGATATCCACAGGGTCTTCAGGTCTGGGTGGGGGATGGACATCGTCGATGAGTCTGGTGTCCACCGCGATATTATGTAGGATGGCACATGCCACGATGATGTCGCAGACCTTGCCTGGTGCATACTGCAATGCTCCCCCCGAGTGGTCCAGACATCGGAATCGGGACTTGAGGAGGCCGAAGGTCCGCTCAATGGCATTCCGTGTTCTGGCATGAGCCTGGTTATATCGTTCCTGGGCATCGTTTTGGGGATTGGCGACCGGGGTGAGGAGCCATGGCTTGCATCCATAGCCAGCATCACCTGTGGAAAGTGAGTGACATGGTGTGACAAGGAGCACATATTGTGTAAATGTTGTTTTCTGTGGTGAACGTACTAGCACATGTGTATGTGGTGTCATTTGGTGCTGTTAACTCACCCAGAAGCCATCCGCCTGTATAGGTCCCATTTTCGAAATCCCTCTGCACAGATGAATTTCTGAGTATATGTGAATCGTGACAGCTCCCGGGAAATTTCGCACAGACATTCATTATGGCCAGGTTGCTGTCACACACCATCTGCACATTCATGGAGTGGAAGTTTTTGCGGTTCAGGAACATATGTCCCTGACGTGCTGGTGCTTTGATACGGACATGGGTGCAATCTATTGCACCCATGACCCTGGGCATGCCTCCCCTTGCATAGATGCCCTGCTTCAGATGTGTCCACTCCATATCGGTGATGGGGAAACGTATGTAGGTACTGGCCTTGGCTTTGAGGGCTGGCAAGACCTGGGCCAGCACCCTGGAGAATGTGGCCTGGGACATGCCAGATGCGTAACCCTCTGTCGACTGAAAGGCGCCACTTGCCATGAAGTGTATGGTACACAGGAGTTTTTGAAGGCCAGTTAGAGCATGGTTGTGGGTGCATATGGGATCCACCTGCTCCTTGATGACCTCATACAGGGCTATGATGCTGTGTGGCCTCAACCTGTAGCGATCAATAACCTCGTCATCGGTCATTCCAAAGAGAGTGACCCTTGGACGGTATACCCTGGGCCTTGGTGGTCGTCTATGCATCCTGGGCTGCTGCAGGGGTCCCTGTGGCAGCTGGGGAGCATCCTGTTGCTGCAGCTGTGCATCTGCAGGCAGGTGTCCTCCGGGTGGGGATGGGCTCCTGTGTGGCTGCTGAGCCAGAGCCTCCTCACTTGCAACAGGTGGAGGCTGTTGATGAGGAGTGCTTGGAGGTTGCTGATGTTCCCCAGCTCTCTCCCTTGCACGCCTTCTCCGCAGCCTTCGCAACAATATGTAACCCAACATACTGTTTGCTCTCTCTATCTGTCTCTATCTGTCTCTCTCTCTCTATCTCTCTCTATCTCTCTCTATCTCTATCTCTCTCTCCCTCCCTGAGTGGAAAACAAGCCACAAGTGAGTGTGTTGAGTTGTCCCTTTAAGTACTTGCTAGGGCGTTGTGTAGGTGTGTTGATGAGGTGAGTGCTGACCAATGGTGAGTTGTTTTTGTCCAGGTAAGTGTTAGCAGGTGTGTGTGTGTTATAAGATGTGGTGTGTTGTGCTTGTTCTGTGTGTGCCATTTGCGGACGTGCAGTTGTGGGGTGCAGGTGGCGTGTTGATGTTGCCCAGGTGAGCTTGTATTTGCAGGTGTCCGCTTTGTGTGATGACCCCCATTGTTCCGTGCCATGTTGTGTTGTTGTTTTTGTGTGTTATTGTCCCTGTGGTGTTGGTTGTTGTTGTTTGTGTAGTGATTTGTGTTGTGTGTGCATGTTTTTGTGTTGTTTTGGCATTGCACGGGTTAATTTTCCCATTTACATGGTTGTGCGGTAAGCATTTGGTGTGTTTTCCTCTGTAACGGGTGTTTTGTTTTGGCCGTTAAGTGTCTAACGTGTGTGAGAAGTGGGTCTTAACTTTTAGCCGTTAGGTGTGTCTTTTTTTCAGCCGTTATCAGTACCGCAAGCCTTTGAATAGCTCTGGGGTATGTTTTTCCATGCGTCTGAATGCACGTAAGTGTATCGGCCGTAAGGATTCTACAACTGCCGTTAGCTGTTGTTTAGACGGATCTTTGAATTGCAACATGACACTTAACGCACCCGTTAGTGATTTTTTTTGCTAACGGCTGCCTTTAAATCGAGCCCCTAGTGCTCAGTGCTCACAGAGGAGCTGCGCCAGGAAGAAGAGGAGCACAATATCAGCAGCAGGCAAGTCAGCACATAGCTATTTTATTTGTGTGCATAGAGGGAAGATTATGACAGTGCTTAGCTTTGCGAGACACAATCTTTCAGTGATTGTCATGGTATTAATTGTAATATCTGGTGACCTGTAATTTGATTACATGTAATATTGCATAAGGGGTAATCACCAATAATGTTTGTCGGTCAGTTGTGTAAAATTTTGTGACAGGGCCATTTTTAGGGTAGGGCACAATGGGCACCATGAACAAGGGTGTATTATCATGCCTTCATCATTACCCATGCTGAGGGAAGGGACATTTAGTGTCAGAGAGGCAAACTGGCAGGCCTGGAGATCATTTTCTGTGAGAGGTGTGCTCACACAGATTAGAGATGCAGTACAAAGTCTGGAACCCAGATCACGAGAGTGTCCTGGATTGCCCCCTACTGCATACATTTGTCCCAAAACACTGTATGCATTCCCAGGGTACCCAGGCTGCTACTGTTAGGCTGCTGAAGGCTCCAGCCAGAAGTCTGCTCTCCTTGTGATGTGGCCTTCAGTGCATCCATTGGAAAACCTGACGGTGTGTGAATCCAAAAGGAATTATATATATATTATATATGAACTCACACACATTCAGTGGAGGGGACTGGTGGCGGGGGAGGGGGGGCATCAAAATGCACCTTCGCCTATGTAGACAAAAATCCTTGCACCGGCCCTGGTTACCAGTTCAAGTGTTTCTTAAGATCTCCCTATCAGTCAGCCAGGAACCACAGGAAAGGAAAAACCAGCCAAGACAAAAGAGGAAAATCCCCTTTTCTCTCTAAACTTGCATATTTATAATGTGAATTTACTCTTATCAAAATCTGCTCTGATTGGTTAAAGAGCCATTTCATTATGCAGTGACATCATGCATATTGTTATCATAATTTTTGGAAATTCTTCAAAACACTGGTAATAATGCTATGTACTCTAAAGAGGTTGCTGTTACTCCACACTAAAATTCACCTTGATAATAATTCTTATCAATAGACAATAAGGTGTTCTGGTTACTGTCATTAGATAAAAAAAATGTCAAAGGTTATTCCACTGGAAGTCAATCTGTCACCCTAGCAGATGTTCCCACATGGGAGAATATCTTTGTCTTAGACTTTTTGTCTCCAACTGGATATCAATAATCATAAAAGTCACCTAGATATTTTTCATTCCCATCTAGGTAAATAAAGGCCTCTTTTGTCCAGAAGAATGAGCTAATTTAAACACATTTTAAACACATTTTTAACACATTTTAAACACAGATTTTTAGAGAATTTTGTTTCAAAGAAAAATTAACCATATCCTCCCCATCATGGCAATGTCTCTGACTATATATATATATATATATATATATATATATATATATATATATATATATATATAGTATATGGGATGTCAGGTACTATAATGCAATATGTAGAAACAATACCAAGCTGTGGATATAACAGAAACTGGAAGAGCAAAATATAACAAATATATATAAAAATATATGTAAAGGTATAAAGATATGAAAAAAGGGGATAGATGATAAAGCAAAAAAAACGAACAAATATCAAAACAAGAATAAAAATGAAAAATAATAGAAGCTAAAAAAAATCAATAAAAAAACAATGTAAAAAATGCGTCTATAAGCAGTCAGTACTGAGTAATGAGTAATATAATAGTTCACTGTAAATAAAAATCTAATAGAACCTCAGTTCAGTAGTTTCCCAAAAAAGTCTAATGGTAATAATGATGAACTTAACTTATAAAATGAATTGATCATGAATGATGAAATTAAATGGAGTATAGATGAAATGATCCAAAGTCAAAGGGATGAAATGATGAAAAGATGAATACTTCTGAACAGTCAATAAACAGAGTCTCCAAGAATTTCCATTTGCATCTTGGTGCAGCTCAATATGTAGGTGTCCTTGGGCAACCGCTAAAATCTAAATGTATCTAAAAATATACAGCGCAAAACACAAGAAAAAGAGGAAAAGAGGAATCCTCTAAGTGTAGTAATTTTAATTATAAAAAGAGACAAATCACAATAAAACAATCCCCCCTTCTCCTATTACACTTACAGAATGCCATCTTGGGCTTTATGCATCTCAGGGGTCCCTACCCCTTGAATGCCATGTAGCTGTGTCCTGTTCTTGGTACAGGTGTGCTGGAAGTCCGCTGGCACGAAGTGTCTTAAAATCCTTCTCCACAAGAATGCAAAGTGCTCCATGTGATGTATAGATGTGCAGTTTGTTGTAATAGCAGCTAATCTCTAGCCGACGGCAGTGCAAGCCATTGATGTCCTGATGTGGAGAGCCTCATGGAGGTGTCCCACGCCAAGCCTGGCGTCCTGGGAAAAGTAGTGCTATGACACTGCACCGGAACAGAAATGTCTCATGGGGGAGGGGAGGGACCCGGTATTCTCAGTGCAATGTGAATGGGAGGGGGGATGGATGACCCAACGTGTATCGTTGATTCGCAGATCCACTTCATCAGGGGAAAGGGGTTAACTTAGTCCTGTGTGTCCTATTTATATTATTAATATTATCAAAGCAAGTAAAACCAACACATTTCCGAATAAAATATTAAAACATAAAATGTAAACCATGTCCATGTAGACATACCCAACTGAATGCAAATATATTGTATAGAACAACCTATCTGCAAGAGAGCTTAAATAAAAACCAATACCTGAATCCAGTGTGTTATTTGAGTGTGTGCAGAATGTAAACTGTGAAAACCATATTTGAAAGAATATAGCCAAAAAACACCTTTAAACAGGTTGACTGGTGTAAAGGAGAAGCGTATGGAACAATGTTCTAGATGTGAAAAAGGTGATAGAAGGTGGAAATAACTGAAATTATTATTTTTACGTGGTCTGTGAGTGATGGATAGCAAGGAATCCAACAGAAATAGAGTAACAATGTAAAAAACAAACAGGACCAACAGAGCTACAATGTGACTTTTGTATCTAAGTACAACTGGATGTAATGTTTCCAGTGTTGTGCAGGTAGTGATAATGTGATGAAATATTGATGAAATAAGAAGGAAAAAACATATTCAAAGATACTGAAACATCGCAAGTATTTGACAATGAAGTCATGCAGGTACCGATAACAAAATCCGATAACTAAAAGTGGGATAATGAGACTAAATAGTCTAAAAGATGGTAACATATACTTATATGTGAAGAATAATAGTTTCAAAATGAGCTAAAAATCCCATCATGTAGTTAGTGGAAGCTACTGGATACCCATAGCTCCTCATCAAATACCTACAGTAATATTGGAAAAGGAAGAGCTGAAACAGGATAAGCTCCAGGGATATATCTATATATATGTACAAACATCTGTGTACAAAATGAATAAATAGAAATAGAGATCATCCTTATAATCCAACGGGGATACAACCCTTTCAATAAAAATATTAATAGTCATGAGCCAGTTTTTACCTTTTAGAACTAGCTATAAAAAGGCTATAAAATCAAATTCTATATTCAAACCTGAAGGTTCTAACGTTCTAAGTGAATAGATACAAAAGGACCCTTTCTGTCTTAATTTTATCATCAAGTCCCCCTCTTGTTCATTTCCTGTGACTCTAATATTAGTATTTTGACATTTGTGTTGAATTTGACAATGTTTTAACAAGTTATGTATCTCAAGACCATTTTTTATGTTCTTAAGATGTTCGGAGAACCTGGTTTTTAGTTTCCTTTTGGTTCTACCTACATACTGTAGTTTACACTCACAGGTGATTATATACACTTCATAACTTGAATGACAGTTGATGAAACTTTTTATAGTATACTCTTTATTTGTAACTGTATTTGTAAATTTATTTTGTTTTGATTTTTCCATATGTGCACAAGTAGTGCCCCCTTTTGTGCCACACTTAAACATGACCTTTGGAGATGGAAGGGACATTTTAAATTGGGTTTTGTGTGTATGTAATTTGGAAGTTATATTGCTTGGAGAGACCTGACTGCCTACATTGATATTTTTACGAAATACTATCTTAGGAGTTTCACCTAGTTCATTCTTAAGAATTGGGTCTTGCATAAGAGCGTGCCAATGTTTTTTAATGACATGTTTGATTTGCGAGGCCTTCTGGTTATATGTCGTAATGAATAAAGGAACTGATGGAGTTGATTCCTTCTTTTTATTCTTGTATTTGATAAGTTGTTTTCCATCTGTATTCAGCGATTTTTGATAGGTAGTTTCTATAATACTAGTTTCATATCCCTTTCTACAAAATTCATCTTGAGTATCTCTGCTTCTTTGTGGAAATTCTCATTAGTACTACAATTTCTTCTAACTCTCTGGAATTGGCTAAACGGAATGTTATCAATCCAGTTTTTGTAATGGCCACTTTTAGCATACAGATAATTATTGCTATCTACTGATTTGCGAAAATTGGTAGTAAGAAGTTTATCCTCTGTGTGGTATAGAATGATGTCAAGGAATTTTATTTTCTTGTCTTGTATATTGCTTGTGAAATTAAGATTAAAATCATTAGTGTTCATATAATAAACAAACTAAAAATCTTCATTTGTTCCTCCCCAGATAAAAATTAGGTCATGCATATACCTCTTATAAAATTTGATTTGGTTCTTAAAAGAATTCTTAGTATCATATATGTATTTTGATTCCCACTGGCTCTTGAAAAGATTGGCGTAGGATAGGACGAATGTAGAACCCATCGCTACGCCAGATGTCTGTAGATAGAATGTGTCATCAAATAAAAAATAATTATGATTAAGGATAAACTCTATGCATTTGACTTAAAAAGTTACTTGTTCTTGATATAATAAATTGTGATCTGATAAAATTTCTGTTATAACTTTCAAACCAGTTTGATATGGTATATTCGTATACAGACTGTTGACATCACAAGTTGCCCATTTGAAACCTTGAATCCATTTGAAATGTTCCATTTCCTGTAATAAATGTAGTGTGTCTTTTAGATAAGATTTGGTAGTAGCCGCTAGTGGTTGGAGAAATTCACCTACATATTGTGAAACATTATTGGTAGGGGAATGAATTCCTGAAACTATAGTTCTCGCTGGTGGGTTGGAGACCAATTTTTGAAGTTTTGGTAAATGATAGAATATTGGGATGGTAGGGTGTTCTTGATTCAAAAATTGAAATTCATCATTGTTGATGATATCTGTCCTTAAAGCTGATCTGAGTAATTCCGTAAGCGATGTAATGAAGTCTGTAGTGGGATCTTTCTGTAATTTGATATATGTATTACTATCCCCAAATAGTCTGTGAGCTTCTTGTACATAATCTGTAGTATTTTGTATGCATATGCCTCCACCTTTGTCTGCCTGGCGGATGAGTATGGTACTATTATCTCACAGGGCTAGTAATTAGTGTTGAGCGAGCATGCTCGGCCGAAGCTCGGATCGGCTCGAGCATCGCTCTGCTCGGCACATGGCGGTACTCGTACGAGTACCGCATGTGCTCGCCCGCCATGTTCGGGTCTCCTCCCCGCACGTTTCGCGGCTGCTGCGCAGCCAATAAACGTGCAGGGAGGCTCTGACATCAGTGTAATGCCAGCAGCCATGTTGGCTGCTGGCATTACACTGATTGGCTGGCCAGAACCCGTGGTCGGGTGCTGTATAGCACCTGACCAGCGAGTTCGGCTCAGTCTTAGCCAGGGAGAGATGAGGATAGGAAGGGAAAGTCAGTGTAGGGAGAAGACAAGCAATTGTGAAAAAAAAAAGACCCAAAAGTCCTTTTTAGGACTACTGTGTGTGGGGGCAGCAGTTTATTTTGTGTGGGGGGAAAAAAAAAAAAAAACTTCATATATTCTGTTTAGTGTGCAAAGTTGCAGATTAGAGCACATTCTGTTTAGTGTGCAAAGTTGCAGATTAGAGCACATTCTGTTCAGTGTGCAAAGTTGCAGATTAGCAGCACATTCTTTTTAGTGTGCAAAGTTGCAGATTAGAGCACATTCTGTTTAGTGTGCAAAGTTGCAGATTAGCAGCACATTCTGTTTACTGTGCAAAGTTTCAGAATAGGAAAAAATTCTGTTAAGTCTTCAAACTGTAAAATATCAAAGTCACATATTCCATTCACTGTGCGTCGCCGCAGTTAAGAAGCAAATTCTGTTGACTGTGCACAGTTTCAGAATAGGAAAAAATTCTGTTAAGTCTTCAGACTGTAAAATATCAAAGTCACATATTCCATTCACTGTGCGTCGCCGCAGTTAAGAAGCAAATTCTGTTGACTGTGCACAGTTTCAGAATAGGAAAAAATTCTGTTAAGTCTTCAAACTGTAAAATATCAAAGTCACATATTCCATTCACTGTGCGTCGTCGCACTTAAGAAGCAAATTCTGTTGACTGTGCACAGTTTCAGAATAGGAAAAAATTCTGTTAAGTCTTCAAACTGTAAAATATCAAAGTCACATATTCCATTCACTGTGCGTCGTCGCACTTAAGAAGCAAATTCTGTTGACTGTGCACAGTTTCAGAATAGGAAAAAATTCTGTTAAGTCTTCAAACTGTAAAATATCAAAGTCACATATTCCATTCACTGTGCGTCGCCGCAGTTAAGAAGCAAATTCTGTTGACTGTGCACAGTTTCAGAATAGGAAAAAATTCTGTTAAGTCTTCAAACTGTAAAATATCAAAGTCACATATTCCATTCACTGTGCGTCGCCGCAGTTAAGAAGCAAATTCTGTTGACTGTGCACAGTTTCAGAATAGGAAAAAATTCTGTTAAGTCTTCAAACTGTAAAATATCAAAGTCACATATTCCATTCACTGTGCGTCGCCGCAGTTAAGAAGCAAATTCTGTTGACTGTGCACAGTTTCAGAATAGGAAAAAATTCTGTTAAGTCTTCAGACTGTAAAATATCAAAGTCACATATTCCATTCACTGTGCGTCGCCGCAGTTAAGAAGCAAATTCTGTTGACTGTGCACAGTTTCAGAATAGGAAAAAATTCTGTTAAGTCTTCAGACTGTAAAATATCAAAGTCACATATTCCATTCACTGTGCGTCGCCGCAGTTAAGAAGCAAATTCTGTTGACAGTGCACAGTTTCAGAATAGGAAAAAATTCTGTTAAGTCTTCAGACTGTAAAATATCAAAGTCACATATTTCATTCACTGTGCGTCGCCGCAGTTAAGAAGCAAATTCTGTTGACTGTGCACAGTTTCAGAATAGGAAAAAATTCTGTTAAGTCTTCAGACTGTAAAATATCAAAGTCACATATTCCATTCACTGTGCGTCGCCGCAGTTAAGAAGCAAATTCTGTTGACTGTGCACAGTTTCAGAATAGGAAAAAATTCTGTTAAGTCTTCAGACTGTAAAATATCAAAGTCACATATTCCATTCACTGTGCGTCGCCGCAGTTAAGAAGCAAATTCTGTTGACTGTGCACAGTTTCAGAATAGGAAAAAATTCTGTTAAGTCTTCAGACTGTAAAATATCAAAGTCACATATTCCATTCACTGTGCGTCGCCGCAGTTAAGAAGCAAATTCTGTTGACTGTGCACAGTTTCAGAATAGGAAAAAATTCTGTTAAGTCTTCAGACTGTAAAATATCAAAGTCACATATTCCATTCACTGTGCGTCGCCGCAGTTAAGAAGCAAATTCTGTTGACTGTGCACAGTTTCAGAATAGGAAAAAATTCTGTTAAGTCTTCAGACTGTAAAATATCAAAGTCACATATTCCATTCACTGTGCGTCGCCGCAGTTAAGAAGCAAATTCTGTTGACTGTGCACAGTTTCAGAATAGGAAAAAATTCTGTTAAGTCTTCAGACTGTAAAATATCAAAGTCACATATTCCATTCACTGTGCGTCGCCGCAGTTAAGAAGCAAATTCTGTTGACTGTGCACAGTTTCAGAATAGGAAAAAATTCTGTTAAGTCTTCAGACTGTAAAATATCAAAGTCACATATTCCATTCACTGTGCGTCGCCGCAGTTAAGAAGCAAATTCTGTTGACTGTGCACAGTTTCAGAATAGGAAAAAATTCTGTTAAGTCTTCAGACTGTAAAATATCAAAGTCACATATTCCATTCACTGTGCGTCGCCGCAGTTAAGAAGCAAATTCTGTTGACTGTGCACAGTTTCAGAATAGGAAAAAATTCTGTTAAGTCTTCAAACTGTAAAATATCAAAGTCACATATTCCATTCACTGTGCGTCGCCGCAGTTAAGAAGCAAATTCTGTTGACTGTGCACAGTTTCAGAATAGGAAAAAATTCTGTTAAGTCTTCAAACTGTAAAATATCAAAGTCACATATTCCATTCACTGTGCGTCGCCGCAGTTAAGAAGCAAATTCTGTTGACTGTGCACAGTTTCAGAATAGGAAAAAATTCTGTTAAGTCTTCAGACTGTAAAATATCAAAGTCACATATTCCATTCACTGTGCGTCGCCGCAGTTAAGAAGCAAATTCTGTTGACTGTGCACAGTTTCAGAATAGGAAAAAATTCTGTTAAGTCTTCAGACTGTAAAATATCAAAGTCACATATTCCATTCACTGTGCGTCGCCGCAGTTAAGAAGCAAATTCTGTTGACAGTGCACAGTTTCAGAATAGGAAAAAATTCTGTTAAGTCTTCAGACTGTAAAATATCAAAGTCACATATTCCATTCACTGTGCGTCGCCGCAGTTAAGAAGCAAATTCTGTTGACTGTGCACAGTTTCAGAATAGGAAAAAATTCTGTTAAGTCTTCAGACTGTAAAATATCAAAGTCACATATTCCATTCACTGTGCGTCGCCGCAGTTAAGAAGCAAATTCTGTTGACTGTGCACAGTTTCAGAATAGGAAAAAATTCTGTTAAGTCTTCAGACTGTAAAATATCAAAGTCACATATTCCATTCACTGTGCGTCGCCGCAGTTAAGAAGCAAATTCTGTTGACTGTGCACAGTTTCAGAATAGGAAAAAATTCTGTTAAGTCTTCAGACTGTAAAATATCAAAGTCACATATTCCATTCACTGTGCGTCGCCGCAGTTAAGAAGCAAATTCTGTTGACTGTGCACAGTTTCAGAATAGGAAAAAATTCTGTTAAGTCTTCAGACTGTAAAATATCAAAGTCACATATTCCATTCACTGTGCGTCGCCGCAGTTAAGAAGCAAATTCTGTTGACTGTGCACAGTTTCAGAATAGGAAAAAATTCTGTTAAGTCTTCAGACTGTAAAATATCAAAGTCACATATTCCATTCACTGTGCGTCGCCGCAGTTAAGAAGCAAATTCTGTTGACTGTGCACAGTTTCAGAATAGGAAAAAATTCTGTTAAGTCTTCAGACTGTAAAATATCAAAGTCACATATTCCATTCACTGTGCGTCGCCGCAGTTAAGAAGCAAATTCTGTTGACTGTGCACAGTTTCAGAATAGGAAAAAATTCTGTTAAGTCTTCAGACTGTAAAATATCAAAGTCACATATTCCATTCACTGTGCGTCGCCGCAGTTAAGAAGCAAATTCTGTTGACTGTGCACAGTTTCAGAATAGGAAAAAATTCTGTTAAGTCTTCAGACTGTAAAATATCAAAGTCACATATTCCATTCACTGTGCGTCGCCGCAGTTAAGAAGCAAATTCTGTTGACTGTGCACAGTTTCAGAATAGGAAAAAATTCTGTTAAGTCTTCAGACTGTAAAATATCAAAGTCACATATTCCATTCACTGTGCGTCGCCGCAGTTAAGAAGCAAATTCTGTTGACTGTGCACAGTTTCAGAATAGGAAAAAATTCTGTTAAGTCTTCAGACTGTAAAATATCAAAGTCACATATTCCATTCACTGTGCGTCGCCGCAGTTAAGAAGCAAATTCTGTTGACTGTGCACAGTTTCAGAATAGGAAAAAATTCTGTTAAGTCTTCAGACTGTAAAATATCAAAGTCACATATTCCATTCACTGTGCGTCGCCGCAGTTAAGAAGCAAATTCTGTTGACTGTGCACAGTTTCAGAATAGGAAAAAATTCTGTTAAGTCTTCAGACTGTAAAATATCAAAGTCACATATTCCATTCACTGTGCGTCGCCGCAGTTAAGAAGCAAATTCTGTTGACTGTGCACAGTTTCAGAATAGGAAAAAATTCTGTTAAGTCTTCAGACTGTAAAATATCAAAGTCACATATTCCATTCACTGTGCGTCGCCGCAGTTAAGAAGCAAATTCTGTTGACTGTGCACAGTTTCAGAATAGGAAAAAATTCTGTTAAGTCTTCAGACTGTAAAATATCAAAGTCACATATTCCATTCACTGTGCGTCGCCGCAGTTAAGAAGCAAATTCTGTTGACTGTGCACAGTTTCAGAATAGGAAAAAATTCTGTTAAGTCTTCAGACTGTAAAATATCAAAGTCACATATTCCATTCACTGTGCGTCGCCGCAGTTAAGAAGCAAATTCTGTTGACTGTGCACAGTTTCAGAATAGGAAAAAATTCTGTTAAGTCTTCAGACTGTAAAATATCAAAGTCACATATTCCATTCACTGTGCGTCGCCGCAGTTAAGAAGCAAATTCTGTTGACTGTGCACAGTTTCAGAATAGGAAAAAATTCTGTTAAGTCTTCAGACTGTAAAATATCAAAGTCACATATTCCATTCACTGTGCGTCGCCGCAGTTAAGAAGCAAATTCTGTTGACTGTGCACAGTTTCAGAATAGGAAAAAATTCTGTTAAGTCTTCAGACTGTAAAATATCAAAGTCACATATTCCATTCACTGTGCGTCGCCGCAGTTAAGAAGCAAATTCTGTTGACTGTGCACAGTTTCAGAATAGGAAAAAATTCTGTTAAGTCTTCAGACTGTAAAATATCAAAGTCACATATTCCATTCACTGTGCGTCGCCGCAGTTAAGAAGCAAATTCTGTTGACTGTGCACAGTTTCAGAATAGGAAAAAATTCTGTTAAGTCTTCAGACTGTAAAATATCAAAGTCACATATTCCATTCACTGTGCGTCGCCGCAGTTAAGAAGCAAATTCTGTTGACTGTGCACAGTTTCAGAATAGGAAAAAATTCTGTTAAGTCTTCAGACTGTAAAATATCAAAGTCACATATTCCATTCACTGTGCGTCGCCGCAGTTAAGAAGCAAATTCTGTTGACTGTGCACAGTTTCAGAATAGGAAAAAATTCTGTTAAGTCTTCAGACTGTAAAATATCAAAGTCACATATTCCATTCACTGTGCGTCGCCGCAGTTAAGAAGCAAATTCTGTTGACTGTGCACAGTTTCAGAATAGGAAAAAATTCTGTTAAGTCTTCAGACTGTAAAATATCAAAGTCACATTTTCCATTCACTGTGCGTCGCCGCAGTTAAGAAGCAAATTCTGTTGACTGTGCACAGTTTCAGAATAGGAAAAAATTCTGTTAAGTCTTCAGACTGTAAAATATCAAAGTCACATATTCCATTCACTGTGCGTCGCCGCAGTTAAGAAGCAAATTCTGTTGACTGTGCACAGTTTCAGAATAGGAAAAAATTCTGTTAAGTCTTCAGACTGTAAAATATCAAAGTCACATATTCCATTCACTGTGCGTCGCCGCAGTTAAGAAGCAAATTCTGTTGACTGTGCACAGTTTCAGAATAGGAAAAAATTCTGTTAAGTCTTCAGACTGTAAAATATCAAAGTCACATATTCCATTCACTGTGCGTCGCCGCAGTTAAGAAGCAAATTCTGTTGACTGTGCACAGTTTCAGAATAGGAAAAAATTCTGTTAAGTCTTCAGACTGTAAAATATCAAAGTCACATATTCCATTCACTGTGCGTCGCCGCAGTTAAGAAGCAAATTCTGTTGACTGTGCACAGTTTCAGAATAGGAAAAAATTCTGTTAAGTCTTCAGACTGTAAAATATCAAAGTCACATATTCCATTCACTGTGCGTCGCCGCAGTTAAGAAGCAAATTCTGTTGACTGTGCACAGTTTCAGAATAGGAAAAAATTCTGTTAAGTCTTCAGACTGTAAAATATCAAAGTCACATATTCCATTCACTGTGCGTCGCCGCAGTTAAGAAGCAAATTCTGTTGACTGTGCACAGTTTCAGAATAGGAAAAAATTCTGTTAAGTCTTCAGACTGTAAAATATCAAAGTCACATATTCCATTCACTGTGCGTCGCCGCAGTTAAGAAGCAAATTCTGTTGACTGTGCACAGTTTCAGAATAGGAAAAAATTCTGTTAAGTCTTCAGACTGTAAAATATCAAAGTCACATATTCCATTCACTGTGCGTCGCCGCAGTTAAGAAGCAAATTCTGTTGACTGTGCACAGTTTCAGAATAGGAAAAAATTCTGTTAAGTCTTCAGACTGTAAAATATCAAAGTCACATATTCCATTCACTGTGCGTCGCCGCAGTTAAGAAGCAAATTCTGTTGACTGTGCACAGTTTCAGAATAGGAAAAAATTCTGTTAAGTCTTCAGACTGTAAAATATCAAAGTCACATATTCCATTCACTGTGCGTCGCCGCAGTTAAGAAGCAAATTCTGTTGACTGTGCACAGTTTCAGAATAGGAAAAAATTCTGTTAAGTCTTCAGACTGTAAAATATCAAAGTCACATATTCCATTCACTGTGCGTCGCCGCAGTTAAGAAGCAAATTCTGTTGACTGTGCACAGTTTCAGAATAGGAAAAAATTCTGTTAAGTCTTCAGACTGTAAAATATCAAAGTCACATATTCCATTCACTGTGCGTCGCCGCAGTTAAGAAGCAAATTCTGTTGACTGTGCACAGTTTCAGAATAGGAAAAAATTCTGTTACGTCTTCAAACTGTAAAATATCAAAGTCACATATTCCATTCACTGTGCGTCGCCGCAGTTAAGAAGCAAATTCTGTTGACTGTGCACAGTTTCAGAATAGGAAAAAATTCTGTTAAGTCTTCAAACTGTAAAATATCAAAGTCACATATTCCATTCACTGTGCGTCGCCGCAGTTAAGAAGCAAATTCTGTTGACTGCACAGTTTCAGAATAGGAAAAAATTCTGTTAAGTCTTCAAACTGTAAAATATCAAAGTCACATATTCCATTCACTGTGCGTCGCCGCAGTTAAGAAGCAAATTCTGTTGACTGTGCACAGTTTCAGAATAGGAAAAAATTCTGTTAAGTCTTCAAACTGTAAAATATCAAAGTCACATATTCCATTCACTGTGCGTCGCCGCAGTTAAGAAGCAAATTCTGTTGACTGTGCACAGTTTCAGAATAGGAAAAAATTCTGTTAAGTCTTCAAACTGTAAAATATCAAAGTCACATATTCCATTCACTGTGCGTCGCCGCAGTTAAGAAGCAAATTCTGTTGACTGTGCACAGTTTCAGAATAGGAAAAAATTCTGTTAAGTCTTCAAACTGTAAAATATCAAAGTCACATATTCCATTCACTGTGCGTCGCCGCAGTTAAGAAGCAAATTCTGTGTACTGTGCAAAGTTGCAGATTTGCAGCACATATTCCGTGTAATATGAAGAAGGCGGGTAAAAAGGGACGGGGAAGTGGACGTGATCCTGATAGTTCAGGGCGCGGGTCAGGACGCGTAGAAACTGCGCCTGGTGCCAGAGCACAAGACAGAAAGACATCCACCATACGTAGCTTCATGTCTCATTTTACAGGGCGTCGCAGGACATCACTCTCGAGGTCCGACCACTGCGAACAGGTGGTCGGTTGGATGTCAGCTGATACTGCTTCCAGTCGGTTAAGCACCACCCTGTCTTCCACCAAGTCCACTCTCAGTAGCCAAGAGTCTGGTCAACATAATCCTCACTCTGATCATCCTTCCTCCCACCATAGAGGATCTGGTCAAAGAAGTGATCCCACACTGGGATATAGTGAGGAGCTCGTCTCATCACCAATCCTTAATTTGAACCTCTCTCCAAGCACGCTTGCAGAGGAACATGACATCTTGTGCCCTGATTCACAACCTCTAGAGGGTACCCAATCACAAGAAGATGACAGAGGTGAACGGCATTTAAGGTCAAAGGAAGTGGATGATGATGATGATGAGACACAGTTGCCATTAAATCAACCACTATTACTGTCTCAAGACCTTGATGAGGAGGATGATATACAGTTGTCAATGACTGAGTATGTGGTGGGATCAAGACATGAGGAGGATGATCAGAGTGAGGAAGTGGAGGAGGACTTGGTGGACGATGAGGTGACTGACCCCACCTGGGAAGGTGTAGAGCCGAGCGATGACAGCAGTCCTGAGGGTGAGCCATCTGCAGCACTGCAACAGGCTGGAAGAGGCAGTGATGTGGCTACAGAAAGAAGGCGGACCGCACCAAACCGGCCCGCAAATGTTCCACGGAGCACCCCCTTGCGTAAATCTCCCTTGCCAAGGGGTAGGTGTTCCGCGGTATGGCGTTTTTTTAAGGAAAGTGCGGACGACAAAAGAATTGTAGTTTGCAACCTGTGCCACACCAGAATGAGCCGAGGCATGAACACTAGAAACCTCACCACCACCAGCATGATCCGACACATGGCATCCAAGCACCGTAATAAGTGGGAGGAACGCCTGGATCGCCCATCTGTGTCTGCAGGCCACACCACTGCCTCCTCTTCCCCTGTTTTCGGTGCCGGCCAATCGCCTGTCGAAGGCGCAGGCCCGCATACCTCCCGCCCTGCACCTGTACCATCTGAAGCACCATCAGCGACCACATCCACTTCCCTGTCCCAGCACAGCGTCCAAATGTCGTTACCCCAGGCATTTGAGCGCAAGAGAAAATACCCAGCCACCCACCCACAGGCCATAGCACTAACCTCACACCTTTCCAAATTACTGGCCATCGAAATGCTGCCATTTAGGCTTGTGGAGACTGAGTCCTTCCGCAGCCTGATGGCAGCAGCTGTCCCTCGGTACGCGGTCCCCAGCCGCCACTACTTTTCCCGGTGTGCCGTCCCCGCATTACACCACCATGTGTCCCGTAACATCACCCGTGCCCTGACCAACGCAGTTACTGGGAAGGTCCACTTAACGACTGACACATGGACAAGTGCTTGTGGCCAGGGACGCTACATTTCCCTGACGGCACACTGGGTGAATGTCGTGGAGGCTGGGAGCGACTCGGACCCTGGGATGGCACAGGTGCTACCCACGCCGAGGATTGCGGGCCCTACCTCCATCAGGTTTTCCGCCAGCACCTACGTTATTGGCTCCTCCTCCTCCGTTTCCACCTCCGAATTCTCTGCGCGCAGCGCCACTCACCCATCAGCCGGTAGCTGGAAGCAGTGTAGCACTGCAGTGGGGAAGCGTCAACAGGCCGTGCTGAAGCTGATCTGCCTTGGGGACAAACAGCACACGGCCTCAGAGCTGTTGCAGGGGATTAGTCACCAGACCGAGCAATGGCTCTCGCCACTCAACCTGCAACCAGGCATGGTTGTGTGTGATAATGGGCGTAACTTGGTGGCGGCTTTGGAGCTCGGCAAGCTCACACACGTACCATGCCTAGCGCATGTATTTAATTTAGTGGTTCAGCGATTTCTAAAAACCTACCCCAATTTGCATGATCTCTTGACCAAGGTGCGCCGCGTTTGTGCACATTTCCGTAAGTCATCTACAGCTTCAGCCGGCCTGTTGAAGCTGCAGCAGCGCTTACAATTGCCAGCTCACCGGCTGCTGTGTGACGTGAGCACGCGCTGGAACTCCACCTTCCACATGTTGGCCCGGCTTTGTGAGCAGCAGAGGGCAGTAGTGGAGTACCAGCTGTTACACGGTCGTCGCCTCTCCGTTCAACTTCCTGTAATCAGAAGTGAGGAGTGGGAATGGATGTCAGACCTCTGTGAGGTTTTACGCAATTTTGAGGAATCGACACAGATGGTGAGCGGCGATAACGCTATTATCAGTGTAACCATCCCACTTCTGTGTCTACTGAAGCGCTCGCTGCTCACAATTAAAACTGACGCTTTGCATGTGGAAGAGGTGGAAATGCGGGAGGAAGAGCTTACACAAGGTGATAGCCAGAGCACCCTCACTTCGTCTTCTCAGCGACAATTGGAGGAGGCGGAGGAGGAGGAGGAGGAGGAGGAAGACACGGTTGCCTCCGCTACAGAGGGTAGCCATGGAACTTTAGTTCCATCTCTTCAGCGTGGGTGGGCAGAAGAGGAGGAAGAGGATGAGGAGATTGAGAGTCATCCTCCTGGTGAGGACAGCGAAATCTTGCCTGTTGGTACTCTGGCACACATGGCTGACTTTATGTTAGGCTGCCTTTCCCGTGACCCACGCGTTACACGCATTTTAGACAACACGGATTACTGGGTGTTCACCCTTCTGGACCCCCGCTACAAAGAGAATTTCTCATCTCTCATTCCTCCGGTGGAGAGGACAAGCAAAATGGTGCAATACCAGAAGGTTCTTGTTGAAAAATTGCTCCAAAATTTTCCATCTGACAACGCTGGCGGCAGAGTACGTGCTACCTTGGTCAAACGAGAAGGGGAGAAAAGGGGAGCACACAGCAGTTCCGACAAAGGCAGGGCAACACTCTCCAAGGCGTGGGACACCTTCATGACACCCCGCCAGCACCCTCACCCTGATGCGCAGCCTAGTGTCACAAGGAGGGAAAAGTTTTGGAAGATGGTGAAGGAGTACGTAGCAGACCGTGTCAGCGTCCTCAATGATCCCACTGTGCCTTACAACTACTGGGTGTCCAAGCTGGACACGTGGTATGAACTGGCACTCTACGCCTTGGAGGTGCTGGCCTGCCCTGCCGCCAGCGTTCTGTCTGAGCGGGTATTTAGTGCTGCTGGTGGCATCATAACAGATAAGCGTATCCGCCTTTCCACCGAAAATGCTGATAGGTTGACACTTATAAAAATGAACAAGGCCTGGATTTCCCCTGACTTCTCCACTCCACTGGAGGAAAGCCCCGGAGGAACATAAAGTGACTTTATATATGTTATTTACAATGATGGGAATACTCTGTATTCCCATTCACCCCTTCCACCCAAAAAACGGGTATATGGTTGACTCTTAATCTTCTCATCCTCCTCCTCCTCTTCCATATGCCCTGTGATATAATTTTTATATAGGGCCAGCTCACCAGCGGGCCCTGTTTGACAATTTTTGTATAGGTCAGCTCACCAGCGGGCCTTCTCATATAATGTTTTATTGGGTCAGCTCTCTAGCGGGCCCTCTCATATAATGTTTTATAGCGTCAGCTCACTAGCGGGCCTTCGCATATAATGTTTAGGATGGTCAGCTCCGCAGCAGACCCTCACCCATAATGTTTTGGATGGTCGGCTCAGCGCACGTTTCCCTCTTAATCATGGCCCCAGTTCAGAAAAATTGAGGAAATTTTTGGGAGAATTTGCCTTTGCGCACGTTTCCCTCTTAATCATGGCCTCAGTTCAGAAAAATCGAGGAAATTTTTGGGAGAATTTGCCTTTGCGCACGTTTCCCTCTTAATCATGGCCTCAGTTCAGAAAAATCGAGGAAATTTTTGGGAGAATTTGCCTTTGCGCACGTTTCCCTCTTAATCATGGCCTCAGTTCAGAAAAATCGAGGAAATTTTTGGGAGAATTTGCAGATGATATACAAGTAAATATACAGCAAATACTGTTTGGTAAGAATTTTTCGCCTAAAGTCGTTTTTATCTGCCTTTTTGTGTGTTTTACGGTCAGTCTGTAAAAATGGCGTACTACGGCGAAAGATCGTTCCCAGCAGCGACGTTGGAGTCCAAGATGCATCCAGACATCCTCCCTATGCTGTCCCTGAACCATTTCTGTGGTGTTTCCATCATTTTCTGCCCTTTTCCTATGGACCAGGCACCCTCCCCTCATCAGAGCAGGGGGTGCCTGGTGTAATGCTCGAGTCCTCCCATTGACTTCAATGGGGCTCGGGTGCTCGACCGAGCACTCGAGCCTCCGGGGGTGCTCGGTCAGAGCACCCGAACACCCGAGCATTGGGGTGCTCGCTCATCACTACTAGTAATGCTGCTTGTTCTTGTTTATTCAAATTTGAGCTCCTAATATTAGTTTGAGCACAGATTTTTTCTATATCTCTATTGATAAGACCATTGAATAGTTTGATATGATCATTTTGAGAATTAACTGGGTTAAAGGTAGATTTGGGTTTGAGGGAACTGTGGATAGTTTTTTCTAAATTGACATTTGTGGCGTCATGTAAGCTTTCTAACCTTCTTAACCCCTTAAGGACCGGGAAAATCTGAGTTTGATTTGACTTAAGGACCAGAGCAATTTTGACTTTTTTGACTATGTCTTTGTTCAACCATATTTTCTCTTTAATTCCCTTTGTACACCCACACAAATTATATACTGTTTTTTAAGCACAAGTAGGGCTTTCTTTTGATGCCACAATTATATGAATAATGTAAAAAAACAACATTTTACTTGTTTTAGTCTTCTCCAGCCATCACAGATTCCCTCCACCATTATTGCTGAAACTAACCAGCTGCTTAGGCATTAAAAAAATCCTAATATGCCAGATGGAAGGAGTTGGATCAGAGTTAGTATAAGCATGGGAAAATTAAAAATGCTTTCTGGATTAATCAGCTTGTACTAAATCAAAATGTTAGCACAATCTTGTCTGTTTAGATTATTTATATTTCTACAGTTATAATCCTTGTTGATTAAATGGTTTATCCTGTGTTTTTTATGGTAGATTGAATAACTTTATAATTTCCTTCTGGTGTTAAAATTTTTCATTGATGGGGTCTTCCAGGAAGTGTTTATTTGTTCTAAGAGCCTAAGATAGAGGTTCTTCTTACACATTCCTCTTGGTCCTGATATACTGCCACTTGAATTTGTAGATATATATATATATATCTATATTAAAAAAACATCAATGCTCTTTATTTTGATGCCATCATTATACTTGAGCCTTGTTGCTATTAACACATTTTTTTCCTATTGTAACGGTTTTCAGACACAGACTGCGGGTTTGAATAAAACACAGTTTTATTAAAAACAAAAAAATAACGAACAAGGTCGCCCTCAATAGGCAACACAGTAGATAGCAAGAGATAGACACAATGGCCTTCACAGGACCAGTATACAGATTTCTAGATTGCACAACACCTTAAGTCCACTGATGTTGTTAGCTGCTTGGGTAATGCAGAGACTGAGACAGAACGCTGCAGAGCAGTTTGCGGATAGCCCCCACTGGCGTATAACGGAGACAACTTGTAATGCAGAAGCGTGAGCTGCTAGCTCCCACAGGCGTATAATGGAGACTACTGATGCTGCAAGAGCGTGAATCCCTAGCCCCCACGGGCGTGCAATAGAGACCAACCGTACAGTGATATCTTGATCCAAATAGCCCCCATGGGCGTATGACAGAGACTTTGCACTGCAAGAGCGTGACTCGCTAGCCCCCACGGGCGTATAAGGAGACCAACCATACAGCGATAGCTTAAGCCAATAGCCCCTCCGGGCGTTTAACTGGAACCACCGGTGCACAAGGTGCTAGAGCCAATTGCGCCACACAGGCACGTAACTGGATACCGACTACTCTGCTTTGGATGACAATATGAGCCGCCGTCTACCAAGGCCCCAACGCGGCCGGCTCAGCAGGAGCAGCAGGAGTATAACGGCTCTGCAAGTGTTAAAAACAGCACCCGGTTGGATATATAGCACATCAAGTATAATCGGAGGCTCAGCGTATAATGGTATCGCTCTGCAAGTGTCAAGGAAGACTCAGCTTTGGGTAGTACAGCTCTGCAAGCGTAACCGGAGACTCAGCTTTAGTAGTACAGCTCTGCAAGCGTAACCGGAGACTCAGCTTAGTAGTACAGCTCTGCAAACGTAACTGGCAACTCAGCTCAAGAGACACAGCTCAACAGGAGTTAATGGATACAGTCTCGATCCAATCAGACGCGAACACAGCAGGAGTCAGAATGTCACCCAAGCGACAACAGCAGCAGGAACGTCAGCCAGGCCGGGTCAGATCACGGAGGAGATTCTCAGACAAGCCAGAACAGCAACGAGCAGGAACGTCAGCCAGGCCGGGTCAGATCACAGAGCAGGAACACAGGAGAATTGTCAGAACAGGCCAAATCGGTACACCGGAAATCAGGAACACAGGAACTCAGCAACAGCAACACTGGCTCTGGAGCACCACGAAAGGGCACCTAACAGGTGCCACTAGTCTGGTATAAAAAGGGTCACCAGGGGCGGGCCAAACAGGCTCAACCAATAAGGGAGGAGCACAAGAGAGAGTGACAGAGGGAGATCACGGGAACCGTGATAGTACCCCCCTCTCAAAGACCCCCTCTCCCTGCCGGAGGTCTCGGTTTCTGGGGATATTTAGAGTGGAAGTTGCACAACAGTCTGGGTGCATGGAGGTCCTTATGATCCACCCAGGAACACTCCTCAGGTCCATATCCCTTCCAATGGACCAAATATTGCAACTTCCCCCTAAATCTCCTAGAATCAATGATACTCTGGACTTCGTACTCCTCTTGGCCCTGAACATCCACCGGCCCAGGGATCACTGGAGTAGTAGTGTAGCGGTTGCAAACTAAGGGTTTTAACAGAGATACATGAACACATTGTGTATACGCATAGAGGCTGGGAGTTCCAATGCGTACGAGACTGGGTTAACTTTGCGGATAACTTTGAACAGACCAATGAACCGGGGGGCCAGCTTGTTGGAGGGCACCTGCAAATTGAGATTTCTGGAGGAGAGCCATACCCTATCCCCAACCTGAAAGCAGACCGCTGGCAGCCGTCTATGATTGGCATGCCTCTGATGTCGCTGAAATGACTGACCGAGGGTCCTCTGAACCTGTGCCCAAGTGGAGCGAAGCTGCTCAATATGCTCATCCAGAGCTGGAATTTGTCTGAAATGAGTCCGGGAGCGGGCACGGCTGGAACCCATAATTAATGAGAAACAGGGAGCTCCCGGACGATGAATTAACTGCACAATTCCTGGCAAACTCTGCCCACAGCAACAGGTCGGCCCAATTGTCATGATGATCAGTGATAAAGCAACGCAGGAACTGCTCCAGTCCCTAATTGGCATGCTCAGCTGCCCCATTGATCTGGGGGTGGTAGGCGGAGGAAAAGGACAACTGGATGCCCATCTGGCCACAAAATGCCCTCCAGAATCTGGACACAAACTGACTCCCACGGTCAGACACCACCACTCTGGGTACCCCGTGCAAGCGGAACACTTCTTTGGCGAATACCATAGCCAACTTCTGGGCCGACGGAAGGCCAGAGAGGGGCACGAAATGAGCCATCTTAGAGAACCTGTCTACCACCATGAGGATAAACGTGTAACCCCTAGATACTGGCAATTCTCCCAGAAAGTCAATTGATATATGGGACCATGGGCGGTCACCATTAGGCACAGGTTGGAGTAGGCCCACTGGGAGATGCCTGGGGGTCTTGGCACAAGCACATGTGGCACAGGCTGCAGTAAAGGCAGAGCAATTGGCTCTAAGGGAGGGCCACCAAAATAACTGAGACAGAGACCAAATTAGCTGATCCCTCCCAGTATGCCCAGCCGCCTTAGAAGAATGGTATGTCTGCAATAGACGGGTACGGAATGGCTCATCCACAAAACACTTGCCAACTGGGGTTTCAGGAGGAGCCCTTGCTTGAGAAGCCAAGATTTCTTCCCCCAGTGGCGAAGTGATGCTAGTACATATAGTGGCCAGAATAAGATCTGGCGGAATAATAGGTACTGGTTCTGGCAGATAGGACACCACAAAATTGAACCGGGACAGAAAGAGTGCCCACCTAGCCTGTCGTGAGGATAATCTCTTAGCTTCAGAGAGATAGGTTAAATTCTTGTGGTCAGTTAGGATCAACACTGGCGTCCTGGTACCTTCCAATAGGTGCCTCCATTCTTTAAGTGCCAGAATAATAGCCAAAAGTTCCCTGTCACCAATCTCATAGTGACTTTGAGCGCTGGAAAGTTTTTTAGAAAAGAACCCACAGGGTCTCAAGGTACCACCTCCCACAGGACGTTGGGAAAGCACTGCCCCAACCCCAACCTCAGAGGCATCAACCTCCAAGGTAAATGGCAGGGTGGGATTAGGGTGGGACAGTACCGGAGCAGAAGCAAAGGCGGATTTCAGTGTCTTAAACGCATTTTCAGCTGCCTCAGACCATTGAGAGGGAGTAGCGCCCTTATGTGTCAAGTCAGACAGAGGTTTCACAATAGTAGAAGAGTTCTGGATAAATTCCCTATAATAGTTGGCAAAGCCCAGAAAGCGCTGAATAGCTTTTAACCCTTTGGGACGAGGCCACTGTAGGACTGCTGCCAACTTCTCCTGGTCCATAGAAATGCCATCTCTAGAAATCACAAATCCCAGGAATGGTACTTGGGACCTATGAAATTTGCATTTCTCAAGTTTACAGAACAATTTGTTTCTGAGTAATCGAAGCAAAACCTCAGAGACATCCTTGATATGCTGGGTAAGGGTGGCAGAGTGAATCAATATATCATCTAGATATACCACCACACAGGACTGAAGCATGTCACGAAGGATGTCATTAATAAATTCTTGGAACACCGCAGGTGCATTGCATAGACCAAATGGCATCACCAGATATTCATGATGCCCTGATTTGGTATTAAATGCCGTTTTCCACTCATCTCCAGCCTTAATTCTGTTCAGGTTATAAGCAGCCCGGAGATCAAGTTTAGTAAAAATGGAAGAGCCCTTTAACCTGTCGAATAACTCAGTAATCAGTGGAATGGGGTAGGCATTCTTAGCGATCAGCTTATTCAAACCCCGGTTACATGGCCTAAGCTCACCATTCTTCTTCTTTACAAAGAAGAAGCCGGCACCAGCAGGAGAGGTAGACTTGCGAATAATCCCTCTTTTAAGGGCATCCTCAATGTACTCCTGTAACGGTTTTTAAAGACTCTCAGACCAGTGTGTGAAATAAAACACAATTTATTTAGAGTAAGGTAAGGCAAAGGTCCGCCCTCTAGTGGCGATTGATATACACCAGCAATGATGACTGATAGATACAAATGTAAATGCACAAATGTATTACATGTACAAATATAAGGCAGTAGAATGGCATATAACCACAGAGGGTTAAGTCCTTGATAACAGTCAGTCTCAGATGTGGAGGTTTGGCACGCCCTGGGTGTTATTAAGCTGTGCTGGAGACAACATTCACCATAGACTGGATACAGGACTGCCTCGCCACGGTGTTCAGTAATAAGCAGAACAGGAATCCACTTAGCCCCCTCGGGCGTACCTACTGGAACTGTTACTGCTAGTGCGAGTGAAATAGCCCCACGGGCGTAGCTGGAACCGGCCTGCAATGGAAGAGCTCCCAAGCCTCCTCGGACTCAACTGGACACTGGGATATGACGTACAAGAGCCAATAGCCCCACAGGCGTAGTTACCGGATTTGCTGACGCTGAAGCCTTTGCCTGCCACTACTCGGTATAACGGAATCGCCCAGTATTTGCAATGAGAGAGAGAGAGCCAAAAGCGCCCAACCGGCCCAACGGATGTGAATACTCTGCTAGGATGTACAGAGTTGATGACGGAGAGCGGCCAACTCAGCAGGAGTATCACCGTGAACGAGGCTCACACTGAGTAGCGAGAGTGGTACCAAGGCAGCACTGCTAGGGTTAAAAGGCACGTTTACTCGAGGCTTTTCAGCGGTACAGCAAGGCTCTGCCACATGAGTGAGGCGTACAAGCACACAGCTCTGCACAGGTACAATCACTGCACTGATCGGGGTAACACCAGGCAAGACAGCCATACAAAGACTGGAACAGAGGATAATAATGTCACGGTGGCGACAACTGGAACTCAGGTCACTGGAACAAGCTGGAAGTCGATCTTCGGAGCAGGAAGTCAGCCAGGCCGGGTCGAAGCACGTAGGAGGTAGTCATACAAGCCGGGTCATACACAAGCAGGAACGTCAGCCAAACCGGGTCAGGATCCAAGGGTGGTAGTCAGACGGACCGGATCATACACAAGCAGGAACACTGGAGAATAGTCAGGACAAGCCGAATTGGTACACAGGAATCCGGAACACAGGAACACAGCAACAGTATAACTGGCTCAGAAACACCACGAAAGGGCATCTGACAGAAGTGATAGCCAGGTATAAAAAGGTCACCAGGGGGCGGGCCAAACCAACTCAGCAAATCAGTGTCTGCCATAGATGAGAGTGACAGGAATCACAGGCACTGTGATAACTCCTCCATCGCCCTGTTTTCATCGCACGACAGTGGATAAGTGCGACCCCTCGGGGGCACCATGCCCGGGGGCAGATCAATAGCGCAGTCATAGGGTCTGTGCTGGGGCAGCACGCTAGCCTCCCCCTTGCTGAATATGTCACTGAATTCCTGATATTCAGCTGGCACGGAGTGAGAGGTACACAGTAACTTGACAGGGTGTGACAGACAGTTCCCAGCACAGTACTCTGACCATGATTTGACTTCGCATCTCTGCCAGTCAAACTGAGGATTATGTAATAGTAACCATGGAAACCCTAGAATGACTGCATGGTGAGGTGAACGAATTATTTGGAAACGTACCTCCTCCTTGTGGAGAGCCCCAACCGCCATAGTAATATGGATCGTTTCCATGGTGATAAATGCAGGTTCCAAGGGTCTGCCATCTATGGCTTCAATAGCCAATGGCGATTCCCTTTTGACTAACGGAATTTTGTGTAATTCGGCAAAGGCTTGGTCCATAAAGTAACCAGCTGCACCGGAGTCTATCAGTGCCATAACTGCCACAGACAGGTCTGCCCAAGAGAATACCACCTGAATGGTGGGTTTCTGTGTACTAGGATCTAGGAACTGCTGTACGCCACCCGGCCGTACCGGACATGTGCATAATAGGTGCCCAGCTTTACCACAATAAAAGCATAGGCCCTGTTTTCTGCGGTGCGCCCTCTCCTCCTTTGTAAGTCTGGTAAACCCGAGCTGCATTGGTTCCCCAGCCACGGGTGAACGTTCAGACGAAAAGGGTGGCGAGGGTGGGTTTAAAAGACTGTCATGCCCATAATTTCTGGATCTTGCTCTTTTAGCCAACCTTCTCTCACAAATGCGGGAGTCAATAAGCATGACATAGTCAACAGATCACTGGGCACCTCTCTGGCAGCAATCTCATCTTTAATGGATTCGGATAGACCTTGAGCAAAGGCTGCCACTAACGCCTCGTTGTTCCAGCCCACCTTGGCTGCCAAGGTTCGAAACTCAATGGCATAGTCGCCCAAGGTACAATCGCCCTGTTGTATCTCCATTAACCTTTTGGCAGCCGAGGCAGCTCTACCAGGAACCTCAAACACTCTGCGGAACTTTCTTACGAACTCATTAAAGTGCAGGGTTTGGCATTTTCCCACAGAGGATTAGCCCATGCCAGAGCTCTGCCAGTCAATAGCGATATCATAAATCCGACCTTGCTCCGATCATTCGGAAATGCCTGGGGCGTTAGTTCCAGGAATATCTCCAATTGATTGATAAAGCCTCTGCATTGAGAAGGTTCGCCATCATATCTTAATGGTAACGGCGCCGCTGCCGTTAGGCCTCTGGTATGTGTAGTAGGAACTACAGACTGATTATCCAGTGACGAGACTGGGGAGACCACCGGATTCTGGTTTAGTTTGTCAAGGTGTACCGTACATTCAAGTAAGGTCTGTAAGGCCAGTGCCAACTGGTCTAGGCGTTGCTCATGAACATCCATTCTCCAGTGGATGTTCTGTGTGCTACTCTCCCCTTTGCTGTCTGAGGTCATGGCCCTTTCGTACTGTAACGGTTTTCAGACACTCAGTCTGCAGGTTTGAATAAAACACAGTTTTATTAAAAACAAAAAAAATAACAAACAAGGTCGCCCTCAATAGGCAACACAGTAGATAGCAAGAGATAGACACAGAGGCCTTCACAGGACCAGTATACAGGAGTACAATTAAAACATATACTGTCACAGGACAGGTTCAGAATTGTGACAACAGTCTCTGTTGTGGTTTGGCACGCCCAAGGTGAATAAGAAGCAGCAATAGGTGCTAGATTGCACAACACCTTAAGTCCACTGATGTCGTTAGCTGCTTGGGTAATGCAGATAATGAGACAGAACGCTGCAGAGACTACTGATGCTGCAAGAGCGTGAATTCCTAGCCCCCATGGGCGTGCAATAGAGACCAACCGTACAGTGATATCTTGATCCAAATAGCCCCCACGGGCGTATGACAGAGACACTTTGCACTGCAAGAGCGTGACTCGCTAGCCCCCACGGGCGTATAAGAAGACCAACCGAACAGCGATAGCTTGAGCCAATAGCCCCTCCGGGCGTTTAACGGGAACCACCGGTGCACAAGGTGCTAGAGCCAACAGCGCCACACAGGCACGTAACCGGGTACCGACTTCTCTACTTTGGATGACAATATGAGCCGCTGTCTACCAAGGCCCCAATGCGGCCGGCTCAGCAGGAGCAGCGGGAGTATAACGGCTCTGCAAGAGTTAACAACAGCACCCGGTTGGATATATAGCACAGCAAGTATAATCAGAGGCTCAGCGTATAACGGTATCGCCCTGCAAGTGCCAAGGAAGACTCAGATTTGGGTAGTACAGCTCTGCAAGCGTAACTGGAGACTCAGCTTTAGTAGTACAGCTCTGCAAGCATAACCGGAGACTCAGCTTAGTAGTACAGCTCTGCAAATGTAACTGGAAACTCAGCTCAAGAGACACGGCTCAGCAGGAGTTAATGGATACAATCTCGATCCAATCAGACGCGAACACAGCAGGAGTCAGAATGTCACCCAAGCGACAACAGCCACTAGACTGGTATAAAAAGGGTCACCAGAGGCGGGCCAAACAGGCTCAACCAATAAGGGAGCAGCACAAGAGAGAGTGACAGAGGGAGATCACGGGAACCGTAATACCTATTCTGTTTCTTCTTTTTAACTGACCATGTCATCTTTCTTCATCTTATCCATATATGTCTGAAGTCCACTTTAATAATTTTTCAAAATATATCAATGTTGAGTTATAGATGTTTAGATTTTTTTTTTTTGCAGTAGTAGTTGATGAAGTCAATGAGAATAGTGACATTTACCTAGTCTTGAGGCTGTAGGGTATAAGTTTTGGCAGTGATAAACCCAAACCTTGATACAACTGTATATATTATTTGTGAATGTGTATCTTTGGATGTAGGATCTTAACTCAAGGACTGGATCGCGCACGCGGCACTTGACAACCACGGGGCTTCTTTTTTTTTTTAATACTTCCGGTTCAGGGCTCCCAGAGCAAAGTGCAGCTGTGATGGTCCTGGCACATTAATGGTCGTGAAGGGGTTAAATTCCTTAATAGTGACTGTGAGATTTCTATATGCTTCATTCTAATAAATGCTGACATGTTGACAACTAGTCACACTTTGAAAACACGCCCTGTGTGAAAATGAAATGCATAGACATACTGTATGGACACAGTTCAGTATACTATTCTGAATATGGCTGCCTCTGCAATCTTAGTTTTATTAGTTAAATATTTTTGAATGTTATGTATGGTTTCTTGCACTGCATTGATAAATATATATCTCTAAAGACTGTATTTCAAATTAAAGTGAACTATGGGGGAACAAAACACTCCCATTGATGTAAGTAGGGTTTTTAATCCCTTGAATGCTAGGAAGGTCTCCAAAGCAATTTTAATTTCAAATATCCCTCTTTAAGGGGTACTGTCCCTCTGAGATGAAAATACCTCTGTCCCTCTTTCCCATCCTGGTATCCCTCTTTTAGATGATCAGACTGTGTGGTGTGTATATAAGTGTATCACATTGCTCCACAACACAAAAACTCACATAACTGTATCTTTAAACATCAGTATTTATGTTCATAAATTATTTTGTGTAAATAAAATAAGTTGCTCTTGCTCTAAATCATTTAGTCAGTTACACAATGAGGGGTCAATATTTCATTGCCTTTTGTTTTATTCCTATTCTTCAGCACCAATAGGCCTCCCAGTACATCAAAAGTGCCCCCTCTTTGGCCATTTGAGGCACTGACAGCTATGTTCTCACACAATGACTGCCAGATGTGATCATTGTAGCAGCAGGAGAGCAATGTGTTGCATACCCCTCTGGCACCCAAAGGGTTAATATGAGGAGAGAATGAGAGAGTGGTGTCAGTTATCACCCCTTGGAACCATGGTTCTGATACAGGAATTATGGAAATGCCATACCACCTGGAAGGGCACTACTGGGCCAGGTCTAGGGGGAATGAGGAGTAGATCAGCTTTTGACATGTTCAGTTTCAGGTGTCTATGAGTCATCCACTTTAAAGGGATAGTAATGTTTCACAAAAAGCAGCTCACATTAATCTTCATAGTATTTGGGCAATGGAGAGGGTTATTTCACTACTGTCAGAGTTGTAGTTCAAGAGTAATTGAATGAAAAAGTATCCCCCTACCACCCCTTTTACCTACCTCTCCTCAGATGTGGAATCTGGTCTCTTGACCAGACAGATTGCAGCAAGGGATAATCTTCTTACTGTGAGCATAAGGAAAATCCTGCCCTCCTTGCCATGTTTTTCCTTATGCTCACTGAAGAGTGTCCCTCTCTTTGATCCAACTGGACAGCCTTGTTTCTCTGAGGTGAGCAGTGTTACATCAGGAAAAGCGCGGGGGAGAGGGATACTTTATCATTCAATCACTCTTGAATTACAACTTGGACAGTATTGAAACACAACATAAGACTGTCCGCATTTATTCATGATGTCTGTGTACCTTTTAGAAAGGTCACTTTACTTTTCCTATTGAGGTTGCTTGGTAAAGCCTCTCTGCGGATTTTTTGTGCTTCAGTAAATTCATGTATAGCTGTTCTTTTACAATTGATCATATTTGGGTTTCGCTACCTTGTGAACTTAAGAATCTGATTAACTCTGTCATTTCTATTAGGGCCATAATTGCCGTGCTATATATATATCTTTCTGTATCTTATTACAGGGCTACATCTAATCCTGTATATTAATAAGGTGCACCTTATTTCAGACAATGTTTATTGCTATTGGTTGTGGTTAGCTGTCTATCTTCTATATTTGTTCTTTCCCTACAAAATAATTACTGGACTGACTAATCTTTGTTAATGGGTATTTATTTATAGGTCTGTAAATTACAAGTGTATATTTTCTTTCTCTTGCGTTAAGATTTAAATTATTACCCCTAATGTTTCTTTTTTTGATTTTGCGTGTACCGGCTCCTGTAGTCTGCACGGGTAGCAAACAGACCTATACCTTTCGATTGACCTTATAGAACAGTGACATTTTTTTCTAAATAATAATCTACAGCATAGGGTTTTACTGTGACTGGTTGGCACTTACTTTATTAGCAACCTCAATGGGATATTTCCCATAACCTCTGACAAAGCCACTGGTATAGCAAAACGCGTTGGGTTGTGGGTCTGGATGCTAACCACGATATTCCCCCCTGTGTGCCCATTGAGCACTCGTCTGATAAGTACACTGTTTCTCTATTACTACTATTTTATATATGTTTTTTTATTGTATGTATTTATTCACAGTACACATTTTTGTTCCCATTTATATGTACTATTTTTTTTCTTTTTTCTATTTTTTGCACATATTAGATCCAGTATACTTGTTTGCATTTGTACATTTGAACATTTTTTTGGTTTATTTCTTTGGGGTACATATATATTTTCGATATATTTACTATTGTCATGGTTGGCTAATGGTGTTTTTAATTGCATTTATATTGCCCATCTGATTTGTATTAATAAAGTTTGTTACATTTTTTTCATACCTTTTTTGTATGCCTTATTTTACTGGGTCTCTGTTTTGGGATGGTCATTTGGTTTTCTTTTGCTATGGTTTCCCTAATTTATACATTTGTATATTCTGTGGCCTATGAGTACACCAAGGCTTTATCAGGTATCTAATACTTTATTGCTGGTGCAAGTCTTTTAGTTTGTGTTTTGTCCTTATGTAGTGTGAGACATAAAAAAAATAATGGTTCCGCACATCACGTTAATGCACAAATTTGGTTCCAAGCTTTCGCTGTGGCCAAAATATTCTACCTACCCTCCCTTTTGCCGTGGACAAATTGTACTGCCATCCCTTCCTTTCACCACTCCAGTTGTAAGGTTGACTAAGTGCACTCACAGTAATAGGCCACTACTGGGTTCTCCTCATTAACTAGCAGCACTGCAACACATGACAACAGTGAGTGGCAGAGGGGTATTCAGTGCATTGTGTTGCAATGCATTGGATACCTGGGTGGCACTCAAAGGGTTTCCCTGGTGGCAAGGGTGGGTGTGTGGGACTTATTCTCTCAGCTCTGCCTCTCCAGGCCTCTGTCCCTTCCTCCATCAGTCTTCTTTACCTCTTTTGAAGTTCATGCAGTCCAGCTTTTCTTCACAGTCCCTCTCCTGCTGGCCGTGATTTACAGAAAACCAAGCAACCCTTCCTCCTTCCTCTCTGAATTTGAAACTTGGCTCTCTGTCTTTCTGTCCTCAGACACTCCCACATTACTTCTTGGAGACTTCAACCTGCACACTGATGATGTGTCCTCATCTACTGCTTCCCGCTCTCTCTCTCTGACCTTGTCCTGTTTCCGTCAACAGTGGATTGCTGCCAGCAGGTCACTGTCTAGATCTAGTTTTCAGCAGAAATTGTTCAGTCTCTGATTTCCCTCTCTCTGATCATCATCTTATCTCCTTCACACTCTCTCACACACCTTCCCCTGCCCCCCTAACACACCTTTCCTAACCAGGAACCTACATTCTGTCAAAATACCAGACTTGGCATCAACTATGCAAACTTCCCTCTCTTCTCTCTGCCCTACTACTACTAACAGACTCTCTTGTCCACAACTATAACACTTCATTAACATCTTCCTTGCATGCTCCTCTCCAGCTTAGACACTCCCGTCCCAGAAATCCTGGTTACATTCAACAACCCGCATACTACACACCTGCTGTCAAACTGCAGAACGTCTCTGTAGGAAGTCTCATTCTGTTGCCGAATTCCACCATTATAAATGTATGTTATCCTGTTTTATTACAGCTCTCACCCAGACTAAACAGCACTACTTCTCTAGCCTTATCACTACCCACAGATCTAACCCATGCAACCTTTTTAAAATCTTTAATTCTCTTCTCAAACCCCCAACTTTAAACTGCTCTTCCTTCTCCAACACTCCACAGAACTTTGCTGACTTTTTTTTTAAATAAGGTACTACCCTCCACATCCTCTCCACTAATCCCCTGATTCCTTGTTCACCTTGAGCAGCCCTCAGCTCGTTCTCCTCTATTACAGCAGAGGAGGTATCTCTCTTACTATCCTCCTCTCCACCCTCTACCGGCCCCTTGGATCCCACTCCCTCTCACCTTATTAAGGCTCTTGCAACTACTCTTGTTCCCAGCCTTACTAATATCTTTAACTCCTCTCTTCCTACCAGAACTTTTCCATCCTCATTCAAACATGCAATAGTTGGACCTATTCTCAAAAAACCCTCACTCGACACCACCTGTCTTTCAAATTACTGTCTGGTTTCTCTCCTCATCTTTGCATCTAAGATCTCGGAATGCCTTGTATTCTCTCACTTAATTTCTTTCTCAATTCCAACTCTCTTTGTGACCCATTACATTCAGGTTTCTGTTCCAACTACTCCACAGAGACAGCCCTAACAAAAATGACTAATGACCTACACACAGCAAAAGACAATACAGTATACTAATCCTACTAGATCTATCTGCTACCTTTGACACTGTTAACCATGCACTCCTACTGGACACACTGTACTCAGTGACACACCTCTAGAATGGGTTTCCCTCCTATCTTTTGAAACTTACTTTCAGTGTTTCATTTGATAAAGCTTTCTCATCTCCCCACTACCTCTCAGCAGGTGTACCTCAGGGATCAGTCCTGAGTCCACTTCTCTTTTCCCTCTACACCCTCTTACTTGGTGACTTCATCTCATCTTTTGGCTTTAATTACCATTTTAATGACACACTAATCTATTTCTCTTTCCCTGACCTCACTCCAGATGTGGAGTCTTGAGTCACTCAACGTCTCTCAGCTATTTCATTATGGATGGCCTACCACCATCTTAAACTTAATATGACTAAGAGAAAGCTGGTTGTGTTCCCACCTACAAACCACCCACCAACCCCCTCCTCCATCACAATTGACAACTCTGCCATCCACTCAGTAACCAAAGCACACTGTCTTGGGGTCATACTTGATTCTACATTAACAATCTCTCCCCATATCCAAGCTGTCACCAGAACATGTCTCTTCTTCCTGAAAAATATTGCCAAAATACATCCCTTCCTCTCTATGTCAACTGCAAAAACTCTCACTCAGGCCCTCGTTCTCTCTAGACTCGATTACTGCAACATTCAACTCTCTGATCTTCCTTCCTCTCATCTTTTTCCACTTCAATCTGTTCTCAATACAGCTGCAAGAATGACCACATTTGCTCCCAGATACCTTCCCTTTCATCTCCTCCTGAAATCCCTCAATGGACTACCTTTAAATTATTGTATTTCTTTCAAGATTCTCTTTCCTGCCCTTTAAATCATGTTATTCTTCAGCACTCTCTTACATGTCTGCTCTCATTTCCCACCACACCCCTTCCTGTCAGCTACGTACTTCTCAAAGGTTCTTCCTGTCCTCTCCCTACACAACTCGAGCCATCTCTCGGCTACAATCTTTTTCACTGGCTGTCCCTATAATTTGCAATGCCCTCCCTATCACCATTCCCCAATCATCCACACATCACTTTCAAGCATCTCCACAAAAACCACCTGCTTAAAGAGGCATGTCAGTAACAATATCCTCCTTGTGCACACTGATGGTCATGTCAGAATCATTCTGCACTTCCTTCACTACGCCTTATACTGCACTTATGATCTTCCACCTACTGTCTCTGTATATCATCATGAATTCTAATTAGATTGTAAGCTCCTTGGGGCAGGTTCCCTTTCCCAGTGTATGATTCCCTTTGCTGCACTTTCCCCCACAAATAATGCAATGATTGCACTTTAGCCTAATGCTCTTCCAGTTCTGTATTTTTTTATTGTACTATTACAACTTCTGTAAAGCTATGTGTATTTGTATGGCACTATATAAATAAAGATACATAGATTAATATAACATTTTAAGTTGCTTTCTATTGTAATTTGTTGTATACATACACATACTATGAAGATGCACTTTAAATTTCAATGTTTATTAATAAAAATAATTAGAATAAAAAATGAAAAGAAAAGCAAATCAAGCAAGAATAGAACAGTCAAAAACATAGCATGTTATGCAAATTGACAGTTATGATAAAGAAACTACACTGTGCTATTTAAGGCTGTGTTTAATTCCTCGGATGCTATAAACATTTCAAGTCTCTAAAAAAATAAGGATTTTATTTAAAAAAATCATTACAGTTTACCTGTAATGTTAGACATATCAGTGATAGACCATATTCTTTTGAGGCTGTTATTGTTATTTCATAATACATTATTTATATAACCACTTATCAGGCCCAGCAGAAGAAATCTGAAATATAGAATTGCAGTCACCATAAATGTACTTTTGTTTCAAATGAAAATTGACAGTGATTACTCTTTTGTATATGTTTCCTTTATGTCTCCAAATTATCTGGTAAAGAAGCACAAGTAATAGGGTGTGTGGATGTTTGACTGTCCAGGATAAATAGGTAAATTGTTCTTATCTGCAGTCAATTTACTCATCCCTGTGTAACTGGCAATGAAATCAAGGAAAAACTCTTCTGTATACTGAATTTGTTAGAGGCAATCAAGTCAGAACAAAATCCCCTAAAATACTCAGAGTGTTTTACAATTTATATATTCTTTTTGCAGGGGTTATCCACCTGTACCACTGCTGAGAAATCATGACCTGAAATGTTATGGTGATGCTGTTGCTACAGCAGTCTATGGAGAGTTATAGTAATTTAACAATAAACCTCCATAGCATGGTGTCACTGTACAATTTCAGCCCATGGAAGTACTGCCCCCCCAGAAATGCAAGTGTCAGCTGCAATACCTTTTGAATAAACATTTCTCAGAAGTGGTAGTACCCTTATTTTATTCAACTACATTTTTTTTCAATATTAAGTGTTACTATCCCTTTAAGTACTTAATTGTAGTTTCTGTCTAGCATGCCCAAATTGTATTATCACTACAAGCTCCTGTGTTTTCTTGCTGGTGGCACTGAAGTGTTCTCTCTGGGAAAATTTCAGTGTATATTTAAGTATGGATCTGGAAAAACTCCAGTAAAAAGAGCCACAGTAAAAAGAGAAAAAAACAGTGCAAACCACTTCCGAGTGTAGTAGTATTCAGTAATGATAATGTTGCATTTCACCACTCCCTTCATATCTACTTATATAAATTGGAGGTACTCCTGCCTCTCAGTGAAACTGGCATGCACTGGATGATAGAGTAACTCCAAGCAGATGATACTCCTGCTTTTCTCTCCCACTAATAAAATGGTAAGTACAGTCATAGTTCCTAGATGTGATATAGTCACATATATGAATAATTTGGGCCAAAAGGCTCCAACAGTGGAGTTAGTAGGAACGTTATTGGGAATATGAAAATTACTCCGTTATTTCATACTAAGAAGCGTGAGTCACGAAAGCATTGAGCTGAGAATACTATTAAGCATTGTCTTTTTGAGCTAAGCAGATTTATGCTAAAAAGTATTGCTTTTTGCATTCTGTCTTTTTTAATGAGGGGATGTATAGACCATGAGTCTTTTATTGTACCTCCTTCTAGAGCAGGGTGGGTGCACTAGTCCCTGTTCAGAGATACTGGGATCACTTATTTTTTATTTCTATTTGTTTGTTTTTATTAGTTTATATTAAAATTAATATTTTAAATACATCAGCAGTATTCTGCATACTTATTCAATTCAAGCTCCTTTCATGTTCCCAGTAACATTCCTACTAAATCCATTGTTGGAGATTTTTAGCCTATATACTTCATATATATGGCTATATCACATCTAGGAACTACAATTGTACTTACCATTCTATTAGTGGGAGAGAAAACCAGGAGTTTCATCTACCTGGGGCTGTACGCTATTGAAATATCATTGCCTACATGGCAACCCTCAAAAGGGCGACACTGCATCAAAAGGACAGCTTAAGATGCGGCAACATCAGAATGTCGCCCTGTTTAAAGGTTGCCACGTGGGCGCTCTGTCAGCAGAGAGAAGTGGCACAGGAGAAAGCAAGATGAACAACAGGATCAATGATGAAGATCCTTTACTGGCACGGAAAGGGTTATATTATTACCTTCTATTCATAGCTGTATCATAGCTGGGTCATTTGTCCTTGCCTAGAAAACATACATTTAAAACTAAAATGGGGTTTTCTAAGATAGTGTCACGGTTCCCCAGGAGTCAGTATGGTATAGTTAAATGCAATTTATTAAAATATAAGTAAGGTAATACACAATAGTAATATAACAGGAACAAGCAGATGGTCACAGCCAGCAAGCGCTACTATCAGGAATAGTAGGCTGCCAAGATTGACCACACTGCTGGAGACTAGGCCGAAGCCACTGGTAGTCTCAGCTGGAAACAGGAGCTGGAACAGGAGCAGGAACCTGAGCAGGAACTGGAACATGAAGTCTTGATCCGATGAACGAGGAATACTCCTGACTCAAGCCTGCAGTCAGTATAGCGAAAGCGTATACCTGACTCACTCCTTCAGTCAGTATAGCGAAAGCGGAAACCTGACTCACGTCTGCGGTCAGTATAGAGCTAGTCTACCAGAGACCCAGGTCCGCACCAGATTGGGTGTCCACTATAGGGATAAGGCAGGAGAATAGTCAGACAGAGCCACAGGTCAGCAGATTGGATAGTCAGACAAGCCAGGTCATACACAGAGCCCGAGAACACAGAACTGCTTTGTACAACAACGCAAGGGCAACTGAGTCAGGACTAAGCCGGCCCTTTAAACCCCTCCTCAGGAAGTAGGTAGGTAGAGCAAGCTCAGAGGAAGGAAGTAGGTAGGAGTAGACTACAGGAAGCATGCCATAAAACAGAGGCCTGCTTCACTCTGAAGCCTCGTGCCTGCAGATGACGCATCTTGCTCTGATGCATCCAACCCTGCCATCTTCCTGCGTCATCTGTGAGGCAGAACGGCTGCTGAAACCAAGGTAAACTGTGACAGATAGAAATTGTGAGAGTTTTATATTATACAAAATCTCCTTAAATTAGAGGAACTCCTTCTTCTTCACAAACCGGTGGATTTTATAATTGCACTAGTATGGTACTAGTGTCATTCAGGGGACCTAAATGAATGTGCTACTCAAATCTTCTCTGTTTATATTTAAGAGAGATTGTTATCTGATGCTAATCGTTCTTCACTTACAGGTTTGCCGGTTAGCGTTTCCTTAATGCGCATATGCAAGACCAGTTGAGGGCATAAAATCTCTGACTTTTGAGAACACAGAAATTCAGCTATACAACAACCTGTCTGCATACTCTCTCTGGATGCGGAGAGCACTGATGCCCCTGAATGAAAAACTTCGGGAGAATCACTGTATCTACAGATGGAGCTACCCCTTCACACTCCATGTATCCCATGAAGAAATGACCTACACTACCAGAAATGCCTTGGATGCAGCCAAACTGTGAAAGCAGTTGAATTTCACTCCAGTACAGATAACAGACCTGTTCTGTTCTGCAAATAGGAATGCTACAGAAGACCAGCAGGGCTATATGGTGGGAGGCTGGACAAGGGGGAACAGAGTGTGTGTGCAGGGGAGGGGAAAGAAAACCCCCACACACTCATCAGACCTGTTCTCCTACTAGGATTGGTTAGCTTGGAGTGCTCCCGAGGGATTAAGACTGGTTACCCCTCTCTTGGTTAGCCACTTGATAATCCCCCCTCTGTTAGTTTTAATCATTTAGATTGTAAGCTTTATGGGACAGGGACCTTGTATCCTAATGTATGCTCACCTGATGTTCCCATTATGATTGTCTCTATAACCACTTAATTACTGCACTTATTATACCCCTTCTATACAAAATGTAAACTTTAACGTGCTAAGTACACCTGTTGGGGCTATATAAATAAACATATACATACATATATACATATAAAACATTATTTTTGGCACTTGAAATCTCTTGTCAGGATATTAGGGGTGGATATTTCTACACCTTTGGCTTTGTTCTTATTGCCACATTTTGTTTATTTTGTTGCTATTTTGAGGATTGAATTGTATGTGTTAAAGGGACAGTAATGTTTCACAATAAAAGCAGCTCCTATTAATCTTCATAGTATTTAGGCCATGAAGAGCATTACTTCAATACTGTCCGAGTTGTAGTTCAAAAGTAATTGAATGATAAAGTATCCCCCCTCCTGCCCCTTTTACTGATGTAACACTGCTCACCTGAGAGCAGCAAGACTGTCTGTATGGATCACAGAGAGGGACAATCTTCAGTAAACATAAGGAAAAACCTGTCAAGGGGGAAGGGTTTTCTTTATGCTCTCAGTAAGAAGACTGTCCCATGCTGTGACCTGTCTGGTCAAGGGACCAGATTCCACATCTGAGGGGAGATGGCTTACACTAGGTAAAAGGGGGGAGGGGAGATAATTTATCATTCAGTTACTCTTGAACTACAACTCTGACAGTATTGAAATACTACTGTCAATGGCACAAATACTATGAAGATTAATTGGAGTTGCTTTTTATGTGAAACATTACTAACTGCCTTCTCCAAAATGTCTTGCAGACTTGTGATTGCATGGTGGGTCCGCCATCCTTCAGGCTATTTGTCCTGCCTAACTCCAATAATTTTCAACACTGCCTTCCCTACTGGACTAAAAGGAGACTGTTTTGACCTTTGGATGAAGAGGCGCTCTCTCACAGTTCACGATATGACTAAGGAAGGTAATAGTAAATCCTTTCAGACTTTCAGGAAGGGGTTCAACCCCCCCACAGACTACTGATATATAGATATAACCCTCAAATATATCTGCAATCTATGACATCCTTCTTACACTTCACAGCTCAATCCTGTAAGATGGTTTCTGAAAGGGTGTGGAAATGCCAGATATCTGCTACAAAACGGGCTAAGGAAATTCAGAACATCCAGACTAATCTGTCAAATGTTTTAGCTACAAACTTCTTACACATTTGTACATAACTCTTGTCCAGCTGCATAAAGTTTATCCCAACATTTCCTTTACTTGCTGGATCTGTGGCTCTGAACTGGGCTACCCAAGTCATATTTTATGGGAGCGCTCTTTGGTTGCCCCCTTTTGGAGGTATGTGCTCTCTATTTTGGGACAGATCTTAGATATCAGTAGTTTCCCCGATTGGACACAGGTGGTCCTGGGGGAGTGTCCTGGTCAGATCAGTACTGATGCTTGCAAAGCTGCCTTATTTCATCATTGCAGTAACCCTGCCAAAATGTGCATTCACACCAGGTGGAATTGGGCTGAGCTGCCTACACTCTCTGAATAAATTATAATGATGTCCCACTTCATGATTATGGAAAGATTAACTTACCTGTGAAAAAAAAGGCCCCAGGTTTTTGGAGATCTGGGCGGTATGATCACGGCGAAATAAACAGGTGATAAAGTGGTGGTAACTTCTCCAGTGATATCACTTCTCCAAGTCCTATTTTATTGTATGGAGCCAACGCACTAAGATCTTTCAAGTTGGAGAAATGTTAGTGCATTGGTTCCATAGTATTTAATAGGATATGGAGAAATGATAACAATGGAAAAGTTATCTCCACTTTATCTCCTCTTTATTCTACCTTAGTTTTCCTCCCCTCTGGTTTCCTTGGGTCTCCCACTGGGAAAGTCAGCTTGTCTAGACCTGATCCCCAACTTGCTCTAGTCACCCCATGAACGCATCCAGACTCCCCCTCCCTCGTACTGAATGAATACTGGTCAGGTGTGTATATAATCTCATCTACACGGCTTCCTCTTTATTTTATTTTTTATTTCTTCTTTTCTGCACATCACCCCAACTCCTACTTTGCAGTCCTTTCTGCTTCTCTTTCCTACTTTCATCTGCTTGAGCACTAAATAAGAGTCTTTAGCTTTACACTAAATTGTGGTTATTAAACAGATACGGAATGTGTTGATCTTTTATTCCTCATGAACCATGAACCACTCTGTTAAGTAACCATGCCTATGCAGTTTGGGCTATGGTATCATTCATAATGCCATCATGTATGTATTTGTTTACTGTATTGCATTCAAGGTGCCTCAATAACTATATTAAAAAAAGTTTAATAAATTCTAAGCAATTTGTCTGTATGGCATGGGTGTCCAATGTGTGGCCCATGGGCCAAGTGCTGCCTGCCTGACCCCAGGGTGCCGCCCATGTGATACTTTTAATATGAACTAGTAGAAAAGTAGGTTACAGAACAGTATGGGAATAGGTTTCTGTATATATCAATGACTTGATCAGTGACTAGCACTAGGCCTATAACCGCACCTTTATACAAATAAAGCTAATTAATGTTTTTATTGCTATTGTAATTCTTGGTAAAAATTAATAGTTTTGAATAGCTGACAGGTTATAAATCAATAAAGAAAAAAATGCAGAACTTACACATATGGATGGTAACAGCATTACTAATGATACAGACCTGTAAAAACTCTTTATAACTCCCAATTTAAAACATTTCTTCTATATACATTTTTTCCAACAATTTCCACTCACAGTTATTTTTTTTTTCTATAAAAATGACTGAAAATACATTAGTATCGAATGAAAAAAATCTTTTATTTCCTGACAGTAAGCCTTTAAAGCGATAATAACTCTTAATATAAAAAAATATATACATCCTGCTAAGTAAAACTCTCACTGCTGAGAAATGTTATATTCAAAAATGATTGCAGCACAAACTTTCATTTTTTAGGTGCAGTACTTCCATGGCCTGGAATTTTGGTAGTGCTGTTACTACAGAATCCTGTGGAGGTTTATGGTCAACTGACCATAGCTGTCCATAGCAACAGCACCACCATAATATTTCAAACCATTGAAGTACTGCACCCAAAAATGCAAGTTTGAGAAGCAATAACTTTCGCTGTGGCCAAAATATTCTACCTACCCTCCCTTTTGCCGTGGACAAATTGTACTGCCATCCCTTCCTTTCACCACTCCAGTTGTAAGGTTGACTAAGTGCACTCACAGTAATAGGCCACTACTGGGTTCTCCTCATTAACTAGCAGCACTGCAACACATGACAACAGTGAGTGGCAGAGGGGTATTCAGTGCATTGTGTTGCAATGCATTGGATACCTGGGTGGCACTCAAAGGGTTTCCCTGGTGGCAAGGGTGGGTGTGTGGGACTTATTCTCTCAGCTCTGCCTCTCCAGGCCTCTGTCCCTTCCTCCATCAGTCTTCTTTACCTCTTTTGAAGTTCATGCAGTCCAGCTTTTCTTCACAGTCCCTCTCCTGCTGGCCGTGATTTACAGAAAACCAAGCAACCCTTCCTCCTTCCTCTCTGAATTTGAAACTTGGCTCTCTGTCTTTCTGTCCTCAGACACTCCCACATTACTTCTTGGAGACTTCAACCTGCACACTGATGATGTGTCCTCATCTACTGCTTCCCGCTCTCTCTCTCTGACCTTGTCCTGTTTCCGTCAACAGTGGATTGCTGCCAGCAGGTCACTGTCTAGATCTAGTTTTCAGCAGAAATTGTTCAGTCTCTGATTTCCCTCTCTCTGATCATCATCTTATCTCCTTCACACTCTCTCACACACCTTCCCCTGCCCCCCTAACACACCTTTCCTAACCAGGAACCTACATTCTGTCAAAATACCAGACTTGGCATCAACTATGCAAACTTCCCTCTCTTCTCTCTGCCCTACTACTACTAACAGACTCTCTTGTCCACAACTATAACACTTCATTAACATCTTCCTTGCATGCTCCTCTCCAGCTTAGACACTCCCGTCCCAGAAATCCTGGTTACATTCAACAACCCGCATACTACACACCTGCTGTCAAACTGCAGAACGTCTCTGTAGGAAGTCTCATTCTGTTGCCGAATTCCACCATTATAAATGTATGTTATCCTGTTTTATTACAGCTCTCACCCAGACTAAACAGCACTACTTCTCTAGCCTTATCACTACCCACAGATCTAACCCATGCAACCTTTTTAAAATCTTTAATTCTCTTCTCAAACCCCCAACTTTAAACTGCTCTTCCTTCTCCAACACTCCACAGAACTTTGCTGACTTTTTTTTTAAATAAGGTACTACCCTCCACATCCTCTCCACTAATCCCCTGATTCCTTGTTCACCTTGAGCAGCCCTCAGCTCGTTCTCCTCTATTACAGCAGAGGAGGTATCTCTCTTACTATCCTCCTCTCCACCCTCTACCGGCCCCTTGGATCCCACTCCCTCTCACCTTATTAAGGCTCTTGCAACTACTCTTGTTCCCAGCCTTACTAATATCTTTAACTCCTCTCTTCCTACCAGAACTTTTCCATCCTCATTCAAACATGCAATAGTTGGACCTATTCTCAAAAAACCCTCACTCGACACCACCTGTCTTTCAAATTACTGTCTGGTTTCTCTCCTCATCTTTGCATCTAAGATCTCGGAATGCCTTGTATTCTCTCACTTAATTTCTTTCTCAATTCCAACTCTCTTTGTGACCCATTACATTCAGGTTTCTGTTCCAACTACTCCACAGAGACAGCCCTAACAAAAATGACTAATGACCTACACACAGCAAAAGACAATACAGTATACTAATCCTACTAGATCTATCTGCTACCTTTGACACTGTTAACCATGCACTCCTACTGGACACACTGTACTCAGTGACACACCTCTAGAATGGGTTTCCCTCCTATCTTTTGAAACTTACTTTCAGTGTTTCATTTGATAAAGCTTTCTCATCTCCCCACTACCTCTCAGCAGGTGTACCTCAGGGATCAGTCCTGAGTCCACTTCTCTTTTCCCTCTACACCCTCTTACTTGGTGACTTCATCTCATCTTTTGGCTTTAATTACCATTTTAATGACACACTAATCTATTTCTCTTTCCCTGACCTCACTCCAGATGTGGAGTCTTGAGTCACTCAACGTCTCTCAGCTATTTCATTATGGATGGCCTACCACCATCTTAAACTTAATATGACTAAGAGAAAGCTGGTTGTGTTCCCACCTACAAACCACCCACCAACCCCCTCCTCCATCACAATTGACAACTCTGCCATCCACTCAGTAACCAAAGCACACTGTCTTGGGGTCATACTTGATTCTACATTAACAATCTCTCCCCATATCCAAGCTGTCACCAGAACATGTCTCTTCTTCCTGAAAAATATTGCCAAAATACATCCCTTCCTCTCTATGTCAACTGCAAAAACTCTCACTCAGGCCCTCGTTCTCTCTAGACTCGATTACTGCAACATTCAACTCTCTGATCTTCCTTCCTCTCATCTTTTTCCACTTCAATCTGTTCTCAATACAGCTGCAAGAATGACCACATTTGCTCCCAGATACCTTCCCTTTCATCTCCTCCTGAAATCCCTCAATGGACTACCTTTAAATTATTGTATTTCTTTCAAGATTCTCTTTCCTGCCCTTTAAATCATGTTATTCTTCAGCACTCTCTTACATGTCTGCTCTCATTTCCCACCACACCCCTTCCTGTCAGCTACGTACTTCTCAAAGGTTCTTCCTGTCCTCTCCCTACACAACTCGAGCCATCTCTCGGCTACAATCTTTTTCACTGGCTGTCCCTATAATTTGCAATGCCCTCCCTATCACCATTCCCCAATCATCCACACATCACTTTCAAGCATCTCCACAAAAACCACCTGCTTAAAGAGGCATGTCAGTAACAATATCCTCCTTGTGCACACTGATGGTCATGTCAGAATCATTCTGCACTTCCTTCACTACGCCTTATACTGCACTTATGATCTTCCACCTACTGTCTCTGTATATCATCATGAATTCTAATTAGATTGTAAGCTCCTTGGGGCAGGTTCCCTTTCCCAGTGTATGATTCCCTTTGCTGCACTTTCCCCCACAAATAATGCAATGATTGCACTTTAGCCTAATGCTCTTCCAGTTCTGTATTTTTTTATTGTACTATTACAACTTCTGTAAAGCTATGTGTATTTGTATGGCACTATATAAATAAAGATACATAGATTAATATAACATTTTAAGTTGCTTTCTATTGTAATTTGTTGTATACATACACATACTATGAAGATGCACTTTAAATTTCAATGTTTATTAATAAAAATAATTAGAATAAAAAATGAAAAGAAAAGCAAATCAAGCAAGAATAGAACAGTCAAAAACATAGCATGTTATGCAAATTGACAGTTATGATAAAGAAACTACACTGTGCTATTTAAGGCTGTGTTTAATTCCTCGGATGCTATAAACATTTCAAGTCTCTAAAAAAATAAGGATTTTATTTAAAAAAATCATTACAGTTTACCTGTAATGTTAGACATATCAGTGATAGACCATATTCTTTTGAGGCTGTTATTGTTATTTCATAATACATTATTTATATAACCACTTATCAGGCCCAGCAGAAGAAATCTGAAATATAGAATTGCAGTCACCATAAATGTACTTTTGTTTCAAATGAAAATTGACAGTGATTACTCTTTTGTATATGTTTCCTTTATGTCTCCAAATTATCTGGTAAAGAAGCACAAGTAATAGGGTGTGTGGATGTTTGACTGTCCAGGATAAATAGGTAAATTGTTCTTATCTGCAGTCAATTTACTCATCCCTGTGTAACTGGCAATGAAATCAAGGAAAAACTCTTCTGTATACTGAATTTGTTAGAGGCAATCAAGTCAGAACAAAATCCCCTAAAATACTCAGAGTGTTTTACAATTTATATATTCTTTTTGCAGGGGTTATCCACCTGTACCACTGCTGAGAAATCATGACCTGAAATGTTATGGTGATGCTGTTGCTACAGCAGTCTATGGAGAGTTATAGTAATTTAACAATAAACCTCCATAGCATGGTGTCACTGTACAATTTCAGCCCATGGAAGTACTGCCCCCCCAGAAATGCAAGTGTCAGCTGCAATACCTTTTGAATAAACATTTCTCAGAAGTGGTAGTACCCTTATTTTATTCAACTACATTTTTTTTCAATATTAAGTGTTACTATCCCTTTAAGTACTTAATTGTAGTTTCTGTCTAGCATGCCCAAATTGTATTATCACTACAAGCTCCTGTGTTTTCTTGCTGGTGGCACTGAAGTGTTCTCTCTGGGAAAATTTCAGTGTATATTTAAGTATGGATCTGGAAAAACTCCAGTAAAAAGAGCCACAGTAAAAAGAGAAAAAAACAGTGCAAACCACTTCCGAGTGTAGTAGTATTCAGTAATGATAATGTTGCATTTCACCACTCCCTTCATATCTACTTATATAAATTGGAGGTACTCCTGCCTCTCAGTGAAACTGGCATGCACTGGATGATAGAGTAACTCCAAGCAGATGATACTCCTGCTTTTCTCTCCCACTAATAAAATGGTAAGTACAGTCATAGTTCCTAGATGTGATATAGTCACATATATGAATAATTTGGGCCAAAAGGCTCCAACAGTGGAGTTAGTAGGAACGTTATTGGGAATATGAAAATTACTCCGTTATTTCATACTAAGAAGCGTGAGTCACGAAAGCATTGAGCTGAGAATACTATTAAGCATTGTCTTTTTGAGCTAAGCAGATTTATGCTAAAAAGTATTGCTTTTTGCATTCTGTCTTTTTTAATGAGGGGATGTATAGACCATGAGTCTTTTATTGTACCTCCTTCTAGAGCAGGGTGGGTGCACTAGTCCCTGTTCAGAGATACTGGGATCACTTATTTTTTATTTCTATTTGTTTGTTTTTATTAGTTTATATTAAAATTAATATTTTAAATACATCAGCAGTATTCTGCATACTTATTCAATTCAAGCTCCTTTCATGTTCCCAGTAACATTCCTACTAAATCCATTGTTGGAGATTTTTAGCCTATATACTTCATATATATGGCTATATCACATCTAGGAACTACAATTGTACTTACCATTCTATTAGTGGGAGAGAAAACCAGGAGTTTCATCTACCTGGGGCTGTACGCTATTGAAATATCATTGCCTACATGGCAACCCTCAAAAGGGCGACACTGCATCAAAAGGACAGCTTAAGATGCGGCAACATCAGAATGTCGCCCTGTTTAAAGGTTGCCACGTGGGCGCTCTGTCAGCAGAGAGAAGTGGCACAGGAGAAAGCAAGATGAACAACAGGATCAATGATGAAGATCCTTTACTGGCACGGAAAGGGTTATATTATTACCTTCTATTCATAGCTGTATCATAGCTGGGTCATTTGTCCTTGCCTAGAAAACATACATTTAAAACTAAAATGGGGTTTTCTAAGATAGTGTCACGGTTCCCCAGGAGTCAGTATGGTATAGTTAAATGCAATTTATTAAAATATAAGTAAGGTAATACACAATAGTAATATAACAGGAACAAGCAGATGGTCACAGCCAGCAAGCGCTACTATCAGGAATAGTAGGCTGCCAAGATTGACCACACTGCTGGAGACTAGGCCGAAGCCACTGGTAGTCTCAGCTGGAAACAGGAGCTGGAACAGGAGCAGGAACCTGAGCAGGAACTGGAACATGAAGTCTTGATCCGATGAACGAGGAATACTCCTGACTCAAGCCTGCAGTCAGTATAGCGAAAGCGTATACCTGACTCACTCCTTCAGTCAGTATAGCGAAAGCGGAAACCTGACTCACGTCTGCGGTCAGTATAGAGCTAGTCTACCAGAGACCCAGGTCCGCACCAGATTGGGTGTCCACTATAGGGATAAGGCAGGAGAATAGTCAGACAGAGCCACAGGTCAGCAGATTGGATAGTCAGACAAGCCAGGTCATACACAGAGCCCGAGAACACAGAACTGCTTTGTACAACAACGCAAGGGCAACTGAGTCAGGACTAAGCCGGCCCTTTAAACCCCTCCTCAGGAAGTAGGTAGGTAGAGCAAGCTCAGAGGAAGGAAGTAGGTAGGAGTAGACTACAGGAAGCATGCCATAAAACAGAGGCCTGCTTCACTCTGAAGCCTCGTGCCTGCAGATGACGCATCTTGCTCTGATGCATCCAACCCTGCCATCTTCCTGCGTCATCTGTGAGGCAGAACGGCTGCTGAAACCAAGGTAAACTGTGACAGATAGAAATTGTGAGAGTTTTATATTATACAAAATCTCCTTAAATTAGAGGAACTCCTTCTTCTTCACAAACCGGTGGATTTTATAATTGCACTAGTATGGTACTAGTGTCATTCAGGGGACCTAAATGAATGTGCTACTCAAATCTTCTCTGTTTATATTTAAAGGGATAGTAACACTTCGTTTTAACTTTATTTTATTTTGTAGGCATTAAAAAAACATGAAGAATGATATAAGTCTTATCTCTCAAACCTTTATGGTTTATGAGATATTCACAAGCAAAGTTCCCCTCCCCGCCCCTTTTACCTAGTGTAAGCCATCTCTTCTCAGATGTGAGTCTGGTTGTATGACAGTACAGATAACAGAAGGGGACAATTTTCTTTGTATGAAAACAATGAAAGCCCTTCCCCCCTTGACAAGTTTATCAGCTTTTTCCATTATCTTAATTGAAGATTGTCCCTCTCTGCAGTCTACCTGGGCATCTCCCTTCTGATATGGTTGAACAGGGGGGGGATACTTTGTTTGTGAATATCTCTTAAACCATAAAGGTTTCAGAGATAAGACTTATATCATTCTTCATGTTTTTTTAATGCCTACAAAATAAAATAAAGTTAAAATGAAGTATTACTATCCCTTTAAGAGAGATTGTTATCTGATGCTAATCGTTCTTCACTTACAGGTTTGCCGGTTAGCGTTTCCTTAATGCGCATATGCGAGACCAGTTGAGGGCATAAAATCTCTGACTTTTGAGAACACAGAAATTCAGCTATACAACAACCTGTCTGCATACTCTCTCTGGATGCGGAGAGCACTGATGCCCCTGAATGAAAAACTTCGGGAGAATCACTGTATCTACAGATGGAGCTACCCCTTCACACTCCATGTATCCCATGAAGAAATGACCTACACTACCAGAAATGCCTTGGATGCAGCCAAACTGTGAAAGCAGTTGAATTTCACTCCAGTACAGATAACAGACCTGTTCTGTTCTGCAAATAGGAATGCTACAGAAGACCAGCAGGGCTATATGGTGGGAGGCTGGACAAGGGGGAACAGAGTGTGTGTGCAGGGGAGGGGAAAGAAAACCCCCACACACTCATCAGACCTGTTCTCCTACTAGGATTGGTTAGCTTGGAGTGCTCCCGAGGGATTAAGACTGGTTACCCCTCTCTTGGTTAGCCACTTGATAATCCCCCCTCTGTTAGTTTTAATCATTTAGATTGTAAGCTTTATGGAACAGGGACCTTGTATCCTAATGTATGCTCACCTGATGTTCCCATTATGATTGTCTCTATAACCACTTAATTACTGCACTTATTATACCCCTTCTATACAAAATGTAAACTTTAACGTGCTAAGTACACCTGTTGGGGCTATATAAATAAACATATACATACATATATACATATAAAACATTATTTTTGGCACTTGAAATCTCTTGTCAGGATATTAGGGGTGGATATTTCTACACCTTTGGCTTTGTTCTTATTGCCACATTTTGTTTATTTTGTTGCTATTTTGAGGATTGAATTGTATGTGTTAAAGGGACAGTAATGTTTCACAATAAAAGCAGCTCCTATTAATCTTCATAGTATTTAGGCCATGAAGAGCATTACTTCAATACTGTCCGAGTTGTAGTTCAAAAGTAATTGAATGATAAAGTATCCCCCCTCCTGCCCCTTTTACTGATGTAACACTGCTCACCTGAGAGCAGCAAGACTGTCTGTATGGATCACAGAGAGGGACAATCTTCAGTAAACATAAGGAAAAACCTGTCAAGGGGGAAGGGTTTTCTTTATGCTCTCAGTAAGAAGACTGTCCCATGCTGTGACCTGTCTGGTCAAGGGACCAGATTCCACATCTGAGGGGAGATGGCTTACACTAGGTAAAAGGGGGGAGGGGAGATAATTTATCATTCAGTTACTCTTGAACTACAACTCTGACAGTATTGAAATACTACTGTCAATGGCACAAATACTATGAAGATTAATTGGAGTTGCTTTTTATGTGAAACATTACTAACTGCCTTCTCCAAAATGTCTTGCAGACTTGTGATTGCATGGTGGGTCCGCCATCCTTCAGGCTATTTGTCCTGCCTAACTCCAATAATTTTCAACACTGCCTTCCCTACTGGACTAAAAGGAGACTGTTTTGACCTTTGGATGAAGAGGCGCTCTCTCACAGTTCACGATATGACTAAGGAAGGTAATAGTAAATCCTTTCAGACTTTCAGGAAGGGGTTCAACCCCCCCACAGACTACTGATATATAGATATAACCCTCAAATATATCTGCAATCTATGACATCCTTCTTACACTTCACAGCTCAATCCTGTAAGATGGTTTCTGAAAGGGTGTGGAAATGCCAGATATCTGCTACAAAACGGGCTAAGGAAATTCAGAACATCCAGACTAATCTGTCAAATGTTTTAGCTACAAACTTCTTACACATTTGTACATAACTCTTGTTCAGCTGCATAAAGTTTATCCCAACATTTCCTTTACTTGCTGGATCTGTGGCTCTGAACTGGGCTACCCAAGTCATATTTTATGGGAGCGCTCTTTGGTTGCCCCCTTTTGGAGGTATGTGCTCTCTATTTTGAGACAGATCTTAGATATCAGTAGCTTCCCCGATTGGACACAGGTGGTCCTGGGGGAGTGTCCTGGTCACATCAGTACTGATGCTTGCAAAGCTGCCTTATTTCATCATTGCAGTAACCCTGCCAAAATGTGCATTCACACCAGGTGGAATTGGGCTGAGCTGCCTACACTATCTGAATAAATTATAATGATGTCCCACTTCATGATTATGGAAAGATTAACTTACCTGTGAAAAAAAAGGCCCCAGGTTTTTGGAGATCTGGGAGGTATGATCACGGCGAAATAAACAGGTGATAAAGTGGAGGTAACTTCTCCAGTGATATCACTTCTCCAAGTCCTATTTTATTTTATGGAGCCAACGCACTAAGATCTTTCAAGTTGGAGAAATGTTAGTGCATTGGTTCCATAGTATTTAATAGGATATGGAGAAATGATAACAATGGAAAAGTTATCTCCACTTTATCTCCTCTTTATTCTACCTTAGTTTTCCTCCCCTCTGGTTTCCTTGGGTCTCCCACTGGGAAAGTCAGCTTGTCTAGACCTGATCCCCAACTTGCTCTAGTCACCCCATGAACGCATCCAGACTCCCCCTCCCTCGTACTGAATGAATACTGGTCAGGTGTGTCTATAATCTCATCTACACGGCTTCCGCTTTATTTTATTTTTTATTTCTTCTTTTCTGCACATCACCCCAACTCCCACTTTGCAGTCCTTTCTGCTTCTCTTTCCTACTTTCATCTGCTTGAGCACTAAATAAGAGTCTTTAGCTTTACACTAAATTGTGGTTATTAGACAGATACGGAATGTGTTGATCTTTTATTCCTCATGAACCATGAACCATTCTGTTAAGTAACCATGCCTATGCAGTTTGGGCTATGGTATCATTCATAATGCCTCATGTATGTATTTGTTTACTGTATTGCATTCAAGGTGCCTCAATAACTATATTAAAAAAGTTTAATACATTCTAAGCAATTTGTCTGTATGGCATGGGTGTCCAATGTGTGGCCCATGGGCCAAGTGCTGCCTGCCTGACCCCAGGGTGCCGCCCATGTGATACTTTTAATATGAACTAGTAGAAAGGTAGGTTACAGAACAGTATGGGAATAGGTTTCTGTATATATCAATGACTTGATCAGTGACTAGCACTAGGCCTATAACCGCACCTTTATACAAATAAAGCTAATTAATGTTTTTATTGCTATTGTAATTCTTGGTAAAAATTAATAGTTTTGAATAGCTGACAGGTTATAAATCAATAAAGAAAAAAATGCAGAACTTACACGTATGGATGGTAACAGCATTACTAATGATACAGACCTGTAAAAACTCTTTATAACTCCCGATTTAAAACATTTCTTCTATATACATTTTTTCCAACAAAATCTTTTATTTCCTGGCAGTAAGCCTTTAAAGCGATAATAACTCTTAATATAAAAAAATATATACATTCTGCTAAGTAAAACTCTCACTGCTGAGAAATGTTATATTCAAAAATGATTGCAGCACAAACTTTCATTTTTTAGGTGCAGTACTTCCATGGCCTGGAATTTTGGTAGTGCTGTTACTACAGAATCCTGTGGAGGTTTATGGTCAACTGACCATAGCTGTCCATAGCAACAGCACCACCATAATATTTCAAACCATTGAAGTACTGCACCAAAAATGCAAGTTTGAGAAGCAATAACTTTGAATAAAACATCTCAGTGGCAGAACTATTCATATTTTATTAAGCAGGATAAACCCTGCAATATATATATATTATTTTCATATTAAGCTTTAATACACCTTTGGGTGCAAAGGGTGTGTGTGTGCAACATACTGCAAAAGCAATCTGCTTCTCAACCCTCTGGCACTCAGGGGGTTAAAGAATTTAGGATACAGACAAACTGAGGCTGATATGCTAAGAACATAAAGGACATGTACTACATTTTGATATGGGTCCAGTTTGGGGAAATTGTAGCAAATTGGACCCAAGTCCATCTCCCGGCATGCACTAAGTAGTGTTCCCCAGCTTACCCCTGTGATTACGCCTGCATCATCTAATCTTCTCCATGCCTTTGCCAGGTTAACAATGTTTCAGTATCTCCTTCACAATACATCATTTGCATATTGAAAACTGATTTAATGAGCAATTTCGTATTCCTGAGGCATGTTCACATATTAATGCGGCTATTCACCACATGCACTAAACTTCATTAACTGGCGATGCTGTCTGAGCGCACAGAGTTAAATTTGTCAACCTGAGGATGGTTAGCTGGGGATTTTGCCATAACGTTCTATGCCCTCAGTAGCCTAGCTATAGTGCAGATATGGGCAAAATGCAGCCTGCTCCATTATTTGATCCATCTTGTGGGACGACTTCTCCCCTTTTGCGCATCCAGCTTCCTTGAAATCTCTCTCTGGCCCTTTACTCTCATTTAAAAAGTAATTAAAATGGACAGTGTGTCTGAGACTCAAGAAAATACTTGGAAGAGTTTCAACTATCTTAGCTTTGCATCAATATTTTAGTTCAACACAGAAAACACAGAGTACATTTAAAGTAGAAGCACTGACAGATAAAATAGTTAAAGCCCCAGCAAGTATTTCTCTGAGTTTTAGAAGCACTATCAACTCTGATATCTATTTAACCCTTTCAGTGACACAGTGTGCTGGCACACCTTTACAGTAAGTGTTCCTCTATTTCCAACTCCGATTCTGTCCTGCAATTAAATACACATGTCCCCTTTTTCTTCTTTTTTGGTCCACCTATCCAGCTATTCAAATACACATATCCCCAGTACCCTCCCCCCCCCAACATACACTCATACTTTTCAACAAATAACTTATTGTGTTATGGGTGCCATCCCCAACTGATGGGTTGACAGTTTAATTAATTACTGTGTGTTGGTACTGGAAAAGTTAACCCAGAAGGAGAGAGGTCTGTTACTAATGACAGACATGTTGATTGCAAAACTCCTTAAGCTACATGTTACATGGTTGACAGCCATTGTGTTTGTAATCTGTGATATCCCAGTGGTTAACTCCTCCAGTGTCACCGAAACGTGTTATGGACAGTAGGCACAGAAATTAAACAAAACGTGAATGTGGAAAAGCAGGGACTTGTTACTGGAGCTAATGTACAGAAGGACTTGTAATCATGGGTCCATGGACAACAACGAATCATTGGGAGTTGTGGCTCAACTTAGTAAGTAAAATGGGGTAGTTGCAAAAAGCAGTAGCCCTCATACATGCTTCAGAGGTGAAATTCTTACGGGGGAACTATCTCCCCTATACAAGTTTAGCTTATTTTAATCCTTATCTAGCGATAATCTTAAATAGTTTGTTATTTTTGTTTAAAAAACAATGTTGTGGTGAATCTACATTGCTAAAAACAAGCCTGTGCCTTAATTCTGGACAGACTGCGGTTACAGCTCTGCACCACAGTCTGTCAATTTTCTTCTGTTCCACCCCAAGCATGGTAACATTCCAAACAGCTTACACAGAGAATCTGACCATGCTTGGGGAGGAACAGAAGAAGATTGACAGAGTGCTGTACAGAGCTGTAACCGCAGTCTGTCCGGAAGTAAGGCACAGGCTCGTTTTTAACAATGTAGATTTCGACACAGCATTTTTTTTTTAAACAAAAATAACAACGATTTAAGCTTATCGCTAGATAAGGATTAAAAAAAGCTAAACTTGTATAGAGGTGATAGTTCCCCCTTAAGCAAAACAACCGCACACCATAGCATTACAACACATCAGCAGCTTTATGTCCACATCATATGTCAACGATTAATGTCTCTCCTCACCCCTTGCATAATTCTTAGTGGATATGGAAAAATGAGTTGTCTTCTCAAATGTGAAGTGCTCTCCACACATCACCAGGCACACTTCACCATCACATCGAACCTTAGTGCATCTCTCTCCAGGAGTAATTGTGGGGCAAACTAACTGCACCGTAAGAGAGAAAAAAAAATAAGCAAAATTAACAGTGATTTAAATGATAGAGAGGTCTCTAACACGTTGCTTCACAATGTACTGGAGACTCAGGGCCGGATTTCCCAATAGTCAGAGTAGGCAACTGCCTAGAGCTTCAAATTTGGAGGGGCAACTCAGCTGTGCTTGCCACACCCACATTCTGAATTGTGGGTGTGGCCATAGAAACTTCAATATACTTGCACCGGTTTTATATCCCTTTACATACTATTACTTCATTCCTTGGATTCTAGACATTGGAGATCTCTCTCAACCAAGGGGTTAAACCTTTTTTTTTCTTTTTGGTCTTTTTTGTTATAGGCTTTCTTGTTATAGGCCAAAGATATTTTCTGTGCCAGGAAATAGTGGTTGGGACTGGAGGCGGGGTCATGTGAGGAGTGTGTGTGTGTGTGTGTGGGAGGGTGACCATGGGTGGAGATAACTGCACCTAAAATGATTGCACATTGGTGTCTGCGATGTAAATCCAGCCATGTGAGACCTCTCTCACATTCAAAGGTTTAAAATATCCATTTAAATAATTGGAAATGTTTATTTGTCCCTTATAGTGCAGTTGGTTTACTTGAGAATTACTCCTGTTTTTATTAGTGCATCCCCCACAATGAGAGCCAAGAAATGGCACTGTACTTTCTGTTTCTGAATAATTGATGATACTGCTTCTTTAATCATGTGCATAGAGGTTTGTGAATTATTATTGTTGTTTGCCTTGTAACAATCTTAAATTCATTGGCTAGGTTTGTCTGATTTGGAGCAGAAACATTTTTAAGTCTCTCCAATGACAACACTAAGAGGCATTCTATTTTCTAAGCTGAAGTCTGATTTACAAATATTTAATGCTAAAAAAAGCATGAACCTTTCTCAGCAAAATGTCATTAATCTGCAGAAAATAGGGCCATTTACAGTGTATCCCTTTAAGAGACAGAATTACATTTAACACCTCCTCTACCAGACAAGTTAACAGCAACTCACTGCTGGTCTGTTAGACAGTCCATTTTTGATATTCCCAGATACTATCCAATGCCATTTGAATGCCTGTCATTATATATGTCAAGGTACATCACTCTCTATATATGGAATATCACTGTACTTGCTGTCCACTTCTGCCCATTGCTTTACAGCTTTGTTTACAATATCCTCTGACAGCCGATGAGCATACTCCAGCAGTATTGGACTAGCAGTTATTAAGCCTTCTTTATAATCCTCCTGGTTTGACTGGACCAATGCAATCTTCTCCTCCCTGCAGATTTCATCATTGTCATCATTGCTGTGCAAATGAATAGTGTTCTGTACAGTGTAATCCTGCTTCGATTTTATGCATCCCATAATAATGCGGCATCAAAGTCTAATTTTAGCAGAAGCTACAAGAAGATGCTCCTGGACCGTATCAGATCATGTGGAAAGCAGTGTGCTCACAAAGGAAATTACCTATCATGCGTCTTCCCATCTGGATTTGCCCTGTAAAAAAAATAGATTATTACTTTCAAAGCAACAAGGATAATTGGACATTATGCATGTGCTCCATTTTTTTTTGCCTATGAGCATAATGGGCCTTAATCATCAAGCTAAGGAGGTACAATTCTGGAATAAACCATCTGTAACACAGATGAGGGAATAGAAGTTCACAAAATTCCCTATGATATAAATCAGACTTTTTAACTTCTTGAATGCTACAGAGGGACATTCAAGGGGTTAAATGCCTCAGTTAAATTGGTTTGACTTTTTGTCTCCAATTGTGCATTTGGTTTGCTCTATACTTACTTGTTCCTCTTTTTCTTGATGCAATAAGCTTAATATTCCTGTTTTCCAGGAACTGATAAACTGAACTTAAAGGAACCATAAACTTTTGTTAAAGTATAAATATATTGTAGGACTATCCTGTTGAGTGAAACAATGATATACCCACTACTGAGAGATGCATTTTTTTTCAGAGTTATTACAGTTTAAAATCTTGTTTTTTATATTAGCAGTGCCCTCTAGTGGTCAGATTACAATTAGTCATTCTGTTTTTTTCTATTTCAAAGGAAAGTTACTGACAAACAGTTCTCCATATAATGTGATAGAAGTAATCACCTGCTGTAATTTGTGTTTGGATTATTTGAACTGCTATAACATTTGAATAAAACAACTGACAGCAGTAGGACTGATTGGCAGGACTGATGCTGCATGATGAAAGGGACTGGTCAGCTCCCCCCCAGAGGGTACAGAAGGGGTGTGGATGAGCTGCATGACATGCCTTGTGATTTCTTGGACTCAAGGTAAATACTGATATTGTTGCAAAAACTACTTGAATCTGGGCTAGAGATTGCCCAAACACCCACTCACCCTAGCAATGTGGCTCTCTCAGTGACTATGTCATTGACTATGGTAGTTCCCCTGTCCCACCTCTGCCTTGGTCCCTCTCCTATTCCTAGTCCAGTCCCCTGCCCCATTCCCTGTCCTAACCCCCATCCCAGTCTCTGACCCACCCCCCATTCCATACATTCCCTGTCCCAAACCCTATCCCACATAGTTCTGTTCCCCCCGTTGTTTGAAATAATATTGTCAAAGTTTACAAATGTATACAATGTTAATAATATCAATAGTGCTGTGGGCAGGATGAATACTCCTCTCGTCCCTCCTATGCCAACCGTATTTGGTGTTTTTCATTGTGTGTGTGTGTGGGGGGGGGCTGTCCCAAAATAGCTAGGGGTTGGCAGCCTGAAATTGTGGCTCTCATCAGAAGGAATGTGGTAAGGCTTAGATATGTTGCTAAGTCACTACCCCATGACAGGAAGAAGTTGTTGAGATGGTTAAGAGTCTGGAGTTCTATGTGACAGAAATGGTCATATTATACACACCTCAGGCTCATATAAATATAATCTTAACTTTGTAACCTGACAGAGGCTTAAACGGTTCTGGTTTCTGTTTGGGAATGTAAGATCTAGAGAAACATGGCAGAATTTTATTACTATACTGCTTCTTATGGAGAGGTCAAGGTCATTATGTTGCTTGATTATCTGTCTGGGTAAAGTGGTATGGTGAGATCAAGAATGGACCATTTAAGACTGTATGAGGGTATTATATTGACTAGGGGTTGGAAGTTTCAGGTCATGCTTAGAGTGGTTGGCAACCTCACATACAAGCTCCTTTTTTATCTGTCAGAATAGGCTGTTCTGTTTTTATGCAGGGCAACAAAAAGTGTGTCATAAATGAGGATCCCACATTCATGTTGTTATTGCATCTGATATTGTCAAGTGGGGAGACTGTTCATAAGAATTCCGTGTATGACAAGAACAGCTGCAACCTCTGTGACAACTTATGTTGTTCATACAAAGCATGCCTATACCAAAAGTATATGACTTGTGCACAATTCTAGTGGTCAGGATGCCTGCAAGGAACAATTTGGCCTGTGAATAATGATAAATCTGGGGCCCCTATCCCATTAGTTCTGACAGAGGGAGATCTTGTGCCTATCAGGGAGTCCATGGTAGGGCTCAGAAGTTGCAGACAGGGTCTGGAGAAGTGGTGGTACGCCCCAAGGATGAAGAAAAGAGACAGGGGGAGTGAGAGGCAGTTGGCAAGAGGAAAAATAAATGAGTTGCTGTCAGCCTAACTGAGCTGGGCGAGGGAAGAGCTAGGAGGAACCTATGAGGCAGGAGAACTGGGATCCCTAAAGATACTAACAGATCCAAACTTATAAGAAACAGAGCAATTGGGAAACAATGAGCGACCCACTAAAATAACTACAAATGCACAAATATATATAGCAAAATGCCAGAAAAAAGAAAGCAGTCACAGATCTTTGTAGAGTTGAAAAATATGTGCTGGTTTTTTTCCATCAACGTTTTGGCTCCACTTTGGGCCTTTATCAAAGTGGGGCCAAAACGTTGATGGAATAAACCAGCGCATACTTTTCAACTCTACAAAGACCTGTGAGTGTTTTCTTTTTTCTGACATTTTTCTAAATAATTACTTTGGACGGTCCATGGTTTGAGTTGGGTGAACTGGGTGAACGTGGAATGGATTTTGTAAGAACGTGGTAACGCTAACTGGAAGGCCATTGCATTCATTTTGCGTATAATCTTGAAAGGCCCTAAGTAGTGGGGGCCCAGATTAGCTTGATGTGAGCTGTTGACAGCCAGACTTTGTCAACCTACCATGAAGGCTGGTTCCAGGGAGCGGTGTTTGTCCGCTTGGACTTTTTAGCTATACTGAGTCCTAGTCAGGGTGAGGCGGTGGTGCCGGTGACATTGTTGCCACTGCTTGATTCATTGAGTGGCCTGGGGAAAATAATCATAACTTGGCAACCATGGAAACATTTGTGGGTGGTACCCATAAGTGATGAGTAACATCTAAGTTATTGGTCAAGAGTCTGATTGGCCCTTTCCATCTGGCCATTAGTATGAGGGTCATATCTGGAAGATAAGTTACAATGGATGCGTAAAGTGTGGCAAAGGGATTTCCAGAATACTGAAGAAAACTGGGACCCCCGGTCAGTGGTGATAGAGGTAGGGATTTCGTGGAGACTGAAGATTTCTTGGATGAGCAGCATGGCTATGTGCAGTGCAGATTGAAGCCTTGGGGTAGCGACGAAATGAGACATCTTAGAAAACTGATCGAACCCCACAAGAATTTTGGTGTTAGTTTTGGAGGGTGGTAAATCTGTGATGAAATACATGGTGATCTCTTGCCAAGGTAAGGAGGGTATGGGCAAGGGATGAAATGAGCCTGCTGGTTTAGAATGCCTATACTTAGCTTGTATATATAAGTATTACAGGTGGGCACGTATGATTGGACATCTTGCTCCATCTTAGGCCACCAGAAGTGTCGCTGAGCCAATTCCAAGGTTTGGGGTACTCCTCTGTGACCAACTGCAGGAATGTCATGAGAGAGGTGTAGTACTTCTTGATGGAAGGGCAAGGGAACATATATGCGACCTTGTTGATACAAGAGCCGTTACTTGGGGAGAAGAGTGTATCTGTGGAGGAAGGTTAAGTACGGGTCGGGATACTGTTTTTTTTCAGTCAGCAAAGGTTTAGTGATAAGTAAGAATTGTTTTGGTTGTAAGATACAGTGAGGGAAAAAATTATTTGATCCCCTGCTGATTTTGTATGTTTGCCCATTGACAAAGAAATGATCAGTCTATAATTTTATGGTAGGTTTATCTGAACAGTGAGAGACAGAATAACAACAAAAAAAATCCAGGAAAACACATTTCAAAAAAGTTATAAATTGATTTGCATTGTACTGAGTGAATAAGTATTTGACCCCCTATCAATCAGCAAGGTTTCTGGCTCCCAGATGTCTTTTATACAGGTCACAAGCTGAGATTAGGAGCACTCCCTTAAAGGGAGTGCTTCTAATCTCAGCATGTTACCTGTATAAAAGATACCTGTCCACAAAAGCAATCAATCAATCAGATTCCAAACTCTTCACCATGGCCAGGACCAAAGAGCTGTCCAAGGACGTCAGGGACAAGATTGTAGACCTACACACGGCTAGAATGGGCTACAAGACCATCGGCATGCATCTTAGTGAGAAGGTGACAACAGTTGGTGTGATTATTCGCGAACGGAAGAAACACAAAATAAATCTCCCTCGGTATGGGGCTCCATGCAAGATCTCACCTCGTGGAGTTTCAATGATCATGAGAACTACATGGGAGGATCTTGTCAATGATCTCAAGGCAGCTGGGACCATAATCACCAAGAAAACAATTGGTAACACACTACACCATGAATGAGTGAATTCCTGCAGTGCCCGCAAGGTCCTCCTGCTCAAGAAAGCACATGTACAGGCCTGTCCAAAGTTTGCCAATGAACATCTGAAAGATTCAGAGGAGAACAGGGTGAAAGTGTTGTGGTCAGATGACACCAAAATCGAGCTCTTTGGTATCAACTCAATTCGCCGTGTTTGTAGGAGGAAAGCTGCCTATGACCCCAAGAACACCATTGCCACCGTCAAAAATGGAGGTGTAAACATTATGTTTTGGGGGTGTTTTTCTGCTAAGGGGACAGGACAACTTCTCATAGGGAAGATTGACGGGGCCATGTTCCGATATATCATGGGTGAGAACCTCCTTCCCTCAGCCAGGGCATTGAAAATGAGTCGTGGATGGGTATTCCAGCATGACAATGACACAAAACCCGGCCAAGGCAACAAATGAGTGGCTCAAGAAGAAGCACATTAAGGTCCTGGAGTGGCCTAGCCAGTCTCCAGACCTTAATCCCGTAGAAAATCTGTGGAGAGAGCTGGAGGTTTGAGTTGCCAAACATCAGCCTCGAAACCTTAATGACTTGGAGAGGATATGCAAAGAGGAGTGGGACAAACTCCCTCCTGAGATGTGTGCAAACCTGGTGGCCAACTACAAGAAACGTCTGACCTCTGTGATTGCCAACAAGGGTTTTGCCACCAAGTACAAAGTCGTGTTTTGCAAAGGGGTCAAATACTTATTTCCCTCAGAAAAATGCAAATCAATTTATAACTTTTTTGAAATGTGATTTTCTGGATTTTTTGTTATTCTGTCTCTCACTGTTCAAAAATAAAGCTACCATTAAAATTATAGACATCATTTCTTTGTCAGTGGGCAAACGTACAAAATCAGCAGGGGATCAAATAATTTTTTTCCCTAACTGTAGTATCCTGAGGGAAGTCTGGTTGTTGTTCAGGAGGATCCATTTGAGACAAGGCATTTGCTTTTATATTCTTTGTTCCAGCCCTGTAAGTGATGTGTAATCTGAAGCAAAAAAAGTATAAAGCTCATCGGGCTTGTCATGAACACAGGCATTGGGCAACCCTGAGAAAATCTAGGTTGCGGTGGTAAGTGAAAACTATAACAGGGTGTTATGCCCCCTCCAATAGATGGTGCCACTCCTCTAGAGCCCTTTCTATTGCCAGGAGCTCCTCAACATCTACTGCACAGTTTAGTTCAGCAGGCGAGAGTTTTTTTTAAAAAGAACCCTGCTGGATGCAGCTGGTCTCTTAGTCCAGACCATTGGGAGAGAATAGCCCCTGTAGCTATATCTGATGAATCAGTCTCTAGAATGAAATGTTTAAGGGTGGTGGGTTGGGCTAGAATGGGTGTCTGGGTAAATAGGGTCTTCAGTAGATCTATAGCTTGGTGAGTAGCCGGAGACCAGAAGAAGGTGATGTCTTATTTGGTTAAATGAGTTAGAGGTTCAATGACCTTGGAGAAGTCCCTAATGAATCTTCTGTAGAAGCTAGCAAACCCTATGAACCTCTGAATGGCCTTCTTATTGGCAGGAGTAGGCCAGTACAGAATGGAGGGGACTTTATGGGGAGCCATCCATATACTGCTTGGTGAGATAAGGAATCCCAGGAATTCTACGTCACTGACTTCAAAGTGACACTCCTCGATTCTGGCATACGAAGTGTGCTGCTGCAGGTGATTCAAGACTGCATGGACATGGTTACAGTGCTCTGTCAGAGAGTGTCACAGTAACCAAAAACTAACAAGGAGCCAGTGCAGTAATGAAACATCACCTTTATTAAATGAGACACAAAATCAAAGAGCAATGCCAGGCAATACCCTCAGAGTGAGAGGAGATCCTAACCCGGAGCAAGCGGTTCCTACCAGAAATAGGAGACTGCTCAGAAAAGGTCTCAATATGGAGGTAACCTTGCAATAGCACCAGAACTGGGGTTAGGACCCAACCAAGTCCCTTAATCAGTAACAGGTCGCAACAAATGAAGATAGCACCAGAGCCGGGGTTAGGACCCAGCCAAGTCCCTTCACAGGAAGAGGTCGCAACAAATGGAGATAGCACCAGAGCTGGGGTTAGGACCCAACCAAGTCCCTTCACAGGAACAAGTCGCAACCAATGGTGTATCAGACAGACTAAGCCTACATTCAGTCTCAGAGAGGGTACTGGGTCGGAGCCACAGGTAACGCCAAACGAGTAATTAGACAGAGCCAGGAGGTAATACCGGAGTGGGTAGTCAGACAAGCCAGGGGTCAATACCAGAGAGGGTAGTCAGCCAGAGCCACAAGTCAAAACCAAGCTAGTAGTCAGACAAGCTACAACATCTGGACATTGGGATCAACGGAGGCCAAGCCAAGAGTCATACACGAATCACTAGCAAAAGCATTGACTGCACTGGAACACCACGTAAGGGCAACTAAAGTGGTGTCCAGGCAGTTTATATAGCCACACAAGAGCAAGGAGGTAGAGTACACAACTAGATTCTATCACTTTAAAAGCAGAGGTCAATGTCACTGGAGGAATTCCCCAATGACGTTCGTCCTCTCTGATGCTAGCCGGATGTGGAAGAACCCGCATAGAAGATGAGGCAGGACAGCTGCAAGGAAAAGCTACCGGCCCATCGGACCGGCCGCCCACAGAAGGGAACAGAAGCGCCCGGCTCTCCACCACCGGCTGCCGGGTAAGCACACAGCACTGACAGAGAGGGAGAAAAGATGAGAATGTCATTGATGTAAATGACCACATAACTGATCAAGTGGATGCAAGAAGACATCATTAACAAACTGTTGAAAGGTGGCAGGGGCATTTCATAGCCCAAGCGGCATGACTAGATATTCAAAATGACTGTAGTGAGTAAGGAAGGTTGTTTTCCACTTGTCTCCAGTCTTGACGTTTATCAATTATAGGCTTCCCTTAGGTTGAGCTTTGTGAACACAGTAGTCTTTGGAAGGCATTCCAGAACTTCTGGTATGAAGGGAAGTGGATAGCGATCTTTTGTTGTTATGTTATTCAGTTGTCAATAATCTACCCATGGTCTTAAACCCACGTCTTTCTTTATAACAAAGAAGATGCCGGCTCCAGCAGGGGATGTAGACGGTTGAATGAAACACTAACGTAGATGGTCTGAGAGGTAGGTCATCAGGTGTTGCAGTTCTGGTTCTGAGAGGGGAAAGAGCATTGCAGCAGATTCTGATGGGGTAGACATCAGAATCTGGTGGTAAGTGGATGAAGAGAAAGGAAATGAAAGGGGATTTTGTGAACTAGTCTATGATTGGATACTTTTTTCTAAGCCAGGGTTGTCCAAGGATAAATGGGATGAAGAGATGACATCCAGCTGTATCGTTTCATTGTGAGATTTATGGAGAGGTGAAGAGGCTGAGTCTCATTGGAAACAGTGCCATAATGATGGCTTCTTCCATCCGCCATTTGCCGATGTAGAGAAGAGGTCTTAGATTGGATAGGATACCCCCAAAGTCAACGTTATCTTCTCATCATTAAAGCATCCACTGGCATCAGAGTCAATGATGGAAGGAAAGGAGTGTTTTTCATCACACCACTGCAAACAGAAGAAAAAGAAATGGATGAGGAGAGGCGATCGTGGATGGCCCTAACATGCCTCAAGTTGATATGTTCTTGGTCCCTGAGGCCTTTTAGTGCAGGCTCAGAAGATGTGACCACTTCCTCCACAGTGGAGGCAAAGTTTCAGATGTCTTGTACTGTCTTTTTCTGCTGCGGACAGGGGTCCATGCACCAATCCTATCTGCATAGGTTCTTCAGTGATAGGTGGTTCAGATGTAGTGGACTCCAGAAGCATAGAAGCAAGAGCAGGTGGTGTAACCTGAACAGCAGAGCTTTCTCTATGTCTTTTCCTCAAACGTTGGTCAATTTGGATGACCAGAATAGGGTCTTCCATGGACAGTGGAACTCCAATCCTGGCTAGTTCGTCCTTCAATGTATTCAGCAGGCCAACCCTGAATTGATCCAGGAGGGCTCGTTCGTTGAATTCAGTCTCTATGGATAAACAGCTAAATTCCGCCACATATTCTTCTACAAGGGAGCCAACTCTGGGTTAATGCTCTAATTGCTGACTAAGCTGAGGTAGAGCTTAAGGAATCTTCATACAGAGTATCTATGGCAAGACAGGACTATTTTCTTGTAGAACATGGTGGCCCCTAGCCTGTGGTTCATCAGACAGAAATGTAATGGCTGTAGACACTTTCACAGTCAGAAGCATTGGTCCTGGGGTTGATGGAAAAGAGAAGCTCACAGGCCGTCATAACTGATTTACACAGTTTCCTGTTGCCATAGAACTGGAAGGGTACTCTAGGTTCAGGGGCTGGAACAACCCCAATGTCAGAAGCTGATGTAGGAGAGGAAGTAGAAGGACCCTGTGGCAGTACTTGGCTGTATCTCGTGGATCTGACGCTGTCTCCATGGTTGCTTAATCCTAATTTTTCAGTCTTGTGACTTACAATTGCATTTGTAATGTCAGCTAAGGCAAGATTTTTGATATTTGTATTTTTTGTCCCAAATTGACATGTATGCCAATTCTATGCAGTAAACTGGGTGGGACAATTGACCCACCAGGCTAAAATGTAGTAGAGATGTGTTTTGTCCTTCTGGTCCCTGGCAGCTGAAACTTACCTGTGACAATCTTATTTAAGAGCTCTGTGGTAAAATTTAAAAATATGGTTGAAATAAAGAGGGGTACATGTATGTTATTAGATGTCTCAGTGAGAGGACATGACCTGTGTCTAATGAACATATATATATATCAGAAATGTAGGATAAGAAATGCCTTTTTGCTGTAATTTAAGGCCTTCCTTCCTTTTTTTTTTGGCCCAGTGTATAGTCGTGGTGGTGATTTTAACACGATTACTTGCCCTAAGGGAAGGTAGAAGTGGCACTCTTGGATAGGATAGTATTTATTGTAGGTAGCATGCTTAACCCTTTGAGTGCCAGAGGGGTACAGAACGCATTGCTTTGCAATGCGTTCTGTACCCCTCTGGCACTAAAAGGGTTAAGGATGCTGGCTTGGAGGGTTTCATAATAAGTATTTTTTCACACTGAATTTGTTTACTATAACTGTAGTAGTAGGCACAGAATAGATAGATTTTTTTGAAGGATGCCTCTCTTGTGGCAGTTTCTGTAATGCAGTCAGTAGAGTTGTCTGATCACCTTTCGATATCAGTCTCTTTCAATAACCTTGAGACTCTTCACAGAGGGAAGGGCCTTTGGAGACTCCATATAGAGTCTCCAAAAAAAAATCTCAGTCTAATGGCCAAACTTTATCAAACATTTGTTGGCACTGTCTTTCCATCTCATAGAAGTCTTTAATGAATGCCTGGAATATTGCTTTCTCCTTCTTTCCATGAGACAGTCAGCCCTTATCTTTTTAACAAAAGGGAGTGACTCTCAAGCAATTATTATCTAACACCCTTCCCAGTGCTGATGGGAAAATTCTGGCAAAGGTCTTTTTTCGTTGATTCCAAAATCAGATCAGTTGTTTTCACAGTCTCAGTTCTGTGAGGTGAAAGAGCAGAGCATAATTTTTACCCTATTTAAATTTTGACCACAGTTAAGCCAGCGCATAGACCAGGATGAGCATTCAGGTACTGGTGTAGCAGCAATGTGGAACTCAACTGGAGATAGTACAGGATGGCCCTATAGTAAGCAGAACCTGAAGAATGATGGAGAGGAAAGAATCTCAAAAGTCTAGGTGTAGGAAGGTCTGAGTGATTACATGTAGTCTTAGGGATTCTAAATACTTCTGTTGATCAGCTCAGTTATCCTCTAACAGGTGATATTGGAGAACAGATGAAGTCTCTCAGGAATAGAAGGATTCTGTAGATCAAATCAATTTTGCCCACAGGTAATGCTGGATGATCACGCCTTTCAGATTTTAAGATCAATATAGCAAAATCAAAAGCCTTGCCGACTGGTTTACCTCTAGATCAATTTGCCCGACTAAAGAGCCAGTTTCCTCTTAAGTGGAATACTACCTCAATACAATACTTGGGGATACGTCTCACACCTCACATTTCTCGCTTGTATTCTGCAAATTTTCTCCCACTTCTTACTTCATTGAAAGAAGATCTTACTAAATGGGAACCTCTGTTTATTTCATGGGTGGGGAGTCTTCAAGCGATAAAGATGAACGTCCTCCCCAGAATACTCTATCTATTTCAGACCATCCCTATTAACTTGCCCAGGCCTTTTTTTTTTCCCACTCCCTCAAGTCCTTAATTCTTAAATTTATATGGAAATCTAGTCACCCCCGTGTTAAGTTCGAAGTTCTTACTAGGCCACATTCCTCTGGGGGTCTAGGGCTTCTGAACTTCCTCAAATATCATCAAGCTGTCCTTCTCTCGGCAGTTCCGGATTGGATTCATAATTCTCACCACAAAACATGGTCCCACATAGAAACCTCTTACTTGTCTCTAAAGACCACATCACAGAATTCCTATTGCCACAGGCTAGTAGCTCTTGTTCCTTCACTTCCCATCCATTGATAGCTCCATTGCTCAGATTGGATCATGAATATTCACAAGGTGAATCTCTTTTTTTCTCTACCCTCCCCCTTGTCAAGAATTTTTTATGACTCTCCTACCTCTCATACTTTGGAATCCTCTCAATTTCCTCTTTGGTCTGTTGTTCCAGATCTGTGCTTACAAGATGTGGTACATGGCTGTCACAGTACCTTGTAGCGCCACCACTTCTGGCAATGCTCAAAATGACGCTCTGGCGTCATTTCCACAAACGGTTGGATGCATCAATGCTAGATGCTTCATCTGCAGGCACAAGGCTTCAGGACTCAGTTTTATGTTTTTGAGGCCTGTAGTCTCCTCCTACCTACTTGTTCCCTCTGAGCTGCTCCTCCTATCTACTTCCTGAGGAGGGGTTTAAAGGGCACATTTCGTGCCTCCTCCAAGCCTAAAGAGCAGTGGAGACCCAATCAGTCCTCGGCTAAGCCCAAGACTGCCAAACCTTCTTCGGCATGACTTGTTGAACCCCGGTTCCCAAGATCAGTGCACTTTTACCACTCTGTCTGGACATACTCCGTGGGTTGTTCAAGTCGTGACAGAGGGCTACAGGATTCCCTTTACCTCTCTTCCTTCACCCAGGTTTCGTCTTTCACACACTCCTCAGGCGGAAGACAAGCTTCGGATTTTCACCGGGGAGGTTCAGACCCTTTTGGAGCCAGTTCCCAAACCAGAACAGGGTTTCGGTTTCTATTCCAACCTGTTTGTGTTCAACAAGAAGAACGGTGGATGTCATCCTATCCTGGACCTCAAGAATCTCAATTCCGTCGTAGTCAAGTCTCATTATCATCAGGAGTCTCTATGGACGGTGATTGCCGCCATGTCTCCTGGAGAGTTTTTCGCCTCCCTGGATCGTCAGGATGCGTATCTGCACATTGCCATTCATCCAGAGAGCCGGCAATACCTCTGGTTTGCCTGTGACCAAGGGCACTTTGTTTTCTGCTCTTCCCTTTGGTCTGTCTACTGCTCCACAGGTCTTCAATCAGGTCCTAGGTGCCTTGATATCGCTCTTGCAGAGGACTGGGGTCCGAGTTACTCCTTATATGGACGATCTCCTGCTGAAGGCCTCTTCTCCGGAACTTCTGCATCACCAGGTCCAGGAATGCATTCACGTTCTCTCCCATCATGGGTGGATCTTGAACATGGACAAGTCGGATCTGGTTCCATCTCAGCGTCTCGCTTACCTTGGACTTCTCTTCAACACAGTGAAGGGGATGTTGTTCCTCAAGGACGAGATAGCTCACAAGATCGCACGCAAAGTATCCACTGTCCTAGAGATGGAGCCGGTGCTAGCCAAGAAGTTGACGTCTCTGGTGGGGAAGTTCATTTTGATCATGGAAGCAGGCAGTTCGCCATGGCTCATGTGAGGGAACTTCAACAGTTTGTGATCCAGGCCTGCAAGGGTCAGACGGATCTCTTGAAGATATTAGTCTCTCTCCCCCTACATGTGGAACTGAGTCTGTCATGGTGGCTCGACCTCTCGCATCTCCTGAAAGGCAGGGCCTTCCTGATTCCCTTCTGGACGACTGTAACCACAGATGCCAGTCTGTCAGGATGGGGTGTGGTCTTGGGTCACCTGAATGTCCAGGGCCAGTGGTCTTCAGAGCATAGTCGCCTTCCCATCAACGTATTGGACCTTCGAGCAATCTTCCATGCTCTCCGGTATTGGACGGTCCAGTTGGAGAGCTGACCTGTTCGAGGCCAATCAGACAACACCACGGCCATAGCTTACATCAACAAGCAAGGGGGCACAAGAAGTTTTGCAGATTGGTTGGAGGTCAAGGCTATTTTGGCCTGGGTAGAAGTTAATGTTCCTGCTATTTCCGCAGTTCACATTCCAGGCGTGGACAACATCCTGGCAGACTTCTTAAGTTGACACACCATCGACAGCGGTGAATGGGAACTGAATCAGGAGGTGTTCCATCTCATTATCCAGAAGTGGGGTCTTCCTCAGATCGATCTGATAGTGACAAGATACAACAGGAAGGTTCCGCTGTTCTGCTCCTGTTGGAACGACCCTCAGACTCTAGCAGTGGATGCTATGTCCAGTCCATGGAGTTTTCGTCTGGCATACATATTTTCACCTCTTCCCATGTTGCACAGGGTATTGAGGAAGCTTCGTCTGGAGCGATCTCCAGTCATTCTGATTGCTCCATACTGGTATCACCAGTCTTGGTTTCTGGAGCTTCTGGATCTATCGGTGTCTGAACCGTTTAGACTTCCCCACCGTCCGGATCTTCTTCTATAGGGATACCTGTGGAGGAAAGACGTTGAACGTTTGGGTTTGACAGCTTGAAGGTTGAATCCTCAAATTTGAAGAAGAAGGGCTTTTCTTCTGAGGTCGTTGCTATTATGCTTCATGCTTGGAAGCCTGTTTCTTCTAAGGCATACTATTGGGTTTGGTCTACCTTTCTCTCTTGGTGTGCTGATAGGGATCTTTCCCGTGACTTTGATCTACCTACGGCCCTGTCTTTTTTTTTGCAGGATGGGTTGATAAGGTTCTCAGTTTGAGTTCCTTGAAGGTTCAGACTTCTGCACTCTCTGTTTTCTTTCAGAGACGTCTTGTCATTATCCCTGATGTCAAGGTTTTCTTCCAGTGTGTTGCTCATGCTCGTCCTGCTTTTAAGAGTCCCACTTCTCAGTGGGATCTCAATTTGGTCTTAGGTGTTCTCCAGCATCCACCTTTTGAGTCCTTGGCTACCATTCCTTTACGTATCCTGACTTGGAAGATGGCTTTTCTCCTGGCGATTGTGTCTGTTCGCCGTGTCGCAGAGTTACATGCTTTTTTCCTGTAAACCCCTCTTCTTGGTTTTTCATAAGGACAAGGCGGTTCTTCGCACTTCTCAGGAATGTCTCCCGAAGGTGGTTTCTGAGCTCCACATTAACCAGGAAATAGTGGTGCCTAATTTTTGTCGTGACCCTACATCTGACAATGAAAGCAATCTTCACTTGTTGGATGTTGCGCACTGCCTTAAGTTTTATGTGCATCGTACTGAGTCCATCTGCCAGTCTGAAGCGTCGTTCGTCATTCCTGAGGGTTCTAGGGCTGGTAAGCCAGCTTCTAAGGTTACCATTGCTTCCTGAATTAAGTCCACCATTCGTAAGGCTTACAAATTGAGGAAGAAGCCTGTGCCCTTTTGAGTTACGGCTCATTCTACCAGGTCTATTGGACCCTCTTGGGCTTACAAGAATCAGGCCTCGACTGTTCAGTTGTACAAGGCGGCTGCTTGGTCGTCAGTGCACACCTTTTCCAAATACTACAGTTTTGGCAGGAAATCCTAGAGGCTGTATTGTCTGTCTAGGGTCCTTCTAGGTACCTTTAGTACTCCTTAACTGTTGAGCCCTGTTGGCTCTAGTTCATTGTGCTGTGTTACAGTTTCTGGTGTGTTTACACAAAGTTTTCGTGTCCGTTGATACTTTATTTTTAGAGGGCTGTGTATGATCTGTTTAGCTCATATATGCTGTGGTGACTTTGGTGGCACTGTGACTGGTCCTTGCCTTACTTCCCACCTCAGGGAACTCAATGATTGGACATCCCAAACTTACCAGTAACCTATATTGGACGACAGAGAAAATAGGATTTAGTCTTACCTGTTAAATCATTTTCTCTTAGTCCATATAGGTTACTGGTCTCCCAAGGAACCATGCTTGGCTCTCCTGTGGCAGAACGTGGGACTCCTTTCGGGTTCACGTTCAAAGGAGCCTTCTTTTCCCTTTGGCTATCTCGTCAATATTTAGCGTCATCAATCTAACTGGAGAGTATTGGCTACTGCAGGCTGAGAGGGAAGGTAGGCTCCACCCAGCACTTCTTATTCAAGAAAGTTTCCTGTCTTACTTAAAGGGGCAGGTCCCCTACCCAAAGTTACCAGTAACCTATATGGACTAAGAGAAAAGGATTTAACAGGTAAGACTAAAATCCTATTTTTTAGTTCTCCCCTGTAGTGCACTTGGTCTCCCCATAATTCTGCTACTTTTCTTCTGAACATACTGTGTGGTAATTACTACTACATCAATGTTATAACTTATCATCATTATTATTTAGAACACATGGTTTTGTTCTTGATGTGCAATTAGCTCTGATTGGGTCCAGTTGGCTAGTATCCATGACTCTGCCTCTATAAAAATTCACTTCTCAAGCAGGCCATCTGCTTGCAGGGCCTCTCAAGTCAGGGCTTTTTAAGTCTGCTGTAGAGTTTTTTCCTGAGCTTGCACTGAGGACACACCTGACTATATCTGATACAGGACAATTTCAATTTTCAACAGAACCACAGCCTGGAAAGCCTGTCTGAAGATAAAGAACCAACTCTGGAGTTTTGGGATCACTGTTTCTAAGCACTTCATTTCATCTGCTAGGGATTTTAGCTGATCTTCAACCCCAAGCACAGGACAAAGTGGGAAGAATCAACTTTTAACCATTCATCCACTCCAGGAATTTAACTCTTTCATTGACATCTCATCAGTGTTGTCCTCACCTTTTAATCAAATCTGGCTGCAACTGAATCTATGGATCGCCTGGTCTGGTCTGGAAGGAAAAACTGTACCACAGTTCATCTAGACAGCTGAAGCTATCTGCTTGCAAGTCACTGATCACTCACATCTCCAACCTCTCACCCATTTAACATATATTGTCACTAAACAATACATCTATTAATTTTCTTATTATTGTTTCTGCCACCTCAGATGTGTAAAATATCATAAGCATTCAGCCCTCCCACCTGCTCATCAATCTCTATCTACATCCCTCTCCAATGATTTGTTCTCATGAGCTGTTCTGTTACCTCAGCACTTTATATCCATCCACCAAGAAACAGCGCACACCTTCTCACACATGCAAATCCTCCTCTCAGTTGCTTTTCCTGAATGCAACTCTTCTCATGGCTGCAGGTGCCATCTCTCCCAAACCCTGTTCCCACCTACATTCCCACCTGTGTCTGTCCTAGATTTCGGCCTACCCGCACCTCTTGGGGGCAAACCCTAGAAATCTGTTAGCTATTCCCTGCCTCCCCCCATCACTTCCACCCTTCTCCTATGCATTATGGAATGCTCACTCTCTACTAAACAAATTCTACACTACCCACGACCTATTCTTCTCTAAGTCTCTAAACCTATTCGCTATAACTGAAACCTGGCTCTCACATTCTGACTCATCTGCCAAAGCTGCTCTTTCCTATGGTGACTTATCTTTCTCTCACACTCCTCCTCCTGATGTCAAGGGTGGGGGTGTGGGACTTCTTCTCTCTCAGCTCTGCCGCTCCAGGCCTCTGTCCCTTCCTCCATCACTCTCCTTTACCTCTTTTGAACTGGACACAGTCCAGCTCTTCTTCCTGTCCCTCTCCTGGTAGCTGTGATTTACAGGCCACCAAGCAACCCTTCCTCCTTTCTCTCTGAATTTGAAACTTGGATCTCTCTCTTTCTGTCCTCAGACACTCCCACATTACTCCTTGGAGACTTCAACTTGCACACTGATGATGCATCCTCATCTAGTGCCTCCCGATTTCTCTCTCTGAACTTGTCCTTTGGCCTTCAACAGTGGACTGCTGCCAGCACTCACAAGGATGGTCACTGGCTAGATCTAGTACTCACTAGAAGCTGTTCAGTCTCGGACTTCACAATTTCCCCATTTCCACTCTCTGATTATCATCTTATCTCTTTAACTCTATCTCACACACCTTCCCCTGCCCTCCCTAAATCACTCTTCCTAACCAGGAACCTACACTCAGTCAAACTACCAGACCTGGCATCGACTGTGCAGACTTCCCTCTCTTCTCTCTGCCCTACTGCTACTACTACTAACATAGACACTCTGGTTCACGAATATAACACCTCATTAATGTCCTCCTTGGACCTGCATGCTCCCCTCCAACGTTGACACTCCCGTCCCAGGAATCCCAGACACTGGCTAAATTCAACAACCCGCATGCTACTCACATGTTGTTGAGCTGCAGAATGTCTCTGGCGAAAGTCTCATTCTGTTGCCATTCTTCCACCATTATAAATTAATGCTATCCTGTTTTAACACAGCTCTCACCCAGACTAAACAGAAATACTTCTATGACATCATCACTACCCACAAATCTAACCCCCGTGTCCTCTTTAAAATCTTTCTCTTCTCAAACCCCCAACCTTGAACTGCTCCTCCTTCTCCAACACTCCACAGGACTTTGCTGACTTTTTCAAAAATAAGGTACAGTCCAACCAACAAACGATACCCTCTACATCTTCTCCTCATATGCCTCTGATTCCTAGTCAACCCCGAGCAACCCTCAGCTCATTCTCCCCTACAACAGAGGACGAGGTATTGTATCTCTTTTACTGTCCTCCTCTTGACCCACTACCTGACCCTCGGATCCCATGCCCTCTCACCTTGTTAAGCCTCTTGCAACTACTCTTGCTCACAGCCTTACTAATATCTTTAACTCCTCTCTCTACCAGAACTCTTCCATTCTCATTCAAACATGCAGTAATCAGACCTATACTCAAAAAACCCTCACTCGACCCCACCTGCCTTTCAAATTACCGTCCGGTTTCACTCCTCCCCTTTGCATCTAAGATCTTGGAACGCCTTGTATTCTCCCGCTTAATCTCTTTTCTCAATACAAACTCTCTTCTTGACCCTTTACAGACAGGTTTCCGTTCCAACTATTCCACTGAGGCAGCCCTAACAAAAATTGCAAATGACCTACACACAGCAAGGGACAAAGGACACTTTAGTATACTAATCCTGCTAGATCTGCTGCTTTTGACACTGTTGACCATGCACTCCTACTGGGCACACTGCACACCCTTGGCATCTGTGACACACCTCTAGAATGGATTTCCTCCTATCTCTCTAAACGTACTTTCAGTGTTTCTTTTGCTAACACTTTCTCATATCCCCTCGACCTCTCAGTAGGTGTACCTCAGGGATCAGTCCTGGGACCACTTCTTTTTTCACTCTACACCCTCTCACTTGGTGACTTCATCTCATCTCTTGGATTTAATTACCATCTGTATGCAGCTGACACACTAATCTATATCTCTCTCCCTGACCTCACTCCAGCTGTGCAGTCTCAAGTCACTCAATGTCTCTCAGCCATTTCATCATGGATGGCCCACTGCCACCTTAAACTTAATATGGTTAAGATAGAGCTGGGGGTGTTCCCTCCTAAAACCCATCCACCAACCCCTTCTCCATCACAACAGAAAACTCTTCCATATACTCAGTATCCAAAGCACGCTGCCTTGGGGTCATACTTGATTCTAAATTAACTTTCTCCCCCCATATCCAAGCTGTCACTAGAACATGTCGCTTCTTCCTAAAAAATATTGCAAACATCAACGACTAAAACACTATCTCAGGCATTCATTCTCTCTAGACTTGACTACTGCAACATTCTACTCTCCGGTCTTCCTGCTTCTCATCTTTCTCCACTTCAATCTGTTATCAATTCAGCGCAAGAATCACCACATTTGTTCCCAGATACCTTCCATCTCATCTCCTGAAATCCCTCAATTGGCTACCTATAAAGTATCGTATTTCTTACAAGATTCTCCTCCTCTCCTGTAAGTCTCTCTGCTCCTCAGCACCCTCTTACATTTCTGCTCTTATCTCCCGCTACACCCCTTCCCGCCCCCTACGGTCTTCTCAAGGGTTCTTCCTGTCCTCTCCCTACACAACTCGAGCCACCTCTCGACTGCAAGCTTTCTCACTGGCTGCTCCTCGACTCTGGAATGCCCTCCCCATCACCATTCCCCAATCATCCACAATCATTATTTTCACGTATCTTCTCAAAACCCACCTGCTCAGGGAGGCATCTCAATAGCAATGTCCTCCTCTTGCATACTGACAGTCACAGCAGAATCATTTTGCACTTCTTTCACCACACTTTGTACCTGCATTTATAATCCTCCTCCCATTGTCTCTGTTTGTCATTATGAATTCAGCTTAGATAGTAAGCTCCTTGGGGCAGGGCCCCTTTCCCAATCTAGGATTTCCTTGCTGCACTTTCCCCCACGAATAATGTAATGATTGCACATAAGCTTAATGCCCTTAACCCTGTACTGTATTTTTGTATTATACTATTTCAACTTTTGTTAAGTGCTGTGTGCATGTATGGCGCTATATAAATAAAGATACATCCATCCATACATCATTGAACGTGAAAAGGAGTAATAACAAAAAAAAACTGTCTTTAATAGAATCACATCATATTGATATTCACATTGTTCCCTTTAGTTGAGGAAAATCATCTGGATATATTCTGATTGGTGACCACAGTTTTGTTAATTTAATCCTTTGAGTGCCAAAGGGGTATCCAATGCATTGCCTCACAATGTGTTACATACCATTCTGGCACTCACCAAGGGTGGAAGGGGAACTGTATGTTATTTATAAATGGCTGTTAACTACAATGTGACTTACCTAGGAAGGTGTCTTTTATATTGCAGTCACAGATGTCTTTTTAGGTTTTGCATTATGTCTGCAGTTTCTTGTGTATAATGATCTCTGTTAAAGTCTGCCTCCAGGTCACACCTCCTCACAGGAAAAATAGTCTTCAGTAGACCTGAATGGATCATAAAGTATGCAAATAATAAGAATGTAATCAAACAGTTTGCAGTGGGCTTCAAGAGTGATCACAAGCAACTAAAACATTGACTGCTGTTTTAACCACATCTACCTTAGTAAGCCATTTTTTAAACAAATTAAGAGCCACGTATAATTCCCCTTTAAGCAGTTATTACATACTGATGAGAGCACAATAATTACCACAACATACATATTACAACCTTTATGAGTATCATTTTTTCACTTATCAAACACAGATTGACATCTCAGATGCCCCTAGGCAAGGCACATTATGAGGTTTTAGCTCCACCATAGATCTCAACATCCTGGGCTGGTCTGATTTAAGAGCTACTAGGCCATGCTCTCCCCCGCATTAACCCTTGGAGAGCTAAAGGTCAGCCTAATGCTTTTGCACACACTATGCAGTCAAAGGGTTATACCTGAATGCTTTTAGGTGTTGTTGGTTTCTAATTTTACTGATCCCAGTGTATGAAGATTGGTTTCCCATCTCCTTGCTAGTCATACATGTGCTGAGCTGAGGACACACTATTTATCAGAGACAGCTTAAAGCTGTCTCTGTATAAGATATGGACAGGGGATATGAACATGGAAGCACTAAGAACCCTTTTGGTGTAGCCATTTGTCACAGTATGCTGCTGGTCAGGAAGGGGTGCTGACCACAACAGTAAACTACATGAACAAAAATGGAACCCAGAGAGCAAGAAAACCAGCACACACACAATTAAAGGATAAATCAATGTATTATACAATGCATACATGAAACATGAAATAACAGTATTATACATATGCTTACATGGAACATGAAATAAAAATGCATAACAAAACATTAATGAAACATTAATGAAACAAAAGAGCAAGGCGTTTAAGCAATAAAGAACAAGACCTCTGGACAAGTCTGGACAATAGGGAAAAAGGTCTCTGAGTAACTGGGAACAGGACCTCTGGGCAACGGAGAACACTCAGCTCTGAAACACAGGAGTAACAGTCTCTGGAATACAAGGGGTGCAACCGCCTGCACAGAAGCTCGGGGTACAACAGTCTCTGGAACTCAGGAGGAACAGTCTGTGGAATACAAGGGTTGCAACCACCTGCACAGAAGCTCAGGGTACAACAGTCTCTGGAACACAAAAGAAACAGTCTCTGGAATACAAGGGGTGCAATAGTGTCTGGAACGCAGGAGAAATAGCAGACTCTGGAACTCAGGGATGCAACAGCCTGCACTGGAACTCAAGGGTGCAATGACCTGCACAGGAACTGAGATCAACTAGCTCCAGAAACTCAAGGCCCAGGCCCATAAGAAAAGAGACAGCCCTGAGACTAATCTTAACTGATCAGTATAACCTGGCCCAAAGCAAGGGGAGAGACTGAACTAAATAGGGAGGTGATTGCTAGGTAAGGACAGCTGGGAACAGAATCAGGTCTCTTTAGTCTGAGTGCAGTAAGCTACAACAGCACCATAGAAAAGTAGTGGCACTGCTAGGTACAGCACCAGACTGAGGAGTGAACAGAACCCTGACACCATTTGACTACCAGAGTTCTATGCAATGCAAACAGTTTCCCAACCCTAGACACTCAAAGGGGGAGGGGGGTTAAGGGAGCTGTAACTTAATTCTTGTTCCTTAAACCATGATCTACATGAATTAACATGCCGGTGGAAAGCTTCTAGCAGTCCATGCTACTTTATCTATCTATCTATCTATCTATCTATCTATCTATCTATGACAACATGCTTATTCATTAAAATCCTTTTTACTAGAGTTAACCAAGGGTGAGAATTTAACATTACCTGCTACACAATCAGAGGAATTGTCAGACTACTGCTCTGAGAGTTTGTCAGGATGTCATTGAACTCAGTACGGCTGGAGCTATGATTCTTAGCTTCAGCTCTGGAAACTTGGTGGTTTTCTTGTATGGTACCTGCTTAAAATGAACCTGTCATACCTAATACAATGTGTTCATTTCACTGCTGATGATACAGAAACCCGAGTAGTCATGAGTTGTTCTATTTTTCTACAATATATTAAGCCAGATCATGTAAATATCACCCTTGTGATGGAGCAGACATTTTGGGCTGGACATCCTCTCTTGCCACACCCAGATTGTGTGATAAAGAGGTGATACAGTGGAGATGGCTTCTCCAGTTTATCACTTCTCCAGTACCTATGTTATTCTATGAAGCCTATTCACTAAGATCTCCAAAGTTGAAGAAAACTTAGTGCACAGGCTCCACAGAATAACGTAGGAATTGGAGAAGTGATAAACTGGAGACGTCATCTCCATTTTATCACCACTTTATCACCTCTTTATCAGCACTTAGTGAATCTCTTGACAGGTTTGGGCAGCACAGAATGTGCAACACCCTGAAACTTCACTGCTAGGATGGAGGAGGCCACTGACTTGCAGGAAAAGTATTAAATGTTGCATGTCAGAAGGTGTTTTCTCCCTTGAAACCCCCTTGTTAAAATACACTAGCTTAATAATAATTTGAAAAGCTATATACCATTTGTCTGTCTCTCACAGAAATACAAGCTTGTGTACAGATGTAGTAGTACTTATTGTCCATGATATTCCCTTCTTTTCTGTAAACAAAGATTCCGTGCAAGTCAGTGGATGTTGATCCTCATTTCAAGTTTACTTAACTCAAAAAGATGGCAGTTAAGGGCCACTCTATCTGAGTATTAAAATAACTTACAATATAGCCCTTGCAGTGCTATAAGTAAGGTGTGTCATTATATTACACTTCATGGCTGTGCCTAGGTCATTGCAATGAATTGTGGGTGAGAATGATATTGGGCTGATCTAGGAAGTATAGGAGAGGAATGGTTGGATTTAAAGAAATTCAGAAGCTCATAGCAGTGACTCAGCAAGAAACATGATATGTATAAGGCAGGTCACAGATATGAAGGTATGATGCCAGATTCCAGAAAGGGTGTGAATCATTAACACTATACTTATATATCCTCTTAACCCCTTAAGAACCAGCCACGCATGCATGTTGCAATCACTTAAGAACCACGGACCATTTTTTTTTTTTTGTGACGTATCCGATTCCACACTCCCCGAACAGCGTGCAGCCGTGCGGGGAGCCCGGAATTCCATGACCGTCATGGGTCCTTAAGGGGTTAATATACACATTTCAAAGAAAAACAAACAACACAAGTATATGCCAAAAGTAATGCTCTTTTTAAAGCGGAACTACTATGTCACAAAATGTTTATCTTAACTAAGTCCCCTTCTGGCGACTAGCTGCTTATTACCTGATTTAATAGATATATGCTTTATTCCCCAGCTGTCAGTAGCACGGAGATCTTGCCAGAATGACGTCTGCGCATCTGCGCTGTCAGTCCCAGCCGAGGTGTGCTAGGAGCCGGCCGGCTCCGGCTGGGGCTGACAGCGCAGGCGCGCGGATGTCATTCTGGCAAGATGTCCGTGCTCCGTGCTACTGACAGTTGGGGAATAAAGCATATATCTATTAAATCAGGTAATAATTCTGGCGACTAGTGCTACTAAGCAGCTAGTTGCCAGAAGGGGACTTAGTTAAGCTAAACATTTTGTGACATGGTAGTTCCGCTTTAATAATATAAAGATTAATCTGCACAACATGTTCTCTTTAAACCAAGAGGCAGCCACACAACTGTCCCAGATGTGCTCCTGTACTGTACCATATAAAACATGGACAGTGCAAGGTTTAATCAGATGTTAAATTATCATCTCTGTGAAGTATCAGCATGATTAAAATAAGCTGATATCTATTTGTAGAGATTGTTCTTTTTCTGTTCATGCTGAACAAACACAATTCACTGTAAAAGGTATGGCTTATGTAAAAGACTTTGTGCTGATCCCAGCATATTGGACTCTGCAGAGAAACTTCACTTTACCATTGTACAGAAACCTGAGAACATCATTATCAACTGGAATGATGAATACATTATTAATGCAGTTTACCCCAAGATAAACGTAACATTGAAACCCACCGATTATAATGACTTATTATATAAAACTTTGTATGTTAAAGGGATAGTAATACTTAAAATGTAAAAAAATATGTTGTAGGGTTTATCCCCCTGAGTAAAACCAGAGTACTCCCACTGCTGAAAGGTGTTTCATTCAAAAGTTATTCATTTTCAAAGTTGAATTTTTTAGGTGCAATATCACAGTGGCCTGAAATTGTACAGTGGCGCTGTTGCTACACGATCCTATGGACAGCTCTGGTCCCGGGACCATAAATCTCCATAGGATGGTGTAGCAACAGCTCCACTGTACAATTTCAGGCCACTGTGATATTGCACCTAAAAAAATCAGCTTTGAAAATTAATAACTTTTGAATGAAACACCTTTCAGCAGTGGGAGTACTCTTGTTTTACTCAGGGGGATAAACCCTACAACATATTTTTTTTTACATTTTAAGTATTACTATCCCTTTAAATTATACAAACTATACAAATATTAGAAACCAACAAAAAAGAAATATGACAGGACTGTATTCCAAAATCCTCAGTGATAAGTTATTTAGTTTATGTTATCCAGTTACATCTTCTTATAGGCTTTATTGCACCCTGGGAAAATCAGATGAATTTAGACATGGTATATCTGGTCACACCAAATATTGATTTGATTTAGATTTTTCTTCTGGTCACTCACTATGCATTTTGCTAATTGATAAAAATAAACTATTAACATGTATATTTTTTAAAGAATTCTTACTTTACAGCATTTTTCACACCTGCATACGACTTTTGCACAGTACTGTAGGTAAAAGACCAGTAGGCTTAGAGTCACATGTAGGAATGCCTGCAGTTTGGGAATAATCTCCCCAAACTTACTGAAATAACAAGTGAGGATGTGGATTTAGTGGGGATTACTGAGACCTTGTACAATGAACAAAATTACTAGGATGTAGTAATACCAGGGTACTTTCTATTTAATGGGGATCTTTCACCCTTTTACAAGTTTGCCAAACAAGCTTTTTTTAAAATAAATAAATAAATAAATAAATAAATAAATAAATAAAATGTATACACTTTTCATTATCTATGATATATGACAAAACTATTTAGGCAAACTTTTAAAGGGGTGAAATATCCCCTTTAACCCCTTAATGACCGGGGAATCCAGAAGCGGAAGTGACTTGACGACCATGGAGCAATTTTTTTTTATTGCTCCGTGGGTTCCGGACTCCCCGAACGGCGTGCAGCCGCGGGGGGAGCCCGGAACTTGATGACGGTCATAGTACGTCATCGGTCGTTAAGTCAAATCGACCCTTGACGTACTATGACTGTCAAGGGTCGTTAAGGGGTTAAAGAGGAACTTTTTCCCCAACAAGACTGGGTTTGTATCCTTTGCTCTCTATGAACTGTATTGCGTTGTGTGTGTTTTTTTTCTATTAAAAATGCTGAGTACTCTCATAAAACAAAAAATAACATTTGTACGTCATGATGTAACGAGCAGTAAAAGATGCACCGCACAGAGCAGAAGCTGTACCTTAAGGTACATTTGTCACTCCCACAGGGCTTGTTGATCACTCCTGCATCCAGCCCTTCTTATCCATGTGACCTGACTCACTCGGACTAATGCTCGTTCAGGTCATGTTGGTATAGTGCCAGCGCATGCATTTAACGAGCTTGTACTATATAAATAAGCAACCTGCTTTCTATTCAAAAACAGAGCTTCAGGAAAGCGGGCTGATCAGACTGAGTGGCAAGTATAGCTGTCTCATCTCACTCTCATGCATTTTCACGTCAATATCAATCCGCAGCATAGTAAACAAAGAACTCTTTGAGTGCGTGACCTGAGTGCTTAATAATGCGTTCAGTAGCCCTTCGGCACTCAAAATGAATAATTGCAATGTGACTGATATATGTTGATCAATCATAAACAAAAACATATTTATGTACATATACATAGAATTTTAATGGTGTATACCTTTGTGTTTATATAGTTGTATATAGGTCATTTTTCTGTTGTGAAAATGTGTTTGTTATATGTTATTGATATATAAACACATGTTCACAAGAAAATAAGAATCTATATACCAATAGATACACACCAATTATATGTATATGTACATAAATATGTTTTTGTTTATGATTGATCAACATATATCAGTCACATTGCATTTATCCCTTTGAGTGCTGAAGGGTTATTGAACGCATTGTAGAGCACTCAGGCCACATACTCAAAGGGTTAAGAAGTTGTTTACTATGTTGTTTCAAATACAACTTCGTTCATGGACTACATATAGTGCGGTGATTAAAAATTAAACAATATTATGGTGTAATTTAACCCTTTGCGCAAAAAACAGCATATAATGCATTGCTTGATGAACTGTAAACGTAACCACTAGCACTCAAATGGTTACTTTCAGTTGACCCTTATATATGAATATTTGGTTGGAATAATACATTATATGGTGATACAATTATTAAAAATTACTTATAAGTGTAATGTTATCACATGCAGGCACTTTGCTTCTCCAAATCCTACCTCTGCACCTCTTGGTGTAGGATGTAGTGTGCAAGCCTGGAGAGGAGAGGTGCGTCATCATTGTTAAATTGCATGCGCGCCTTACACTCTCAAATGCCAGAAAAACACTTTAGGAGGAGTATGGGCTTTCTCTTTCTTGATGATTGACATACACACACAGGCAGAGGTGCTGCATGCGCAGTCATTCATCTTCGACAAGATGACAGTACCCTCAATCATCGTGTCACTTCCACAAAAGGTACATTTCACTCGAATACATAAACTTCAGTAATGTTTAACATATGTTTCCTTGATCACAGTGAGGATATCTAATGGCCTAACTTCAGACAGTTTGACTTTAAAAAGGATAGAGAATGTAGAGAAAGATGAATGGTTGCCATTGATGTGAAAAACATCTTAAAGTTTAACCTGATATAAGGTAAGGATCAAAACAAAGAGACAGATTGAATAACTTTAGAATATGGAAATAAGATGGTTGCTCTCATAGGTGTGATCTATAAACTTCCTGGGCAAATACAGGAGTTATATCAACTGCTGATAAATAACCAATATGACAGCGAAGGGTGATGTTAGTATTATGGAGACTTTAATCTTCCTAATGTGGACTGGAAAAAACAAGCAGCAGATTCAGGCAGTAGTAGAGATAGCCTAAACTCTTTACATGGATTATCACTTAGTCAATTAGCAGAAGAGGCAACTAGGGAGGAAGCCATACAAGATCTATTATTAGAAACTTGGTTTAAAATGTAACTGCAGGAGTGTTTGGGCTCCAGTGATCATCAATCAGTATGGTTTAATATATGGATAACTTGTCCCACACTAAAACAAAAGTTCCAGATTTTAGAAAGGGCTGATTTTTCTAAAATGGAAACATATTTGGGTCAGTCTTTGTTACATCGGTGCTCTGTCTCTTACCTCCTCCTGGTTCCCGATCCGGTGGTTGGCTCGCACATGCGCAGATGCCAGTCCCAGCTACTTCCGGGTTTTGCAACGTCGGCCGTCGTGACGTCAAATGCTCAGGGCACTATAAAAGAAGCTGTTGCGCTCACCTCCATGCTCACTCGTTGGGTCTTTCCCAGTTTGTTTGCGCCTCAGTTCTTGCTCTCTAGTTTAGTCCTTCTTGCCCTTACCGGTTTTGACCTCAGCCTGTCCTCTGGATTTTCCCCTTGCTCTCTGCCTGCCCCTGATTCTCAGGTCTGTTTCCACGGATTCACTTCTTATTCCACCTGCCCTTGACATCTGGACCGCCCCCGGTCTCCGCATTTTGTCTGATCCTTGTCGGTATTTCGCTTTGTTTTAGGTCTTCTCGTGGGTCCTTTGCGCGGGTTCTCCTCTTCTTCCTTACATATTTTTTTAGCTGTTTACTATTCTCTGTGCTACACTCTGCCCAGAAAAAGTATTCAAATAGCTTACAGTCTTGAACAGTTTGGAGATCTTTTGATGGAGTCCAGGGAAATGGGATTCTCTGAAAGATATTTTATTAAAGGCAACCGAGCACTGCAATAGACTAGTCAGTAAGGATAAAAGAAAAAAGAAACTACTATGGCACTCCACATGCCACAAATATAGTAAAGGGAAAAAAGTGGCATTTTGGAAATATAAGCAGACTCAGAAGGAGGAAGTCAGGTATTTGTACAAGGCTAGGCTGAAGGAGGCTAAATGCATTACTGGATGTGCCAAAGCACACAGAGGATAAAAATGGGGGACAAAACATTTTTAGATATATATAAGTGAAACGATAAAAATGAAACAAGGAGTAGCTAGACTGAAGACAAAAGATTGAAGATTTATAAATGAGGATAAAGGTGTAGATGACTGCCTCAATGAATAGATCTGTTCAGTTTTTACAGATGAACGTGGATGGAAGGGACCTCTGTAAGATATCTGAAGCATGAATGTTTACAGAGGAAGTGCCACTTCAACTCAGTAAGGTAAAAAGGATAAATCAATGGTATACACCAAAGTTATTAAAGGAGTTTAGCAGTATTCTGGTAAAACCTTGAACAGAATTATCAAATCAGTCACTAATGACAGGAGTAGCTCCAGAATACTGGAAGTTAGCAAATGTAGTACTGATTCACAAAAAGGTAGGAAGGAAGAGTCTGGCAACTACAGATCAGTAAGTCTGTAGTGGGAAAATTAATGGAAACCGTGTTAAAGGAAAGAATTGTTATTTCTTTGAAATTACATGGCTTGTAAGATCTTGAACAGCATGGGGTTACTGCTAGAAGAGCTTGTCAAACTAATGTCATATATATATTTTTTGGCCAACCAAGATAATAGACAGGGGTAGTAATATAAAGCTAATCCAGATTTCAGTAAGGCATTTGACATGGTCCCTCATAGGAGACTCTTTAATAAATTGCAGTGTTATGGGTTTGGATGTAAAAATATTTGAATGGATAAGGCAATGGAGACAGGAGACAGAGAGATATAGGTAATGGAGAATATTCAGAGGAAAGTAGTATTACTAGTGGTCTATCTCAGGAATCTGTACTGGGGATCATTATTTTTAATATTTTTATTAGTGATATTACAAAAGGTCTTCAATGTAAGGTAGGCCTTTTTGAAGATGATACAAAGGTCTGCAAAAATGTAGTCATTCCTGGGGGGAAGAAGTTAAATAGCAAATGACTAAGTAAATTAGAAGAATGGATGAGTGGCAGCTGCAGTTTAATGTTGATATATATATAAAATAATACACTTGGAATTTAGTATTAAGGTTATTGTGCTGTTAGTGACAAGAGAGGAAAGGGAAATGGGAGTAAATATTTCTGATACTGAGCAGTCAACGTAACAAAGCAGTGGGGAATGCAAGTAGGGTGCTGGGTTGTATGGCTAGAAAGTGGGAGGTGGCTATGCCACTCTACAGATCTCTGGTTAAACCTTACCTAGAGTGCAGTGTACAGTACTAGAGTCCACATCTCCAGAATTATATAGATATTCTGGTGAGTGTTGAGAGAAAGGCTAATACATGGTGAATGGTCACAGGATAAAAGTTATCGAGAAAGACTGTAAGAATCTGGTCCAGAAAGTCCTGATCTGCTCTTATCTGGACACACCCACTTCATTTCCTCCAGTTTTGGCATTGTCTGTCTTCCAGTCTTTTTCCAGAAACCACCCTCTGAGGCCTAGATCAAGCATCCTTACAGACACTTCAGCGCACCTGTATAATAGGATTTTAGTCTTACCTGTTAAATCCTTTTCACTTAGTCCATACAGGTCACTGGTACTCTGGGAGGCGTAAGTCCCCTTTAATAGGCAGGAACAACTATGCAAATGATTTGCAAGGGGCGGAGCCTCCCCTCTTACTTAAGCCACCTTCTGGCCAGAGCCACTTAGATTGATTTGAGACCCTAACACTGACCTCAGGTAAGCAAAAAGAAAGACTCCTGTGAGCATGCCCGAACGGTCTCCCACTGAATGCCACAGGAGAGCCAAGACTGGTCCCTTGACAGGGTGGGAGACCAGTGACCTGTATGGACTAAGTGAAAAGGATTTAACAGGTAAGACTAAAATCCTATTTTCACTGTCGTCCAATACAGGTCACTGGTACTCTGGGATGTACAAACATTGAGCTGACCCACAGGTGGGAAGTAAGGCAAGGACCAGGCGCAAGGCCCAAGTCACTAGAACTGCTATGACCCAGTTAATAACATAGCCCAAACTGTAAGTGTCAACGGACACCAACCAAGGGAAACAATCCCTGAACTAACACAGCACACGGAACCAGAGCCAACCGGGCTCAATAGTAAGGAAGCACTAAGGAACACAGAGCGGAAGACCTACACAGGCAAGACTGCCTCCAGGACCTTCCTTCCAAAACTGGCATCAGCCGAAGCCAGTACATCAACTCGATAGTGCTTAGAAAAAGTGTGCACAGAGGACCAAGTGGCCGCTCTGCACAGTTGATCAGCAGAAGCCTGATTCTTGCAGGCCCAAGAGGCCCCAATAGATCTGGTGGAATGGGCAGTCACCCGGAAAGGAACATGCTTATTCCTCAACTTATAGGCTTCACGGATGGTAGCTTTAATCCAAGATGCAATAGTAACCTTGGCAGCCGGTCTCCCCGCCCTAGGTCCCTCAGGAATGACGAATAGAGCGTCAGACTTCCTGATAGACTCGGTGCGATGAACATAAAACTTGAGACAACGCACCACATCCAACAAATGGAGATCTCGTTCCTTGTCAGATGAAGGATTAGGGCAGAAAGAGGGAACCACAATCTCCTGATTGATGTGAAACTCGGACACAACCTTGGGTAAGAATTCCTTGGTAGTGCGAAGCACAGCCTTATCCTTGTGGAACACCAGGTAAGGAGGTTTACAAGACAGAGCTTGTAACTCTGCTACCCGGCGAACTGAAACAATAGCCAAAAGGAAGGCCATCTTCCAAGTCAAGAGACGTAATGGAATGGAAGCCAAGGATTCAAACGGTGGTCGCTGGAGAACTCCCAGCACCAAATTGAGGTCCCACTGGGGAGCAGGACTCTTGAAGGCAGGTCGAACATGAGTCACACCTTGGAAGAAAACTTTCACATCAGGAAGGACAGCAATCCTTTCCTGGAAAAACACAGACAAGGCAGAAGTCTGAACTTTGAGGGAACTCAGACTGAGCCCCTTATCCACACCGTCCTGCAAGAAGGCCAGGACCGTGGGAAGATGAAACTCAAGGGATAACTGCTTATCAGTGCACCATGCAACGAAGGTTGACCATATGCGATGATAGATCTTGGAGGACACAGGCTTACGAGCACTGAGCATAGTCGACACCACAGAAGGAGAAAATCCTTTCTTTGCTAGAATCGAGGATTCAACCGCCATGCCATCAAATGGAGAGAGTGAACATCCTCCTTCCACAGATAACCCTGGAGAAGTAGGTCCGGACGGGCAGGGAGCGGGATCGGATCCGACACTGACATGGCCATCAACTCCGGATACCAGGACTGGCGAGGCCAGTTTGGAGCGATCAGGATGACAGGACAACACTCCTGCTTCAACTTCTGGATAACTCTGATCAATAGAGGAAGAGGAGGGAAGATGTAAGCCAGGGAGAAATCCCAAGGGATCGACAAGGCATCCACTGCTAGAGCAAGGGAGTCCCTCAACCGGGAGCAAAACACCGGAACCTTCCTGTTGTGTCTGGTAGCCATCAGGTCCACCACAGGCATCCCCCACCGCAGGGAGAGCATGTGAAACACCTCTGGATGAAGAGCCCATTCTCCGCTGTCGACGGTGTGACGACTGAGGAAGTCTGCCATGACGTTGTCCACGCCTGGAATATGAACTGCAGAGATGACAGGCACGTGATCTTCTGCCCAAGATAAAATATCCTTGACCTCCCACCAGGCGGAACCGCTTCTTGTGCCGCCTTGCCTGTTGATGTAAGCCACCGCCGTGGCGTTGTCGGACTCCACTCTGATCGGAAGACCGGTCAGTTGAGACTCCCAGTGCCTCAGGGCAAGCCGGACAGCTCGAAGTTCCAGAACATTGATGGAGAGAAGGGATTCCTCCAGACCCCATTTCCCCTGAGCACTGAAGCGACCCCAGACTGCACCCCAGCCCCGAAGGCTGGCATCCGTTGTGACTGTGGTCCAACGAGGAACTAGAAAGGATCTCCCTTTCAGGAGATGAGAGAGATCTAACCACCAGTGCAGACTCGACTCGACATGAGGAGGAAGAGAGACGGACAGATGTTGATGATCTGGATGATTCCTGCACGTCTGGATCACAAATCTCTGAAGTTCCCTGGAGTGGGCCATGGCAAATGGTACTGCTTCGATCGTGGAAATGAACTTCCCCACTAAAGACGACAACTTCGGTACCGGAATTTCGTCCATGTCCAGAATCCCAGCTACTCGGACGGCTATCTGGTGAGCCACATCCTCTGGAAGAAACACCATGCATTGGCGAGTGTCGAACAGGAGACCCAGGAACAGAAGCCTCTGAGATGGAATCAAGTCCGACTTGTCCAGATTCAGGATCCAGCCATGACGGTTCAGAGTGTGCATACACTTCTGTAATTGCTGATGGAGAAGCTCCGCTGAGGAGGCTTTCAGTAGGAGATCGTCCATGTAGGGGGTCACTCTGATCCCATCCTAATGAAGCACCGCTATCAAGGAGCCTAACACCCTCTGGAAAACCTGAGGGGCTGAAGTCAGCCCAAAGGGGAGCGCTGCAAACTGAAAGTGTCCCCTGTGGCAGGCAATCCTGAGATACCGCCTGCTCTCTGGATGAATAGGGATGTGAAGATAAGCATCCTGAAGGTCCAAGTAGGCAAGGAACTCCCCTGGAGACATTGCTGCAATCACAGAGCGCAGGGACTCCTGGCGGAAGTGGGAAGTCACATAGGCATTGAGATCTTTGAGATCCAAAATGGGACGAGCCCCTCCGTCCTTTTTGGCTACCACAAACAGGTTGGAATAGAATCCTGAACCTGTGTCCCCCTGAGGAACCGCCTCCAGGACCTCTTTGTCCAAGAGATCCTGAATAGCGTCGTCGAACAGACGCCTTTTTGTGGGTTCCTGAGAAGGACGAGTAAAATGGAACCGAAAAGGAGGAAGGGAGGAGAAAGGGATCCTGTATCCCTCTGACACCACCTGAAGAACCCATGGGTCCGCCACTGACTCCTCCCAAGTCCGGCGAAAGATGCGGAGACGTCCACCTACAGCCGGATGCGGACCCGGGTTCGGCGAGTCATGCCGAAGCAGTCTTGGAGGTCTTGGCCTTGGGGGCAACTTTGGGCTTCCAGGACTGTTTGGGCTTGGAGGAGGAGCGCGTAGTGGGAGGACCCGTTTGGGCCGAGGAGCGTGTCTCAGTCTGAAAGGAACGAAAGGACCGATTGCGTTTGGCTGGAAACTTTTTCTTAAAGACTGAGGGTAGAAGAGTACTTTTACCGCCAGTAGCCTCACTGATCATTTCTTTGAGTTCAGACCCAAAGAGCAAATTCCCCTGAAAGGGCAAGGAAAGCAAGGCTTTCTTAGAGGCTGTATCAGCAGACCAAATTTTCAGCCAAAGGGCGCGTCTAGCCACCACAGAGGAAGTGGAGGCCCTCGTCATCATGCGCACAGCATCAAAAGCAGCGTCAGCAACATAGTTATGAGCTTCAGTGATATTAGCAAGAAGCTGCAACTGTTCAGATACTGGTGCATCCAGGCGAACTGCTTCAGTCAGTCGTTCAGTCCAGGCCGCAATGGCTCTATTAACCCATGCCACAGCGAAGGTTGGACGCATGGCAGTGCCAATGGAGGCAAAAATAGATTTAAGAGAAAGCTCTAGCTTTTTATCCGTCCAATCCTGCAGGGCAGAGGCATCAGAGACAGCCAAGGCGGTAGACTTGGATAGTCTAGAAACAGGAGCATCCACCTTGGGAGGATGAACCCATTTCGCCAGCTCAGCCTCAGGAAAAGGGTATAGTTTAGCAAACTTTTTAGAGACAGAGGAGGATCTATCAGGATTCTTCCATGCCTCAGAGACCAGACGGGCAAGAGTAGGGTTAGTTGGAAAACAAACCACTGGCTTAGATGGCTTTTTCTGAAAAACATCAGTAGGATCATAAGTGGATTCCTGAGTCAGAGGAAGGTTGAGCGTATTCAGAACCGCTCTGATCAGACCCTCAGCCGAAACTTCAGGGTCACACTCATAGGGGTCCCCAATGGATCTGTTAGATTCAATAACAGTACGTTCCTCAGCATCAGAATCTTGCAGAAGAATCAGAAGAATCAGTTACATCAGGAGCCCCCTGTGGCTTAGGCAGGGAGGTCCTGATGGTAGAGGGGGTCTGCCAGACCTGGAGAGCCCCCTGTATCTGAGAGGGAAAGAGTTGAAGCGTGGATCTGAGATCCCTAGTGGCAGCTTTAAACTCCCTCACCCAAGATGGCTCAATAGCGTGGCTGGAAAGCCCAGGGTTGCTATCTTGACCAGTACAATTAGGGCATAGATCCCCCACATTATCGCTAGACAGCCCAATGTGGCAAGAGGAGCAAAACGCCATGGGGGTAGCAGACCCCCCATCCTCCTTAGACTTGGGTCTAGCCCCTAGCTCCAGTGAAATAGACATGCTCACAGCGTCAATATACCCCACTAATAACACTATCACCCAGAAAAAGTGTAAAGGATTAAAGTTTCACCCCAGAAATGTCTAAATTCGGACTTATCTGGCCAGCGAAGGGTTAATCTGTAGAGGAGAGAGAAGGCTCGGTCCCTGCGTAGTGTACTCGCTTAGGAAAAGTTCCACAAAATGGCGGCCGTCATGACAGCCAATCAGAAACGAGCGCGAACCAGGCGCTCATGGGAAATGTAGTTTTCCCATCACAAGTACCCCAAACATTGCCCGAAGCCCCCCTGAACACCCCACATAAATAAAACACATTCCGGATGATAGAGCAGGAGCCTAGCATTAAAATGAGCCCTCTCTGAAGTTGCTGTGACAAGCGGTTCCAGAGATATGTCCCACACTGTGAATTCTCATAGAGAGTAAAGGAGCCCTTGCGTCTGAGCGGGAAAAAGCCGCGCTTAAAGGTGCGGAACACCATTTTTAATAAAGTTTAAGAAAATATTAAAAAGTGCCCAAACAAGCATGAAACACATAAGAAACATAAGTAAATGAATACCCAAAGCTCCAAAACCCAGAGAATACCACAGAAATTGCATAAAACAGTAATAATGCAATAAAAACACCCTATGAGTGCTGGAGTGTATTGAAACTCCCAAATACAAGCCCATCAAAGGGACACTGTGGGGACAAGTGGACCTTCAGCACTCAATGGGTGACTCACCTTTCCTGCAGGACTTCTGTCTTCAGGTGACCATGATGAAGTGGGAAAGAACCAGAGGTAAATTCCCCAGTAGGGAAGCTGCTTAACACAAGCTGTCCCCTCTTCAGGGCATAAGGTCCACAGAAAATCCCTGGAAGCTGCACCAGCCACTTTAAAGAGGGCAATTCACAGCCATGGTCACCCTCCTAATGGTGGTATTCCATATTTGAATAAAAAATAATAAAACACTAAGATGCATAGATGTTCTCTACCTGGTGTGCAAAGCACTCCAGGAACAAATCAATCTAAGTGGCTCTGGCCAGAAGGTGGCTTAAGTAAGAGGGGAGGCTCCGCCCCTTGCAAATCATTTGCATAGTTGTTCCTGTCTATTAAAGGGGACTTACGCCTCCCAGAGTACCAGTGACCTGTATTGGACGACAGTGAAAGTGTCTTACTGATTATTGTTCCAGTGCTGAGATTACTGTTTCCTGTGTATGTCCTTGAATTTGTATCCTGACCATGCTTATTTGCTGCCTTTCCTGACCACTGCTTCACTCCAGACCTAATTCTGTTTGCTGATTTGGATCATGTGGCCTAGTAAGCTCCTAGTCCTGTATTCACCTGTATGAACTTGATTCAGTTTACACTGCTCCCTAGCTTTGCACCCTCGATTTCCTCTCAAGCAACTCTCAGCAGCAGTCTTGAGAGCTAGTTGTATATGCCAAGCAGTGGCCACCTATAATCTAGCTTTATCTGAAAGTGAATTGTAATTTATATTACCTACTTCTAAATACTTAGTGATTGTTATTGGTTGCTGTTTCTGCATGTGTTCTGCCTAGTATCCTCCCCGCCCTGTGTGTGTGCCTTCTGTCCTGTTAGCCAGCTTGACATATTAAACTGGTGCCATGGCTGCGGGCCCTGAAGAGTTTGCTAAGGTTGTTGCGCAACAGGAAAAGGTACAAAGCATTCTTTACAAATTAAGGAACTAGATCAGAAGCTGAATTCTGTTTCTGGGCTTCTACAAACTCTCCAGCAGAGATTTTGACTTCTACTGCTTCAATTACACAGCATCTCCCTGGCAAGCCCCCCAAAAGGTCCCTTACCTGAAAACTTCACGGGCAACTTCAAGGAGCCCAGGTGATTCCTTAATCAGGGCGTATTGCCCTTTAGAAATCAGCCTGATAGTTTTTCTACATAACATAAAAAAGCAACCTTTATCATTTCCATTATTAAAGGGCAAGCTCAAAATTAGGTCTCTTCACTCTTAGTGTCTCTCGTATCCTAACAAATTTGGATACCTTCATAGAAGCCCTGAGATTTTTATTTGACACCCCTGGCAAGCAAGTTGAGGCAGAAACTGCTATTCTGGACCAGAGCCGAATTAAGCCTCCATAGGGCCCTAGGCAGGATTCCAAATTGGGCCCCCTCTGCCAGCTGACCTCCACCACACTCTTGCCACAATCCTTTCTCAATTTGCCCATTGTTCTTTCCAGTAGAGCTATTAGCATAAACTTAATAAAAGATAAAATTAATGCTTTAACACATTTAATGCCAGAAATGTCACCAAAGCATTGTATTAGGCACATAAATATATAAAAAAAATGTACAACAGAGCTTAGAATTGAAATGGGGGCTACTCAAGTGACACCAGAGAGCTTAGAATTGAAATGGAGCTACACCACTGAAACCACAGAACTTGCAATTGAAACGGGGCAACACTAGCGACACCAGAGAGCTTACAATTTAAATGGGGGATAAACCAGTGATACCACAGAAATTACAATTGAAATAGGGCTACACCAGTGATACCACTCAGCTTACAATTTATGGCAAAAGAAAGAAAGAATGGGTAAAAGGAGGGAGCAAAGGAAAGAGGAAAGGCATAACGGTGGGAAGACCCAATCTGTTTTTCCCTCTTTCTTTGCCCCCTAGTCTGTTCTCCACTCTTTTCCAACCCCCTCTAGTCTGTTTCCCTACTTTTCCTGCCTCCCGTAGTCAGTTTTCCCATTTCTCTGCCCCCCAAGTCAGTTTTCATGATCAGTTTCACCTTGTTTCTCTGCCCCCCTAGTCAGTTTCCCCCTGTTTCTCTGCCCCTAGTCAGTTTCCCCTTGTTTTCCTGTCCCCCCAGTCAGTTCCCTGTTTCTTTGCCCCCTAGTCAGTTCCCTGTTTCTCTGCCCCCCTAGTCAGTTTCCCTCTGTTCATCTGCCCCCAGTCTATGTCCCCCATTTTCTTTCCTCCCACCTTAACCTCTTTCAATACCCCTCTTGCTCTCCTCTGCTTTTACCACCAATCTCTCTTTCCTGTGGCCACCTCCTACATGCCTACATTTGCTGACTCAGGAGGGGGCCTCATCCCTGGTATGCGGTGTGGAAAAAGAGGTCTGTGTCTTCTTCGGGACATACCTCTATTAGCAGCTCCTGTGCGGTCCTCTCTCCAAAAATGCAGAGCGTAGGGAGATGATGTCATATCCAGGCGTTCTGCATTACTAGAGTATTGGGGACAACAAGGAAGATGCATTTAAAAATCTAAAAAAGAACAAATAGGAGGCACAATAGTGCCTTATCAGACAAATAATTGAACAATATCTAAAAAAAACAAATAACACATTTATATATTGCTCTGGAAATGATCATACACAACACAGCTAATATCACACGCAGGGGTATCTTACCGCCCTTGATCGGTAGACATACGGTCAACTCCTTCTAATCCTTTTCTTGTGGATCACCTCCAGATGATGTCCGTCACACTTAGATATTTTCTTCCCCCCAAAAAAGTAGCCCCTCAGTTATATTTGGTACAAAATGTATCAATTTATTAAAAGAAAAAACTTTCTTTACGAACCATGCATAGGTACTAGTAAAAAACAAATGAATAAAAAATCCCACTAAAAAAAGCGTTTCGCAACGACTACCGCTGCTTCTTCAGTACCTGCATAAATTAATATGCAATCCATGGTACCATATTAGTTTTGACATGTTCAAGGAAGGGGTCCCACTCTGCAAATGTATAGATTAATATGTGGTTCCAGACTTCATATGAATCTTTTTAATATGTCATCTCACCTTTGGGAAAGTAGACCAAGGAAACCTGATCCCTTTCTTGAGCATTAAATAGTTTAATATGAGGGCTATGGACCCCATATTTACTTATCGTTTAATATCTAAAAAATATTTGAACAATGTACCCCATATTATTTATTTCAGTCTACATCATGATCTCATCAGGATGGAGATATGGAAAGATAATGCATTCCTCCTGATTTTTTGGGAAATTATTTTAACCTTACATATTTTTTAAATTTCTTTTTTAACTTGATGAACCACCTTCCTTGCTATTGAGGCTAATTATGGAAAGTGTGGATATACTGAATTGAATTTATGCCTTTATTATAACTAGGTCTTTTTGTGCAGACTCCAGTTGTATTACATAGATAACGTATTCAAGACTTGAAAAAAACTGATCAGATCAGAGGGCCTTCTACAAATATTCTATGGAGCTTAGGTATTAAGCAGAGGGATTATTTTGACAACATTAATAGCCAGGCATGATAGAATAACACTGGAAATGAAATGACTGAATTACGATTTTTCTTATCATGTGATTGAGCCAAGACTTAATTGTCATCTAAATTCTCTTTCCATGGGGACAGCAGCATATTTGTCCTTGAAGAGCAACAATTAAAGGAACCATAATGTTTTACAACAAGCTAATTGAAAGTGCATGTTGAAAGTTTTACAGATATACACTGTATGTAGAAACTTCCATCACTTGATAGAACTTTAGATACATGTAAGCAATTGTGATTTTTTTTCTCACAACACTTTTTACTCACATTACTTTTATATCAATACATTACTAGTCTTATTGTAAGGGGCTTACTGCCCCATTACACCTGATAATTTTATTTTTAATTAAAGCAGAACTGTCAAGTCACCTCTGATCAGTTGTTATTATCCATGGAATAATGAAAATAGGCTAATAAAGTTTGTAAAGTGTCGGCAGCATTTAAAATGATGACTTTGTATCGGTCCTACATGAGTAGGAGAGTGTGGCCATTGTGGGGAAGTGGGATCTGTGAGCCTGCCAGGCTGATAAAAGATGGATCAGATCCTATGATACTCTATGAAAGAAACTGTCTTCCTAGCCTGGATAATTGTGGAAATTACATCAACAGCCATGCCATCAAGAATAACCTTTCCAGCTGCTGGTAAAAGATCGGAGCCCGAGTTGGGCGATCCGGACTTGGAGGAAGGAGGATCAGTTCATCGATGGACTGATTGAGAAGATCTGAAAATCAGCCCCGATGGGGCTGGACGGAAGCAATTAGGATGACCAGAGCTTTCTCCAGCTTGCTCTTCCTTATAAACCTGGGGTTAGAAGAAGTGAAGGAAACACACAGGCCAGATGAAAGTTCCATGGAATGGACATAGTGTTCTTCCCAAAGGTTAAGGGATCCTTTGCCTTTGTGCAGAACAGAGGGATTTTTCTATTCTTGCAAGAGGCCAGTAGATTCACCGATGGGAGGCCCCAGTGGTGAACTATGTTCAACATATCCTGGGATGTCGACTGACAAGTTGGCTGGAACATGGGTTTCTGTCCAATGAAAAGGTTCTCATACTGTTATCCAAGCTGACTCACTTCAAGCTCCTCTTTGCCGGATAATGTAAGCTACTTCTGTAGGGTTTTACTTGAGACCAGTGAACAAGTGCCAGATGGATGGCTTGAATCTCCAGTACGTTGATAGACAGGAGACTCTCCTTTCCGGTCCACTATACCTGAACGTTCTATAGTAAAGTTTATAAGTTTTTTAAACAACTAGACACCGTGCTATCATGCTTAATGCCAAAATCCCTTATTAAAGTCCCTAAATTGAACTCTGATTATGGCAATATTCTTGAACCCACCCCCCTTCTGAATCTGAACTTCAAATAAACTTAAAACAAACTCCCAGTGGTAAACCCCCAGGGATGACAGTTTCTCTGTGACATTTTATAGGAAATTCAGTAATGTCCTGTTACCAAACATATTCAGGAACAATTCTTGAAGAGAATGCTGGGTGAAGCCTACCTTCTCTCCTTAGCTGCCTCTAGTCACTTTCTCTCCAGAAAGATTTGAGACACTAACTAGCGACTAGGTAGTAAGAAGGGAAAAGAAGACTCCTGTGAGCACGAACCCGAAAGGTCCCTTGACAGGGTGGGAGACCAGTAACCTATATGGACTAAGAGAAAAGGATTTAACAGGTAAGACTAAAATCCTCTTTTCTGTCATCCAATATAAGTTACTGGTAACTTTGGGATGTATTGAGTTTCCTAGAGGTGGGAAGTAAGGCAAGGACCAGGCGTAGAGCCCCCAAAGTCACCAGAGCCTATATGAACGATCAGATCATAGACAGACCAACAATAACAATGAAGTGTCAATGGACACAAAACCGGTGCATAACCACACCAGGAATGTATCACAGCACACAAACCCAAGCCAACTGGGCCCAAAATTGAAGGAACACTGAAGAGACGAAAGGAGAACCTAGACAGGCAAAACCGCCTCTAGGACCTTCCGTCCCAAATTGGCATCAGCCAATGCCAGCACATCAATGCGGTAGTGCTTAGAAAAGGTGTGCACAGACGACCAGGTGGCACCCTTGCACAACTGATCAGCAGAGGCTTGATTCTTGTAAGCCCAAGATGCTCCAATGGATCGAGTGGAATGAGCCGAAACCTTTAATGGAACAGGCTTCTTCCGCGGTTCATAAGCCTTACGAATAGTAGACTTGATCCAACACGCTATGGTCACCTTGGATGCTAGTCTCCCTTCCCTGGGACCCACAGGAATGACGAACAGGACCCAGACGGTCCACATCTTCCTTCAACAGGTACCCCTGCAGAAGGAGATTCGGACGGCGGGGAAGCCGAAAGGGCTCCGCCACTGAGAGATCCAGGAGCTCCGGAAAACAAGCCTGACAAGGCCAGTGCGGAGCAATCAGAATGACTGGAGAGCACTCCAGATGCCTTTTCCGCAACTTCCTGTGTAGCATGGGAATGGGAGGAAAGATGTACCTCAGAGGGAAGTGCCATGGGATCGACATGGCATCCACTGCCAGAGCTAGAGGGTCCCTCCAGCGACAGCAGAACAACGGAACCTTCCGATTATGCCTTGTCGCCATCAGATCAATGCAAGGAAGTCCCCACTTCTGAACAATGAGGTTGAACACTTCTTGATTGAGTTCCCACTCGCCACTGTCCACTGTGTGTTGACTTAGGAAGTCTGCCAGCACGTTGTCTACACTGGGAATATGAACTGCGGGTATGGCAGGAACATGTTCCTCTGCCCAGGTTAAAATAGCTTTGATCTCCAACCAGGCAGCAAGACTTCTTGTACCGCCTTGCTTGATGATGTAAGCCACGGCCGTGGCATTGTCGGACTGGACTCTGACTGGGCACGCCTCCAGATGTCCAGTGGAGAAGAGCATGAAATATCACCTGAAGCTCCAACAAATTGATGGGAAGGAGAGATTCCTCCAGAGACCACTGACCCTGGGCATTGCATCACAAACCTCTGAAGTTCCCTGGTGTAAGCAATGGCAAACAGAACCACTTCTATGGTGGAAATGAACTTCCCCACTAGTGAGGACAGCTTCTTGGTTGGAACTGGATCATGAGCCAGAACAGCAGATACTGTGTGGACGATCTGATGCGCCATCTCATCCGTGAGAAACACCATACCCTGTTTGGTGTTGAAGAGGACACCCAGGAAGACTAGTCTCTGAGATGGTACAAGGTCCGACTTGTCCATGTGGAGGATCCATCCGTGATGGGTCAGTGCTTGAATGCAGTCCTTGACCTGCTGATGAAGGAGTTCCGGAGAAGAAGCCTTCAGAAGCAAGTCATCCATGTATGGAGTGACTCTGATGCCGTCCTGGTGGAGGACAGCCACTAATCCACCCAGGACGTGATTGAAGACTTGGGGAGTTGTAGTCAGACCAAAGGGAAGAGCAGAAATCTGAAAATGCCCTTGGTCGCAAGCAAATTGGAGGTACTGCTGGCTCTCTGGATGGATGGCAATATGCAGGTATGCATCTTGAAGGTCCAGAGAAGGGAGGAATTCTCCAGGAGGCATGGCCACAATCACAGTCCACAGGGACTCCTCGTGGTAATGAGTCTTGACCGCACAGAAATTGAGATCCTTGGGGTCCAAAATTGGACGACAGCCACCGTCTTTCTTGGAAACCACAAACAGGTTGGAGTAAAAACCCAAACCTATTTCCAGCACTGAGACTGGTTCCAAAACATCCTTGTCCAAAAGGGTCTGGGTAGTGCTGTGGAACAGACGGCGCTTCTCCACTCCCTGAGGAGTGTGGGAAAGAAAAAACCTGAACGGGGGAAGAGAGACAAGAGGAATCCTGTACCCTTCTGACACAACTTACAAAACCCACGGATCCCCCACAGTGTATGCCCAGACACTGAGGAAGTGATGCAAACGACCACCCACTGGTTTGTGGGGACTGGGGTTCGGCAAGTCATACCGAAGCAGGTTTGGTGGAGGACTTGGTGGAGGACTGCTTGGCTCTCCACTGTTGTTTGGACTTCAAGGAGGCGCATGGAACCTGGGGAACCACCTGGGTCGCGGAGTGTGCCTCACCCTGAAAGGGACAAAAAAGCCAATTTCGCTTTACTGGAGGCTTCTTCCTAGGTACTAAAAGCAGCAAAGTACTCTTACCTCCTGTGGCCTCAGTGATGAGGTCCTTAAGTTCCGGCCCAAACAGAGAGGTACCCTGAAAAGGCAATAAAAGCAAGACTTTCTTAGAGGTAGTGTCTGCAGACCAGATCTTGAGCCAAAGAGCCTGTCTGGCTACCACAGACATGGTGGAAAGCATAGCCACCAAGCGAATGGCGTCAAAAATAGCAGCAGAAACATAATGCTGAGCCTCAGAAATGTTGGCAAGAAGTCGCAACATATCAGCGGTAGGAGCTCCTTGACGGACTGCCACAGTCAGCTGTTCAGTCCAAACTGCAATGGCCCTGTTCACCCAAGCAGCGGCAAACTCCAGTCGTAGCAAAGATGGTCTTAAGGGATGTCTCAAGCTTCCTGTCAGTCCAGTCTTTGAGGACAGATGCTTCTGCCACAGGCAAAGAAGTGGACTTAGAAAGTCTAGATACTGGCTGGTCCACCTTGGATGGATAAGCCCATTGAGCTAATGCCGCTTCAGAAAAGGGGTACAACAACAAACTTCCTGGAAAAAGAAGGCTTCTTGTCAGGAGTTTTCCACTCATCAGACACCAGTCAGTCAAGAGTGGGGTTAGGTGGAAAACGGAGATTGCTTCTTAGGCACCTGGAACACATCAGAGGGGTCCACAGGAGCCTCTGGAACCAAGGGAATGTTGAGTGTGTTTAACACCGCCCTGATCAGTCCCTCAACAGAGGGATCAGGGTCAGCCTCAAAGGGGTCCACAGAGACTTGGGAAGAGACCACCGTAGAATATTCCCCCTCATCAGAATCCACCAGTAGTTCCTCTTCAGAGGAATCAGAGACATCAGGTATGCCCTGCGGCTTAGGTAGGGAAGATGTGATAGGAGTAGGGGGTTGCCAAGCCTGGAATTCCCCCTGCAATTGGGATGGAAGGAGTTGTAAGGTGGGCCTTAGATCTCTAGTAGTGGCCTTAAACTCTTGCATCCAAACTGGCTCTTGTACAAGGCTAGAGGTCCCTAGGAGAGATGCAGGGGCAACAGTGCATGTTGGGCATAAATGACCTGAGTACTCTCTAGGTAACCCTGATTGACATGAGACCAGTGCGCAATGGGGGACACAGACACCCCAGTATATTTAGTCTTAGGTCAAGCCCCAAGCTCCAACAGAGTTGACAACCTCACAGTGTCAAAAACGTCCCACATATAAGGAAACAACCCAATACAGTGTTTAAGATTAAAATTTCACCCCAGAAATTGCTAATTTGCACTTATCTGGCAGGCGAAGGGTTAATCTGCTGAGGAGAGAAGGAGAGTCCAAGCCCTGAATAGGATACTCGTGAAGGGAAAGCAGAAAATGGCTGCCAGGAGCCAATCAGAAACGAGCTTGCGAAGCAAACGCTCATGGGAAATGTAGTTTTCCCTAACAGTGCCCGAAGCCCCCTGATCCCCCCAAAACACACAGAACATTGACTGGATGATAGAGCAAGGGCAAACAAACAAAATGAGCCATCTCTGAAGTCGCTATGTTGAGCGGTTGCAGAGATATGTTCCATACTGTAAAGTCCTATAGAGGTGAATGGAGCATGGTGTCTGTAACGGAGTGCCTAGTATCTGAGTTGGATACCTCTGTTCAAAGACTCCTTCTGCGCCAGAATAATTCCCTGAACATAAGGATAGCCCTGATGCTCCAAACATCAGCCGAGACTTGATGAAGGATGAACACACATACTTTATTGCAACAAAACTCAGCTCTTTTAAGGGTTGGTAATAGTATTAGCCTACAGGGCTGAACAAAGCATACAATAGGTTGCAACACATGAGTCAACATAATACAAAAGAGCAAACATGATGACATCAACTTAGACAATGGGCCAGACGATATAACAAAGGGCTGGGGGCTGTAATAAACATGTTGGACAATGGTGCCCCGGGTAGAAGCATCTATTGCCAGGGTTTGAATATTCCGCTTCAAACCCTAGCCAATCCTGAACTCCCTGGCCAATCCCTGGGTCGCCTACTTTTCTCACGTTTGGTCTATGAGAGACCTTTAAACTCGTCACCCGGGCGGTGGCCAATAACGAGGTGGTATTAGCTTCACGATTCCCTTTTACCACAGTCCGTAGTCCCTTTAAACTGAGGACCAATCAGGAGGGGGCCGACTTTTCCCATATAAAGTCAGTGCTGGCCCTTTAACTCCTCCTGGCCAACCCACGATCAGCCGACTTCTTAAACTAAGGTGGCTTCCGTCTAACTCTGCCGGTGCAGTGAATTTCAGTCTTTTCAGGAGACTTGTTTTTCCCATAGTCCTTTGTATAGTTCAACTAGTCTATCGTGACAGCGTCTATGCTGTAAAGCGTGCCTTTAACTCAAATTTGCTAAATTTTATTGTGAAGTAAAAAAAAGTTGTAAAAACACCACAAAACATATTAAGAGTCAAATAAACACTATGCCCTGAAGGGAAAAGTGCTAAAACACCTAAAAATATGTCAAATTGGCAGACAAAGGGTTAAATTTACCACAGAAACACTGCTCCAATCCCCCAACAGACAAACTCAATGAGTGCAGGAGTATGTATTAGGAACTCCAAAGGAGACCTCTGTGCGGAGAGGAAACTTGGGACAAGTAGACCTCAGCACTCAAAAGGTTCCTCACCTTTTCAGCAGGTCTTCTGTCTTTAGATTACCATGTGTAAAGAAGAAGCCTTAGTGGGCAATCTTAGGGAAAGAACTTGCCAAACAAGATTTTCCCCCCAGGGCTAAGAGGTCCACCATAGCACCTGGAAACTGAGCTATCCACTAAGGATAGTATTGTCAGTAATGGTAATCCACCTTATGGTAGTATTCCATATCTAACAGAAAACAAAAAATAATCTAAAACTATAGCAGAACTGTTCTCTTGCCTGTATCTTCATCAAGGAACAAATCTTTCTGGAGAGGAAGTGGCTAGATGCAGCTAGGGAGAGAAGGTAGGCTCCACCCAGCATTTTCTTCAGGAATTGTTCCTGCCTACTTAAAGGGGCAGTCGCCTACCCAAAGTTACCGGTAACCTATATTGGATGACAGAGAAAACATTCTTACACAATATAAAATGCAAACTACAAAGTACAGAATATGTAGTACCTAGATAAAAAATTGATACAAACAATAATTAAAAAAAACAACAACACACACATACAAAATATTTGAAATCAGCAGTCTACTAAAATTAACTGATATTTTCCCAAGTTCATACACTGTTAACAGAAAGTCATAAGTGCAGAGAAATAACAGCGTATTTAATTGATGTGTAGCTGAGCCATGAAACTAATGAGAGGACTATATAAAGATAAGAAAAACAAATGCCACATAACCCATCCATATCTAGACTTATATTCTGATGAGATTGTATAGCAGCAGGATAAAACAGTCAAAGGAAGTGATGAAAAACATGTATCAATGCACAATGGCAATGGCAAAAAGTGTAGTGGTAGATGAAACTAAGGAGTCCATTATCAACCCTTTAACTCCATCACCTCCAGACAGTATAAAATGCAACTATTGACCAATCAAACTCACTCATGTCATATAACACTCCCTGCACTGGCTTCCAATTAAATGGCGAACATATGTTAAAATTGGCCTGCTGACCTTCAAAGCCATAAACAATCAAGGCCCATAGTACCTGAAAGAGCTCCTGCCACCCTATAGTCAGTCTCGATCATTTCGGTCAGCCAACAGATCCCTCCTGCCAGTGCCCAGAGTCAAACTCAGGTTCCCAGGCATTCAGCCATGCTGCCCCCCACATTCTGGAATTCTTTACTGTGCTCATTCAGAGAGGCACCATCATTTGAGACTTTTAAAAAAGGTAAAGACCCACCTCTTTTATCAGGCATTCAGTCAGCTCATTTGACCATCAGGAACTCTTAATTTTTATGTCTGTTTATATATTTGTAGTGCTTTGAGTCTCACAGGGAGAAAAGCGCTATTTTTATTATTATTATTATTATTATTATTATTACTAAGCACTGGAGCTGGAGTGGCCCTTGGCAACAATAAGGTACTGAAAATCTCTCATCAAATGACCCTTGTTCAACAAGCAAAGAAGGACCTCCATTGGTGGCTTCATCTCCTCAACATGAGTCAAGGGCACCCCTTCGTGATTCCGGAGTGAAACCTTGTAATAGCAGATCTAAGTCTGAGAGGATGGGTGCAATCCTGGATCACATGGGGGCTCAGGGAAGGTGGACAACTGAGGGAAGCAGAGTCTCCTGTCCATGAACATTCTGGAACTCTACACTGTTCACATGGCTCTCCTACACTGTTCCCAGGTACTCATGGGGAAGCAGGAGAGGGTTGGTCTATAGATGTACAGAGGATCAAGTCTACAAGCAAGGCTTCTGTGGTGTGGCGCAGTCCATGTAGATGTATGGAAGTAGATGAGGGGAAGTAACTAGCAACTTCTTTACTATCTTATACATGGTTAGTGCAGACCAATACATTCCCTAACTGAAAAACACTCTTCAATTGCCACTACAATGAACCATCCCATTAACAAACAAATGCAATAGACATAGTTATGAAGGATACTTAGGCTCATTCACAATCATAAACGATACATTGGGTGTAATCTTAGCACATAGGCTCTTTCATTGCACCTCTGGATGAGAAGTATGAGTATACTGCCTCACACGGTGACCAGGGATCCCCTGGCCTTTGCGATGGATGCAATGTCCATCCCATGGCACTTCCTGTCCTATGTGTTTCCTCTGATGCCTCTCATTCCTATGGTGATCCAGAAGATTAGGATGGAGAAAGCTCTAGTCATCCTAATTGTTCCTTTCTGCCCTCGGCAGGCCTGGTCTGTGGACCTTCTAAACCTGATCATTCAGGAGCCGCTCCGCCTACCACGGAGACTGTACCTCCTTTTTCAGGGAACCATATGATATGAGGATGTGGAGAAACTTGCTCTGATGACATGGCTCTTTACACCATTCTGAGAAGAAAGAGATTCTCCTATGTCGTCTCTACCATGATCCAAGTCAGAAAGCCTATCTCGTCTATGGCACACCATACGGTCTGGTCCATCTTCCACCAGTTGTGCCCTGATAAGAATGTGACTGCTCAGACCATTGATCTTTCCACGGTCCTGGCCTTCCTTCAAGATGGTGTGAACAAAGGCCTCAGTTTGAGCTCCATTAAGGTACAGATCTCAACTATTTGTTTTTTTTCCAGAGATGTATTACCATTATGCCAAATGTTAAGACCTTCCTTCAAGGGATGGTGCATTCCTTCCCTACATTCCGGGATCCCACACTGCCATGGAACCTTAACTTGGTCTTACGTGTCCTTTAGAGGCCTCCCATTTGGGGGGGGGGCACAAAAGTGTTATATTGTACCAATTTAATAAATAATGATTATACTCACATAATATGATGGTCAGCGGAGGACTATTCTAACCCAGTTTAGTAAAAAATAGTAACAGCTTTAAAATACACTAATATATGGGTGAAATAACAAAAGAACAAAAATACAGCTGAATATGACATATACAGACTAAAATGTAAAATAAAGAGCACTAAATCCCTATTGAAATTTAATTTAAAATATGTGTATGTTATAGTGACATTTAAATTAATTAATCAAAATTGGATCCTAATCAACAGAGATCCTGTAAAATCACATGGAAGAAGTATTCTAAATAAGTATATACCAGGGGATATAACGTGTAAACAACAAAAACAATGATTTAACTGCTACAATCTCAAATACTGAAAAGGCCAAAAAAATAAATGCCCTAAAGCTAAATAACAGGGAATGGAAAAAAATCAACAACCAATCAAACTATTCTGGGTTATAGGTTGACATAGGTGTCTCCAAGGCTTCACTCAAAACTAAAGATATCAGAGTACTTAAAGGGAAAATCCAGAATGACTCTCTATTTAACAACTGCTGTAAATGATCATAATGATAGGAAGGTCTAAAACTCTAAAGAGTTAGTATTAAGTACCTCTGCATTCTTGTTATGACAAAGAGATCAAGAAACCCCTTGGAATTTGTGTTGACCAAAATGAGTACATACATTTTGGGTTGTGTGGCCCACATACTGTAGACTGCATACACATGTCAGGAGGTAGATAACATAACTTGAACCACAATTTATAAATTCATTGATAGTAAAATTCAACAAAAGAAAACATTTGGAGACTTTAAGAGAAATGAATGGACAAGTTAAACACCCAGACCTCAACACCTATATGACCTTCTAAGAATGGAGGCATGCAAGGTAGATGGATAAGTAGTAACTAAAGTAGACTGACGTTGATATGTCATACTGTATACAAAAAGGAGTGGGGGCCACAGTGTTTTTCAAAGTATGTGCTCTCCTATAAACAATCCTAGGATGAGATCTCTTCTCATGACACCCCAGTGCCTCTGAAATATACGTGAAATATCAGAGGACATATTATTAAATCTGGTGATGAATAATGGTATATTCTGGAAAGTCCTTGCCCTGTTGGTTACAAACCTAGATGTATTTTCACTGAATAGATCTAATGATCTAGTTCTAGGACAGGGCTGTCCAAGTTCCCTCCTCAAGGGCCAGCAACAGGCAAGGATTTAAGGATTTCTCTGCTTAAGCACACGTGAGTTAATCAGTGGCTCAATCATTTTGACTGGCTCACTTGTGCTTGATCAAGGAAATCCTTACATCCTGGCCTGTTTGTGGCCCTTGATGACTGGACTTGGACAGCCCTGCTCTAGTATATGAATCTGCCACCAGATTCTCTGGATATGACTTCTCCTCAAGGTGTTTACAAAGTATAATTGCCGGAATGTCATAATACTCCACATGAGAATGATTTCGATGTATATGGTGCAATTGACTATACGGGATGTACCTAATGCATTTTTTATTATGGTAGCTGTGAAAATCCAGGTAGCTACTTTAATCCACTGTTTTAAAGAAACTATGAGTAGCAATATTTTGTCCAGGTGATCCCAGTAATCCTAAAAGTTTCAGCAAAATTATGTATAAAGTGAGTAGGGCTGAAAACAGATTGATGTTATAACCCTTTGAGTGCCAGATGGGTCCTTCAGAACTAATGAGCCAAAAGTTTCAACAAAATTATGGATAAAGTGAGTAGGGTTGAAAACAGATCCATGTTATAACCCTTTGAGTGCCAGATGGGTATCCAATGCATTGTAAACCCCTCTGGTACCTAAATGGATAAACCAGTTGGAACACTGTTGTTAAGACCATATTCATCACAATTTCCTATATATGGTATAATCTCTCTACCAATATTATCCAATAGGGGCTCCCCAACAGATACCTTTTTAGTGATAACTTACACACAATTCATGTAAATCTGTAAATAATTCAAATTAGGGCCTTTAAATGGACTAAAACATAAACCATTATTTAAAGTGAATGTTCATGAATATTTAGCTCATGTTTAGACAAATTTATAATACAGGTCTTCCTGTTATTGCAGTCTTGTTGTTCCCTTCCAGTCTTGTCCTTTTTGGCACCCTGTCTTTTTGAAATACACTGACTCCCTTGCAGGGGAAGCTCAACCCCATGATCCTATATTACATATGGACTAAAGAGAAAAGGATTTAACTGTAAGTTCACTAAAATCCTACCCTCTGGGTGCAGAACCCATTGCTGAACCCTAGCATCCAAAAGGAGGGTTAACCCATACACATTCTAATCAGTATCTGGTTAATTTCACTTGATCTGTTGAAAAGGTAATTAATCTTGGTTACATTTTCTAGTTCACGTCATTAAGCTGTTACAGCAACTAGCGTTTAATACGGTCCACACTGAGTATACACATTCTGCTAATGGTATTTGGCCCTTGGGTTACATAGATGCATACCTCCCAAGTGTCCCTCTTTAAGAGGGACAGTCCCTCTTTGAGACCCAAATCCCTCTGTCCCTCTTTTCTACCCTTCTGTCCCTTTTTTTTAGGACATCAGAATGAGTGGTGTGTATTACATTGCTCAGCAGCAATAAAACATACATAAATGTGTTGTTAATTGTCAGTAAATATGTTTATACACTAATATGGGCTATTAAAGTACTTTGGTCTTACTCTAAATCATTTATCAGTTACACAAAGAGGTGCAGATGGGTCAAGAAAGAACTTAAAAATTCGTGGAAATGCCCCACCTACCAGCCACGCCCCCAGAAACACCACCTAAAACAGAAGTGTCCCTCTTTCGTCATTTGAAATGTTGGGAGGTATGCAGATGTATCCAGTCTACAGTGTTGGTGATGCCTCTCTGGCAGTCAAGGGTTTGACGTTTAAACTATGTTTATGAGTTTTAACTTATGCATTGTGCATTCAGCCTTCATTCTTATCATGCCTGAAGAAGAGACCTAGTTGTCTTAAAAGCTTTTTATTCTACAAGTATCCTGCATTTTCTATGGTCATATCAGATCATTTCTTCTCTACAAATTGTATCCAACTGGGTTGTCTCCCCCATAATTGTTTTTGAACCCCTATAAAGCACAATGAGGAAATACCTACTAATCACAGGCCTTCCCATAAACACTAGTTCATCCAAAATTGTTATTTTCAGAAATGTCTTGTTTTTTTGTTTTTTCATCCACTTAAGTAATTACTAGATCTAGCAGGAAGAATTAGAATATTAGCAGAATTTAGCTATACTTAATCAAAGATATTGGTTATTATTTGCCACTCACATACCAAACCCTTGAAAAACAAATTTCCCTTCCAGTGGACAGAAGATAAAATATAATAACTATATATTTACCTTATGAAGGACCCCAAAAGTAAGATCAAACTGAATTTCCTACCTCTCATTACTCAATAAAATTGGATCTCTGGTCTCAAACAATTTATATCTCTTGGTTAGGCAGAATTTATTTATTCAAGATCAGTCACACTTCTAAATTCCATCCCTCTTACCACCCTGTCCACTTATTTTATCATCTAATGTCATCTAATGTCTCTTTTTGGAATTAGCTAAACAAGACACTAGCTTCCTTTTCAATACCTGAAAATTTCATAACATATACATTAGATAAACTCATTCTCGATACTGCGATGGTCCTCTTCTCTGACCTGGTGCACAATAATAACCTCTCTTTGAAATATAATTTGCATTTGTAGTATAGACAACTCTATAATTGTACTTTTTAAGACGAAAGTACAAAAACCAGTAGGGGTCACCACTAGTACCTTATAATTACACATTATATATATATATATATATATATATATATATATATATATATATATATATATATATATAAATATATAAAATCAGCATCCTGAGGTACATTCACGTGTAGTGATGGTTAATGAAGACATATGCCCTGCATCAACAGAAAATCCATACAGAGAATATCACCCATCTCTGTCTGGGATTCCCAAGTAAAAAATAGCTCTCCTGCAGAAGGCTGTATATTTTATTAAAACTTTAAAATAGTAATACTGACAAGGATGACTGGACCACAAACGTACAAGGATGTGATGCTGGAAAGAATCACACAGCAGCATTGCCCTAAGGGAGAATAAAATGAAGAGTCTAAAGTAAGCATAAAGCTAACAATTGCATAAGGGATTTCCTGAAACTGTGACCAGCAATGCAGGTACAGGAAACCAAACTTAATTGACATACTGAATTCAAGAGTTCTTGGAAATAATATAAACAGCAAGTAATAGCTGGCACCTAAATATTAGGAAGTAAAACAAGACTGAAGAAAACCAGGAACAGGCTCTCTGAACAGAATAAACAAAACTCCATTGCAGATACTGTTTGCCAACAACAGATCCGCATAAGTATATACAAGACCATATAAGATGTACAGCTATGCCAATCTGTACATTAAGAAACAACTAGATAGTTACACAGCAAATTAGGTAAAAAAAAGTCACAACTCCATCAAGTTCAACCTTTGCCTCATAACCCAGAGAAATGAGTATTATATAAGCTTTCCTGCTGCCAAATAAATTAGTCTTTATCACAACTTCCTGTTTTGCCTACTAATACACAGCATAACCCTGTATGTTCCCTCTTGAAAAAATATATCCATTATATCTGAGATTACCACATCCCCAGGCAAGGAATCCCACAATTTAACATACCTTAATGTAAAAAACTCCTTCCTCTAGTGAAGCTGAAAACTCATTTCCTATAATCTTAAGGGGTGGCACTTGGTTATTTGATCAGGCCTTGCAATGAAAGGCTCACCTTGTATTGATCTCTCATATACCTATACATTCTGACTTAGTTGTCTTTTCTCCAGAGTAAATAAAACAAGTTTGTCTAGATCAGTGTTTCTCAACTCCTGTCCTCAGGACCCACTAACAGGCCAGGATTTGATGATTTCCTTGTTAGAGCACAGGTGAGTTAATCAATATGAATGAGCCTCTGATAACCACACCTGTGCTCTAGCAGAGAAATCCCTAAGTCCTGGACTGTTAGTGAGTTCTGAGGACAGGAGTTCAGAAACACTGGTCTAGACGTTCCTCATAAATCAAGTCTTCCATTCCCTTAATAATGTTGCTCTTCTTTGTACTCCAGTTCTAGAATATTCTTTTTCTGAACTGGTTCCCACAATTGCATATTTGAGGGGAGGTCTTACCAACAGTTTCTACATTTGCAAAATGATGTTATTCAATCTTGGTCCAATACCCCCTTTTTATGCAAGATAGGACTTTGTTTTCTTTGGGATCCTTTTAAAAGGTCGCACTGAAAAGAACGTGATACAAAAGGGCGCCTTCAGCATGTCGCATTGTTTAAAAGGGAGACATGAGAATCTCTCCATGCATAAAAAGTGCAAGATTCTCATGTCGCCACTTTATATGTACAAGAAAAAAGGAGAGCAAAAACAAGGAGGACCAATCTAAGTGCAGTAGTTTAATGCCAAATATTCACAATACACAAAGATACACAAAGATAATTCACCTCCTTCAGGGTATCTACTTACTAGAAGTAGTCCAAATATAAGCCCATAAGTCACAACGTTCACACTACTAGCGTTCTGGTCGCTTCCACACAGCCGACTCCTTCCGGTGACGTCACTCCTCGGATTCGCTGGTTATGTGTCCTAAGCCTCAGTATGGATTGAGTCTGCTCCACACTGTTTGGAATGTACGTGACTACTGTGTTTGGGAGAATTGGAGCACTGTGTAATACTTTCTATATATTGCCCCTTTATATGTCACTGTATGTATCAGGAGGTGGATATCACTGGCCACGATCCTTTCCTGCTTCACTGGGATGTCTAATTTTGCCCACAGCCATCTCTCTCTCTGTAATAAGGGACACTGATGTGACAGCAGCAGTGGTTTGTGGAGTTTCACACTGTCCGTGTAATAATTTTTTTAACCCATTCAGCACCAGAGAGGTATTGTGTTGAACTTTGACAAATCCAGTAACGGTGGCAGAGTTAAATACAATACCTCTCCGGCACCAAAAGAGTTAAAAAAATTACACTGATAGAGTGAAGCTCCACAAATCACTGCTGCTGTCACATCAGTGTCACTTATTACAGAGAAAGAGATGTGGGCAAAATTAGACATCCCAACGGTGCAGGAAAGGATCGTGACCAGTCATATCCTCCTCCTGATACATACAATGACATATAAGGAGGAAACGTGAGAATCTCATGCTTTTTACGCATGGCGAGAATCTCATGTTGCCCTTTTAACCCCTTAACGACCGGAGGTCCTGGGACGTTTCCGTCCCATAAGGACCGCATAGAACCACGTGGACGCACTAGTACACGTGACCTGTCGCATGTATCGGCGCGTCACTATGGGGCCTGATAGAGATCGCTCCGATGTTGGAGCGGTCAATTTCAGGCCCTAATTTTTACTTACAGCGCTCCCAGTAGAGCGCTGTAAGTAAAAAGTATGTGATGTACTATGACCGTCATCGGTCCTTGAGTATTTCAAGGACCGTGATGGTCATAGTACGTCACATGTCGTTAAGGGGTTAAACAATGCAACATGCTGAAGGTGCCTTTCATATCACTCAGTTTTCAGTGTGACCTTTTAAAAGTGAACCATTTGCTTTTGCTACTGCTATTTGATACTGGGATTCCCAGGTCTTTCTCTAGTAATAAGTCCCCTAAAAATGATTTCATTACGTTCATAAGTAGCACTGGATTTTTTTTCTTCCCAAATGCATGACTTTACACTCTTCCACATTAAATGTCATATTCCATTTGTTTGCCCAATCTGCAATTTTGCAAAAATCCCTTTGTAGAGAACAAACGTCTTGTTCTGAATTTATTATTTTAGTGTCATCTGCAAATATTGATATTTTGCTTCCTATATCTATTTACAGATAAACTGAGTAGCTTCAGGATTCAGGAACAGAAGATAAAACACTGTCTGTGGCTTGTCCAGAACAGGACTGGTTTAGAGATCACTCTCTAAAAAGATATTAACTTCATAGGGAAACCGAGCAAGGGTGCAAACAAAACTGGAGCAATGCCTCATACCACAGGACTCAGAGGAAACACAGAAAGGTAGATGAAAACCTGGACCAGAACATCTGCAAGTAGCACAGCAACACTGAAAGTGGAGGAACAAGCTGATTAAAATTTACACAGAAGAGACTCTGGACTAATCAAAATAAATAAGAACATGAACTAGAAGAATTGCTTGAAGCACAGCAAAACATAAAAGCTGTACAAAATTGTCAAAGGCTGGAACACTCAAATCCAACTACAACAAAAAGGATAAACTGTCTAGGAAACTAGGCTTTGAATGCATGTCCACCAATCAGGCAGGGGAGGATTTAAAGGTACAGGGCAAGATATAAAATAAGGCAAGAACAACAGCAAAAGGAAAACCCGGACTTCACATAAAGTTCACACAGCTCTGTATGTCTCCACCAAAGAATATAACTACAAGTTGCTGACAAGAGGAATCACATGTCTCAAAAATGAAATGAATGGCATTCTAAGATTAATGCTCTCCAATTTGTTGGAGATGTTCAGGCTCCATAAGCTCTATGAATTATATCTGGTGGGTTTGTCCACAGACTGTTCTCTGCTGGAAGAATATACAATTTTTAAATCATTCTTCAACCTAAACCTTGCACTTGACCATCTCATCTTTTATTCCAAACAAACGTGATATTTCTGAAAAATAATTTTAGATATCACTGGCTTTCACAGTATAACCCCTGATAAATATTCAATTTTTCCTCATTTGTTTCCTTTTCAACTACTACCTTCACACTTGCTCAATGCATTGTCGTTCAGGGGATGCCCTAACACTTTCATTCTTACTTGGATACAGCAGTCAGTGTAGTTCTTATCATCTAAGACATTGCTGTCTTACTTCATGTCAAATCCCTCTGTAAACTGTGCTTTACTATCAATGTCACTTCTATAATATTAGATTGTATGAGGTGCCAAATTTTATCCAATAATTCTATTTGGGGGGGGGGGGACTGTTTTGCTCTCCAAACAATTTGAGGTCTGAATGTGTAAAACTATACTATGTGATATTTGTGTACTTAGGTGATGCAGAGAAAATGAAGCTACTTTGGCTATATGTTGTGATTTTGTTCAAGATAAATGTTATGATATTAGGAAAATGTATTTTTTAAGCCAAAAATATTAATAATTAGAAAACAAAATGCATTAACTATTGTTTGAATGAAAAACAGTATACAGTTTTATCATAAACACTTTTTGGCAATGCTGACATTCAAACTTCTATCAAGCAGTCTCCTTGGTATCCTTGGGTCAGGGATCCTTCATCTGAAATGTCACATCAAAGCATCCATGTGGTGTCAGTTCCAATTTCTTCAAACATTGGAAACAGTCTAGCCCCATTTGGAATTATAGGCTTCCCTAATAAAGGTTAAGTGAATGTTTGGTACATATTTACTATAAACCATAATATATTTAAGACAGTTATTTAAGGAGACTTTCATTCTTTTTGAAATCTCAAAGTGTGAAATCAAACTGTTGCTGTGGTTACTGATGTTTCAGTGCTATTGTCTTTTTGATTAATTTAAAAATGTTGCAAGAGCTAAAAGAGTCATTGTGTCTGATGTATGTTCAATCAACCCATTAATTTCTGACCAACATATAGGTGCATTGTCACAAAATATATGTCTTGGGTTCACTTATCCTACAACCTGTCCAACAAGGGTGGATACAGTTTCTATTACTCGTTAGAGTTACATATGTAGATTACATTGCAGGTGATAAATGTTATTACTGGTATTATCTCACAGATTTCAATTGACATATATGGGTGGGGAACTGTGGATAAAAACAGTATCAACTGCAATGGAGTTAAGACATTAGATAGCTAATAAAGTTGAAAATAAACTCTGTTGATCCAGAGGAAGACAAACAAAACAATTTAAAGACAGTTTTTATTTTGCCTCAAGGCAGAACCAAATATATATCTGGGCCAAATGTTGTTTAAATTGCTAAAATGTACTGTTCTTTGCTAGAAAGGTATCCAGGCATCCAATAATGTTTAAACATATCTACAGTATCAGCGAACATTTCCAAAATAGACAAGGAATTCCCCATCGTTAGTGCTCTTAGTGAAAAAATATTTTACTTTGCTATGGTTGAAAACACCTTTCATCTAGTCTTAAAGGGATAGTAATACTTTGTTTTATCTTTATTTTATTTTGTAGGCATTAAAAAAACATGAAGAACGATATAAGTCTTATCTCTCAAACATTTATGGTTTGAGAGATATTCACAAGCAAAGTTTCCATCTCCCACCCCTTTTACTTAGTGTAAACCATCTCTTCTCAGATGTGGAATGCAGTCCATAGATCAGAGAGTTAACAGCAGGGGACAATCTTCTTCATATGAGAATAATGAAAGCCCTGCCCCCCGTGACAAGTTTTTCAGGTTTTTCCCGTGTGTTAATTGAAGATTGTCCCTCTCTGCAATCTACCTGGGCACCTCCCTTCTGCTCTGGCTGAGCAGTGTTACATCAGTAAAAGGGGCAGGAGGGGGATACTTTGTCATTGAATTACTCTTGAACTACAACTCTGACAGAATTGAAATAACACTCTCCAAAGTCCAAATACTATGAAGATTAATTAGAGCTGCTTTTATTACAAAACATTCGTATCCATTTAATGAAAGCATCCATTATTTTCTGAACAGCTTTTGAATAGCGTTCCCCACAAAATTATGCTTATAGGCCTTGAATATACTTGTATATAGAAGTAATCTCTGTAAACTCCTGCTGATGAAGTTAAACAAATCCAATCTGACTAGTCACTTCATAACAAACTTTCCATTCCAATTATATTTTATGGCAAACCTTTGTGCCCTTTCCAGTTCCATAATGTCCTTTTAAGGGTACAGTAATACTTGTAACAAAGTGCACCTCTGAGTTTTCTTTATTCTATGTGTAGCATGTATCTCTATATTTCAATATTAACTGGCTTGTAATTCAACCGCAACTAAATCAGAATCCCCCTTCCGTCCCTTTCCCCTGCATCACTCTGCCTCTCATGGTTGTCCGGATGGAGTGCAGTGAAAGACAATCTTCAGTAAGCATAAGGAAAGTCCTGCCCTCCTTCAGAAGGATTTTCCTTATACTTGCTGAATGAAGATTGTCCCTTGTTGTGTGATGTCTGGTCCCACGACCATATTCCACAACTGATGGGAGGTGGCCAGAAGGGGCGGAAGGGGGATCCTGTGTGGCATTATAACAAAGAATATTCAGTTTACAACAACACATTGCTCCCTATCTTTCAACCAATTTTCTATCCAGTTTCAAAGGCTTCCCCTAGACCTGGATCTCTAATTTATACAGCCTCATGTGTGCCGATGTATCAGTTGCCTTTGCAAAATTTAGATATACACTGCTTTGCCATTATCAAGGTTGTTACTTGCTTCTTTATAGAAGCTCAAAAGATTTGTTTGGCAAGATATATTCCTCATAAAATTATGTTAATTCCTGCTAACACTTTTGTTCTCAGTATAATCCTGAATATAATCCCTTTTTATCCCTTTAAGCAGATTTCCCACTACTGAGGGCAAAGTCACAAGTCTACAATTCCCAGGTTCTGTTTTAATTCCATTGTTTACACCAATCTTGTGGCACTGAGCTTGTGGAGTGAGTCTTTAAAGATTAAAGACTGAGATCCGGAAGAACCCTTGGATGTATACCATCAGGACCAGGTTACTTTTTCATTCTTACTTTTGTCCAGTCTTCCCCTTGACCTCTTCTTGTGTTAACCCTATATCTGATAATGGTATGGTTGTAATTGTTAGTTCATGGTGGCCATCTACCATTCCTTATTCCCTGGTATATACCAATTAAAATAATCTGTTCAGAACATTAGCCTTTTACTTATTTTCCCTAATCATCGTGTCCATATAATTTCTGAAAGGTCAAATGCACTCTCTATTATTTTTTATGCCATTTATGTATTTGAGATACTTCTTTGGATTAGTCTTACTCTCCTTTGACATTCTTGTTTTGGTTTCTGTTTTTGCTGGCCTAATTGCGATACTGCACTCCCTGTTCCTTCAGACTTAAATAGGTTTAAATGCCTTATTTTCCCCTGCCATTTCCTACTTTACATTTGCATTTAACCAATATGTTTGTGATCTACTTCTTTTGCAATTGTTCTCCAGCAGTATATACTATTAAATATATTTCTGCAATGTAAATTTAAATTCTGACCATTTTCCTCATTATTTTTTCCTTTAAATTATACATCCCAGTCTATGTGTTGCCTAAATCCAGGATGCCTTGATGGGATTGGAAGGTTTTTATAACTAAACCACACTATTATTTATAGTAAGTAACAGGCTATTTATTTGTCAAGGTCAGTATCTGATGCACAGACTTTCCTTTTGTTTACTATGTAGAAATAGTTCTTTCTGCTCTCCTGACTACACACAGATGTAACTATTGGAACACCATTGATAAATGCTCTTTTGAAATCACCAGGAATCTGTATATTTTATGTTTTTTGTATGTAATTTCCCTCACAAGGGTTTTGTTCACAGTAGGGATAAGGTGGTATTACTGTTTTTAATTGCACTATACTAAACACATATTCACAGATTTGAGGCAGATAGGGACTTGCCTAAATTTGGGGTGCCTCGATGGGGAGGGCAAGCGTTTATGCTTTTGGCCAAAAACATATGTCTAAACCCCATTGTTAACTATTTATTGTAAGTCAAATGTTATTTATTTGTAAAGGTCAGGATCTGATGAGCAGATTTTCCTTTTGTTTACTATGTGTTGCATTGATGTGGTTAACATTTTGAATTTAGCCTTTTCATAATTAAGAGGTTTTTAAAATTAAGAGTGTTAGTTGTGCATATACATTTTTGCTTTCTCAAATAAAACAACTTCACATATCTGTGAGAACCCTCTGCTTAGTTTCTTATCTCAGATTACCTGCAGTTCTGGTTCTCACCTGATCATGGCATAATCAATGATTTTCTTGAAATGACGTTACTTCTCCTCAGTAATCTTGAATACATTTATGAGGAGGAACCACCATGCACATCCTGCCAATATGGCTGCTGTCATGGAGGAGAGGAATTGAAAAGGTGACAGTTTTGCTTTAAAACCTGTCCTGTATACAGAATTTGAGGATAGGTTTGGACATATATGCAAATTAATCTGCCACTCCTGCTCTGATTATCTGACCTAACATAATTTTGTGCTCTCGGCAAAGACTGCGAAACTTTGGGGGATTTCTACAACTCTGGAACAATATGTGATGGTGCATTTTATAAAACAGTTGTTCTACATTGTAGCATTCGTCTAGTTTTCCTTCCAAGTGCATATAGTTCTCTCAGTCATTAACCTTAATATATTATTAGCAGAAATGTCCTGTCAGTGTCCAGATGGTATAAGATACACAAAAAATAGATGATAGCACTGATGATAAGCAGAACAGTCCCTTTGTGATAAAATCAATAAAAGTTTATTTCAGCATGATAACATTTACTCATACTTGCTGCATCTTGTTTGTTAGCTGTATCAGCGGGAGACTTACAGAGTGGGTTGGTGTCAAAGGTGCAGGTACAAGGTCAACGCGTTTCACACCTCAGAGGTGCTTAATCATGACCACACAAAGAGAAGACCAATAACAGACTGATACTTAAACTTCCATTGACCAATCAAAAGAACAGAGTGTGTAATGACTCATCAGGTGATTGATAGGCAGTTGTGTTAATTAACCCTCCAGCAACAAAAGAGATACAAAATCCTTGTTATAAATACATAGATACAAGGATTTAGGTGTTCCAGGCAAAAATATATGTGCCATCTGTCTGCAGAATGAATCCCCACTCTCATGCCACAGACGGACATGGAGCATAATCACATTAAAGCAAAAAATAAAATAAAGTGCTGACAAAGGATGTTAGAGATAGAAAGGGGGTACATAACAAAAACCCTGGTATATGCATACTGAAGTCAATACAGGAGGCAAATATAGTTTTTGATACCTTTTATTGGCTAACAAAGCAGATGTTGTCCGTGGTGTAAATGTGTGCACAAGTTTCACATCTCTTTTGTAGGCAGGGAGATGTACCATTTTTTGTATTTTTATCCAGGGGTGTGCACACATTTACACCACGGACAACATACCAATTCCAAACACCCAGTTACACCATGAGATCAATGGTACCTTCACCTGTAAATCATCCAATGTAATATATCTTATCATGTGTGCAAAATGCCCAACAGCTCTGTATGTGGGAGAAACTGGACAAGCACTACATAGGAGATTTAATTCCCACAGATCCAGTGTTAATAACAAAAAGACAGAGACACCAGTGGGAGAACATTTTTGCCAAAATGGGCACAGTGTCAAGGATATTAAGTTAACTGTATTGATGGGACTGTTCAGCACTCAGAGGGACAGAAAGGTATGGGAGGTAAAATTAATGTTAAAATTTAATGCAATTTGTAGTGGTGTGAATAGGGATAAGGAATTCCTATCAAAATACAATTTAGTTGATTGACCTTTCCAACAGACCCAAGAGCATCGTAAATACCTCTAAAGCCTCAGAGAAGAGTGCAATTTACCATTGACTGATCAAAGATATCTGGATCTGGACTGCATTCTGTTATCTGATTTCCATGCTAAACAATGTGATGTGTACTTGTATTTAAGAAAGATGTTTTCATATTTATGTGTATAACATGCCTGAGGAAGAGACCTAAGGTCTTGAAAGCTTGCATTTAAATCTGCTTAGTCAGCCAATAAAAGGTATCAAAAACTATATTTGCCTCCTGTATTTCTACGGCTAACACGGTACCGACTCTCATATGTTACTGAAGTCAATAGTATCTAAACAAACCTTTTAAAACACAGCCTGTAACACAAATGCTATTCAAAAGTGGAATGTACCCTATAGATCCAAAATATCCCAAAATACAGACATCTCAGTAGTCAAAGAGTAATAAAATATTCCTTACCGAGGTACTGTAAATATTTCACCAACACCTCAGATGTCAAAAAAGATCTAAAACAGAGGAGATCTATGCGTATCAAACATTTAAAGTTATATGCTTTAATACATGCACATGGGTGTGAATAAAACTGCAGAGTGGCAAAGGAGCATCCGGTGAAAATACATCTTAATAAATAACAACATATAAACCCCTCGTAACAAGATACAATGCACCATGCACACCTCTAACCAGTCAGGGATTAATATGAAAAACTGTCTCACAGTAAAAAAAAGTCCAACCGGACATGATAATAGCACACTAGAGTGGAAGTATATATGATAACAGCCTAAACCAATGCATATATAAAACAGATCTAAACACGGTTTTTAGTAAAAACAATAATGAAAGCCAACTCTTCCCTATTCAGCTATCATCTGATTTAGGGAGCTACCAAATAAACCCCACAAATTACATACAAAAACATAAAATATACATGAGCAGGGGAAAACAGGATCACAGCTTGGCACATGGTCACTGAGATCCCATCTGAAGCAAAACAACAAGTCTAATTGGAAGAGACACCGGCAGCATGTCAGAGGTATGATGACTAGTCGCAGTTAAAGTACTCTTAAAAGTGCACAGTGCCAATAGCACTGTAGATGTCTCAGGGAGTCATGGAGTCCCCATACCCACTGCCAGGCCTGCCACCACCACTGCCCCAACTTGTTATGTGTTAAAATAAATTGTTATACGGTTCTGCCAAGTCACACTTACTGAGTTTGTAGACAGAATTAAAAAATACACATAAATAACCCAAGAACATTCCAGTGGAATGGGAAAGTTAGTGGTTAATAAGATGTCCTATTCTTTGTTGAAAACAAAGAATTAAAAGAATGTATGTAATGAGTTGCACCCCATCTGACATATCCTAACCCAGATTGTGTTTTTAGCTTGAAAATTTTGTGAAAAATTGGACTTTTTTACCCATTTCTTTTACCAACTGGCACTCAAGAGGTCAAGCCAGACCATCTGGAAGAACAGTCAGGGCTAGAGGGCCGCACATTGCTCACCTTTACTGTACGCTATCTCCTCCAACACATTATATGAAGCAGTATCCAGACAGTGATATTAACCCTTTGAATGCCAGAAGAGGGGGGGTGAAATGCATTACAAAGCACAGCGTTGCAAAACTGTGTGACACTCGAGACCATCTGGAAAATTCATAGGCGTAGTGTGACTTCTGTATCTGGAAAGGCTAAAAGGAGGCCTTTTGACAGTTTATTACAATGTAACTGTGTTGCCAGTTTAAGAAGAAATTCATATAAGAACATAACATGATTTTTTTCAGAAGCTTTACTTTTAAAGGAGAACCATGAGTAACTCTTAAGAATTCTAAATACAGCCCAGAGTACCCAAACGTGTAATAATCTCACTCATATGAAACATTGTTTTCCCAAACGCAAACATTACATGGTTTAGAAACTCTGATCTGCTTTTTTACTAATCAATCAATAAAGATTAAAGAATCATTACTTTAACCTTTTGAGTGTCAGATGGTGCTTATTGCCAAATGCATCTGACATCTCTCTGTCACTCTGCATATAAACAGTATTACATTAAGTTCATGTGAAAACAGACGCACATTGGCTCATATTTAAACTTGGGGAATTGCCACAGTGTAATAATCTGTGCAGCAGCTCCCAGTTATGAATACAGCAATAGCAAAAGGGGTAGGAAAGAGCCTTAAAAATTAGTAGGGAGTGGGAGAGAGAGAGAATAATAGCACTTCATCTGACTACAGTTTTTCATTTAAAAAAATATGAAAGCTTCTCTATCTGAAAGAATCAGCTTTCACATTTTGTGCTTCAGTCCTGTTATACTGAACTCAGTAATTTAGTATTTGTAATAATGTGTCCATGATTTGGCAACCCAAGACCAGCTAAAGTACTACAATATGAATTTGTTCTACCTTAGCTGAAGCAGAACTTCTTCCTTCTTTACTGCCTGTGTGCTGCTGTGATTGGTACAGGGTCCTGGCATGTGCTGGGCTATGTTTATTCCAAGCTCTCCCTGATCTGCATGCTAGTGGCAGCTCCCATCCCCAGCTGTCACATGACACCTCTCCCAGGTGGGCAGGGCAAACTGCATAGCAAGCAGTGTGTGGAGCCCAGTGAATTCTACAGCATTTTCCTGCCAGGGATGTATACAGCAAGAACCATATGTGCTATTGTGACCCTCTCAGCTCAAGAGGTTCCTGGAAACTCCCTGTTAATCTCAGATATTTTCTCTAGTCTGGTAAAATGGCAATGGGCTGTTTTTTTCTGGCTGCTCCATGTCACTTATGCTCTGCCTATATGAAGTATTGCTACTGATAAGTGCAGAGATGGAATGGTATTTCAGTGTGACTGCTGCTGGGAATGCTGGAGCTTCACACTGAATTTACAGTCAGGATAGTACAGTCACACTAAGCAATGGGATTCACAGCATGATTGAACTTGGAACACTCACTGTAGATTCATTGGGGTTACTGTACAAATATGACCCAATGGCTGCACTTAAAGGTATGTACTACAGCATATGACCACTATAATGCCCCACTCCCCCAGCACTGCCTTTAATGCCAGCAAGCTCTACACAACAACTCCATAGCATGCACAGGGGAAACCAAATAAACAAATGCTCTTTCCTCTATGCCATGCTTAGTAAATTGATCTAAGCAAAGAGCAGATTAGTGGATCAACATGAAATGCCCACAGACTGCCCCCTTGGCGCAAGCAGCATTAAAGTGAGGAAATCTAGCTTACATGGCTTAGTACATTGAAGTTAGGCTGGTGTAGGGACTTAAGACTGATTCGTGTGCTTCAATAGGGCAGATTCAGTTTTGAACATTAACTCCAATGTGAAGTCCCAGAAATCAGAGTACTCGCTCAGAACCATCTTTGTACTTGATAACAGTAGTAATGATACACCAGAAGAGAATATGTGGTCTAGAACAGGGAAAGAAGGATCTCATAAGCATTTTATCAGTGAAGACTGTGTGAACCTGCACATATCCATGCCAAGTCGGAGACCACAGCTGCAGTATTTCACCTTGAAATACTCAGCAGACAAAAATGTCTGCTGAGCACTAAATGAACCCTCCCACTGACAGAGTACTGCTCTTCAAACAGCTTGTGGTAACTGTGCGTGGGGTGGGGGGTTAAAATGTATTTCAGGGCTACACACCTTAGGGCAGATCTGATCAATGCCCTCAAGTTCACTGTATACCTCTCAGGTACTTGAAGGTTAAATAATGCATTGGGAATCCTTGTTATAGAAGTCTGTAAAAGAAATAGTGTACGCCAGCTGTGAACATGTGGCCCTTCAGCTGTTGTTGAAGCAGAAATCCTATAATTCCCAGTGTTGGCTGACTGAGGTTGATGGGGGTTATAACCCAACAGCAGCTGTAAGCGCACAAACTGGCCCTTTGTTGCTATAGGAGACAGAAAGTGAGAACAAGATGCATCTCAATTCCACTGTCTCACAACCGTCTCACCCAAAACACCAAACCAAACATCAGTCGTACAAGAACAATCATTAGAAGACTGTATGTGGGAAGGAAGGTATGTAGGGATTCAACTCTCACTTGCATTACTTTTCCCATACCCAATCATATAATATTATGTGTACCTCATTTTCAAATGATTTTGCTAAACAGTCTGTCTGTGACTGTATATTGGCCCAATTATTTTGCTCCTAAAATCCAGGTGTCAAGAACACTACCTTTGTCAGAGTTACTAGAGGTTCATAACACACAAGTAGATCAGTTTGATATAATCATGCTGACTCCCACTAATATTCTAGTTTTGGGACTGTGCCCAAAGACAGTGAGTATTAAGAATGGCCACCTGGTTATTACTTAGCCAATACCCCTTTGTACACTAGGGTGTATGACTGTCTACAGTCTAGGCTTTATTCATTCACATTTGTTCCAATTTCTTCAGGGCTTCAAATTTACCATTGTAATAGTGTTGTGGTTCTCTCTCTTTGCCGGCTACCTGTAATTGGTGTATTTTGTTTAAAATTAATTTATATAATATATCTGCCATCTCCTTATCCTCACTAATTTATTTAGCAGTCTGTTCGAAGGAGTCTATTATTTGGTTTAATCTTTTCACTGCTTATACTTAAATAATTTTGTGACTATAATTGACATTTCCTCTACGTATTGCTTTAACATGCCCATTGGAAAATACATTAACTTGGAAATTATAGGTTGGGGAAGAGTGAATATTTAGAAACCTAGATTTTGATGGCAGCTAAGAACCAATTGTCCCATCCAATCTGCCCATGTTCCTATCTAATTAAAATAAACAATCTTATATGATTCTTAGAATAGGCATACGCCTATCCTATGCATTTTTGAATAACCTTACAGAATTAGAACCTATCACCATCTTGGAGGCTGTTCCAGAAGTCTACCACCCTTTTCTATCTTTATTCTTCTATAGCACCATTAATTTGTCTTTAGCTCTCTACACAGAATGTGCAAACTACTGTGAGTCCCCGTCCATTAGATCTTAGTCCCCTTTAGAGTTCCTAGACCTTAGTGACTTGCCTAAGGTCACAAAGAGATGTTGAGAATTAAACCAGATTCTTATGGCTTCACAGCCAGTGGCTTAGCTTCAAAGTCAGTTAACCAACTGTTATTTGAAGAAAACTGTAATCTAGGACCTAACTGCAGCCAAAATGCATTACATTATGTAGTCAGACCTCATGGAAATCTCTGAAAAATGTGCAGTTTACTTCCATAATTCTAGGTAGACCTGGATAACGAAACGCATTATTCAATGTTACAGGATTTCATTAAAGAAGTAGCACCTCCTAATAACTAGACAATTACATTACTATGGAGAGTAAATCTTACATTTGGACTTTGTGCCTTGGTTCAAAATATAACATTTTCAATAAGTTCTGTATGTCATGTCCATGGTGGTGGACAGCTGCTGGTAGTTTTTTTCAACCTGAATCAGGCAAAGCATCCCTGTTTTTCCCTTAAAGGGTATAGAACACAATGGGGATTATGCACTAAAGTGTGATAAAGTGGAGAAGACTTCTCCAGTAATAACATTTCTCCAGTTCATATGGTGCAGTGCACTAACGTTAGTCCATTGGCTCCACAGAATAATATAGGAACTGGAAAAGTTTATCACACCTAAGTGCGTCTCGCCCCTATGTTCAGTTGGCATACTTTGTGTCCTGTAGTTCTATCAGCAACTATCATGTCTGAACATGACATCCAGAATGGAACAAAGACACAGGGGGGGAATTCATAGAGGCCACTTGGATTTGTTGGCATAATAAATTAGGGAGATTATTTTTATGAGGTGTTACTTTTCCTTTAAGGGGAGAATTATCAGTTTATCATTCAATACAAAAATCAGTACTACTTATTGAAGTATTTAAGTCTTTGTTAACCCTTTCAGTGCCAGAGGGCTATGCAATACATTGCAAAGTTTTATCATGTAAAAAATGCACCATTTTAGTAGGGATGAGCAAAACTTTTAATCGCAAAAGCCAAACATGGGAAAAATGGCACTTCCCACTGAAATGCTGCAAAAAAGTGCAATTTTTCTACGTTTTCATTTTTTCACTGCAATGACTTCAGTGATTATAATGTATACCCCCCATGTGTTGAGGTTCCCATCATTCTAAAGTATAAAAGGGGTGTCAGTTTACCATATTTTCTCAGTCTATGCTTGGGAGAAAGCAGCTGAAATTTGATGCTATCTAGTGTAGGCAGAGAGTCAAAGAGAAGGAGATGGAGCTGTTTCATAGGAGTATCAGTGGTAGAAGGTTGCTCTTTGGGTGTGGATGTGGGAGAGAAGGGAGAAAAGAGCATTAAAATAATAAAAGGAAGCAAAAACCTTTTTGATTTATACGTGACAGTCAGACAAATAGGGGATCCTTCCGACGTGAGCTGGCTGGATGAGCCTGAGACTCTGTTGACACTGAGTGACATGTACTACACACAGACATAAATACATTATACATTCAAGACAAGAAAAGAGGTGCAAGTTAAACTTGATATAGATATAAACTTGATACACCCACTCCTACATCAGCAAGAACAAGAGAAACAAGCATTTACGGAGGTGTGGTAGTGCTGAATAAGCTGCTGTGTACTTAATCCCTGCAAGATGCTGGTTATGTAGCTAACAGGTGTATTCTGTACTATAAAACTAATTATGCAGTCCTTTGGGAGGAAGCTGTTGAAATTTTGACATAAGCTACTACTGTAGGGGCAATTAGACAAAGGGAGTTAGAGTTGCTTGAGGTTACAAGGAGAGTGGATAAGATTTGTAAACAGATACAGACAGAGACAGTTAAAAAAACTAAACATAAATATAAAATATTGGAACAAATGTGTTGGACCCCCCTTTGGCACACACAGTGTTTTTTTAAATTATTTTTTATTCAGACCTTGTTGAGGGGAATCAGGCCCCCCACTGGTAGACATACCCACATACACATATACACTGCTTGACCCCCCTCATTGCCCCCATCTGGTTCTACTGGCAATCAAAGGTCTGCACATACATTGGCTGACCCCCTAGCCTGTTTTAATTGGTAGCCATAGAAATCACACATACACTGTTTGCTTTTCCATCCCTATTCCACTGGTAGCCATACTTCTGGCACCCAGTATGGTAAGTCAACCCATACCAGCGGGGTACCACTTTTCTTAGGATGGCAGGAGATCCTGAATACACTAGGAAATACCATGGTGTTGAACAATTTTAGTATCTTTGAAGCGACTGAGGTCAAATTTTTTTTTCCAGTAGCGCAGTATTCTGTAAATAGTTGTGCTCAATAATTAAAGATAGAAAGACAAGTGAACCCCCATTTGATGCGGCTAATTGTCTACTTTATAAAACTGTATGATTTACCAACCTTTTCTTCATTTTGCTCATGGTTATAACCATTTTATTACACGCAACTCATAGATGAAAAATGTATACAAAATTATAGATTATAGTTGCTGTACTTTTGTGCTTCTGGCACCCCCTACAATATGTCAACTTATACCAACAGGATGACATTTCTCTTCAAAGAGAAGCAGCTAATGATTACAGTCATAAATACCATGTATTTTCAAACCTATCTGTATCTTTTAAGAGGTATAAATGTAAAATAGTTCAATCATTCCCTGTAGTGCTGATAACAGCTGTGCACACCAGCCTAGGCGTAAAAAGGCAAGTGACCCTAACCCCTTACAGTATGTCTACCCATACCAATGGGGTGCCATTTTTCTCCTAGGAGTACTACCTAGTGAATACAGTACTTTTTCACAGATTTCAGTACATTTGAAGGGGTGGAATTGTAAAAAGATGCCAATTTATTTCCTTTAGCTTTACCTTTTGGAAACATTTGTGCTCACCAGACTAAGGGTAGAAAGGCAAAGTTACAAATACTCACAGATAGACAAGAAAGTCCTAGTTATAATCCAGTAGCTTACAAAAGTTTACCCTGTATCTCTATGGACTATCATTCTCTTTGTCGGCTGATACATAGTATCATAGTTGATAAGCCTGAAAAAAAGACATGCGTCCATCAAATCCAGACCATGCCAAATCACCCCTATTGATCCAGAGGAAGGAAAAACAAACAAACCCCATTGAAGCCATCTCCAATTAAATTGGTAAACAAAATTCCTTCTTGACTCTAAATGGCAGTCAGATAGTTCCCTGTATCAACAACCTATTTGCTTTGAAGCCAACTGTCATAAGTCTCAATATTGTTCTATGCTAAATAGGTATCCATTACTTACAGTATCTGCAAGAACAGCATCCCAAGGCAAAGGATTCCATAACTTTACCGCCCTTACTGTAAAAAATACTGCCTTTGCTTTAGTCCAATGCATCTTTCCTCTTGTCTTAATGGATGACCACTTACCTCTTTGATTTAATAATTCATTGCAGAGTTCTTTGTGTTCAACTCGAATATATTTATAAATGGTAATCATATCACCCCTTAGACTTCTCTTCTCTAATGTAAACAAAACCAGTTTGGCTAGTCTTTCTTTAAAACTCCAATCCTCCAATCGCTTTATCAAACATATTTTTAAGAACTGGTGCCCAAAACTGTACTCTAGATGAGACCTTACCAAAGATTAATATAGTGATAGAATTATATTAGCACTCCATGCATCTATACCTCTTTTTAAGCAGGATAGTAACCTATATGCTCTTGCAGCAGCGGAGTGATTCTGCACACTGCTGCAAAGTCTATCATTTATCAGCACTCCTAAATCTTTCTCTGAGAATTCCCCAAGTAATATCCCATTTAGTGTATATGTAGCATGTTTGTTTCTACAACCCAATTGCATAACGTTTCACTTATCTACATTAAATATCACATGCCACTTTTCTGCCCATTCAGTTTATCTAAATCCTATTGCAGAGAAAAAACAGTCAGCCCTGTATTTATTTACTTTCACAGCTTAGTATCATCAGCAAAGATTGAGACAATACTTTCAATTACCTCTTATAGATCATTAATAAACACATTAAAAAGCATTGGGTCCAGGACTGAACCCTGCAGTACCCCACTTAGAACTTTAGACCAACAGGAAAAAGTTCAGTTTACAACAACCCTCTGCCATCTTCCATTTAACCGGTTCTCAATCCACAAGACAAGAAAAAGAGAGGGGCGCTTCCTAGTGCAATAATCTTGATAACATAGACCTTCACCAGTACCCCATGAAACTCACAATTTGAATAACCGCTATAAATGGTCAGTATCACGGATGGGGGTCTCCACACTGCCCCCACTCAGTCAGTCCAAAACTGTAGGCAGATGCTGCTTCCCAACAAACCAGGACACGCAGGACCCTTGGAACATAGAACAGAACCAGAAGGGTTGCAAAGCACCAGTATATATCACAGTTTATAGGTATGAATAAATGACTCAAAACTCACTTAATTTTGCGGGGAGTCATTTGTAGATACAACCGACAATTTCAAGAAGGGTACAAGTCTATAGCACATACAAGTCTATAAGGCCAAAAGATATGTAAGAAAAAAGCCTTATAGTGTTGTATGTGCTAATTTATATTTAGTATATATATATATATTGTTGCCAATGCCTATTTAGTTTTTGAAAAAGAAGCTATTGCTTTGAAACACGTCAAACTACAGGCTTAATACTGGCGTCTTTTACTATTGGCTTGTATTGACTATTTTTATATTGAGTTTCATTTAATACAAGTGGATTCGACTTTTACTTTTTGTGGGAGAGTGGCCATACTGGGGAGGCATTGAAACCCTGCTTGAAACTGCCAGTTGTTTCCACAACTGGCTACCAGCAAAACGAAGTATGCGTATTGAGTCATTTATTCACATCTAGAACATTTGATATATATTGGTGGTTTGCACTCCTTCTGGTTCTGTTCTTCTAAGTTCTCAATCCAGGTACAGATATCACTGCCCAAACCAAAGCCTTTTAATTTATGCAGTAACCTGTAAGCCATGTACAGGATGGAGGAAATTCTGTGGTTTTGTCTGTTTGCCCATAGCCTGTCATTGTGGCTTCCTTTGGATATACAGAAAGAAATCATGTGTTTAAAGGAATAGTAATGTTTCACAATAAAAGCAGCTCCAATTAATCTTCATAGTATTTGGGTCATGGAGATTGTTATTTCAATACTGTCAGAGTTGTAAATGAATGATAAATTATCCCCCTCCCACCCCTTTTACTAATGTAACACTGCTCAGCTCAGAGCAGAAAGGTGGTGTCCAGGTGGATCGCAGAGAGGGACAATCTTAAATTATCATAAGGGGAAAAGCCTGAAAAAACTGTCAAGGGGGTAGGGTTTTCATTGCTCTCAAATTAAGACGATTGTCCCTTGCTGGGAGTTGTCTGGTCTCAAGACCATATTCCACATCTGAGGGGAGGTGGCATACACTAGGTAAAAGGGGTGGGAGGGGGGAACTTTATCATTCAATTACTCTTGAACTACAGCTCTGACCGTATTAAAATAATACTCTCTATGGCTTAAATACTATGAAGATATTAGAACTGCTGTTTTTGTGAAAATTACTATCCCTTCAATTGTCAGCCATAGCCTTTTCCTCACTAATCAAATCACTTGTCTCAGCCTTAAAAGGACCAATATCAACCTTATTCTTTTTTTATTAATATACTTGAAGAATTGTTTAGGATTGTTATTGTTCTCTTTTGCAGCTCTCATTTTCAATTTTAGCTAACGCAGCTGCTTGTTTGCAGACCTTATTACATTATTTATATTTTTTATATGATGCATTTGACCCTTTTGTCTTAAACATTTTAAAAGCATGCTTCTTATTTCACTTTTCCTTGCAAACCTATTATGCCACATTGGTCTTAATTTGCTTATTCCCCAATGGTATATATTGACACCTATATTTATCTAAACAAATTATGATTATTCTTGTGCATTTGTATCTTTGAAGATTAAATCCCACTGAATATCCTTTAATACTGCTTTTAACTTTGTAAAATTAGCCTTTTTAAAATGTAATGTTTTGGTTAAAACCTTGCTATTGTGTTTCTCCTAACAAATTTCAAAGGATACCATATTGTGGTCACTACTACCTAAATATTCCTTTGCCTGTATATTGTTTATCACGTCAGAATTGTTTGAGAACACTAGTTCAAGCAAGGCCTCTTTTCTAGTTACTCCTCTACTAGTTGGGACATAAAATTGGCATTAATTATACTTAAAAAATAATTTCCCTTTGCTTTGCTGGAAGTCATATTTCTCCTGCCAATATCAGGATAGTTGAAATCTAGGATTACATTTCCTTATCAAGAAGACTTTTACATTTGCAGTAACATTTGGTATTCCTCAAACTCTCCAATATTAGGTGGCTTGTAGTAAATCCCCATTAACATATTTTGTTATGTGTGCCCCCTTCAACCCACGAGGCCTCAACATTCTCACTGGACACACACACATATATATATATATATATTATATATATATATATATATATATATATATATATATATATATATATTTTGTCCTTAAAGGGATAGTAATGTTTCATAATAAAAGCAGCTCTAATTAATCATCATAGTATTTGGACTTTGGAGAGTGTTATTTCAATTCTGTCAGAGTTGTAATTCCAGAGTAATTCAATGACAAAGTATCCCCCTCCTGTCCCTTTTACTGATGTCACACTGTTCAGCCACAGCAGAAGGGAGGTGTCCAGGCAGACTGCAGAGAGGGGCAATCTTCAATTAACATAAGGGAAAAACCTGAAAAGCTTGTCAAGGGGGGCAAGGATTTCATTGTTTTCATAGGAATAAGAGTGTCCCCTTCTGTTATCTGTCTGGTCTATAGATTGCATTCCACATCTGAGAAGAGATGGCTTACACTAGGTAAAAGGGGCAGGAGGGGGTAACTTTGCTTGTGAATATCTCTCAAACCATAAAGGTTTGAGAGATAAGACTTATTTCATTCTTCATGTTTTTAATGCCTACAAAATAAAATAAAGATAAAACGAAGTATTACTATCCCTTTAAGGTTTTAAGGCATTCTTTACAAATAGACATACCCCCTCCCTTTTTATTAACCCCATTCCTCCTAAAAAGTGAATAACGCTGTAGACTGACTGGTTTTGACCAGGACTTTTTTGTACTTCCTGTGCGCGCTCAATTACTTTCCCTCCATAATTTTCCCTCCATGTCTCTAGTCCAATTCCATTCTCCGTTTCATGCACTACTTCCCTCTTTTGTCTGTATTCGAATAGCCTTCTTCGTTTCATGATGGGGGTTGGACTAATGACACAGTCACACAGACAGACAGCCTGCATTTCCTCATTGGGTTGTTGGAGCTCAGAGAGAGAAGAGATTAGAGAGTGTACAGTTGTTGTGTAGGCAGGCAGGTAGCATTAGGCTAGGCATAGGTAGGCAGCCAGCATTAGTTCCAGTTATTGCCACTGCAAGAGCAAGTAATATTTGTTCCTGTGCAAAATATAAAAAAATATTAGGTATTTGTTCGAATACAGGGCCAGCCCTTACATGGGTCCCAGTGGGTCCATGGACCCAGGCGGCACTTTGACAGGGGCGGCAATTTACCGTCCCATAGCATGTTTATTTTGTGCTCTTCCGCCATTTCTGTGTTGCAGGGTGTCCCATCCCATCAGTGTGACTGTCAGCAGCCGGGCAGCCCTATGCTCACTCAGTGGCGATGCCTGCTGGCTGCTTCAGTGAGGTGAATTATGTGATAGTGAAACATTATGCCTATTTTATATTGTTTATCGCCCACCTAAAGTCAAGACTTGAGTAAATAGGTCTACCGTCCCAGATTTGCTAGAGAGGTTTTACAAATACAGGAGGGTGCCCCCTGTACGAAATGAGTCTAAACATTTGGGATCCCTAGTATGAGTGCACAACAGTGCATGATGTGTCCTGAACAGGATTGCTGTGAGGTGTCTCCACCCAGAAGGTGCTGGCTTCAACATTGCGACAAGTGACCAACTAAGAGCACCGTGCCGTGCAGCCATAGCATCACCCCCTCCTACTCTCCGGGTCCCGCTGACTGGCAATAACAAGTGAGTCACTAAGAGATCTGAAGCCTTTCTGGAAGTCCTTTCACTTGGAAAGGGGCTAGGTATTACTTGGGGGAGTTGCCTCGTGTGTAAATAATTTCTAGGTGGGAGATGAATGTGCATCACTTCTGTGTTTCCTAACAGTAGTTAGAATACAACTCCCATCATCCCCTGATTATGACATTGGGAAATGCCCAGCAATTATCGTAGAGCCCTGTATTGCACACTCACGGAAAATGGTGATATTGCTATACTAAGACAATGCTGTGGACCCCTCTTCAGTATAGATGTCAAGCATTTTTTTTTATTTCTCTCCTGTGTTGCAGTTTGTTCACAACAGAATGTCTCAATTTTTCTTTTTAACCCTTTGAATGCCAGAGTGGTATGCAATGCATTGCGTACCACTCTGGCACTCAAAGGGTTAACACATTACATCTATCACATTACAATCATTGATGTTTATTCTTGATGTAGTATGAAACTCTACAATGTATATACACATAGACTTATCTGATATGAGGGGAAATCAGGATAGGAAAACGATAGAGAGGAATTTGGGTACTAAAGAGGGACAGTAGGGTAGGAGGCTGGTACCAGAAAATGAAACCTTAATCTTTACCCATGTACTAACATAGAATGTGACATGTAGTTTGTCCATGTTCGAGTCGACCACTTATGTTGAGTAGGATGTGACAGGCATGGGTTTTCGATGTCGAACATATGCTAAATTGAATGACAGGCATGAGGTTTCGATGTTCAAGCATATGCTAGATTGAAGGACAGGCATGGGGTTTCGATGTTCGAACATGCTAAATTGAATGACAGGCATGGGTTTTCGATGTTCGACGTTTGCATTGTGACTGGCATCCCATGCTAGAGTAGAGGTGACATGCACAGACTTTCAATGTACGACAATGTCCGTTTTTGGGATGGATCTTTTTCTAAATGCACACCCTGTCTGCAAATAATGATAGCAGCGTGCACGGAGGCGCACTGCTATAATTTAACCCATGTTAAATTCGGCCGAATAATTTGGAATGGATCAGAATTTCGTCCGAATCGAATAGGCCCGGTCCGAAATTAAGATCATCCGAATTAGAAAAAAAAATTCGTCCGAATTCGAATTTTACCGAAAATTTTGCCCGTGAACAAGTCTAGTGTCTAATGGCATAAGGATCTGTTGATATAACTCTAATTATCAGATCAGATAGCACTATTAGATTGCCCTTTTGATTTTAAAAATCTCTTGCTGATTTTATGAGGGTATTAATAAGTTATTTTTTAAATCTTTTTATTGTGATTCTTTCTCCCGTAAGATTTACACATCCAGTTTATCCCATTGGTCTGTAATATATAGGTGAGGGTCTGATGCTGTATACGATTTTCTCTCTTCCTTGTTGCTTATTCAGTGAATAATCTGTACACCTACAAGTTGGTAGTGCATCTACTATTTGTGTAGATAAATACCCAGGGTCGTTATTCAGAACAGTGAGTATAGTTACACATTTATGACCATCCAGGGTAATTATACAGAGTGGAGAGCATCACTGCCAGTTTATAAACACCAGTATGATTATGCAGAGCAGCAAGCATCATTACCAGTGTATAAACACCCAGTATTATTATAGGGTGGCGAGCATCATTAACAGTGAATAAACACCCTGGATCATACAGGGAGCGGCAAACATCATTATCAGTGTAATACACTAAAGGTTATTATATAGAGTGGTAAGCATCTGTACACAGGGCCATTTTACACTGGTAACGATGCCTGCTGCTCTGCATAATGACCCTGAGTGTTTATACACTGGTAACGATGCTTACTTCTCTGTATAATCATCATGAAAATTTATTGACGGGATATGATGCTAGCTGTTTTATATGAACAACCACAGCCATACAAAGTGGAGAACCTCATTAGCAGTGCATAAAAACCAAGGGTGAGTATACAGAGAACTGAGCATAATTACAACTGCATAACACAGAGTATTATAATACATAGTGTAAGGTGATTATACACTGGTAATTATGCTTGCAGCTCTGTATAATGAGCCTGGGTGTGTATACACTTGTAAGAATGCTTGCTGCTTTGAGCTCCCTCAGTCAAGCATCATTAACAGTGTATAAATAGCCAGGGTCATTATACTGCACAGTAAGTAACATTTTCTTCAGCACACACTATGTAAATAAAAGTCTGCCACAGTTATCTGTGGTAGACAGTACATGGGTTAGTGCTTAGGAATTTACATCTCCAAAGGGATTAATGTGTGTATTTCCATGATACAAGGTTTTAACATGCAGTTGTAAGACACAAAAAGTAGAAATAATCATACACATATAAAAGACCAAAAAAAATTAAAATAGGAAGAGAGTCAGGAGAGGGGAGAAGTTGAAGGAGGGTGGAGAGGGTGAGGAAGGAGAGGGAAAAGAAAATCTGGAAAGGGGGAGCGATGGAGGAAGAGAGAAGCTGGAAAGCTGGAGGGAGAAACTGGAAAGGAGAAAGGATGGACGGAGTAGCTGGAAAGCAGAAGGGAAGGAGAAACAGGAATATGGGGAGGGAAATGCCCGAAACAAGGAAGTGGAGGAAGGAGGAGCTAGAATTATGGAAGACGTGATGGAAGAAGCTAAAAGAGGGGGTAGAGAAAAGGATAAACTGAAAAGAGTGAGGAAGAAAATGAGATAAGAAGGGATTGAAGGAGGGTGAAGCCTATGTAGCTAGAAAGAGGGAGGCATAAGCTGTAAAGATGGAAGAATGGCTAGAGTAACTGGAAAGGAGGAGGGGGAAGCTGGAAGGCTAGAGGAAGAAGATGTAAAAAGGTTTGGAGACAGAAGCAGAAAGGGGGAAGGATGGATTAGCTTGAAATAGAAATGGAAGGAGTGGCTGGAAAAAGGGAGGAAGGAATGGAGGAGGGAGGAAGGAAGGAAGTGATGGAGGGGTTAAGAAGCTGTAATGAGACAGTGGTGGAGGGAAAGAGTGATAGATGCAGAAGCTGGAAAGAGGACAAGATGATGTAGCTGACAAGAGAGTGGCAGAAATGTAGAAACTGGAATGAGGGGTTGAGGGAAGAAGTTGTTGGGAAAAGGGGGGAGGAGAAGTTGAAAACAGTGAGGAGGTATGGAGTTGAAGATAAAAGATGGTGGGGAAAAGTAGAGGGAGGTAAGGATGGATGGTGAAGATGGAAGGAATGAGGGAAAGGGGAGAGCAAAAGAAACTACTTAAGAGCCAGAGGTGTTAGCCCACCCTCTCACATGCAAAGGGTTAAATAAAAAATACTCTTTCACCTTATCCACAGCAACTAATTTGGTTTCTACAATTAGTGATCCTGAAATACAAGCACAATAACATTTCTTGCTCTCTGTTATTAACACAGACTTCAGCATCAAGTAATTCCAATTATGAAGGGGCACTAATCTGGGAAGTTGGGATGCTTCGTATGTGAACCCCATTGATCATGGAGACTTATCTGTAGAAACTTGGACACATGTAATAGCCTTCTGAGTCTGAAGGAACTTCAAAAGAACACTTCACTGAATGGAGTATACTAGGGGTGTGCAATAATTTTAGACCAAAAATACAAATGAGAAAAATGTCACATTTCATCTTCTGCATGAATTCCTATGAAAATTTCAGTTTTTCAGCAGCAACACCAGCCTAGGCCCATTGCACTGGCAGACATAAACTCACACATATTAACCCTTTGAAGCCAGGGAGGTATCCAAAGCATTGCAACAAAATGAGTAGGATACCTCTCGGCCACTCAAAGGGTTGACCCCCCCCCCAGCCTATCCCATGGCAACTGCAGAACCACACATACTAACCCCTCTGCATTTTCCTAAGGTAGCCATAGAAATACACATACTGACCTCGCTGCATTGTCCCATTGTAGTCATAAAATCACACATACTGATTCCCCCAGCCTTGAATGGGGCTGCCAGACTACAGTTGCCACTGTTACCCAAGTAGCCACAGAACCACGCTTACTGGCATACAGCCTTGTCCCACTGCAGTGGTAGCCATAGAACCACACACACTAGCAGTAACTCCCCAACCTTGTACCACAGTAGCCACAGTATCACACTATGCCTGGTCCCACTGCACTGGTAGCCATAGAACCACACCTACTAACAGTCATCTCCCAGCCTTGTCCTATGGAAATCATAGAATCACACATACTAACCCTCCTGCTTTGTCCCACGATAGCAACAGAATCACACATTCTCACCTCCCAGCTTTGTCACATGGTGGCCATAAACCCACAAATAATGACCCCCCAGGCTTGACTAAATGTCTGGTAGCTGGAATGGGCAACATGAAGTCCTCTAGTTGCAGACAGATTGCAATTTCCATTGTTCTCCTCGTAGCCACAGAACCACACACATACTGACACCCAGCCTTGCCCCACAACAGTGTTAGGCATAGAGCCACAAGCACTACCAGTAATCCCCATCCCTGTTGAACAGTGTCCTAGTCTCAAAAGTCAAATATCCATACACAAGAACCTTCCAGCCTTGTCCCACTGCACTGCTATAACGGTCACACATAATGACTCTTTTCCCCACTGGAAGTACCAATTTCAAACATGCTCAGTGACTGACAACATTGTCAACATGATTTTAAATCTGACTGCTCAACATGTACTGCCATATGCTTAGGATATTCTCATGCTTTCCAGTGCTGGCAAGTCCTGGCAGATGAAAAAAAACTATCAAATAAAAGTGGATTAGAGCGCTAGTTTCCAGACCCTCAGCAAACCATCAGGGATAGTATTGTGGACTGGAGGTTGAGAAACACTGGACTAGTTAACTATTGGTTTATTATATTACACTTTATCTTCCACTGGTCCTGCAAGTGTCAGCTGTGGCTTTCAAATGAGGTGGTAGATGTTTATTTTGGTGACTACAAATGTATTCATACTTCTGCAAAGTAACATGTATTTAACAGATATCTCTATATTTTGTTATACATAAATTTATAGCTGATTTACATTAATGGGTAAAATACTGGTAAATTGTATTTCATCTCTACTCTTTATACAGAACCATTCACTGCATCCTTGTACCATAAGAGTTAAAGAGTATTGATTAATAAATACTATATTGCATTCTAGTCAATTATATTATATATACATATGAGTGTCAAATGCATTTTATTAACTAAATAAGATATGTATTGTGATATAATGCCTTGGACACTGGATCCCTACTGAGAGTTGGAGCCAAGAAATTGATGGAATCTGGCTTGGCCTCAATTCACTGAAGCAAAGGGGCACTTTATTTTTTAAATAAGTTTGGTATAGTGATTGAGTGCCTTGGATACTGGATCTCTAACATGGGTTAGAGCCAGGAAACTAAGTGAATCAGGCTTACAGAGAAAGAGTTAGCTGGCAATTTTCAGCATCAAGGGTAACAGTAAGTGATTTTAGTCACTGAGCATAGGATGTTTGCACCTGAAAAGTGCGCCAGAGTCCCCCAAGAGTAATGGAAGAAGAAGACTTTGTTCGGAAACTTGACAAACACTTCTGCAATTAAGCAAAGTTCAAGCTGTCTTCTGCATTTGTCCAGCGATCCTTTCGCTATAGCGTGTGGTGGTGAGGGGTTATGGGGCAAGGAACATCAGTGTCAGTCATGTTTGATTGGCTGAAGATAATGTTGGTCAGTCAATCACTGGGGGCTACAAAGAGCACTGCAACATCCGGTGTTGCAGTTGCGTACCATCTGAAAGTCAGCCTCATAGGACGCTGCCCATATCATACATGATGCAACCTGAAAGTGTTCTGATGTGAATGCATACAAGCTGCACCATGCTGCATTCTGGGGCATTGTTCAAAATTGCCCTATGTAAATAGCACCATAAAAAATAAAATGTACCAATATTCTCAATTTTTTTAAAAGACAATATTGCCGTCTGTGTGAACAGGGCCTTATTTTTGCTAGAAGCTGCCAAAGTTTATGACTTAGAACAGAAAACACTAGCACAGACATTGCACTCTCTTATTTATTAAAAAAAGAACAAAAGGAAATTGATACACGTGAATATATTCACATGAAGGAGGACATAATATGGAATCTTGACTGCTCAACAAATTATACAAGAGCTTTGATGTGTCCAGATAATGAGGGAGGATTTTTAGTATTATTATTATTAAATCCTGCAACAGGAATGTGCCCATACCCATCTGAATGATTTGTCAGCCAGCCAATGTATTAAATTTAAATCCTCTGATTCTTTTCTTCACTAGCCAGTTGGATCAGTCCCTAGATTTCTTATTCAACACTAAAGGGAGATTGCACAAATCATCTCAGACACTAGACAAATCATCTCAGATTCTACTCTATGTGACAGCAGCTGTATCCCCCTATTTTGCTTTCAGCAAACCTCAGAAATTCAGTTTGCTAGTATCCATACACAAATGATTTTGGATTGTGTTAGAGCACAGATGACCATCAGTACGAAGAACAGAAAATTAATATGATTTATCACTTCTAGCATGTATATACTGCATAGCATGCCCATTTTGATATGACTGCTGTAAGGACCCCTAAATAATGCAAAAACAACTTAGGAGAAAAACAAATTAAACACTTGTGTTATTTATTATAGTCATAGAAACATAGAAACATAGAAGATTGACGGCAGAAAAAGACCACCTGGTCCATCTAGTCTGCCCTTTAGTATTCCTTTATTGTTATCTTAGGATAGATACATGTTTATCCCAGGCATGTTTAAACTGTGTTACTGTGGATTTATCAACCACCTCTGCTGGAAGTTTGTTCCAAGTTTCTACTACTCTTTCAGTGAAATAATATTTTCTAATGTTTTTCTTGATTTTTCCTCCAACTAGCCTCAGATTGTGCCCCCTTGTTCTTGTATTCAGATTCTTATTAATCACACTACCCTCCTGAACCTTGTTCAGTCCTTTAACATATTTAAAGGTTTCAATCATGTCCCCCCTTTCTCTTCTTTCCTCCAGACTATACATATTTAGATCTCTGAGTCGTTCTTGATAAGTTCTATGCTTTAGACCTTCCACCATTTTTGTAGCTCTTCTTTGAACCCGCTCAATTTTAGTTATATCCTTTTGCAGATGAGGCCTCCAGAACTGTACACAGTATTCCAGATGTGGTCTCACTAGAGCTCTATACAGAGGGATCACAATCTCCCTCTTCCTGCTTGTTATACCTCTAGCTATGCAGCCAAGCATACGATTTGCTTTCCCCACCGCCTGGTTGCATTGGTTACTCATCTTGAGGCTGTCAGAGATGACCACCCCCAAATCCTTCTCTTCTGAAGTCTTTGCTACCACAGAACTGCCAATACGATAGTCAGATTGAGGGTTTCTTTTCCCCAAGTGCATTATTTTACATTTGGAAACATTGAACTGAAGTTTCCATTGTTTTGACCACTTATCTAATAGTGCCAAATCATTCTCCATATTACAGACACCTCCTGGAACATCAACCCTATTACACACTTTCGTGTCATCAGCAAACAAGCAAACCTTCCCTGCCAAGCCTTCCCTTATGTCACTTACAAATATGTTGAACAGAACAGGGCCCAGAACAGATCCTTGTGGCACTCCACTTGTAACCAGTCTCTGCTCAGAATACACTCCATTAACAACAACCCTCTGGTTTCTGTCCTTCAGCCAACTGCAGATCCACTGAACTATCCAGGGGTTAAGTCCAATTCTTGATAATTTATCTATCAGCTCTTTATGGGGAACTGTATCGAAAGCTTTACTGAAATCCAGGTAGGCGATATCCACAGCACCACCTTCATCCAGCACTTTAGTTACATAGTCAAAGAAATCAATGAGATTAGTCTGACAGGATCGGCCCTCAGTGAAGCCATGCTGGTTTGGGTCCATCAGGTTGTTTTTTGTTAGATGGTCAATTATCTTCTTCTTTAGAAGAGTCTCCATCATTTTTACCACTACAGATGTCAGGCTGACTGGCCTGTAGTTACTAGCTTCTTCTTTACTACCCTTCTTGTGAATGGGTACAACATTGGCCATTCTCCAATCATCAGGAACTTCTCCCGTAAGAAGGGACTGGTTATACAGATTAGTCAGGGGGCCAACTATGACAGATCGGAGTTCTTTAAGAACTCTAGGGTGGATTCCATCCGGACCCATCGCTTTATTTGACTTTAGCCGGACAAGTTCCTCTAGAACATCGGCCTCTGAAAACACTGGGGCTAAAATTATACAACTAGAGGCAATGCTGTGTTCAGCCATTTTCTGATTATGAGGGCCGCCGTCTGAAAAAACTGAGCAGAAGTAGTTATTCAGATGGTCAGCGACCGCCTTTTCCTCTTCTATATACTGATTTTTTCCGTTGTTAATTTTTGTAATCCCGCAGTTTTTCTTCTTCCTGTCACTGATATATCTGAAGAAGGTTTTATTCCCCTTCTTAACAGATTTGGCCATTTCTTCCTCTTTTGAGGCTTTAGCAGCATTTATCATCTGTTTAGTCTTCTTCTGTATAGTTTTATACCCTTCTCTGTCCGCTTCACTTCCAGTCTCTTTATATCTCTTATAGGCAGACTTTTTATCTTTCACTATAGCTCTTATCTCTCTAGTAAACCATAGTGGATTTCTCTTTCTTTTCCTCTTGCTAATTTGTCTAACATGTAATCTTGTTGCCTTTAAGAGGACTTCTTTGAGTGTCTTCCACTGAGTACTCACTCTCGGTGTTTTATCCCACCCTTTTAATTCTTTCTTTACATATTCTCCCATATCCTCAAACTTCGTCTTCCTAAAGTCCAATACTTTGGTTGCAGAATGGGATTTCTCGTAGTCAGTCTGGATTCCGAACCACAAACATTGGTGGTCACTGGAACCTAGATTTTCTCCCACCTTCACCTCAGATACCAGGTCTCCATTTGTGAATACTAAGTCTAGGATATTGTCCCCTCTAGTTGGCGCCTTCACCAGCTGTTTTAGGGACATCCCCGTCAGGGCTTCTACGATGCTCCTACTTCTACATGTGGACGCACAAGGGATATTCCAATCAACATCAGGCATGTTGAAGTCTCCCATAACTACTATATCTCCCTTTACTGCCATTTGGGTAATCTCGTCCACTAGCATGTTGTCTTGCTCTTCAGATTGCCCCGGAGGCCTGTAGACTGCACCTATTCTTGTAACTGATCCCTTTTTATTCTGCAGACAGATCCAGAGAGTCTCCAACTCTTTACATGAATTCTGGATCGCTGTGGATTTTATGCTATCTTTAACATAAATGGCTACCCCACCCCCTCTTCTCTCAGCCCTATCTTTCCTATACAACGTGTATCCCGGAATGGCTATTTCCCAGTCATTACAGTCCCTGAACCATGTCTCTGTTATTACAATCAAGTCCAAGTCATCTCTACAAACTATTGATATTAGCTCGCTGAGCTTGTTGCCTAAGCTGCGAGCATTAGTACACATTACACGAAGAACATTACATTTATCACCAACAACAACTCTATCTACCGCACCATCATCTACCTCACCAACATCTGTATGTAAAGCACCAGCAACTTCCTGTGCACCAACATCTGTATCTATCACACTAACAAACTCAGAACCCTGGTTCACCAAAACTGTTCGGGGACAGAAATCAATCTTCTCAATGAAATTCCTGCCCCCTCCATCTAGTTTAAATGCCTCTCCAAGAAACACCTGAACTCTTCTCCAAGTACCTCAGTTCCTCTGTGTGACGGGTGCAGACCATCTCTCTTGAACATTTCTTTACAACTCCACCTTCTAACACTGTGACTGACAAATCCAAAACCTTCTTCTTTACACCACTGTCCATCAACGTTTTACTCCATGGGACCTTCCTCAGGAAGGACACAGTGAATATATATGCTACATAAATGACAGAAACCATTTAAAACCTGAGAGTGCTTAATTTATTTTCCCTCCTACAAACTTTTGACGTTTGCTTTATGTTGGGTGTGCTTACAGTAATAATTTTTATGCCAGAGAGGTATCTAGTGCATTGCAGCACAATGCATTGGATGCCTTTCCAGCACTCAGAGGGTTAAAGTGAGCATCAGACCACAATTATTATCTAGACATTATCTACACATCTAGAGCTTGGGCTTTTCAATTTAACTTCTTAAAAGACGGAAGTATTGTAATAACATGCTGAGTATCCAAATCATATTTTCCATAATACATATCCATATGTGTGTGTCTGATGCAGGAAATTAAAAATAATTGTCCTTCTATGTAATTTCAGCTAATACTGCACCTTATTCATGTAACAGAATCATACAGTAACTATGAAGACTATGGCCCATATTTATAAAAGCAAACTGGAGTTATTTTGGTGTAAACCAACTGCACCACAGGGGTGCAAAAAATTCCTGTTAAATTAAATTGGGCTTTTAACCCCTTGAATGCATTATAGACCTCTCTAGCATCCAAAGGGTTATAAAGCTACATTCAAGTGCATGGGAATTTAGTTTTCGTTCGTCCCTTAAGATGCGATTAGTTTACTTCAAAATAACTCCGGTTTGCTGTTTTAAATACTTGCCGTATGTTCAAAAGAGTATTGCTGTAAGGGGAGAACTAAAAAATTCCCATTGATTTAAATAAGGATTTTAAAGCCTTGTATGCTAGAGAGGTGTCCAACACATTGCTTAACAATATGTTGAAGACCCCTCTAGCATACAAGGGGTTAAACTCTATGGGAATTTTTAGTTCTCCCTGTAGTGCAAATGGCTTGCCACAGAATTCCTCCACTTTTGTTTTGAACATACTACCCTATGTCTTTGTACTCCCATCCTAGCAATTTGCTCACATAGATTCACACATAGATTCACACAGCTACAGTGAGGGGAAAAATTATTTGATCCCCTGATGATTTTGTACGTTTGCCCACTGACAAAGAAATGATCAGTCTATAATTTTAATGGTAGGTTTATTTGAACAGTGAGAGACAGAATAACAACAAAAAAATCCTGAAAAATGCATTTCAAAAAAGTTATAAATTGATTTGCATTTTACTGAGTGAAATAAGTATTTGACCCCCTATCAATCAGCAAGAGTTCTGGCTCCCAGGTGTCTTTTATTCAGGTAACAAACTGAGATTAGGATCATTCTCTTAAAGGGAGTGCTTCTAATCTCAGCTTGTTACCTGTATAACAGACACCTGTCCACAGAAGCAATCACTCAGATTCCAAACTCTCCACCATGGCCAACACCAAAGAGCTGTCCAAGGATGTCAGGGACAAGACTGTAGACAGACACAAGGCTGGAATGGGCTACAAGACCATCGCCAAGCAGTTTGGTGAGAAGGTGACAACAGTTGGTGCAATTATTCGCAAATGGAAGAAACACAAAATAACTGTCAGTCTCCCTCGGTCTGGGGCTCCATGCAAGATCTCACCTCGTGGAGTTTCAATGATCATGAGAACAGTGAGGAATCAGCCCAGAACTACACGGGAGGATCTTGTCAATGATCTCAAGGCAGCTGGGACCATAGTCACCAAGAAAACAATTGGTAACACACTACACTGTGAAGCACTGAAATCTTGCAGCGCCCGTCTGAAGTTTGCCAATGAACGTCTGAATGATTCAGAGAAGAACTGGGTCAAAGTGTTGTGGTCAGATGAGAGCTCTTTGGCACCAACTCAACCCGCTGTGTTTGGAGGAGGAGGAATGCTGTCTATGACCCCAAGAACACCATCTCCACCGTCAAACATGGAGGTGGAAACATTATGCTTTGGGGGTGTTTTTCCGCTAAGGGGACAGGACAACTTAACCGCATCAAAGGGACGATGGATGGGGCCATGTACCATCAAATCTTGGGTGAGAACCTCCTTCCCTCAGCCAGGGCATTGAAAATGGGTCGTGGATGGGTATTCCAGCATGACAATGACCCAAAACACATGGCCAAGGCAACAAAGGTGTGGCTCAAGAAGAAGCACATTAAGGTCCTGGAGTGACCTAGCCAGTCTCCAGACCTTAATCCCATAGAAAATCTGTGGAGGGAGCTGAAGGTTCAAGTTGTCACATGTCAGCCTCGAAACCTTAATGACTTGGAGAGGATCTGCAAAGAGGAGTGGGACAAAATTCCTCCTGAGATGTGTGCAAACCTGGTGGCCAACTATAAGAAACGTCTGACCTCTGTGATGGCCAACTAGGGTTTTGCCACCAATTACTAAGTCATGTTTTGCAAAGGGTTCAAATACTTATTTCACTCAATAACATTCAAATCAATTTATAACTTTTTTGAAATGAGTTTTTCAGGATTTTTTTTTGTTATTCTGTCTCTCACTGTTCAAATAAACCTTCCACTAAAATTATAGACTGGCCATTTTTTTGTCAGTGGGCAAATGTACAAAATCAGCAGGGGATCAAATAATTTTTTCCATCACTGTATAAGTGTCCTATAGAAAAGTGTGGCTGTAGAGGCAGTAATACTAGACTCTGTCTTGAAGGGGAAGACTGGTGCTATCTAATGCTTTGGCACTCTGAAAATTACAGCCTTCTCCAAAGGGTAGGCTTTAAGGATATCTCTTCCTAAGCACATGTAGATCAATAAGTGTACTTGTGGTTATTCAGTGATATCCTTAAAACTGAGTATAGAGTCAATACACCTGTCTTAAAAAAAATCTGGCTACCAAAACGTTCTAGCAAATGTCAGATATTGGTGCTTAGGTTCTGTTTGAATGGACAGTAACCCTTTATTTTGACTTTACATATTATGATAATATAATTTATGCATAATCTATAAAGTCAAATGTCATATACTTTTTTATCATCTTCACAAAAAAAAACAAAAAAAAAACAACTTAGTGTCCCTGACAGTAACCTCTTTGGATCTCCTCATCTTTGGTAAAAGCAGGACAGCAATGCAGTGTAACATTAACCCTTCAGCAGAGTGTTCTGAATGTAGTATTTTTACGTCAGGGATATAAAACTGTAAAAAAATAAAAAATAAAAAAAAAATAGGTGAATGTGTAAACATATAGGCAGGCTGACTTTCCATATTAGGTATTTGCAGAACATGTAAGGGTTACTATGCCTTTAAGGAAATCATAATGATTGACAGGTCTTAGCTGTCTTGCAGGCCAGCGGGAAGATGTGATATGATACCGAGATTTACTTTATAGGTTTCCTATTGCTTACTAGATTATATTTGCAGGAACAGCCATCCCATCTAACTGGTAATAATGTTATATAATAGAAAATCAGCAAAAGATAATCCAGCAGGTAAAGATAGATATCAAACTATCACAACTATTGCAGCTGCACAAACAAGCCACCAATGACGGTTCTACAATGCACTTGAGATCTCTCTAGCTTCCATGGGGATAATTCATACAGTCAAATAAAGACCAGAGTATTGGCCATTCTTATCAATTCCTACTTCCCAAATGCCATTCTTAATTATATCTCAGAGCTGATGGACAAAGAAGAACTGGAGCAATTCTGGACCAAACAGACTGCACCTTAATGGGACAAATTAAAATTCCCATGGCTATAGATCAGGTCTAGAATACCAGAGAGGTCTCCAATAGACATAAAGGAGCAATGCTTTAGAAACCTCACTAGTTTTGGGGCATTTTTATGCTTCTCCTATGATTCAGCTGGTCTGATCCAGATTTACTCTAGTTATTTTTAATATCAGCCTATCCCCCATCCCATAGACCTGGAAGGCTAAACTTAATGGACATACTTCATTTTCCACCCCATGAACTATGTTACTTTGCATCTAGCAATAGATAATCCACATGTTTTTAACCCCTGGTATGGAAGATACAGTTCTGTGAGACAGAGTGTATGGATAATAAAAATTAGCTGAGTGAAATGGAACTTAAACTCCAGACCCTAGCAGGGATTTACATAGTTAGCTGATTTTGGAGTATTCAGCAGACACCTAAAATACACTATTTGTCTTTAATTTGTATCTATAGACTTGAAATTATCAAGACCTAGATTCTATTCCTTTCCATTCTATTCCAGAATCAACGACTGAACAGCTCACCCATGCTTTACATAATGAGGCCAATGTACTACTTAAAGCGGAACTACCACCTCTTTTAAGCATGGCCCCAAATAATTATCCATCTGGCTACTAGCTGCTCAGTAGCTCTAGTCCACAGAATTGTTACCATTTCATCTTGCTCCTGGGACTAACAGCCAGGAAACAGCGCACACATCTTTTCATAGTGACGTCTCTGCACCTTGGACTTTTAACCCCTGTAATGCTAGAGAGGTCTCCAATACGTCAGCTAACTGCATACATTAAAAAGCTCCAGTATGCAAAGTGATACCTATGCATGGACAGGCAACTGGTTAAATGCTAGAATGTAGACAGTTGTTGATACAACTTTTCCAAGTTGGTCTAAAGTTGTAAGTGTGGTGCCACATGGTTAAGTCCTGGACTCTATGCATTTTAATTGTATTAGTTTGTTTATACCTAGCCTCTGATGAAGTGGCATACAACCACAAAATGCATAGCCATAGCCATATCGTAGTGTAATACTACACGTTGTTTTTTAAAAAAATACATCTTTTTACATTGATCAGAGCAGGAGTGGTATTTCATGTTGAGATAAACAAAACAAATGACAGGATAGTAGAATCCTGGTACCTAATCCACCCTCTAAGAGAATCCCTCTACTACCTGTATCTACTTATTAACTACAGTTCTGGTGTGTGTGTTGCAATATGCTGTTAGGCGTTGAGGTGTATCTTTCCTCTTAAATATATGAATAAAAAATTCTGAGATCTGTTGATATTGGTGGAGGAAACATGATGTCAATTCAAGCCTTCTCCAGTGCACTTTCTTACGGTTTGAACTTTACATTTTTAGAGTTTGTGGAAAGGGTCTATTTCACCTGAAAATTAGCTCTACCTTTTAGCGATTTATGGGGCATTACTTGTATGAAGGACTTTAATTTTAAGAGTCATAAGTGAATATCTTCATTGTTAATGATTTATTCTCTGTGTAGTCTAACATTATTATTTGTGGGGTTTTTTGTGTTTTTTTTTTAATCTGATATACCACCATTTCCACGTTGCTTTGCAATGCATTCCATTCCCCTCTGGCACTCAAAGGGATAATATTCAAGGTCAACTTTCTGGGTAACTCTATACTCAAAGGGCCTAGCAATAAGTAATAGGTCATCTAATAAAACAGATGTTTGTCTAAAGCAAAAGCAGTGATGTTTTACAGTAAGAGCTGCAATGATGTGGATTTATTTGCCTCAGTGTTTACAGAAAATGTAGGTGCTTTCAAACATACTTGATGCCTTTCTAGTTCACTACTATAAAGAGAATTATGCCAGTTTGTTTCAGTGCAGGTAGGATGTTGATCCTTGGAGATATCTGACTGCCTTTTGGAGCAAGACAGACATTTTTATTGTGTTGTAGCATATTTGGAAATGGCTTTAATAGGTAGGTTTGTTTGTGTTTGCCTTCCTCTGGATTACAAAGTTGATAAAGTAAAGCTTGAACATGTCTTGTTTTCAACCACATCAACTGTGTTACCTGGTAACGTCAACTAATTAGTGAAAAAACATTTTTTGCAATAATATTTTCTTCATTATCATAATAATGTAGTAAAATTTATAGCATCGGGAACATCCATTTTATCTTTGGAGTTACCTTAGAGGAATAAAAGGAAAAGGGCACAGCAATAATTTGGGTACTGTGATCAATGTAAAATTAACAAAAGACACTGCCATTCAGGAGGTGCTACAAAAAGGTAAACATAATAAAGGACATTTAATATGACTTAACTGAGCAGTTATTCAACATTTCAATGGCCAGATGCCTCCTTCTTCAGGGCTCTGATCCCTGATGGAAGTGGGATTCGAACATAATAAATATTAAGTTATGCTATAATACATTTTGTTAACCCCTTGAGTGCCAGAGTATTATCCAAAGCATTGCACTGCGTTTGCTGCCTCTGGCACTCAACTGGGTTAATATATTTAGTTCCTTAGAGTGTTTTTCTTATGATGTCTGGATTTCCTCAGAATGCACATTGACTACAGATGAGTCTATTAGGAGTTTTGTTTGCTAACCAGGCTTTACTTTACTGGATGTTACAATGGGCAGTGACATCATTTACAGCTTTCATAAAGCAGCAAGGAAATGGGTGCCCATAAGGCACAGATAACTGTTTTCTACCTTGGTCAAAATTGATGCTCCTGCAGCTGAAATACTGACAAGCTGTCCATGGTTTATATGAAGGAGTAGCAATTACTGGTGAAAAATACCTGCTTTTTGGAGGCTTTATAATATTTGGATGTACAGAAACATTTTATATTTATTTTATTATCTTATTTTTGTTATTATAAACAAAACCATGATTTTTGATGTTTTCCCTTTCACATGTATGCTATTATATATTGTGTTGTAGTTTTGCCCTTAGGTTTTTTATTTTCCAGACTTTATTTTACCCCTTTGCTGTAAAAACTTTTAGCTGTACATGTTTGTGCCTTTAGATCTAGATAGTTAAACACTAGAATAGAACACTGCTGCAGCTAAAATGATTATTTAAAGTGATATGTCTGTCTATTCCTCCATTCATTATGTGTATTTTGTTTCATATTCACACACACACACACACACACACACACACACACACACACATATATATGACTTTTTTTTAATTAAGCTTTTTTCTGCATCAGTGTTCTGCTACTGTATTTTAGTTATCTATTAATCTATCATTCTATCGTGTGTATTTTTTGTATGTCTGTGTTTGTTCTATTTAAAGGGATAGTAATGTTTCATAATAAAAGCAGCTCTAGTTAATCATCATAGTATTTGGACTTTGGAGAGTGTTATTTAAACTCTGTCAGAGTTGTAGTTCAAGAGTAATTCAATAAAAAAATATCCCCTGCCCGCCCCTTTTACCGATGTAACACTGTTCAGCCAGATCAGAAGGGAGGTGCCCAGGTAGAATGCAGAGAGGGACAATCTTTAATTAAGATAAGGGGAAAACCTGAAAAACGTGTCAAGGGGGAAGGGCCCTTATTGTTTTCATAGGAAGAAGATTGTCCCCTTCTGTTATCTGTCTAGTCTTACATGTTATACATATATTGTGATACTTTGTCTAGTCTTACAACCAGATTCCACATCTGAGAAGAGATGGCTTACACTAGGTAAAAGGGGCAGGAGGGGAAACTTTGCTTGTGAATATCTCTCAAACCATAAAGGTTTGAGAGATAAGACTTATATTGTTCTTCGTGTTTTTTTAATGCCTGCAAAATAAAATAAAGATAAAACGAAGTATTACTATCCCTTTAAATAAGCCTTTGTATTTGCAGCAGTATTCTATTCTAATGTTCAGTTATCTAGGCTTAAAGGCACAAACAAACTAGAGTTTCCATTTAAATATTTACAACTGAGCAAAAGGTTCCACCGTGCTGCACTCCACCCACATTGACATTAATTTTAAACAGAGGAAGATTAAGTGAATTTGGCAGCTCTAGCTTGTTATACTGAGGAGAATACAAAGATTAGAGGTACTAGAAAATGCTATTGTTTTTAGCAGGCATTGATGTGATATGATAAGTATAACTGTATTAACAAGAGATTTCCAACAGAAAGCTGATTTTACAGTGGAATAGCCAGTTGCCTGTGTTCACATGAATGGGCAAAAGAAATACAAAGGTACACAAGCTGATATTTTTTGTGTATGTGCATTCACTAAAATTTACAGACAGTTGTGTGCAGGCTATTTTCGAAATACACCATTGTAAAAGGATATATACTGTTGTTTTTATTTAAAAATAATAAACTGTATAACTCTGTGCACATCTTCACAGCAGCTGTGTTGTGTACTCTAGGGTCACCAATGCCCTCTCATTTTATAATGCAGAGGTTAAAACTGATACACAACCAATAAGCATTTCAAAATGTTTTCCTGAAACTTCTATTTTCCATTTTGAAGTAATGCAACCCCTCTAGCATCCAGTGGGTTAAAGAAAATGCATGCTATACATCTCATATTTAACCCTTTGAGAGCAAGATGGGTGCGCAAAGCATTACAGAGCAGTGCGTTGCACACTTCTGGCAATTAAAGAGTTAACTGCAAAAGAGAGCAGATTTGGCATACCAAACAACAGTAATAGCAGTCTTCAGATAGGAGGTTATATTTTTCACGAAGCATGTCCGTATTTTAATCCTCAAAGTGCTAGAGAATCTACAGTTTGATTTCCCTACTACACCTTCACCCATTTTACTACATGTATATTAGAATTCAAAATGTGCTCACCTGGGATTTGCCAACAGGGACGAAATCTCAAATTCTCCTTATTGTTAGAAAAATGCCAGTATTTGAAATTATTGATGACAGCCTACGATACCGTACACACTGTAATCCAGTGGTCCATGATGAGTATAATGACAACAGACCTCAAATAGGGTGTCAGAACTACCTCTCCAGCTCTGAAGATCGCGACACCACTGAGCTCAGACAAAGATGTGTTGCTAATTGAACTTTACAATCATTATCTAAACCAAAATAAGTTGGATTTTCTTTGAGCTCTCTTCTTTCTGGAAGTGCTGCTGTACAGGTGATGATTCTGGAGGACAGGGTGTCCTGTCTTTTACACTTCTCCCAGATCCAGCACCTGTGTTTTGCCTTTGATTGCACACAGATCCGGTTTGGCATGGCTAACAAATAATAATGTGCTCACTGGATTACCTTAGGAGGAGGAACTAAACGTGTCTGCCCCACTCCTTTGCCAAAACTGATACAGCTGATTGATTTCTTTCTACAAAGAGCCAACCATGCACGCAGAACAAATAAATGGTTGGACTTTCCAAAAGGCTTTAGGAATCAATGGATGACTCTTGGTTGCCATCTACTGGGGACATTTATAACTAAAATTTGCCAATTCTTGAGCAGCTAATGAAAATCAAAAGTAATGGAAACCCATAGTTTAAGATCTGGGAACATTAAATCTGCAACCCCTTGCACTTTCTTGGTTACATCATCCATAGCACAAAAAATGAAGGTAATATATTTAAAACAAAACACAGCTGTGGTGCAGAATTGGGGGATGTGTTGCCTCAGTCCCCCAAGCCATGAGCAGCCAGCATGTGGAGAACCACCAGAGTGGTGCAAGTGATCTCTCCTGCAGTCTGGGTTCTCGTCAGAGCGGAAGAAGACCCTAGGGGCCCTAGGATCCGATCTGTGGCCCATCCAAGTAAGTAGCAGGGACTCCTGAGATGGGGGGCAGGGGCACTGCGGGATGGCTCTGGGGGGGACAGTAGTGGGGAGTTATTGCAGATTATGACTGCAGTTTTGGACAAGCTGACTGACCGCAACTCTGAGTGTAGTTTCTGTGAAGAGTCTTCTGGATGGTAGTTTGGAGCTTCTGGGTATGGGTCAAGTTTGTAGCACAGCCTCCTGGGGGGGGGTCATGTATTGTCAGATGTAAGGGAAGATATTTGGCATGGGGAATATGCAGAGGTTCTGTCACTGGTGCAGCAGCAAAGGAAACAGTGGATCAACCTTCACGCCTCCCTGACTCTGCTAGTAAGGAGAAGGGTAAGGCCCCCAGGACCTCTGGTAATTGACTGCAAGGTTTTTGTACTTTCTGTGCCAGATGTTTCCAAAGAAGAGTCCTTCTCTTTTCAGTTACCTAGACATGATTTGGGGGGGGTGTACAAGGTTTATGGGGGCCTTACTTGGTTTTGCTACAACAAACAATTTTGTCAGCAAATGGCAGTTTGTCCCTGCTCACTTTTGATTGCCAAGATGTTAATCTTTGGCTTTTGCTGATCACTCCCCATTGGCTGTCCCCCTTTCAGTCTGGCGCCAGTTCGTCTGCTCTCTTTGTCAGAGGGGTTTGTGCTGGCTCTTTAATAAGAGCCATTGTCGATGGTCGATTGAGATAAGCCAGTCATTTCCTCTATAGGTAGTACTTATGTGTGTATGTTTTGGCAGCAGCTTCCCTGTATTTTGTACATTTTTTAAATTGGCTTGTATGCTTTGACAAAGAGGCGCTCTAGCCGTGAAACACGTGTTACACCCTTTTTTTTTATTGATTTTAATACATTTTCTACAAGTGGAGCCTCCTCCTGGTCCCCTTCTTTGGAAGATTAGAAAACATCACAGCTGTATCATGAGTTCCCCTGAACAGAGACAGGGTTGATTTCTCTGTATACTATATTGTCAGTGGATTTTGATAACAAAACCCTGACCATATTCTAATGTGAGTAGATTTCCTATCATTTTATGTACATTGTGTGAGAAGGTATTACACTATTTGGCACTTTCTTTCCATCTTTTTTGTGTTCTTGATTGTGGATGGTACTCTTCCTGTAGATTTAAACACTAGTGTTAGCACTGTGGAGGTAACCACACAGTGGCACAATGTTTTAAGAAGAGTAAGTCTGGTTTGGCCAAGTTAGGGGCCAAGGGCAAGGACGGAGACTCCTGTGAGTGTGGAAAGGATGAGGGAATGGCTAATTCAATACCCCAATCGTAGGGAGGCTAGTATCCTTCAGGATGGTTTTCCTGATGGATTTTGCATTCCCTTCATTCTGTTTGAAGGGGTCTTTATGCCTGACAATTTGTGGTCTGTTCTCGGTAGGAAGGATTTGGTTTAGGACAAATTGCTGAGGGAAGGTGAATTGGGTAGGATGGTGGGCCCCTTTCATTCACCATCATTCCTTGATTTTAGGGTCCCTCCATTGGGTCTGGTCCCAAAGCGGAATCCGGTAAAATATTGTGTCATTCAGCGATTGTCATATCCCAAGGGCAGCTCCATCAACGATGGTATTTACAAAAAAGAGAGCTAGGTTCAGTATGATTCTTTTGACAGGGATCTGTCTTTGGTGCGTTCGGCAGGTTGAGGCAGCTTACTTACCAAGTCAGACATTGAGACGGCCTTTTGTTTGTTGCCGGTCCACCCAGAATGTTTTCATATGTTAGGTAGTTTCGTGAAAGTTCCTTTTTCATCAACATGTGCCTACTCATGGGCTGTGCCATCCCATGTTACTACTTTGAGATCTTTAGCACATTCCTTGAGTGGGTGGTGCATCAGGAGGTTGGGATTCATTCGGTTATTCACAATTTGGACAACTTTTTGTTGGTCGGTCCCAGTGATTCGGATGACTGCCTTTCCCTGGAGGATGAGTTCCATAGGGTGGCTAGTTCTAATGGTATTCCCATCACGGAGAACAGGACTGAGGGCCCTCAGTCAGTAATTTCATTTTTGGGTATCCAGAATGATGTGGTGGCTATGGTTTACAAGCTTCTGCAGGAAAAAAGTTTGGGTCCTATGGGATCTGGTGGCTAGGGTCAAATCGTCCAAGAAGGTTTCTTTGCAGCAAACGCAGGCCTTAATGGGTCACTTCATTTTTGCATGCAAAGTGAGGCCGATGGGCAGGGCGTTCTGTCTTCAGTTGTTCTTATCTACAAAGGGGAACAGATCTCCTCACCATTTCATTTGCATCACTTCATCCTTGAGGGAGGATCTAGGTGTCTGGCTGTCGTTTTTGTCAGAGTACAATGGGCACAAATGTTGGGAGGCTGCAGAGGTATCCAGAACGGATCTATGCATTTACTGATGCATGTGGTTCTGTTGGATTCTGAGTTTTCTTTCAAGGTGAGTGGTGTGCGGGTTGATGTCCGGAATGCTGGTTTGGATCTGAACTCATTTGTAACCTTGCTTTTTTGGTGGCTATAGGTATTTTGGGGGAAAGATTCTGGGACTGCAAAGTATTGCTTTGGACTGACATCATGAGTGTCATCCACGTGATAAGTCCATGTCAAGTGCTCCTCCTGTCTTGGTGTTGCTGCTCTTCCTTGTACCGAGGTGTCTGTAGTTGAATATTACATTAAAAAATAGGCATGTTCCCGGGATGGATAATTTCTCTCTATCATTTTCAACTGGACCAATTTCAGAACCTGGTTCCAGATACAGCGGCAGAGGTATACACTTGCCCAGACCATTTGTGAATGTTCATTTCCAGCAGCTGCTAACATTGGTACAAGATTCCCTGGCTCGGTATGCGCTGGCACCAAATTCTTCAGTTTGGTCTAAATGGTTGGCCCTGGCTGACATGTAGGGTTCCAGTGGATGTGCAGCGGCCCAAGAGCAATCAGTGTTTGTGTACCTAAAGGTGCTTCAGTCCAGGGAGGTATCGGATTGCATGGCGATGAGTAACCTGTTGGTGTTATCTTTTCTTTTTCAGTTCTTTGGTTGGTGGGACGTTATGAAGGGGTTTTAATTCTGTGTATTGTTAAGGGTTGGTCTTGGGGGGGAGACTAAGGTGTTGTATTCACGCTGTCTTATTTAAATCTACTTTGAGTCCTTCCTACGGTTTGTTCAGATTCTTATGAGCTATTGGGGCAGCTACTTAGGCGGCAGTTTTGTAGTTTTCGGACAGGAGATTCAGTGTTTGGGCAGGTTTTCATTTGTATGTGCATCCTCACTTGTTGTTTTAATCTCTTACATGTCGCCTACTGGTCATGGTATGGATCATGGGTCATTCCTTTGTCTACTGGGTGGAGCCAGGAGTGGAAGAGAGAAATTACTGGAGGAAACTGGGCTCCAATCCATCCTTCGCTAGACTTAGTTGGCAGGGTGTTTGGGGGTTGAGTTGGATGAACGTTTGGCAGGAATGCCTTGGCATCCAGGGCGTGGTCTCAGGACCTACAGTGCTAGTAATCTATGCTAGTGGTAATAATTTGGGGCAGATCTGTATCATTGACCTGGTAAACACCATTAAACAAGATTTGGCTCGGTTGATGGAGGTGTTTAAATAGGTTGTAATTGGTGGTCCTGAAGCTGCGCTGGTGGGCTAGGGATGTTCGTGCGATTGAGTGTTGTCAGCAGAAGCTGAATATGGCCGTCTAGCGTTTTGTTCCCAGGACCGGTGGAGTGGTAGTCCATCACAGGGAGTTGGAGGGACCTGACTTGCGTCTCCTGTGTAGGCATGACTGGGCACTTCTCAGTCCTATTGGTCTGGATATTTTTAACATGGGTTTGCAGGAGGGTATTCAGAGGGGTCTGGCTGCAGTGTGGCATGTCTTCCTGTAGGGTGGTGATTTGGTCATTTCTCACCCTAGCAGGTAGTGTGTCATTTCCTTGGGTGGGAGTTGACCTGGTTTATGAGGTATGCCCTCTCGGCAGTCAAGGTTTTTTAATGCTCCTTTCTAGAATTTTCTGATTACAAACCAGTCTTTCTTCATAAACCTCTTTCTGTTTGCAAGATCACTTATACTTGACCTGTGATTCAGCGTTGCTGATTTAGCATTCTTGTGACAGACCTGCATATTCTGGATATTATTTCTATGTTCTTGAACCAACATATTTGCCTTTGTTTTTCCTGCTGCCTGTCCTGTCTTGGATTGAATACTTTGTTTATTATTTTGCCTGCCCTTATGTTTGACCTTGGTGTTTCTGCTCCTTATCCATTCCTTGTTCACTGCATGTGGTGATCTGGCTTTTGTCATAATTGCTTGTAGTGTTTTGAACTTCAGATTGCAACTACTGGATACCAACAAGCTAAAATATTCTCCTGTCTGACATATCAGTCCTGACAGCTTGATCTACCCAAAAAACATTGCAAATAGAATACAAAATCTGGGATTCAGAATGTGATCTGCAAAATAATGTTGATTAAGTTTGTTTTGGGTGGTCTCTTTATCAGTTCATCATCTGGAGACTTAGGGCTCGATTTAATATGCCCAGGTAAAAATGCCTTTAGGGCATAAATGGATACCAAATGGTAGCAAGAGAATTGAGAACGTCAAAGGAAAACAGCTAACGCTCTGTGTTTGACAGTGTCAAACACCAAGTGTGGGCTCCAAGACGCAGTTACCTTCCCAAACACTAACCCTACATTACCAAAAATGACAACAGTAGAGTGAAACAATACTTGCCCTAATACTTTCCTATTAACCATACCTAAAAGCTGTAACACTTGCCTGTTATCCACTGTAATCTTTCATCTGTAAGCTTCTTTTCTTCTTTCTTCTTATCATCCATCTTCATATCATTCTTCTTCTTCATCTTCTAAAATAGTGTTCTGCAAGAAATAACTAAGTAAAGGTTAAAAATGTTTAATCCCCCAAAGTTATATGTTCAATAAATGTATGCTGCCACTGTATCCACTGCCGCTGCTTACCACAGCAGCATAAGACTAGATGAAAAATCTCCACCACCATATACCTTGCCATTGCCCAAGCCATGCTGAGGTAAATTTGAACAGAACCTGGCTTTTATATGGCCAGTCCCTGTTCAAAGTGGTTCCCAGGCTTTCATTGGCTTGGATGTGGGGTTATGCACCTCCCAGCCAATCAGCTTCAAGTGGATTTTGTCTTCCCTCCCACTCTAAGCTGTTTGGCAGGGATGAGATTTTTCATCTACTTTCCTGCCACCGCCACCAGCTGCAGCAGCTGCGGCGGGAACATACATTTATTGCACATATAACTTTGGGGGCTTATATATTTTTAACCTTTCTTTCTTTCTTGCAGAACACTATTTTAGAAGACAGAGAAGAAGAAAGATATGAAGATGGATGATAAGAAGAATGAAGAAGGAAGATAAGAAGCTTACAGATGAAGGATTACAATGGATGGCCAGGGTGCTGAAGACCATGCTGAACATCAAGATTACAGGTAAGTGTTTATTTTCATGGAATGTTGTTAGCTTTAGGGGGTTAAACCCTGTGAGTGCCAATGGGATATGCAATGCTCTGCAATGCATTGCATATCCCTACTGACACTCAAAGGGTTCATTTTTGTTACATTACACACATTACTTCAGTACTTTGGATGTATTGATATGGGGCTTAGGGACACCCATATCAATACATCCACTGGTAACTTAGCTTTTTATTAGCATTTTAAACTTCAGTTCCAGTGTTATTGGTTTTTAACATGTGTTAGGGTACGCAACACCTACTTTTTGTAGGCACAGATTTTTGACGAGTCCCTTAACGTGTTACCACCCAACACATGGAATTAAGGGCTCAATCCAAACGTTGGAGTAAAAAAATGCCGGTAGGGCAAAATGGATACAACCGACAAAATGAAAATGTCTTGGTCAGTATTCAGATGTCCTACTGGCATTAAGCACAACAGACGTTAGGCCACAAAACTGGTGTTGTGTCCAAACGTCCATTTTGTGTGTTAGTTCCCAAATCTCCGCTAAATAATGGCAGTTTTGGGAACTTCAAAGAAAAAAAAACGATCGGTGCCTGACATACTGTCAAGCACAGTTTGTTAAAAAATCTGTGTTACACTTACCTGTCATCCACTGTCTCCTTCTCTCTCCATTCTTTCTTCTATCTTCTCTTTTATCTTCTGTTCTCTTGTCTCTTCTGTCTTCTTGCTGTAAAACACAAAAAAGTATAAGTTAAAAGCATACATATGCGACACACTAATACATAGTTTAACCCCTTGATTGCCAGAGGGGTACGCAACTCATTGCAAAGCAATACGTTGCGTACCTCTCTGTAGCTCAAAGGGTTAAATGATGCAGTAGTGTGCTGGTTGTTCCAATATAAATGCTTCCATTCATCTTCAAGTTATGCCAGGATAATCGTATTGCCATAAGTTAAATTGTCAAAATTACACTTAGCATTTAGATTTGTTGTTGCTGTCTCCGCCGCTGTGTGAGGCCGCTGAGGTGGCGGCGGAGACAGAGTGATGCCCCCCTCCTTCATGTCCACGGGATGTTGCCCGCTCTGGTCTAAGGGAATTAGAATTGAGACTGCCCTTATATATGGGCAGTCTTACATCTAATTCTCTCACAGCCATTGGCTGGGATACGCACCTCCCAGCCAATCAGTGTAAAGCACAGAAACTCAAAGCTGATTGGCTGGGAGGTGCATATCCCAGTCAATGGCTGTGAGAGAATTATATTTAAGGGCAGTCAATTTAAGATATGGCAGTACGATTATTTTGGCATAACTTAAGAACATTGAAGATGCATGGGGGCATTTATATTGGAACAATCGGCACACTACTGCATCATTTAACCCTCTGAGCCCCAGAGAGGTACACAACAGTGTTACTTGTAATTTGATGTTTTTTTACTTAGTCGGGTTAACCCTATGAATGCCGGCGGGGTAATTATACCCCACTGGCACTCATAGGGTTAATCCTGCTAACTTTTGAAACATTTTTCATACTTTGGATGTATTGATATGGGGCTCAAGGCACCATATCAATACATCCACTGACTTAGGTTTTTTTTTACTTCAAGTTTCTGCGTCGGCTGTTTAAACAGGCGATAAGGGACTCAAGGTAAGAAAAAATAGGTCTTAACTTTTCTGGGATGACTTGAGTCCCTTATCACCTTTTCTTGGCTAATGTAGACATTTGAATTGCTATTTTCGGTGTTTTCATCATTTTAAATGTATGAAAACACCTCTTAACTTTAACACACGACGGCTCTTTTTTTTGCCAGTATTTTTTCACAGCACAGACATTTGAATAACATACTATGCTGGAAAAAATGCCGTCGGCAGAAATAACAGCCGTCTCCATCATTTGGATCGAGGCCTAAATCACAAGTTAAAAATGTTTTTCATTGCTTCCAATGGGCACAAATATAGCACCCTGATTGTGAATTAAAACTGCCGATGTTAGTCTTATTTTGTACCAGAGTAAATTAAATTAAGCCCATAATGTCCGTTTGCCTGGGTTTTGGAAGTTTTTCATCTATTGTCATAATTTTCCATCTCCAACTTCTGTATTATACCAGTTATACTGCTGGGGAAGACTATGTCATTAGTTAACTTGTAACAGTTCAGTCCTCTGCTAAATAATCTTTATAGATTCCTGAATTCCACAAAAACTATCCTTCATGGTCCTAACAGATGTGATACATGTGGATAAAATCTCATTCTGTGGCAAGGACAACTTACTGTTATTGAAAATGCAGCATCATTACACAATATACTATAAATACTAGTTAAAATTAGGATATTTAATTGTTTCATTTTATCAAGAGGCTTAACCCACTGAGTGCCAGCGAGGTATTCAACACATTGTAACACAATGCGCTCAATACCTCTCTGTCAATCAAAGGGTTATGAAAGTAATATATGCTTAGAACCAATATATGCTCAGATTTTGATGACAATTTAAACTTGTTTTAAAATGAACTTACATATACAGTACTGAACAAAGAGAATACTGTCTTTTGTCAGTCCTCGTTTTATCACTTTGAGCACCACAGGGGTGTGCAGTGAATTGCATCCCTCTGGCTCTCAAGTGGTTAAGTAGTCCAGGAGTAAGTTCCATCAAACATAAAGGCCTAGATTCACTAACAATCGATGCTGTGGCAATATGATCTTGCCGATGAGTTTGAAATTCTTTGACATTTCGATATCCACACATATTGACATATTCACTAAAATTGTTGGATGCAAGGGGAGGGGTGGAGAAGGTCCCTATTAGCATACAGAATTGTCGAAGTGTTGCCGATGTGGAAGGGATGTCCTCTCCTCACATATCACCAACAATACAACAATTCAGAAGCTGAACAGAATTCATTCTTCTTCCCTACTTGCCCAGTAGGGGAGTGAGCAGAAGGATTTCAGGATCATGGACAGCACTGAGTCCCATAGGCATTGCTCCCCCCTGTGGCACTCAAGGGGTTAAAAAAATAGTACACCAAGCACTACACAATTACCCCCTTACCTATGTGTCATATATTTTACATGTTATTCACTCCCAGAGGAACAAGATTGAAGGTCACGCAGTATATATGGGGATCTGTGTCTACCACTTGCCCCCCAGCCTTGTTCCCATGCCCAGTGGTAACCATAGAACCCATATACACTGCTTGACCTCCATACTTGTTCCATTGACCACTGGTAACCATAGATCCCCATGTATTTCATTTATTTCATGCTCCTGATGAAGTAACACGACAGATATGAAATGTGTTGAGCTTTACGTTGTTTTTATAACTATATTTTAGATTGTGTATTATATTGCTGTATGTACTATTTGCTATTTTTTAAAAATAAATTTGTTGGACTAATATCCCATACCCGACTCTTGCACTATTAAATGGTAGAGTGGGGCCTCTACTGAATAAACCTCTATAGTTGAGACTATCTAGTCTACTACTGGGCAATACTGGGAGAGGTGACAGACCCACAATAAAACCCTACACTTTTGAGACAGTGAAAAGACCCTGAAGAGAGGACCAGAAAGAGTAATACCCAAGAGGACTGAAAGAAAACCTTCCTGGGGTTTATACCAGGGGAGCTGACATAACTGAGAGGCAATTTCGTTAACCTGTCAGACAAGTGAGTGATATTCTAATAGAGCAAGGGGTGAGGGTGAAAGTTCAACAATATAAGACATACTATGCTTAGAAGGACTTCTTCTGCGCTCTTGTTTTGTTCTTCTTGTTTTTCTATAGAACCCATGTACACTGTCGGACCCTCTCCAGCTTTTTCCCCTTGCCCACTGCTACCTACAAAGGGAAGAAAGCTGGGGGTGTCAGGCAGTGTTTATGGGGCTACCACCAAATGGTTTTGTTCCCCATGCTGCACATTTTAGAAATCCGACATAGAGTGTGACATATTAACCCATACTAACATACTTTGTGTTGGATTTCTAACATGCACAGCCTGGGGAACAACACCATTGTGTGTTAGCCCACTCTCCGACACCCCCAGACTTCTTCCCTTGTCCTGGTAGTGGCCATGGGGATTTGTGGCTAGCATTGGGCAAGGAGAAAATGTTGGAGAGTGTTTACATGGGGATCTGTGTTACCAATGGTCAAGTGAACACGTCTAGGGGCCAAGCAGTGTATATGGGGTTCTATGGCTAGCCACAGATCCCCATAGATGCTGCGCGACCTCCAGTCTTGTATATATGATACATAGGTAAGGGGATAATTGCATAATACTTGGTGTACTATTTTTTTTTTTTTTTAAACCTTTGAGTGCCACAGGAGCGAGCAGTGCACATCCCTTGTGGCACTCGGTGCTGACCATGGTGCTGAAAGCATTCTGTTCACTCCCCTATTGGCCAAGTAGGGAAGCACAGAGAATACTGTTCAACTTCAGAATTGTCGTAATGTTGGTGATGTGTGAGGGAGGACATCCCTTCCACACCGACAACAGGTCACAGCCCTCCCTGCTTGTGATTGCTTGAGGGCTGTTACTGCATAGGAAAGTACAGGGAGATCCCAACTCTGACAACCTGAGGTAGGTGAAGTTGAGATTGTGGACACCGACAACAGAGGCTGCTATCGGAGTTTATTGAGTGTGTTGAATTGTCACATTAACATCTCAACACACCCCCTTGCATACAAAACTGTCTCATTATGCTTCATTTCCATGTGGAAATAGGCCATTGTCTATGTGATGAATGAAAATTCATAAAGCTGTCAGACTGATGTCGATGTGGCCATATTTTTGTTGGAGTGCTGGTGATGTGATGTCATAGAGACTTTAGTGAATATTATTGATGTGCTTTCGACACTGCTCCGACAGGACACCAACATTTTCATCCCTTTTCGAATTTTAGTGAATCTAGGCCAAAATCTCGGCAACTAGATTCTATCAGGGGTTATTTAGCACTGAAAAAAGGCCAGTGAAATGAAGAGCAATCTGTCTTTATAACTGGGTGATTTCTGTTCACTCTATGGCCTCAATTCAACTCAGTTCATTTCAATTCAGAGGTGCCTACACCACTGGCACCCACAGGGTTAATCCAACTAGGTTAACAATGTCCCTTGAAAATAAACACCAACATATAATTATGATGTCCAGTGGGGTCTTCAGCACCCTGGTCAGCTATTGTCAGTCTTCTTCCATCTTCTTTCTTTTCATCTTTTCTTATATTTTGTCTTCTTATCTTCTGTCTTCTCATCATCTGCTGTTTTTCCAAAAAAGTAAAGAAAAAATAAAGTCAGCATTAAATTATGTTTCTTAAAAAATATGATTACAAGATATGTAATCGTTAACCCTTTGAGTGCCAGAGGGGTACATAATGCATTCCAGAGCAATGCATAGTGTATCTCTCTAGCTCTCAAAGGGTTAAATTTGTGTAGGAATTCCATTATGAAAAATGTTTTTTGGGCCATGCGCAAAAAAAAAAAAGTTTCTAATCAAATTTGCTAAATATTTTGTTGTAGTCCAAATAGAAAATATAATTTTTTGCATTCCAAAAATATAATTTAATGAGGCAGTGAAAGGGTTAAATCATGCTGCTGCCTCTGCTGCTGTCGCCAGCGGTGGGGGAAGGAATGCAGGCAAAAAATTCCCCCCTTCTTTCCTCTCTGGCTGTTGCCCGAGCATCTCTGTCAAAAAATTGAACAGACATTGGCTTTTATATGGCCAATCTCTATTCAAAATAGTTTCCAGTCTTCCATTGCTGGGATGTGTGCTTACACACCTCCCAGCTAATCAGCTTCTGGAGGGTTTGTCAACTGCCCTTCCAGATGAAACCACAACAGACGTTGGACCACAGGAACTGACTTTTGGCCAAATGTCCATTGTGTGTTTTAAGTTCCCTAAACCCGAGCTAAATAGCGTGTGAGTAATGGGAACATCAAAGGAAAAAAGCCAACTCTTGTTGTTTCACACAGTATTACTAACTATCCTAACACCCAGAACTGTAATACTTACTTGTCATCCACTGTCTGCTGTTTTCTTCTTTAATCATGTCTTCTTGTTTCTGTGATCTTTCTTCTCTTCCTTCTTCTAATTTTATTTAAAAACCTCTAGTGTAAATTAAAAAAATGCAATGAAAATTGTTTTTTTTTAAAAAAAGGCCCCAAAGATATCACTGACTTAATCCTTTAACTCTAAGGGTTAAATGCAGTCTGACATATCAGGTATAACTAATATGCAGCCATTCCTGTTAAAAAAAGGAGTAAGGCATTCATTTTGTCAAAGAAATCCAAGACATCCCAAGGGTTAAAATCTCTCTGCTGCAGCCGCCTCCGTTGCCTCTGCTGGCGGTGGCATGAATGCACAGTAAAACAGCCCCCCACTCCTAACTATCGGGCCGTTGTCTGATTCAGAATGAGGGAATAACTGAATATCTGATATTTTCTGCTTCACCCTGGCTATTTGTCTGCATCTCTGAGCCGTAGGGGATCTCTTATTGAGTGTTTCCAAAGTAAGCAAGTCTGAAGATAGATCTGCCATCCTTTTCTCCCTCTGCCGTTTCTCGTTGGCTGCGTGAGCGATGAAATGTCCCCGCATAACTGCCTTATCAGGTGTGTCATTCAATTCAAAATACTCCCGGAGGTGTGTCTACATCTTCTCCCGAGTAGCAGGAAGAGAAAGTAAATAATCATTAATCTGCCACTGCCCTGTACCTTTCGAACTAAACTTCTCAGCAATGTCCAAATATAAGGGGGCATGGTCTGACCAATGAATCAGCCGATGTCACAACGGGACACCCTCTGCAGCAAAGAGTTGTCAACGCAAAAGTAATCTAGCCATGAATATGAGGAGTGAACTGCCAAATAAAATGTATAATCTTGATCTAGGACATACAGTACCCTCCATGTATTGTACAACCAAAATTCCGTCAGTAACTGACGCAAAGCAGTGCCCTGTGACGTTAAGGCCCGGGGGTAAAATCTATCAGGCTTGGCAATGGTGTCCACTGAGGGGTTAGCCATGATATTGAAGTCACCACACAGTATCACTGACCCCCGAGTCAATGGGCTCAGCTTGGCTAACATGGTTTTCATAAATTTGACAGAATCAGAATTAGGAGCATATACATTAATGATAGAATACTCAATATTGTTTATAGATAATACTACTAGGAGGAATCTGCCCTGTGGGTCAGTTTTAATCGCAGAAACTTGGAGGGCCAGCTACTGATGGAACCAGATAGACACACCCACCTGTTTGGAGTGTGCTGTGGAATGGTAGACTATAGTGAATTGTTTGGTTAACACCGACAGAACTTTAGCGGTAGCAAAATGCGTTTCCTGTATGCAAAGGACGTGGGATTTAGATATGGCAGCCTCTTTAAACAAAAATCTGAATTTGTGCAGAGTGTTAAGACCCTTAGCATTTAGAGATAGAATTTTAAGACCCATAACTGTGTAGGGGAGGAGATGAACATAACTGCACTATGAGTCTAGTTTGGGAAACCTCAAAGAGCACTGTAAGAAAATAAATCTGGCCCAATCGCAAAACGTGAGTCAAGGGCAAGGGGCATCGGGGGTTGAGCATAAGCAGCCTCCCACTCACCTGAACTTCACAAAGTCCACCTAGAGGGCAAGGGAGGGGGAGAGGGGAAATCAAAGGGGAGGAGAACAGGTGGAGAGAAGGGCAGAGTAAGAAAATAGTGAGTGGAAAGAAAGAGAATAGGGAAAAAGAAAAGCTCCACAAGGAGCAGGAGAATAAAAGTGCAAAGATCAGTAGAAAAGACCTACAGGAACAAAATATCAGCACTTTACTCATAACCCAATGAGATGGGGGTTGCAGCACTGACCAACCCCGATCGCAGGCAGATCAGAGGAACCCACAGCTGCAAGCCTCGTAGAAATTACAATTAATCATTTGCTAGTGAAGATTGTTGGAGAAACAAGAAACACAAGCAACTATCAAAAGTAGAACAGGAAGAACAGCAGGGGAGAGAGTGAAGGGAGGGAAGAGGAAAAGAAACCAGGCAGTAACCCCTTACATTAATCATTCTTAAAGTACTCAACACAGGAAGTGAAATCAAAATCTGAAATGAGATGCAACATTAAATCTGCACAATGACAGTTCACCTATTGGCTATCCCTGCAGTATCCCACTCCAAGCCCCACCTCAAAGGGAGGGTCTCAGACCACAGCAGATCTGCTCAAAAACATGCCATAACCTGCCCTAGAACGCAACTTTAACTAAATTTCATTCCCAGGGTCAGGGATTTTTTTTACTTCCCCCCACTTACCTATCATGTAGCCCATCACCTATCATACCTGCACTCAAGGCCGAGATGTCCTTCGAGGGTGAAGCCCTAAAAGACAGATCGGTCTCACATCTAGAGATGGGCACATAATTACCCACCCAAGCCAATCCCTCTCACACCTAGGTGGCCTATTCCCCAGAGCACAGGGTGAGTTTAGGCAGCCCAGTCCTTATTGACAGCAGTAGGAGTAAGAAATGTTTGAACGTTTTTTTTTTTTTTTCATTCCATGCCTCCCCACACAAACTGGTCCTACCATCCAACCCATTTGTTCAACTGCCCTATCAAACTAGTGAGTAGAGTTTATTACACCCTCAACACTTCCTCCCCATTTCTGTCGCATAAGCCCCGGATAACCCCAAAAGTATAGACCATCTGCATCTAGAACTATCCAGCGGCTGTGGGATTGCCCCCAACCGACTAGCGGACGGGGCAGACCAACAGCCCCAGGCCCCATCTTTAACAACTTTACCCGGGTCACGAAGACCCTAAACCCTGTAGATGGTACACCAGAGCACACCCCCACAAAATTCTGTTTTAGTTCCCTTCTAAAAAAAAGGCACTGCATTAGCTTTACAACAATGTTGTGGCACTGTGCCTGTGGACAGAGACTCTTTAAAGATTAAAAAGATTGGTTTTGCTAACACTGCACTGAGTTACAGAAGAACCCCTGAATGTATGCCATCAGGCCCAGGTGCTTTATTTGCCTTCATTTTGTCCAGTCTTCCCTTGTTCTATTCTTGTGTTAACCTTTTATCTCATAATGATATGGTTGTATTCCATTGAAAAAATCATTGGATTAGTCTTGCTCTGCCATGTAACTCTTGTTAAGTCTTATATTTTTGCAAGCCCTTTTTGCAATCTTTATTGCCCTTCCTGTATTTCAGGAAAACCTCTATTCCTTCAGACTTAAATAGTTTAAGTTCCTTTTTTCTTGCTATTTGCTTCTTTACATTAACCATATTGGTTGTGATCGCTTTCTTTTGCATTTGCTCCCCAGAAGTATATTCTGTTAATTATCTTTTTGCAACCTAGATTTAAATTCTGACCATTTTTTCCACTATTTTTCTTTTTAATAATTAATATCACTCTTTGTGTTGCATTGTTAGCCTTTTTTAAATTAAGAGTTTTGGGGTATTATCTCTCAAAGCTGTGAATGCTGAAAGTGGCATGTCAATGGTATGGGCTACCCTGCTGCTGGTTTTTAATATTGGTGATGATTTACTGCTTCTGCCCACTGTTAGAAAAGATGCAGAATGAGCAGTGACACTTAGATTTAGTCTGCACTCTGGCCACTTGTCAATATCTCTGTGGTCAGGTGAACCTTTTGCTGTACAATATTTCCAGCCTTTACCAGTTACACTAACCCCCTGCTTGTAGAATTCTGGCACAGTCATCCTTGAAAACCAATAGCGACCTGAGCTATGCCAGCAGGGTGCAATACATTTCATAAGTTCTTTAAAAACCTCTGTTTTCAGCAAAAGAATAGGGCAGCCTGTCAAAAGTCAAACTAGAAGTGTGTGTGTGTTGGTAGAGAAGGACTGTGCAACTTAATTGATTTAACAACATGATTACTGGAGTTGGAGGTGGTGGCAGCAGGTGTAGGCACTTGGTGGTTCTTGTCATCTCCTCCAGCTTACACAGAGTTATATTGAGAAATAATAAGCAAGTACCCCACTCAGGTCCAGATGAGGTCATTACCAAGTACCTTCCACATCTGACACAGGTCAGGGTGAGAAAAACACAAAGAATAATGTCAGTACTATAATAGCTAGGACTAGCTGGCAGGAACAACAGCAAGCAGGAACCAGGAACTCCTCAACTGCTCCACTCTGCAATAGGTGACAACAGCGAAGGGCAGCTGCAGGGCAAACCCCTAGTGGGCTAGGGGTGTATAGGCAACAAAGACTCTGGCAGAGAACTGACCCAGATATGGATAACGGAGCCAACACGGCAGGACTCTGCCACGAGAGGGCCCTAGCACGCTAGGGTTAACGAGGCAACACCGAGATGGCTAGGCAGCGGACTACCCTAGAACACTAGGGTTAAGGAGGCAACACCGAGGCAACACCGAGATGGCTAGGCAGTGGACTACCCTAGAATGCTAGAGTTAAGGAGGCAACACCGAGGCAACACCGAGATGGCTAGGCAGCGGACTACCCTTGAATGACAGGGTAAGGAGGTAACACGGAGGCAACTCTGGCAGTGGCTAGGTCCTAGAAGGCTAGGGTTAATGGAGGCAGCAGAGGTCGAGAGCTGGCAGCGACTAGGCCCTAGCACACTAGGGTTAACTGAGGCAATGGAAACCAGACACTGGCCGTAACGGGCCCTAGATCACTAGGGTAGGTATAGGCAACTCGGGCAGAAGTCTGGCTTAGACTGGATCTATAGCACAGGGTTACCGGAGGCAACACAGACACTGGTGAGTGAATGGCCCAAGCAAGCTCCAGATGGCTAAAGGAGCTATGGGACGACCGGCACTATGGTAAGCTCACACGTAACGTAGGAGGACAGTAATCGGTAGCCCTAGTGGACCAATGGGACTAACGGCAAGTACCGGTAGAGGCAAGTACAGCAACTCAACCAGGTCGGCATGCACGGAGGATACAACCAGTCTAAATGGACGTAGAACTAGCCCAGCCAGGTCGGAATACACAGAGTAGTCAGCCAGTCCCAGATGGTAACGGAATCAGATACTCAGCCACGCCAGTTCGGTACGCAAGGAGTTAGTCAGCCAGTCCTAGGTCAGCAACGGAATCAGATACTCAGCCAAGCCGGTTCGGTACCAAGGAGTTAGTCAGCCAGTCCTAGGTCAGCAAAGGAATCAATATCAGTAACGTCAGGAACAAAATGTAGTCAAGTGAGCCGGGTCATACAAGGAAAACAGGAACAAGAGCTTCAGAACGCTAGATACGGGTACACCAAGAAAGGGCACCGGTATAGTGACAGGAGGGTGTATTTGAAAGCAAACCCTGGGAGTAGCAACAGCCCTGAGCCAATAAGAATGCAGCCAGTGTAAACCAGGAAATAAGAATGTCGCTCAGGGATTACGGGCACTGTGATAAGAATGCAGTATGCTAGCAATAAAGGCTAAAGCATGCCGCACTGCAGCTGCTGAAGGCATTCAGTGCCACAACACCTCAGTGTATGCTTATCCCTCTTGTTCTTGTTGATTCAGACATTGTATCAAGTATGTTGTATTTGTCTGTTCATCTCTTGAATGCATAATGCATTTATGTTGGTCTGCAAAGACTATATCTGTCACTCACTCATTCTCAGTAGAGACTCAGTCAGCATAGGCAGGAACTTGAATCACCTGCCTGTCTCACTGTCACATATATATATATATATATATATATAGTGTACTGTACTGTGCAAAATGCTTAGTCAGGTGTGCAAACATGCTGTGAAGTAAGGATGCTTTAAAAAATAGACATATTAAAAGTTTATAATTATCAATTAACAAAATGCATAGTGAGCGAACAAAAGAAAAATCTAAATCAAATCAATACCTGGTGTGACCACCCTTTGCCTTCAAAACAGTATCAATTCTTCTAGGTATACTTGCACAAAGACAGGGATTTTGTAGGCATATAGCTAGGTCAATGATTAAACAATTATACCAAACAGATGCTAATGATCATCAATTTAATATGTGGGTTGGAACACAATCATTAACTGAAACAGCTGTGTAGGAGAATTAAAACTGGTTGAGGCACAGTCAAACTCAGCTAACAAGGTGAGGTTGCTGAAGATGGTTTAATGTCAAAGTCATACACCAATGCAAGATTGAGCACAGTAATAAGACATAAGGTAATTATACTGCATCAGCAAAGTCTCTCCCAGGCAGGAATTTCAAGGCAGACAGAGGTTTCCAGATGTGCATCCACTCTCTTTTGAAGAAGCACAAAGAGAAAGGCAGTGTTGAGGACCGTAGATGCAGTAGTCGGCCAAGAAACTTAGTGCAGCAGATGAAAGACACATCATGCTTATTTCTCTTCACTATCGGAAGATGCCATCAGCTCAGAATTGGAAGAAAACAGAGGGACCCTGGTACACCCATCTACTGTCCAGAGAAGTCTGGTCAGAAGTGGTCTTCCTGGAAGACTTGTGCACAAAAAGCCATACCTCCGATGAGGAAGCAAGGCCAAGTGACCCAATTATGCATGAAAACACAGGAACTGGGGTGCAGTTAAATGGCAGCAGGTGCTCTGGACATATGAGTCAAAATTTTAAATATTTGGTTGAAGCGGAAGTATCACGGTGCCCGTGATTGCTGCATTTCCTTGTCTGTCACCAGTAGGGGGCTTCTATTGGCTGTCTGCATTTAGCCCGCCTCATATTGCCTATTTAAACCTGGATTGGGCACCCTTTGAGTGCCATTTCGTGTTGTTTCTGACCTTTTTGCTATCACTATGTCCAGTAATGGTTGGGCCTCTGTTCCTGTGTTCCTGAGTTCCTGATTACAACTGTTGCAGTGTCTCCTGCATGCTGAGTTGTTCCAGTCCTGGTTCCAGCCTAGTACTCTGGGGTTGCAGTTCCTGCTGACCTTCTTCTCTGCTGTTTCCTGACCTGACTGATCGCTGCTGGTTCCTGTCATCTCCTCGCCTGCCTCCTGTGATCCTGGCGACCTTCTGCTTGGTCGCGTTGGCGACATTGCTTGTTAGTCCCAGCGTGCGGACGCTGGTTTGCTCCAAAGCCTTGCGGCTACACGATTCAGTTGTTAGTCCAGTGTGCGGACACTGGTTTGCTCCTAAGCCTATCGGCTACACTATTCAGTGGTTGGTCCCAGCAGCGTGCGGACGCTGGTTTGCTCCAAAGCCTTGCGGCTATACGATTCCCTGTTGGTCCAGTGTGCGGACACTGGTTTGCTCCAAAGCCTTGCGGCTGTACGATTCCCTGTTGGTCCAGTGTGCGGACACTGGTTTGCTCCAAAGCCTATCGGCTAGACTACTCAGTGGTTGGTCCCAGCGTACAGACGCTGGTTTGCTCCAAAGCCTTGCGGCTATACGATTCACTTGTTACTCCAGTGTGCGGACACTGGTTTGCTCCAAATCCTATCGGCTATACGATTCAGTAGCTGGTCCCAGCGTGCGGACGCTGGTTTGCTCCAAAGCCTTGCGGCTATTCGATGCAATTGTTAGTCCAGTGTGAGGACACTGGTTTGCTCCTAAGCCTTGCGGCTATACGATTCCTCTGTTCGTCTCAGTGTGCGGACACTGAGTTGCTTACGATCCTGTCACTCTGTCATTATCATCCGACAGCTATTGATACCTCTGGGCTGCCTTGCCCGGTATTGGTAAGGCCGGTAGAACCTTGCTTCGCGTTGCTCTTGAGGTTGCCTTACCCGGTATTGGCAAGGCCGGTAGAGCCTATATCGAGGGTTGTTGGGCTGCCTTGCCCGGTATTAGTAAGGCCGGTAGAACCTTTTGCCACATTCCATCTGAGGTTGCCTTAACCGGTATTGGCAGGGCCGGTAGAGCCTACACTGTGTACTTATTGGGGCTGCCTTGCCCGGTATTTAGGTAGGGCCGGTAGAACCTTGACGCTATTCCATCTGCAGGTTGCCTTACCCGGTATTGGCAAGGCCGGTAGAGCCTATTATTCCATTATCCCAGACTGTCCTGTCCAGTATATTGACAGGACCGGTAGAGTCTGCATACTGTCTTTGCTATTTACTCATGATATATATATGTATGTGATTGCCATTCTAGTGATCATTTTAATTATTTCAATAAAATTAAGTTTTTACCTAAAACTTGTGTCTGAGAGTCATAACAAACCGTGACAGGAAGGCAGTTTGTTCATCGGAGGGCTACAGAGCGGTACATGAATGAGTGTCTAAAGCTAACAGTGAAGCATGGTGGTGTTTCCTTGCAAATTTGGGACTGCATTTCTTCAAATCGAGTTGGGGATTTGGTCAGAATTAATAGTCTTCTGAATGCTCAGAAGTACAGGCAGATACTTATCCATCATGCAGTACCATCAGGGAGGCATCTGGTTGGCCCCAAATTTATTCTGCAGCATGACAATGACCTGAAACATGGCCAAGATAATTAAGAACTATCTTCAGCATACGTAAAAACAAGGAGTCCTGGAAGTGATGGTATGGCCCCCACAGAATCCTGATCTCAACATCATCCAGTCAGTCTGGGATTACATGAAGTGAGAGAAGCAACTGAGGCTGCCTAAATCCACAGAAGAACTGTGGTTAGTTCTCCAAGATTTTTGGAACAACCTACCTGCCGAGTTCCTTAAAAAAACAGTGCGCAAGTGTACCTAGAAGAATTGATGCTGTTTTGAAAGCAAAGGGTGATACCCTTTACACCAAATATTGATTTGATTTAGATTTTTCTTCTGATCACTCACTATACATTTTGTTAATTGATAAATATAATCTATTATATTTTTGAAAGCATTCTTACTTTAAAGCATTTTTTTCACACCTGCCTAAAATCTTTGCACATTATTGTATGTCTGTCATTGTTCTTCCATTTCCTTTTCTTTTCTGCCCACCATAGAATTTAAAATAATTAAAAATGTGAGAATAAATATTAAGCTATTTTGTTGGCATTCTGGGCAGATTTTCCTTGGCATGCTAGGGTGTATCCAGAAACCAACTGTATTTTTGAAATTAGCATGGTCTGCTAACAAAATACAATATATGTGTTTTGTTAATGGTAAATTACTAATACTATAATTTTATTGTGAATATCAACAAAAGTGCCAAAACATGATTAGCACAGGAGTAAGAAATTATTTAACCCTAAGGTGTGTTCACATGTGAATGTGGTTGCTACCACATGCACTAAGCTACCTCTGCCTCTTCTGTCCCAACTTCACCTACTTGAGGTTGTCGAAGCTGGAATCTCCCCGTATGCAGAAACAACCGTCTGCATATAAGTACGGGAGTGGAGAGGATCCTGTCAGCACCAAAGAACAACATAACTTCCTAATCCTTTGAGCGCCATAGGGATGTATATTATACACCCCTCTGGCACTCACTACCAGGATTTTCAATCACAAATATTACTATAAAACAATATGACAGACAATGCCGTCACCATATTACTGGTATCCCATTGTTCCTTATATGTTGGTAATTTGCTCTGGAAAGTAGCAGTAGCACCAGTAAATCCTGGTACTGATTTGGTTCTAAAAATTGTTCAGAAATGGCAACCTTGTTTTGTTCACGTGACATGATGTGGGGGCCAGACATTGGTATCTATGGTTACCAGTGGACAAGGGAATTAGGATGGGGGGCAGATGGTAAGGGTAACCACAAATCCCAGTGGATGCTGCCTGACCCCAGTCTTGTTCTCTTGCCCACTAGGAGCCACAGATCCCCATGTACACTGTCCTATCCACATGCTTTTCAATCGCAAATCTTATATAATAATTCGCTAGGATGTTTGTCATGATGCACTCATGAGCAGTAGAGACTGCCCGCGTTCAGCCAGGCTCTACTGCACATGATTGCATCGCGTGAGTGAGGCGACGGAAGACTGCATCACGTGGAGCAGTGAGATAGCAGCCCATTGCTTTGCAATGCATTGCATACCCCTCTGGCACTCAAAGAGTTAACAGTACCCGGACCTTGGCCCGTGTACACGGGCTTATACGCTAGTAATACATAAATAAAAACATTGTTCCTTAAATGTTGACAATTTTCTGGGAAGGAGCTGTAGCACCAGTCAATCCTTGTACTGATCTGGTTCTAAAAATTGTTCAGAAATAGCAACATTGTTTAATTCAAGGGACATGGTATGGCAAATACACATTTGTGTATTACTGATGTCAGTTGGACATAAATGAGTCACTGACAGAGTGAGGCTAATTGTTTACAAATTCTTGCAAAACACTGATACACCTGGTGTAAGGTGGAGTTAACTCTAAATGTGTATAAAATCATGATATCTACCAGACAAGAGGTTAAATTTCATTTTTAATAATGGGAGTGCACTACAAATATGACTATGGAAAATTACACAGAGCTGAGGGGATGATTGTGTACTGGTTAGTGTACTTTTATAACCCTTTGAGTGTCAGAGGGGTGTGCAATGCACATCCCTATGGCACACAAAGGGTTAGAGAGTGATACTGTTCATGGTGCTGAAAGGATCCTCTCCAATCCCCTACTGACCAAGTGGGGAAGCAGATAGAATGCTCTCATACTTCAGAGTTGTCTACTGCTTGTGATATGTGAGGGAAAGCATCCCTTCCACATCGCCAGTGTCATGCTGACCTGAGGAGTCTGAGACAAATGCTCGGGTGTGATGCTAGAGATCAAGATTTAGTAGAGGTGATGGTCACCCTAATCCCTTTCTGCGACCGAGTCCATCTTTAAGGTGCTGGCCACAAAGCCAGATGTCTGATCCCAGTTGGGCCGTGACCCTGACCAGGATGGTAAAAGGATGGACCGTACTTTCAGACTCCTAGGTGAAAGAATCTCAGTGCAGGAGACAGGACCCCCAACAGATTATTTATCACCAAGTATAATATGGGGAAAACAGGATACAAAGAGCTATCAGTGAACCCCCTAAGGGAGCTGAGATCAGAAGTTGGATAAAGCCCAGTCGTTGTGGGAGAGGAATATCTACGACTGGAAGTCAAAGAATACCTGACGATGATCGAGGTAAATCAGTAAACGTAAGCCAAGGAACAAGGAACCGAGAGGACAATCCAAAAAATACACAAGCCAAGGTCAAACTGCAATAATATCTGGTTTAACAACAAACAAACTCAAATTATTGAGCATCGAGAGTCCTGTCTGAGCAGTTTATAAACTAGTCAGCACCAATCAAAAATGATAGGAAGAGTCCAGCAAAAAACAAGGAGGTAGAAGGGAAAAAAAATAGTAATTCAGCAGGCATGTCATCCAGCAGTTTGATAGCCTTGTATGCTAATGGGAACTTATCCTCTCCTCCCATCTCTAAATTTTAGTGCTTATGGCGATATGTGTCTACATCAAAAAGGTGAAGTGCTTTACATACATCAACCAAATCATATCACCACAGCATCAACCAGTAGTGCAGTTTTTCTCAACTCCTGTCCTCAGGACCCACTAACAGGCCAGGATTTGATGATTTCCTTGTTAGAGCACAGGTGAGTTAATCAATGTGAATGAGCCTCTGATCACCACACCTGTGCTGTAGCAGAGAAATCCCTAAGTCCTGGCCTGTTAGTGGGTCCTGAGGACAGGAGTTGAGAAACACTGCTTTAGGGCATCTCAGTCTGTATCTGGAAAGCTAGAATATAGAATACAGATCTAGAAATATCATAAATCACACATATCTGTGCATGTCTATAATAGAGATATGACAGATTTATTTGTTAGCACCCCCAAGCATAGAGGTTTGAAAGGCAGCCTATAAAAATGTTCGGACCTGTCGCTCAGTCAGTCAGTCAACTGGGCTTCCTGGTGTGCAGACATATGAGTGTAGAGTTTCAAGCGACTACATTAATGTGTGTATGAGCACTTTTATCACCATTACTTAAATATAACAAAGGAGGGAAGCTCTGACGTTCTCATTTATTCTCCTACTGGTCTCTCCCTGGACCTCTCTTCTTGTAGCAGAACTCCAATAATCTCATCCAGGGCACATCATAATAACTGTCTGGTAATTTAACCATACTTGCCTTAATCTCTGAAATGATAGCGATATGAACATCTAGGGGTTAAATACATGTTCTCTAACTCTTTTAAACATAAAAAAACAAGAAATGTTTGAGCACAAAACAAATCATAAGGAAAGTGTTGCTTCCCAATGTGTTGCATATGTCTCTGTGCCTCAAGGGGCTGAACCATTAATAATGGAACACTGGAATGTTTACCAAATGTGACAGCTATCACACGCCTAGATTACATTAGCAGCTGGTAAGTGGTTATTACTGGATTTGTCTAACAGATACCCTTTAAAGTCTCTGGAGAGATTTGTACGTAACACCTTTTATAGATTTATCAGTGTGAATAGAATCCAGGTCATAGAGTTATATATTTCTGGAGTCATCTCCAGATTTAAGCTGCTAAAGAAAATATTATCAAAATCATTTGGCTTTTTTCTTGATACATATGGTGTTAACCTAAAATTGCTCTGTTTGCCTTGATATGTAACTTATTTAAAAGAATAGTTCCTTTCCACTTTGGGCAAGTTATTCTGCATATTTTCTTCAGATAGGAAAATACTAAACAGCCCAGCAGAGGGCATAAGATCCACATCATAAATGCAAGTCTTACATTTAGAAACATATAAAACATTGTTTTGAGAAATATAGTTAAAACATTTGGCTGACTGACAGAGGAAAAAATTAAGCCAAATAACATATTTATTTAAAAAAAACCTCTCTCTCTCTCTCTCTCTCTCTCTCTCTCTCTCTCTATATATATATATATATATATATATATATATATGGAGAGAGAGAGAGAGAGAGAGAGTATGCACTAATATGATTCCATGCAAAATTAGGCACTTTGACTAAAAGGAGCATAGTATGGGAGTGTGCCATTCCACTGCTTCTTATTTAGCACTTTGTACTCATAAGTCACAGGGGAAACTGGCATAAAATTTTATTTCCCTGTGCATGCTATAGTGGACTAGGGGATCCTATTGGAATATTGCCGCCTACATGGTGACTGTCTTGATGTTGCACATATAAAAAGGGCAACATCAAAATGTAACCCACATCAAAAGGGTGACATTGTGTCAAAGGGTGCCTTAAAAATGTTTCACTGAGATTACACAGGTTCAGTTTGTAAAAAGGTGCCTTAAAAATGTTGAACTAAGATGTCACATCCACCTCATCAGACATTCATCACATAAAATGTTGCCTTGAATTATAGAGGGGTCTCTAGTGCATTTCACAACAATTCCTAGTGTTCAGTAGCTTCCTCTCTATCTAGTGTGTGAATCATCTTCCCCTTCTATTATGTCGGTGTATAATCTGTCTCGTGTGTGAGTTCTCTTCTAGCATGCCTATTGTGTGAGTCCTCTTCACCTCCTCGGACTTGATGCTATGAACAGCTCTAAAAACGTTGTTAGGGGCCAAAGGAGTTCTGGTCGGTACACACACAGTTGTACAATCAGAATCCTATGGCTTGGACAGCATTCACCGCAGCGTGCGTTGGTGTCGGACAAATGCCCATCCCAGCTTTGCACACTAAATAGTGTGAGCTGTGGGAACAACAAAGGAAACTAGCTAACTTTTGGATGCAAGACACAGTGTCAAACAATGAGAGGTACATAAAAACAGGCACCCTCCCAAACACTAACCCTACACTTGGCCCTACACTACCTCTAACATGAATAATAAAGTGAAACAATACTAGCCCTAACACTATCATATCACCCATACCTCATAGATTTAACACTTATCTGGCATCCCCTGTAAGTCTTTTTCTGTAATCGTCTATCTCTTTCTTCTTCTTTCTCCTCTTCATTCTTCTTCTTATTTTCATCTTCTTATATTCATTTCTTCATTCTTCTTCTGTACAATTATGCCACTATAAAAAAGACACATGCTCAAATTAAAAAATGTCCACAAAGATGTGGTGGTCCTTAAAAACACTGCAGCTTGCGTTGTCATCAGAAAAGCAGATGAAAAATCCCCCTCCCTCAGATACCTTTCTGGCAGTTGCCCGATCCATACTGAGTGAAGTTTGAATAGAGAATAGCTTTTAAATGGCCAGTCTCTGTGTGTGATCATTGCATTATTAGCTGGTGTAAAAGTGCAGCAAAGGAAACCATACTTTAGGAAGGGGGCCCTGCCTAGAAGAGCTTACATTCTAATTATTGATCATGACAACATACAGAGACAGTAGGAAGTGTAAATTCAACACTTTTGTAAGGGAAGTGCAAAATGATTTGAATGTGAATGTCAGTGCACACAAGATGAATATTGTTACAGAGATGCCTCTTTGAGCAAGTGGGTTATTAGAAGATTTAAATGAGTTTTAGAAAGTGATGGGTGTGGATGATTGGTGAATAGTAATAGGGAGCACATTTCAAAGTTGAGGGGCAGCCAAGGAAAATGTTTGAAGCCAAGAGATGGCTTGAGTTGTCTAAGGAATGAACACAAGGTAAAATACAGGTGGCAGGAAGGGGTGTTGTTAGAGATAAGAGCATAAATGTAAGAGAGTGCTGAAGAAAAGAAATAGTATACATTTAAGAGGGTGCTGAAGAAAGGGAAGACTTAAAGGAGAGGGGAAAACTGAAGTGGTGAAACATAAGAGGCAGGAAAACCAGAGAGTAGGATGTTGCAATAATATATTGTAGAGAGAATGAGGGCCTGAGTGAAAGTTTTGGCAGACGAAATGCAGAGAAAGTGGACCATCCATGAAGAGATTTCTGTGAGATACTAAATCAGACTGTACAGCCTGAGGGAAGTCAGTGTAAGAAAATTAGACTTGTCATCTGTGTAGAGATGGCAATTAAAGCCAAGGGATAAGAAAAGGTAACCAAGTGAGAAGGAATATACAGTAAAGAGAAGTGGTCCCAGGACTGATCCCTATTGTACACCCTATGAGAGGTCACGGGGCAAAGAGAAGATATTGGCAAAATAAACAGTGATAGTATGGTTTGAGAGAGAACAGGCAATCCATTCTAGAACTGTGTCATGGATGGCAAGGGTGTGTAGTGTGCCCAGTAGGAGTGTGTGATCAACAGTCTCAAAGGTGGCAAAAAGATCAAGTAGGATTGGTTTACTGTATTGGCCTTTGTTCTTTGCTGTGTGTAGGTCATTAGTAACTATTGTCAGGGCTGTTTCTGTGGAGTAGTTGGAAAGAAAACCTGACTGTAATGGGTCACAGAGAGAGTTGGAATTGAGGAAAGAGATTAAGCATGAGGATCCAGGAAAGAAGAAAAACTGGAAGGTAATTTCTAAGATGGGTGGAGTCAAGGGAGGGTTTTTATATATTGCTGTGACAGTTGCATATCTGAATGAGGAAGTAAAGATTCCAGTAGAAAGCAAGGAATTAAAGATATTTGTAAGACTGGGTACAAGCGTAGCTGCAAGAGACTTGATGAGGTGAGAGGTTTCGGGATCCAGAGGGCACATAATGGGTGGGGAGAAGGATACCAACTTAGATGCAGCAGAAGTGAAGAAGTTGAGAGTGGCTTGGGGTGAGCTAGGAATCAGAGGAGAGGAAGAGGATACAGAGGGAATGGTTTGGTGAATGGACTGCACCTTATTTTTAAAAAAGTCAGCAAAATCATGTGGTGTGCTGGAGAAAGAGGAGAGACTCAAAGATTTTAAAAAGGCAATGTAGGTTAGTTGTGAGTGGTGATTAGGTTAGAAAAGTAGTGTTGTTTAGCCTGGGTGAGAGCTGTGCTAAAATAAGATAGGGTGAATTTATACTGCTGGAATTCAGCAAAAGAATGAGACTTTCACCAGAGACGATCTGCAGCTTGACAACAGGTGTGAAGCATATGGGTCGATGAGTTTAGGAAAGGCTTGGGAATACTGGGCTGGGATTATTGAAGGCGAACAAGAGCACGCTGAAGTTAGTGACAAATTACAGCTAAACACAAACACAGTAGAAGTGTTAAAACAGCCATTGTCCTTCTGTACCATGACTGTTTTAACACTTCTGGACCATAGCTGTTTTAACACTTCTACTGTGTTTGTGTTTAGCTGTAATTTTCCTCTTACTCATTTAATGTACCCACATATATTATATACTGTTTTTATTGCCATAAGATGGGCTTTCTACAGATACCATTATTTTCATCAAATTTCCTGTAAAACAAATGTAACAAATGCACTTTTTTAACTGTGGCACTAAAAATATTTTACACATCTATAAATGCTAAAAAAAAACCCTGCTAAATAGATTATAATATATGTCTTGATTTTAGAAATACCCAATGTTGACATGTTTTTCTAATGTTTTTGTCAAGTTATATGGAAATAACTAAAAGTAGAAAAAATTGAGGTGATCCAAAACTTTTGACCGGTAGTGTATTTCCTTGGGCAAGAGAGTCTAAGATTGTTGTAGAGCATAGAGAAGAGAGGGAAGTTTGTATGGTGGATGATATGATTCTGGTGAAAAGAGGTATTTGGGGGAGGAAGGTGTGTGGAGGAATATGAAAAATTGTGATAAGAGAGAGAAAAGGGGGGGATTATGAATTTGAAATTGAACAGTTATCACCTGTGAGCTGGGTTTAGTAGGGGAAAACAAGATATTTGCTTCGAAAATTGGCACCGCTGATGTTTCAATGTGTACAGAGTGTGTTATAGAGCTACAAAGTGGAGTTTATGAATTTTTTTTTTTTTCAAATACAATTTATTTTTTTAGTTTTGTAATGCTGATTTTCAGTACAGGTTTTAAATACGTTGCCATCATGTGGGTGATCCTCATAGCACCAAAAGCACAGTGATCAGTTATTGTATGGCGCACCCATGTGATACCACAGAGCTTACAATCTACAATTTGTGAACCACATGGCACCACAGAGCTTACACTTCATAGGCTGTGACACACAGTAGTTAATTAATTTAAGACTGTTAAATCTGTGGTGGTATTGTCCTCATATAGTGTAAACTCTGTAGCATCATGTGGGTCATGGAGTTTATGCTCTGTATTGCCATATTGGTGTGATGTCACATGGGTTAAGTATTGTATAAACTCTGTGGTGTCATGTGGGTCACAAATTGTTGATTATAACATCTGTGATGCCATGTAGTTGACCCTCATGGTACCACAGAACGTTTACTTCACAGAAACTGGCCCATAGCAAGGAATTCCTCTTAGACTGTGATCCCTGTGGTATCAAACGGGCAAAGCATTGCAGACTGTAAGCTCTGTGTTGTGATGTGGGGCATGCATTGTAGATTGTCATTGATGGAGTCATGTGAGCCATATATTGTGAATTGTAAGCTCTATGGTGTTATGTGGGTGACTCTCTCCACCCATGTCTCGTTCATCCTTTCTCCTCATATATGTCTCTCTCATCCAGTTTCCCTACATCCATGTCTCTCTCACCCTCTCCTTCCACACATGTCTCTATTTCATCCTCTCCCTCCACCTGCCTTTCTCACCCCTCCTACCCCATCCGTATCTCTCTTTCTAACTCTCTGCCTCCATTCATCTATATCAGCCCATCTCTATCTACCTATATATCTCTCATCCAGCCTCCCCATCCATGTCTCTCTCACATACTTTCACTCCACTCATCAACTCTCACATCATCCATCCCATCTCTCTCCACCCATGACTCTCTCACCCCATCTTCCTCCACCCTTATTTGTCACTCACTTTTCTCCCTCCACCCATTCCTTTTTCTGTCTATCACAGTTTTGCTCTCCAACCATGTCTCTCATCCTATATTCAATTACTAATTTCTTTCTCAACCCCTTTCACTGCACCCATATCTCACTTTCATCCTTTCTCACTTCAAACATCATTCTTATACCTCATCTCCCTCATTTCTTCCACATCCTTTTCCAATGTGTAATTGTACCATACCCTCCACTGACATCTCTGCCCCCCTGCACCCATGTCTTTCTATCATTCATACAAACTTTCTTTATCTTGCCCAGAATAGGCAGCTTCTTCACCTCCCTCTTCACCTCTAGAGGTCTCCCCCTTACCTATCTTTCAAAGTTTGCTATCTCTCCACCAGCCAGCTCATTCCCATGGACAGGCACATCTGACCTCATATTTGAACCTGTCATTGTGATGCAAATAAATGTGAATATTTACATCATATCAGAACTTCAAGTTAAGGGTCTGTGACTCACAACATGTGTAGTCACAAAACCACATATACACTTCCAGACAGTCCAGCTTTGTTCCATTGTCCATTGGTAGACACAGAACAACAAATACACTGTTTGATTCTCCACCCTTTTCCCATTTTCACAGTTAATCACGGAACCACATGTAACCTGACTATCTGATAACCCAGCCTTGTTCCACTGACTGGAACAGAACCATACATACACTGCTTGGCACTCCAGTCTTGTATACTGTCACACTGGTAGTCAAAAAAAACACACATACACTGTCTTTCACTCCAGATTGTTCCACTTTCAGTAGAGGAGGCCCACGGATGTCAGAGTGCTCCCTACCTCTCACTGTGACCCACTCATCTGGATCATGAGAGAGGCTATTTTGCTGTTATGGGGTAATTAGGCCTTTAAAGGTAAATTTAATTCATTTTAGTTATCTCTGTGAAAATTTCAATTGTTTATACTTTTATGTGTTGCTGATGATTTGTAACCTGTAAGAGTAACATACATATGTGACTATAGTGTATCAGTTTACTCAGAAGATATGTGGTATTCATATTTCTTAATTTTTAGCTTGTTACACTAAGCTTACTTGAGATCTTGTTAAGTAAATTGTGACTAATGTGTACATTTCTGAAACATTTCTGAAAATCTGTAATTTTAGAGACTTTTCCATTTCTAGCAATCTGTGAAAAAAAGGCAAAGTATATATTAAAACTTAACTTTTATTAAACACTACTGCAATTAAAAACTGTATCATAAGATAACACGAAAATGCTGGGGTATAATCTGACTTGCCAAATAATACCAAACAGAACACGAAAGACAAAAATCCAACAAGGAAAAATGCCCAAGGTGAGTAAGAAGAAAAAAGTCTCTATGAACTCACAGAGCAATAGGAAATACTTGTTAATAAGAATTAAGTATTTCTTAATGAAAAGCTGAGTATCCTTGTAAATAGACTATATAAAGGAACACATCAACATGACAAGCCTCCAGGGGCTAGATTCAATTGCAGGTGCTAAATGTTAACACCTGTTTTATCAAACATTTTCCCATTGAAGTCTATGGGGAAAACTGGAGATAAAAGCAGTGATAAAATTAGCACCTGTAATAGAATCTAGCCCAAGATTGCTAAAACGTGACGCATATGCACATATACTGAAAGGCAAGATCCTATAATGTAAGTGTGACATTTTTTAGCAATCCTGAGTCTTGTCATGCTAGTGTGTCCATCTATATAGTCAGTGTATTAACCACTGATAAAGTACCTAGTACTGGAAATATTAACACTGTGGATGCTAGAATGGTCTCAATGCATTATGAAGTAATTCATTGTGATCTCTATAGAATACATACAGTTAAAGAACATTACTTTCCCAGATTATTATTTAGTTTTATGGTTACAAAAGCAGTTTAATATATAAAAATGTTATATTAAATGTACAGTTTTAGATGCCTGCATTGCATGAATACTGATTTTTGCAGGTATTTCTGCTTTTACTTTAAAGGTCTTTGCTTAATATTCAGCTGAACTGCTTTGCAGTTTGCTTGTAAGCAAACAGTTTGTTGTCATTCATGTGAATGAAACTATGCTGTTCAGCAAAGCAGGGATGCCGCTTCAAAGTAGGATAAATCAAAGCCAATGGAGAACTTTCTTTAAAGAAGAGTTATACTTACTGGAATATGTACAGTAGCTGTTAACCCAATGAATGCTAGAGAAGTCTTCAACTAACTGCGTTTGTTTACTTCAAGGACTTACCTTAGCAGGTACTCTTTATAAAGCAGTCAAGTATTTGCATTCATATTTTTTTACATTTAACCTGCAATTATTTGTATTTATTAATGTGCATTTTAGCTTAAGGCAAAAAATTCCATCCATTGTTCATCAGAACCATGTAAACATTTTAGACAGTGAAATGCTACTGTCCAGCTATAAGCTACAACAGTGTTCCAGTGCAAAAAGATAACATCAATTTACTTAATTTCTGCATGAAGGGCACTTAACTAGATCAAATAAAGAAGCAATTATTGTATGATTTAGCTCCTCTTTAGCAACATTTTCTTTTGTGGGCTATATTGTTACTTTTTACATGTGGTACAATATTAACCATCTATAATGTTTAAGTAGAGAGATGGTTTGGATAGTGTTATACCTTTTATTAGAAAACATAAGTTTGAAGTTACAAGCTTTAAAACCTCACAAGACTCTTCTTCATTTAGAAAAACTGGTATGACAAGTGAGGTTCCAACTACATATTTTTATTTTCTTTGTTTGATGAAATGCATAATTTCCCCAGCCAGAAAAATAAATATGTGTTCTAATATACTATAAATAATGAATAACCATATGTTTTAGTAAGAGACAATATAATATGAAACTACGTAGTTAAACAGTTGTGTATTTGGTTCTGGGTTTTAGGTATTCATTTATTTGTAAAATTAGTGTGAAATCATGCAAAACCTCTTGAGTTATAGAGAGGACACTGGTGTTTTGCTGATGGTAGACTTCTATAGAATCCAAAGGGTTAAAAAGAGAGCATCTGTTTATGATTTTGTGAATGCTTAAAAAACTAACTGTAATGGATATCAGTCGTGTGAGGTACAGAAATAAGTTTTGGTTGACATGAAGGTGAAGAAAAATGAAAATCCTCTACTGTACATTGCCTAGCAAGGAAGAAAAAGCCAGTTATGGTGTATTGTATTTTCCAAACAAATTCAAAGCGTACATACTTTCACAGTAATAAGTCAAATCAATGAACAAATAAAAATTCAGAAAATATACATGATTGGCATAAATATATTTCCAGAAATACTAACATTCCTATGCAAGATGACTTTAAAAAAATAGACGTCAGACAAATCTATTACTTAACGAATCTGGTTCTGTTCCCTGAACCACATTTTTAGCAACATTGTAACTGTAATTCCCTATTTATTGTACAAGTTAAAATGATCTATAGTGTTTGTGAATAAAATGTGCATTATAAATGCTTCCTTTAATGTTATTATGCATTGATCTTTATTATCAAAACATAATGAATGGCTTGTCTATTTTATCTCATTCAAAAAGATGAACCCTCTCTGTGGATTATGATAAATTGCCCTTCTTATTACTGTGAGGGTCTGCCTCTTGCCAGTTAGATTCACTGTCTGTGTGGTAGCCAATCACTGACTCTGATGACACAAGAGTAACCCAAGTTGGAATATAAAAGTAGACTTGGAAAATACATGAATTATAATTGCAGGTTCATTGCTTCTTGACTTTTTATTTCAATCAGCATTCTGTTGTCTTTACAGGATACTAACTAAAAAAGTACAAAAAGGAAAGGGGAAAAAAGGAAAAAAAAAAAAAACAACAAAACTTGACTGAATGAGAACATGATAAAGTCACGCATGTGTAGTTATATTTACCTGTGTTTGCTGGTAGTATTTAGTCCAGTGGATCTGAACAGCGGCAATCAAGCAACAGATAAAAATACACTGTACAACAAATTTTCAAGACTAGAAGCTATCAAAATCCAGATCCTTAGTAAACTTCGACTGGAACAGGCACCTAATATTAGCAAGGATGCTATAAAACATATTTTACCCAAAGCACCGCCTTTAGAAGAACTGATTGACCAGTATGATGTCCAGAGTGATGACAGCAGTGAGGGATCTTTAGAAGAAGATGATTATCATGCCACCACTGAAACCATCATTACAATGCCAACAGAATGTAAGTACCGTATATTTTATCTAGCAATGTTCCAGCTTCTTTTTTTCAAGAGACAAGCACAGATGTTTTTTTCCTTCTACCAACAAGCTGTTGGTTACTGTGTAGAAAGGGTGGGGAATGCAGTGCAGTTTTCCTTTCATTATAAGACCTTAAATTCAGTTCCATTCATTTTTTGTGTATTGTAGTTTAACTTATATAAATGCAACAGATCTCATGTTATCAGTACCCATATGTATGTATGTTCTATAATTCATTTTAAATGTAAAAATTGTAGAACTTTTTAAAATATTTTGAGACATTAGTAAGACTGGTATATTAAGTAAGGATGGTGCAAATCTGGGGAAACCCAACTGCACCACAGGGGATAAATAAAAATTCCCATTGATTCAAATGGAGCCTTAGATTTAACCCCTTGAATGCTAGGAAGGACTCCATCTAGTAGTGAAGAAATGCAATGGAGAAGTCGCTGTCATTCAAAGGGTTAAAAGCACCATTTAAATCAATATGGATTTAGGGAATTTTTTATTTATAGTGCATTTAGTTTGTCCCAGAATTGCACCATTTTCTCGGTACATCAGCCTCAGTATTGGAAAATGATTATTTATTATTATTTATGTTGGATATTATTCTTGCATTATAGCAGCAATAGATCCCTTTGACATAAAGGCCAGGACTGAATTGCTTTGCAGTGTGTTGCAGGACAACATAGTTGCAACAGCTTCCTTGTATGAAATTTCAGGAAGAATGTAATTAAAACAAGCATGAAATCTGAAATGGTAACCTACACGCACACACATATAAATAGCAACATATTTGATGAAGTCTGAAAAAAGACGTGAATCCATCAAGTTCGGACCATGACATATATCACACCTGTTGATCCAGAGAAAAGCTGTCCAAGTTCAGTCCTCGAGGGACATCAGCAAGCCAGTATTTAAGGATTTCTCTGCTTAAGCACAGGTGAGTCAGTCAAAATGAATGAACCACTGATTAAGTCACCTGTGCTTAAGCAGGGAAATATGTACATTGCGTCCTGTTGATCGCCCTTGAGGAATGAACTTAGACAGCCATGATCCAGAGGAAGACAAAAAAAATATGTTGAAGCCATGTCCAGTTGAACTCTAAGTAGGTAAAAAATGTCCTTCCTGACTCCAAAGGACAGTCAGATATTTCCTTGGATTTGCCTTGAAACTAACAGTCATTATTCTCAATATTGTTTTAAGCTAAACAGGTAGCCATTTTTACATTTTTTTTTCTTTTTCATTATTCTAATTTTATATGTAAACATTCAGGAAACAGCATTGTCTGCCTCAAAACATCATATTATAGGGGACATTTTCAAACATTCTAGTATGACAATGATGATTTAAGCTGAATATCTCTAACATTTCCCAACATTAATTTTTATTTAAATTTAGTTTATTAGCACTCTGAGCACTAAAGTGGCCTCCAGATCATTGAGAAGCAATGCGGTGGAGACCTTTCTAGCATACAGTGGGTTAAAAGCCCCATTTAAGACAATACTAAGCTTTATTTCCTCCATGGTACTCTTGATTTGTTCCAGAATAGCCCCACTTTGCTTTTATATATATATATATATATATATATATATATATATATATAAGGCCCTTCAAGACATAATAACAGCAGGTATAAATAAGACCAAAGACAGTGCCTTTCTCCTGATTTTCTAATATTTAATAACTACATGCTCCCACATGAATATTAGAAACAACCTACAATTTTCAGACAAAAACCACAAGCCAATATATCAGATAATTTCACAGCATTGTTGTTGCATAATATCACACCATATTTGAAACAAAACGGAACAATGAAGTCTGCAACATTTATAGTAGATGTATATTTCTTCATTATAAATAGCATTAACTATGTCAATAGGGCATGTGAACACATGTATAAAACAATGGTGATAATTTCTGCTTTTACAAATTATTATCCACTGCAGATATTTTGCAGAATTGGATAGCATTATGTTTAGCAAATCATTTTTTTGCTTAGTGAGCTAGTAATTTCGATATTTCATAGTACCTTTGAATTTAGAATAGAGAAGTAATTTCACAGAAATCCAACAATAATCTTTTGCAAAAAATAAAAACAAAAAAAAGCAAATGGCTGTGACAATTCCAAACCCATCTACATATTATCTTATGATTTGTTTCTCCCTTTGACTGAAGGGGGGGATAGAAAATCATTGATTTGCATGTTGCTTATCCCTCTGGCATTCAAAGGGTTAATATGTTGCATTATTAAAGGGGAACTACCACCCCACACAATGTTTACCTTCACTAAGTCCCCATCTGGCGATTAGCTGCTTAGTAGAACTAGTCACCAGAATAATTACCTTATTTAATAGATTTCTCCTCTCTTCCATGGGTGACAGGCAGGACGGAGCGTGGACATCTTGCCATTGTGTCGTCCTCGCACCTGCGCTGTCAGTCCCAGCCGGGTCTAGGAGGCGTTGCTGGGACTGACAGTGCAGGCGCATGGATGTCACTATGGCAAGATGTCCGCGCTCCATCCTGCCTGTTACCCATGGAAGAGAGGAGAAATCTATGAAATAAGGTAATTATTCTGCTGACTAGCGCTACTAAGCAGCTAGTTGCCAGATGGGGACTTAGTGAAGGTAAACATTGTGTGGGGTGGTAGTTCCCCTTTAAAATGAAAAATGGTAAATAATAAAAACTCATTTTGTTAGGGCAAAAATGATCTCTGCCAGGACAAATTATTTTCTTCTGATTGTTATATCTTTCTTATCTTTCTTTCTAAATACATGACTATCTGTTCTCAGCCATAAAATTGCTACTGTTCCTCATTACTTGGAATACACTTGTAAAGTACTCCAATCAATGCTAACAAAATTGAATACAATTAATGGTTAAAATATTTTTTTTGCCAATATATCTAACTTTGTAAAAACAGTTGCTCCTTTTAGAAGATAAAACACTTCTGAAATCAAAGGTAGTGGGTATAGTTTTTATATCGTGTTTAATCCTCTGTAATCTCACAGTCTGAGCGAACCATCTGTTTTTAGTAACAATGAGAGGAGGATAGCTGGACATAGCCTTTATAGCCTTTTGGAGGAGTGGGGCCAGGATGTAAGCAGAAAGGACAATCATAAGACCTATTAATTGGGAGGGTGTCAATGTTTTGCTTGGAAATACATTTCTAAATACTCCCTGTATGAGCCTGGGATTGCTGATCTTAAATTCTCAAGGGGGGGATCCTGGAGAGATATCACTGGGGGCACATTGTTTAAGTTCTGATGATAAGAAGAGCTCCATGCAAGTATTTGGCCTGAGATACAACTGGCTGATGGGTTGTGTCTCCTCACCCAGGAGGCTGGATCCTCGTGGAGGAGAATACAAATGTTTACCTTCAGAAAGAAGGTTTCAGGACTAACAAGTCCACTCCCAAGAGGTTTCCAATTAACAGTAGTAATGATCAAGGGATTTGAAATTCCTGATTTGAGGGACCAGGTTTGGTTTATGGATATTCCAGCTGCAATAATAACTTACAATGATGGGGTAGATTCAGAACAGCATGTGCCTAAACATTGCTTGCAAAACAGTTTTAAGGGCTGGCATTTCCTGGCAGGACAGATCCTCAAGAGATCGTCCTTTTGGTCACAATGCAGTCAGATGGATTATGTTTTCTACCCCCACATGTTCTTTGGCTGATTTAGACACAGGATTTGAATGGGTTGTTGAAGGTGGTTCCCAAAGGAAGATCTGCCACTTTAGCTTATAGATTCTGTCCTGTTGCAGCTGTCTTATTGGATGTGATGGACTAGATTATAAATGATCAGGGAATCTAGGTTCTCAGGAGTGTCTTGCCAGGTAAGTGAATATTTTAATCTATCATTCGGGCCCCTCCTAAAAGTTGACTTTAAAGTTTCCATGTTCTAACTGATCTCATAGGAGAGCCTGCGAGGCTTGACAGCATATAGACTGACCGAATGATTGCCCTTGCAGATATATAGTAGTGTTGCCTCAGTGAATTTTTTTGGCCCTAGGCCAATACTTGATCCTGGGGGTCCTGAATGGAATGGAATCATGCCAATTCTTTGGGTTCCACTGTCTGGCCTGTTGTAGTGTTATAACCTGTGGGCTGGACTCTAGTAATGGGAAGAATATATTCTTTGTTATGTCCCACTGGTAAAGACTTGCTGAGACTGGAGAACTGTCAGAAACACAATGCTAGCATACAGAGCTATAGTACAAAACTTGGGATTGGAGTCTTGCACAGGTGTGCCTTTTTCTTCACTCCAACCCAGACTAAAGTTGCTGACTTTGAGGTTGGATATCTGACCCCAGTGGAGCTAGGGACAGACTAGGAAGACAACATCTGTATATCTAGAAGTTGCATAGGAGACTTGCAGGGATGTTCCAACCAAATCAATTTCCAAGAGAAGAGATAAAGACAGGTTAGTACATCAGGGCTGACAGAGAACATCAGGAGTTAGGATACAGGTGAGCTGGCAGAGTACTTTTGGAGTCAGGGTTTGAAGCCAAGGACAAGACAAGTGATGTTCAATCACATACTGGGAGATAAAATTATAATTTTTGAGAGAAGAGAAGCATTATCAATGAGATGGAAGTGTGCTAGAGCACACTCATAGTGAACGGACAAATGCCACAAGTGCACAGATTCATGACAAGAGTGCCACCAGCATACTCCAACTTTCATACTTAAACACATAAAAAGAGGTGAGAAAACGCTTGTGTGGCAAAAACAAGGCACATAAAAATGAGATGTATAACACTATGGTGCAAAAATGTACTCTTCTAATGTCACACTGTGCCCCTTTGAGGCATCCAAGGGGAATACTGGCTATAGAGCATTGTTCCATTTAAGGAAAGCAATTGTGTACAACCCAGCACTGAAAGAGTTAAAGGGACCTGTTTAAGCAGGGCTGTACTGGAATATCAGCCCTGGATAGTATTTTCAGTGCTAGGTTTCTCATTTTTGGGGGAACCTTTCTATAAAGGGGCACATTGGGATAATAATGTGCCCCTCTGGTGCCACAAATCACTGATACCTCTGTGTACCACTGTGTGGACTGAAAGGGGTGAACCTGACTACTAATCTCACTCTATTGTTCCAGTGTGAACATCAGAGGTATTAGAGGACCTTCAGTTTGTTCCTCTCATCTAGTGAGTTAATATTTCACCCCAATGCATTTCTTTACTGCACCAATGTACCCGGCTGGGGCATCTGAGTGGTAAACTGGGCCACCATAAGTTCCTATTTTGTCTCTCCAATGCCCAAATCTACCCATCTACTACCTGATTATGTTGCTTTATTTCCCCAATGTATCCTTATTTCATCTATGTATTACTAGAGGCATGTTTTTGTGTGTATTTTAATCACTGTACTACTGATGTTAGGTATCTGTGTCTTTTATACAAGAAGAATATACTGCTGGATGTAAGAAGTAGTGTGTATTTTATTCTCTGTGCTAAAGGTGGCATTTAACAGCATGTTTGAACCCCATAAGTAATGGAGATAAAACATTTTTCTGTGCCATGCAACATAATGCAATAAGCCTAATTTATTGTAATCTTTTTTTCTTTATCTATTGTGGTCTATTTGTGGTGGTATGTTAAAAGAGTGGAGGGGGTGACAAGGGGGAACTTTTTTGCAATTGCTCCAGGCTCCAGATGCTATGTCTCTGCAGCAAAAGAAATACTAATTGCCATATTTTACTAGCAATAATGACAAAATAGTGTTGAACACTTTGCATCATACTCTACAATATCTTCATCTGCTAGATCATGAGGACTGGGTGACTCTTGTGTCTGTTACTTGATAGGTTGTGGCCATTTTTGACATTTATTATTAAAGTGTCATTACTCATGTCTTACCTGGGTGGGGGGGCTACTGTCAGTTTCATTCTTTTAAATTGACTGCTGGTTCTCAGGGAGGCTCTTGAGTTGATAACATTGGCATAACATATCAATCCCATGTGTCGATGCCTTATTGTGGAGGGAGTGTTTGTGTGTGTTAATGGAGCTATGCCATCAGGAGCATATACTCTTGGCAGCATCACCCAAGTTTGACAGATCAAAGATGAGACACCACATTAAATCTATCCAAAATCTGCCAACCTGCACTGGACTAGAATGGCAGAATATGGTCCATTCCCTCAGCAGTGAACCAAAAAATGGCCCTCATCCCGTGGAGGCTTGTGAGCTTCTACCTATGGTAGCAAGAAGACCAGTTCAATAGAAGAGAGTGCAAAGTATCAACATGTTCTATCAGGCTGCCTTCAGTCTTTAAACATTGGAACACTTAACATTTATTCTATGTGTAGAGTTTCACTTGTAAGGGAACTAGTACAAGAACAGTTTCATTTGTAGGGAAACTAGTACAAGAACTGAATAACATCAATTGTAACATTTGTGGATTCTGTGAGACACATAAAAAAGATGAAGATTTAGTCAGATTAGGAGATGGATACTGGCTATACTATGAAGGAACCAATGATGGATGGCATTATGAAGGAACCAGTGATGGATTCTTGATTAACAAATGACTGACAGTCTCAGTCATGAAAGCAGAAAGTATTTCTAAAAGAATTGCTTTATATTATATCAACCTAAACAGTTGCTATGTGTCACGGTTAGTAAGAACTCTCAGACAAGTAGGTGAGGTAAAACCAGCTTATTAAAGATAATAAGGTTCACAAGATCACCCCCTCACAGGTCCAGATTTGAACAGTACCGTGGTACTTCCGAATCTGACACAGGTCAGGGTGCAATGAGACAAGCAAAACAAAACAATGATACTAAAATCAGAAACAGGTGTCAGGAACCAGGAACAGAACCTCAGCAGTGCCAAGCCTAAGATGTAACTCCACCTGTAAGGCAGAAGGCAACTGCAGGGCAGATTCCCTAGCACGCTAGAGCAACCGGAGGTAAGCAGGCAATAATGTGCCAGGCACCTGCCTCAGGCTAGGAATAACCGGGACAACACAGACAGACCCTTTAGGGCAATTCGGCCAGGCACTGTCGTAGAGACTCAGACAAGACCTGGTAGGCAACTCGGGCAGGTTCTGGTGCAGCAACACTGACAGGCACCAGGTAAGGCAACACTGAAAGGCCCTAGTAGCAACTCGGCAGGTACTGGTGCGGCAACACTGACAGACCCTGGTAAGGCAACACTGACAGACCCTCGCGGGCCACTCGACAGGAACTGGTGCGGCAACTCTGACACGCCCTGGTAAGGCAACACTGACAGACCCTCGTAGGGCAACTAGGGTAGGCACTGACGCGGCAACACTGAGAAGCCCAGATAATGCAACACTGACAGGCCCTTGTAGGAAATTCGGGCAGGCCCTGACGTGGCAACACTGACAAGCCCAGATAAGGCAACACAGACAGGCCCTCGTAGGGCAACTCGGGCAGTCACTGATGCGGCAACACTGACAAGCCCAGATAAGGCAACACTGACAGGCCCTTGTAGGGAACTCGGGCAGGCCCTGGCTCTGCAGCACTGACAGACCTCGATAAGGCAACACAGACAGGCCCTTGTAGGGTAACTCGGGCAGGTACTGGCGTGGCAACAATGACAGGCCCCGGAGAGCAATAAAGCAAGGCACTAGGCCAGAATGGAAGGGGAGTCAGCCACAACCAGAGTCAGTATTTGGAGCAGCAGTCAGCCAGACCTAGTCAGCAACAGAGCGGGAAGGCAGCCAGTCCTAGTCAGCAACAGAGCAGGTAGTCAGCCACAGCCGAAATCGGTACACAGAGCAGTAGTCAGCCAGTCCTGGTCAGCAACGGAGCGGGTAGTCAGCCACAGCTGGAATTGGTACACAGAGTGGTAGTCAGCCAGTCCTAGTCAGCAACAGAGTGGGTAGTCAGCCACAGCCAGAATCGGTACACAGTGCGGTAGTCAGCCAATCCTAGTCAGCAACGGAGCGGGTAGTCAGCCACAGCCAGAATCGGTACACAGAGCGGTAGTCAGCCAGTCCTAATCAGCAGTGGAGCAGGTAGTCAGCCAGTCCTAATCGACAATGGAACACAGAGCAAGAGACAGGAGCAAGGTCAGGCAAAACTGGGTCATACACAGATCAGTAATCAACAGCAGAATAACGCCAGACACAGGAACACCACTAAAGGGCGCCAAAGGAATGACAGGACTGAGTTTAAGAAGGCTCATGCTGGGTGGAGCAGAACCCAGCTGCCAATAAGAGACTAGCAAGGAAGAAGCAGGAAGTAGTAATTTCACCAGAACAGGAATCACGGGCACCGTGATACTATATTCATCAAATCATTCATGTTTATACCACTACATGTCGCCACAGTGGTGATGATGAAGTTGAAGATTTTTATGATGATTTATTTCGCCTCTTGAAGCAGGACAATTAGCATTACAAATTTATAATGCGAGAATTCAATGCGAGAATTGGTAAGGTCCAAAATGGTGAAAAATCAACTGGTCCAAATAACAATGGAAAAAAGAGATGACTGAGGCAACCAAATGATTGAATATGCAGAACAACATAATTTATACATAATGAATTCATTTTACAGGAAAAAGGCCCAGAGAAAATGGATAAGGAATACATGTGAAATCAATGTCATACTTGCAAATAATAAAATTATATTCATCGACTGTTCAGTCTTAAAACATATTAACACTGTAATCGACCATTGTCTAGTGAGAGTAAAAATGAAAAATTAACTGCAAGAAAAAAAGAAAGAAAATGGTGAAGTGTGTGCAGATCGACACTAGCCAGCTATTGAAAAATAATGAGAGTTTTGAGTATGCACTGTCTAATCGCATCAGTGTGCTGCAAGACCTTCCAGACACAAATATTTCAAACCATAATAAAAAAGTTATTGAGACTATCGTAGGAACTACCCATGCCTTTTCACCTACTGTGAAACAAGAAAAACAAACCCGGATATTTAAAAAAAACAGTTGCCATAATGAAAAAGAGACAAGAAATAAAACAAAATTAAATTAGAAACACAAAGAATATGCAGAACTGTGCAAGACCATAAGGAAGCACATAAAAGAAGAAATGCACAAGTTCGATGTTGAGCTCATGAAAAGGACACTAGAAGTAAATCAAGGGCCACTATACACTGTAACGGATTATTTTCCAGTCAGTGTTCCTAGCAATGAATATCCTAATAACATTTAACTCTTCATTTAGCCTACTGATGTCTAACCTGCCTTACAAATAAACCTGTTTGTAGTGCTGTCCTGTTCTAGGGCTATCCTACTGCAACTCTTACCTCATTGAGTCACCAGTCACTGAGATGTAATTTGATAGCAGGGTTTTATTTTACTTTTATTAATGGAGTAATCTATTAATTGATTTAACTTCATGCCCTTCTTTTTCTTTGATTCTCTGTTGTTTCAGTTCCTGCCATGCCCTTTTCTGAGACATAAATCTAAAAACAATTCTCTAAAAAGGACATCTAGTAATAGGTTTGTTTTTCAACAATAATTTTGTAAGAGCTTATAAAAAGGGATAATGTGACATAGTCTATGGTCTTTGAGAACAGTCCCAAGAAAGTGGAGAAAATTACTTACTCACTCGTTTGTTTCTGCCATAACTTTACAGGGTGTTTTAAGGCCTCACATAAAAAAACAGAAGAAAGGTGCATGGGCCACTAAGTGTAAGCAACTTGATCAACTTTCACCACCAATGTGTTACAACTCCCTTCTTTTAGGACAGTACTCAAATTCCATAGGGGCCGTCCTTCCTTTAGGAACAATAGCACTCACCAGTATTGACATCTCTCAGTTCTCCTTATTCTGTTTTTCTCTCCGTCTTCAATCTTTGCAGACTTATCAGGGGTGCTCAACTGGCCTATTATATTATGACCCAAGGCAGCTTCTTGAATAATAGTATAAAATTACTTAAGACTCTATAGGGAAATTTTATCTGAGAGATATTATTCTCAAAGAAGAAAGGGAAATAGGGGTCCTAAAGAAAGAAAGAAAAATATGTATGTTCTCAACTTTATAATTAAGCAGAACAAGAAAAATCCAATACAAAAAATATGCTCAGACTGTGGGACTGAAAGCCCTGGAAGGCTCATGAGAGATGATTATAAAGCATTCAGCATAACTAGAATGAAAGCTACTGGAGGATAGCATCACCAGGGATGCTTATAAACCAGCTGGATTTACCACACTAGATTGTGGGGTCACAGGGCTGGGCTTGTCAGAGAGGGGAGAAAATAATCTGCTTTCCTAGATGATGCTGGGAGAAAAATCCCCCCATGGTTGAGTTCTGCCGTTATTTTAGGAAAAATCCAAGCCCAATATGAAGGCGGACTAGATGGATAATACCGAAGACTAGGAGATGCTTGATGGAAGGGGATCTCATCGTGACCTGATGAAATAGATGTGTTGGTAAAGGCCCAGAATTCCAAGGAGGACTCTAAAACAAAGAAAAAAATTATAAGCAACAAGTAATATATACATGCTAAATAAGCAATAAATCAATAAAACAATTAGATGCAAGAGCCCATCAGACCTACGCCATTCTCATGCATTCCAGGCTCGAAAATGCAGCATTCCTCAGAGCACATGGTGATGACGTCAGGCCAAGGGGAGTTGTTGCTAAAAAACAAAAAAATACACAACATCCCTAACCAGCACTATGCCGGCTGAAGGCTCTTGCCTCTAATTGTTTTATTGATTTATTGCTTGTTTAGCATGCATATATCTTCTATTGAATCTGTATGTAGCCATTTGCCCTAAGGAAGGTCCGTGGAAGGATCAAAAATGTTCGGCATGGAAGCATTAATTTGATCTTTATTTTGCAACTTTGTTTCTCTATGTATGCTGTCTCCTACAAGGCCAGGAGTATCCCAGGCTGAGCATGCCTGATTTATATATATATATATATATATATATATATATATATATATATATATATATATATGTAAATAAATATATATATATATATATATATATATATATATATATATATATATATATATATATATATATATACATTTAAATGCAATCAATTCTGTCTTAGCAATATGAGTTTAAGATGGCAGTGGTCCATCAATAATGAGATTGCCCTGAAGTTAAGGGAAACCGAGGTAGATTTGCGTGTTATCTGTGTATAGGGGGTAATTAATGCCAAGAGATGAGGTCACCAAGTGAGAGGGTGTAAACAGAAAAGAGAAGTGGTCCCAGGAATTATCCCTGGCGTATACTCACTGAAAAGTCATGGGGAGAAGAGAATGAGCAAAAGAAATACTGAAAGTATGGTTTGAAAGATAGGAGGCAATCCATTCTAAAGCTATGTCACGGATGCCAATTTTTTGTAGTATATACAGTATGAGTGTCAAAGGCAACAGAGAGATCTAGTAGTATTAGTATACTGTATTCTCTTTTGTCCTTTGCTGTGTGTGTGGGTCATTAGTAAATTTTGTTAGGGCTGTCTCTGTGGAGTAGCTGGAATGGAAAACTAACTGTAATGGGTCAAGAAGAGAGTTGGAATTAAAGAAGGAGGGCAGTGGGAGGTGTGTGAGAGGGTGTGAAGTTGATAGGATGATGATCAGAGAGAGTAAATGAGGTCATTGTTAAGTTAGAAACTGAACAGTTTATGGTGAACATTAGGTCCAGATAGTGGCCTTCCCTCAGAGTGCTACCAGCAGTCCACTGGTGAAGGCCATAGTACAAGGTGAGATAGTAACATAGTAACAGTAAATTATGTTGAAAAAAGATAGAAGTCCATTACGTTCAACCTTTGCCTAAATAACTCAGGCATGAGAATTATATAGCTTTCTTACTGCCAAATAAGTTAGTCTTTATCAGACCTTCCTGTTTTACCTACTAATATATTGAAATAAATATATCTAATCTTCTCTTAAATATATCCATTGTATCTGCCATACCCACATCCTTGTTCAAGGAATTCCATAATTTAACAGGTCATAGAAAAAAATTAGGAAGTACTGGATGAGGATGAATTATCAAAGTGTAAGTTGAAGTCGCCAAAGAGTAATGTAGTAGAGACTCATGACAGAAAGACAGAAAGCCAAGTTTCAAAGTTGGAGACAAAGTAGGAAGGGTTGCTTGGTCTCCAATAAATCCCTGCTACCTGGAGAAAATTGTAAATTGGAGTTGGATTGCATAAACTTTGAAGAAAACTGATGGTGACCGAGAGCTGTAGCAGCAGAGTTGAAAGAGAATTCATCTCACACCACCACCCTGCCATCAGGGGTGTTTGAGCCATCCAGGCCACCAACAATCCAGGCATGGACAGCTCCTTGGCTAATGGATGAGGTGTCTTGTTTCCAGTGACAGTCAGGAAGGCTGAACTGTTTAGATTGTTGTTTTCTGCTCTCCACTCTCCCATTCCTGGACCCAGTGCCTCACAGGCGGGTGCAGCAGGCATGCAGTACGCCAATCAAAGTCCAAGGCTAGGCAGGTTGGATCTTCTACTGACCTACAGGTTGGATCTTGCACTGACATAACTCTGTTCCCCACTTTTAGCAACTGGTGCCTAGTAGCTGTACTCGACTTCTACTGGCAGTCATGACTGGTAGACAAAGACCAGTCCTTTTCTTCTATACTATCCTAACCCTCTCATAACAACAAAGTTTCTGGAAAATATTTGTGTACTGGTCACAAGACTGGACCTAAATCCCATGTTCTATTCAGTTCATTTATTTATAATAGGGGCAGCATTCGGCAGCCTCAAACAACAGTGCAAATGTTCACGTTATTAATAGGATGGGATGCTGGAGCAGTTAAGAGGTCAAGTCTGATAAAAATAAGTGAAATAATACCCCCCATTTATTTTCGTCATCGCCGCTGCCACCACCATTAGTAAGAGAAAGAAAAAATATCCCCAAAGCAATTCCTGCTCGGGCCGCTAACCGAGCTGGAGTGAGGGAAATATTAACAGAGATTGGCTTTTGTATGGCCAATTTCTGTTCAAGTTGCTTCCCACGCTCCCATTGGCTGGGATGTGGGGTTACTTAGGGCATGGCACATGTAGTATTAGTAGTAACCACACCTCCCAGCCAATCAGCTTCTAGTTGGAGAGGTCACAAATGTGTGTTTCGTCATCCCTCCAACTATTCAATGATTGGCTATCTGGAGGCATATACTGTCCAGCTAGAATCAGATTGGCTTGGAGATATGGTTACTGCAGGCCATGTTCTGTGTCCTGCATAACCCCACATCCCAGCCAATGGAAACATGGGAAGCAGTGTGAACTAAAGTTGGCCATATAAATGCCAGTCTCTGTTCATATTTCCCTCACTCTGACTGTGGCAATGGCCTGAGCAGGCCCTGATATGGGGTATTTTTTCTTTCTCTTACTAAAGTTGTGGCAGCAGTGGTGATGGAAATAAACAAGAAGGATATTATTTCATTTATTTTAATTTTTATTTATTAGACAAAGAAAAAAGAAAGAAGACTTACAGAAGAAGAAAAAAGACAAATAGGAATTAAAGAAGAAGTAAAGAAAAAGACAAAGTAAAACCAGGGTGAAAAAGACATCGCTGGACTTCTGACTTCAAGGTAAGTATTAGAGCAGTGGGAATGCTTTAGGTGGGTTAATCCTTTGAGTGCCTGAGGGGTATGCAAAGCTTTGCTATGCGCTGCAAACCCTTCTGGCACACAAAAGGTTATTTACTGTTTGGTTTCACTTTTGTTTTTGTTAACTTGTATGCATTGATCTGTGGGTCACTAGTGTAGGGATGCCTAGTTGCAGATATGTGTATACTATTTTTACACTATTTTTGTGAGTGACTCGGTGTGAGTGGCTGTGTGAGCGAGCTAGGAGAGTGGTAGTCAGATGGCAGGGAGAGGAGTGGATGCTGGATGGATGGGGAGAGGTGCAGGAGAGGAGGAAAGATAACAGGGGATGCCAGTCAGGGAGATGAGGGGGAGAGGGAGAGCAGGTGGGCGGGGGAGTACCCAGCAATGGTCTGGTACTTCGCTACGAACCAACATGCCAGTTGGAACCAGATGTGATGTGTGACAGGAAAATACACATCCAGGGACAGCGCAGGCAGGGCCCTACTACCAAACTGCCTCATACAGTTCAGATACGTCCCAGACTGGTTTGGAGGAGGACAGACTGCCGGACTGTATCTACTCCCACGAGGAGAAAATGGCCCTGGTGCAGAGCATACTTGACAGGGAGCACATACTCTTCACTATTGAAAGGGCCAGAGGGATTGGTGCTAAGAAGAAGCTCTCCTGGCATCAGGTCCTCAATGCAATAAACAAGATGTCCAGGTGTAAGAACTGACTCCATCAAGAAGCACTAGACAGATTGCAAAAGAAAAGTCAAGAAGAAGATGGGAGACCTGGCCATGCATGAAAGAGGCACAGGAGATGAACCACTTATGAACATTACCTTCAATGCCTGTTAGCGAGATGCTCAGAAACAACCTATCCACGACTGCTGTTGAGGGGGTCCAAGGTGGCAGCACCCTCCAGACTTCCGGTAAGTCCACACAAAAGTCTCTTAACTAGTATGGCACAACACAGTGTCAGCCTTGATCTGCCCAACCTGATCACCCCATCGCTGATAGGCTTCAAACAAGGAGAAAATGTTGTAGAACAAACATATCTACCTAACACAAACAATGTTTGCCATCATGTTGTGATTCAAACATATGTTATGTTCTTGAACAATAATAAAGATAACTGTATATTAAAAACTGTTATAAAATAGATCAAATATTTATTCATAAATGCTTAAGAGCAATATTGCATAGCACAATCATAAGAAAAAAATAGGTTAAAAATGCAACAGCATAATGTGTGGAAATGAAAATAAAAGAAAGGGAAAAAAATAAAACCATAAATGTCAACTATTAACCAAAAGGTTCAAGATGTATATGCTACTGAACCCTGACAGAGACCAGTCACAAAAAACTGCAGCAGATATATGTAGAAACGATATATTGGTCACTGAAGTCTAGAGAGTTTCTATGTATAACCATGCAGGTAATAGATGGCCCCTTACTTGGTGTCTAAAAGTAATGTGCCTTATTCAGATGTTATCATAGTCCTTACTCATTGTCTCAATTCCACTGTTCCCTGCCAGTGTGTGCTTCCATTGTGGTGGTGTCCATGCTTTCACTTTTGATCAACAGTCTTGATCCATCAGAGAGTTGTACACCCTGGAATTCAAGAGAATGTTTAGACACTGGATATAACTTTACCGATCATGAAAGCATGGACACAATGGGAGCACCCTTTAATATGGGTACTATGGCCCAACATCATGACCACAGCTACACAACTTGATGTAACTCCAGCAAGAGTCCAGCCTTCAGCCACAACCAAGGTGGGAAAGGAACAGATCCCAGTGGCGGCAGTGTGATCCATGGCCAATAGACAACCAACATATTGGCCTCATAGGTAAGCAACAGAGACCTGAGCCACTCACCGACTTCACACCACCAGCACAGTCTGAACCTGGGGAACAAGGATCAACAGTCAGCGCGGAGATGTTACGGTTCAGTACACTCAGACAAGGAGGTATAGGTAAAAACACAGCTTTATTGAAACACACAATGAACAAGGTAACCCTCACGGGTCCAGTTTAGCACACTGACACAAGACAGGTTACAAATGGTTAACCCACATGGGTCCAGTATAGTGAATACAATACTGACACAGGTCAGGTATAATGGGTACAATGTATGACGCCCTTTTAACTAGTGAAGTGCTGGTCGCAACACTCTGCAGGCTAAATGTCGCCTGACATAACGGAGGCCACAGGAACGGACTGCCAACTCAGGCTCTGGACGCCTGTGAATGTGACCAATAGTGGACGCCCACCTACGACTAACGGAGAGGTCAGAACTTGTGCTTAACGGAGGCCCTACCGAAATAACCCAGCTCTGTGTGCACACATTACCTGACAGGGTTAATGGGCTATGGTATAAATGGACAGCCACAGGAAGCGCCCTACTCGTCAGCAAAATACCAAGCCCAACCAATACTGCCCAACGGAACCCAATGGTAGTGACAACGAGGCCCTTCCCCCGAAGGGGTTAATGCGCTGTGGTCTGTACAACGGAATGTAATGGAGGCGCCCTTATGAACCAACACAGACCAAGCGAGTGCAACACAGAGTGGAAGCAGCGAGACTCTGACAACGGATGAGAATGTGCAGGCAACGGACACAGCACTTTGACCAAACACAGGATTGGTGCCCAACCGGGAGGCTGGCAAGCAATACAAATCACCAACGGAACAGCAGCACAGGAACCTCGCCCGGATGGGCGGTAGCGAGATCAGGAACGTCAGCCAGGCCAAGTCAGTACACGGAGCAGGATCCTCAGACACGCCGGTTCGGACCACAGAGAAGGGTCGTCAGTCACGCCGGGTCGGTACACGGAGCAGGAATGTCAGCCGGGCCGGGTCAGAACAGGAAGCAGGAACGTCAGCCAATCTGAATCGGTGCACAGCAGCAGCAGGGACGAGACTAGAGTGTGGTCAGAGAATCTGGGGTCATACACAGGATCAGAACAACGAGATTAGCTCCAGGCATCAGGTACACCACGAAAGGCCACTAGCAGAGTGACAGCCCAGGTTATATAAAGGCTGTCACAAGGAGGAGCAGTACAGGGAGCCAATAGGAGCATAGAATAGCCATGATGGACAGAATGTTGCCCAGATCACGGGCGCCGTGATAGGAGACCATAGTATCACGGTGCCCGTGTATTGCTGGTGACATTTTGACAGTGTTGTTTCCTGATGCCTTTTTATTGGCTAGCGTGATGTTGCTCCACCCAGTGTTAGCCTTTAAGTACTGAGCCCTGTTACTTTTGCAGGGCCCTTTTGTGGTGTTCCCGTTGCTTAGTGCTTGCTGTCTATATCGTGTGAATCCTGTATATGACCCGGACTGCCTGACTACTCTGCCTGATTACGTTCCTGCTCTGTGTACCGACCTGGACTGGCTGACGTTCCTGCTCTGTGTACCGACCCGGATTGGCTGACATTCCTGCTCTGTGTACCAACCCGGATTGGCTGACGTTCCTGCTCTGTGTACCGACCCGGCCTGGCTGACATTCCTGCTCTGTGTAGCGACCAGGTTTGGAGGATGTTCCTGCTCTGTGTATCGCCCCGGATTGGCTGATACTCCTGCTCTGTGTATCACTCATGCCCGGTTCACTACCTCGTCCGGTTATCCAGTTGGGGAAACTTTCCGGTGCTCTGTCCAGGTCTTGTTAAAGACTAGGTTGGTTGCCTCGATTGCTGCTCTAGCCGTTCAGCTACTGCAACCTAATTTCGTTATTGTGCCTTGTATCTCCATACCCCAGGGTAGGAGCTACTCCCGGGCTACTCCCGGTTGCACACTGTACGCTTGGCTTGTTACTGCTCTCCTACTGAGGTGGGTCTCCTGGGCGCCTCAGTTTGTCTCTACCACCTGGCAGTTGTCATCGAGCCTGAGCGCCCGTTAACCCTTGTGGTCTGGTGCCGTTATTCTTGGGTCACAGTTCCTGCTGGTTCAGTTTTGTGTTGCACTGTTCCTCCGGTTACATTGATACTGAGTTGTCCGGTAGTCCATTGTTCCTTCAGGGCCTCGCTCACCCATTGTGGCAAAGTCGCTATTGTATCATTCTCTGTGTAGAGAGTGTGTCTTGGGCCTTCCGCTATTAGGGCCTAGCACCTTCCTATTGTTGTCTCACTGATTCACACGAACTGTAACCTGACCTGTGTCAGTAATATATATTTTGCACTCAGATATATGTACTGGACCCGTGTGGGTTAAGGTTTACTCTGTAACCTGTCCTGTATCAGTATTACTTGTTTACTATTGCTGGATCCGCGAGGGTTACTTTATTCTGTCTGGTTTCAATAAAACTGTGTTTTACCAAACATCCTGCCTCTGAGTGTACTGAAAACCATTACACATAGATATGGTGGGGGCACAATGCTCCCCCCTTTTTGCATCACATGTTAGCCCCCTCACACCTGTCCACACATTTGCCTCACCACCAGCTTCAGTAGAGGAGACACACTAAGACTATGAGGGAACCACCGGTCACAGGAGAGACACAGACCAAGAAGGAGAGGCATCAACATCACCTCCATGTTCATCATCCATGCCCTCACCAGGTGCCACAGCTACCTTAACCAGCAGGATGGATGAGGAATACATTCACATCCAGATGAGGCTGCTGAGGGAAGCAAGGCACTTATACAGGAGGTGTCTGCAGCCACTGTCAGCTGTATTGAATCCCAGAAAGCCCTCCTACACACAAAAATACACCATTTTCAGACTGAACTCAGTGACCTGTTTGGCCAGATGCTCATTGAAATGACAAGCAAAACTGAATCCAGAGGCTGCTGTTGGAGCGAGTGTAACAGTCTATTGAGGAAGTCAACTGCAACAACCCCCCCTCAAGTGTAATGTCCACAACAACCCCAAGACCCACAAGAGTCACCAGTCTGTGAGGGCATCCACATCTGCAACCCCTTCCAACCCAAAAAATAAATAAAAAGCCCTACATTTGATGTTTCCCCTAAACAAAGTGCACTTATTGATCCCAATCATGTCTGTGATTCCTTCAGGTATCTAACATGGTCAGTGGCAGAGCTGTCTCCAATGTTTTGCAAAGCAATGCATTGAACACAATTCTTGCACATTTTACTTGATGGGAAAGTGTTTGAGCACCGGTAACCAGACACAGAACAATACACCTAGGAAAGCAAAATATCTGAAAGCTGCTGTCTGGGCATGATGTGAGTTGAAGTTTAACAACAGCTGATGGGAAATATTTTACAATCTAAGTGCGGTCACACAAGACACATGGACAGTAGCACTCCAACATAAATCTACACCTCCTTCATAAGATCATGTCAGGCATGTGGCACAGTGATCACACTGCTCAAATGCACATCTCACACATATTTATCCTTCACAGCAACCAGTTTTCATACCCTAAGGTGTGTGTGTTTATCAGGGGTGTGCTTGTGGATGGTGGTGGGATCTTAGGGGACTCCTGGGATGCCAGTGGGACACTGAATGCATCATACATAAATGCATTGTGTAATTCTCTTGCATTCCAAACTCAAGGCTGATTGATCATATGGAAGATCCACATCTTGTTCTGACTGAAAAAATGGTCAAACTTCACTGTTGAACTATCTTCATGATGGGTTCCTTCTCAGTTACACTATGAGGAGGAGGTGCATATCATGACTGCCAAAGATTCCAAACAAGGGACATGTATGGATTTCAGATTTGCCTTGGGTTACAACAACATATGGACGTTGCACGGGTCCTCAACACTTTTATTTGATTTTGATTATTTGCTGTATGTAAAACTTCCAGAAAATGACGGACATAGGCAATTGGGTGTAGCAGTATTCTCAGGCGAATAGTTGATAACCGTAAAGTGGCAATGTCATCATTTCTGAATGGAATTCCAGATGTCAATGAAGTCACAGTCTCTATTAGACCCAAAAATGGCATGTCAGTTGCATGTGTTCATTACTGTAAGCTCATTGGGGCAGTGACCTCTCTCTTATTGTTTCTATGAATATGGCACTTATTTTATCCCCTTTTATTTATTGTACCATACATCAGTTGTAAGGAGCTGCATACAATGTGTGGTGTCATATAAATAAAGATATACATACATACATACATTATGGTGACAGCTATGTCATTGTGATGTTGAAGCAGACAATTTCATGGATAGAAGCTCATGTGAATATCAGTCATCCTTAGGAGTGAAACATATCGTTATGTATTGTGTGAGTGTGTTTGCACACATTACCCATGCCTAATCATGGTCATACAAGCATTGTATTTGATTCATGTATTATACTCACAAGAAGTTCCTGATGAGCCTGTCTCGTATCTCCGTCCCTCTCTGGATCTCCTCATCCTCAGGCTGGGTAACAAGCATCTCCACAATGGGTCGTGGATCCAGATCCTCCAATACACGTGTGATGACTGCGATATTGCCTAATATGGCACAAACTAGTATGATATCATAGACTTTCCCTAGAGCATATTGCAGAGCTTCCCTTGAGTTATCCAGGCAGTTTTAAGGAGGTGAAAGATGCATTCAACAGCATTCCTGGTCCTGACATGAGCCTCGTTGAAGCGGTCCTGTGCAGGTGTTTGTAGATTTGGTACAGGTGTGAGGAACCATGGTTTGCAGCCCTATCCTGCATCTCCTGTGGAAGAAAAGTGACATTGTGACACATGGACCACATGGTTAGGTTGATGCTGTGTGATGGGGACATACGTGTTGTGTGTCATGGTCATGCTAAGCTGGGTTTTCAGTAATTGTGTGGATGTCCCTGTGGATGTGGTGTGATGTGTAGATTGGTGACTCACCAAAAAGCCATCCTCCTGTATTGGTTCCATTCTCAAATACCTGGTAGACAGAGGAGTGCCTGAGGAAGTAAGAGTAGTGAAAACTGTCAGGATAGGAAGCACAGACATGAGTGATCTTCATATTGTCATCATACACCATCTGTTCATTGATGGAGTGGAAATGCTTGTGGTTGCTGTAGAGATATCTCTCATGTGGAGGAGCTCTTATGTGCACGTGTGCAGTCTATGACCTCCATGACTCTGTGCATGCCTCCCCTTGTGTAGAACTCCTGCTTGACACGTGCCTACTCTATTTGGGTGGAAGAGAAGTAGATGTACCCCCTCTTCAGGGCTGCCAACACATGACCCAATATCCTGGAACATGTGGCCTGGGCGATCCCTGATACATATCCCTCTGTGGACCGGAAGTATCCCACTTTCATGAAATATATGGCACACAGCAGCTTCTACATACAACATCATCTTTAATCACCTCATATAGGCCAACGATGCTGTAAGACTTCAATCTTTAGCAGTCTATCACTTCAAAGTCTGCCATTCCAAAGATCCTTGTGCAGTTTGTGAAACACAGCAGTTGGTGCAACACAGGAGTTAGAGGAACACAGGTAAATTAATTGCTTACATTTTAGGAACTCACACTTGCACCATACATGATGAGCAAGTTTGGAGATCTCACTCAGTGCACATCATGCCATATGTATGCATGCTTGGAACAGCAGTTCCAGGGTCCATACCGCTGTAGCAAATGTGAGCAAGTGGCCCTTCTAGAAGCTCAGATTGGAGCTCTAGAGAGTCATATTGCAACACTGAGAGATATTGACAACCTTGAGAGGAGTCTCTTGCTAACGGAGCAGAGTCTAGCTGGGTCACCTAGCAAAGAGGGAGGAGATCAGCTAGAAGGGAACCAGGCACATAGCTGGGTGACAGTTAGAAGTGGTTGCAGTGGGGGAGGGAAGAGGAAGAGGGCAGCCAGTCCTGAGTTTTTCCATCCAAACAAATTTGCTCATTTAAGTGAAGATGTTGGGAAGGCAAACCCAGAGGTGGAATTGCTGGAGAGGACTGTTCTCCCTAACAGCCGGGAGAACAGCTCCTCTAGCACAGAGGGGATCCAGAGGAAAGTGAAGCCTAGGCAGGTTGTGGTGGTAGGGGACTCTATTATTAGGAGAACAGATAGGGTAATCTGTGGCTCTGATCGCAGCAACCGAATGGTTTGCTGTCTCCCGGGTGCCCGGGTTCGGCATGTTGCAGACAGGGTGGACAGATTATTGGGAGGGGCTGGAGAGGATCCAGCTGTCTTGGTGCATATTGGTACCAATGACAAAGTTAGAGGAAGGTGGAGAGTCCTAAAAGGTAATTTTAGGGATTTAGGCAGTAAGATTAGGAACAGGACCTCCAAGGTAGTATTCTCAGAGATACTACCTGTGCCATGCGCTACGCCAGAGAGACAGCGGGAGATTAGGGAGCTCAATGCATGGCTGAAGTCTTGGTGTAAGAAGGAGGGCTTTGGGTTTTTAGAGCACTGGGCTGATTTTGCTTTGGGGTACAATCTCTATAGCAGGGATGGATTGCACCTGAATGCAAGAGGGTCTCAAGTGCTTGGGGAGAGGATTACTAGACGGTTGGAGGAGATTTTAAACTAGGAAGGGGGGGGGAGGGGCCAATAAATACTGGGATAGATAGTATAGAAAGGGAAGGCGATGTAGTTAATAACCAGGTGGGAGGATCTGGGGGCGGGGTTAGTACAGATGATAGGGAGAAGACTATAAGCCACAACAAAATTAAATCACAAATGGAACACAGCAGTGGCATAAATTGTATGCTTGCAAATGCCAGAAGTTTAACTGGTAAAATAGGGGAACTGGAGCTGGTAGCTGAAATTGAAAACTATGACTTGATAGGCATAACAGAAACATGGTGGGATGACACACATGATTGGGCAATCAATTTAGAGGGCTACATGTTATTTAGAAAAGATAGGTCAAGCAAAAGAGGGGGTGGGGTCTGTCTGTATATCAAACCAGCATTATTGCCTCAATTGCGGGAAGATATATGTGATGACAGTAGTGAACATGTGGAATCCCTGTGGGTTGAAATAGTCACTGGGGATAAAACTGCCCAGAAAATATTAGTGGGTATTTGTTATAAACCACCAAACATTGGTGACCTTGAAGAAACACAGCTATTAATGCAAATAGAAAAGGCTTCCCAAATAGAGAGAACTATAATTATGGGGGATTTTAATTATCCAGAAATAGACTGGAAAAATGGAATAGCTAACTCTGCTAAAAGCAGCAAGTTTCTGAACTTGTTGAATGACAATTTTTTGTCACAACTAGTGCAGACCTCAACCAGAGGGAATGCATGTCTGGATTTGGTAATAACTGACCATGAAGAACTTATCTCTAACATCCAAGTAAGGGAGCACTTGGGGAATAGTGACCATAACATGGTATCGTTTGAGATTAATTCAAAAAAACAAGTTGATATGAGTTCCACCAAAACACTGAATTTTAAAAAGGCCAACTTTAGCAGGTTTAATTCATCCCTTGGTCTCGTTGACTGGGATAAAATATTTTCAGGAAAAAACACAGAAGGTAAGTGGAATACCTTTAAAATAACATTGCAAAAATACACATATAAATTTATCCCTGTTGGAAACAAATACAAAAGAAGCAAATTAAAACCAATGTGGCTAACCAGTAAAGTAATTCATGAAATAAATAACAAGAAAGCGGCATTTAAACATTACAAAGCTGAGGGATCAGCAGAGGCATTTGCAGAATACAAAAATGTCAACAAAACCTGTAAAAAGGCTATTAAATTAGCTAGACTGGAGAATGAAAAAAATATTGCTAAGGAGAGCAAAAGCAACCCAAAAAAATTCTTTAAATACATTAATGGCAAAAAATTAAAGTCTGATAATGTTGGGTCCTTGTTAGCTGAAACGGGTGAGATGGTCAAAGGTGACAGAGAGAAGGCAGATATTTTAAATAATTTCTTTTCTTCTGTTTTTACCAAGGAAGACCCATTGGACAAGAGTCTGCAAACTACTTTTACAGAACAGTCACAGCAAGCATGGGACTGGCTAACACAAGAAAAAGTGTTAAAACAATTGAATGGTGTCAAGGTAGACAAAGCTCCGGGGCCAGATGGTATACACCCACGGGTACTTAAAGAGCTAAGCCAGACCCTGGCCAGACCGATATATCTGATTTTCAGGGATTCTTTTATTTCTGGTGTGGTGCCCATGGATTGGCGTAAAGCAGATGTGGTGCCCATATTTAAAAAGGGATCAAAGTCCCAGCCAGGAAATTACAGACCCGTAAGCTTGACATCTGTGGTAGGGAAGCTGTTTGAAAGTTTGCTAAGGGAATATATTCAAGAATTCTGCTGGAACAGGAATATCATTAGCAATAGCCAACATGGCTTTGTGAAAGATAGGTCTTGTCAAACGAACTTGATCGCATTTTATGAAAAAGTAAGTAATAATATAGATGAGGGAGAGGCGGTTGACGTGATCTATTTAGACTTTGCCAAGGCATTTGATACGGTTCCACACAAGAGGTTACTGTACAAATTGAATGAAATAGGACTAGGGCAAAATGTTTGTGAGTGGATTGGAAATTGGCTGAAAGATAGAATGCAAAGAGTGGTAGTAAATGGCAAGTTCTCCAGTTGGATAAACGTGATAAGTGGAGTGCCTCAGGGATCTGTCCTGGGTCCTCTTCTTTTTAATTTGTTTATTAATGACCTCCCAGAGGGCATAGGAAGCCATGTATCAGTGTTTGCCGATGACACAAAATTAAGTAAGGTAATAAAGTCTGAACTGGATGTGTCTTCATTACAAGAGGACTTGGACAAATTGAGTAACTGGGTAGGCAAATGGCAAATGAGATTCAATATAGACAAGTGTAAAGTTATGCATTTTGGGTATAATAATAAAAATGCAACATATAGTTTAAATGGCGTTTCTCTGGGGAAATCTACTAATGAAAAGGATTTAGGAGTAATGGTAGACAATAGACTTAGCAGTAGCATGCAGTGCCAGCTGGCAGCGGCAAAGGCCAATAAGATATTGGCTTGTATTAAAAGGGGTATTGACTCAAGGGAGGAAGATATAATTATGCCTCTTTACAGGTCCATGGTAAGACCCCACCTAGAATATGCTGTTCAATTCTGGGCGCCCTTTCTGAAGAAGGACATTATGGAACTAGAGAGAGTGCAGAGGAGGGCTACAAAACTAGTAAGGGGAATGGAATGTTTTAGTTATGAAGAGAGGCTAGAAAAGTTAAACTTGTACACACTAGAGAAACGGCGTCTTAGAGGGGATATGATAACACTATATAAATATGTTCAAGGCCCATATAAAGGGCTTTCAAAAGACCTGTTCATTAACAGAACAGTACACAGGACAAGGGGCCACCCGCTTAGACTTGAGGAAAGGAGATTTAGTCTACAACAGCGGAAGGGTTTCTTTACAGTAAGGACAATAAAGGTATGGAATGCACTTCCGGAGGAGGTGGTGCTATCAAATACATTAGATGCCTTTAAAAGGGGCCTGGATAATTATTTAAAAGAGCATAATATAGAGGGCTATGCACGTTAGTATTGGGATTAATATTTAGTTAGGGCTTGTTGATCCAGGGAGAAGTCTGATTGCCATTTGGAGTCAGATGCCTTCTTTTGGGTCAGCGATGGTAAACAGGAATAGGAAAAGGGTTGAACTGGATGGACGCAAGTCTTTTTTCAACCTAAATTACTATGTAACTATGTAACTATGTAAGAATGTCTTTGCAGTCATCTGTCATCCCTGTGCTGCTCCACAGGGCCCTATGGGAGCTGTGGGCGATCTGGTTGTGGCAGCTGAGGTGCTGCTTGCTGGTCTGATCCTCCAGGTGGAGATGGGCTTCTGTCTGACTCACCAAATGAAACATCCACTGTTGCAACTGGCAGAAGATGTGCAGGTGGGGCTCTGTAGCCTTTGCATGCCCCCTTCTCTGATGTCTTTGCAGGTACTGCAATGGAAACAGAATTCTCGTAATCAGTCAGTGGTCTCACTGTAAACACGTCATGTCTGAGGATGTTGAGATGTCTTTTAAGAGAGTGGTGGTGTTTTGTCCAGGTATGGTCATCAGGTACGGAGGGGCCAAGGGAATGTGGGTGTTGTTATTTGATTGTGTTTGGTGTAATTGCTGTTTACCTGTCAGGTGCATGTGTGACGTTGTCCAGTGCACCTTGGCTCTCCATTGGCTAGTGATATTGCACAGGAAGGCTTGGGTTGCTTAGTGATTGACAGGTATGTGTCTGGTGTTGTGTGGACATATATGTTACTATGTGTTAACCCCAATTGTGCTGGGGTATGGTGCCAGGGATTGTTTGAGGTTGATTTGCAAAGCCCTTGTTCTTCTGGGGATTGATGAGCTGTTGTGATTCCTTGGCATTACAGGGGTTCATTTTTCCCTTTGCAGTCATTGTGCTATGTGCTAGCTGTGTGAGCTGTTGTTTCCTGCCTGGGTTTTTTCGATGGGGATTTTTAACTGAGTTATGTGCTGTATGCCAAAAAAAGTTGGTGCAGGTTTACTGTGTTCGCAATCACTGTACAGTAATGAATAGCAAATGGGTAGAGCTGTTCCATTATTCTCAATGGGCAAATTATTACAGTCTGTTGTCACTTTGTATTGCACATTAGCTGTTCACAACACGTATTATAGGATGCCTTAATGTTCTTGCAAAACTACAGTCGGCTATAAATTTTTTTTAACAGTGGATATTGTATTGAGTCCCAAAACTGGTAAGATGGCGGAACTGAAACCAATTGCTGTGAATGATCAGTATGTCATCTAGCTGGATGATGCACATGACTGGGCTGTCAATCTACAGGCAGATCTTAGTAATGATATGGTAAACAAAAGAAGTAGAGGGGTGTGCTTCCACTATATAAAGCAAGTTTTAACACCTATTTTAAGGGAAGATATAAATGAAGGGAAATGTAATAATATAGAGGTCTTGTGAGAGTTGTTAAAACAAACCTAATGTTGGTGAGTTTACTGAACCTCAACTGTTACTGCAAATTGAAAAAAAAAAATCTTATTTTGGATATGTAATGGGAAATTTTAACTACCTTGAAAATGACTGGATGTCATGTTCTGACCTTTATTCTGCTTTTTTTCTTATTCCTTGCCTGATTTTTGTCTTGGTTCTTCTGTTTGCTTGATTCTTGTTTCCTGCTCTGGTTTTATGTTCAGTCCTGAGCCTTTATGAAGTGCTAGTTCCTCATTTCTGGTGCGTGATCAAACCATTCTAATGCATTATACAGTAGTTCCTAGTCCTGATCCTGTGATCCCTTGTCCTTCTTGAGTGTGTTTCCTATGTATTGACCTTGACATGCTTCCTGACTACTCTCTTGCTCTTCAACTTGGTACTGTGCTTTGGCTTAATTGATTCTTCTAGTCTTCCTGCTGCTTATGTGCTTCGTTGTCCACCTGTTACCGACCCTGCTAGAATGGCCACCCTGCTTTCCTGTTGATTCAATTATCTGTTTGACTCATCTGTCCTTACCGTGCCCCAAAGGGATTACATTTTGACTTCCTTGGCCATCTGTTGTACTATTGTCCGATTCCAGCTCTACTAGTTGAACTTCGACTAACAGTCATACCTTTGTGTGTGAGGTCGAATATTCCTGCTCTCTAGTTTCTTTGTCCTTGTTTTTCACCTCCTTCAACCCCAGTAGGTAGTAGTTATCCTCTAGGCTGTCATACAGGGTGCTGGCCAGCTCCTCTGGATGGCACTTAACAGACCTTGCGGTCAGCACCTTTAATCCAGCTGTGGCAGCAGCAAGGCAGCCTAGGGGGTAGCCAACGCCAGCCCTACTCTGCACTCTCCGGCTCTTTGCCTACTCGGGGACTGCCCTACTGTCAGAATTGCTGCATACCTGTTGTTGAAGAAAGAAAAAAAGAAATAAAGGTGCACCAGAAAGACACACCCTATTTGCTGCAGCTCACTTTAGGAAAAACAAAAAGAACTCTCTCTATTAAGCGTTTCACCAAATTCACATACAGTATACTATGATATAAAATGGCAACACTTATGCGAGTAAAATACAGTTAGATATTAGGATAACATCAAAAAAGCAAAATATAAACAGTCCAAATTAAACTGTCCACCTGTTCAAGACGACAAGTCCAATAACGTCTAATCCACGCTGCTCATTCCCAGTGGGTGGGAACCCCACAGGATAATACACTAGAAAATACAGAAAACAAAACAGAGTAAGATATATAGGTAGCCACAATAAATCAATTTATTAAAAATGTATGTATAAGAAATGTACAAATTTGATTTTATTGACCATATGGTCATATTTGTACATTTTCTATTATAGATACATTTTTAATAAATTGATTTATTGTTGCTACCTATATATTTTACTTTTAAATCAAACATATAGGACTCCCTGGCTCTATATATCCCTTCTCTCTTAAAGGGATAGTAATACTTCATTTTAACTTTATTTGATTTTGTAGGCATTAAAAACACATGAAGAATGATATAAGTCTTATCTCTCAAACCTTTATGGTTTAAGAGATATTCACAAGCAAAGTTTCCCCCTCCCGCCCCTTTTACTGATGTAACACTTCTCAGCCAGGGCAGAAGGGAGCTGCCCAGGTAGACTGCAGAGAGGGACAATCTTCAATTAAGATAATGGAAAAACCTGAAAAGCTTGTCAAGGGGGGCAGGGATTTCATTGTTTTCATAGGAATAAGAGTGTCCCCTTCTGTTATCTGTCCAGTCTATGGACTGCATTCCACATCTGAGAAGAGATTGTTTACAGTAGGTAAAAGGGGCGGGAGGGGGAAACTTTGCTTGTGAATATCTCATAAACCATAAAGGTTTGAGACATAAGACATATCATTCTTCATGTTTTTTTAATGCCTACAAAATAAAATAAAGTTAAAACGAAGTATTACTATCCCTTTAACTTGGTAAATATAAAATTAAGTTGGGTCAGTAATAATAATGCGGTGTGTATCTACCCTGTGCTTGGCTGATTCTACATTAAAACCTGTTGGTGGAGCGAATAGGAACAGAAGATCATCCTGTTGGAGTCAAAAGAACACTTTTATTGGGGTCTGAGCTACTACATGCTGTTATACTGAGAGGCTGGATGTAGCCTCAGAAGAATGTGCATACACTTTTAAAGAGCTATAACGTGGTGTTGTTAGAGAGATCCTCTGCTCAGCTCTGTTTTGTTTTTTATACCTGTTGTTGAGTTGCTGTATACTACTGTCTCTATTTACTGTGTTGTGTCCCAGAGAATCCTAACTATGGTAATTTCTTATATAATAACTAGCAGTCTGCTGTCTTTATGTGAAGTTGCTCCTCCACAGAGTACAAATTCAGGTAGCTTACACTGGGCACTCCCGGTTACACTTGATTCATGATAAGGCTGATTTTAGTTACACTTGATTCATGATAAGGCTGATTTTACAATGATAACAAAAGCATTTAAGGGAGTCAGTAGGATGTAGTCTTCTCAGATAAAAATACATAAGAAATATAGAATATAATCAGAATGCATTTAGATAAAGAACTCATTAGTATATACCAATAGAGAGCAAATTTAATACAAATAAAAACAAATGTGGATGAACAACAATGAGGTTACAGGTGGAATGGGGAGGAAGCAGCAGTATTTGAAATGCTTTACGTTAGAAGGGTCACATGCATCATTTGCATATCTAAAGATTACAATAACACCTGCCAAACATAAAATTGAAAATAATTAAAAATGAGAGCCAGACCAACCTCTCGAAAATAGATACAGGCTGATTCTATGACCCTTAAAGGGACCCTCTCCATGTAAAACACCTTTGGTGATTTTGAAAAAGTTTTCAAAAACATTTATGTGATGTTTTAGCCATGTTTTATTTATAAAATGAGTTTTTGAGTTATTTACATTTATAGATTATGCTTTATAGATAAATTAACCCCTTAAAAACTCTTATTCTATATTTGCTAAGATAAAAAAAATGGGACTAAAATACCCTTTTCTAGTGTATACCTGAGATGGCTTAAATTGTCCTGTAGCCCTCCTTTGCAAACTGGGACCAAGGAGACTGGAATGTTACAGATAGCCACAGGTCCTAGCTAATTTCTTGTAATTACCAGAGGATGGAATACCTGCTTGCTGTAGGATTGTGTTCCTTTATGTAGGTGGAACAATCATGCTTCCACAGCTACGAAAATTGATAGTAAGAAATAATTACCAGGTCAGTGATTGCTGAACTAACTGGTTAATCCTCCAGGGTTTCATAGCTCTACTCTTGCTGAATTGGTTGGGAAGACGTCATGGCCCATGCAAAATGGGCAGAGAATGGAGACTGAGCAAGACAGCAAAGGTTGTCCTGATCAATTATCTGCCAAGCAGGGGTTCTCCTTGCAGTAAAATAACCTTTGCCTTAATTTTGTCAGACAGTACAAATGTAACCAAGTAACAGTATAGTGTTAGCAAGTCTCTCCTGCTAATAATTACACACCCTTGCACTGTGCAGCCTCGTTTGGCAGTGACTGTGGTCATGTTGAATAGTCCCCCAGTGTTTTCAGGTCAGGTCTAACTTTGCAATTATAATAAACCGTCTTGTTAAAAATGTTTCATAACATTTAGTGTTTTTAAAATAAATAAAAACTAAAATGGAACATATATATTGTAGCAATGGAGGATTATGCTACTCTGTAATAAAGAGTTTACATGGGAATCTAGAAAAACACAAAACAATGCAGCGCACAGGAGATCTGAGTGCAGCACATAACTGTCAGCCCTGTTAGATCTGACGTAGTGGATTGAGGGCTGCCTTCCTCCTCATTGGCCTGGGGTATGTTTTTATTTTCTACGGATCCTGTTGTCGGGGCCCGATTATCGAGCTCCATTCCGGCTTGTGTTCTGCCCTCATGTTTGCTGCTTCATCCTTGGCTCCATCTTGGTACTGGCTTCCCGGTTGGTGTAGATCCCGGGTTCCGGTCTGTCTTCAGCCGTCTCACCTTCTACTATCCATTCCTGGTGGTTCCCTTCGGCTCCCCATGTGACTCAGGCACTTCCTCCTTCCCAGCGTAGCTGGCATCCGGTTATCAGCGGCTGTTCTCCCAAGTAAGTACTCTCCAGCCTTCTGATCTGCTCTTATCTGTGTTCCAGTTTCCCTCCTGGGGTTGGTAGCGGTCGCTGGGGTTCCCTGTTGGGCTGCTTTCGGGGCTCCCGTCTCTCCTTGCCCTCCTCCTGTGATTTGCCTTGTGCCTTCGGCGGGGTTCCAGCCCGCTCTGGCAGGGGTGAGCAGTCCTCATCCAGCCACAGTCGGTCTGTAATCTGTTTTGCTCCCAGCTGAGGCAGTGATTTTCGGAGGGCTGGGATGACTGGTGCCTGTGCTCTAGCGGTGGTTCTGACTAGCAGGAGGGACTTGTGTCCAGAGTCAGTAGGGTGGCTGGGGAGTAGTGGGGTACTCGGTTACCTGCACAGGGTTGTGTTTCTTGGGGTCGCCGGCTGTTGGTTCCTGCTTTGTGTTCCATAGGGGGCTCTGTCCAGGTCTCGTGGGGGTATTTTGCCTCCAAGGGGAGTTTTCTGTTCCTTGTGGGGTCTGAGGGCCACCCTGGGGTGGTGGTGGTCTCCTTTCTGGGTTCTGAGGTGAGATTTCCCTTTTTCTTTTCCCTTTGGCTGACTAGGCTTTTGTGGACCCTGTGGCTTCTATCCTCTCCAGCCTTGTGGGGGTTTCTCCACCAGGTGCCTCTAGGTCCCTCCCATCGGGCTTATTGGTATCCTATGCTGGCAACAACTGGAATCAGTGTTGGGGAAAGCCTACATTTCAGGGGCCACTACCTCTCCCCATTGGTGTACAGTAGGGACGTTGCCCCGTTGTTGTTTTCTGGGTTTCTGGTGGTTTTCTCTGGTGGTCAGCAAGCTGTGTGGTGATGCTCCTAGAACGTCTCTGGGGTTTCCAGCTCTGTCGGTCCTTTATCCTGGCCAGGGTCCCAGCTCAACTGGGGTCGGACATCTGGCTTCACGGCCAGCACCTTTACCACGGCTTAGGCCGCAGCAAAAGGGACCGGTATCTGGCCCCGCACCCGAACTTTGCTCTCTAGCTCCGCTCGCTAACATCATGTGCCCCAGAGTGTTGTGGAATCAGCATTGTGACAATAACAAATTACATTTTATTTTATTTAAACACTAATAATTAGTATCTAAAATATCGATGGTGGTCCATATAAACATATAAATGATAAAAAGAAAATATAAAATAAATACTAAAAGGACGGGTAAAAGCAAGGGCAGAACTGAATTAGCCTTATGGACAACAGGACAGTAATGAAGCAGAAGTTGGTCAGGCTGCTGGTCTTGTATCGCTCATAATGATTGTGGAGGTAGTTGATAGGCTTCCCTGAAGAGGTGAGTTTTCAGGGAGCGTCTCAATATCTGAAGGCTGGGGGAGACTCTGATTGGGTGGGAGAGGGAAATATAGGAGGGTGCAGTGTTAGCAACGGCTCTGTAAGTTGGCACCAGAATTTTGAATTGAATTCCATATGCTAATGGGAGCCAGTGTAGGGACTGGCAAAGAGGAGTGGTATTAGAAGAGTGATATGTGAGGTAGATACGTCTGGCAGCAGAGTTCATTATGGACTGTAGTGGGGTTAATTGGGTGAGAGGAAGGCCAATTACATGTGAGTTACAGTAGTTGAGATAGGGAATGATGAGAGTTTGGATTATAATTTTAGTAGTATCTTGTGTGAGAAAACTTTGAATTCTAGAGATGTTACAGAGGTGGAAGAAACATGAGTTGGGGAATGACTGTGTGTGGGGAATGAAGGTTAGAGTAGAGTTGAAAGTGATCCCCAGACAATGTGATGTAAAGGTTGGTGTGATGGTGGTGCTGTTAACAGTGAGGGCAATATCTAGGGTAACACTAGTTGGAGAGGGAGGGAATATTATAAGTTTGGTGTTCCTAAGTTTAAGTTTTAGATGAAAGGAGCACATGCAGGTAGACACAGCAGAGAGACAATTACATACATGGGACAGGAGGGAAGGGGAGAGGCCTAGGGAAGAAAGATGTGAGTGTCATAAGCATAGAGATGATGATGATGGTGAAACCCAAAGCAGTTAATTACTTTTTCAAGGGAAGAGGTATAGATTGATAAGAGCAAGGGACCCAGGATTGAACCCTGTGGTACTCTAACAGACAGTGGGAGGGGTGAAGATGTGGAGCCAGAGTAGGACACACTGAAGGAGAGAACCAAGAGAGATATGATGAGAACCAAAAGAGGGCTGTGTCACAGAGGCCTAGGTAGTGGAGAGCTTGGAGGAGGAGTGAGTGGTCCACTGTGGCAAAGGCAGCAGACAGGTCAAGTAGAATGAGATGGGGTAGTGGCTTTTGACTTAGCGGAGAGCAAGTCATTGGCCACTTTAGTGAAGGCAGTCTCACTGGACTGATGAGGGAGGAATACAGATTTCAGGGGATCTAACAGGGAATAGGAACTGAGTAGTTTAGTGATTTGGTTGTATAAAATATGTTCCAGGAGCTTGGAGGCGAATGGGAGAAGAGAAATGGGCCGGTAATTTGAGAAAGAGTTTGGGTCCAGAGAGGATTCTTTAAGATGGGTATGATTACAGCATGCTTGAAAAAGGATGGGAAGATGCTGGTTGTTAGAGAGAGGTTGAATAAGTGAGTAAAGGTTGGTGTTAGTAGAGGAGAAAGTTCTTGAGTGATCTGTGTGGTTAAGTATGAGTTTGTAAGGAGAAGGGAGACTTCATCCTTAGTCATGGGTGAAAAGTAGCTAAGTGTGTATGTGGGAGAGGTGACAGGGCTAAGTTGGCTGGGTGGAGGGTGTGGGTGGAAGTTATGAGATTTCATGTCTGACAGAGTTGATCTTGTCCTTGAAATGGATGGTGAGATCTTGGACAGAGAATTTAATGGGGGGGTTGTTTTGGCAGGTGTAAAAGACATTTAAAGGTTGAGAAAAAGCATTTTGGGTTAGAGGAAAGATCAGAAATTAAGGAAAAAATATGACTGTTTGTCCAGGGAGAGGGCAGAGCTTTAAGAACAATTAATTAATTTGTAGTGTTTAAAATCAGCTGAGGAGCGCAATTTCCTCCAGTGCCTTTCCACAGTGTGTGAGCAACTTTGGAGGTATCAAGTTTGTGTTGTGCACCAAGGTTGTAATGGGGTTCTGTGGGGGTGGCATAGAGTTGCAGATGCACCTGTGTCAAGGGCTGTTGTGAGAGTGCTGTTGTAGAGAGTAGTAGTTTGTTCATGGCAAGAAAGTGTAAAAATGGTTTTGAAAAGAAGTTGTAGGTATGTGGAAAATTGTTGCTGATCATGAGCATGCAGACCTGGATCCAAAAAAGGCAAAGCAGTACCTTATCTCACTGAGACAGTGCATAACTATAACCCACTGAATGAACAGATATTATTCTGCAACAAATACACTTTTCGGCAACCTCTTTCTCCCTGTGGTAAAGGATCTGTGCACATACCAACGCTCCCACATATTTTTTGACTTATCTCATCAAGCAGAATGGATTACTCATGCAAAAGAGATGTATCTTTGTTCCCCTTGTAGTTTGTCTTGAGGTTCTTCAGCTTCTGCATGTCTCCTCTTGCTGGTTATCGTGGACAGAGGATGACCAAAGACCTGATTACATACCTTCTGGTGGCCTGAGATACATAAGGATGCAGAGAAATAGCTAGTCTCATGGCACACATGTAATTGCTCTAAATGCCTCCATACCAGACCAACAGGGTTATTAAAACCTATGCAAAGAACTAGTCAGAGACGCTCAGCTAGGAACGAGCCTTCCCTCGAATTGATGAGGCTCTATAGGATAAGTATCCTACCCAGGGTGCAATCTCTTTTAGCTCACTAGTGCCTTTCACAGAGAGGAAATATACTAAAGCACATAATAATGATTATACCAAAAGGCAGTCTAGCCACGACATGCCAGGCAATTCCCCTCTGAACAAGAGAAGCAGCCAACCCCAGAAGTATGTTTCAGCCTTGTTGGGCCTCATTATTGAGGTGCAGCTGATCTCTCTAGGCACTGTGAGCAAGGGGTCCACGGCTGGATTACCCTGTTACCCTTATGGTGACTAATCCCAAGGGTAATTTGCATATGCAAAGAGCTAGTCAGAGATGCACAACTAGGAACGAGCCTGTCCTCGAATTGACGAGGCTCTATAGGATAAGTATCCTACCTAACCTGTGCCTGTGTCCTCTCACCCTTGGTTAGACATTGCCATGGAGATTATCACAGATCTTCCTCCAGTACAGAGCTACAACTGCATCATGATGGACAGGTTTTCAAAAATGGCACATTTGATTCTTTCCTGTGGATTACCTACTGCCTCTGGAACTGCTCATCTCCTTATTACGGAGATATTTCATCTCCATGGCCTTCTTGAAACTGTTGTCTCAACCAGGGTTCACAGCTGACACCACACTTCTGGTCTGCTTTGTCCCATGAACTCCAGAAAACAGAGGCTTCTCTTGACTGTATATCATCCACAGGCCAAATGACATACAGAGCAGACTAACCAGGCACTTGAATAATATCTTAAGTGTTATACTACTCATCTCAAATGACATCCTTCTTTGCTAACAATGGTCTACATTCCATCATGATTGCCAGCACCTCCACACATTACCAAACCATGAAAGCTATGCAAGCTGCCCAGATTAGACACAAACATTACATTGATAAACTTCATTCTCCAGTATTTATCGACCAGGAGATAAGGTTTGGTGCTCTACATCTCACCTACACCTCTGCTGCCCCTTTAAGAAATTGGACCTTTCAAGGGTGAGAGTATGATCAATTCCTCATGAATATGTTTGTTTTCACCCAAAGACATGCATACCTACCCTGTTTTTCATGTCTCTCTGGTCAAGCCAGGATCAGCTACCGATTTCTTGCCAACAATCTCCACATCCAGCTTCTTTGATCGCGTTGATGGACAAGAGGAATACAAGGTACAAGAGCTTTTGGACTGCCATCAGCTCTTGCCTAAAGTTGGGGTAAACAAAAAGACAGAAGTGCTTGAAAGATAAATTGGATTATTTCTAATTATTGAGTATTTGCAATTAGGTATATACAAAACCACTTTTTTTGCATTAAAGTGTGTAAAAAATATCAATATAATGAACCACAAAATAATATTAGGAGTGACAGATATAGTTTTATCCTTTATTGTGAGTGACAGTTATAACTAGTGATGAGCGAGCACCCCAATGCTCGGGTGTTCGGGTGCTCTGACCGAGCACCCCCGGAGGCTCGAGTGCTCGGCCGAGCACCCGAGCCCCATTGAAGTCAATGGGAGGACTCGAGCATTACACCAGGCACCCCCTGCTCTGATGAGGGGAGGGTGCCTGGTCCATAGGAAAAGGGCAGAAAATTATGGAAACACCACAGAAATGGTTCAGGGACAGCATAGGGAGGATGTCTGGATGCATCTTGGACTCCAACATCGCTGCTGGGAACGATCTTTCGCCCGTAGTACGCCATTTTTACAGACTGACCGTAAAACACACAAAAAGGCAGATAAAAACGACTTTAGGTGAAAAATTGTTACCAAACAGTATTTGCTGTATATTTACTTGTATACCATCTGCAAATTCTCCCAAAAATTTCCTCGATTTTTCTGAACTGAGGCCATGACTAAGAGGGAAACGTGCGCAGAGGCAAATTCTCCCAAAAATTTCCTTGATTTTTCTGAACTGAGGCCATGATTAAGAGGGAAACGTGCGCTGAGCCGACCATCTAAAACATTATGGGTGAGGGTCTGCTGCGGAGCTGACCATCCTAAACATTATATGCGAAGGCCCGCTAGTGAGCTGACGCTATAAAACATTATATGAGAGGGCCCGCTAGAGAGCTGACCCAATAAAACATTATATGAGAAGGCCCGCTGGTGAGCTGACCTATACAAAAAGTTGTCAAACAGGGCCCGCTGGTGAGCTGGCCCTATATAAAAATTATATCACAGGGCCCGCTGGTGAGCTGGCCCTATATAAAAATTATATCACAGGGTATATGGAAGAGAGTCAACCATATACCCGTTTTTTGGGTGGAAGGGGTGAATGGGAATACAGAGTATTCCCATCATTGTAAATAACATATATAAAGTGAGTTTATGTTCCCCCGGGGCTTTCCTCCAGTGGAGTGGAGAAGTCAGGGGAAATCCAGGCCTTGTTCATTTTTATAAGTGTCAACCTATCAGCATTGTCGGTGGAAAGGCGGATACGCTTATCTGTTATGATGCCACCAGCAGCACTAAATACCCGCTCAGACAGAACGCTGGCGGCAGGGCAGGCCAGCACCTCCAAGGCGTAGAGTGCCAGTTCATACCACGTGTCCAGCTTGGACACCCAGTAGTTGTAAGGCACAGAGGGATCATTGAGGACGCTGACACGGTCTGCTACGTACTCCTTCACCATCTTCCAAAACTTTTCCCTCCTTGTGACACTAGGCTGCGCATCAGGGTGAGGGTGCTGGCGGGGTGTCATGAAGGTGTCCCACGCCTTGGAGAGTGTTGCCCTGCCTTTGTCGGAACTGCTGTGTGCTCCCCTTTTCTCCCCTTCTCGGTTGGCCAAGGTAGCACATACTCTGCCGCCAGCGTTGTCAGATGGAAAATTTTGGAGCAATTTTTCGACAAGAACCTTCTGGTATTGCACCATTTTGCTTGTCCTCTCCACCGGAGGAATGAGAGATGAGAAATTCTCTTTGTAGCGGGGGTCCAGAAGGGTGAACACCCAGTAATCCGTGTTGTCTAAAATGCGTATAACGCGTGGGTCACGGGAAAGGCAGCCTAACATAAAGTCAGCCATGTGTGCCAGAGTACCAACAGTCAAGATTTCGCTGTCCTCACCAGGAGGATGACTCTCAATCTCCTCATCCTCTTCCTCCTCTTCTGCCCACCCACGCTGAAGAGATGGAACTAAAGTTCCATGGCTACCCTCTGTAGCGGAGGCAACCGTGTCTTCCTCCTCCTCTTCCTCCGCCTCCTCCAATTGTCGCTGAGAAGACGAAGTGAGGGTGCTCTGGCTATCACCTTGTGTAAGCTCTTCCTCCCGCATTTCCACCTCTTCCACATGCAAAGCGTCAGTTTTAATTGTGAGCAGCGAGCGTTTCAGTAGACACAGAAGTGGGATGGTTACACTGATAATAGCGTTATCGCCGCTCACCATCTGTGTCGATTCCTCAAAATTGCGTAAAACCTCACAGAGGTCTGACATCCATTCCCACTCCTCACTTCTGATTACAGGAAGTTGAACGGAGAGGCGACGACCGTGTAACAGCTGGTACTCCACTACTGCCCTCTGCTGCTCACAAAGCCGGGCCAACATGTGGAAGGTGGAGTTCCAGCGCGTGCTCACGTCACACAGCAGCCGGTGAGCTGGCAATTGTAAGTGCTGCTGCAGCTTCAACAGGCCGGCTGAAGCTGTAGATGACTTACGGAAATGTGCACACATGCGGCGCACCTTGGTCAAGAGATCATGCACATTGGGGTAGGTTTTTAGAAATCGCTGAACCACTAAATTAAATACATGCGCTAGGCATGGTACGTGTGTGAGCTTGCCGAGCTCCAAAGCCGCCACCAAGTTACGCCCATTATCACACACAACCATGCCTGGTTGCAGGTTGAGTGGCGAGAGCCACTGCTCGGTCTGGTGACTAATCCCCTGCAACAGCTCTGAGGCCGTGTGCTGTTTGTCCCCAAGGCAGATCAGCTTCAGCACGGCCTGTTGACGCTTCCCCACTGCAGTGCTACACTGCTTCCAGCTACCGGCTGATGGGGGAGTGGCGCTGCGTGCAGAGAATTCGGAGGTGGAAACGGAGGAGGAGGAGCCAATAACGTAGGTGCTGGCGGAAACCCTGATGGAGGTAGGGCCCGCAATCCTCGGCGTGGGTAGCACCCGTGCCATCCCAGGGTCAGAGTCGCTCCCAGCCTCCACGACATTCACCCAGTGTGCCGTCAGGGAAATGTAGCGTCCCTGGCCACAAGCACTTGTCCATGTGTCAGTCGTTAAGTGGACCTTCCCAGTAACTGCGTTGGTCAGGGCACGGGTGATGTTACGGGACACATGGTGGTGTAATGCGGGGATGGCACACCGGGAAAAGTAGTGGCAGCTGGGGACCGCGTACCGAGGGACAGCTGCTGCCATCAGGCTGCGGAAGGACTCAGTCTCCACAAGCCTAAATGGCAGCATTTCGATGGCCAGTAATTTGGAAAGGTGTGAGGTTAGTGCTATGGCCTGTGGGTGGGTGGCTGGGTATTTTCGCTTGCGCTCAAATGCCTGGGGTAACGACATTTGGACGCTGCGCTGGGACAGGGAAGTGGATGTGGTCGCTGATGGTGCTTCAGATGGTACAGGTGCAGGGCGGGAGGTATGCGGGCCTGCGCCTTCGACAGGCGATTGGCCGGCACCGAAAACAGGGGAAGAGGAGGCAGTGGTGTGGCCTGCAGACACAGATGGGCGATCCAGGCGTTCCTCCCACTTACTACGGTGCTTGGATGCCATGTGTCGGATCATGCTGGTGGTGGTGAGGTTTCTAGTGTTCATGCCTCGGCTCATTCTGGTGTGGCACAGGTTGCAAACTACAATTCTTTTGTCGTCCGCACTTTCCTTAAAAAAACGCCATACCGCGGAACACCTACCCCTTGGCAAGGTAGATTTACGCAAGGGGGTGCTCCGTGGAACATTTGCGGGCCGGTTTGGTGCGGTCCGCCTTCTTTCTGTAGCCACACCACTGCCTCTTCCAGCCTGTTGCGGTGCTGCAGATGGCTCACCCTCAGGACTGCTGTCATCGCTCGGCTCTACACCTTCCCAGGTGGGGTCAGTCACCTCATCGTCCACCAAGTCCTCCTCCACTTCCTCACTCTGATCATCCTCCTCATGTCTTGATCCCACCACATACTCAGTCATTGACAACTGTATATCATCCTCCTCAACAAGGTCTTGAGACAGTAATAGTGGTTGATTTAATGGCAACTGTGTCTCATCATCATCATCATCATCCACTACTTCCTTTGACCTTAAATGCCGTTCACATCTGTCATCTTCTTGTGATTGGGTACCCTCTAGAGGTTGTGAATCAGGGCACAAGATGTCATGTTCCTCTGCAAGCGTGCTTGGAGAGAGGGTCAAATGAAGGATTGGTGATGAGACAAGCTCCTCACTATATCCCAGTGTGGGATCACTTCTTTGACCAGACCGTCTATGGTGGGAGGAAGGATGATCAGAGTGAGGATTATGTTGACCAGACTCTTGGCTACTGAGAGTGGACTTGGTGGAAGACAGGGTGGTGCTTAACCGACTGGAAGCAGTATCAGCTGACATCCAACCGACCACCTGTTTGCAGTGGTCGGACCTCGAGAGTGATGTCCTGCGATGCCCTGTAAAATGAGACATGAAGCTAGGTATGGTGGATGTCTTTCTTTCTTGTGCTCTGGCACCAGGCACAGTTTCTACGCGTCCTGACCCGCGCCCTGAACTATCAGGATCACGTCCACTTCCCCGTCCCTTTTTACCCGCCTTCTTCATATTACACGGAATATGTGCTGCAAATCTGCAACTTTGCACAGTACACAGAATGTGCTGCTAAACTGCGGCGACGCACACTGAATGGAATATGTGACTTTGATATTTTACAGTTTGAAGACTTAACAGTATTTCTTCCTATTCTGCAACTGTGCACAGTACACAGAATGTGCTGCTAAACTGCGGCGACGCACACTGAATAGAATATGTGACTTTGATATTTTACAGTTTGAAGACTTAACAGTATTTCTTCCTATTCTGCAACTGTGCACAGTACACAGAATGTGCTGCTAAACTGCGGCGACGCACACTGAATGGAATATGTGACTTTGATATTTTACAGTTTGAAGACTTAACAGTATTTCTTCCTATTCTGCAACTGTGCACAGTACACAGAATGTGCTGCTAAACTGGGCGACGCACACTGAATGGAATATGTGACTTTGATATTTTACAGTTTGAAGACTTAACAGTATTTCTTCCTATTCTGCAACTGTGCACAGTACACAGAATGTGCTGCTAAACTGGGCGACGCACACTGAATGGAATATGTGACTTTGATATTTTACAGTCTGAAGACTTAACAGTATTTCTTCCTATTCTGCAACTGTGCACAGTACACAGAATGTGCTGCTAAACTGGGCGACGCACACTGAATGGAATATGTGACTTTGATATTTTACAGTTTGAAGACTTAACAGTATTTCTTCCTATTCTGCAACTGTGCACAGTACACAGAATGTGCTGCTAAACTGCGGCGACGCACACTGAATGGAATATGTGACTTTGATATTTTACAGTTTGAAGACTTAACAGTATTTCTTCCTATTCTGCAACTGTGCACAGTACACAGAATGTGCTGCTAAACTGGGCGACGCACACTGAATGGAATATGTGACTTTGATATTTTACAGTTTGAAGACTTAACAGTATTTCTTCCTATTCTGCAACTGTGCACAGTACACAGAATGTGCTGCTAAACTGCGGCGACGCACACTGAATGGAATATGTGACTTTGATATTTTACAGTTTGAAGACTTAACAGTATTTCTTCCTATTCTGCAACTGTGCACAGTACACAGAATGTGCTGCTAAACTGCGGCGACGCACACTGAATGGAATATGTGACTTTGATATTTTACAGTTTGAAGACTTAACAGTATTTCTTCCTATTCTGCAACTGTGCACAGTACACAGAATGTGCTGCTAAACTGGGCGACGCACACTGAATGGAATATGTGACTTTGATATTTTACAGTTTGAAGACTTAACAGTATTTCTTCCTATTCTGCAACTGTGCACAGTACACAGAATGTGCTGCTAAACTGGGCGACGCACACTGAATGGAATATGTGACTTTGATATTTTACAGTTTGAAGACTTAACAGTATTTCTTCCTATTCTGCAACTGTGCACAGTACACAGAATGTGCTGCTAAACTGCGGCGACGCACACTGAATGGAATATGTGACTTTGATATTTTACAGTTTGAACACTTAACAGTATTTCTTCCTATTCTGCAACTGTGCACAGTACACAGAATGTGCTGCTAAACTGGGCGACGCACACTGAATGGAATATGTGACTTTGATATTTTACAGTTTGAAGACTTAACAGTATTTCTTCCTATTCTGCAACTGTGCACAGTACACAGAATGTGCTGCTAAACTGCGGCGACGCACACTGAATGGAATATGTGACTTTGATATTTTACAGTTTGAAGACTTAACAGTATTTCTTCCTATTCTGCAACTGTGCACAGTACACAGAATGTGCTGCTAAACTGGGCGACGCACACTGAATGGAATATGTGACTTTGATATTTTACAGTTTGAAGACTTAACAGTATTTCTTCCTATTCTGCAACTGTGCACAGTACACAGAATGTGCTGCTAAACTGCGGCGACGCACACTGAATGGAATATGTGACTTTGATATTTTACAGTTTGAAGACTTAACAGTATTTCTTCCTATTCTGCAACTGTGCACAGTACACAGAATGTGCTGCTAAACTGGGCGACGCACACTGAATGGAATATGTGACTTTGATATTTTACAGTTTGAACACTTAACAGTATTTCTTCCTATTCTGCAACTGTGCACAGTACACAGAATGTGCTGCTAAACTGGGCGACGCACACTGAATGGAATATGTGACTTTGATATTTTACAGTTTGAAGACTTAACAGTATTTCTTCCTATTCTGCAACTGTGCACAGTACACAGAATGTGCTGCTAAACTGCGGCGACGCACACTGAATGGAATATGTGACTTTGATATTTTACAGTTTGAAGACTTAACAGTATTTCTTCCTATTCTGCAACTGTGCACAGTACACAGAATGTGCTGCTAAACTGGGCGACGCACACTGAATGGAATATGTGACTTTGATATTTTACAGTTTGAAGACTTAACAGTATTTCTTCCTATTCTGCAACTGTGCACAGTACACAGAATGTGCTGCTAAACTGGGCGACGCACACTGAATGGAATATGTGACTTTGATATTTTACAGTTTGAAGACTTAACAGTATTTCTTCCTATTCTGCAACTGTGCACAGTACACCGAATGTGCTGCTAAACTGGGCGACGCACACTGAATGGAATATGTGACTTTGATATTTTACAGTTTGAAGACTTAACAGTATTTCTTCCTATTCTGCAACTGTGCACAGTACACAGGATGTGCTGCTAAACTGGGCGACGCACACTGAATGGAATATGTGACTTTGATATTTTACAGTTTGAACACTTAACAGTATTTCTTCCTATTCTGCAACTGTGCACAGTACACAGAATGTGCTGCTAAACTGCGGCGACGCACACTGAATGGAATATGTGACTTTGATATTTTACAGTTTGAACACTTAACAGAATGTGCTCTAATCTGCAACTTTGCACACTAAACAGAATGTGCTCTAATCTGCAACTTTGCACACTAAACAGAATGTGCTCTAATCTGCAACTTTGCACACTAAACAGAATGTGCTCTAATCTGCAACTTTGCACACTAAACAGAATATATGAATTTTTTTTTGTTTTGTTTTTTTTCCCCCCACACAAAATAAACTGCTGCCCCCACACACAGTAGTCCTAAAAAGGACTTTTGGGTCTTTTTTTTTTTTCAACAACACTTTTCTTCTCCCTACACTGACTTTCCCTTCCTATCCTCATCTCTCCCTGGCTAAGACTGAGCCGAACTCGCTGGTCAGGTGCTATACAGCACCCGACCACGGGTTCTGGCCAGCCAATCAGTGTAATGCCAGCAGCCAACATGGCTGCTGGCATTACACTGATGTCAGAGCCTCGCTGCACGTTTATTGGCTGCGCAGCAGCCGCGAAACGTGCGGGGAGGAGACCCGAACATGGCGGGCGAGCACATGCGGTACTCGTACGAGTACCGCCATGTGCCGAGCAGAGCGATGCTCGAGCCGATCCGAGCATCGGCCGAGCATGCTCGCTCAACACTAGTTATAACCTCTAAAGTGGAGTGAACAAAAACACTAGGTTGCAAAGGTCCAAACAGTTGGACCAAGAGAGACATCTATTAGCTATTAAATGTACTGTCAACTTGCAGTGGCATCCAATATACTTCTAAATAATGACTAAATAGATACATGAACCATGTGGTATGATGAATTTAAAAATATAAGAGAAGATCATATGTATACCATAAAATTAACTGAAAATAACTTTCTGAAAATATATTCTGATGGTAGAAAATCAAACCAAAAAAATAAGCACAAAAACAAAGAAATGTCAGCTCATTGTGTATAAAGAGAAATACCACAAAGAGATTCAGGAATAAGTAAGAAACTGTATATATTGTCCGGAATAATTGATGAGCCAAGTGTCAAGTGTACTGAAACAATTAATTAAGGTCCTGTTAATCAATTACCCTGGCAATGAAGTACATTAACAAAGTAGCCTTACTTTATCCTGAAAAGTAGCTAATATATCATCCAATCAATCGCAATAAATGTGCAAATAAGAATGAAGCACTATTGTTGGAAAGAAGGGTGATTAGGTGATGGGATGGATGAATGATGGTGGTGGTGATTATGGAAGGTTAACATTCTTGTATTCTTAACAGTTGATCTGGTGAGAAGTAGGTATATAAAACGCAAAGTCTCTCACTCACTGCCATGGTTCACATACATGTAGAAGAAAATAGAAAAGGAACATTAAAACCAGAGATCTAAAAGTAGTATTTTAAGAAGTATTGTTTAAAACAATTGAATATTAATAATAATTAAAAAAACAACAAAAATATATAGTAAAGTCATATACTAGGGCAATGTATAATAAAAAAATGCTAAAATGCCTTAAAAAGAATATAAAAAAACAAGTTGCCATATATAAAATAATGTGTGATTGAAGTGTTCAAGGTCCGAGGTAGAAAGGTTGGTCACAAAATGGGGCAGGCCAGAAATATGAGGATATATTATAACTTACTGAGGTCCTGAAATACCTTGCTATTATATAATATAATGAGGTTGGGGCATAGATGAAAGTGTGTGTGCGATTATAAATGGATGCTGTATATATCAGTAGTATATTTATAAATATATATATATATATATATATATAATAATGCCAATCTGCTTACAAGAATTACTTGATGGACTCAAGTCTTTTCTCAATCTCATCCATTATGTTATAATATAAGGTTGCAATCAGGGCAGGTCTAGATGGAAGTGTATTATGTATGGACAAACCCATGCAGTCATAATCATAGGACTTTTCAGCTAGATCATCCATTTATAGAGGGCATTAGAAACAGAATATGTTGCTAATAAGATTTTACATTGGCCCAAGATTTAGAGCAGTGATGCTACATAAGCCTCTACTAGTGTTTTTTTGCCAAATAACTGATTATAAAGGTAATGCATATGAAGAGGTGGCAGACAGATACAGCTAGTTATGCAGTGTTTTATATTAAACATATCTCCTCTACAATTGTGAAAAAAAATGCAAATCACTTATTGCTGACATAATGAATGAAAAATGTTTAGAATGTACACAGATGAATCAGACATGTAATGCATCTTTCATGGTAAAAAGTGATTTAGGATTTCAAGAACATTCTACTCTGTTTTTTTTCTTTAAAAAAAAAAAAGAATTTCTGAAATAGAAAATGTTTAAGATAAATACATTAAGCTCTTCTTATTACTCACAAATTGTTTACATTTATTTTACAGATGACTTTCCAACGACAGAGAAACCAAAATGTTGTTATTTTAAATTTAGTTCTATAATGCAATATAACAAAATAGCAAAGGCACAACTTTGGATATATTTGAAACCAGTTCAAAAACGTACTACAGTATTTGTACAGACCTTTAGGCTCCCTAAGCCTTTGAATGAAGTTGGAAGGTCTACTGGAATCCGTTCCCTGAAACTTGAGATAAACCCAGGTTCAGGAACTTGGAAAAGCCTTGATGTGAAAACTGCACTGCAAAACTGGCTAAAGCAGTCAGAATCCATGTTGGGAATTGAAATCAAAGCTTGTGATGAAAATGGACGGGATATTCCAATAGCCTACCGTGGTTCGAATGAAGATGGACTGGTAAGTGGAGCTTGAACAATATGCTGGAACAAATCATAGTACAAATATAACTATATGCATGTGGTAAAATATTCAATTCCCAGTGTACTGGGACCTTATTACATTTACTGACATAATATAACTTGTTTAAGAAAATGAAAATGAACAATAAAAGAAGGACACTGCATCTAAGTATGGAACTGCAAGACTGGAAACACACGCAGTCACAAGTTTATAAAACTATAATCATTCTTGCTATCAATTATTTTTGGCTTATCTGTGGCAGTTGTGTTTTACCAAAATTTTCAGCTGGGCGATCCATTCATATATTATTCATGTATGCTTTTAGAACAGTTTTTCAAATAATATGGTTTTGCTGGGCACAAAAAAAATACCCACTTCTAATACAACAAAATAGCAATAAAAAGAAGACATATTATTAGCAACAAATAGAGATGCTTTGGTTTGATAAATCTTAACTGAAGAGGAGGTGCTATCGAATACATTAGATGCCTTTAAAAAGGGCCTGATTACTTTTTAAAAGAGCAGAATATAGAGTGCTATATATGTTAGTATTGGGATTAATATATATATAGTGCTTGTTGATTCAAAGAGAAATCCGATTGCCATTGGGAGTCAAGGAGGAATTTTTCCCACCATTCAAAGCAGAATTTGAAATTGCTGAAATAATTGTTTTTTGCCTTCTTTTGGATCAGCAGCAGCAAACAGGAATAGGAAAAGCGTTGAACTTGATGTATGCAAGTCTTTTTTTCAATCTAAACTACTATGTAACTATGTAAGTTTACTGCTTCTTTAAGTGAGTACTTTGAATAGAAATATATCACCAATTACTAAATAAAATAATTAGTATAAATCGGTTTTCTAGGTCAAGCCTAAATACAGTTATTCTCTCTTCATGTCCTCAGTAGTGATGGATGAAAGAGAAACAGGAGAAAAATGGCACTTCCCGTGTAGAGGGAATTTTCCAGCGAAAAGTGCTATTTTTCTGCTATTTTTTTCCCTAGCTCATTGCATTGAAATCAATGAGATGACTGAATTTCTAGCCACCACATGGCAGATTTCCCTTTATTTTCCCACAGGCATAGTCTAAAATGAGTCTCAGGATCTCTCAGCATGCCATTCTGTGTTTATGAGAAGAAGAACAGCATATTTGTCAGCTAGTGAAGACAGGCTAATAAAAAGGAGATGAAGCTTAGTTTAGTTAGTCTTGTGGGCAGCAAATTTGTTGTCTGAAGTAGGGAAGTCTGGGGCATTCTGGGGAACAAGAAAGAAGAAACAAGGTTGACCCCAAATGCCTCAACATCTTGTGTGACTGGCTGGGAAGACACAGACAGCTGTGATCCAAGTTTCTTCTTAATCTGGCTGTTATCTCTATGTTAGGGGAGTTTGGGGGAGTGAGACAGGAGCAAAGGAGATTTATCTGACACATGCCAAAATTCTGTGTGACTGACTGGGAAGACACAGGCAGAGGTGATCCAGTTTCTTCCTGATCTGTCTCTTATTATCTCTGTCCTAGGGGTGTCTAGGGAAAGAAGCAGATGAACAGGGAATGTGTTTTTTTATTTTTGTTGACAGAGATAGGGTGGCAGTTAATTAAAATAAATAAATAAATAGGAAATGATAGGTGACAGAGACAGGCATCCTGACGTAAGCTGTGATTGAGGCAGACTGATTATTGACGATATACAGTATTTTGTAGAGGGCCAAGTCAAGACCTCACAATCAGTTATATTGTGTAAGTTACAGTAAAACACACACACAGTGGTTGAGTAATGTCCAGCAAACAAACAAGGGGAAGGGGTAGGGTGAATGGATTAGGAGCAGTGCAGGGATATGTGAGTAAAATTAGAGTTCAAAAACTGACTGCAGGGTGTGCAATAAATGATGGTGAGCCCTCTCCTCCTGAGGAGGATGCATTTTTACAAAGTTCCACCAAAAGCTCCATTATCACAATCACCAGTGCTATTAATCAACCATCTAAAAAAACACGGAAGATGACAATGTCACATGGAAGAATGTGTAGCAGCTGAACCAACTGCTGCATCTGACAGTGATACAAACAAGTACAAAAACATGTGTCCTGAAATTAGTAGCAAGCATTGTGAAAATAAAAGTAAAACAGCATTTTCCTCTTCTTCGGATACCGATGAAGCTGAGAGAGAAAAAGAAGATACATGACCAAAAAGTTAGGTGAAAGGCAAAGGCTCAATCTTCCATCACTGAAAAGGATAACTGCCTGTCTATATAAACTATTTGAGAAAATATAGTAATTGGAAAGTCTGACCCTATACAAGCAAAGATGCCCAAAAATAGACAGTAGTCCTGTCAGTCATCATCAGCATTGTCACTGCTTCCAAGTCCAAGCCCCACTCAGCCCCGCACACTAGTGTTGAGTAACCAGCAGCAAAAACACAGGTTATGAACATGTACAACCCTAGCTATGATGAGTGCCTCTGCTGCTGTTAGAAGTGCAGCACCTTTAACACCTAGTAGTAGTAGTAGTAGTAGAATTGCATCAATATCTAACCCAAGTAGCAGTAGCAGCCCCACAGAAACCCATTAGACCATGAAGTCCACAGTGTGGAGATACTTCACTCACGATCCAAAAGCTAAGCTTGTTGCTATCTGTTGTCTGTGTAAAAAGCATGTGAGCAGAGGGAAAGCAGGCTCACACCTAGGCACCTCCTCAATGATATCCCACCTGAAGTACAACCACAACTACCAGTAGCAGAAGCACTACCAAAAGTTCTCAGGGCTCTGGTGCACATAAGTGAAGTAGCGAGTTCCTTCATTTTATATAACACCTATGGATCCTGCTGCAAAGGAGTATGACTCTGAGTTTGTTGTAGGAGATGAACATGGACTGCCCTACACATGCTGCCTTCAGCTCCGCCACCTCCTCTAGTCGTGTTGTTAAAGCAATCAAGTTACATGGTTTTTCTGGCATGTACTGCCAAACCACAAATACTTGAGAAAAAGTCAAAAACAAAAACGTTCCAAGGTACACATGTGGAATGGCAAGGGTGCCAAGATGTTGGCAGTGGACATGCTGCCATATTCTTTTGTTGAAAACCAATGTTTTAGGATACTGATATCATGTGTAGATCCTCACTGGCATATCCCAAGCCACAGTTATTTTTCAAGGATGGCTGTGCCAGAATGGTAAAAGTAGGTGGTTAGTGTTGTGATCAAAGGGCTGGAAAGCACATACAGAAAGAAAATCCACCTGACAACAGATATGTGGACAAGTGGGAAGAGCACAGGCTATATTACTGTGACTGTTCACTGGGTTTTCCTCCTGCCACCAGTGGGCAACACTAGCTTACAGCATCAGGTGACAGCCAGTTATCTTGCCTCTGTTTCTGGCAGTATGATTAAAAGTCAGCAGAAGGATAGACTATACCATCGGCACACCACCTTGTGCATGCAGAGTTTGTGAGACAGTCCTACAAAGCCATAGATGTATTAAGCAAACTAGAACAGGTGATAGAGGAATAGCTTGTGCCCCACTCCTTAATAGCTGGTTTTGTGTCTGCTGATAATGGCTACATTGAAAATAGGTGATATGGTGCATATGCCCTGCTTTGTACATGTGCTTAATTTAGTTGTGACCAGATTCTTGGCAGAATCCAAAACCCTCTGAGAGACGCTGAATATTGGCTGCAAAATCTGTGCCCATTTTAGTCACTCCTATAGTGCATGCAACACATTATATTCCACACAAGAGTGTAACAACCTGCCCCATCACCAGCTGAAAATGGAGGTCCCTACCAGGTGGAATTGCACATTGTACATGCTAGAGTGTTTGTACAAGCAGCATAAGACCATTGGAGAGTACACCATGCAAAACTGGAAAGCTTTGTAGGGAACCTCTTTGTCACCTGGGCAATGGCAACTAATGTGTGATGTATGTGAGCTGCTGAAACCGTTTGAGGAGGCAACCATGCTGGTTAGTTGTGAAGGGACAGGAATTAGCAAAATTCTTCCACTCATATATTTATTGCAGAAAAACTGAGGAGCTTGGCTGAGGACACTTACCATAATGACAACAAAGACATGTAGCAGCTGACATATTAGTTTGCTTTGAGCAAGATCCACGCTTAGTGTCCATTAAAAATAAAAGTATATTCTTGCCATTTTTTGGACCACTGCTTTAAACATGAAATTACAGAGTCATGGTGATTAGCAGCATCTCTCTGAAGAACCAGATTCTGTCAAAGAATATAAAGGTATGCTTATTGATCAAGAGGAGAGTTTAATTGTAGAGGATGATTGTGAGAAAGTTAGGGCCCAAAGAACTGATAGAAAGCATAGTGAAAAGGGAAGGCAGCAAAGGGTTAATACAAACAACAGAAAGTGCAGCTACATCAACTAGAACATCCCATTCACATTCTGAACACAGGGAGATTCATGGGTCTCAGGGATGGCAAATAGCCAACATTTGTGGTGGTGGCACTAATGGCGGCACATCCCTACTCCCAGAGTATGGGTTGGTAACTGATACACAGGAACACTCTCTGAGTGACCCCACTGCATGTTAGATGGTTTCAGCATACTTGGGGATAGCTACATTCAGGCCAGAAACGATGAACCCATGGACTACTGGCCAATAAAACAATGTGTGTGACCAGCACTGACACGTAACACAGTGGAAACCTTTAGTTGCCCGTAGGACATGGCTATCAAACAGCAGTATTGGGAGACTTACATTCTTAGAAATGAACCAACATCTAATATCATCTGTGTATCAGGTAGCAGAAATGCACAAAACCACACATGACAGGGAAAGACAAGGCACATGTATTATTAACAGAAGTATAGAGGACTTCTGTAGTATAGATATGACAGGGAAAGACAGGGAAAGACAAGGCACATGTATTATTAACAGAAGTATAGAGGACTTCTGTAGTATAGAAGTATAGAGGACTTATTAACAGAAGTATAGAGGACGAGGCGTTTGATAATGATGATGAAGGATATGAAGGGTTGCTACCATGTACCACTGTGGGATCACTGCTATGAACACTGATTAATGTGTGTCAATAATATAAGAATAATGATAGCTTTCATTAGACTCAGACATGATAATAATAATTGCTGTAGGTATAATGTTGAGAATGTATAAATCTATAAATATGTACAGAGCTGTAAATCAATTATATCACACCAATCCACCACCACCACCACCACCACAAACATCTGCTACTTTCATTATGGATTTTAGTAACCCTTTTTATTTTTTCTGTTTATAAACAACGGCTAGTCAGCATAGCAGAAGGCTGAGAAATATTTGTGTGTGTACTGTGCAGAACTCGGGTTAGTCAAACACACACCTTGACAAAAAAAACTGATTTACATTACTTAGACTTGTTAGGCAGAAGCCTTGAGGAAAATTGATTTGTAGGACTTAGGCTTGTTAATCACAAGCTCCCCCAAAAATTGGTTTGCCTTGGGCTTGCCAAGAACAAGCCTCAGACAAAAAAAAAATTCCCTACTGGCCTAGTGCCCATTAGCAAAAGCAGTGGTGAGATTTTGGCATTTTCTACCAGCAGGATGATTATGCAGCTGCAAGGGACAGAGTTCAACAGCAGTGATATGAGAAAGGTGATGATTCCACTTGCTACTAGCTCAAGTGATTCGCCTCAGGCAGTAGCAGCACCGCAACTGGCCCCACCACTTCAGGTGTATCTGGAGAAAAGAAGTTGGACAATTATGCTTCACTTCCTTCCCCTCCTACAAAACCATGATTATGTTGGAATACTAATTTTTCCCTTGAAAGCAGGAAGGGACTGAGCCTTTCATTAGCAGCTACAAAGTTCACAGCAGCTTCCGATTCCTTTTGTGGGGGTTTGTCTTTAACATGATTTACATAAACATCATGGTATCTGTATTGCATGTATTTATGAGGGCAGTTTTGAACCTTTCCCGTTTTCACTGACTTGTCACATATAGTGCCAAGTGCCTCCACTGATAAATGCACTATGCCTGCCCCAAGAAAAAAATATTTCCACACCCATGATTTCAGGGAGGGGACAGGGGGAGAAGAATTGCTTCTTTTTTCTTCCCCACAGTTCCCTTCATTGGCTGAAGCAGAGGATGCTGCTGCTGCCGTCTCAGAATCAGCAGTAGAACTATGACCAGGATTATTGGTGGTAAGGGAAACATGTCCTAGTCCCAAATTACTACTTCTGGAACCCAGTCCCACTGTGGCCACGGTGGTCTGTGGCACACTAGCCTGCTCATCAGCCAAGTGAAGAAGTCGGGGGACTAGGTATCATTGTGTCTGGCAAATCAGGGCTCCCAGACACTTCCATGTTGGTGGTGGTGACTTCCTCCTCCTCCTCCTCTTTGTTATGGATGCATCATGGTCCTGCCACCTACTAATTTTTTTATGTGTCCATAGTGTTAGCGAAAACTATGGGCCTCTGCTAGCCTTATTTCTCTAGCTAAATTGTTAGGAAATCACTTTCTACCCTCTCTGGCTCTCTGGCACTTTTTCTCTGTTTCACTTCCTGCTAACGTTATATTTTTTGGCAAAAATGTGAGATATACATAGTAAATGTGTGAGAAGTTTGTACCCATTAAAAGGCATAGGTGAAATATTTTTTGGTGTAGGTGAAATAGAGACATTTTTAAGGGTTTTGCTAAGGTCAGAATTTCTCGAGAAAAAGCAGAGAAACATGTGGTTTTCACATAATTTTTTGCAAGAACACAATGGGACCTTTCGCCTATCCCTAGTCCTCAGGGCACATCAAAACTCAAGTTTTCCAAATATGCCTATTTAATGGACCAGTAAACTTATAGCACAAAAATGCATACATTTTATAAGATTTTTTCTGTGTTGTGAAAAAATGGTACTCTCAGGTTCCTCTTTCTAACTTTCTTACAGTAAAATCTGTTATTTGTTTGTTTGCTTTTTTATATGACTCTTGAACCAGAGGTGATTTCATAGAATGAAATGTATCAAGTCACCTTATTCTTGGTGGACAAAGTTCCAGAAAATGTGTACTGTCACTGATAAAAATATCAGATCACTAACAAGAGGTACAGGGTCACTAATCTAGCTGAAAATCAGCTGTTGCTTGAACTAGTTGAAGTTCGTACTGTTTAACAGACAGTTATTCTATTGCATTCTATGTGACAGATGAATCACTAGCTACAGTTCTCCATGGAGAGTAATAGTAAAAGTCCCACCACTTCTTGACCTTTTGAACTGTAATCAATTTTGAATGACTCATCTTCCAACAATAGGGGTGCACCTTTTGTACTACAGTGGAAATGAACTACAATATACAATACTGTGCAAAAGTCTTCAGCAGGTGTGAAAAATGCTGTAAAGTAAGAGTGCTTTCAAAAACAGATATGTTAATAGTTTATTTTTTCAATTAACAAAATGCATAGTGAGTGAATAGAAGAAAAATCTAAATCAAATCAATATTTGGTGTAACCACCCTTTGTCTTCAAAACAGCATACATTTTTCTAGGTACACTTGCACTAAGTCAGGGATTTTGTAGGCATATAGTCAGGTGTATGATTAAACAATTACACCAAACAGGTGCTCATGATAATCAATTTAATATGTAAGTTGAAACACAGTCATTAAATGAAACAGAAAATGCTGTGTAGGAGGGATAAGACTGGGTGAGGAACAGCCAACTCATTTAACAATGTGAGGTTGCTGAAGACAGTTTAATGTCAAAAGTCATACACAGTGGCAAGACTGAGCGCAGCAAGAAGACACATGTAGTTATACTGCATCAGCAAAGTCTCTCCCAGGTAGAAATTTCAAGGCATACCAGGGTTTCCAGATGTGCTCGCCAAACTCTATTGAAGAAGCAAAAAGAAACAGACAAATTTGAGGACTGTAGATGCAGTGACTGGCTAAGGTACCTTAGTGCAGCAGATGAAAGACACATCATGCTTACTACCCTTTGCAATCTGAAGATGTCCAGCAGTGCCATGAGCTCAGAATTGGCAGTAAACAGTGTAATCCTGGTACACCTATCTACTGTCCGGGGAAGTCTGGTCAGAAGTGGTCTTCATGGAAGACCTGACACCAAAAAGCCATACCTCTGACATGGAAACAAGGCGAAGTGTCTCAACTATGCAAAAAAAACCTCACAGGAACTGGGCTGTGGAAAAATGGCAGCAGGTGTTCTGGACTGATGAGTCAAAATTGTAAATATTTGGCTATAGCAGAAGGCAGTTTGTTCGCCGAAGGGCTGGAGAATGGTACAAGAATGAGCTAACAGTGAAGCATGGTGGAGGTTCCTTGAAAGTTTGGGGCTCCATTTCTGCAATTGGAGTTGGGGATTTGGTCATAACTAATGGTCATTAAGAACTATCTTCAGAGTAAAAACAAGGAGTACTGGAAGAGATGGTCTGACCCCCACAGAGCCCTAATCTCAACATCATCGAGTTGGTCTGGGATTACCTGAAGAGAGAGAAGCAACTGAGACTGCCTAAATCAAAAAAAGAACTGTGGTTAGTTCCTCAAGATGTTTGGAACAACCTGCCTACCGAGTTCCTTTACAAACTGTGTGCAAGTGATTTGATTGAATTGATAATGTTTTGAAGGCAAAAGTTGGTCACACCAAATATTGATTTAGATTTTTCTTCTGTTCACTCACTATGCATTTGCTAATTGAAAAAAATAAACTATTAACATGTCTACTTTACAGCATTTTTTCACACCTGCCTAAGACTTTTGCGCAGTTCTGTGTGTGGTTGGGACTTTTTCCATATGTAGAGGACACACAGGAATTAGGAAAACACCCTTAGTGGTTATGGTAATAAGATTCTAAAAATGTATCCTACAAAACTAAAATATAGCTACTACAACAAATTGGCAAAGAAAGAGTTTCTCTGTGGGTTAAATATATTAAAATAATGCATCTTCTTTTTTCTACCATCAGAACCCATTTATAGAGGTAAAGGTTACAGACACACCAAAAAGATCCAGAAGAGATTTTGGGCTTGACTGTGATGAGCATTCAACAGAATCTCGATGCTGCCGTTATCCACTGACAGTGGATTTTGAAGCCTTTGGATGGGACTGGATTATTGCACCAAAAAGATATAAAGCCAACTATTGCGCAGGAGAATGTGGAATTGCATTTCTACAGAAATATGCCCCCACTCATTTTTCTCTGCATGCCAACCCAAAGGGCTCTGCGGGTCCTTGTTGTACACCAACCAAAATGTCCCCAATCAATATGTTATATTTCAATGAAAATGAACAAATCATTTATGGGAAAATTCCAGCAATGGTGGTAGATCGTTGTGGGTGCTCATGAATATTCCTTTTGTTCCATAATCTCATGAGAAGAAGAGACCAGTCATACTCCTTTATTATTTCACAAACTGTGACAATCTGAATATTAAACTAAAAGGTGACCCACTATACATGGTCAGTGGTGCACCAAGATTCTAAGCTACAGGAAGAATCATACATAATACTGCAAATATAGTTTGTAAGTTAAGACAAAATATTTACTGAGGTCAGCATTCAGAAACCTGGAGAGCAAATAAATCCATGCAATATATTTTGCGTAAAAGTAGAACACAAAAACAGAATATGTACCTTTGATTTGTTAAAAACAAGCAACGTTTATAGAAGAAAAACTGTTTGTGATGTCTTTAAAAGGAAAGACACTGTTAATGTGTATTTATGTGCTTGGAACTTTCATAATTGGATTTCTCTTATAGAAAGTAATGATATTAGTGTAGAACTTAAAGAATACATGTGGCTAAACATAATATTTCTATCACATATGGTACTGACTGTACAATATTTGTAGACATAATTATGATGTAACTGTCAAAGAGAATTTAATTCATAAATGCACAACCAGGATATAAACGAAGAAGGGATTAGACTAGTTGTGAACCATTGATTTCATGGTACCTTTAAAGATGAGCAGTCTTGAACAAGATATCAGCTCCTGACATATAATGCATGTGAATGTGCTGAAACCAAAATGTTCACTTGTTCACTTGAGCAGTGAGTTGAGCGTGGTACTCACCATTGCATTTATACCCAAGAACAGATATTGGGCTAAATGCTTGCATTGTTCAAGGGATAGTAATGTTTTACAATAAAAGGAGCTCCAATTAATCTACATAGTATTTGGGCCATGGAGAGTGTTATTTCAGTACTGTCAGAGTTGTAGTTCAAGAGTAATTGAATGATAAAGTATCCCCCTCCCGCCCCTTTTACTGATGTAACTGTAAGTGTTCCGCTTACCTTTCTAAGGATGGCCGAAGTTACCCAGTGAGCTGTCGGTCCCTAGTGGCGTCCTCATAGGGTTGCTGTGCTCTGCATGATCAGGAGAACCGGTGTGCCCTGGTACACGTCTGGGCGACCAGTCTCCTTACTGCTCCACCCTGGAGGTTCCTACAGCATCTGTGAGTTGGGTGCGCGTCACAGGGATTACCTGATGATGTCGCGACCCGGCTTTCTTTAAGGCACAGTACATTATTGCTCCACCTCTCAGAGGTGGAGCAATCAGTATTTAAACTGTCTGGACACCACTTCAGTTGCCCTTTCATGGTGTTCCAGTGCAGTTGTTGTTTGGGCTCTGTGTATTACCTGGCTTGTCTGACTAACCGATCTGGTGCTGACCTGTGGCTCTGTCTGACTACCCCCTCCGTGTATGACCCTAGGCTTGCCCGACAACCAATCTGGTGCAGACCTGCTGCTCAGGCTGACTATCCACTCTGTGTATTACCTCGCTTGTCTGACTGACCAATCTGGTGCTGACATGTGGCTCTGTCTGACTACCCGCTCCGTGTATGACCCTAGGCTTTCGTGATAACCAGTCTGGTGCAGACCTGTGGCTCTGGCTGACTATTCGCTCCTTGTATGACCTAGCTTGTCTGACCTTCCCATCTGGTGCTGTCATGTGGCTCTGTCCAGCTTATCCCTTGAATAGCTCCTCTCCCGCGGACACCCATCTGGAGCAGACCTGGGGCTCTGGTAGACTATCATCTGTACTGACTGCAGGCATGAATCAGTTATCCTTTGCTGCTAGACTGACTGCAGGCATGAGTCAGCTATCCTTTCCTGCTAGACTAACTGCAGGCATGAGTCAATACCTACATGTGTTCCTGGTCGAAGTTAACTTGTTCCAGTTCCAGTTCATGTTCTACAGAAGATCATCATTGGCTGATCCGGTTCCTGTTCCATTCCAAGTTCCATCAGAGACTACCAGTGGCTTTGGCCTCATCTCAGCAGTGAGGTCTTTCCTAGGTGGCCTACTATTCCTGATAGTAGTGCTAGCTTATCTGTTGACCCATTCCTATTTGTCCGCTGTTATACCTTATTCTGTGCCTTGAATAAAGGTTGTTTTATATTATACGTTCTGACTCCTGAGTTATCTTTGTTACTATGACAGTAACACTGTTCAGCTCAGAGCAGCAGGGTGGTGTCTAGGTGGATCACAGAGAGGGACAATCTTCAACTAGCATATGGGAAAAACCTGTCAAGGGGAGCAGGGTTTACATTGTTCTCACAGTAAGAAGATTGTCCCTTGCTGTGAGCTGTCTGGTCTTAAGACCAGATTCCACATCTGAGGAGAGGTGGCTTACACTAGGTAAAAGGGGCAGGAGGGAGGATACTTTATCATTCAATTACTCTTGAACTACACCTCTGACAGTACTGAAATAACACTATATAACAATACTATGAAGATTATTTGGAGCTGCTGTTTTTGTGAAACATTACTATTCCTTTAAAAAAGTTAAGCAGACAAACAAAAGAGGTATGATGAGCACACACTGAGAATAAACATAATTCTTGAGGCTAATGCCCCCTCAGCATCACATTTTTCACATTATTTTGCTATTAAAAAGGATGCATTTCATGTCAGTCTGGTCCCATCCACTTACACAGTCCAATCACCAAAATGTCAAACAAATCTATTCTGCATGAGAAAAACAGTACAACCCCAGAAGTAGGTTTTGGCCATTATTAGGTCTCACCAGTGAGATACAACTGAATCTCTCTCGGAACAAAGGCCCATATTTATAAAAGCAAACTAGATTTATTCAGTAGTAAACCAGCCATGGTGAGGATAAACAAAATGCAAATATGAAGTATGTAACTTAGAAGTTTGTTCATAAGAAAAATGTTCCATCAGATGCTACTGTGTCATTTTTTAATTCTTTCTTGTAATTAAAGGGATACATTTCCATATACATGTCATTCTGGTCTTGCCCATACAGACAAGCCAAACCCAAAATGTCAGGCAAATCTCTGCACAAGAAAAACAGTAATACCTCAGACATGCATTTAGTAACTATATAGTTACTGTATGTTTGTTTAAACAGGATTCTTGTCACACCTCTTTTATGGAGCGAATAAGTGTTCAATATGGACCTGCTGCACTTTGATTGTCAAGCATAAGGGTAAGCATTGTAACCAGGACCTATTGACACAAAAGTAAGAAACCAATGTATAAAGGAAACACTGTTTTCAAGATGTAGCACAGGCTTCCACTCAGGGTAGGATAGATAAATATTTATTTTACTCCCTATAGTAGACATAGCATTTAACCACTGTGGTACATATGACTGCAACTGTAATTCAGTTACAAAAGAATGGCATATAGATAAAGTGTGTTAGCATGTTAGCCATAGAAAAATCAGGAGACTAGTATAGTAAAAATTATATCTTTATGAGCTGAGTGGCACTAGGATGCAAACTTTTTTGCATCCTAGAGTCACTCTGTTGGCCAGTAAATGTATCATTTTTACTCTGCTGGTCTCCTACGAGCATGCCAGTCATCTTTTGGTTGTAGTCAAGCAACCAATTCTTCCCAGCTCCAAACACTTAAATGCATTCTTTTTTAAAAAATATTCTTTGTATAATATATGTAATATTAAATTTCTAAATTGTATTTTAAACAATCACATATCTTAGAAAGAAGACTGACTCTGATTGGTTCATAAAATTGATGGTGCCATGCCCCTGCTGGGCCATGCTTTTCCACTGCCAGGTAAGGGAACTGGGGAAATGCGAGAGAGCAATTTTCAAAAACAGGAATTGCTTAATCTAAGTAATAATCCATCACTATATTACCAAACATCATAATGATGTGTCAGCTTTTAAATAAAATATCAACTGATATTTTTCTCCTCAAATTAAATAAAAAATGGGCTGTTATAAGAATTGGAAACAACAATAGCAAAGTATCAAGTTCAAAAATATTTGCTACATCTGTACCCTGCATGAAATGAATTCTCAAAACAAAATTATGTATTAACAAATATTGTGTATTATTGGTAATGATAAAGTAAATTAAAAAGTGAAACTATGTGAACGTTATCAGATGTCATCTCTAAAAGCAAGGTTTGTTTGTGTCTGATACTATTATTTTACTTTATATAACCTTTGCACTTTGTGAGCTGATCCCTTGCATCACGCAGGGGTGGGGGACAAGTCAGGTAATAATTCAGTTCTGGCATCTTTATGTCACTTGGGCAATATATGACAGATGAAATAACCTAATGTGAGCTACCTGGAGAAACAAATCATTCATATTTACCGAAGAATAAATAAATAAATAAATAAATACATTGACATTGATTGTACAGTATGAATGATGCATCATTTATTATAGTAATTAAGTGCACAATTGGTTGATTCTTTTTGCATGTTGCAATAGATATTTTTTCATGGGCATTTATTATTTTTTCAGTAAAAACAATGTAAATTATGATTTCAGTATTTGCAAATGACAAAGACTAAGTCATATTTCTAACTACAATCTTTATAAAATGAACAAAAGTCTGGACATTTTTGTTTGTATATTAAAATACTCTTTAGTAACCATAACATGAAAGTTGCTAACTTATAATATATATATATGTTTACATGTTCATGTTTTCTTTTTAGCATAATGGATAAACCAGAAGAGAGGCAGTAAGGTGTGATTAAGAGGTGATAACAAGGATATAACCTTTCCATTAACATAAGAGATCCAATTCTTATTTCATTTTATGACGCCTATGCAATAATATCTCTCCAGACTAATAGACCTTTGTGCAGATGCTCCATAGAATAACCCAGGAGTTGAATAATTTATCTCACTGGAGAATTTATTTACACCTTATCACTTCTTTATCTTAACTTAGTGTATAACCCCCCAGGTATTGTCAATCGGATTTCTAGCTGTTGTGGACTACAGCTTCCATCATCTCCAACCAGTCAATGGCTTTCTCTTGATTACATGAGTTGGGGTGCCCAACAGCAGGAGATCCAACAATTGGCTACTATTAGGATACACCTTCTTGTCTAATAAAAATATGAATAAGATAAATCAATCTTAATACATATTTTCTTTTCTTTTTGGCGGTTGTACTATATGCTTTATGCAATGTAATTCAAATTCTTGCAGTTCTTGTAAAACAAATGTTCTTTACGTTTGTGTAATAGGTACACAACAACGTTTTGTAAATAAATATTTTGTTATTAATAATTTTTTAAAAAAATCTCTGTTATATATCTGACACATATTACTGTTACAGAAAATATATAAAGTAAATAAATACACAGAACTGATTATTTGCATGCAGTTTTAAATTATTTTAATTTGGATTAATAAAGCATGACAACAAATAACAGATGCAGGATTCCATTTTTTCTCATCAATGTTTTACTAGAATTCTGTTTAACACAAAAGAAACTGTTTTAGGAAATAGCATAATATAGATATGGAAGAATCAGGAGTGTAAGTAAGATGGGCCCAGTGCAAAATATGAGGCTGAACTCCCCTCCCTTTTGTATAATAGAAACTTACACATACACACCAAATTATTATTAACACACATATAAATCATTAAATCATAAATGAAATGCTTCAGAACCTATTTACCACAGAGGATGCACTTGTGCCTTGTAACATGGAGCTACCAAGCAGCATCCAACAGCAGGGAGACAGGCATTAGTAATCCGACTATCCTTGTGCAATAATTTCTCCCTGGAAGGAGGGACCAGAGTGGATGAATTAATCACAGTGTATGGCACATTTTTATGTTTGTATTTTAAATATGGCTAGTGGTGATGCTACACCATAAGCAGAATAAACTGCTTCTTAGGACCCCCAATTGGTCAGAGAGCCCCACACATGTTATACAGTGCAAACAAAATCAGATGGCAATGTGTTATTAGAAATACCTACACAAGGGGGTAAAGGGGAGTACTATGTGAATATTTTGCTTAGGACCCCTAAAAAAACTAGAGTTGTCCCTGAATACGCAATCTGAACACTAAATTCAGTGTTTGTATTGTAATCTGATTATATCATCTGCACACCAAACTCAGTCCCGCCTGCTTCTTTTCTTAGCAGACTGAGTTTAGTGTGTAGATTGTATAATCAAATTATAATGCATACACATAAAGTCACCTCACTCTGTGACTAATGTAGATACAATGTTACCTCCAGCTACTTCCAAAAAATAACAGGAGGGAGAAACTGTTATACACTGTAGACAGAAAGGAGCATGCCGAGGAAGAAACCTGGAGAGCTTACTGGCAGCCAAATCCAGGCTAATTCCAAAGAATGTAGGAGCCTAAAAAAGATTCCCCAAAATGTTTTTTTATAAAATGTTACATGTTATTTGGTCAGATCAACTTTGCTTTCAGGGATAGTTTAATATGTTGGTTTGGGGGTTTGTACAACACAGGAGATATTGCATTCAAGTGACCCACATGATACACCAGATCTAGTGTATACACCTGAAACAGAGCTTGCAATGCAATCTAGTAAATACACGGGACAATATAGCTTTCAATCTAGTTAAGCACATGACACAACAAAGTTTACAATCTAGAGAGCCATATGATGTATCAGGGCTTACAATGTAATGACCTACAAGGCATGTCAGACCTTGCAGTCCTCCACATGTAGTGGTGGAACGAGACATGTTGGAGAGAAATGAGGTATGGAGAGTGAGGAAAGAGGAATGGAAGGTGAGGAAAGATGCACAGGATGTGAGGAAAGAGGCATGCAAGGAGATAAAAGAGCCATGGATAAGGAAGGTAAGGGAGGTGAGAAAGGAAGCAAAATGGTGAGAAAGGAAGCATAGAAAGCATGGTAGGGTTAGGCATATGGGTAGCTAAATATGCATTGTGATTAAAATAATCACTTTTACCTTAGGCTGATGCTCCATGTTACTTGTTCCACATTACTCATGCATCTGCTAAGTCTGGTTCTCTATTCATTCTAGATCTTCTCTGACCTACTGTTCATCACTGAGGGAACTGTATCCAGAATCCAAAAGTGAGATGTGACAAGGGAGTACAGACGAATCAGACTTAGAATAACTGTTGTAAAGTTAGACTACCTCCCACTTACTATGATTCCATGGGTGCAATCAGGGGGCACACATTTTAACAATCCAAGATCAAAGGGGCCCACATTAAGATCCAGTAGCAGTGGGCCCCCTGGGACACTGGGTGCATCTCCACCATCTACACCTCTTGTAGTTATGCCACTGCTTCCAAAAATAAGCCAGCAGTGAGATGTGACAGAAAAGGACCAAAGAAGCAGACTTTTGTTAAGTCAGATCACCCGCTAATTGATATGATTCCATGGGTGCAAGCAGGGGTACACAATTTAGCCATCTAAGATGAAAGGGGACCACATAAAGATACACTAGTATTGGGCCCTCTGGAACACTGGGCACATCCACATCCTCTGCACCTCATGAAACAGCAGTTAAGAGTCCTGCACTACATACATGAGTCTGGGTGTGGAAGCAGAACTTCTGTGTCCACCCTTTTCACTGCACACTGCTTTCTCACCACTACATTGCATTATATGAGAGTGTCATCAGGGAAGTTACAGGCCCACCCACCTTTCCTTAATATATCCAGTTGGCTGGCTAGCAAAACCAGCAATAGCACAGCATATTCCCTAACCCGTTCACGACCCATGATGGTCCAGGACCGTCATGGGTAGATTCCACTTAAGGACCCATGACGGTCTTGGACCGTCTTGGTATAAATGATAGCAGCATGCCTCCATGCACGCTGCTATCATTTATTCCAGGCTGAGACTGAACGCTCTCAGTTGTGCCAGGTCATGTGATCACTGAAGCAGAGATCACATGTACCGGCATTCTCCTCAACCCATCTGTCCCTTACCAGCAAATTAAGGGACAGAGAAGTAGAGAGGAGACACCTACTGGAGTAAAATAAATCAGCAGCTGGGGGTATTAATCCCTTCACTGCTGTGCTGTAGGCTGGCTGTTAGCAGGTTAATTTTTGACCTGCTAAAATCACTTTTTTTTTTCTTTTTTTTTTTTTAAAAGACACAACACATTTTTTTTTGCAAAAAAAATGGTATTTTAAAAAAATATGTCAGTTACCAAAAGTGGAAGTGTGATTGTTGTGGAGCCATGTAATACATTCATACACACCACCAAATGTAATCAATAATAAAAGTGGGAAAATAGGGTGGGAAAAAGGGACATGGGGATTTTCCCCCAGAGGGACAGTGCCCACTTAAAACTGCCCATTTTGTAGGTATGACTGACCGGTTATACCTTTCATACAGTCTCCATAAACATTTAACCCATTGTGCCCAAATGATCCCAAGAGGAAAAAAAATGGTGTTTTTTTACATTTACATTAAATGGTGGGCTATCCATATAAGTGTGGTATCAAAAGAAAGCCCTATTTGTGCGTAAATAAAGGGTATATAATTTTCATGGGTAAAATAAAGTACTTAGAGGGAAAACACTGTTGAACAAAGACATAGTCAAAAAGGTCAGAATTGCTCCGGTCCTTAAGTGAAATCCCCCTCAGATTTTACCGGTCCTTAAGGGGCTAACTCATACAGGTCTGCAAAAATTAAATATAAAATTTAGGGACTCTTTTAGCATGTGCAGGAAAATTGAGTAATTTTATGCCAGTTTCCTCTGTTCCTTGTTAATACATGGGGAGAAATGCACTAAGGTGTGATAAAGTGGAGATGACGTCTCCAGTGATATTACTTCTCCAAGTCCCATGTTATTCTATGGTGCCAATGCACTAAGATTTCTCTAAATCTTAGTGAATAATCCCTATAGAATAACACAAGATATGGAGAAGTGTTATCACTGGAGAAGTTATGTCCTCTTTATCACACCATAGTGTATAACCCCCATGGTGTTACGCAAGGCACAGAAGAATGACATACCCCAAAACACCCATATACTCCCACACTGCCATCCCCTTGACAATAGCAACATTAATAGGGACATTTTTGGTGTAGACACTAGACAGCTTAAAACAGGTGGGTTCAGCACAAGAAATATAGTGCTTCCACTTATTTTAGCACATCATCTTATTAGTTATCTCCTCTATGTGTTAACGATCACATTAACATAGTTGATGAGGCTGAAAAAAGACAATGGTCCATCAAGTCCAGCCATTGCCAAATTACCCGTGTTGATTCAGAGGAAGGCAAAAAGAAACCTAATTGAGGCCATTTCGAATTAAGCCCCAAGTGGGTTTAAAAAATTACATTCTGACTCCAAATGGCAGTCAGATAGTTCCCTGGATCAACAACCTATCTGCATTGAAAGGGGATCTATCACCGCTACACATGTTTAGCTAAATAGCTTGTTTATGTAGTGACTAGCTGGGGCAAGGTTTCATTTTTTTAAAAAAAATTGCTATTTAGCTGAATTTAATCCTGTAAATATTGCTCTGGACGTACTTCCGGACAGATTGTGGTTACCAGAAATGTACCATGGTCTTTCACTCTGCCTCTTCTCCCCTCCCTCCATCCAGCCTCCTCAATGACGGAGGCTTTCTACCTGTAAGTTGGAGCGGTCTCAATGGCCAGAGACTGCTCCAGCTTACAGGCAGAAAGCCAGGGCAATATTTACTGGATTAAATTTGCCTAAATAGCGATGTTTTTAAAAATAATTAAAACCTTATTTAAGCTAGTCGTTGCATAAACAAGCTATTTAGCCCAACATGTGTAGGGGTGACAGATCCCCTTGAAGCCATCTGTCATAATTCTCAATACTGTTCTGTGCTAGTTAGGTATCCATTACTTTTTTGAATGCAGTTATAGTATCTGCAAGCACAACATTCCAATGCAAAGAATTCCATAGCTTTACCTCCCTTACTGTAAAAAAATTCCTGCCTTCTTTAATTTTATTATTTATTTATTTATTTTTGTATTACTTATAATTGAGCACCTAACTTGCAACATTTTCTTGTTTTTAATATTTTGGATCCTGTACAAACACCTAATGCAGTTATAGCTAATGAAAGATTTAAATTCTATATGTGTCATGAATGAGTACTGTTACTGCTGTTACTATTGGGTCTCCTGTTAATCCTTCTATGAGCTATGTGAATAAATTTTTTTATTAACTTTTTAACAAATAAGAGAATTTTACTTGCCCACAGAGCAGTGAGATAGTCACATGACAGATTTTATAGCTTATTTAATACACCTTTTGCCACATATGCTTAAAAGGGATCTCTCACCCCTACAAAAGTTAGGCTTGTTAGGTACAGTATATATCGATAATGTTGAAAACATTAATTTTATTTAAAAGGCTATTTGGGTTAAAATTATTGCTTATAGAGTGCCCTGCAACCTACTTCTGCATACACTGCTCTTGCTGCTCTGCCTCTACTCCCTTACCACTACCCAGTCTCCTCCGATGATGGAGGCTTTCTGTCTGTAAGCTGGAGCGGTCTCATTGGCTAGATATCGATCTCTGGCAATGAGATTGCTCTAGCTTACAGACAACGCCTAACTTTTGTAGGGACGAGAGATCCCCTTTAAAAAATGGTGTGTGTCATCACCAAACACACACAAAAGAGTATTTAAAAAAGAAGACTGTAGGGATGAGCAGTGATGCATTTAAACCTATTTGAGTAGGCCTAGGCTTAGGGCAGTAGATTGGTTGGGTCACATGTTGACACCTGTAAAATTTTCACTAGGATACTCTGGGTTTGGACTTTACTGTCTGGTTTTGTCAACACTGTCAGGATTTCTGAAACCTGAACAGGTTCAGGTTCAATATATTGTGCTCCTATTGGTTAAAGCACACATTTAACACCATTTCACTAATACTATTTGTTTCGTCATGTAGCTGCCTTCTCATTTAAATAATGCTTTTAACCGTTTGAATACTCTAGAGATCCCCAATGCATTATTTGCTTAAAGCAGGCATGCAGGGCATAAATAAAGCTTCTATACATACAAGAAAACTTGTAAAAGGAGAGTGCTCCTCTAAAATAAACAATTAAGAAAACATGTATTGCAAGGCTTAAAATGTGAAGTCCTTTGCTACTAGCCAGACCTGAAAAGTTACTTGCCACTGCAAGCCATAAAATACCTACCAGGGCAGAAATTGTACTCGCCAGGGCTACATTTTCACTCGCCATTGGCTAGTGGCAATTGGAAATTTTGAGCCCTGATGTATTGTATAAAACCAAACATACAAATGAAACTCTAATAAAATTTCATCAAACTCTAAAAGGTTCTAAAAGTCTAAATAATTGTACTGCTTGGCTGTTTTATGTATGAGATCCCTCCTGTCCTGAGCATGTAAACATGCCAAAATATAGATAATTCTTACTGATCCTTAACTGTAACACCAGTATACCAGGAACAGCGATCCACGGGAAGAGATACGGTCCCTAAATGACTCCATTGACCAGGTTGGTAGATGGAATCCTCTCCCATCCTTAACATATAGTAATATTCATAATTGTTGCTATTCTTTCAAATAAATACTGGTATATCTCACAAGGCAATCAGCAGGCATATTATAGTCCCAAAATGACTTTTTGATGGAATTCTCATAGTTGTAGTCCATTGTCCATTAAGGGGTTATCCCTCCAAAGCTCTATGTATATATATTGTAATAAGACAGTACTGCTTTTAAAAATACATCAGGATGAACATTCATGTGCAGAGTCTCTCACATAGACTATTTGATGCTAAGAATTGATGAAAGATCAGTACGTGATGAAAGACCCAACATGTTTTGTATCACAATGGATACTTCTTAAGGGAATTAAAGGTGGACAAAATTTTTACTGTCCAACTGAATATCCCACCTTATACTTTCAAAATCGATATTTGAGCAATGAATGTATCCCCATGACAAATAAGAGGAATTTAAATAAATAGTATTAACAAAAATGCAAACTATAATGGCAGATACAATGGATACATTTATATGAAGATTAGCCACATTTCTAGCAAAAGGGGAGAACAGTGTTATGTACTATGAATTAAGCAGGAAGTTCTGGTAGAAAAAGTAACAACTATCCTGGAGTTGTAAAGGATTAGGTACGTCTCATCTATGTTCTTATTTTCTGGGATATACTGTGGCAAAGGTTGAAACTGATGGATTTGTGTCTTTTTGCAACCTAATATACTATGTAAGTATGTAACTCTGTAGAGAATAGTCACAGGGAAATGGGTCAGGACTGGACACGTTAAATGAAAAAGACTAGTCAAAATACAAGCCAACAACAGAACAGGAGTAGTACAAGAATAAACAGAATGTTAGCCAAATGTGAAGCCATGAGGTACATCAAAAGGTGAGCAACACTTGACATTATCTTGACAGGGTCAATCTTGGATATAAGGACAGGACAAGTTGGATCGAATGAGTTGGAAGAACCAAGCAGGTTCTTGCTAACTAATTGGAGGTTCAAAACAGGGTGAGTACACACTAGCTGGAGACAACAGACAGTATGGGTGAAAAGTAGATGAGGATTCAGGAACCTGGTAGGAAGGGAACAATCAAACATAATATATTGCATAGGCCCTATTCAAGTGCCTTTCAATGTAAAGGTAAGAACTCCATGGTTTCTGGTACAGTCTGTCTTCAAGAAATGGGCAAGCATAAGGTGAGACAGCTGTAGGAACACCAAAGAAACCCAATGACTTGAGCTAGGACAATGAGCAGGTAACTGGCAGCACAGGGCAGATCACAGGAATCATGACATCGTGAAATCCATTACAATAAGGGAAAACACTGCACAGGATTAGACACAGGAGCACAAGAAAGGGCAACTATACAGAGTAAACCTGGACTAAAATATCTATAACAAAGACAAAGATGCAGCAAAGGTAAAGAGAGCAAACAGACAGGTTAAATCAATTGGACAAGCCACAATAAAACAGTATTGTATGCTGGGAGTACTGGCTATTTAAATGAATGGGGAGATTCAGATTGGCTGGTGATAATAGCCTGCATGCTGACTGTTTCACACAGAAGCCACAAGTAGCTGGATCAAAAAACAAGATTCCCAAAGCAGTGTAGAGGATAGTAAGGCTTAGGCATCAGGAATGCAGTTCCTAACATTAAAATCCACTGGGTGTATACCGGCCAGACCACTAAGCACACTCCTTCAGTGTATTCTGGTTAGATTTTGGGTGAGTTGTTGATGTGCAGATTTTGTTGATGTCTCAGGCTGGAATGGAAGCTTGTCCAAGTAAAATATCTTTTGGTGCCCCAGAATAAGTCAAAATCACAAGAAACAGGACAGGTGTGGAGAAGGTAAGGAATACATCAGCCAGAAGCACCATGAAGGATGGTATCAAACTAGCTAGAGGTACAAGAGTAGATGGCATCAAGCTAGCTAAAGGCAGCAGGCAATATAGTGGATCATAACAAGCTAGTTGAACACATCAAAGAGGGAAGAATTCTCACTGAGAGCAACAAGCGAGGTGGCAGCTAACTAGCTGGAGGCACCAGTCAGGGTGGGAGAAAACTAGCTGGAGGAACCAAGCAGGTTAGGAGAAAAATAGCTGGAGGCAAAAGGCGCAGTGGAAGCAAATAAGTTAAAGGTACCATGCAGTGTGTAACAGTCTAGCTGGCAGTGCTTTTCTTAGTCCACAAACAAGCTATGGGCAAGGAGTTAGTGAGGCAGCCAAGGTTTACATCAGTTGTTCTTCAAACATTGGTCAAGCATCAATTGAGAAACCTGACAGTGCCAGGAATTTTCCCTCTTCAAGCATGGTCAATGTGCATGAGAGCCAACTAGGGATTCTGTTCATTGGACCTATTCCCGCACTATACTAGGTACAGGCAATACAGCTTTTGGTGCTGGGCATTGGACTTCTTCACATGCAGGCGAAACAAACCAGGGTGTAAGTCATTGGCCCTATTCAAGCACATGAAACAGGGCAGACCAGATAGATTGAGATACCCTGCACTGGTCCTCTTTAGGCACCAGGCATGAAGCAGATGAGACATCCTTGTGTACTAGGCATTGGACCTTCTTTGGGGTCTAGGCAAGGTGCAGGTAAGACAGCAGTAGTTGCAAGTCATTGGCTATTGGCAAGTCATTGGCTATCGTAAAGCACCAGGCAAATCAAAAGCAGGTCAGCTATAAGTCACAGACAGAGCTCAGGTGGGACAGCTGTTATCCATGCAAGCGTTGCAATAGCATGAGCTGTAAGTCCTGAAAGGCTAAAGGAGGATCAGATGGAAGACCTGGGGAGGGCAAAGGCACATAGGCTGTAGGTCTCAGGCAAGGCACAGCTGGGTCAACTTCTCTAGGTTTAGAACTATCAGCTTGCTGGGATTCATTGGGCTTGATTCAATTAAGTTTGTTAAACCAGCCGGTAGGGCAAAAAAGACAATGTTCTGTAATAATAAATGATTTACATAGTCTACCAGAATAGCTAACGAATGTAGGCCCAACAAATCCACATAATGCAAAAACCTGTGTCGCACCTTTTTTCACCTCACCGTGTGTCCCAGTCAGTTGATAAGGAACATACAAATACGTCTAATGTCAAGGAAAAACATAACGTTCAATGTTACCTAGCAACCTTGATTTTGTCAAGGCAAGTCCAACCCCCCAGCCAATCACAACACACCAAAGTGTCACATACATTTAAATACACCTATATATACCCCAAAATAACCAACATTCCTTCTCTGTGTTTTGCGTTTTGGCGAGCTAGAGCACAGGACCTAGGAGCGGAGGATAATGAATACAGCAAGGGAGAGAGGAGCTGACATTTGAGGTAGAATGAGTTTGGAGCGGAGAGAGTTGGTACACCATAGCAACACTTAATAAACCTTGTCACATATTCCATACACTCATATAAACACAAACACACACACACATAGCTTTTTTGTTTATAACACACTACACTTTTCTTACCTTTTATTTTGACAGTGTGAGTCAGTACTTGACACTGAGTGACAGAGAGTGAGTGGGATTGAGTGTATCTGTGAGAGCCTGCATGAGTGCCTGAGTATGAGTGGGTGTGTGATGTCGAGGATAGGAGGACAGAGGGATGGGAAGAGGAGTAGGAGAGGAGGAAGGAGTGGAGAGGGAGATACGTTGGACAGAGGATGAGAACAGGAACACAGAAAATAGGGACAGAACTGCCAGTGGGATGAGGAGTAGTTGTCGGTGAGCACTGCACACAGCCAGGGACATCTCAGGGAGGACATTCAAGATCTGACACATCACATGCTGATCCTGATGATGAGAGGCCGAGAGACTCCAAATACTCCTACGAGGAGAACAGGATCCTCGTCCAGAGTATCCTGGACAGGGAATACATCCTGTTCATCATAGAGAGGGTCGCTGGTCTCGGGGCTTGGAATAAGATTGCCTGGCGTCAGGTGGGGTGATTGTAAGAGGCTGGTCAAGAAGAAGATGGGAGAGGTCACCATGCACACCCGAGCTACTGGAGGTGGACCTCCACACAACATCACCTTTAACCCCTGGGAGGAGATGCTGAGGCTCAGCGTAGGAGCCAAGACAGTTGAGGGGATTCATGGAGGATCAAACACTGGGGATGACAGCTCCCTCCTCACTACCGGTAAGGGCATCATTACATATTCAAACAAACCATACCTCACACCTACCATAGCCCAACACAGTCACACCAAACACATGGTCACCATTCATTCACACAAGTGAAGCAACACAGCTCTGAAGGGATTCAAACAAGGACAATATACAGGACAATCTAGGTAGATCTGGTAAGGGTACAGCAGAACATATCCTGTCCAAGTCCATCTTTAACCCCCTCATTTCTGTGTTGTTCATGATACACACTACACACAAGCAATGTTCGCAATCACATTGCCAAGTGAAGCTCTCTCATTTTCCAACACAATGTTAAACAAGCAGCCATGAGGAGTGTAACAGTTTGTTTTGACACTCAGACCAGCAGGTAAAATAAAACAATCTTTTATTGAAAGAAAATAAATACAAATGATCGCCCTCTACAGTTGACAGCAACAATTGCAAGCAATTACACAGTACACATAGCTTCAATATAATGGAGAGAAGGCACCCAACATAGGAACAGAAAATAGGGAACTGGCCCCTAAAGGGTAAATGAGAACAATTTTTCAGTCTCAGCTGTGGGGTTTGGCACGCCCGTATGGTGTAGTGATAAACTAAGCAAATGTGCACAGCACAGAGTTCATGTAATGATGGGTAGTAGATGTTCAGTGACCAATGTGAGCTATAGCAGCACTGTAACCCAAAATAGCCCCCACGAGCGTTCGTCAAAAGACCACTGAGCCTGCAAGTGCAAGAGTATGTAGCCCCCACGGGCGTGATCGAGACTAGCCTGAGATGCGAAGCTGGCGTTTTAGCCCCCAGGGGCGTATAACCGGAGACCAATGTGAGCACAACACGAGCCAATAGCCCCCACGGGCGTTTACCTTCAGATCTAGCAAGAGCTTGGAGCCTAACCTTGCCACCAATAGCCGCACCGGAGACCTCCAGTATTAACCGTGAGACCAAGAGCCAAAGACGCCCAACCGGCCCAACAGGATAGACTACTCTGCAAACGTAACTGGGAGTCGCCGTCCAAGTAGCGGCCGACTCAGCAGCAGTAGACTTACAAGGTAACGGCTCTGTAATTAGAAAGGAGGTCCGGCAAGAGAGAAGCGGCACTGCAAGGGTTAATAGGTACGTTTGAAATTCCCAGGCTCGGTATGGTAACTTAGCTCTGCAGCGTATAGAGGCTCGGTACAAGAAGCACAGCTTATGCAATTCAGCAAGGAACTCTGCACTGATGGGTGGGTTACACAGGAGGGTAATGGTCACACTAGTTCGCACAGCAACGCAGGATTCAGAATGTCGCTGCGGCGACAACAAGCCAAACAGGCCGCGATGATCTCGAAGCAGGAAGTCAGCCAGCCGGGTCGTAGCACGTAGAGGGTTCTCAGACAAGCCGGGTCGTAGCACGTAGAGGATTCTCAGACAAGCCGGGTCGTAGCACGTAGAAGATTCTCAGACAAGCCGGGTCGTAGCACGTAGAAGATTCTCAGACAAGCCGGGTCATACACGATCAGGAACACTGGAGCGTAGTCAGGACAGGCCAAAGTCGGTACACAGGAATCCGGATACAGGAACACAGCAACAGCAAGTCTGGCTCAGAAACACCACGAAAGGGCATCTGACAGATGTAAGAGTCAGGTATAAAAAGGTCACCAAGGGGCAGGCCAAACCAAGTGAACAAATCACAGTCTGCCACAGATGAGAGTGACAGAATAATCACAGGCACTGTGATAGTACCCCCCTCTCAAAGACCCCCTCTCCCAGCTGGAGGCTTAGGTTTCTGAGGATATTTAGAGTGGAAGTTGCGCACAAGTCTGGGCGCATGGAGGTCCTTCTGGTCAACCCAAGAGCGCTCCTCCGGGCCATAGCCCTTCCAGTGGACCAAGTATTGCAACTTCCCTCTAAGTCGCCTACAATCAACAATGCTCTGAACCTCATATTCCTCTTGCCCCTGGACGTCCACCGGCCCAGGAACCACCGGAGTGGTCGTGTAACGATTGCAAACCAGGGGTTTTAACAGAGACACATGGAACACATTGTGAATATGCATAGACGGTGGAAGTTCCAACGCATAGGAGACAGGATTAATTTTGCGAATAATTTTAAATGGACCAATAAACCGGGGAGCCAGCTTATTCAAGGGGACCTGCAGGTTGAGGTTTCTGGAGGAGAGCCATACCCTATCCCAACCTGGAAAGAGACCGCTGGCAGCCGTCTACGATTGGCATATCGCTGATGCCGCTGGAAAGACTGACTGAGGGTCCTTTGTACCTGTGCCCAGGTGGAACGGAGCTGCTCCATATGCTCATCCAAAGCCGGAATCTGCTGAGACTGGAACAAGTCCGGGAGCAAACCTGGCTGGAACCCATAGTTAATTAAGAACGGGGAGCTCCCGGACGATGAGTTAACTGCACAATTCCTGGCAAACTCCGCCCATGGCAACAGGTCGGCCCAATGTACGTTCGCCCTGCTGTATCTCCATTAGTCTTTTGGCAGCGGAGGCCACTCTGCCAGGGACCTCAAACACATGGCGGAACTTCTTTACAAACTCATTAAAGTTCAGCGTGCAAGGTTTGGCACTTTCCCACAAAGGGTTTGCCCAAGCCAAAGCTTTGCCTGTTAGTAGCGATATCATGAATCCGACCTTGCTTCGGTCGTTAGGAAAAGCCTGGGGCGTTAATTCCAAATAGATCTCTAACTGATTAATAAAGCCCCTGCATAGGGAAGGCTCGCCATCATATCTCAATGGTAACGGCGCCACTGCCGTTAAGCCTCTGACACAAGTAGGAGGGGCTAGAGGTGGATTGTCCGGTGTCAAGACTGGGGAGACCACCGGATTCGGATTAGGCTTGTCTAGGTGTACTGTACGCTCAAGTAGGGTCTGTAGAGCCAGTGCCAATTGATCTAAGCGCTGCTCATGGACATCCATTCTCCAGTGGATGTTTTGTGTGTTACTTTCACCCTTACTGTCTGAGGTCATGGCCCTTTCGTACTGTAACGGTTTGTTTTGACACTCAGACCAGCAGGTAAAATAAAACAATCTTTTATTGAAAGAAAATAAATACAAATGATCGCCCTCTACAGTTGACAGCAACAATTGCAAGCAATTACACAGTACACATAGCTTCAATATAATGGAGAGAAGGCACCCAACATAGGAACAGAAAATAGGGAACTGGCCCCTAAAGGGTAAATGAGAACAATTTGTCAGTCTCAGCTGTGGGGTTTGGCACGCCCGTATGGTGTAGTGATAAACTGAGCAAATGTGCACAGCACAGAGTTCATGTAATGATGGGTAGTAGATGTTCAGTGACCAATGTGAGCTATAGCAGCACAGTAACCCAAAATAGCCCCCACGGGCATTCGTCAAAAGACCACTGAGCCTGCAAGTGCAAGAGTATGTAGCCCCCACGGGCGTGATCGAGACTAGCCTGAGATGCGAAGCTGGCGTTTTAGCCCCCACGGGCATATAACCGGAAACCAATGTGAGCACAACACGAGCCAATAGCCCCCACGGGCATTTACCTTAGGATCTAGCAAGAGCTTGGAGCCTAACCTTGCCACCAATAGCCGCACCGGAGACCTCCGGTATTAACCGTGAGACCAAGAGCCAAAGACGCCCAACCGGCCCAACAGGATAGACTACTCTGCAAACGTAACTGGGAGTTGCCGTCCAAGTAGCGGCCGACTCAGCAGCAATAGACTTACAAGGTAACGGCTCTGTAATTAGAAAGGAGGTCCGGCAAGAGAGAAGCGGCACTGCAAGGGTTAATAGGTACGTTTGAATTTCCCAGGCTCGGTATGGTAACTTAGCTCTGCAGCGTATAGAGGCTCGGTACAAGAAGCACAGCTTATGCAAGTCAGCAAGGAACTCTGCACTGATGGGTGGGTTAGACTGCGGTTACCTGCTCTGTATAGCAGTCTGTAACTCTGACTCTGCTCCCTTCCCTCTATCCAGCCTCCTCCGTTGACGGTGACTTTCTGCTTGTAGGCCGGAGTGGTTTCATTGGCAGAGATCGATATCTAGCCAATGAGATCACTCCAGTTTACAGGCAGAAAGCCTCCTTCATCAGAGGAGGCTGGATAGGGGGAGGGGAGCTGAGGCAGAGTGACAGACTGTGATTACAGAGCTGGTAACTCCAGTCTGTCTAGAAGTAGGTGCAAGGAAGCATTTAGTACTTCAGTTTTGGCCAAATACAGATTTTAAAAAATAAATTAATACAGTTTTTCAGTTATTCGCTATATACTCTAACTAATAAGGCTAACTTGTATAAGGGTGATAGATTCCCTTTAATCAGTGAAAACCTTCAGTCTTGGCCTGTTGGGTGTCCTGAGGACTGAATTTGGACAGACATGATGTTCACGATCCTGTCAAGATCATCAATCATTGATTGCCAGGGTGGTATTCCATGCATCGCAACGCAATGCATTGGATACCATCCTGATACTCAAGGATTCACATGTCATTGCTATTGTCTTGCATCTCTCTTGTTAGACCTCAGATGATTAATCACACCAGCAAATTTTTCTATACATCATCCAGGTCTGCTGCACAGCAGGAGGACAGTGAGGAGGAAGTATTCAGCAACTCCCAGTGACTCCCCCCATGATGATCCTGAAGAGGGGGAAGCAGGTAGTCACAATCAACAGCAGCAGCACCAGGAGCTCACTCAGCAGATCCCCCAGCAGTACCAGCTCCACCAGTACCAGCAGCTCCACTGGAGTTCAGCCAGCCAACACCCTTTCCTGACTGGATACCTCCTGGGAGATGGATGCCTCCATCCACCTCAGGACAATACTACATGGCCCCATCACCACTGGGTGCTAGGGATATTGCCCATCCCACAGTACGGCTCATATGGGCCCACAATACGCCCATACCTGCCCATGTGGATGGAGTCACAAAATGGTCCCAGGTACAACCCAAATCACAAGTGGGTAGGATCCAGCTACCAGTGGCCATGGTATAACACGGGGCCACTGGACTACGAGCACCTTTGTCTGATTGGGGAGCTCCAGTGCCTGCAGAGACAGGAGGATTTCACACACCAACTACAGCAGCAACAGGGACAGCCATTTGTAGCACGTTCTGAGCCCATAGTCCCCACATTCTGGCCCACCAACATATGCCCCTGAGCACAGATCACCACCAGCATTGAAGAACGGCCATATCCAAACCAACACAGTGTCCAAGATGAAGAACCACGGGATGTTGCAGAGCCATTGCATCCACCTAGGACTCCACCATCTCCACCATCTACAGCCACAACACAGCCACAACAAAGCACAGGCAGTTCAGGAAGTACAGAAGGATAAACAGGTACCTGAGGAGGTGCCATGGGGATGCACAGGGGAACACTGCCACACTCCATGCACTGGAATCACACGTGGCAATCCTCACCAACTAGTTCAGGCAGTTCAGAACAAGGACCATGGTGGGCCAAATCCTTGTGAAATGAGGGAGAGTAATCGGAGGGAGAACCAATGACTAGGGAGGGAGTAGCAGTCCACAGAGGGGTCCAGTGCAACAACCTCCCTCACCAGTGTGACCCCTGCATCAACCCCAAGGATACCGAGGGTCACAAGACAGTCTAAGAGAGCAACCACCTCTGAAGCCCCTTCAAAAGTCCCCCAAGAAATAAACAAGCCCAGTTTGTGATCTTTCCCCCAAATAAATGTGCACTTCTTCCTGCAATCTATGTGTGTGAATATTTCTGTTGTGGAAGAGATAAAGTGGAAGAGATGTCTCCAGTGCATTGCAGAGCAATTCACTGAACACAATTTCGGCACATATTAAGTGTTTTTAAGGTGCTGTACCATGGATAAGCACACACAGCACATATACTGTTGTCCAATTAAGGTGTTGTTTGGCAGTGGTGTGAATTGAACTTGAACAACTGACAACTATCCCTTAGCATAGTATGTGTAAAACTATCCACATTTGGTTCCATTCTCTGGTCTGGTTATTAGGGTGTTGTTAGCCAAACATGCTATTGGGTTCAATTTCCAATGACAGGATATATCAGCCAAGCAAACAAATGCAAGGATTCACACTCTGATTTGGGAAATACATCACATATCTAGTAATACAATGTTAATGGTTTATCAAAATCTTGAGTTAGTCTACAAGACAGGAGCATGGGAATGGCTCAACTGATTACACTATGCAGGGTGAACATGAGGAGTTATGCACCTAGGTGTGATAGGGATGTGATAAGGTGGCGCTGACACAGATAGTGCTATTGCTTCTCCAATTCATATGTTGTATGCAGCAATATATATTAAGCTACAGAAATATTTCATTGCATATATTGGAACTGGAGATGTGATACAACTGGAGAAGTCATCTCGATTTCTTCATACTGTTTCATACCTTCATAAATCTCCCCCATCATCTTCTTGCATCGGTAGATTTCTAAATTCACTTTTGCTCCATATTTGATTGATGGAGCCCTGAGTTTAGGGACATACATTCATGAGTATGACGGATACATAACACATAACCATTTTGCTATCTGGAGATATGGCCAATCCAAAACAATATCAACAGACATATCATTGATGGTGATAAGCTTCCTTTATTATGTTTAGGAATACAATAGAGCATGAACATGTTTGTATTGTCCCAATATGCACTAGAGACTTCTCTAAGCAAACAAAGGGTACATTTCACATTAAAACATGCTACTCATGGATCCAATTTGAACTGCTCATACTTTATCCAAGAGGATTTTGAACATTAAAGAGGAGCAGTATTGCTGGACATGGTTCCCCTTAAATATGAGGGGAAACATACACATATACATTAGCATGTTTTGTCAGGTATTCCAAAGACCAAACAACAAGGCCAGAGAATAACAGAAGGTGAGCTACATGGCCGTGAAAACGAGTTTCCCCAGGGTCACTTGGACATTCCTCTGTTCCATGATGGGTCCTGCCAAGGATGTCTGTGGGAAGGGATGACAGGATTTGGAACTGCACCGTCTGTCATGCACACGATGAAGCATCATTATCACATTAACCTGTTGCATTCTGTAGAAGTAAACAACTCATTGCTTTGCAGTGTACTGTTTACCCTTGTGGAACCCATGAGGCTGTCAACCAGGGTATGCCAAGCAGCAAATTGTATGTGTCACAGGGACACTGAAGCAACACATCATTAGTATGTAAACAAAGCCCCAGGAAGCAGAGGGTGTATATCCATCCCTATTGTTCTCGATTAGGTTTTGCACTATTGTTGTCATACTAACTCTAATACCCCTTTAACCCATGAAATGCCTGGGAGGTATCCAATACATTGTATGTAATTGCACTGGATATCCCTCTAGCATGTCTCAAAAGGTTTTAGGGTTGTTTTGGTTTTGTTCAACTTAACATATGTTGGTTGCTGTCAGTTCATGTAAGGGATCTGATAAACATGGGAAAAGTGTTTTACCTTTGTTCGCAGGGGGATGTATGATTTCAATTAAGTAGCAATGCCATCATGGCTGTGTGAATAACAGATGATAGTTGAATCCACAGTCTCAAATTGACACATCCATGTAAGAGCTGATGCATGGGTTGTATCCTGTAGCAGTTATGTGGTTGTAGCAGGTAATCCCAGGGCTGGGTAAGACATTTATCCTGTGGATTGAAACAGATGTGTATGTGCTGTGTGAATGTGTTTACACATAATCCCCATGCCAGATCATGGACATACATGCATTGTGTTTGAGTTGTGTGTCATACTAATGGTGGGTGGAGTGGTCCCTGATGAGTCTGTCTCTTATATCCGCCCTTCTGCGGGTGTCCTCTGGGGAACAGGGACTTCCAGGAGGTGTTGTGGCTCATGATCATCAACTAGCCTAGTGTCCACTGCTATGTTGTGTAGGATTGAACATGCCAGGATGATGTTGCATGCCTTTCCTGGGGCATATTGCAGTGTTCACCCAAAGTGATCAAGGCACCTGAATCTGGGTTTGAAGAGGCTGAAAGTGCGCTCAATAGCATTTCTGGTTCTTAAGTGTGCCTCATTGTAGTGCTCCTGTGCCATTATTTGGGGATTTGGAAGTGGTGTAAGTAGCCACGGCTTGCAGCTGTAGCCAGTATCACCTGTGGACAGGTAAGACAGGGAGCACATGTTATGTGGATGAAGTACTTGTTGAGTGTCATGACCATGCTAAACTGTGTTTCCATGAATCGTGTGAGTGCACCTGTGGCTGTGGTGTGATGTGTATTGTGTTGACTCATCTAATAACCATCCGCCTGTGTAGGTTCCATTCTCAAAGTCCCTGTGTACGGAGGAGTGTGTGTCGATAAAGGAGTCATGACAGCTGCCTGGGTATGTGGCACAGACATGGGTAATCGTCATAGTGGCATCACATACCATCTGTACATTGATGGAGTGGAAGTTTTTCCTGCTCCGGATGCGGCAGCTGGGGTGCTGCTGCCTGGTGTGGTTCTCCAGGTGAAGATGGACTGCTGTCTTACTGTCGAGGTGGATCATCAGCATCAAAAGGCGTGCTTGGGGAAGGATGGTGATTCCTAGCCCTTGCATGCCTTTGTCTCAGCTGTCTCTGAAGAAATAGGTATGCAAACATAATGTTTGTAATATCTCTTTGTCTCTCTCTATCTCTCACTACCTCTCTCTATCTCTCTCATGCCATATCTGAGGATGCCAAGATGTCCCTTTAAGACAGTGGTTGGTTGTTGTCCAGGCTCTGTCATGGGTAGGTAGTGAACAATGGGATGGTGTTTGTTGTCCAGGTTTGCTGGTGCGTGTGTTGTGTTTTTCTGATCTGTTGTAATTGTTGTGTAGCTGTCAGGTGTGTTTGTGTCACTTTGTCAGGTGCATATTGTGTCTCCATGGGCTGTTGATGTTGCACAAGTGAGGTTGGCATACTTTTGATTGACAAGTGTGGTTGTTGTGTATTAACCCCCATTATTCTGGTGTATGTTTTGATGGGTTGGGATGCTTGGTGAAGGTCTTGTTGCTGGGAGGGAGGATGAGTTTTTGTTTTTTTTCTGTGACATGGGTATTGTTGTTGTGTTTGTTTGGCTTTGCAAGGTTAATGTTACCATAGGTGTACTTGTCCTATATGCTTTTGTTCTGTGAGCTGCTGTTTCTCTGCTTTATTTTGTCCAACAGTTTTTTTTTAGCCATTGTAAGTGTATGGCCAAACAAATGGGGACAAAATTTACCATCTGCAAAATATATCAATCTGTTGGGAATTAGCACTACCACACATGATTGAATGACTCTGGATATCTTTGTTCCATTGGTCTCAATGGACATTTTATTATCGGCCATTGTGTTTTTAAAACTGCTTTTCAGAAGATGGACAATTGAATGGCTTACTGTGCTTTCAAAACCCCCATCGGCTGTTATTTTCCTTAATGGAATCAATTGAATCGAGCCCATTGAGCACTGCAGGAGTGACAACTTTTCTAAACTCACTGGGGGCAGCAGGAAACACTCTTTTCTATGGCTTACTGAGTGCTTCTGGAAAGACCACTTTCTGGACGTTTCTGGCTGCTGCAGGAGAAGCCACTTTCTAGGACCCACTAGTAGCTAGCAAGTGTTTTACTGATTGGCAGAGCTGAAGAATCTGACTATAAATCTCTGGCATGGCAGAAAGTAGAGTGCTCCAGAAGAAAATCTAGTTTATTGATAAGGTAAAAATATTTGACTCAGTCTTAAGAAGCTGTATGGTTAAATGGACATCATAACTGATACATTCTAAGTCAGGAGTAGTTCCAAAATTCATTCTTACATGAAAAAATAATTTTGACGAAGCCTTTCTGAAAATCACAGATTTCTCAAAGTTTTTTGATAGTGTCTTATAGGGCAAAGACCATATGTGTTTGCTGTTTAACTTACTGCCTTTGGAAGACTACTCATAAGCTGAGTTCATACTAATCAATAGACTTGTGCATGGAGAGAAAATTAGGTCCAAATAATTTCTGCAAAATTTTTTCAATGTTCGGAGAAAATTAGCATAGTTTGCATTTACATTTGTTTATTCAAAACTTTTTTAAAGATTTACTCAATGCTATTTTCAATGGAGAATGCCAGTGCTGCCTTTTCTGGCCTGACATCTAAAAACAGTCAGTCAAATAAATTACATAAAACTTGGACATCAGTTACATCGTGGTTTTCATCAGGGTACGTGAACAATTGATAAAAAATAACTAAAAATAATAAAAAGGCTTGCATTTTTATTTTATTATTTGTTCAGATTCACTGCATAAGGAACATGCCAAAAAAACATTCACTGATCTCTGAAAGTAAGGAACAGCAGCATCCTTGACTTTGTTAGAATTGTGATATTGGGGTTAGGAGGTAATAGAGACGAGAGTCTGCATTCCAGTACCATCAGTTGGAGAAGCATTAGACCAATGGACAGACACATACAGCAGCATGTTATATGAGGTAGATGGGTCAATTTATGGAGGAAGTAATGGTGGCTATCTAACATTGGAAAGCTACCCAAAAAACATAGACTGATTTCTGAGAGTAAGGATGCAACAGCAATATGGAGGTTAGGAGGTGACAGAGGAGATTTCAGTGCCACCACCAGCTACAGCATTAGAACAATTTTGGCAGACACACACTGTCTGTCTACATGTTCTATTATAAACCAGTAATCTACCTTTTTTTAAAATTAACACACTCAGGAACTGGCTTAGTTTCTGGAGATAGCAGTGGCATGTCTGGAACATGGTATGTCACTTAAGTGTGTACAGTAATTACATTTTTTTTTTAAACTAACACATTCAGGAACATGCACAGTTTCTGGATACAGTAGTGGCATTTCTGGAACATTACTCTTCCAGAGTGCCTATGTGCGCTTAAGTTTGAACAGTAAATTTACTTTTCATTTTTTAAAATAAGAAAAATAGTGTTATATATATATATATATATATATATATATATATATATATATATATATATATATATAATTTTACTGATTCGGTTACTAAGAGTAATGCCTATTTTATAACCCATGAGGCAGAGAAATGACAAATAAATAAATATGTACATAAATTATCAACCAGGAAAAGTAACTCTGCAGTACAAAAAATAAATGCACAGATTTGTATAGAGAAATGTAACAATGAGGGGCTAAAAACCAGTGGAAATGAACTCTGTCCAAAATCTGAAAAAATCAGGGACAGAAAGAAAAACATAATAGGGCATAAGCAATTCTATTCATTGAATATAAACATTTTTTTCAACCTGATTGGTTATAATATAGGCATCAACCCAAGTAATACGATCAGTAATATTAAAGCATGTTTCTTATTTTATTATATATTGACTCATTCTCCTCTTTAAGGTTTTTTTTAGTCATTTTGATTGCCACAGCATTTTTTCCTTTAAGTGATACCATTTGATCATTTCTAGGTTCAAAGTTAGATCTATAATTAACCACTAGTTTTTGTGTGAAATGCATAAGACTGTTTGGAGTTGTAAGATCCTTCTATTTTTGTCCAATTCTCCAGCACCTTCTATGTTTTTGTGTTTTAACCTTGCAGTAATGAATACTTTTTTATGAAGTGGTCAGTACCTTGTTACTTGGAATGCTTCCATCAACAACGGATACATTGAATGTTTTTGTTTGTGTGGTATGCCAGATTGGATCAGCACCCACTTGTTCAACACCAGTAGAAATAAAATGTTACTTTTTTATTCTTAGTGTTGGACATTTATTATTAATTGCAGTGCGTGAGCACTCAATCTTGCATATCCTTCTGTTGGGATTATTAAGCAATGACAAACACTTCTGGTGACAGTAGGCAGACTGAAAAGTGACTTGACCTGTCAGCCAGTTGATGTTGGGATTATGAAGTTATAACCAGGGAGAATCCAGCATCACTGGAAATAAAGAGGACTGGACCACATTGAAAGTTAGCCACTTGCAGTATTTATTTATGACAAGCTTCAAGACAGAGGATTCATGTGTGACCAAGTCAGAGGGTATGTCTTAGGCACCAACAGTATTGGAAGAGAGAATGCCATATGTGACTCGAGTATGTTGATTGTAGCCCAAGAATAATTAAGAGCTTTAAGTGGAATGACCTTTGACTCCAAATGTAAAGACAGGGAAAGAAAGCAGTGAGACATCAGGTTATCTGGACTGCCAAGTTTACTAGAAATAATCTGGTTCAAGCATAGCAGTTGATTGAACTGCTATAGCTTCCTCTTTTATGCCATCAACACTAGTATACGACTTGTCATCTTCAGTGTTCTAAGATGGTTTATTAATATTTCTAGTGGTGGAGGTACTTTTTATTTGATTATGACAAAATGCCTCCTCAGGAATACAAAGTAGGGATTGGCGAAAATTTTCGTCTCAAACTGAAATCAGCAAATAATGGCACTTTACGCTTGGTGAATAATTTCCTGCAAAAAGTGCAGTTTTTCTGCTTTTTCCCACCTTTTTCGCACATTGACATCAATGGGAAGAAAAATATTTCTCCACTACACAAAAGTTTTCTACAGCCATATAAAAGGCTGTCAGGCTCTCACAGCATGCCATTCTGTGTTTGTGAGAGGAGAGAGCAGCACCTTGTTTGAGCTAGAGAAAACAGAGAGGAGAATTGTTTAGTTTTGGGAATCTTTTAGTAGGACATTTGTTCTGTGTAAGTGTGTGTATTAGGAGAGTCATTGGGGCACTCTGGGGAGAAGGAGGTTGATCCCAAATACTCCAAAATTCCATGTGACTGACTGGCAAGAAACAGGCATCTAGGGACCTATTTGCTTGCTGATCTTGCTGTGATTGTCTCTGTGCTGGGTGGGGAAGTCTGGGGAAAGAAGTTGTTGATTTTGTTTTTTAGTTATAATTTTTTGGGACAGACTGTAATAAGACAACAGGGTGGACAACTTAAAAAAATAAAAATAAATAGGACAGGTTCCACTTGCCAGCAGTAGCAATACTCCTCCTTATCCTAGAGTCAGTGCTAAATCTGAGGCAGTAGCAGCAACAGCAGCAACATTATCTGCCACAGAAAGTGAAGGGGAATGTGGAGGACAAGAAGAAAGAGGCAATTCTTCTCCACCTGTTCCCTATCCCTCCCCCCAGAAGTCATGGGCGTGGGACTATTATTCTCTTCCGGCAGGCACAGCGAAGTCATCATCATCATCAACTGTACGGTGCAAAATTTGTGACTAGTAAAAAGGGGAAAGGAGGGAACACATCTTGGCACAACCTCCCTGATAACACACATGAAACACAGACACCATGACATTTATGTCAAACATGTTAAAGCCAACCACCCATTACAGAAATCTAGCACCACTGTTACCGAACCCCTTGACTCTCCAGAAAGGTGGAGATCAAAGAGGAAGAAGACTAAAGAAACCCAGACAGACACCGGACATTCCATGACGAGTGAAACAACTAGCTCGCCATCAACATCACCTTCTTCCTCTAGGGTAACAAGTACATCTCCTGCCAATCCACCCGTTCATCATTACCTCTCCCACCAAATGATAGCCACTCTGTTAATGTTAGGATATGGCAGTTCATATCTACCCATTGCACACTGTGTTGTGCACTGACCACACATGCCAGTGTGGTGGAGGAGAAACAATACTAGGTCATCAGGAGGCATCTGTAACGGTTTTGTAGGACACTCAGACCAGCAGGTTAGAATAAAACACAGTTTTATTAAAAGACAAAAAAGACTGCCCTCTGTAGGCAATACAGAATAACTGAAATGAACAGTAAAGTACAGATGCCCTCTCAGGCCCAGTATACAGAGAAATAAATATATATACTGTCACAGGACAGGCATAAGTAACATACAGGGTACTCAATGGTTAAAGTTCATAGAAATCAATCAGTCTCTGTTGTGGTGTGTTTGACACGCCCATAAGATGGTAAAGGAGCGATCAGTGGTGCTAGATGAGAAAACACCAGTAACAGAGCAGGGCAGAGACTACTGTTTATTCTGAGCAGGGAACTGAGGCCAAAATACTCTGCAAGAGCTTAATGAGCTAGAGCCACTCGCACCCCAACCGGTGCGTGAACGGAGAGCAAGAGCTGAGGATAATAGAGCCAATAGCCCCCACGGGCATTGTAACGGAGACCAATTACACTGCAAGAGCTTAGGATAATAGAGCCAATAGCCCCCACGGACGTTGTAATGGAGACTAATTATACTGCAAGAGCTTAGCTGTATAGAGCCAATGGCACCCACCCGGTGCGTTTAACGGAGACCAAGGACACTGCGAGAGCTGAGGATAATAACACCAATAGCCCCAACGAGCGTTGTAACGGAAACCAATTACACTGCAAGAGCTTAGCTGTATGGAGCCAATGGCACCCCCACGGGCGCTGTAACGGAGACCAACTACACTACAAGTGCTTAGCTGGATAGAGCCAATGGCACACCCACGGGTGCGGTATGGAGACCCAAGGCTCAGCAAGTGTAGCGGAAGGCTCAGGGTAGTGGAAGCAACGGCTCTGCAAAAGTTAAATGGGGGTGATGGGCTACCTAATATTAAGCTCTATAATATAGCTAGCTTACTTTGGTATACCAAAGACTGGATACATCAAACCCACACCTATACAGACCCACACAGAGATCAGCACTTCACCTCCATCCATAGCCTCACCTGTCTGATACATGCACCATTGGCACAATTGCCAGTGCCATGAAAAACAAATCAACTTCTTTTAATACTATCAAAGCTTAGCAAGCAGCTAGAAACCTTTTCTCTCAAGACAAAACCATCTCTATTTTTCTCTCCTTTCTGGGGAACTCAGACCTCCAAAATGGGGACACTGACCACAGATTTGTGTTGTGGGCAAAACAGGGCCTGACTTTGACTGGTGATCTCCTTAGCCCTGCAAACAACACTGACTAAGTTTATCTATCACATAACTGTGTCTTTGCTTATTTACAGGCCAGATACTATGCTCAACTCATCTTGTTCACAATACGGGATTGCCCCACTGATCACCCGATGGATTCACTTCTTGGACATCCCCTGCTATCTCTGCTAGGATGTCCCATTTCTGTAGACTACTCCTTCAGTCATTTGGCTATGCTTCAACAATGACAGGTCCACACAAATGGGTCATAGCTATGCCTTCTGTTTCCCTCAAAGATCTATTTTGCAATTTCCATAGATGGGTAAGGGGAATGCCGTCTTCTATGAACTCCTTCTTAGGCTACTACATAAGGACCTAACCCCCCTTCAACTTTTGTTAGACGGACTGATCTCTCCACTACAGACTTTGCCCTAAAGTCACTCAGAGGGACAATTTCCCTTTAATCATGAAGCTTTGGCAATCAATCCACAAATTCTGACCGACACAACTACATCTGCCCTTCTCGCTTGATGACACTGCTTTTATTCTATGCATATACAAACCTCATGTAAATTACTCAAACAACTCAGCATCATTAGCAAGAACAGCAGTTGGAAATGCCACAATGACACTGGGGGACACTGGCTACCAAAACATGACCTGCTGTCCTAGGCCAGTAGGGCATATGTTTTTTTTTCTCAGGGCTTGTTCTTTAAACACAAATGAGAGGACAAAAAAAAACCCAAAAAAACAAAAAAACTTTTTTTGAGGGACTTGTTTCTAACAAGCCTAAGTCCTACAACTCACTTATTCCTCAGGGCTTGTGATGCTAACAAGCCTAATTGACAAAAATGATATCTGATTCCTCAGAGCTTGATAAAAACTTATCTCTGATTCTTCTGGCCTGTGATGCTAACAAGTGAGAGTGATAAAAATTATCTCTGATTCTTCAAGGATTGTGACGTTAAAAAAACCAAAGTCCTATAAAACAATGTTTCCTCTGGGCTTGAACCTATAATAAGTATTAGGACTACAAATCAATGTTTACTTGGGGCTTGGGCCTCTAGCAAAAAGTCTAAGTCCTACAAATTATTCTCTACAAAATATTCTATCCTGTCAAGTATCAGTCTGCTCCAGTCACAGCTGACTTCAAGGGGTCTCTGTCTCTGACACGTTATGTACCAATTTCTTATTTTATTAATTGGATTTATTTATTACGTTATTTATTTTACTGTCACACCAATCTCAGTCAATAATACCCCTGTAAAAAAAAAAAATTCCGTGTTCAAATGATTCTTTCCCCAGACTCCACCAACACAGGCACCCTCCTCAGATCCCTTTTATACCATGTTTTAGTTTTTATTTTTTTTTATCCATGCCAACGGAACATACAATTGAAATCCACATCAATGTATACAGTGTTGAAGTTATAAAAAAGAAAAATAAAAGAAGTGCCGCAGCATATAGAATAATTGACATTGTCATAAATCAGTATAAGAGCATATCAGGCAAGGACACTCAACACATTGCATCATATTGGAAGAACATACCTGCACGTAACCCAACATGGGGCACGCAATATATTCAAGTTCCACATTACCAAGGAAAGAAAGAAGAAGAAAAGAAAAAGAACAAAGGAGAAAAAAGAAGGAGCATGGGGGGGAGGGAATGCATGAAAGTGGAAGGGAAGGAGGAGGGGTGGATAGACCATGGAAGCATCAAAACTACTACTGCCCCTAAGGTATTACAAGTTAGCAACTGTTTCACACAGGTTCATCCACATATCAGCAATCTCCATATGTATGGCCCTATCCGAAATCAGTATTTGTACAGCCGGCCTCCATTGTCACTAACCCAGAGAGTCTCCAATCCCCAACCCATGGGGGAGTAGGTGATTTCCACAGTTTCGGAATACATAGTTTTGCAGCAGTCAGCATCAGGGAGTAAAACCATTTCCTAGCCCAGTAGGGCCCCAAGGACTGTGGGGGAATGCCTAAAACAACTAGGGTGGAGGAAGCCGGGATGTCCACGCCTAGGACTCCCGAGGATAATCCAAAGAAACCCCTCCAGTAGTCACGGAGGGACTCACTACCCCACCAAATATGTAGTATCGTGCACACCTCCGAACCGCATCTTCAACAGCTGGAGTCTGCGGATGGATAATATCTGTGGATCAGCTCAGGAGTCCTGTACCAGTGGAATAAGAGTTTGAAGTGTAGCTCTTGCAACAGTACATTCCTAGAACTTCGCATAATTTGTCTGAGAGCAGAAGACCATAAAGCCTCATCAATAGGAAGGCCCAAGTCTGTTTCCCACATTTCCCGAATGGATTGGGTAGGTGGAGCCCTACTGCCTAGTAAAGCCTTGTAGAAAGAGGAGACCTTCCTAGCGTTGGGGGATACAGACAGAAAATGGGTTTCAAAGACAGTGGGAGCACGGAGGAGATCAGTGTTATCAGGACTAGTCGTCAAATAGCTATGGCATTGTCTATAGGTCCAATAATCATTAGAGGATAGATCCAGCTTAAGACTCAGAGCCTCAAATGTTTGAACAGAACCCTCTTTTGAGAGATGGGCATCCAGTAAAGTGCCAGATTGTAGCCAATGAATCAGTGTGGCAGTATCATGTCCAGGTGGAAAGTCCGGATTCCCCACAAAGGAGGTGAGAGGAGATGGAAGGCTAGTACACAAGGGGTATCTCCAGATCACTGTGTCCAGGGACTGTAAAAAAGTCTGCAGCATAGCAAGCAAGGTCCCCATATGGGGTCTCAGAGATTTAGGTAGCCAGAGCAGAGAAGGTACGTGACCCAAGCCAGAACGATTCCGGAGAATTCCAATCCAAACAGCCTCCCGCTGGAAACAATCACTAAGCAGGGACATTTGGGTGGCCAAATAAAAAGGGAGAACATTAGGAACCCCCCAGCCCTCCCTCACACTGTCTTCGGCAAACCAGTTCCAAGCTTCTTTCCCCATATGATGGACATCAGGGTATGTTGAAGTTGCTTTATGTAGGACAAAGGCAGGGATACCGGACCTGTCTTGAAGAGGTAAAGAATCTTTGGTAAGATAGCCATCTTTACTAAGTTGATTCATCCACACCAGGAGATGAACAAAGTTCTCCATTTCTGCAAATCTGCAGAGGTAGATTGAAGCAAGGGTGGGAAATTTGACTCAAAGACAGAAGAGGGGGTCGCCGGTAGTTGAATCCCAAGGTATTTCAGGGTTGGAGAAGCAATTTTATATGGGAGGGAATCTGCCAATGGCTGCCAAATGGATCTAGGAACTGAGACGTTTAGAAGTTCAGATTTCATGATGTTAGGTCAGAAGTTTGAGAAAGAGCCATATCTCGCCAACTCTTCAGTAACTGCCAGGATGGTAACGACAGGATTAGTGAGGGTCAGGACGAGATCGTCGTCAAATAGGGCCAGCTTGTGCTCCCTGGTGCCGGTGTAGATGACTGAGATCTGGTTGGATTAGCAGATCCTGTTCGCTAGCACCTCCATTGTGAGGATGAATAACAGCTGAGACAGGGGGCAACTGTCACGGTTTGTTAAGACTCTCAGACATAAGGTTTAGGTAAAAACATAACTTTATTGAAAAGTTAAAGGCAATCCCATAGGGTTTTCATACACATACAAACAATACATAGCAGATAATGACAATAGCAAATAGGTTCTACTGGCCTTGCCAATATACCGGGCAAAGCAACCCAGGCGAGTCTGGAACAAGAGGCTCTACCGGCCCAGCCAATATACCGGGCTGGGCAGCCTAACGGGATACCAGTGTAGTAGGCTCTACCGGCCTTGCCAATACCGGGTAAGGCAACCTTAAGATGGAATAGTATGCGGTTCTACCGGCCTTACCAATATACCGGGCAAGGCTGCCTGACGGAATACCAACAAGTAGGCTCTACCGGCCTTGCCAATACCGGGTAAGGCAACCGTAAGGTGGCAAAGTGAAAGGTTCTACCGGCCTTACCAATATACCGGGCAAGACAGCCCAAAGGTAGGTGACAACCACAATGACCTAATGATAATGACAGTAAGATGGAATATAGAGGTTACCAGGTCAAGTGGTTTCACAGTAATCAGAAACTCTCGTGCCCATATACTATAGGAATCAATATTGTTAGGACTGGACAGTGCACTCGGAACCATCAAGAACCTGACTGCAAGTCAGGGAGTAAACCAGCGCCCTACGTTAGGAACATACAGGCAGAATGAGAGCTGCAAGGCTTAGTGGAGCAAACCAGTGTCCGCACGCTGGGACCTACAGACTGAATGTGAGCAGCAAGGCTAAAGGAGCAAACCAGCGTCCGCAGGCTGGGACCAACAGACTGTAATGGAGAGCCGCAAGGCTAATGGAGCAAACCAGCGTCTGCACGCTGGAACCAACAGACTGTAATGTGAGCCGCAAGGCAAATGGAGCAAACCAGCGTCCGCACGTTGGAACTAACAGACTGTAATGGGGAGCCGCAAGGCTAATGGAGCAAACCAGCGTCCGCACGCTGGGACCAACAGACTGTAATGAGAGCCGCAAGGCTAATGGAGCGAACCAGCATCCGCACGCTGGGACCAACAGACTGTAATGAGAGCCGCAAGGCTAATGGAGCAAACCAGCCTCCGCACGCTGGGACCAACAGACTGTAATGTGAGCCGCAAGGCAAATGGAGCAAACCAGCGTCCGCACGCTGGAACCAACAGACTGTAACGTGAGCCGCAAGGCAAATGGAGCAAACCAGCGTCCGCACGCTGGAACCAACAGGTTGAATGTGAGCCGCAAGGCTTAGTGAAGCAAACCAGCGTCCGCATGCTGGGAACCAACAGGAGGAAATGTCGCCGAAGCGAATGAAGAACAATGTCGCCACAGATGCAGGAACTGGAAGCAGGAAACAACAGGAACCAGCAGAGAAGATCAACCGGATCAAGCGCGGCCAAGCAGACTGGCAACAGGAGCAACAGCTACTGATGAGAACAACTGGAACCGGACTGGAACTGACAAAGCAGGCAGGAACAGGTTGACTCAGGAACTCTGGAACTCAGCAACAGGCTCAATCAGCTACTGCAGTAAGGAGGAAGTGGATGCTGTCAAAGACACCACGAAAGGGCAACCAGAGGGTGCCCAGACTGAGTTTAAAAAGGCAATGTGAGGCAGGCTGAAGGCAGACAGCCAATGGGAGCCCCCTACAGGTGATAGACACTGAATTGCAGCAATCATGGGCACCGTGATAGCAACCCTGTCTCGTTCCATTGTGCAGCTCAAACGGCAAGGAGAGAGTACCGTTGACTCGCTATCACGTGCCCGTGATCTTCTGTGCTAAGCGACATTGCTACTTCCTGCTTTAGTCCTGCTTGGTTCTTATTGGCTGCTGAGTTCCGCCCTGCCCAGTGTTAGCCTTTTTAAACTCAGTCCTGCCATTACTTTGGTGCCCTTTCGTGGTGTTCCTGTACCTGGCGTTTGTTTTGATGTTGATTCCTGCTCCATGTATGACCCGGTTTTGCCTGACCTTGCTCCTATCTCTGCTGCCTGTGATCCCGTTGCTGACCCGGACTGGCTGACTAACGCTCTGGGTACCAATCCTGGCTGTGACTAACTACCTCTCTGTTTACCTATCCTGGCTGCGGCTGACTAACGGTCTGTGTACCGATCCTGGCTGTGGCTGACTACAGATCTGTGCACCGATCCTGGCTGTGGCTGACTGATGCTCTGTGTACCAATCCTGGCTGTGGCTGACTAACGCTCCATGTACTGATGCTAGCTGTGGCTGATTACCGCTCCATGTACCGATCCTGGCTGTGGCTGACTACTGTTCTGTGTACCGATAATGTAACTGCATTCAAAAAAGCAATGGATGCCTATCTAGCACAGAACAATATTGACAGTTATGACAGATGGCTTCAAAGCAAATAGGATATTGAGCCGGGGAACTATTTGACACACTCACACACACACACCTACATTGGAAATTGCTCCAGAGGGCTTTTTTGTTGCCTTCCTCTGGATCAACAGGGGTGTTATTGGCATGGGCTGGACTTGATGGACGCATGTCTTTTTTCAGCCTTATCTACTATGTTACTATGTTACTATGATCCTGGCTGTGGCTGACTGACTCTCTGTGTACCGATCCTGGCTGTGGCTGACTACTGCTCTGTGTACCGATCCTGGCTCTAACTGACTACCGCTCTGTATACCAATCCTGGCTGTGGCGTACTAACAGATTTGTTGCCTCCGGTTATCCTAGTCTCCTGAGACTAGTGCCTAGCCAGTGCTTGTCAGTGTTGCCTACGGTTCCCCTAGTCTCCTGAGACTAGTGCCTAGCCAGCGCTTGTCAGTGTTGCCAGCCGTTCCCCTAGTCTCCTGAGACTAGTGCCTAGCCAGTGCTTGTCAGTGTGGCCTTCCGTTCCCCTAGTCTCCTGAGACTAATGCCTTGCCAGTGCTTATCAGTGCTGCCTCCGGTTACCCTAGCCCTCTGAGACTAGTGCCTTGCCAGTGCTTGGCAGTGTTGCCTACGGTTACCCTAGTCTTTGGGACTAGTGGCTTGCCATTGCCTGTCAGTGTTGCCCCAGTCACCCTTGTTTCTAGGCCAGGTCATTCTCCAGTGTCCCAGCTGGCCACTACTCTATCCCTAGCCTTCTAGGAATTCTGCCCTGCAGTCACCTACCATCTGCTAGCTGGGCCCACTGCCTAGGTTTGGTACTGCTGACGTTCTGTTCCTGGTTCCTGTCATCTGATCCAGCCTATATATTTTCTGTTTTTGTTTAACTGTTGTCCTGTACCCTGTGTCAGATTTGGGAAGTGCCACGGTACTGTCCGGATCTGTACCTGTGAAGGGTGACCTTGTGCACTTTATTATTCTTAATAAAGCTGATTTTACCTTACTAACTTGTCTGAGTGTTCTTACAAACTGTGACACTCGCACCCTAGCCGTGGGTGCCTTCAACAGAACCCCCACCTACTATAAGAATTTCGCAACCACCCCAATATACGACAGGGACATGATGAAGGGCCAGGTCACCCTGTCAAATGCCTTCTCGGCATCGATGGACAGAAAGCAGAGGGAATGGTTGCCAGTGTAAGTAGTAATTTGATGGTGTTATCCCTCACCTCACAACCCTTCACAAATCTGGTCTGATCCAAGTCCACTAACTGGGAGAGGAAGGCAGACAATCTGCCTTCCAGGATCTTGGCAAACATTTTTTTATCCATGTTCAAAAGGGATATGGGTGTGTAGCCAGAAGGGAATTTTTGGTCCTTGCCTTCTTTTGGGAGGACCACAATGTGGGCTTCTAGAAACGTGGGAAATCTGTCCACCGAGTCCGAAAGTTCTCTAAAAACCTCCAAGAGTATAGGGAGCAAGACAGGGAGGAGAGTCCTATAAAACCTGAGTGGGAAGCCATCCGGGCCAGGAGCTCTGCCCCCTTGCATTTGTTTGATCGCTGCTACAATATCAGATTCTTCAGTGTCAGCATCAACAGAGTCAGCCTACAGAGCAGAGAGTTTTGGTGTGTGAGAGGAATGTATATAATCTTGTCGATCAGAGGGGGCAAAATCATACGACCTAGGCAAGCTATACAATCCCTGATAGAAAACCTGAAAAATCTCTGCCATCGCCAGAAATTCTTTGGTCAGAGGGCCATCGGAGTCCTGAAGATGGTGAACATTGACAGACAGCCTGGGACCTCGTGCATGCATCCATAAAATCCTGCCACACTTATTATTATGTTCGTAGAGGTGGAATCTAGACCCTGCAATAGCCATAGTAGTAGTAGATTTCATCAGGTCGGATAAGGAGGCCTAAGTCTGCGAGGTTTCAAGTCCCCTAATGGTCGAAAACAATTTTAAGACAGGTTCATTAGGTAGCCGTTTCAATTTAGCTCTCTTTTGAATAAGAAGACCCCTAAGGGAACATTTGAGAGCCTCCCAGACACACACAGCCAAGGACACTGACGTCTCATTTCTAGCGAAAAAATCAAGGATGAAGGATCGAATCTCACCACAAAAAACCTCATCAGCTAGCAAATCAACCAGGAGTTTCCACTGTCCCATCCTAGGAAAGGACAGTGGAAGGGAGAGGGTCATTTCCACCGGGGCATGGTCCGACCAGGTAGTGGGGTGGATGGCTACAGAGGATAAGAAATGCAAATGAGCTTGGGAAAGTAGGCTGTAATCCAATCGTGATGATGAGCGCATAGGAGGCATTGAGGCTTCGGTTTGTCGGTCCTGTTCTTTTTTCCTGCCATCTCCATCTTGTCCTTTTGTGACGCAGTGGGAAGTTGGCAATTCAGAATAGGTTTTTCACACAGATATGCAGTAATTTTTGCCGCTTTCTTTTGCCTACTAGTCATCCCAACTTACACAATCCTCCTGTAGTACTATAGCTATGATTGGGGCACAATTAACTGTGCAAAGGGGATATGAGCAGTGCTGTGGGGCAGGAGCTCTTCAGTGTGCGACCATTCTCATCGGTGTGAGGCCATGCCCCCATGTCTTGTTTTTTTATTTATATATTTATTTTTATTAACTGTCTCCTCAATCTCTGTCAACAAAGCACCCCCAAAAATTCCCTGTTCAACGGATTGTTTCCCCACACTCCACCAAAGCAGGCACCCTCATACCCCTTTTATCCTATGCCTGTGGGAAATAAATTAACATTTTCTATGTGTTGTGTGTAAATTCAATATTCTCATTGATTTCAATCCAATGAGCTAGGTAAAAATAGCAGAAAAACTGCACTTTTCACAGGAAATTATTTGGCACACAGGAAGTACCATTATTCTCCAACTTTGGTTTGAGCTGAACATTTTCTTTCATTACTAAACTAGCCCAAATAATACAATGGCTGCTTCCCCTGAAGCACCTCCATTGGATAGACATAGAAGAAAGTTATTCTTCACCATCCCCAATTCATAAAATGTTCTGAATCCCAAAAACTCCCAGGCCCCAATCTATTCTAGAATAGTGCCCATTTTTAGGTAACCTATTCTTTGCCCCTGGATTTCATAATACAGTCTTCTGTAATTTTTTTCTCCCTGAAACCTTTCCACAGAGTGATTGCCTTGAAAATAACAGGATAATTTCCTTCTCTACTCTGCCTGAAAGGTACAACCTTCTACCGAGTGAAGTTTTTAGTCACCTGTAGATTACCCATTTTTTACAGTCACTATTGCCTGATCTGACCTGTTTTGAACATTTAAGCTTAAAGTCATCATACTCTAGTGACCCAATTTCTAGGATTTACCAAAATATTCATGACTTTCCCAGAGACATCAAAACCAAAATTAATCTTGAATGGGAATGAGATATTGGATAAGACCTCCCTATAGAAATTTGGCTTAAGATTTGGGTCAGTGCAGCCCACGGCTCAATTTCCACTACCCACAAAGAAAGAACATACTAGATACTTCATAGATGGTACATAACCCCTGCCAGACGCTCCTTGCTGTTTCAGCGGTTGCAAGGAGCTAGGTGATATGTTCCACATCTAATGGAGTTGGCGGTGGAACAGGTTTCTTGGAAAAATGTCTGTTAATCTCTGACAGGCAATGTCTAGCTACACCAAAATTTATTCCGCATATTCTTCTTGTGTCCAGGAACTTGACAGAGACCCAGAGGAAGAAGTAAAATTTACCTAATCAGAATGCACTCATCTCGTCTCTGTGAAAATGTTTCACAATGGAAAAGCTGACCTCCAAACTAACCAATTCTTATGACAAATTTTGACTGCTTTTGGAAACCAGGGACAGCTGACAGGTATGTTACACACACAGACATAAACCCGCACACACCCATGCACGCACACATGTGTGCACACACACTAATGTACACACACCATCATTTATATGCTCAGACATGCACACACTCTATACTCTCTATTCTACTCTGCTTCACTCTACTCTCTCCAGTAACGGATAGTCATTTTTATTAACAAAAAATCTTATGTATTCAACATTTAGCATTCAGCATTAGACAGTGGGCTATGGTGAGAATTTAGTGAGGGTCCAATTCAGGTTTTGCTGATTCCATCACAGGTCCAACTTTCAGCTACAGCTTCAATAGCTGATTAAACAAGGGTGCACCATACGGGGCAGAGAGTGCCACTCTCTAAGCTTAAGAGTCGGCCCATGAGTCTAAGAAGGCCCGACGCCCATATATGCACTGTTTTCATGGAAATCCCCCCCACACTTCCTTTCTTAGTGTTTCCCAAAGTTCAGCAATATGAGTCTGGAAAACTTTTTATTTGCAAGGAGCAGGAACAGGTGAAGGACACCTTACCACACCTGGGTACATCACAATTCCATCACTTGCAAGTGCAACCCCTTTAATTACATTTAACAAGGATGAGAGGTTCCCACTAGGATTTTGTTCCTGTACACTTGAAGAACTATATATGCTTGTACATGCCATCAGTTTCACTGACCTGGCTGGTCCAAGGCCCCATAGAGTCCTGGGCCCAGGGCAGCTGGTCCTCTATGTCCCATCTTTATTGACATCCTGGTGATCCCAGCCCAATCAGCTCTAGTTAAAGAAAATATGACCATCCTAGGTCATAAAGACCCCCATGCCCAGTCCACTGCTGATTATGAGTTATAACTTATAACCTATCTGTCTTTACTCTCGTATGTAACTCCCATCAAATGATGAGCTGAGCCAAACCAGATAATTGGCTTCAGTCTCTTGGATAGTTCATCCTCTGTACTAAGTGATTAGTCCTGAAAACTGCTTGAGAGCCCTCTCACCTGCTTTGGGTGTTACATTTTTATTGTGCATTGTGCCAAAGGATTTATGGCTGGATGTTCAGAATGGTTGCTTCTCCAGGAACAAAGGAGATTACCAGTTAAGCAAAGGTGAGACCCAGGCAAGTGCCAACACCACTGCTTATTAGACAAACTCATCATTTTTCAAAGAAATACACTGTCACAGACATTATGACTTCTGATCCATGTCAAGTCAGAGATGCGTGACCTACAGATCAATAAATGTGCTCTTTATGAACATCATATTTGGGTGGATAGGTCAGGTTTATGGTAGCTGAACAGTGGCAAGGGAGTGGTGGATCAGTAATTAAATTTAGTCAGGTTGAGATGGGTTTGTGTGGTGAATATGGATGTTGTGATATGTCTAGGGCTGCAATGGGGTGTTTTTTTGTATTTTTTTCTCATTTGAATCCATTGCATACTAGTAAGAGATGTCTTCTCCACATCTATAATCTAGCTAGCATCCAACAGTTATGTAAGGGCACTTTCCCTGTATGTATGTGGTAGAAAATACCCTTTTATAACACCATGGATATTTTTCTTTAATTATATTTACTAATTGTAAAGCAATAGAAAATAAATTAAAACAGTGCAGAATGTATCTGGATTCAGCATTTTGACCAAAACACAATGTGTAACCAGAATAGTTTGTCCTAACAAAGGACCACATTTTATTTTATAACATTTTGTCAGATCTTGGAATTTTTTGGTTGATCTGGCAAAATGACTAGAGGAACAAACTATAGCTATTTTGCCCATTGCTACCAGGAGTTTCTGGAACGGGTTCTCACAGAATGCTTCCAGTTTAGCTTTTAATTTTAATAAATAAACAAAAGTGTAAGGTTTCCAGGCTGTCTGTATGTGTGTATGTGGAAAAGTGAAAATAGGAAAAACAATATTTAATTTTCCAATTATTATCCATACTCAACATTGTAGGTAAACATTGCAGATATTAACATTGATTTTAATAAGGTTGTAATTAATCAATTTTTTCATAATCATGGTATTAGTTATGCAAAAAAGTAATAACATAAACTTGAAAGTTGCCAGAAAAGTCTTAAATGAAATACCATGAAGATTGCAAAATTCATACATTGTCAAGCAGCAAATTGCCAAAATATGCAGCTGTTTAAACAGAGTACATCATTTTTCCATTGCTATTTGCCATTAGCATCTGCATTTGAACAAGCAGATATGATCTCACACCTCCTAACCAAACTGATGTCAGTTGCAAGAAGTTTTATTAGTATTATGCCATGAGAGAATGTAGAGGCAATTATTCTTACATAGGTGAGTCCCTGTCCCTCAATTAAATTAACACTGGGAGTGCAGAGTTTGTCCAAATGAGGGTGACACGCTCACATAATTTCTCCATTATGAAATGAAAAACAAATCCTTCCGTTTTTATTGAGGCTTTTATTAGTCAAATAGTGTAATCAATTGCTCCCATTTTAAAAATAATTTAAATATAGGAATTAATAATTAGTCTAACTGTATGTATACATATGTGAGTGTGTGTATGTGAGGAGCAAAATGTTTTTGAAATCTCTAATTGTCAGATAGTAGTTTGAAGTGAGCCAGTGAGATGCAAGTTTGAATGAAAAATAACTCCATTCTTCATTCAGTTTACAATATAAGTAGGCCTGCCACTCTCGTCTCTTGAAACAGCACCATTGTGGGAACTGTAGTCCAGCAACAGTTGGAGGTACATGGCCAGTTGAGGATGCTTGAATTTGTAACTGAAGAGGAGCTGAAGAGCCAAAAGTTACCCAACCTTGTTCTAGAGCTGCATTGCAATATGCATTTTTCATAAATGCTAAGAATTGAAAGGATGACACGGCAACCCCTAAGAAAGGGCTGTCCAAGGGCCACCAACAGGCCATGATTTATGGATTTCCCTGCTTAATCACAGGAGAGTCAATCAAAATCAATGAGCCACTGGTTAACTCACCTGTGTTTAATCAGGGAAATCCTTCCATCCTGGCTTGTTGATGGCCCTTGAGGACTGAACTTGGACAGTCATGCCCTAAGTGAAAGGGAATATCTGGTCTGTGTACATCTGAAATTTTTTTTTAAACAAAAATGTTATTAACACCTTAGCAACGTTTGGTGTGCCAGGACCATCACTCCGGTCCAGACTTTAAGGACTTGTTTTGGTCCTGGCACGTCATGGAAATCTGGGATGGCAGCACAAATTCATTGAAACAAACAAAAAAAAGCAACATGATCCTAAACGGCCGCCACCTACCGAATCGGCGGTTGTTAAAGGGATAGTAATGTTTCAAAATAACAGCAGCTCAAATTAATCTTCACAGTATTTGGGCCATGGAGAGTGTTATTTCAATACTGTCAGAGTTGTAGTTCAAGAGAAATTGAATGATAAAGTATCCTCCTCCCTCCCCTTTTGCTGATGTAACACTGCTCACCTCAGAATAGAAAGGTGGTGTCCAGATGGCTTGCAGAGAGGGACAATCTTCAATGAGCATAAGGGAAAAACTAATAAACCTATCAAGGGGGCAGGGTTTTCATTGTTCTCACAGTAAGAATATTGTCCTTTGCTGTGATCTGTCTGGTCTTAAGACTAGATTCCACATCTGAAGGGATGTGGCTTACACTAGGTAAAAGGGGTGGGAGTGGGATACTTTATCATTCAATTACTCTTGAACTACAACTCTGACAACATTGAAATAACACTCTCCATTGCCCAAATAATATGAAGATTAATTGGATCTGCTTTTATTTTGAAACATTACTATCCCTGTAAGGGGTTACTTTTTTATTCATCTCACACAGGTAAAATTGAGTCATGTTTCAGACTGTATACAGCTTTACAGTGAAGATGATACATCTTGCAGAGGCTTGCAGTATATTGAATATACAGATGAAGTAGTAAGAATCATGCATCCCAGAGATAATCTCTGATGTTAGATAAAACAAGGCAATTTAAGATACATAATGTTATAGAAAATAAATCAGAACACAAAACTAAACCAAACAAGAGGAAATTAAATTGACAAATAAATGAAATAACTGCTTTGGCTCCTGCTTTGGTTGGTAGCTCCCTGCAACAGGTTACAGCTGCAATTAGGGAAGGTATAAATACCTACCTTATTTACCTCAAAAAGGTTTTGCTCACAGTTGCGGTAAGATGATATCACTGCTTTTTAATTACTCTATTTTTAATTTTTTTAAGGCTTTATTGAAAAATATATCACAATACAGAGTATAGTAAACACTGTCAAGAAAGTACAAAAGCAGTGAATTCAAAGATGTACCGAATACAATCAACATGGTATATTCACATTCCGTATGGCGTTAACCAATGTGACATGGGAATTGACAATAGACAGAGCAAACTCTTTAAGAGTATACATTGTTAAGGCTGGGACTAATTCAAGCCACATCTGATCACGCACCACAAGCTGTTGTAATCCCCTGATATGACACCCATGTTGAAACAAAATGTGATAAGTATAGAATTTGTACCTAGTTGCAAGGCACATTGTGTGAGAAAAGATAAAGGAGCTCCATCGTCTCTCTCAGAACAGAGACGGCAGAGACAGAGGAATATAAGAGTTACTGCAAAGTTGTTATCAAAGTATAGAAAAAAGTAGCCAAGTATAAAATGAGGAAAACAAGGGGGAAAGGAAGAACACAAAAGGCGAAAGAAGAAAATAGAAAAGGAGAAAGGAACAGAAAGGAGGAGCCAAGTAAGGGTGGTAGAAGGGGTGAAAACATAAGATCCCTGGGGAGTAAGAGAGGGAGGGGTGTGGAGGATCCCCAGGCCAGCATCCCATAGATAGAGACCACACAGAACCCAGATGTTCTCCAATTCGGAAAGTAAAAGAGGCAAAACACCAATCTCCCCCCAGTTCAAAATAGCATGTCCATGTACCTCATCAAGCGGTATTTTGTGATCTCTGCCAGTGGGTCCTGATTTCTCTAAATCCCGCACTCCTTGAAAGTTTTCGGGTGTGCAGTCATTCCATATCCCTGTAAACATTCATCCAAGCAGCCCATGCCACCACCGGGGACACAGCATCCCACTTCCAATTTGTGGCAATATTTAACCTGGCCACTGTGAGCATGATATGAAGCAGTGGAAATTTGTTAGGCACCAGCATCTCGTGGTAGGAGAACAGATACAACAGAGGTTCAAATGGAATGAGAAATCTCAGAACCTGTGCACCAGCAACACATATTTGGGACCAGTAGGTCTGTATGATACCATACTCACCATATATGGGTCAGCGTACCGCCAACCAAACCCGCATCTCCAACAGACGTCATTGAGGTTTGGGAATATACGCACCAGACGCTGCGGGGAGAGGTACCACCTCGAGAGCAGTTTATAGTGCCCTTCTTGCGAAGGAGTGTTTTTAGGGAGGTGATGGGCTAGACGGAAGAGGAAGTTCCACACCTGTGGGTCAGACATTGTTTGTAGACGCAGTAAGGAAGTCTTCAAGGGAAGTAAAAGCACGACTGGGGTCCCCCAGTCAGAATAACTGCACTAGATAGTGGTGAACTTGTCTTTATCTCCAATGTTACAAGGCAGGCAAATCCAGATGAAGCTGTAAGTCACGAAACCCCAGCGGATCTGGAACTCTTAAAAGATCAAGAAATCGACTGAAGGCCTACAGACTTCCAGGCCAACCCCCCCCCCCCCCCCCCACCTTCAAGACCTGGTGGGAAGTCCAGATTGCCACAAAGAGTCAACAGAAGAGATGGATAAGGAGCCCAGTGGTGCTTTGTGGCTCAACGGTTACACAATTTTAGCACTTTCCCCAGGACCGGGGTTTTCAGTAATATGAGTGATATGAGAGTAGAGAGAACCAAGAGGAGCTGTCTGGGGCTTAAATTCATGCGGTCCCTTAGTTCAACCTGGAGCCATGCTGCCAATGGCTCGGACTGCTCTAAATCAGATAGTCGTGTGATGATAGCTGCTTCATAGAAGTCCTCAAAGTCAGGAAACCCAAGACCACCCGAGCATCTGGGCTTCATCAGCACATGCTTTTGACATCTAGGCTACTGCCCATTCCGCACATGGTTAGACACTACTGACTGCAGGGATAACAAAACTCTAGGCACCTGTACGGGCATTGTTTGAAAAAGGTACAGTACTTTTGGTAGTAGCATCATCTTAATAATGTCCAGTCTCCCAAACCACGAGACCCTGGGACAATGCCAACTTTTCAAGTCCTCTTTAAGCCTAGTCGTAAGTGGGGGAAAGTTGCTGTGACATAGGTTTCAACCCTGGGAATCAGCGTTATCCCCCAGGTAGGTGATAGACTGTTTACAGGCAAATGGATATAACGCTTGCAGCTGTTCACGTGTCGATGGAGGCAGAGAAATGTTCAAGATCCCAGACTTAGAGGTATTAATTAGGGAGCCCCCCAGTGCTCTGTAGTGGTCCAATAGTGTTAACACCTCAGGTAGGGAGCACAGCAGATTGGTCAGAGTGAGCAGAACATCGTCTGCTAAGCCAGACACAATAAATTCTCGTCTCAGACCCGGTATACTACTAATGTCAGGGTGGGCATGTATAGCATTTAACAAGGACTCAAGTGTTAGGACATAAAGGAGTGGCAATAAGGGGCAACCTTGCCTGGTTCCAATTGGGAACAGGTCTGAGAGGACACTGTTGATCCGAATGCATGCCGTGGGGTTAGCTTAAAGGGCAAGGATGTGCTGGAAGCACTTAGGGCCCAAGGTCAAGAGGACCGCCCGGAGAAAAAGCCACTGCACCCTACCAAATGCCTTCTCCGAGTCAAGGGATAGTAGTATTGTCGGCGTCCCTAGGGAATGTGCCCTGTCGAGAAGAGCAATAAGTTTTGTAGTGTCTCCTTTTTTACAAACCCGACCTGATCCTGGTAGATCATGTCCAGGAGGAGTGGTTGCAATCTCCGGGCTAGAAGCTTGGTGCATAGTTTGAGATGCACGTTGAGTAAAGATATTGGCCTGTAGTTGGCACATAGCATTGGGTCCTTACTCTGCCTGTAAAGAGTGCATGGGAAGAGGCGAGGCAGCTGATATAAAGTTAAAGGTGTCAAGTAGATGAGGGAGCAATATATCGCGGAACACTCGATAATACTTCACTGTAAATCCATCTGTTTCTGGGCTTTTCCCTGAAGGTAAAGAGCGGATCCCCCCTCCACCTCTTCTAGTGTGAAATCCCCCTCTAGGATTCCAATCTCTTCAGTCAAAAAGTGGTTGGGGAAATGTTGTGTCAAGAAATCCTGAATATGCTGGTGGTGATATGAAGCAGAGACAGCAGTGCCATGGGGATCCTGGTTATACAAGGAAGAGTAAAAAGATTGAAAGGCCACAACTATGAAATCAGACCTATGGGATGTAACCGATGCCTTAATTCCAATACACTGCACTCATGTGGCCCTCTGTTTGTGTCTAATGAAGCCGGACAAGAGTTTTCCTGATTTGCCTTTTAACTGATTTATACTAAATACATGTTCACTTGGATTTGTGGCAGATAGGGACTTGCCTAGGTCTGGGGTGCCTTGATAGAGCACGCAAGCTTATCATGGTTTTGGCCAGAAACCTGTAACTAAAACCAGTTATTTCTTATAAATATAAAGTCACAAGTTATTTTTGTGTATAGGTCAGAATTTGATGTGCAGACTTTCCTTTTCTGTGAATTCCAGTAAAATGTAGGTGCATTCCCATCCTTCACCATCACAACAGACAATGCATTTTATGGGAAAACAAATCAAGTTTTTCTTCTGTTCTTGTTTTCACCTCTTCCCCACATCTCTGACTTCCTTTCTTTCTACTTCTATTACGCCCATATCTAGGGTACCCACAAGCAACAATTAATTTAATTTATTGGCTATTGATTTCTTGTGGGATTTTCAAGTACTTCACTGATAAAAAAGGGGATTATCACCTGTTTCATTTTCTTTCTTATTCTTCCATGTTTTGTTTTCTACCTCCCAATAGGCTTTTCATCCATGTTGTCCTTTTTCATGTAGAACTGTATCTAAGATATTGTCGCTCTGTTGGAACTTAATTTTTTTCATCCTATCCCATCAGGCAATGTGGCTTTGGCCCTCGCCTTGCTATTGGGCTACGGGCTATGAGGGCTCTTATGCCTTGATGACGCAGTTGCTCACTGCTTAGTTATTTGAGCGCTATTGTGAGCCTGCTTCTAGTGTTATTATTTTGCTTACAGTTTACTGAGTAGTTTTCCTGAGTTTGTGAAGTTGTCTTTGCCTTATCTCTTTTGCTCCCATTGCATCAGGTGACACTTGGAGTGTTCTTTACTTTTCTTCCGTTTGCTCCCTTTGACTCTCAGTGCTCCTAGTGACTGACTGACCATGTTTTCCTCTGGTCCTTGTCCAATCCTCCTCCTTTTCCCCATGGACCAATACTACTACTACTAGACAGTGCTTGTTTCTACCCATCTGCCGCACTACTGCTTCCATGCTGGCTAGGCCCATCTCCTTTTACTGTCGGACTCTTACTCTCCATCTTGTGTGGGAGTTCTGTGGTGGAGGGTTGGCAGCCATTATCCTCAGTAGGGAACTCTCTATTCTCTCCCATATTGGTGGTCCTAAAGTCTGCTAGGTCTTGTGGCCTAATCAGGGGTACGGTCTTGTATATGTTTGGTATTGGTGGCTTCCTTGTTGTAGATTTGGTTCAGGTATGATCTCACTCTGTTTTCTTGTGCGAAACCGGGATTATTAGGACTTTATTTGCCTCCTCAGGTTTATAGCCAACTCTATTGTCCTCTGGTCTTAGCCCACTGGTCCACAGGTCTAGTGGTCCTTGGGCTTTGAGGGTTTCCTATTATTAGCATTCGCTAACCCGCTATTTTTACTTTCATAGCCAGTTTCCTTGGGTTACCTTGGCTGGTGGGGTTTCTGAGGTTTACCCTGTCTCCCTGGAGGGTATTTGGGCCCTATTGGGTTTTAGGATCCTGCTATATACATATATCTGTAGTAATTCCAATACTTATCCTGCCTCCTTGGAGGGTTTTGCATTTAGTGGATATTCCATTTATTATGAGTTCATCCTTACTTACCTGTCCACAGCATTAGTTTCTCCTGTTACCTATCTGCACTGGGATTCTCCAGACCATGGGATCTGTGGTTACATGGTTCATCCTTTCTCCCATCCAGGCCAGGATCCTAGCTCAACTGGGATCGAGCATCTGGCTTAGCAGCCAGCAACCTTATCTTGGCTTAGGCCGCAGCAAGGGAAAGGGGTGACTGTCTCCATTCTCAAGTCACACACCCTAGCATCGCTTTCTAGCTACTGCCTCAGAATCCTACAATTCCCGTGACAGAATAATCGGGTCAGGTATTATGGATCCTGCAGATTCAGCTAGACTAATAGCCAGACAGGACCAGCAGGAATAGATCCTTACATCACACGAAAACCATCTTCATAGCCTAGAAAGAAAGATGGACACCATTCTAGAGATGTTACAAGGATCTACTGTGTTCACTGCTTCTGTTCCTGGTACTCCGCCTGCAGGAGCCACCACCACTAGGGCCATTATGGCCAGGGAGGCTATGGCGTCAATGGCTCCCAGGCTTCCACTACCTGAGTGTTATGCTGGCAACCCCACGAAATGTAAGGGTTTCATCAACCAGTGTTTACTAAATTTTTGTACCCTTCATCATTGTTTTAATACTCATGCGGCCAAAGTATAATTGGTAATCTTACTACTAAATAACCAGGCCCTGGCTTGGGCCTCACCTTTAGTTGAATAGGCTTCTCCTCTGTTGCAGAACTCAGCTGAGTTCCTCAAGACCTTTCGACTGATCTTTGACATTCCTGGATATGTCATATGTTGAAGCCTTCTTATTGGATCTTCACCCCAGCCATTGGGTTTCAGACTCTGGCATACGAGACTGACTGGAATCAAGGAGCACTCAAATCTACTTTTTGTAGAGGTCTAGGTGAGAAGATCAAGGACGCTCTGACATGCTGAGAAACACCTGACTATCTAGAAGAATGTATTTCTTTTTGTCTGGAACTCGACAGGTGTCTTACCGAGAGGCAACTTGAATGAGAATCTCGTCGACTCCCCCACCTCTCCTTTCTCCTGAAATCACGTTTCCAGATGAACCTAAGGAGATTGGAGGAGTTTCTAAACTTTCTGAGAAACAATGGTGTTGTATACAGTGGCTATGTTTATACTGTGAAACTAAGGGACATTTCCTTCTCCAGTGTCCCACCTGCCCTGTGCCACCCAGATCGGGAAACTCTGCCACTTAGGAAGTGCGAGAGGTAATTTACTAAGTGCTACCTGTTAACTCCCTTATGATGTTACTCATATTTTAGTGGCAGTACTTCTCCAGTGAAACTCTAGTTCTGTTAATGTGGCAGCATTTATCGACTTCAAAGCTGCTGGAATATTCATCGATCATGGATGGGCTTCTGAACATTTGGTCCCCCACCAACCCATGGGGGTTCCATTTCTGGTATCTACAGTCTATGGTAGACAGTTGGGTGAGGATCTGGCTCTACACGAGACTTTACCTCTTCATCTTACTACGAGGGTTCTCTACTCTGAAACCATTGTTTTCAATATAATTTCTGCTACGGTACACCCATCATTCTTGGACTGCCATGGTTACGGATTCATAATCCAGCCCTATACTGCCATACTGGGCAAATCTTGTATTGGAGTTCTACATGATTTTATTCCTGCATGAGGCAGATACATGCTATAGTGCAGTTAACTTCCAGAATTTCGGAAGTCACCAGCACATCTATTCCTGCTCCGTATACCAAATTTTAGGATGTTTTATCTTCCAGTCAATACTCTTCTCTGCCTCCACACAGACCATCAGACTGCACCACTGACCTTCTACCTGGTGCCACTCCTCCTAAAGGCTGTATGTTTTTTGCTCTCACTCCCTGAAACCTAGGCTCTGTCAACTTACAGTCAGTATAGCCTAGCTAAACATTTTAACTGCCTTCATCCTCCCTGGCTGGGGCTGGATTTTTTTGTGCAGAAAAAAGACTGTAGCCTCCACCCTTGCATTGATTATAGAGGCTTAAACAAAGAGATGATCAAAAATGGCTATCCTCTTCCTTTTATTGCAGAATTGCTGGATCGCCTTCGTGGGCTTCTGTGTTCACTAAGTTGGATTTACGTGAAGCCTATAATCTGACTCATATTAAAAATGGCGACAACTACCAGTACGTCCACTACAAATACTTGGTTATGCAGTTTGGGCTCTGTAACACCCCTGTGATCTTCCAGGGATTCATAAACGTCATTTTTCGGGATATGTTGTTGTCCCATGCAGTAGTACATTTGGACGACATCCTGATTTTCTCTCCCAATTTACAAATTCACAGGGCTCATGCCTGCTCTGTCCTCCAACATCTTTGTGACAATTCTATCTTTGTGAAATTGTCCAAATGCGAATTCAATAAAACTTGACTTCCTTTCCTTGGGTACATCATTTTCAGGGCAGGAATTGAAATGGATCCAACTAAAGTCCAGGCAGTTTCCCAGTTGTCTATTCCCACTGACACCAAAGCGATCCAGCGTTTAATTGAATTCACTAACTGCTACAGGAAATGTATTTGTCATTTTTCCCACATCATCTCTTCTATCACCACCCTCACTAAGATTGGTCACTAATCCTCATTTTTGTACAGAAGTGGTCCATCAAACCTTTGACACTCTTAAGTCAGCTTTCACAACAACCCCGATTTTGAGGTTTCCTGATCCCTCCCAACAATGTATTTTAGAGGTTGATGCCTCCGAACTTGCTGCAGGTGCTGTCCCAACCCATGAACATCCTGTTACCTCTGTACTCCATTCTTGCTTTTTTTTTCCTCAGCACTTTTCTAGCTCTGAATGCAATTATGATTTGGTTAATTGTTAATTTCTAGCTATTAAATTGTCTTTCACAATGCCCCCTTCATCTCCACATTGCCCCTTCCACAATGCCCCACTTCATCTCCACAATGCCCCCCTTCATCTCCATCTCCACAATGCCCCCCCATATCCACAATGCCCCCATCTCCACATTGCCCCTTCCACAATGCCCCCTTCATCTCCACAATGCCTCCCCTTCATCTCCACATTGCCCCTTCATCTCCACAATGCCCCCCTTCATCTCCACATTGCCCCTTCATCTCCACAATGCCCCCTCATTTCCACAATGCACCCATCTCCACATTGCCCCTTCCACAATGCCCCCTTCATCTCCACAATACCCCTTCCACAATGCCCCCATCGCCACTTCATCTCCACATTGCCCCTTCCACAATGCCCACATATCCACATTGCCCCTTCATCTCCACATTTCCCCTTCCACAATACCCCTGGCCCTACCTCCAGTCCCTGGTGGTCTAGCGGCGTGGCTTGACAGATCTGTGCCTCCTTCTGCACAGATCTCTAGAACTGAAGTTCCTGTGTGGTCCTCTAGTAATGCAGAGGCTGGGAGATGATGTCATCTCCCAGCGCTCTGTATTACTAGAGTGGCGCACCGAGTGGGAGATCAGCTAAGCGACTGCTGCGGGCAAGGGGGTCGCAGGGGGCGGCCGGGCCCCTGGAGTGACGGGCCCAGTCGCAGGTGCGACCCCTGTTGTTACGCCACTGAGTATTAGTGTTTACAGATCATACAAACAGTTAGAAGTGGTTGCAGTGGGGGAGGGAAGAGGAAGAGGGCAGCCAGTCCTGAGTTTTTCCATCCAAACAAATTTGCTCATTTAAGTGAAGATGTTGGGGAGGCAAACCCAGAAGTGGAATTGTTGGAGAAGACTGTTCTCCCTAACAGCCAGGAGAACAGCTCCTCTAGCACACAGGGGATCCAGAGGAAAGTGAAGCCTAGGCAGGTTGTGGTGGTAGGGGACTCCATTATTAGGAGAACAGATAGGGTAATCTGTGGGTCTGATCGCAGCAACCGAATGGTTTGCTGTCTCCCGGGTGCCCAGGTTCGGCATGTTGCAGACAGGGTGGACAGATTATTGGGAGGGGCTGGAGAGGATCCAGCTGTCTTGGTGCATATTGGTACCAATGACAAAGTAAGAGGAAGGTGGAGAGTCCTAAAAGGTAATTTTAGGGATTTAGGCAGTAAGATTAGGAACTGGACCTCCAAGGTAGTATTCTCAGAGATACTACCTGTGCCATGCGCTACACCAGAGAGACAGCAGGAGATTAGGGAGCTCAATGCATGACTGAAGTCTTGGTGTAAGAAGGAGGGCTTTGAGTTTTTAGAGCACTGGGCTGATTTTGCTTTGGGGTACAATCTCTATAGTAGGGATAGATTGCACCTGAATGCAAGAGGGTCTCAAGTGCTTGGGGAGAGAATGACTAGACGGCTGGAGGAGATTTTAAACTAGGAAGGGGGGGGAGCAATAAATACTGGGATAGATAGTATAGAAAGGGAAGGCGATGTAGTTAATAACCAGGTGGGAGGAGCTGGGGGCGGGGTTAGTACAGATGATAGGGAGAAGCCTATAAACCACATCAAAATTAAATCACAAATGAAACATAGCAGTGGCATAAATTGTATGCTTGCAAATGCCAGAAGTTTAACTGGTAAAATAGGGGAACTGGAGCTGGTAGCTGAAATTGAAAACTATGACTTGATAGGCATAACAGAAACATGGTGGGATGACAAACATGATTGGTCAATCAATTTGGAGGGCTACATGCGGGAAGATATATGTGATGACAGTAGTGAACATGTGGAATCCCTGTGGGTTGAAATAGTCACTGGGGGTAAAACTGCCCAAAAAATATTAGTGGGTACTTGTTATAAACCACCAAACATTGGTGACCTTGAGTAATCAAAGCTATTAATGCAAATAGAAAAGGCTTCTCAAATAGGGAGAACTTTAATTATGGGGGATTTTAATTATCCAGAAATAGACTGGAAAAATGGAACAGCTAATTCTGCTAAAAGCAGCAAGTTTCTGAACTTGTTGAATGACAATTTTTTGTCTCAACTAGTGCAGACCTCAACCAGAGGGAATGCATGTCTGGATCTGGTAATAACTGACAATGAAGAACTTATCTCTAACATCCAAGTTAGGGAGCACTTGGGGAATAGTGACCATAACATGGTATCATTTGAGATAAATTCAAAAAAGCAATTTAGTATGGGTCCCACCAAAACACTGAATTTTAAAAAGGCCAACTTTAGCAGATTTAATTCATCCCTTGGTCTCGTTGACTGGGATAAAATATTTTCAGGAAAAAACACAGAAGGTAAGTGGAATGCATTCAAAATAACATTGCAAAAATACACACATAAATGTATCCCTGTTGGAAACAAATACAAAAGAAGCAAATTAAAGCCAATGTGGCTAACCAGTAAAGTAATTCATGAAATACATAACAAGAAAACTTCATTTAAACATTACAAAGCTGAGGGATCAGCAGAGGCATTTGCAGTATACAAAAATGTCAACAAAACCTGCAAAAAGGCTATTAAATTAGCTAGAATGGAGAATGAAAAAAATATTGCTAAGAAGAGCAAGAACAACCCAAAGAAATTCTTTAAATACATTAATGGCAAAAAATTAAAGTCTGATAATGTTGGGTCCTTGTTATCTGAAACAGGTGAGATGGTCAAGGGGGACAGAGAGAAGGCAGATATTTTAAATAATTTCTTTTCTTCTGTTTTTACCAAGGAAGACCCAATGGACAATTTTTACAGAACAGTCACAGCAAGCATGGGACTGGCTAACACAAGAAAAAGTGTTAAAACATTTGAATGGTGTTAAGGTAGACAAAGCTCCGGGGCCAGATGGTATACACCCACGGGTACTTAAAGAGCTAAGTCAGACCCTGGCCAGGGATTCTTTTATTTCAGGTATGGTGCCCATGGATTGGCGTAAAGCAGATGTGGTGCCCATATTTAAAAAGGGATCAAAGTCACAGCCAGGAAATTACAGACCTGTAAGCTTGACATCTGTGGTAGGGAAGCTGTTTGAAAGGTTGCTAAGGGATTATATTCAAGAAGTCTGCTGGAACAGGAATATCATTAGCAATAGCCAACATGGCTTTGTGAAAGACAGGTCTTGTCAAACTAACTTGATCGCATTTTATGAAAAAGTGAGTAATAATATAGATGCGGGAACAGCGATTGATGTGATCTATTTAGACTTTGCCTAGGCATTTGATACAGTTCCACACAAGAGGTTACTGTACAAATTGAATGAAATAGGCCTAGTGGAAAATGTTTGTGTGTGGATTGGAAATTGGCTGAAAGATAGAATGCAACGAGTGGTAGTAAATGGCAAGTTCTCCAGTTGGATAAATGTGATAAGTGGAGTACCTCAGGGATCTGTCCTGGGTCCTCTTCTTTTTAATTTGTTTATTAATGACCTCCCAGAGGGCATAGGGAGCCATGTATCAGTGTTTGCCGATGACACAAAATTAAGTAAGGTAATAAAGTCTGAACTGGATGTGTCTTCATTACAAGAGGATTTGGACAAATTGAGTAACTGGGCAGGCAAGTGGCAAATGAGATTCAATATAGACAAGTGTAAAGTTATGCATTTTGGGTATAATAATAAAAATGCAACATATAGTTTAAATGGTGTTTCTCTGGGGAAATCTACAAATGAAAAGGATTTGGGAGTAATGGTAGACAATAGACTTAGCAGTAGCATGCAGTGCCAACTGGCAGCTGCAAAGGCCAATAAGATATTGGCATGTATTAAAAGGGGTATTGGCTCAAGGGAGGAAGATATAATTATGCCTCTTTACAGGTCCATGGTAAGACCCCACTTAGAATATGCTGTTCAATTCTGGACGCCCTTTCTGAAAAAGGACATTATGGAACTAGAGAAAGTGCAGAGGAGGGCTACAAAACTAGTAAGGGGAATGGAAAGTTTTAGTTATGAAGAAAGGCTAGAAAAGTTAAACTTGTACACACTAGAGAAACAGCGTCTTAGAGGGGATATGATAACACTATATAAATATGTTCAGGGCCCATACAAAGGGCTCTCCAAAGACCTGTTCATTAACAGAACAGTACACAGGACAAGAGGCCACCCACTTAGACTTGAGGAAAGGAGATTTAATCTACAACAGCGGAAGGGTTTCTTTACAGTAAGGACAATAAAGGTATGGAATTCACTGCCTGAGGAGGTGGTGCTATCGAAAACATTAGATGCCTTTAAAAGGGGCCTGGATACTTATTTAAAAGAGCATAACATAGAGGGCTATGTACGTTAGTATTGGGATGCATATTTAGTTGGAGCTTGTTGATCCAGGGAGGAATCTGATTGCTATTTGGAATCAAGAAGGAATTCCCCCACCCCCCATTCAAGGCAGAATTTTAAATTGCTAATTGAGGGGGGGTTTTTTGCCTTCTTTTGGATCAACGATGGTAAACAGGAATAGGAAAAGGTTGAACTAGATGGACGCAAGTCTTTTTTCAACCTAAATTACTATGTTACTATGTAAAACGGTTAAGCATCTTAACCCCAGGCAACCGTGCTTTACACACTTTAATTTTATCATCTCTTATCAACTGGGGTATAAGAAAGTCAAAGCGATGCCCTGTCTGTTCAGTCTGAAGCTAGTTCTCCTTCCCTTCCTGAGCCTATTCTTCCCTCTGCTCGTTTTTTGTCTGCTTTGTCCTCTTCTACTCTGGAGAAAATCCAGAGCCTGCAAGGTCCCCAGGCTTCTTCACAACCTAGTCGCACATCGTTCCTGCCACCACGATTACGGGTGGAGCTCCTTGGTTGGTGTCATAGTTCAACAGATTCTGGCCATCCAGGGGTAAAAACGTCTACATAACTACTCCTTCAACAGTTTTGGTGTCCTTCAGTTCAGCAGGTTGTTAAATACTTAACTGCTGCCTTTCCAACTGTGCTCACCACATCATCACACATCATCGTCATTCAGGGCTTCTTTGCCTGGACACATGTAGCAATGGATTTACATGAACCATCTCCAGCTTCGGGGTGCTTTCATTGAAGTTTGGTCCTCGCTTTGGCCCTTATAGCTGGTTGGTAAGTTCCTAACACCTTCCACATCTTTTTGTTAAACCTTTCACCCATACTCATTACTCTCAAATTTCCCTGCCTCCCTCCCCAGTAATGATTGATGGGGAACCTGAATTTGAAGTTCACCTTATTTGGACTCTCAAAGGGTCCACCGGTCACTGCAATCCCTGGTGGACTGGAAGGGCTACAGTCCTGAGGACTGCTTTTGTCTCTTGCTCAGGATGTCCATGCCCCTGCCTTGACTGCTGCCTTTTATCGTACCTTTCCTTCCAAACCAGGTTGCCTGGAGGGCTCCACTTTGGGTGAGGGCTAGTGTCACTCTGTTGGATCTTTATTTTTCATCCTATCCCATCAGGCACTGTGACATTGGCCATCACCTTGCTGTTCTGCAGTGAGGGTTCTTAATCCTTGATGATGTAGTCTCTCGCCATCTGATTATTCGAGCGTTAATGTGAGCTTGCTTCTAACGATATTATTTTGCTTCCAGTGTACCGACTAGTTGATCTGAGTTTGCTCCTGTAACTCCTGGTGACCCTCTGCATGTTCTTGACTATTCTTCCATTTGCTCCCTATGATTCTTGATGCTCCCAATGACTTTTGGCTAGACTGACTATATTTTCCTCTTGTTTTGAGTTCATACCCTCCTGTTACCTGTCTGTGGGGGATTCTCCAGAATGTGAGTTGTGTAGTTACAAAGTTCACCCTTTCTCCCATCCAGGGGAGGGTCCTGGCTCAACTGGGATTAGGCATCTGGCTTTTCAGCCTGCAACTTTATCTTGGCTTAGACCGCAGCAAGGGAAAGGGGTGACCATCTACATTACCATGCCACGCACCCTAGTGTCGCTACTGCCTCAGAATCCTACGAATTCCATGAAAGATATACTCATGTAAGTTTTAACATTATATTGCTGGTGTCAATTGTTCAGGATGTACCATAAGTACTGCACTCCTCTGTTTAAACATTTTCTTGAACTTCTGGGGTCTACCAGGGCAAAGCAGCATTTAATGATATATGCTGTTGTTAATTCTCTTGGTCTTTTAATAGATTATTTGAAAAACAGAGACTCACAAATGGCTTTCACTTCAGAGGCATTTCTTATTGTTGTTGTTCAACCCTCATTGGTGACAGAGAGTGAGAAAAGGAAACCCTATTTGTACATTCTATGGCAGAGCTGTACAATTCTCAAGAGCCATCAACAGGCCAGGATTTAAGTATTTCCCTGATTAAGCACAGGTGAGTTAATCAGTGGCTAGTTAATTTTGACTGACTTACCTGTGCTTAATCAGGGAAATCCTTAAATCCTGGCCTATTGATGGCCCTTGAGGACTGAGCTTGGACAGTCCTGTTCTATGGTGTTCCCTCAAGTAGTCTATCAGAGTTTTAAACTACCTTCTTATTAGAAGTGTACATGCTGGTAAATCATTGAACAGTTTAAACTCATGACCCTCAAACACCAGATTAGTAAATTGTCTTGCTTTCTTCATTATCTCTTATTTAACATAGAAGGAGTGTAGGCAACAAATTATATCTCATGCTTTTTCTCTTTGTAAAATTCTTGGTCTCAAAGCCCTGCAAGCTCTTTCTATTTTAACAGATTTCCCTTGAGGTATGTGTAGAATATTTGTTTTGCAACATTGTGATTTCTTTAGGTTGTATGGTTACAGGTAAACCTCTTACTCTTACTCAGATGTGGAATCTGGTCTCTTAACCGTACAGGTCGCAGCAAAGGACAATCTTCTTATTGTGAGCATAAAGAAAACTCTGCCCCTCTTGACAGATTTTTCAGGTTTTTCCTTATGTTCACTGAAGATTGTCCCTTTCGTGATCCATCTGGACAGTCTTGCTGCCCTGAGGTGAGCAGTGTTACATCAGTAATAGGGGAGGGAGGGGGATACTTTATCATTTAATTACTCTTGAACTACAAATCGGACAGTATTGAAATAACACTCTCCACGGGCCAAATACTATGAAGATTAATCAGTGCTGCTTTTTTGTGAAACATTACTATCTCTTTACGAGAGACCTATAATCTTGTGAGGATACTCAGAGGGGCTGAATGGACAACTGCCTTCAGGACCAGATGTGGGCATTGAAGTATTGGGACATGCCGTTCTGGCTTTGTATTGCCCTGACTGTTTCATTTTTTTCTTAAAGGGATAGTAATTCTTAAGTATTACTAATCCCTATAGCAAAGTACTACTAAAAAAAAACGTATTGCCCCCAGTGTCATCTCTCAAACCTTTATGGTTTGAGAGATGATCGCTTCTAAAGTTGCCCTCTCCCTCCCCCTTCCCTGTAGTCAGCGTTGTAGCCGACTGCAGGGAAGGAAGTCGTACGACTTTCAGGCGGCTCTCCAGCACAGCCGGATCACGTTCCTAAAAAAGAAAACTTTCACTGAAATGGTCTTCTATGTGTGCTTGTTTTGCAAGCACACGTAGAAGATTGTTTTAGTGAATTTTTTTTTTTTAATTAACGCAATCGCGGCTCTGCTGCAGAGCCACCTGATGATCTATGACCAGATTTCTCTTCAGTCAGCTAGAATGCTGACTACGGGAAGGGAGAGGGAGAGGGCAACTTTAGGAGTGATCATCTCTCAAACCATAAAATTTTGAGAAATGACACTGGGGGCAATACTTTTTTTTTAGTAGTACTTTACTATAGGGATTAGTAATACTTAAGTATTACTATCCCTTTAAATATATCTTTCAGGATATTGTAAACCACTTTCTTCTTATTTATCTGGATTATTCTTCTTTCTCCAGCACTTTGGAACTAAACAGGCAATTTGGCAAAACAGTTCTTCAGCAGCTTCAAGAGCATCAATTGTATGAAAAATAGGAAAAATGTGACTGAGTGCTCCAACATCCAGTTTCTAGGATACAAAATTTCTTCTCTAGGACCTATAATAGATTCTGCTTATCACTGGTGCCCAACGGGCAGATGAATGGATGAATAAGTCTATAGAACAATATCCCCTCTGCTTTACCTTTTGTCTTCAGGACCATTGGGTGGCCCATCCTTTCTTAGCAGAGTTCTCCTATAATAATTCGGTTCTCAGTGCTACTTTCTGCATTGTTCCAAAGAACCAGTGTTTCAGGTTACCCAGAAGGTTTGACACCATTAGACATTTTCATCTCCAGATTCCTTCTCTCAGGCTTGGTCAGATATTGATGGGCCTTTTTCAGTTCTTGAGCAAGTTATGGATTTGGCATGCATGTGAAGATCTGAGATTCCCTGAAAATCCATCTTGTCTTCTTAAACATTGGGGTTCCTCCAGTTATTGCATTTTTCTTCTTCGTTTTAGATGCTGGTTTCTTTGGCAAACCCCTGAAGGCATCAGCCCAGTCCTGTGTCTCTCCAGCCTTTTATTTTGCTTGTGGATACAATTGCTGAGTGGATCAGCTTCTACCTGTTTCCACTGCATCCCCCCAGGCTTGGGAGACACGGAGTCCCCTTGTCCTCCCATCACCCAGATTGTGATGTCACTGCCAGGCTTCCAAGAGGAGATTCCTGCAATTCTGATTTTCACCACTTGAGGGAGCCCAGTCTTCAGTTCTACAGTTTGCAAAAAGAAAGTAAGTTACTTCTGGTCTTCTAAGGATTCTCAAATTAAGCTCTAGGGAATTGGGTGCTCACTGGCCTGTAAATCATGACCTTTGAGAAAAACAAGAGTATAATCTTCTGGTGGAGCTTATGGGTTATACACAGAGGAGCTGGCATTCTGAAGACAACATTTTCTTTCATTGCCTAGCTGTTCTTAGACATCTTCTGAAGCAGTCTTTAACCATGGACTCCCTCTTTAAGCCTGTTTAAGCATTATAATTCATCTCTTTCCTTCTGTATTTTGTTTTTTAGTCCATGAACCATTTTAGTGGCCCTTCTTTAAATAGTCACTAATTTATTCATATGCTTCTGCAAATAAAACATCCAGAACTGTACCCCATTCTGTGGGTGAGGTTGGACTCGTGATCAGAGTGGCATAAGGACCTTTCTTTTCCTGCTGCTAATATCTCTTCTTATGCAACATAGTGACCTGCTGGCTTTTCTCATGGCTTTGATGTTTTGTTAACCTACCTTTAAATGATCAGCTATAGGTACTCCTAAGTCTCTTTGTTCTGCTGTTGTTATCAGTAGAGTATCGTTAAGTCTATACTCTTCCATTTTTTTTGTATCCTATATATTATTCTTTGTTTTATGGCATTAAATCTTAAATTCCATAATTCTGTCCATTGCTCTACTTTTGTTTAGGTCACTTATCATTTGATTTATCCCTTCAGGAATGTCAACCCTTTTACAGATCTTAGTTTCATTTGCAAAAAGAAACAGATTCCTTTGAAGCCCACCAGAAATATAGCAGATATTGTAATGAAAAGATAACCCAGAGCCAGAACACATACATATCACACAATTATAGATGGAAAATGTTGGTAAATCATCCTTGATATATCAAAAGTGAAAAGATACAAGAGTTATCGGCGTGTGCTACCAAGGCAAAAAATAATGTGGTCTACCAAATATTGACACACACAGTTATTATTAATGATAGTTTCTATGTGATCACAGAATTACCACAAAGTGAGAGAGAAATAAAGTTGTGAAATAAGCCACTAGCTACAGAAAAATAATATGCAGCTATAGGTGCCCAGTACCCAGTACTTAATACCACTAATAAGGGCCAAGCCAGAACTTATTAATGTAGCAGAATGTTACAGCAGATGGAGTAACAGGCAAAAATTCTTATTAGCAACCCTTGCAAGGGCTGTTTGGGGCTGTGAATAAGGATTGATGGTGATTGTCAAAAAATCACCTAGAGAGACTACATATGTGCAAAAACCAATAGCACTGAATAAATATCAACTATTTGCTCTAAAACTTGACCTGCCAATCCAAAACTGAACTGATATTACTGCATATTAATGGAGCAGTAACCTTTTTATTATAAGCTTTTCGACTGGCAAGAGACATCTTTCTAGAGTTATTATAGTTTGAACTGCTGTTTTTTTACATTAGATTTTATCCTCTAGTGGCCACAGAATTTACCAGTAGTTCATCTGTTGTTTAAGTTTTAATTTCCCACTTTTTCCAAGTTTTCCAAATACTGTAGAGGCAATATAACATTCTACCTCTTTGTGAGCGCTAACTGTGCAGTGCTATCTTTTAATTTATATTTCAGTAATTCATCTGTAATTTCGATACTTTCAATAAACACTTCCCACACCCATAGTTCAGATTAACATTCCCAAATCCCACATTAAGGGATCCAATTTTCCTAGAAGTAGTCTGATAACTCTCTCACAGCATATAATTCCCTTTTGGGTGTTCTTGGGGTATTTTCTATAGCTACAACAAATTTGCTGCTTTAGTCTTTCTTTTTTGCAGCTTTCCATCTGGTTTGTTATCTCTATGAATCCTCTACAGAGTCCACCTGGGCACCAAGCAACTGACGTAGTTCGTTCCATCAGGCACTCTGGAACAGCCTTTGGGACTTTGGAACAGGAACAAGTGGTAAGGAGTCACCCTCCTACTGAAGCTCACACCACTACCAACCAGTTACCAACTCCTTAGTGCCTTCCTCTAACATTCTTACAGCTTCTGAAAATCTTATGTCTTTCTAGCCACCAGCCTCTAAATCACTACAACACTTCCTCCGCATTTCGCTCAGTTCCAAAACACCTCTAGCTTCTCTCTGAGTTACCCTATAATCTTTCCTATACAACAACAGCATCACAAATCATGCAGTGCCAAAGCCATATGCATCAGGGCTGGATTTCCCTAGGCAAGGCAATCTGGGTGCCCTTAACTCTGCCCATGACCACACCACTATTCACCACGTGACGTTGAAAGTTTTTAGGATCTTTAAAGTGATTGAACTGTAAAAGGCACCATTTCTGGAAATAGTTGTGCACACTATCCTACCTGTAAAAAAGGTAAGTATCCCCTCATTTGATGCAAATTAATGTCTACTTTCCAACGTGGTATGCCCTACTGACCTTCATACTTGTAATGGCCATGAACATTTTAGCCCAGATAGCTTTTAAAAAAAAAAAAAAAAGGTGAATTTTGTGCGTCTGGCACTGATATGGTATGTCAACCTATATGAACAGGATACCATTTTTCTTGGGCTGGTAGAATGTACTGAATATAGAAGAACATTCTATAGTTTTCACAGATTTTATTATCGTAGAAGTGTTCAAAATATTAAAAAAAATCCCTATAGATCTACTTTATGAAAATAATTGTGCACACCAGCTTAGTGGTAGAAAGACAAACCACCCCTCATTTGATGTGAGTAAATGTCTACTTTCCAAAATGGTATGATTTGCATGCTTTTCCTTCAATTTATGCAAAAAAATAAATAAATCCCACTCAGATTCCACAGGATTCAAAGTAGTATAGTATACATGCTTCCCTCATTTTAGAGCAGGAAGTCTATTTAAAAAGGAAAACAGGTAGGTGAAATTTTGTGCTTCTGACACCCCGATATGTCAAGCCATACCATTGTGGAAGAGTAGTATCTAAGAAAAAAATTACATTGTTTTTAAAGATTTTTTTTTAAGATAAATGCCTGTTTTTTTCCTAGGTTAGGGGTAGAAAGACAAGTGACCCCTCATTTAATGCGGCAGGTTGTCTTCTTACCAAAATGGTGTGCTTTGTTTACCTTTTCTACATTTCTGTAGTTGGAACAACCATTTTAGTACAGGTAAGTCATATCTGAAAAATCTAAGAAAAATGAGAGCTTGTAGTTGGTGTAGTTTTGTGCATCTCTTTCTCCCTACAGTAATTCAACTCATATCAGATGGATGCCATGTTTCTCATAACAGCAGGAGGTAATGATTATATTTGGAAACTCCATAGTTTTCAAAGATTTGAGTACATATGAAGTGATAAAAAGCCATTTTTTTTCTTTTAGCGCCACATTCTGGAAACATTGGTGCACACCAGACTAGGGGAAGAAAGGCAAGTGACCCCTCATCTGATGCAGTGGGATATCTACTTTCAGGAAATATATTCATTTATATAGTTATTGAGGTGTTTTATGGGGATCTTATCATCTCACCAATGGAAAGAAGTCCCTGAAATTAAGTGCAAGGGGCAATGACGTGGGCCTGAGTAGCCCATGCCTATCTCAAGGGTTCTCCTGCCCACCGTTGGGAAAAATAAAGTAACATTTTAAGGTGGTGAGCCTCAGCTATGGCTATGAGGAACAGAAACTTGTAGCCCATTTCTTTTTGCCTCCTGACTGGCCTCATGAGCAGTTGGTTCCCCTTCCACCTTCCCTTGTTGTTACTTTGTTCTTGGTAAAAAAAAAACACAGTAAAATGACTCAGTACGCAGATCAAGACAGCACTTTATTTGTAAATTGTATTCGATGTTGTGGCAATGTTGATCATGTTGGGGTCTTGGGTTGTTTGTTTTTCCACCAGGTGAGAAGTGCAATTAGGGTGGAATAGTCTGCGGGTTGGCATTTCAGCAGTCCAAAGGTGCTCCTAAATGGTTATTTTTGAAGGATCTCCTGGTCTAGCTCAGTTCGGCGGGCCTGAAGGGATCTCTCCTGGTTGGTCCTTGGACCTGGGGGCTATTTGTCTGTCATGACATCAGACAATGGTATGATTGGACATTACATCCATATCTTGATACCTCCCAGGTTATGATCTAATCCACTTACCATGCTGAAATAATGTTTGCCATGTACTATAGTTTTGCAAAGTCAATAAACAGCTGTGGCCACATTTTCAACGTCAATTGTTTGTGTGTTTCTTTGGCTGAGGCGTGGGATTCTCCAGAGTCCCAAGTCATGTGCATTTTAGTTTATAAAGCTGAAAATATAATGTTGTGCTCCTGTAAATTAGGGGGTTGTGCAGGCCATGCATTAAGGTAAAATTAAAACTATGCATATTTGGCATTTCTGCACTGGCATTTCTGGATGTTCAGGGATTTTAAAAACAATTGAAGTTTTCACTACCAACATAAATGTTTTTGATATAGCATTTCTGATAATGGCAAAATACATTGTTTTGTACATGTTTGCATTTATGACATCATAGCTTGTCACACTATGCAAAATTTAGTTTTTGTAAGGTGCCATAAAAAAAATTGAATTCATCTGAAACAAAAAAAATAGTTTTCCATATATAACCAGAAAGTTACCAGGAAAAATCATGCCTAAACAGATGGATGGCAAACATGCTGAAAATGTGTGTGGCTAGCAGGGCACAAAAAATTCCCGAAGCCTCTGGCACTGAAGGAGTTAACTACAGATGCCTTCCTATGTTTTCCTATCATCCTTTCCCCACCAGAGACCAGAAGGGGTCCCAGGCAAGTAAATGGATGCCCAGAGAGTCAATCTACTCCAAATGAAAGAAATCTACAGTATGAGGGCAGAAAATAAAATATAGACATTATATAGTACAGACATAGGGGGAGATTCACTAAGCAGTGATAAAGAGGTGATAAAGTGGAGATGGCTTCTCCAGATTATCATTCTCCAGTTCCTATGTTATTCTATGGAGCCTATTCACTAAGATCTCCAAAGATTAAGAAATCTTAGGCTCCGTAGATTAACACAGGAATTGGAGAAGTGATAAACTGAAGAAGTCTTCTCCACCGTATCACCTCTTTATCACCTCTTTATCATCATTTTTGTTCAAGTTGATCAAACATATAGCTATAGCACAGCACACAGCTGATTGTGTGCTTAGTAAATACAGCCTAGAGTGGTGGGATTGTAGGCTATATATGGCATATCTCTAAGCTTTCTAAACTGTAGAGCTGGCACTTCTGTAAGGGAAATTCAAGATGTCAACTTCAAGTGTTAGTAATGTCCCCAAAAAATTATTTATCGTTTTGTAGTGCTTAAACAGTTCAACTATATGCAACAAATCCTATCTCTCAAACCACTATGGTTTGAGAGATGTTCAAATTTAAAGTTTGCCGTTTCCTGCTGTCAGCTGTAAAGCTGACAGCAGGAGATCCGCATCAGCCAACACAATGAGGCTCTTCAACAGAGCCACAATCGCGTTATTTAAAATGAATTACTTAATTGAAATGGTCTACAAAGTGTGCCTGCAAACCAGGCACGCTTTGTAGACCTTTCCAATGAAGTCATTCTTTTTAAATAACGCGATTGCGGCTCTGCTGCAGAGCATCCAGTTGGTTCCCGGACAGGATTCCCCTGCAGTCAGCACAGCTTTGATGTCAGGGAAAGGGGAACTTTGAATAGGAATATCCCTCAAACCATAGCGGTTTGAGAGATAGGATTTGTTGCATTATAGTTGAACTTTTTAAGCACTACAAAACAATAAAGATTTTTTCTTGGACATTACTGCCCTTTCATCTTATTTTTAAATTGATGTTTAATGGAAAACTTTAAGAACCAGAGTTTGCAATACATTACTTTCACAATGCTTTATACAACCTTCTGGTCTTTAAAATAATACATTTAAAGAGCAAGTTGTAATTTTCTATTTCCTTTATAAAATAAGATTAGCTTAGGTACCTAACATAAAATGCTTAACATCGTGTTGATATTGCTTCTCCCTATACACTCTCTTGCACACTGTCACCACACAAACTATGCTGTGCAGGGTTGTGCTGAACTAAAATTCTTAACTGCTCCAGTGGAAATTGAATCCTGGTTACACGCCTGCGTTTGCTTCACGTCCATCATCACAGCTAAGAATAATATTGCAGGACAGTTCTTCTTTTTTGACATTAATTTGTACATTTTAGACATACTGCTAACACAGAATAACTATGTGTTATTTCACATGTAACTCTCTGAATTCCAGTGAGGGTGGCCAATGCAATTCTCTGCAATGCACTGCAGCCCCTATGGCACTGTTACTTATAAATCTGTACAATAGCCATACACAATTTTAGAAATTGATTTACTGAGAAAAATGAATCGAACAGAGAAACACAGAATGTGATACAGTTTGGTACTTTGTCTTGAAATAAAAATACCATTAATGGCATATCTCTCATTTTGACTCTCACTGGCGCATGGCTACCATTTGGCACAGACTACGAATCGTAAGGATTTTCAGCAATTTGCAGTGAAATGAGGGGCCAACAATATCTTCACAAGTGTCCACATTAACCAGATCTGTATACTGCAAATTAGTTGTTACTGGCCTCCCTGTGAAATTCCAGCAAATTATGTTGTATAAATGTGATACATATTTTTTATAGTCAGTACATCCTTTATGTTCTGTGCAAATCCTCTTACCAACATTCACTGACTTCTAAGCAAAATGGTGCTTCATGCCTAGTTTCAAATTGAAAATATCTCAGATTTGCTCTAAATATTATTTGCTATGATAACCTTTTTCTTGTGAAAAAATAGCTTAACTGATGAAATGTATATTTGTATATCTGACACTCGAATGCACATAATTAAGAGAAAACCTACAATCTACTTAACTTCCAGTTGACTGTTCCAATGAAATGATCCTGCATTTGGAAAGTTGAATTAACATTTGGCCTCCTATCGACAGCAAGTATCTGCCAGCTAAATTCATTGTCCATGTCCTAGCCAATCAGTGGTTCTGATGACACAAGCGTAACTCAAGTTGCAGTATAAAAGTACACATGGACTACACATGATTTATTAGGTTGACAGGTCCCTCTTCTCCCCTTGACTTAAAACTTTCATTACGAGTCAGTTTGACTCTACAATAACACAACTGAAAAATAAGCAAAGAAAAGAGAACAAAACAAAACCAAAGAAGTTTGACTTGATGAGAACATGATAAAGTTAAGTGTGTGTAGTTATATTTACCTGTGTTTGCTGGTAATATTTAGCCCAGTGGATCTGACAGACAGCAATCAAGCAACAGATAAAGACACATTGTGCAGTGCCTGTACCTGGAGACAGAACAGCAAATCTTCAAGACTAGAAGCTATAAAAATCCAGATCCTTAGCAAACTTCGACTGGAACAAGCTCCTAATATTAGCAAGGATTCTATAAAACATATTTTGCCAAAAGCACCACCATTACAAGATATAATAGATCGGTATGATGTCCAAAAAGATGAAAGCAGTGTGGGGTCTTTGGAGGAGGATGATTATCATGTCACCACGGAAACCATAATTATAATGCCTACAGAACGTAAGTTGACTTGTTTTATTTTCTATGAAACATATTTCTTTTCAATAGCAAACTTATAACTGCGCTGTGTATAGTGTGCTCAAATAACAGGAAGGGTTGTTTTATATTATTACATCAATTTAAATAATAGCAAAGCATGTGTTTTCAACTCTGTTTCATTCATATGATTGTAGACAAAATGCATTTTTATGAATAGTTTCAAACAACAATATTCATTTTCGGGCATGATAGCCTTATGGCTTTGTGGTTGAAATCCTGTGTTAACACCCCGTAAAGGTAACTAAGGGCCTTATTTTAAAAAGAAAATTGGATGGATTGTGCGGCAAACCAATTGCGCCACTGGGGAGAAATAAACATGTTAATATAAATAAAGCTTTTTACCACTTGAATGCTACAGAGGTCTCCAACGTATTGCGGAGCAATGCATTGGAGACCTTGCTAGCATCAAAGGATTAAAAAAGCCCCAATAATTAATTAATTATTGAATTAATAATTTGAGGAATTATTATTTCCATCTATGGTACAGCTGGTTTGCCCCAGAATTACTCTAATTTTCTTTTGAACATAAAGCTCCAAGTCAATTGCTTATTTTTAAATTTCCCTCATTGTAAAAACCCTTTCATTGACAGCAAGCAAAAACAAAGATATTAAATGTGCATCTGTTTAACCCTTGAGGACTAGAGGGGCGCACAATGGATTGCAAAGCAAAGAGTAACTTCTTAAAAAGAATGTTTCTAAGGTTTCCAACCTTGAAACCAATAAAAGATACTCATAACAAACATTACTATATAATAGTGTTTTTGTTCATGTTATTATGTCCTGGATATACTAGGCAAATAGTTTTATACAAGCTTCTCCCCTTAACATCTGGTTTACCAGGCAAGTAAATAAAGGCTTGTATTCAAAGCACAGAAGAATGATACTGCTGTGCATGCATTTTGCAGATGTGGCTGTTTTTCCACTTATGGTAAATGATTCATTAAATATAGAGATAAAACATTTTATTTCAAGAAATGCTTGCCTATAATTTGTGAGATGAATGTTATGTATATTTGCTTCTGAATGCATTGAATTCTTGGATTTACATGCTGCACTTCCATAATTGTTTTTCTATATTTATCTATATAACCCCTAAAGGACCCATGACATGCCACGACTATCATGGGTGAACTTCCCTTAAAGCGTAACTACCACCATAGTTAAAGTCACCCTGCAATAATTAGGCAGGTGGCAACTAGCATAATAATAGTTAGCTTACCTCTTAGAACGACACGGTTCTACAGAAATCCTTAATCTTCCGAGACTGACGTCCAGGTTAGTGCATTCTGCACCGTCAGTCCCTTCCGGTGCCTTTCGGCACAGTGCAATGCTTTTTAATGGAGACCGGGACTGACAGCGCAGGCGCACAGGCAAGATGTCTGCGTTGATGTCTGGCTTCTGGATTTCTTTAGAATCGTGTCGTTCTAAGATAACTATTATTAAGCTAGTCGCCACCTGCCTAATTATTGCAGGGCGACTTTAACTATGGTGGTAGTTCCACTTTAAGGGCCAGAGACAGCCCTGGCATGTCATAGAATTCAGGGGTCCTCCTGAATCTAAATCGCCAAAAAAAATGCTCCGTGGTCCTTAACTGTCGGGTTAAAAATGATTTCATTCCTAATAAGAGGTAAATTAACCCTTTGATTGTCAGACAGGTGTCTGACACATTTCAAAGCAATGTGTTGGACACCGCTAGCATTCAAAGGAATAAAAGTTTATTAAATAACTGTATTATGGTGACCTATTGTGCTCTATTGCCAGTTTTATCTATTTTCATAGTTTTTCATGTTTACAGATTCTTTGTTGTTTTATTTCTGTTTTTTGGTGGTGGAGGAGAGGATGTTAAGAACGCCTTCACAAACACGACATTACTATTTGCTACTGAAAATAATGTCCTATTTCTACTACGTTTGAGCATTAGGTTCTGATAGCAGTAGTTATCCATTTTAAAGGCACACTAAAAATTGAACTTGGGTAATATACATGTAGATGTCCTGTACTTCATGCTAGCATCTGTAGGAAAAATTCTAATTGATTTCTGAGGCCTGATATCTAGTCTTACATATGCTCAGACATTAGACTATTCCAGGCCTCCCTGGCTCACAATGATTTTCCAGGGTTATCTATTAATGAGCTGCAATAAGATAACAGCCTTTCTGGATACAAGGCTGTTAATCACAATCAATTAATTGTCATTAACTCCTATCTCAATACAAACAGCACAAGCAGCATTACAGTGATAGTAATGTCCCAAAATTATTTTATTTTGTATTGTAGATTAAATAAAAATAAATTATTAGCAGCAAACCCCATCTCTCAAACCTCTATGGTTTGAGAGATATTTGCATTGAAAGTTCTCAGCTCTCTCCCTTTCTCCAGAAGTCCGCATCTAGCTGACAGCAGGAGATCCTGGTCTGGGGACCAGCCGTCGGCCCTTCATCACAGCCAAAATCGTGTTATTTAAAGAGAACTTCTTTAATTGAAAGGTCTACAAAGTGTGTCTGGTTTGCAAGCATATTTTGTGGACCGTTCCACTGAAGAAGTTCTTTTTTAAATAACGCAATTTCGGCTTTGCTGAAGAGCCTCCTCGCATCGTACAACTCGAATCTCCTGCTGTCAGCTTTACAGCTGACATCGGGAGAATGGGAGAGAGGTGTGAACTTTCAATGCAAATATCTCTCAAACCATAGAGGTTTGAGAGATGGGGTTTGCTGCAAATAATTTATTTTTATTTAAGCTACATTACAAAATAAAATAATTTTGGGACATTACTATCAATTTAATAGGCAATTCACCCATAATTTAAAAAAGAAATAGATTTTTACTCATACTAGCTATAAGTACGTGTTATTTTGAAGTTACAGCAACCTCTTTCATTGTAAGTGACTGACAAGTAATTGATATTCATCTCAAGCAAAGATAATCCATGGCTCTTTCCTACCTCCCTTCTGATTGCAACACACATTCACTGGTCATATCAACTATCTTGATCTACTTATTTGAGTCCTATTTCAAAAGTTCAAGTTTCAGTGCATTTCCTTGCTATTTTTGTAGTATCAACTTATTCTGTTAAAGGCTTTTTGGGGTCCCTTTATGTACATCAGTCTTTCAAATAATCCAATAACAAGTAATACAATAAAATCACCTGTTATTTAAAAAAAAAAACATTTAAATCATATTATTATTTCTCTATCAACTTTATTTCCACATCAAAAAAGTTCAGACGTGAAAAAGATGTCAGTGTTATGTTGTAACAGTAAGAAAATGTGTTTGCAATATATCTCAAAGGTGTACTTTTGCTTTTCCTTTTCTTTCTTTTTCACAAATAATTTTCATTGTTTTTAACATGACTTATATTTTAGTTGTCATTCTTTCCTCACTCTGCATTAGGGATGGGTAACACGAGGACCCCATCTGTTGCCAGACTATAGCTCCCATCATTCCCCAGCAGTCAATGGCTGGAGGGTCTCAGTTTGCCCACCACTGCTCTGTATCATACTATGCCATGCTAGGCTATACGATATACTGAAACTCTAGTCTGAGCTTGTATGTTTAAGAATGTTTGGAATGCAATGAACTTATGATATAAAATAATCATAAAATGCATAAATGGAATGTTGGTGCAGGGGTATTGTTTTATTTAGGTCAATTTGTAAAAAATAATAGTGCACTGTTCCTACTCATGGCGCAAAGCTCTGCAGGCTGATCCTGTCACAGTGTAGTTATTAGTGGGGTTGTCTGATCATTCCTTTAAAAGGGTCACTTTTTTCTTCCCATTGTTTCTTCCTGGGATGCAGTGGTTCCCAGGAACCCATGAAGCATACATATTTCATAATCATATGTTTTTAAAACCATGTAGGGATATAAACCCTTAGGGCATTTTCTCTTTCAACACCTCTCATAAGTGGCCTCCTGTGCATGCTAACCCTGTCCATTACCAATTGCATACCCACAAAGTGGGAGTTTTGGAACAAACCCACTGCACCAAATGGGTCAAATAGAAAAAAAAACTGCAGTTGATTTAAATAGTGATTTTTATCTCCTTGCAAGCAAGAGGTACCCAGCTCATTGCTCTACAGAAACTGTGTTTAAATAAATGGATAATGTTATTTCTCTCAAATGGTGAAGTTAGTTTGCTTTAGAAGTTCTTGAATTCTTTTTAGTACATCAATCTCAATGTATTAATGCAGTGGTGCTTCAAAGATGTACTCAAAGCCTCACATTACATCACAAAATGTCTATTTGTACTTCAGTTTTATGTTGCATCATCTAGGTAAACAACCTCATTGTGCCCACACTAAATTCATTTGCAACTGGAATTAAACTACACATATTTGCAGAACTCTGGCTTTAAAGGGACCATATTGCCTATAAACAACTTTGGTAATCTTAAAAGAGCAGTTAAATTCACTAATATGTTGTATTAGCCATTTAATGTATAGATTTTGCTAATTAAGGAATGCCATGAATTAACTTCCTATCTTAGATCTACATCGCCTCCTCCACTAACTGACACATAATCCTTTCAGGGTAAGGGAGGTAGACAATGCATTGCAATTAAAATGGGTTTTTCCTCACCCAAAATAGGTCACAGTAAAACTACTAATAAGCAACCTGGTTGGCAGCTCCAGGTCCCTGTGAGCTGCAATTAACTACAAGTTTATAATAGGAAAAAACTCATAGCTAATAAGTACATAAAAGCAAACATTGGGGCAATTGTATGCATTTTCCAGTGCAGCCACACTGGCATTAGTCTCTAGTGCTAGTGGCTGTCCTCAAGGGTACGCACTGCAGTTTATGATCACTGTAGTCCATACCAGCTGGCAAACTCAGCAAACATAGCACTTTAATGCCAGCAAGCGCAATATGTCAGACCCATAACATGTGTAGAGAAATGGCCTACAATAGGACAATTTCCTCTACACCTTACTTAAAACATTGGTATAAACAATCTATAGAGGAAAGTATTGCTCTGAAATGCCCACAGACTGACCCATTGTAAAATCAATGGCACACGCAGGTAGATTTTTGGTGTATGTAACTTAGTAAGTCAACATTAGCTAGGCATAGAGACAGAATGACGATTACAACATCTGTAATGCGGCACTGGCATGATTAATTCATCCCATTGGCTTTTACTTATGGATGAGTAAATCAGTGAAAATGAAAAATTGCCCAATGAATGTGTCAGGAGTACAAAATCTTTCCTGTTCCCACAGTCTGTGTAGTCAGTATCACAGAATGATGGTGTGAGAGCTGAGGGGAATCTATTGAAGCTTTTCTCTCATTAGTGCATCCCCCAAGTAGCCACTGATAGATGAATTAAAGCAGGGGTACCTAATCCTGGTCCTCATGAGCTACCAGAAATGTAGGATTTCAGGAAATCTCAGCTTGAGTACAACAGAATCAGTGATCCAATTACATTAACTGTGATTCTCAACACTAATCCTCGGGACACACCAACAGTTCATGATTTAGGATATCCATGTCTGCGAAATTAGGGGCTCAACCATTATGATTAACCTACGTATGCTTAATCAGGATTACCCTCAATATCTGACCTGTTGGTGTGTTCTGAAGTCTGGAGTTGAAAAACATCACTTTAACTGATCCACCTCTGCCCAAGTAGAGATCTTGAAAACATGTAGTGTTGGTAGCTTCTAATGACTAGGGTTGGTGACTGCTTTATTAAAAGACATGTTTGTTGGAGATATTGAAAAAAACATAATTATTACATTAATTTTTTTTGTTGAATCTCTTTTTATTGGATAAAATTAAAATGTGATTTACCTTGTTGATTTCACAGTTATCTTGCTATTGTTATAGATCTCATTTAAATGCTGACATAAATATTTTATTTAGATACATATTTCAGCAATTTAAAAAACATTTGAGTGGTTTTCTAAAATTTTCTTTAATTTCTATGTTAATAAAAATGACTAAATACATTTTGTACAGATATGAAACAACATGTGATAACATTCACAGATATTTGTACAAGTTCTGTACCCTGATAGAACTGAATATCTTTTAAATTGTCTGCTTTGTTTTTTCAGCAGGCTGAAGTAAAGTTATTTCTTTAGAAGAACGCAGTTTCTGGTCAAGCTGTAAACTGCTGTGTAATACACTTGAGAAATTTAAGTATAGTCTTCCCCTATCACAGGGTAGGCAGCTACTGACTAAATCATCCGCAACCACTAAGCAAAATTTTGCTCTTCAGCTGTTGGGGAATTTAACTCCCATCATCTCCAGCAGGCAATATTTGGTTCTCCAGCTGTTGATAACTACAAATCATATCAGGCACAATCAGTCAACAGTCAACCCCTGCCATAGCCTGTTAAAAGATAGTACAGGAAATCATATACCTATTTTCTTGTAATATTTGTTAACCCATAGAGTGCTAGAGGGTTGTGCAATGCATTCCTTCATAATATATTGCACATGCCTCTGGCACTCAAAGAGTTAAATATATTTATAGAAGAGAGCAGGCTATTTGATGCAAGAGCATGTTGTATTTCATCATCGGTATTCCCTTAATCTCTTGGATGCTACAGGCATCTCTAACACATTTCTTTGCGGTATGTTGGAGATGTCTCTATAACTAAGTGGATTCATTTGCACATTGTTTGTGTTTAAGAAAGATAACACATTTTTATGTATAATTAAAATAATGAAAAATATTGAACACAGCAAAAGTAAGTATTGGCCAAGAGGAATCTGTCCGATAGCGTATAAAAATTGAATTTAGCTGAAATAAGACACCAAGTGTTATATATATATATATATATATATAAATCTCTCTGTCTCTCTCTCTCTCTCTTTATATATATATATATATATATATATATATATATATATATACTGTATATAAAGTTGCTGCTGTTAATGGATTAAAAACTGCAAGATGTCCATATCTATCGTTCTTGCAAAGAAGGATTAATAACAATTTGCAAATAATAGCTGATTTGAGACTGGGAAATGTACAAGGCCATATCTATCAAGGTGTCTCAATTCTCATTTATTGAGAACATTGCTGCCTTGGCTGTCTTAAATGTTTAGGTGCTAATTTTATTGCATAATGCCTATTTTGTCTTTTTCCTGTGACACATATGTCTCTATAAGGTTTGCAGTTGCATTTTCTGGAAACTGATGTTTGATCTATTAGTCACAAATTTCACATTTCCATCAATATTTTTTTTAATAACTAGTTGACATTCATTTACAGTTGCATTTGTAACCTATTTTTGATTAGTACAATGACACTTATGCTCCAACAGCCTTACATATTGTGGAGGAATTCTGATGCAAATCTAATGTATTTTTGAGGAAAATAAGTCCCCAAATTCCCATTAATTTAAATGGGTCTTTTAACCCACAGGGACGCATGGACACACACACACCCACAAACACACACAAAAACCAATTGCATCATCATCCTATAATATAAAAGGCCAGATGTATGTTTGTCCATGCAGTCATGCGCAGTAGAGACTGCCTGAAAGCACAGAATGCTGGCCCTTGTACACAGGCTTTTATACTAGTAGGACATAAAAATATTTAATTTATTTAGCTTTTAAGCCCTTGAACGCGTTAGAGACCTCTCTTGCATTCATGGGGTTGAAAACCCACATAAAACAATGGGGATATTGTGGCTTTGCATTTCCTCCTGTGTTGCAGTTGGATCACCTCAGAAATGCTCCTCATTTATTTTTGCATAAGGACCTAAGGCATGGAGCTTGAAATTCTCTACTTATAGGCATATAATAAGGTGGCTTAGCTATTAACATTTCTGCTACTGTGAAGTTTCCTTGTAGCTGGTGAATATAACTAAAGCAAAAGATTCAAGTGAATTAAACATCCAGGGATGCCAGTGTATCTCTAAGAAAAGTTAAAAAGGAAGTAGCTTTAAATCATATCTTGTTGAGTAGCATACAATCTTAGAAATGGAATGTAACTGTTTTCTTGGCTGGGGTGCAAGCTGCTTATTTATAATACATGTGCAAGTGATAATGCTTTCCAATCCAAAGCATCTAAAACATAGTGATCCTGTACCAGAATATGCCTCAGCAATTTTTCATTTACATAACTTAATGGTCATAACTCTTTTTATGATATTCAAGCTGAGATGAGCAGCACCAGCTGCCATACTAAGCTGCACTCTCAAAAGCTACTACCTTACACACAGAGCTAGTTGTGGTTCTTAGAAACAGGTAACTTGATGTACAAGCCAAAACTGGAAAACATCCAGTGTCCCGTGTCTTCTCAATTTCACTACCATTTATAGGCATTGGAAATGTGTTTTATCAGTAGTTAGCAAAGACTGCAAATCACAACCTGTAATTTTAGAGAGCAGGTAACAATGCTTTGAATTAAAACTTATCAAAATTCTTAAACATTGTATTAACATTTTAATATTGGTAAGCAAATGCTTCTTTACAAACATTTTGTTTTGTTTACTTTACAGCTGATATGTCCATTGAAGTGTCAGAAAAACCAAAATGTTGCTTCTTCAAAATCAGCTCTAAAGTTCAGTTAAATAAAATATCAAAAGCAAAACTCTGGATACATTTGAAACCAGTCCAAAAACCTACAACGGTTGTTGTACAGATCTTGAGACTCATTAAACCTTTGAAAGATGGCACAAGATACACTGGAATCCGAGCACTAAAACTTGAGATGAATCCAGGTTCTGGAACTTGGCAGAGCATTGATGTGAAAACTGTGCTGCAGAACTGGCTGAGGCAACCTGAATCCAATCTAGGTATTGAAATAAGAGCATTTGATGGAAATGGGCAGGATCTTGCTGTAACCAACAAGGAAGATGGGTTGGTAAGTTTTATGCACTAATACACATGCAACTATCTGTAACAATTCAAAAGTTATTGTGGAATGTAAAACTGTGATGCAGTAACAAAACAGACACTGGAATCTATTGTTTTGCCCAATACATGCCTAACACCACCCTACTAAGCTTCTTACACTTTTATATTCTCCCCGTAATGCCTCTTATGCTCATGGGAATGCAGTTGGGAAATGAATGGACATATTGTGGAGTTCCTTTGCGGGATTTCCAGCAACCTGCTTGCACCCACACAGTGAGTCAAATAGCGGAAAGGATCAACATTCTGCCCGCATCTGTATATAATATCTAGTCGGTGTAACAAACTGTTTATTTCATTTTACATACATTTATATTGCTCACATATTATATGCAATAAAGGAACTGGCTTACCAAGTATATAACAATAGACAACAATCGACAAGGAATACATACTTTCTTCTTAAAAACTGTTCCCTAATTGAAGGTTGGAGATCATCAGCATATTCTCTTATATATATTTTGGTGATTAAGGACATTTTATTTTAGTTGTCAAACATCAGATTTCTGGTACATTTGAACCATATAGTGTTGAATTATTGCTATTTTAGACTGTTATTTAAATAGTTAAATATATATTATTTCTATTAGCTTTGTGCCATTTCTTATATATATTAATATTAGATATAAGAACTTTCTTCCATATTCCCCTTACTCTATTTTCAATAACCACTTCAAGGTCATTAGAGTGGACCTGTCACCTTCAATTTAATTCGCTTTAAAGAAAGTGAAAAGCTGTCTATATTTGTACTCTAACCATTTCAATGTAATATAAATAGTTTTTGAGAAATTAACCTTCATTTCTTGTTGGCACTATGTGGTACCTTGCTAATTAGATTATATGCTGGGTCAATATTACTACACACTGTGCTATGAATGAATCAAGACCTGGAATATAATTATCATATTGTGCAGTGAATTAGCATATAGTGCCAAATTAAGGAACATATCAGTATCTTTGAATTAGCATAGAGTGCCACATTGTGTCACAAAAATAAAAAAGGATATTTTTTTAAAAACTATTTATCAGAAATTCACTGTAAAGCAAACATACCTTTTCTTAAAGTGGCAGGTCCACTTTAAAATAACACTAGCACATCCTAATAATAACATATTAATAATAACCTACCTCTTATATTACTATCCTACACAATCCTAAAGGCCTCTATGCATTTTTCCTTTACACCTTAGTTCAAAATATAACATCTTCAATTTTTCCCAGATGTCCATGGACAGGACATGATTCAGACCCTGCCCACTGGAACCTCTCATTTCAGGCTGAAGCAGCAGAGTGCATGAATACCAGAAAATTGCTGTGTTCAGTGGGAGGAGTATGAATCCTAACAACTGTCTTGCCTACTTTTGTGGACTTGCCAGGACTGATCTTATATGTTATATCTTGAAAGAAGGAGCAAGGACAAGATTCATAGCGGCTATTAGGATTTTCTGGCCATAGTAAGGTAAGGAAGAGTTTATTATTAGGAGATGTTAGTTTCCCTATAATAATAAAGATTGGTCCCAGGACTAACCCTGAGGCAATCCACTTAAAACTTTAGTCCATCTTGAAAATGCTTTGATTACAATTCCTCTCTGCTTTTTTTCATTTAACCAGTTTTCTATCCAATAATAGTAGTACAAAATATATATGACTAGCCAAAAGTTGGTAAAGTTTGTAGTACTAGTTAAGGCTGTATTTAAAACAAATAGGATTATAAAAAAATCAATAATAGCTTCCCTTTAAATAAGTAGCTTAGAAAAGTAGGGAACATGATAGTGATCTTCTACCTGTAATAGTAACCCTTACATGAGGGTTGAGTCCCAAGATAATATTCACCAGTAGGACTAATTCCATATAACCAATTACAGACAGAAGAGAGATATAATCCCATGATCCCATGCTAGACTAATAGCCTGGCAGAATAAAGACACTAATACCATACAGCAATGAGTCCTTAGATGGCAGCAGAGGATATGCATTCTGATATTAAGTACAGCCCCAAAGAGAGAGAGAGCTGGTAAGCAGAATCAGAAGATAATGTAACACAAAACTGGGGCACTACATTGTAACAGAGGCCTTGCAGGATGAGGTCTGGCAAGGTATGAGATGAAGGCAAAATTAATAGGAATAATCATTGGCCAAGGTATTAGAAGGGGAGGCGCAGTTAAGAGAAATATGGAGAACATGTACACAACAATAGTTAGGGTGGGACTGGGATCTAAGAAAGTCAGGGAATGGTTCCGGTACTAACAGTAAATAGAAATAGTATATTAGGAGCCTGTCATGAGTATGAATCTAAGTTACAGTTGATCTTGGTCAGAAGAGTTTAGTTAATTCCTGGGAAAACAGAAAAACTAGTGACCAGGCTCAGAAAAGTGTATGCCAGATAACTGGTAAGTGTTGCAGTTCAGTACACTTAGACACGGTAGATGTTGGTAAAACACAATTTTATTAAAGCACACAAGGAATGGTGTAACCCTCACAGGTCCAGCAATTAGCAGCAATAACTGACACAGGACAGGTTATAAGCTAGTTGACCCACACGGGTCCAGTATTGACATACAATCACAATACTGACACAGGTCAGGTAACTTTGATAGATACAGTGTAATAGAATCCAAGAAGGCCAGTGGAGCCACTGACTAAATATCCCAGAATATCAGAGGCCCAATGTCGCCTATAGGCAGCAGGAGGTGACAGTGACAGAACGGCAGCAGCGAACAGGCAAGGTTCATCTGAATGGAGGATGCAACGGTGGACGCCCACCGGAGGCTACAAAAGGGTGAGTCAGAGATCATGCCAGGAACGGAGGCCCTACCGAGACTATCCACCACCGTGTGCCTTTGCTACCCTCGAAGGGTTAATGTGCGTATAGGTATAAGATGGAAGGCAACCGGAAGCGCTCAACTGAACCTATAAGGGAATACCAACCGCACAAAATACCGGAGATGTAACAACACTGGTGTAGCAAGTAGTGGAATGAGGCACCACCCCCGAATAGGTTAATGAACGCTATGGTCAGGACTCGGCAGACTACCGGATGCGCCCAACTGAACCCAAAGTGGAAGACCAAGTGATCACTAGAATGGTGTGGAGGAGCACTGACACACGGAGACTCAAAACCCACGGACTGGATTGCACACGGTAACAGAGTACCGTAACACTGGGAGGCACAGTAACGTGAGAGATGTGCAAAGTAAACAGCAGCAGGTACTGCCAGGTCTTCACCCAGCTGGGCACGGAGGAAGCAGGAACCACCGCCAAGCCGATTCGGTACACAGCACAGGAACATCAGCCAAGCCGGGTCGGTACACAGAGCAGGGTCATTGGTCTCGCCGGGTCAGTACACGGCGCAGGGTCGTCGGTCTCGCTGGGTCGGTACACGGAGCAGGAACATCAGCCAGGCCGGGTCAGCACAGGAAGCAGGAACGTCAGCCAATCCGAATCGGTACACAGAATCAGGAACAGTAACAAGAATGTAGTCAGACAGTCCGGGGTCATACACTGGTATCAAGTAGACAAAACTAGCGCTAAGCATCAGGTACACCACGAAAGGGCAAATGCTAAGTGACAGCCCAGGGTATAAAAAGGCTGCCACTGGGAGGAGCTGTACAGTGCAGCCAATGGGAAGGCACCAGTAACAAGACTGTCAGAATGTCGCATAATCACAGACGCGTGATAGTAAGCTAATTATTGATCATTTGAAGTCTTCAGTTGCAGAGGTGGGGCATAGCTAACATCATGAGTGATAAAGTATGGAAATGATTAATCAAATCACGTTATTAAGAACATGCCATGAACCTTTCTGAAGAACTTGATTTCTTCTTATTATTTTGTTTAGTGAGCTGTGACTGTGACTATAATTGGAGCTCTACTATGTGTGGCCAGTCCATTTCCATTTCTTTCAAAGTCTAACATCAATATATCTGACATAACTAAAAAAAAAAAAAAAAAAAAAAAGCACTGAACACCATAGCATTATTTCTTTCTACCAGTCACAATGTGCTGTGGAAAATGAGCTGGAAATGGCACACAAACTATAAATAACATACATACACTGTAACAATAAGATTGCATAACAGCAACAGAAACGCATATGTAATGGTAATAATGTTCCAAATATAAAGATATGTTTTTTTGGTTTGAAAACATGATGATTTAATTCCAATCGCCCTAAACATTTTTGGTGGCCCCATGATAATTAGTATCCATTTCTTGGAGTACATTGTTGTGTATTGTGAGACCATCTGGTCAATATAGTAGTGTAAGCTCAGTTCAAATCACATTTAGGTAAAATGTCAGCTCAGATCAGTACTTCATTAGTCTATTGACAGCACCTACCAGCAACTCTTCAGTGGAAATGGTGGTTCCCTGTTATTCTCCAGTATTTATGCTTGTTATCCATAGGTTTTTGTACTTCAGGCTAGACACACACTTCAGCCTTGATTCAGACTCTAGTGAGAAAGATGACTGGGTGTACCTTATCTTAGCAAAAGAGCCCTTGAACCATCAATAACTAGAGCCAAATACCTCTGAGGTGGTTCTTCAAATTTTCTTACAATGTTTTTGATAAATCAAAAGAAAAAGAGATGTTGATTAACCAATGCTAAATTCAAGTTTAAGGGGAGATATTTGTGGAAGATGATGTAGAGTCCTTGTGGGTAGAAACTGAGTTTTACTATGGTATGAAAGGTAAATAAAAGGTGTTAGTGTGTATTTGCTACAAAATACCAAATATTGACGAGACTGTTGAGGCCCAGCTGTTATTGCAAATTTTAAAAAGTTGTACGTCTTGGGAATACTATCATTACGGGAAATTTTAACTTGACAGATATAAACTGGAGAAATCAGACCTGTCAGAGTACTAAGGGAAGAAGCTTTGAGAGCATGGTTAGGGATAGCTGTTTGTCACAACTGGTGGAAGTGCCAACAAGAAATAACAATGTATTGAACCTAGTGATAACAAATAATATTTATTTATTTATTTATTTAGAAAATGTTTAATATAGATACTAGTTGAAGAGCCACAGTGCCACTGCCAGCCGCTCGCGAGGCAGTCATGCACAGTAGAGACTGCCCACGCCGTGCCAGCCGGTCGTGGTGCAGTCATGCTCAGTAGAGAATGCCCACACCGTGGCTGATACAGAGCTGGACGCTCCTTCGGAGCGCCCTGCTCTGTATCAGCCTTGTCACAGGCAGTCTCTACTGCTCATGACTGAAGCACGCGCAGCAGTCTCTACTGCGCATGACTGCGTTGTTACAAACTTTCTAGCAAATTATTATATAGGATGATGTCCATTATTAAAGTAGGTGAACATTTGAGAAACAGTTAAAACAGCATGGTTTAATTTGAGATCAGTTCAAAAAAGCAAAACTGCATAGGGTCAAACAAAAATGAAAAGTGGTACTTCAGCGCTATAAATCTAATGTCACTTGTTTGTTTCCCAAATTTAAATCAATACGCTTTTGCAAAATAAGTGCTTCAGATCAGCCCTAGAATAAGTCTGACTCTCCCAGACACCTTAAAACCACAAAATAGTATGTCTTGAGGCAATCCTGGCACTTATAACTATACGCAAATTACTCTCAATATTGAATATATTTACTATAATCCCATCATAGACTCTCTTATTGTCAAGGATTGGCTGAGCTGCTCTAACTCTGCTACTCGATTCTTCTGTCTGAGCTAATCTAGTGCTCTGCTATCTATTACTACTGCTTTCCCTTTACTGGATCAGGCTGAATCAGCTGTCCTCTCTGTGTTTGCTCACCTGACTGTTATCATCCAACCCTCCCAGAATATTTAAAGCAGTTGGTTCACTTCCTGATTGCCCTTGTGTCTGATTCTGGCATATCGAAAAGTTCCTTATGGTTTTAGTCCAAATCTTCTCTCTCCCATATACACCTTGTCTGAGTTTATTTTGAAGGTCCCAAATACATGTAAAGAGGAGAACAATCAATCAGGAAAACCAATGATAGCTTAAAATTTCAATAATATCCACTTACTTTTAGGTATCTTTAATCCGGCATGGTCAGTACTCCAGGGGTTAATTTGCATCCGCTATCAGTTCAATGCTGATGTCTGCCCAATGTATCTTGTGCTCAAGATAAAGAGGGTTGGGGTCACTCCAGGTCAAACAATATATGCCACACACCTCTATCTGTACTTACATGTCAGATTGTTTGAAACATCAATCACCCAATCCAATTATCCTCTGTGACGCTCCTGTCTTTCTCTTCTCAATATCTCCCAATGGACATATTTGAGATATGAATAGATGGAGAGATCAATAGTTAATGTCACAATCCTTCTTTTATATCAAGAAAGCATCCGCTCACTTGATGTTATCTTTCATTCAACGTATGTCTCACCCATAGATTGCGTCCCTTTAACCGGATCGAGGTGAAGACTCGGGGTTATTTCAGGTCAGCAGCTCACACATATTGTTAACTCTAAATTGGTCCCTTAATCCTATTTAATGGATCTCACCAATGTGAATTAGAACACACTACTATCATATATATATATATATTTAATTAGATAGATAGATAGATAGATAGATAGATAGATAGATAGATAGATAGATAATTTATTTCACGGATAATACAAACAGTCTAAAACACTTCTAAAAAACACTTCTAGTTGTGGGCTGCCCGACAGAGAACAGCAAACAGATATGATGGTGGATTAACTGAATGTATGTATGGCCTGTACACTGTAAAACCACACTTTTCAACTCCCCTCTCTCCACTTCCCAGCACCAGAAAAACTAAAACAATGTTATATTATATTAAGAGCCAAAGATTAACAGCCAAACCTGTTTCGTGCAACACACTTCATCAGGGGAAATCAAACTACTTTATATAGAACATAAACCTGTGACGTCACAATGCACAAGCGCAGGTAGATATCCCCTTCTTCTTTTTTGCCACAACTTTATATATAGTGTTATAAAACATATCAAAACAGACATTTCTTCAGAATCAGTGCAACAATGTTTTTAAACATTAATCTCTCAAAAGATATTTAAGATCAGTTCCAATGTTAAGACCCACTGGTGTCAATGGTTTCATTTTATATATCCATTTTTTTTCGATACAATATTAACTATATCGCCTCCACGCCAGTGACATTTAACTTGGTCTATTTCCACAAATTTTAGGAGTGAAGGATTCTTATTATGAACTTTCTAGAAATGGTCTGACACCGTTCAATCCTTTTTTAATATTTCGTATGTGCTCTCCAAATTTTATGTGTAGTCCTTCCAATATATTGTAGCCCACACGGACACTCCAGGATATATATAACATGTTTACTTTTGCACATCATAAATGTATTAATTTCAAAAACGGCCTCTGTCTGATTAGATTTAAAAGAATAAATATTATGAGTTTTATTCATAACAGTTCTGCATGCTATGCAACTGTTACATTACATTTAAAAAAAAAACCTTTCTGGTTTTCTCTAAAAATTGTGTTTTTGTGTTTTCATAATTCATAAAACTTGGTACCAGGTGTCTCAGATTTTTGGATTGTTTTATATATAATTTGGGGTTTTTCATCTTTCAAGAGAATCGGCTAATATTTGTTAAAAATGTTTTCTATTTCCTTGTAATCATTATTATACTGTGTAACAAATACTGGACCCGATTCACTTATATTATCTGATCTATATTTAAGATTTTTCTTTGTAACCTTATTGTCTAAAACCTCCATCTTTGCTTTTTCTGAAACATCCTTATTATATCCTTTATCTATAAAAATGTTTCCAATTCTAAGACGTGATGTCTGTCTACCACTTCATCACTGCAGTTTCTTTTTATTCTTTGATATTCACCCTTTGGAATATTTTGTATCCAGGATTTGTAGTGACAACGTTTTGGATCAATATAGTTATTTATGTCAGTTGGTTTTTTGAAAGTTTTTTTTTATGCGGTCATTTTCAATAAATGTATTGTAAGGTTCAGGAAATTCACACTAGTTTTACTATATGTGGATGTAAATTTAAGACCCATATTATTTTGTATTAATATAAATATATAGCCACATTGTCAGGGGAAGGAGGATGTGGCATGCAATCAGATTAATACAATTAACACATAACACTATAGAAGCAGGTTTTACAGACAACCACAACACCAGACTAATCTCAAAAATGTGGTTAACACAAGAAAAGGTCAAGAGTAATGATGAGCGAGCACCCCGATGCTCGGGTGCTCGGGTGCTCTGACCGAGCACCCCCTGAGGCTCGAGTGCTCGGCCGAGCACCCGAGCCCCATTGAAAAGCATGGGAGCACTCGAGCATTAAACCAGGCACCCCCTGCTCTGATGAGCGGAGGGTGCCTGGTCAATGTCCCCCTTCATCTCCGCTATGCCCCTCTTCCACAATGTCCCCCTTCATCTCCTATGCCATAGAGGAGATGAAGGGGGACATTGTGGAAGAGGGGCATAGCGGAGATGAAGGGGGACATTGTGGAAGAGGGGCATAGACTCTATGCCCCTCTTCCACAATGTCCCCCTTCATCTCCGCTATGCCCCTCTTCCACAATGTCCCCCTTCATCTCCTCTATGGCATAGGAGATGAAGGGGGACATTGTGGAAGAGAGGCATAGCGGAGATGAAGGGGGACATTGTGGAAGAGGGGCATAGCGGAGATGAAGGGGGACATTGTGGAAGAGGGGCATAGAGTCTATGCCCCTCTTCCACAATGTCCCCCTTCATCTCCGCAATGCCCCCTTCATCTCCGCAATGCCCCCGTACCTCCAGTCCCTGGTGGTCCAGCGGAGCGTCTTCGGATCTGTGCCTCTTCCGGCACAGATCCCCTTCACCCGAACATGTCGGGCGAGCACATGGCGGTACTCGACGAGTACCGCCATGTGCCGAGCAGAGCGATGCTCGAGCCGATCCGAGCATCGGCCGAGCATGCTCGCTCATCACTAGTCAAGAGGTCAAGCTTCTATGAATAAGTAAGTAGTAAACTAGATAATGTTAAAACAGTAGCTGTAGTATATCTAGATTTTGCCAAAGCATTTGATACAGTGCAACACAGGAGGCTGGTACATAAATTAAAGGGATAGTAATACTTACAAATTACTCCTCCCCATATTGTAGGCATGCTAAAAAGAAATGTATTGCCCCCAGTGTCATCTCTCAGACCCATATGGTTTGAGAGATAATAGCTCGCAAAGTTCCCCCCTCCTTCCACTTTCCCTGAAGTCAGCGATGTAGCTGACTGTAGGGGAAGCCTGTCTTTCTACAATCAGACGGCTCTGCAGCAGAGCCGAGATCACGTTAATAAAATAGAATTCTTTCACTGAAATGGTCTTCTACGTGTGCTTAGTTTACAAGCACACGTAGAAGACAGTTTCAGTGAAAGATTTCTTTTTTATTAATGCAGTCTCGGCTCTGCTGCAGAGCCGCCTAAAGCACGTAAGACCGGATATCTATGCAGTCAGCTAGAACTCTGACTTCAGGGAACTTTGTGAGCTATTATCTCTCAAACCATAAGGGTTTGAAAGATGACACGGGGGGCAATACATTTCTTTTTAGCATGCCTACAATATGGGGATTAGGAATTTGTAAGTATTACTATCCCTTTAAGGAAATTGGGACTGGGAATAACCAGCTTGTTGAAGGAAAAGGAACTGTGTCTTTTTGTAAATGGAAAATCCTCCAGTACAGATAAAGTTGAGAGTGGAGTACCTCAGAGTTCAGTACATGGTCTACTGATTTTTAACATGTTTATAAATTACCTAGAAAGAAGCAGATAAATTAAAATGTCACTATTTGCAGATGACACTAAATTATACAGGGCAATGAATTCAGAGCAGGAAGTTTGTTCCCTAATAAATGGAATATGGCATTTAATGTGGGAAAGTATAAATTTATGCATTTGGGAAGAAAAAATAGCAATGCTGTTTATGAACTAAATTGAATCATTTTAGGTGACTCATTTCTAGAGGAAGACCTGCAAGTCTTTGTAATCTACAAACTTTGAGTTGAGTGACCACTGTCAAACAGCAATAGCAAAAGCAGACAAAGTACTGCCTTGCTAAAAAAAGGGGAATTTAAACAAGAGTGGATATCATAATGTTGCCACTGTAGAAACAGTTAAGACCTCACCATGAATATGCTGAGCAGTTTTGTGCACCACTTCTAAAACAGGATATTCTAGAACTGGATAGAGTACAGCAAATAGCAACAAAATGAATTAAGGGAATGAAGGACTTGAAGTATGAAAATCATCTAGACCAGGGGTTTCCAAGATTTTTCAATACATGAAATATACATGATTATTAAGCCATAAGTGTGAGGATGCATTATTATTATTCTTTATTATTGATAAATATGGTGAATTATAGCCTCTCAGCTATTAAAACATGTGGATTTATTAATTGATCAAGGAAGAGACAATACTGATATTTAACAGTCATCTGTTTTTGAAATATATAGTAATGGCAGGCAGGGGGTTAGGTTATACTGACCTACTAGTTCATGTGTTCTAGTTAATTATGTAAAAAATATGTAATTTAAAAAAAAGTCAGATGGGCCATACCCTAGGATCAGACAGGTCAGATTTGGCCCACGGGCCGCATGCTGGATCCCCTGTTCTAGACAAACTCGTTTTATGTACTCTAGAGAAAAGAGACTAAGAGAAGGTCTTGATATACTGTATAAATATATGCAAGGTCAGTACAAGGATCTCTTTGGTGATCTTTGCATTCCAAGGTATGATGAAATAACTAAGGGCCACCGCTTAAGATTAGAGGAAAGGAGGTTTCAGTTTCAGCAGAGGAAGATTTTTTACAGTAAGTTCTGTTAAATTGTGGAAGTTCTTGCCCAAGCATGTGGTAATGACAGATACAATGGACACATTAAAGAGAAGGTTTGATGCATTTCAATCAGAAAGGATCATATAGAATTATACTATGCATTTTAGGTAAAACAGGAAGTTCAGATAAACAGAGTAATACCCATTTAGGATTTGGAAAGGCTTATATAATTCTCCTTTGATGGTGATGGCAAAGCAGCTGACATGGAGGAAAGTGTGATAGAGTTTTTGGCAGAAAGCGATAAGGAATGGCAGAAATAGATGTCAGAAGTGACATTCTGGAGTTTGCTGCTGCTGTAATACCTGCTGCTGAATTGTCAGAGGCAGATGTTCACCTGTCACAAAGGGATTATGATGAGCAGGCTAGTGTGCCACTGATCACCATGGTCACCATGGGACTGGGTACTTCAAGTAGTGGGACTAGGACAGTCTCCACTTGCCACAAATAGTCCTGGACCAAGCTTTTGTGCTGGTGCTGAGGCAGCAGCATCACCTGGCACAGTCAGTAAAATTGATTCTGGAGAAGAAAAAGAAGGTGGTCATTCTTCTGAACATCTCCCCTCACTAAAATCATAGGTGTGGTAATATTTTTCCCTTGGGGCAAGCACAGTGATGTCATCAGTGACTGCACTGTGCACTATGTGTGATAAGGTAGTGAAAAGGGGAAGGAGGGGGCATGAGCTGGCACATCCGCCTTCATAAAGTATGTGCAACATAGACACCAAGACATTTATATTAAGCATGTGAAAGCCAAACCACAAAAACAGGAATCGAGAGTCACTATCACTGTGCCCCTTGTCCCTCCCTAAGGGCACAAAGAACAGGGGCAAACATCCCCGAAGAAAACAATACAAACCCAGCATGGAAGTTCGATGATGAACGTAACACCTGCATTGTCATTGACTTTTTATGTTAGAGTTCAGGTGAATGAACATTTACCCTCAGGGTGCTCTTCCTTCTCCTCTGGTGTACAACCTTTGCCTCCTTAACCTCCACTACAAGTTGATAGCAAGTGTGGAGATGTGAGAATCTGACAGTTTATGCCCATCCATTGCACATTGTGTGGTGCACTGACCACGCATGGCAATGTAGTAGAGAGAAATTGAATATTTGCAAATAATAGTGTGAAAGGCACCCTATCCAACTACACCCACCAATCAAAAAGAAGGGACAATTACTATCATTCAATGATCTATATATTAAAGATACCAGCAGTCCAAGTTACATTTAATAGTTTCCAGGTCCTTTGTTATACTGCTTTAAATAGTGGGACAATAATAACAACATTTTTTTCTATATCTCTCTCTATATATACATACATTTTTTCCGTCTATTTTCCTGGCCAGGGAATATATATATATTGGTGTGTAGTGCTGAAACGTAAACATTGTATTGATATGCACATGTTTTAATTGTTTATGCACATGTTTTATACAGGTATACCTATTTGTTTAATATTATATAATTTTTGGTGATTATTAAACAGAATTTCATACTCCATTATCTCTATACAATTCTTTATATTAACAGATATTATAATTTTTAATATCTTACATTTAGTGCATTATCCTATACACTGTGCTTTCTAGAAAGAAATTGAAAGCAGGGTATTGTTGCGATCACGATCCCCTTTGTTCCTCTTCAGCGGCTGGTTCACGCATGCACAGTTGAGCCGCTCGGCAATTTCTGGGTTTCGTGACATGACGCGTGGTGACATAGGAGGCACGGAGGCCTATAAAGAGCCATGTTGCGCTGGCCTCAGTGCTCACTGGTTGGCTTTGTTTCTGGAGTCTGCTTCTCCTACTGTGTTTGCTCTATTTTTTTAGTGTTTGTTATGGTTTTGTCTATTTTTACTATTTTTTGTGCTTTCAGACTGCCCTTGACCTCGTCTAGTCTTTTATGATTATGTTCGTTCTCATCCAGCCCTGACCTTTTGCTCTGGTTTTTCATGTTGCTCCTGTTCCACCTGCCTTGACCTCATGGCCTGTCACGTTATCGGCACTTTACATTCCTTCTTTCCTGCCCTTTGCTCCCATCTGGGTTTTGGGTCTTAGTCGCAGGTTCACTCTCATCTTCTGTTTTCAGATTAACCAGCTGCCCACTATCCTCTGCGCTATACACCTGCACAGAGAGTATTCATGCAGCTTACAGGTATCAGGGAGCATCTGCAGACATTCAGTTCCACTGAATATGCTAAGCTGGTGGTAGTGTGGAGTCATTATTTTTATTAAGTCCTCTAGTCCACCCCTTATTTCACAATGATTCCTTATGCATACTGTACACATTGTAGTTGTTGATGAAAAGCACAGTTCCTTCCTGCTCTTAAGGGAAACATTAGTATCCAACTACACCCATGATTTTAGTGGAGGTGCAAGAGGAGAAGCATACTTGGCCAACTTTTCTTTAGATGTACCTGAAGTGGTGTGGGGGCTTGTTGTCGTTTTTGCAGATGCCTCAGCAACACTAGGGCTAACAAAGACTAGAGTTTTTCACGCCTAGCATTGTTTGAAGCCCACAGCCAGTTTTTTCAAGCCTAGCCTTGCTGTAATAGTTTGAATATTTAGCTTTTGTGTAAGGCCTCAAAACTAATATATTTTAGACTTTTCTTTCTGTAAAACTGTTGTTATGCTACCCATTTAAATAAATAATTAAAAAAAATAAGGTTACATCTTACACCAATGTGACTTAATAAAACAGGTTTGCAGGGAAATGAGAAGTAAGAAGCAGTGTTTAAGTCAGAAGGGTCAGATGCATCATTTAAAAAATATAGAATGCAATCAAATATACAAAAAAGCAATTAGGCTAGCTAGAATTGAAAATGAGAACATTATTTGAAAAAGGAACAAGAAAAATCCTAAATTCTACAAATAACAAAAAGATTAATGTTGCTATTGGCTCTCTAAAGACTAAGATGGCTGGATCGATGAGTGAGGTTAAGGCTTTCACAGATTCACCAAAAATGTTCAGGAGTCAGTACAGTATAGTTAAATGCAAAATGTATTAATAATAGAGGAGTAGAGCACACTATTTACACAAGTAGCAAGCAGAGGGTTACAAGCCAGTGAGCAGTACTATCAGGAATAGTAGGGTGCCAAGCCAGACCACTCTGCTAGAGACTAGGCCTCAGCCACTGGTAGTCTCTACAGGAACCAGGAGCAGGAACAGGAACACAGGATCTTGATCCACACCTGCAGTCAGTATGGAGCAATGACTAACCCAAGCCTGCAGTCAGTATCAGAGCTAGTCTACCAGAGCCCCAAGTCCACACTAAATAGGGTGTCTGCTAGGTGTAAAGGACAAAAGTAAGAATAGTCAGACAGAGCCTCAAGTCGGCACCAGAAAGGGTAGTCAGACAAGCTAGGTCATACACAGTTCAGGTAGTCAGCCAGAGCCACAGGTCTGCACCAGGTTGGGTGTCCACTATAGGGATAAGCAAAAGAGTAGTCAGACAGAGCCACAGGTCAGCACCAGGTTGGATGGAAGACTAGCCAGGTCATACACAGAGCCCAGGTAATAGAACTGCTATGAACAACAACACAACGGCAACTGGTATAAACTTCAGTCTGCCCTTTAAACCCATGAGCAGGAAGTAGCAGGAAGGAGCAAAAGGAAGATAGAGTATAAATCAGGGTCTGTGAGATTCTGATGCTTAGCGCCCATAATTGACGCCCCCATGCATCCTGTGTCATTTGAGCGACAATATATTGTAAATGACGCATCTTGGCGATGCTCCCTAAACTCGCGTCACCTCAGTGAACAATGCTGCGGTACTATCACCCAGCCCGCGGACACGGGCGTCATCTGATACCACATACTGTGCCCAGACCAGGTGCCCAGCAAGATGCCCGGAACGATGCTGCGCCAATCTCCATGAGGCTTCTTATCCAAAGGTGCTAAGAGCGCACCGCTGGATGTTAGGTACTGTAACAGGCTATGGCTGACACCTTAAGCACATTCTTTTCTTCTGTATATATACGAAAGAAGCAACAATGGCAGGTTATGGTCAAGGAGACAGAATCACAGATTTTCCTCCATTATATGCATGGCTTACTGAGGGCAAAGTCCAGAAGAGACTGGAAAGGGATATGATGAATGAAGCACCTGGACCTGATGGCATAAGCCCAAGGGTAGGAAGAATAGATCACGTCAAACTAACTTACTTGCATTTTACAAAAGGAAAAGTAGTAATTTGGACAAGGGTGTTGCTGTTGATTTAGTATATCTGAATTTTGTGAAAGCATTTGAGATTGTGCCTCACAACAGGTTACTGCATAAATTAAAAGGCTTCAGTTTGGTTGGTGATATCTGTGCATGGATAGAGAACTGGCTAAACGATAGATGGAAGAGAGTTGTTGTAAATGGAACCTTTTCAAATTGGTCTAAAGTCGGTTGCCATAGGATTAAGTCTTGGACCCAATTCTTTTTAATTTGTTTATTGACTCTCTAGAAGTGGGTACTGAAAGCAATGTGTGAATCTTTGCTGATAACATTAAGCTGTGTAAGGAATACATATAGAGCATGATGTTCTTTTATCTCTGCAGAAAAATGTGGATAAACTGAGTAACTGTGCAGAAATGTGGCAGATGATGTTTAACATACATAAATATCAATTGGTCTAAAGTTGTATGTGGGGTGCCACAGGATTCAGTCTTGTTATTTTCTATCCAAATAGGTTTGGATAAACTATAGGAACCGCTAAAATGGGCACACATTTTGTGGGCGATATTCAGCATCTCTGTGAAAGTTTTAGATTCTGAGATGAATCTAGCCACAAATAAATGTAAGATATGGGCAAAGCAGAGTGCATGCAACACATCACCTATTCTCAAGGCAGCAATTATCTTGGAGCTATTATCAGAGACACAAAACCGGCTTTCAAAGAGCAGGGTACAAGCCATTCCTCTATCACCTGCTCTAGTTTATTTAAGACATCTTTGGCTTTATGGGATTATCTCTCAAAGATCTGCATGTACAAAGAGGTCTGCCAATGATATGGGCAGCCCTACTTCTGTTCATTAATAATACTGCCAGAAACAAGATTATTGGTTGTGGCTGCAAGCTATTGTTGCACACTGATGGGAGGGAAACCTAGTGAGCAGAGGCAGTCATATAGTCTGTACTCTGCCTGCTTGTCCACACCTCTGTTGTCAGGTGAATTTTCTTGCCGTATGTGGTTTCCATCCCTTTGCCCACCATGCTAACCACCTACTTGTACAATTTTGGCACAGCCATCCTTGAAAAATAACTGCAGCTTGGGATATGCCAGCAGGGTGCCAACCGACATCACTTCTTTAAAACCTCAGTTTTTTCCCATTCAGAATTTTGGCATTATCTACAAATTAGGCATTTATTCTCATCCTCCAGTTTTCGTTCATATAAACCTCTCCCACTTACAGCTTTTGAGAAATTTGTAATCTCTCCTGGGAGGTTACGTAGGGGACTATCATGTTTATATACTCTATTAGATGCTTCGCATTCTACACTGTGTTGTAAATTTAGACTTGAATGGGAAAAGGACCTGGCGGTTTCTTTTACTGATGGGCAGTGGAAAAGGGCATTAGCTCTTTCTAGAAGGCATATTCCGAGTATACAGTGCAGGGAAACAAATTATAAATTGCTTACTCGATGGTACAGATCACCGGTTTTATTGCCTAAGCTTGGGGATGGGGGAGGGGCTTATGTTGGAGATGTAAATTACAGGAGGGTTCCCATCTTCATGTTTGGTAGTTGTGTAGCATGATTCATGGTTTTTGGAAATCGGTATATAATTTAGTGACTGCCATAACAGGCCTGGCTTTACCTTTCACACCAGAAGTTTTGTTGCTAAGTATCCTGCCTGAGATGTTTCAGGGTAAGGCAGGCTCGGGACAGGTTGGATGCTTTTGGTTACGACAGCTAGGATGTGTATACCAATGCATTGGAGAACACCTTGTACGCCTACTTTGTTGGAATGGAAAACAAGGGCGATGGCGGTACTGAATATGGAGTGCATGGATGCACACTCCACGGGTGCGTTAGGGACTTTTCAATCTACCTTTGGTCCCTGGTTTGGTCCCTTGGGAGTCATTGACCACTGACGGCTGAAAATTGGCGTGCAGACTAACACGGTGGTGGATGTTGAGTTGGAGCATATGCAGAGTTCACTTGACATTGGCTTCGGACCTTTCTACCCTACCCCCTTTTCCTTCCCTACTCTTTCTCTTTTCTTCTTTCCTTTTCTGGACTTCTTGTCCCTGTCTTTCTCTAGACGGTCTTCATTATTTCATATTTTATTTTATTTTGATGTACATCTGCAATGTTTTATGTCTGACTTGTTTTATATTTGACTTATTTGATTTGATGTCCTTTTTTTTGCATTTCAATAAAGAAATATTAAACAAAAAACAAGAAAACAAAAAAAAACAACCAGTTTTTCACAAAATGAATTAGTCAGCATATCAACTGCAAACATCTTGGCAACTTTCACATCCCACAGGTGTACTTTGGGATTATTTTTTCAATGTTGTTGACTCCTTCCCAACAACTCCGTTAGTGTCAGTTGGCAGTACATGACAGAAAAACTGTCTAACTGTATTGTTTTTACAACATGGCAAGAGGTGGTGGGGGTGGAGGCTGCATGTGTGTGTGTGTGTTCAATCTATGACACTTGTCATCTTCTACAACTAACTCAGCCATACTTCTCCAGCAGGAGCCAAAGGAGTTATTGCAAATAAAGGAAATCTTGGCACACTCTCTGACACATCAACATCACTTGGTAGTAAATGGAAAGTTGTGGTAGTAAATGGCAAGTTCTCCAGTTGGATAAACCTGATAAGTGGAGTACCTCAGGGATCTGTCCTGGGTACTCTTCTTTTTAATTTGTTTATTAATGACCTCCCAGAGGGCATAGGGAGCCATGTATCAGTGTTTGCTGATGACACAAAATTAAGTAAGGTAATGAAGTCTGAACTGGATGTGTCTTCATTACAAGAGGATTTGGACAAATTGAGTAACTGGGCAGGCAAGTGGCAAATGAGATTCAATATAGACAAGTGTAAAGTTATGCATTTTGGCTATAATAATAAAAATGCAACATATAGTTTAAATGGTGTTTCTCTGGGGAAATCTACAAATGAAAATGATTTGGGAGTAATGGTAGACAATAGACTTAGCAGTAGCATGCAGTGCCAACTGGCAGCTGCAAAGGCCAATAATATATTGGCATGTATTAAAAGGGGTATTGACTCAAGGGAGGAAGATATAATTATGCCTCTTTACAGGTCCATGGTAAGACCCCACTTAGAATATGCTGTTCAATTCTGGGCACCCTTTCTGAAAAAGGACATTATGGAACTAGAAAGAGTGCAGAGGAGGGCTACAAAACTAGTAAGGGGAATGGAAAGTTTTAGTTATGAAGAAAGGCTAGAAAAGTTAAACTTGTACACACTAGAGAAACGGCGTCTTAGAGGGGATATGATAACACTATATAAATATGTTCAGGGCCCATACAAAGGGCTCTCCAAAGACCTGTTCATTAACAGAACAGTACACAGGACAAGGGGCCACCCGCTTAGACTTGAGGAAAGGAGATTTAATCTACAACAGCGGAAGGGTTTCTTTACAGTAAGGACAATAAAGGTATGGAATTCACTGCCTGAGGAGGTGGTGCTATCGAAAACATTAGATGCCTTTAAAACAGGCCTGGACACTTATTTAAAAGAGCATAACATAGAGGGCTATGTACGTTAGTATTGGGATGAATATTTAGTTGGGGCTTGTTGATCCAGGGAGAAATCTGATTGCCATTTGGAATCAAGAATTAATTTTTTTTCCCCCCATTCAAGGCAGAATTTTAAATTGCTAATTGAGGGGGTTTTTTGCCTTCTTTTGGATCAACGATGGTAAACAGGAGTAGGAAAAGGTTGAACTAGATGGACGCAAGTCTTTTTTCAACTTAAATTACTATGTTACTATGTTACTATGTTACTTCTATTATGTGCCCAAGACCCCTGGATCTTTTAGGAATGCTTCTGCTAGTTGTGGCACCGCTGACATGTTGATGGTGTGTCTTTCAATCAGACCTGTGGTTGTGCTTCAGGTGGGATCTCAATGAGGAGGTGCCTAGGTGTGATCATTCCTTCTCCCTTCTCACATGCTTCTTGCACAGACAATAGATAGCAACATGTTTAGCTGTTGGATCATGAGTTAATATCTCCATATTGTAGACTTCATAGACTTAGGGGTTCCTGAGGGGCTACTACTACTACTGGGGCTAGATGTTGCTGCAAACGTACTACTAGTTGTCAATGCTGCTGCAGTTCCAACAGCAGCAGAGGCACTCATCAAAACTATGGTTGTGGATCTTGATGATCTGTATTGCTGCTAGATACTCAACAATCAATCAATAACTAGTATTTATATAGCACCTTTCTCCCAGTGGGACACAAAGTGCTGTCAGCGCACGCTCTCAACAACTGAATAATAGGTGTTATTATTACCCAATCAATTGTACTTATTTATTGACTTCGGACAGATGAAGGGCTGAGTTGACCCTGCCGGGAATCAAACCTGCAACCTCTGTCTCACTGTCAGATATAGCAGTTGGTTGAACTGTTACGACTTCATCCATTATGCCATCAACACAATTGGAGGGAACTGCAAATCAGTGTATGCTGACATTACTGAGAGGTAGAGGAAGCCTCATAAACAAGTAAATTCATTACTTAAGGGGATTGGATAAAGAGGTCACCATCTTTTGAACATACTGCTAGACTTAGAGGTGGTCTGCGCTGTGTATTTTCTTGTGTTTTATAGATTCATTTGACAAATGGATGCAACCAGGGAGATTTATCTTTTGAAGCCCCTTTTGTGGTTTATTAAATAACAAATTTGTATTTGTCTTAATAGTGGTATTTGCACAAACGCATGGCTACATATGCAATGCTTAGTCAACTTTCAATTTGGGGTTTATTTAAACCATGTAACCTGTTTTTTAAAATTGTATAAATCTGATTGCTCCAAAATTAGGCATTATGTTTGATAAAAGAGAAATAATAATATTGATGTCTAAATTATTAGTTCTTATGCTAGAAGGTTAGGAAATCTGAATAGTAGCGTTTCCCAATAACATGAGCTAATCTGGAATGAATATATACTCAATTCAGTAACATTTAGGGATCTAGGACTGATGTGTTACAAATTAGTTACAAAGTGTAGAGACTAAAATATCTAGTGAAACATCAGGGCTAGACAGTATATTCAAATATAGGGATCACTGGAGCTTACAGAATATCTATTGTTACAAATATTTGATGAAGGAATGGAAAGTGAATCCTTCATTAAGTCCATTAGTTGACTTAATTTTTAATAAACAGATACACTTTGCTTCATTTCTCAGTAACACTTTGTCCAAGTCTCCCTTTCTTTCTGTAAGTTGAAACTTGCATATCATCTTAAAAGTAATGCCCTCAGTGTTGCCATTGGATAACAGGTTTACATCTTTGGCAACCAGTTTGTCCCTGTTATTCTTTATATCTCCCATATGTTATGAGATCGCTACATGGATAAGATACTTTTACATTAGACCGTGTCGATGGTGCACTCAGTTGATAATGACTTTTAGTTAAGAGGTCAAATTGCGACTCCTCTTACAGGTAATGCTAGGTTAAGTACTAAGAACTTCTTCTAAATCTTAGTCATCAGAGAGAAGATGTCACTATTTTTTCAAAAAATGTTTTTATTGTATTGTGTTCTACATTGTAGGCGCCAATAAATCAGATCTGATTATTGTATTGTCTAAAACTGTTTTGAGGGTATAACAAATTGATTATATCAGAAAACATAGCTTTCTGATGAGCTCTTTTCAATACCTTGTTGCTGTAGTCTCTTTCTTTAAAATACTATAGTGATTTTTGTCCTTTTGTTTGAAATCTGAGATTGTGGTAATCTTCTTAATCTCATATAATGCCTAATAGGAATACTTCTCTTAAAAGGTACTGGGTGATTACTACTGGCCTGATGGAGGCTATCAATGGCTGTATTTTTTCTATAAAGGGTTGTATCAATTTTATTATTGGTACCTCTTTTTTTACTGTGATATCAAGCAATTAAATTGTGTATCTTGAAATGAATCTGATTATCATTAATCTGATTAAATAATAGATTAAATATTTCATTGCTTCCTGTCCACACCAGTAAGATGTCATCGATGTAGTGGAGCAATAACGTGGCATGTTCAGTGTAGTGGCTCATTTCCTCATTGAACAAAATAGTACTATCCCAACAACCCAGAAGAAGATTTTCATAGGTTGGGGCAAAAGTGCTACCACCCTGTCCTTGGTGAAAATAAAATAGATATGGGTTAGAAGGAATTCCAGAACTCCTACCATGTTATGTGCATTGAAACACATAACTGAATTACTGATACCAAATAAAGAACTGTCAAGGTTTTTGATGAGAAGAGATTGTTATGTTTTCTGCACTTACCTCGGATGGCCACCGTCTCACGCATGCGCGCTGGTGGTATCGCGGCCATTTCCAGATTTTGCCAGCGTCACACGTCCTGACGTCGGTTACACTTGAGGCCTATAAATCAGCTGCATGGGCAGGCCTCAAGCGCTCTAGTATTGAGTTCTCTCGCGTTGAACTGAGGTCTAGTGCTTCTTTGTATTTTTGGTCACCGTTGTTTTGACCTTTGGCCTAGTCTCTCGTGTTGACCCACCTCAGCCTGCCACTGACCCTCTGCTTTTCTCTTGTTTGTGAATCTTTGCCACCGGCCCTGACCCTTTTGCCTGCCACTGACTCCTCTTTCATTTTTACCCTTGTCGGTAATGCGTTTTTGGTAGTTTTGGGTCTTTTTTAGGGGCTTCTTTCGTTTTGTTGGCTCGCTGATTTTTCGCTCATATTATACCAGCACCCAGGGCTGGATTTACATCTCAGGAGCCTGTAGGCACAGAAATTTGAAGTGCCACCCCCACAATGCTCCTAATCTCCACGTTGCCCCCCCATCATCTCCATATTGGCCTCATATTGCCCCCATCATCGCCACATCGCCCCCCATTAGCTCCAGCTTGCCACCATCATCTCATATATCGCCCTCACATTGCCCCCATCATCTCTATATACCATATTACCCTCACATTGCCCCGTTCAGCTCCATACTGCCCCCATCATCTCCATATACCATACTGCCTTCACACTGCCCCCCATCAGCTCCACATTGCCCTCACATTGCCCCCCATCAGCTCCATATTGCCCTCACAATGCCCCCATCAGCTCCACATTGCCATCACATTGCCCCCCATCAGCCCCATATTGCCCTCACATTGCCCCCCATCAGCTCCATATTGCCCTAACAATGCCCCCCATCAGTTCCATATTGCCCCATCAGCTCCACATTGCCCTCACAATGCCCCCATCAGCTCCATATTGCCCCCATCAGCTCCACATTGCCCTCACAATGCCCCCCATTGCCCTCACAATGCCCCCCATCAGCTCCACATTGCCCTTCACTCCATCAGCTCCAACTTGCCCCCACCATCTCCACATTGCCCTCCATCGGCTCCAACTTGCCCCCCATTAGCTCCACATTGCCCTCACATTGCCTCCCCCCGTTGTCCGTTTCCTACCTCCCGGGTAGGAGATCTGTATGTGCCTCCTTTGGCACAGTCTTGTACCTGACAGAGCTCCCGCACGGTCTCCTATTCAGGAATGCAGAGCGCTGGGAGATGATGTCATCTCCCAGTGCTCTGCATTCCTAAAGAGGCAATGAGGGAGCTCCATCAGGTACAAGACTGGGGGGACGGGCAATGTGAGTGGGTGCCGCCAGCGCAGCCAGCGAGGCGGCTAGTTTTTTTTTGTTTTTTTTCAAAGAATATTGATGGCAAATCCAGCCCTGCCACCACCCTGCTATCATCTGCACTATTCGTGTTGTGCAGATAAGTTTTCAGGCTGCTAACAGAATACTAGAGCCATATCCTTGTGAAGATGGAGCCTGCAAAAATAGTGGAAGCTCTCAATTCCTTGGAGAAACAGGTCTCTGCTCTCACGCAATCCGTCCAGGAACTACAAACAAATCAGAACTGTTTACAGCAGCAACTTCATGATTTGCAACCAGCGACCTCTCCCCCTCCCGTCGCACCAAGTCCTAACTGGCCTTCTAGCCTGGGTAGTGAGGATCACCATCCGTTGGAACCTAGAATTCCACTTCCGGACCGCTTTGATGGTGACAGATCTCAGTATAGATCTTTCATTACTGCTTGTGAATTGTCAATCTCACTGAACCCTCACACAGTATGCCTCTGAATTCATCAGGGGGTGCACTGCTTTCACCCTGCTCTCAGGAGAACCTCAGGCCTGGGACCACCACCTGCTACAAACTGATAGTCCTGTACTTGCTACCTGGGCGGCCTTCCAAAAGGACATGGAAACTCTATATGATGACCCCTTCCAAGCGGTCTCAGCACAGAGTGCTTTACGTACCCTTACCCAAGGCAGAAGACCTGTAGAGGAGTACGCATATGAGTTCCGTCACCTAGCTAGTGACTCCCTTTGGAATGAACCTGCCTTATATGACCAATTCTCAAGGATGAGCTAGTCAGAGTCAGCCTACCAGCCAGACTAGAAGAGTTGGTCCACATGGCCATAGGTATTGACCGCCGACTCAGGGAGAGACATTGGTAATGTCTAGCCACCTCTGCTGTCCCTACACATTGTACAGGCCTTACTCTGTTACTAAGTCCTGACTCCGCTACCGGTCCATTAGTGAGTACATCGGAGGAACCAATGCAGCTGGGAGCTGTTTGAGGACCCCTCTCTCATTCGGAGAGAGAGAGTGGCAGACAGTTGGGGGTCTGCCTGTACTGTGGTGGCAGTGGGCACGTCCTGAGAACCTGCTCTTTACAACCCCAGTCCTCTCAAGGTAACCCATGTACTGCCTTTTCTGCTCCTGCTGTCAGTCCCACTCCCGCTATGTCTTACTTCTCTTTTCTTGTAACGTAACAGTGGAACGGCCACCAGAATTAGATCAGTTCTATGGTTGTGTCACGGTTTGTTAAGACTCTCAGACACAGAGTTAGGTAAAAACTCAACTTTATTGAAAAGTTAATGCAGCCCCGTAGGGTAATATACACGTACACACATATATCTTTATTAGACAGGAATACAATGCAAATAAGAGGAATATTGGCTCTACCGGCCCTGCCAATATACTGGGCAAGGCAGCCACAGGATCGGAACTGGTGAGGTGAGGCACTACCAGTCTTGCCAATACCGGGTAAGGCAACCCAAGGAAACAGGACAAGTTCTACAGGCCTTACCATATACCGGGCAAGGCAGCCCGTAGACAGGAGGAAATATCAACCACACACTAAAGTGACTGACTGTTGGAAAAACTGTCACTTATGATGGTAAAGAGGCTGAGTCAGTAAGTAAGCCGCCAGCAGCAGAGATAATGGAGCTCAGCTATGCTCTTCACAGATGGAACGCCATACCACTATAGAGCAATCAGGTATGCATGGAGCGAACCAGTACCCTGTACGTGGAACACTATAATACTGAGGCAGCCGGGTGGCTTGAGGAGCGAACCAGTACCCTGTACGTGGGAAGCGAAAATACAGAAATAGCCAGAAGGTTTGTGGAGCGAACCAGTACCCTGTACGTGGGACGCTATCAGTCTAAGACAGCCGGAAGGCTTGAGGAGCGGACCAGTACCTTGCATGTGGAACTCTATAACACTGAGGCAGCCGGATGGCTTGAGAAGCGAACCAGTACCCTGTACGTGGAACGCTAGAGCACTTAGACAGCCGGATGGCTTACTAAGCGAACCAGTACCCAGTACGTGGAACACTATAACACTGAGGCAGCCGGGTGGCTTGAGGAGCGAACCAGTACCCTGTACGTGGAACGCTAATGCACCGAGACAGCCGGGTGGCTTGAGGAGCGAACCAGTACCCTGTACATGGAACGCTATAGCACTGAGACAGCCAGATGGCTTAAGGAGCGAACCAGTACCCTGTACATGGAACTCTATAGCACAGAGACAGCCGGATGGCTTGAGGAGCGAACCAGTACCCTGTTCGTGGAACGCTATAGCACTGAGGCAGCCGGATGGCTTGGGGAGCGAACCAGTACCCTGTACATGGAACGTTATGGCACTGAGGCAGCCGGATGGCTTGGGTAGTGAACCAGTACCCTGTACGTGGAACGTTATGGCACTGAGGCAGCCGGATGGCTTGGGGAGCGAACCAGTACCCTGTACGTGGAACGTTATGGCACTGAGGCAGCCGGATGGCTTGGGGAGCGAACCAGTACCCTGTACGTGGAACGCTATGGCACTAAGGCAGCCGGATGGCTTGGGGAGCGAACCAGTACCCTGTACGAGGAACGCTATGGCACTAAGGCAGCCGGATGGCTTGGGGAGCGAACCAGTACTCTGTATGATAATCGTCAAGATAACAATGTCGCCAAGGCGGCTCAGGAATGTCTGAAGACAGGAAACGACTGGACAGGAATCGATGAATGGAAGCAGGAACCAGCAGGCAGATGGTCAACCGGAACATCGGCAGAGACTGGCAGCAGGAAGCGGAGGTTCGACCGGATCAATCGAAGTCAGGAACTCTTCAACTGGAAGCACTGGAACATGTAGAATACAGGTCGCAGGAACACAGCAGAGGCCCAGGATACTCAGGAACAGGATCATATGCAACAGCATAGAGACAACACGAAAGGGCAACCAAAGGGTGCCCAGGCTAGGTTTAAATAGGCAATACAAGGCGGGCTGAAGGCAGCCAGCCAATGGAGAGCCCCCTACTGGGGATAGACAGGAGAAGAGAGCAATCACGTGCACCGTGATAGGTAGACTCTGGTGCTAGTGGGTGTTTCGTTAATCAAGACTATGCAACTGCTTTGGGTATTCCCGTCCAGAAGAAGAGACAACCGCTAACTCTCCACATGGCTGACCAGAGTCCTCTACGGTCCGGACCCATCATGTTGGAGACCATCCCTCTTCAGCTATCTACTAAGGAAAACCACAGAGAAGACATCCAATTCGAAAAGGATGGGGGCCCAGTACCTGATCATTTATTTGGATGATATCCTGATATTATCTGCTACTATATCCGAACATAGACAACATGTGAGTGCTGTCCTGTCTCATCTCTGTGATCATGGCTTATATGCCAAGCTGGAAAAATGTATATTTAAGACCCAAGAAAGTGACTTCCTAGGCTTCTTCATCTCCCCAGGGTATATAAAGATGAACCCGCAAAAGATAGCTGCAGTCGTAGATTAGCCTGCACCCTCAGACAAGAAAGCAGTCCAACGGTTTATTGGCTTTGCCAATTTTTACAGGAAATTCATCCAGAACTTCATAAGTGTAATAGCCCCTCTCACTAGACTTGCCAAGAGAGACAAGCAGTTCTATTGGTCTGAGGAGGCACAAGTGGAATTTAGTACATTGAAAGCGGTTTTCACACAAGCCCCAGTGCTCCGGCAACAGGATGTCTTACAGCCGTTCTTCCTGGAGGTGGATGCCTCCAACATCACCACCGGAGCAGTGCTGTCACAAAGAGTGGGACCCAAAGAGCAGCTCCATCCTGTAGCATATTTCTCTCAATGTCTGTCCTCTGCTGAGCGAAACTATGACATCGGTGATAAGGAACTATTGGCCATTAAAAAGGTGCTGGAGGAGTGGCGTCATCTACTCGAGGGTGTGGAGAGCCCTGTCACAATATATACAGACCACCGTAATCTTGAGTACTTACGCTGTGCTCGCAGGTTATGTCATAGACAAGCCAGTTGGTCACCTTGTTTCTAAGATTCCCACTCCACATCACCTACCGACCTGGGACAAAGAAAGGGAAAGCAGATGCTCTTTCCCGACAGTATAGTTCACCTGAACCAGCATCTGATCTGCCAGACACTATCCTGCTTCCTCAGCATTTCCTTGCCATTACTGTTATGATCACTTCCCTTACCACGGACGGCCACCGTCTCGCACATGTGCGCTAGTGGTATCTCAGCTGTTTCCGGGTTTTGTCCTGATGTTGGATACGCTCGAGGCCTATAAATCAGCTCCCTGCTATCATCTGCACTATTCGTGTTGTGCAGATAAGTTTTCAGGCTGCTAACAGAAATTCATTCCCTTCATCTATGTGCTTATCACATCTTGTCCTTGTGCTATCAACCTCATTTCCATTAGCAAATAACTTTTGGGGCTATATAAATAAAGATCACAATCTAAATAGTAGAACAAAGCTTCTCTTCTAGCATTGTTGCTGGCTGAAGTCTATGGAGTCTTGTTCTTGTAGCATCCTTTGCTACAACTTCAGTCGGTTTTCCATGACAGATTCTAGAACAGCTCAGCTCTCCTTTGTTCATCCCAGGAACTTTATAACTCACTAGAAGATACCACAGACCTTTATGTTTACTAATGTTTTTACCCCTTGGAGAATTCACTTAGGGTTGCATGGTGAAGACCAGCAAGTAGAAGTAATACAAAAATGATTCAACAATAGCATGCATATCAGCTCCACCATTGTTGAAAAGTGTTGTTAATAAATAATTGCTCTTGCTTCTTGATTGATGTAGCAAAGTATCTAGAGGCACAAAGCAGGTAATTATTTAGCAGAATATGAGTAAGGAATTGCTATACCAGAAATTTCCAAGGTAGAAGGAGCACAGAAGTCAAATTATCAGTCAGATTCTTCTTCAGGGTGGGATGTAGCAGGTAGTAAACAAGTGAAGTCAGGAACCAGCCATGATCAAACACTAGGAAATGGAAACAAAGCTCTGGGATACTAGTCAGTGTAAACACTTTGAATGTGCACTGCTGAGCTAGTGAGGCTGCTAAATAGAGACCTTTGGGGTATGTCCAACAAGGCAATCAGGAGCACATATAGTTTAGAGCAAACATGTACACAGGAGCACATAGAACTGCAGAATAGGATCTCCATCCCTCCACTGACACCCACCAGGTGACCAAGACATGCCTTAAAATAGGAGTCTTTTTAGGGTTATGGCATGAACATCCAAAACTGATACCCAAGAGAATTCTTCAGGGCCATAAACCCTGCCAGTTCACCACATACTGAAGAGGTCTCTTAAAGACATGGGAGTCCAGAATGTTGTCTATGACACAGGAGGAGGTGGAGGTGCAGACTGGACAAAGTAATTGTGAGAACAGGGCTTGATGAAGGACACAAGAATGTTAGGAGAGATTTTAAGGCTTTTAGGAATCCCAAAGGTATAAGAGATATGGTTGACACATTGAAGAGTCTTGTAAGGTCTTATATAGGAAGGAATAAGTTTATTTGATGGCTTTCTGAATTTAATGTTTTTGGTAGAGAGCTAGACCATATGCCCAGGAGCATACTAATGTACTGGGGAGTGGTGTATCAGAAATTCTTTTTTTGGTGAGCTTGAGCAGCCAACAGGGTGCCACAAACCCTTTGATTGAGGCAGCATCAGCATCAGCTGCGGGCACTCCAGTCAACTGGGACTCAAGGATGATGTTACATGGATTATGCTTCAAATGAGAGAAAATGGGAAGCACTTGACAGAATCTCGGAGAAATGAGTTATATGAGATCTGCCAAAGGGAGTAAGCCCTTCCAATTGTCTTGCTGCTAAAAACAATAATGGTGCAGGAAATAATCAAGGATCTGGTTAAGTTGCTCTGTCATATCTTCGGAGGATGATCGTTTAGGTAATTGCACGTAGTGACCCTACTTTGAGAAATGATGCACCATGAGCCAGATTACGGGTATGCATTGTGAAGAGGGAAGTTCCAAAATAGAGTGTATGGCAACCTGGGAACAATTCAGACCTGGCACCAGGGAAGTCTGGAGTAAATCCACTGGTGTAATCCTAGGAGCCTTTGGGTATAGATGGTATAGGAATCCCCAAATGCTATGACATTAGATTGGAACTTGGGCAAGCATAAACTTCAGTCTACAATAGCCTACAATAGCAAGGGTGCATTTAACCCCAGGAAAGCCTGACACAATTGAATAATGACCCTAGTGCAGAATTTGTAGCTACAAAGATAGAGAGACAAACACCTTGCCACATGGAACTTTGTGGCCTGTGGTTATCTGCTGTTAATAAGCTGAGAGTTTTTAGAGGTATGAAGCAGAGAGCATAGAAATAATCTGAGAAACAGAAATAATTGGTTCATCAGAAGCTAGGGAAATATGTAATTCTTCAAATTGTTGAGAGGAAGTGCCAGCCTTGGAGTTTTTTGCGCTTGTCATGTAGGTGATGTTGAAATTGAACTGACTGAAGAAAATAGCCCAATGGGCCTGACGTGTTAAGTAGCTTGACCTTACTTGGATACTTCAGGTTTCAGTGATCTGTGAAAAGTTTGATTATCATCCTGTAACAAGTAACTCCAATCCTCTAGAGACATTCTGATTATGAGAAGCTCCTAGTTGCCACATCATAGTTCTTTTCCACTGGAGAGAACTTATCTAAAAAGGAAGGTTCATGCGTTAATTTTGCCAGTATGGATGGAGCTTTGGTGAAGAACTGCTCCAGTTGCCACTGCATGCACCTGAAGTATGAAAGCTCTCTGAGTCTTGGGGGACAAGAGGATTGCTGTTGAAATAAAAGAGATTTTTTAGCAGCTCAAATATTGTCAAAGCTTGAGGAGACCAATGCTTATGGTCACAGGGGAGATTTACTAAAGGTATAAGGGCTCAAAATGTCAATGTCCTGTCGGAGCAGTGTCAAAGGCACATCAGCAGTTTGTACTAAATGTCTTTGACATCACATCTCCATCCAACATGCTTTCACTGGGTTTACAAATTTTTACTCGTCACATCAAAAATGGCCTATTTCCATATGGAAAAGAAGCATAATGACTCATTTCCATATGGAGATGCAGGATAATGAGCCATTATCGTATTCAAGGGGGTGGGTTTATATGTTAATGTGGTACTTCACCACATTCACTAAACTCTGATAGCAGCCTCTGCTGTCTGTTCACAGTCTCAACTTCACCTATGTGAGGCTGGAGAAGTTGGGATCTCCCCATAGTTTCTATGCAGCAGCAGGCCTCAATAAATCAGAAGCAGGGAGGGTTGTGAACTGCTGTTGATGAGGAATAGATGCTGTCCCTCACACATCACCAGCAGTACGACAATCCTGAACTCTGAGAGCATTCTCTCTGCTGCCCCACTTGGGCAGTAAGGGCGTAAAGAGGATACTTTCAGCACCGTGGGCAGCATGACTCTGAGGATAACATTTGAGTGCCAGAGGGATGTGCAATGCTCAGCCCCATGGCACTTAAAGGGTTAAAACAAAGTACACCAAGCACTACACAATTATCCTCTCAGCTCTGTATCATATTTTTTTCATATGTGTTGTGCACTGCCAAGGGAAAAGGCTGGGGGTCAAGCAGCATCCATGGGGATTTGTGGCTACCAGCTGCCCCACAGCCTTGTTTTATTGCCCACTGGTAGCCAAAGAACCCCACGTACACTGTCTGACCACCCAGCTTTGATCACCTGCCTAGTAAGAGCCACAAATCACAATGGGTACTACCTGGGCAAGGGAACAAGGCTGGGGGGTGTCAGGCAGTGTATATGGGGCTAACACATAATGGTGATGTTCCCCATGCTGCCCCACAGTTAATAATTGACCCATGCTGCCCCCAACCAGTTCCACATTGATTTATAATGTCCCCACACAATTCCATATCGATAAATGATGCACCGCAGTTCTACTTCAACATCCACTGCCCCTCCACACAGGTCCATTTCAACAAATGCTGCCCCACAGTTCTACTCCGAGATATACTGCTCCCCACGCAGTTCCATATCAACAGGTGCAGCCTACTCACAGTTAATATCACACGCATATCTAGTATATTAACCCTTTGAGTGCCAGAGGGGTGCACCATGCATTGAAGTGTAATATGTGGTGTACCCTTCTGGCATTCAAAGTGTTAATTTCAACGTTGGGTTACTTTTAATGAATGAGCTCCTGAACTGGCTTTCTATGAATGGGCGCTTGATCCTCCTACTCAGGTGTTTATCCATAGCAAGCAAGTGGCTTCAGTAGGGTAGGAGTTAGAAGGAGAAGGAGATGGTCACCTTCCTGTTCACTGCATTGATCACCTATCCTATTGGATAGATGATCAATGCCAGAGGGACATCAGGAGGGGTCATGATGCCCCCCTATGAGGTCTAATGTTATTACAAACAAAATGGACAATACAACATATTGTATGATATTAATATACAAGTGTGTGAAACTTAAGTGCCAGAGGGGTATGCAACTTGTTGAAAAGTAATGCATTGCATACTCCTCTGACACTCAAAGGGTTAACTGTGCGTGGGATACATTTGTCGATATGAAATTGCGTGAAGGGCAGTATATCTTGATGCATAACTGCAGGACAGCATTTGTCGATATGGAACTTTGTGGAGTGATAGTATATGTCGAAGTAGAACTGTGGGGCAGCATTTGTCGATATGGAACTGTGTGGGGGCAGTATATGTTGATGTGGAACTGTGGGGGAGGGTGGCATATGTTAAATATTAACTGTGGGGGAACATGTTGAATGTAAGCATTGTGGGGCAGCATGGGGAACATCACCATTGTGTGTTAGCCCCATATACACTGACTGACACCCCCGCCCCAGCCTTGTTCCCTTGCCCAGGCAGTGCCTATGGGGATTTGTGGCTACCAGTAGGCAAGGGAACAAGGCTTGGGGGGGTCAGACAGTGTACATGGGATTCTGTGGCTACAAATGGGCAAGAGAATAAGGCTGTGAAGCAGCTGGTGCTGTCAGGTCCTTGCTATAAGTGGGTATGTGCGATCTGTGAGGAACCCCACTTTGAGCAGAGAGGGCCACAACTAGTATGTTCAAGCACCTCATATATAGTCTGGAAGAAAAAACACAATCTCCAAAGACAAGAGGTAGGATACCTGGTGCAGGAATGTGAGACCACACAAGATAATGTGTATATATATATATATATATATATATATATATATATATATATATATATATATATACACATACAGTCATGTGAAAAAGAAAGTACACCCTCTTTGAATTCTGTGGTTTTACATATCAGGACATACTAACAATCATCTGTTCCTTAGCAGGTCTAAAAATTAGGTAAATACAACCTCAGATGAACAACAACACATGACATTTTACACATTTTACAGCATAATCCAGCCTCTCTCTCCCCTAACCACACAGAGAAGGGGAGAGAGAGGCTGGAGCAGCGCTGAGCATAGATGAGTGCCTCGTTCCACGGTATGTTAAAGTTTCTAATTTCCTTAAGTGCATGAATAAATGTGTAAGAGTAGCGGCGCCCGTGACATTAGTGATGCTGATAAGCAATAATTTGACCTGCGACGCATATTGGATCTACTACAATTCCCATCATCCTTAGCTAATGACCTGATGAGAATGAGCTTGCAAGAGCTGCTTCAGGGACTCGGGAGGGTGGTATTGATGAACCCTGCATTATGTTAGCCTTGCGTAAGATACACACGAGGGAGAGCTGACACACAGACAAAGAAATGCAGAAGGCTGGAAAGCAGGACAGTGGGTTAGCGGAGAGGGACAGTTAGCAGCTATAAGTCTGGTCACCTTAGATTACAGGGAAAGGGGCCATTTCCACTTGCCCTCAGTCAATTTCTCCTCGCCAAGTGCGAGTGGAAATTTTGAGCCCTGTATAAATATATATATATATATATATATATATGTACAGTTGTGTGAAAAAGAAAGTACACCCTCTTTGAATTATATGGCGTAACATATCAGAACATAATAACAATCATCTGTTCCTTAGCAGGTCTAAAAATTAGGTAAATACAACCTCAGATGAACAACAACACATGACATTTTACACAGTGTCATGATTTATTTAACAAAAATAAAGCCACAATGGAGAAGCCATGTGTAAAAAACTAAGTACACCTTATGACTCAATTGCTTGTAGAATCACCTTTAACAGCAATAACTTGAAGTAATTGTTTGCTGCATGACTTTATCAGTCTCTCACATTGTTGTGGATTAATTTTGGCCCACTCTTCTTTAAAACTTTGCTTCAGTTCATTGAGGTTTGCGGGCATTTGTTTATGCAAAGATCTCTTAAGGTCCCGCCACAGCATTTCAATCAGGTTGAGGTCTGGGCCTTGACTGGGCCATTGCAACACCTTGATTCTTTTCTTTTTCAGCCATTCTGTTGTAGATTTGCTGGTGAGTTTGTGATCATTGTCTTGTTGCATGACCCAATTTCGGCAAAGCTTTAGCTGTCAGACAGATGGCCTCACATTTGACTCTGGAATACTTTGGTATACAGAAGAGTTCATGGTCAACACAATGACTGCAAGCTTCCCAGGTCCTGTGGCTGCAAAACAAGCCCAAACCACCGTGCTTGACAGTTGGTATGAGGTGTTTTTGCTGATATGCTGTGTTTGGTTTTCACCAAACGTGGTGTAGTGCATTATGGCCAAACATCTCCACTTTGGTCTCGTCTGTCCAAAGGACATTGTTTCTGAGGTCTTGTGGTTTGTTCAGATGCAACTATGCAAACCTAAGCCGTGCTGCCATTTTTTTTGTAGAGAGAAGAGGCTTTCTCCTGGCAACTCTTCCAAACAAACCATACTTGTTCAGTGTTTTTTCTAATTCTACTGTCATGGACTTCAACATTTAACATGCTAACTGAGGCCTGTAGAGTCTGAGATGTAACTCTTTGGTTTTTTACATTTCTCTAAGCATTGCACGGTCTGACCTTGGGGTGAATTTGCTGGAACGTCCACTCCTGGGAAGATTGGCAACTGTCTTGAATGTTTTCCGGTTTTGAATACTCTTTCTCACTGTAGAATGATGGACGTTAAACTGTTTGGAAATTGCCTTATAGCCCTCCCCAGATTGATGGACAGCAACAATTGCTTCTTTAAGATCATTGCTGATGTCTTTCCTCCTTGGCATTGTGTTAACACACACCTGGATGCTCCAGAACAGCAAACTGCTAAAACTTTGGCTTTTATAGTGGTGGTCACACTTGCTGATGATCAATTAATCAAGGGCATTTGATTAGCAGCACCTGTCTGTACTTAGCATCTTAATTCCTATGGAAGCAATAAGGGTGTACTTAGTTTTTCATACATGGCTTCTCCATTTTGGCTTTATTTTTGTTGAATAAATCACGACACGGTGTAATATGTTATGTGTTCATCTGAGGTTGTATTCACCTAATTTTTAGACCTGCTAAGGAACAGATGATTGTTATTATGTTCTGATATGTTACGCCATATAATTCAAAGAGGGTGTACTTTCTTTTTCACACAACTGTACATATATATGTATATATATATATATTTATTTATACAGGGCTCAAAATTTCCACTCGCACTTGGCGAGGAGAAATTGACTGAGGGCAAGTGGAAATGGCCCCTTTCCCTGTAATCTAAGGTGACCAGACTTATAGCTGCTAACTGTCCCTCTCCGCTAACCCACTGTCCTGCTTTCCAGCCTTCTGCACTTCTTTGTCTGTGTGTCAGCTCTCCCTCGTGTGTATCTTACGCAAAGCTAACATAATGCAGGGTTCATCAATACCACCCTCCCGAGTCCCTGAAGCAGCTCTTGCAAGCTCATTCTCATCAGGTCATTAGCTAAGGATGATGGGAATTGTAGTAGATCCAATATGCGTCGCAGGTCAAATTATTGCTTATCAGCATCACTAATGTCACAGGCGCCGCTACTCTTACACATTTATTCATGCACTTAAGGAAATTAGAAACTTTAACATACCGTGGAACGAGGCACTCATCTATGCTCAGCGCTGCTCCAGCCTCTCTCTCCCCTTCTCTGTGTGGTTAGGGGAGAGAGAGGCTGGATTATGCTTTATACTTTCTAATAATGTTCTGTACCTTTCAATCTGTCCATATCCGTATAGTTTTATTGTAACTTTATTGTAATATTTCCAACTCCCGCCCCTTTTCCTGATCTCACTCTTCTTCCTGCAGATCAGAAAGCCAACCGGATTGATCACAATGAGGGACATTATTGTGTGAGCCTAAGGAAAACCCTTCCCCCCCTCATCAAGCGGGGGCAGGGTTTTCCTTGTACAGACACAGACGTTATTGTCCCTCACTGTAATCTGTAAGGTCTAGAGACAGGATTTCGGATCTGAGGGAAGAAGAGTGACATCAGGAAAAGGGTGGGAAGGGGAAATGTTACAGTAACATTGCGAGAAATCTGATAAGAGGATTGGAAGATTTAAGTTATAAAGACATATCAGGATTTGTTTATATCAGGAAAGAGTTAAGGGGAAATGTGATTAAGATTTACAAATATATCGAAAGCCAAGACAATGAACTCTCTTGGAAACTCAAAGAGATGAGCAGAAAACAAGGGGTCATGCAATAAGACTACAGGAAGTTAGATTATGAATTAAAAAAAAAAAGCTATTTTTTTTACAGTAAAGGTCATAAGGATGTAAAATGTTTTACCTTCAGATGCTTTGTTTGCAGAAGCTGCTTTCAAAAAAGTATTACCTACCTCAGAACGATACAGAAAATTGTCAAAGTGTTTTTCGATGCAGACAGAATGCTGATCCAGGGAGATATCCAACTGCTTTTTCAAGTTACATAGTTACATAGTAAAATAGGTTGAAAAAAAGATATAAGTCCATCAAGTTCAACCACGGAATAACCAAGAAAATGAGGCCTTGGTCCTAGGCCATTCTTAAATGGGGAGACCCTTGTCCTGGGCCAGGGAAGCAACAAGAAATCCTTTTGTCCTGGGCCAGGAGAAAACGTGAGCCCTTTGACCGGGCCTGGCAATAGAACACAAGCCCCTTGTCCTGGGCCAGGGAAGCAATGAGCAAACCTTTCGTCCTTAATCTTGGGCCAGAGATATTGGTGCCTGTTTTGTCCTGGCGATCACCAAATTGGGCAGCCTCTCCTGGGCCATGCTCCATGCAGATTTGGGGTTCAATGTTCCTGGATCTGGGGCCAGTGGCTCAGGGTCCACAGCCAGTCCATACGGTGGATCTCCCTGGGGCAATTGTGTCTCTGGATCCTCAGTGGCCTGTGCATCAAAGTGTGGGGAGAGGGGCATAGCTCCCCCTTTTAGTTGGGCCAGTGCCCCAGAGGGACAGGAGAGGATGTTCTTCCCACTCTCCTGGGCTGGGGCAATGTTCTGAGCACTGTCCGCATAACTGGGCACTCGTTTGGGCAGGGCAGGGGTATTCACAGTTCCAGAGGACCGGGTGGAGGACACATTCCCACCCCCCAGGCAGAGCTCAGGGAATCCAGGGGCCCCAGTAACATCCCTGGTGAGGACTGTGGTCCCACTCACCAGGTCAGGGCCCAAAGGGGGACTGATGGGAAACGCCTTCTTGGGGCTGCTGGTGAGCTTGCTCCCACTCACCGGTGTCAGGACAAAACCAGGGGTGGGGTGCTCACTCCTACACACCACAGCAGGGGGTTCACAAGGGCTGATGGGGACCGCATTCCCACCCATCAGTTCACAGTTCTTATCTTCAGGAGGGCCAGTAGCACTGCGTTCTCCCAGCCCGCTGGGGTCCTCCTCTTGTGGGCCATCCTTCACAGGCCCTTTTTCTGCCTTGAGGGAGAACGCAGTCCCATCCCTCAAGGCGGCAGCATCCATGACCCTTGGGAGCACACACGGCTCAGCTCCCAGGGCATTCTCCCACAAACCAGGGGACATCTCTTTGGGGCTGCTGGTGAGTTTACTGCCACTCACCAGCGGCAGGGCAAAACAAGGGGTGGTGTGCTCACTCCTACACACCACAGCAGGGGGTTCACAAGGGCTGATGGGGACTGCATTCCCACCCATCAGTTCACAGTTCATATCTTCAGGAGGGCCAGCAGCACTGCTTTCTCCCAGCCCGCTGGGGTCCTCCTCTTGTAGACCATCACTCACAGGCCCTTTTTCTGCCTTGAGGGAGACCGCAGTCCCATCCCTCAAGGCGGCATCCTCCATGGCCCTGGGTAGCACACACTGCTCCTCTCCCAGGGCATTCTCCAATAGAACAGGGGGCATCTCTCTGGGGCTGCTGATGAGCTCTTCTCCCCTCACCACAGCAGGGGGTTCACAGGGACTGATGGGCTCTCTCCCACCCATCAGTTGGGGCGTACAATTGCTGCTGGTGGGGACCTGTGTCTCATCCACCGCAGCTGGGAAAGCAGGGGAAGGGGCACCATGCCTATCAGGAGAGACGTCTGTCCCATCCCCTGATGCAGAGGCATCTTCTTCACTGAGGAGGAACGCATTTCCACTCCTCAGCTCAGGGAAAATACAGTCTAGGGGCAAAGGGGTGTCAGGAAGGACCGTTGTCCCACTTCCTGATGCAGGGGCAACAACAGGGGCACTGATGAGGAACGAATTCCCACTCACCAATGTGGAGTGAACAGGGAAACCTCCATCTAAGTTCTCAGCTCCACTGGAGTCCTCCTCAGATGAGTAACCCCCCCAGTTTTTTTCCTCTCTTTGTATCTCCTGGGCTTCCTCTATCCAGCCCATGTACATTAGCTCCAAGTTCCATTCCTCCTTGACTAAACGGTCTAGGTTCCCCTCCAGGTCTGGAAAGTAGCTTCCAAACATGGCCTTTCTTTTCTCCCAGATCTCCCAGTAGCGGCTGTAATTCCTCTGGCCGAAAGTAGCATCCTCCTGAAAGGCCATCCACACCAGACGCAAGATGAATGGGAAAAAGTCGACCATAACTCCTGTATACTCCTTGTGAAGGCACTTGATAATTTCCCAGTATCCGTCCTGGACTCGGAGCTCCTCTGTGATGCCGGTGGTGACCTCCCGGTAAAACTCCTCGGCTAAATCACCTAGGAAGGCCTCCCACTGACATCTGATGTAGTGATACCGCATGTCGTACACTCCTATGGCCTCCGGTAGCCGCGCTTTGGCCGCCATCTCTTAGCTGGTACACCTGATAAAAGAAGGAGAAATCCCACCGCTATGCCACCAATGTAATGGAAGCTGGGAAGGGACCGTGTCACCTTCCGCCGTCGTTCCCGGGTCTCTCCTTCTCGACGCTGGCCTGGCGCTGTCGGATGTGCCGGTCGAGCAAATCAACTTTCCGGTGGTCGACTCAGAGTGGCGTCGAACCCCGGGATGACCGACTCTACCTCGAAGGATGCGGATACCGTAGGGGTCACGGGCACTCGAACACCGTCGAGCATTCACAGAACCGGATCAGGGAAAATTATGAAGGAACCTAAGTAGCATTAGGTAAGATGTTCGAGCACTCCGGGGCTCGAATCGAAGGTTGAAGCTTGTACAGGAAAACCCACAAGGCAGAGTCCACGTTGCCGCCTGACAGGATACGAAGTCCGGTAGCGGGATCCTGGCAGCAGGCGGACGAACGTTACAGGAACCTGGTTCGAATGGGCGGCAGAGTGGCCACTTTAACCATGGGAACACAAAAGACTCCAGGACTCTGGTTCACTCCAAACATGACACACTTTATTGAACAAAACCCACATCTTTTATACAGTACAACATAATACCACAATGGGATGGGAAGGGCCAGGTATTCTAATACAGGCTTGGCCCAGGGACCAATCAGACACAATAGGCATATGACACAGGGAACAAAAGACCAATGGTAACTGGAGACAAAGGGCCAATGGCAGAGGGTGACAAAAGGACCAATAGTAGTTACGGGAAAAGGGCCAATGGCAGATGGACTACTAAACATAATACTGATGAGGTTAAGGCAAACATGGTTGATTACTGTCTAGACAAAGACAAAGGGTGGATGAGAGGGAATACACATTTAGGGGACTAGGCCAGGGGTTGAAGCACGTACACACTAGTTTGAATATACGGCTTCAACCCTGGCCAATCAGTGTGCGCAGTGAGTCGTACGTCGGCCAATCCGGCGTCGACTCACTGCCTCCGGTTTCCCGCATTCGCGGTGACATGGATGCCTCGGACAAAGGAACCGGGGAACCACCGGCTTCCGTGTTCGTGTACCCCTCGCACATATTACATACGATATTAACATGCTATACACATGAAACATACGACATTCGACATACATTAAAGGTACAACATTCGACAATATATAAAGTACAAATCTTCTAACACAAAGGATACTGAAGCCCCCATCTAGGGACAAATGAGGCCAAAGGGCCATAGTCTTTAGGTAAAAGCGTTCAAGGTCCAGACAAGGCTCAAGTAACGGATAAGATCCGTTACACTTCCCAACTTCTAAATGGGTATTGAACTGTTTAGCAGAACTTTCTATTTTACCTACTAATGCAAAATATATATATGTTCCCTTCTGCTAGAAATGAATCTAACCTCTTAAATGTATGCATTGTATTTGTCATTAACACATGCTTGGGCAAGGAATTCCACAATTTAGCAGACCTTACTCATAAAACCCCTTCTTCTGATGGAGTTGAAACCTCCTTTCTTCTAATGTTAAGGGGTAGCCCCTAGATATTTGATCAGGCGTTGGAATGAAAAACTCACCAGAGAGACCTATTTTTGACCTCGCATGTACTGATACAGTTATCAACATCTCCTCTTAGTTGTCTAGACATGCTTCATACTTCAAGTCCTCCATTTCCTTAATTGATTTAGTTGCTTTTCGCTGCCCTCGCTTCAGCAGATCCATGCTTACTGTGTGAGGATCCGACTAACCTACATTATAAAGTTTCAAGTTGAAATCACAGAAAGCATTTGCAATGTCTGGGTATGAGTGAACTATGATCCCCTGTCCAGTGCTGACTTGTGGTATGGTGCGTGATCTATGTTGCTTGTTAACTAAACATGCCAGCATCTTACCACTCTTGTTGTCTGTTAGGTAATGTTGAAATTTGTTCCAAATAAATGACATGGCCATTCCCTGTCTTAGGATATCCTTGAGTTTGTATCTACTATTTGTCGGGGAGACCAGATCCCCTGGAGACAAAGAGTTTTTATGATTTGCTTCTAGTGGATATAGAGAAGTAGTGTGTTAACTATCTCCCATTTCTTGTGTGTGACTTCTAAGAACACATTTATGGACCCCCTAGAGCAGAGGATCTGGTATAGTGAGTGAAGCATTAAGTGAGAAGAATTCCTAGATAGACCACCCTGTAGAGGCAACACTCTCTGAGCCACTGAGTAATAAATAATTAAGCTGCCATGTAGTTTGTGTCAAACAGCACCAGTCTGTCAGATGAAAAGAATGGTACTATTGAGTCATCAAGAGCCAAATGTTCTGGGGCCATTGTACAGCACTGCACTCACAATTCCCATCATCTCCAAAGTTATCAAGAAACATAGGAGGGAAATGGTATGTGAGCTCTCATAATGTAAATATATAAAATATCTTCCCTTATGCAAAACAGAAATGAGTAAATTCCTCTCTAGAAGGGTTGCATAGTGAGAATGGGTAGAGGTACTAGAACATTGCACATGGTCCAAAAATATCACATAAGTGAGGTACATACTATAACAGGTGTAAAATAGAACATTAGTAGGTACATACTGCAACAGGTTTATTAAAATAGAACACAGGCACCAGGTGTAAATTACCATGTAGTGTCAGTCCTTGCACCCGAGATGCTGAACAGCAGGCAAAAAGATTTCCCCTGGGCGAACAGGGTGCAAAGTTCGACAATCAAGGATATGCTCAGACAGACCCACTGAAGTATCAGTAGTGATTGTAGGTTCTTGCGTGGTGTTATGAAGTCAGTGGATCCGTTTGGCCTTAGAGCTCAGAACCTGGATACAGCCTACTTTACATTACATTAATTACGTATTTGAAAAAAATATATATTAGTCTTACTCTCCTTGCAGTTCATCATAATTTTCTATTTTTGCTTACCTAATTGCCATTTTGCAATCTTTGTTGCACTCCTTGTATTTCGAGAAATAATTTTCTGTTCCTTCAGTCTCAAACAATTTTAATGCCTTCTTATCTTGCCATTTACTACTTTACATTTGCATTTAACCACAGTGGCTGTGATCTGCTTCTTCTGCATTTGTTCCTTAAGGGTATATACTGTGGAACATAATTCTGCAAACTAAATATACATTTTGACCATTTTTTCCTATAAATAATGTATCCCAGTCTATGTCTTCTATTGATGCTATTAACATTTTAAAGTTAGCCTTTTTAAAATTAGAAGTCATGGTTGAACCTATAGAGTTTTGCTTTCATAACCTGATAGCAAATGAAGCCATGTTGTGATCTCTGTTCCTCAAATGTCCCCCTACTATAATATTGGATACCACATATATATGTTATGTGTTATCAATAGTAGGGATGGTCGAACGTTTGTGCCTCAAAAACAAAAACATGAGAAAAATCACACTTTTTGCTGAGTGATAACGTGTTTGCGAACAGCTTTTCTGCTTTTTTTGCCTAGCTTATTGCATTGAAATCAATGGAAGACTGAATTTCCCCCCAGCAAGTGGCAAGTTTCCCTTATTTTCCTGCAGGCATAGTATAAGATGGGTGTCAGGTTCCCGCAGCATGCCATACTGTGTTTGTGTGAGGGAGAGAGAGCAGCATAGTTTTTTGCTAGAGACGACAGGCTAATATACTGGAGCTGAATCTTAGTTTAGGGAGTATTGTAGGCAGGACATTTGTTTTCTGCATAAGGGGAGACTGGGGACAGTCTGAGGGAGAGGAAGGAAGAAAGGAGCTGACCCAAATACCCCAAAATTCTGGTCTCAACAATAACTACAGATTGGTGTATTTTATCTAAAAAATAGCAGCATACAAAATGATGCTAAAAACACTATGGAAATCACCTAATTATTTGTAGGTGTTAGTTGTGATAGTTCCTCTTTTAGGGTATCAATACAGTATATTTCATTATTCAGAAAGAGAGTAGAATAATTGATAATTACCCATCACTCAAAATGTATTTATTATAAATATCGTAGCATTTATCTTAGTAAAATCATTCTTACACAATAACTATAATACTTTTTCATGTTACTTTTTGTACAATTTAAATAAAGACAGAACAGATTAATTGCTGTGAATGATATAGTATTATTAACCTCTTAAAAGCCCTGATGTACACAAATATAACAACCAAAGAAAAGAACAATAAAAATGAATTGATATTTTATAAAGCGATTCACTAAACATAACAGGAAATTTAAGAGTACATTGGGGGTTATGCACTAAGGCATAATAGAGAGGTGATAATGCATAGATAACTTCTCCAGTTCCTATGTTATGCTACGGAGCCTATGCACTAATATCTCCAACACTGGATACATCTTAGTGCAAAGGCTCCATAGAATAACAGGAATTGTAGAAGTGATTTCACTGGAGAAGTCATCACCACTTTAACCCCTTTTTATCATGGTTTAGTGCATGATCCCCATTGTGTTACTGTCATGTTATATTTGGCTTGAACTAGGTATGTCTGTTTTTAACTCTTATGTTGCAAATGAACAGTAATAAATACTTTCCAATATTTTCTAACAAATTCCCTTGGCAGTTCTGAGTTTAATGAAGATTTAACTCTTCTTTAACGTTACATTGTTCTTTAATATATTTTTTTATTTGCATAGTAAACATCTGTTCTAAAATCCACTAAATGTTGAGAGTCCAAACCTAATTTAGCAAGCAACTTAATTTTTCGATAATAATGTTCAAATATTCTTTACATTTTTAAGGTTTTGATAGACTTGAGTGAAACCAAAATGTCATTTTATAAGAATGGTAAGGATAAAGTTTACATCCTATACCATGTTTTGTACTCTGAATTTTTATCCTATACTAGCAATATTGGCACGGCGTTGCCCGTGTGGTTAATAATCACATAGCCCTTTCAGCTCCAAACAGGTGTGCAAGAAATTGCAAAGTACTGCGTTTCACAACTCCCGATCAGTGTGTCTGTGTGTGCGAGTGGGGAGTATAACGTTTGATGATTTGCATACAGCGTTTGTCGAATTGCGCATGGAGTATTGTGTTTGGCGAATTGCGCATAGCGTTTGGTGAATTGCATGTCGTATTGCACAGAGTTTGGCGTATAGCATACAGCATTTTGTGTTTGCCATTTTGCCCACATAGTTGTGCTTTGTACATATAGCATTTGGAGTATAGTATTGCGTTGTGCATATTGCCAGTAGCATTTTGCATTGCGTGTATAGAATTGTACATACTGCATTTAGCATTAAGCCTGTAGCATTTTGTATATAGCTTTGTGTGTATAGCGATGTGCGGATTGTGTTGTGCATTTTGCATGTATTGTGCGTGTATGTATATTATGTTTGTGTGTGTGTTTATGCATATTGCGTGTGTGTGCATTGTAGCCCCTGCATCTCCATGCATCAAAATCACATCCCATGGTTGGACCAATAGAACAGGCCGTATAGAGGAGATTTTAATAACTCCTCCTTACTGCCGCCCCTGGGTGTGTTTGCCGGGCACATAGAATATCGAATTTAATGATTTGGTCACTGTTGTGTTACCAACAAATAATAAATCATTCTCAGTGAAAATAACTGCCTTAATATTGCTTTTGTCAATCGCTGTCTGGTTTTCTGTTTGTTTTCCCTTATTATCCAGATCCTAGTTCCCTGCCTTGTCTTGTGGTTGCTCTGATCCTTTATAGAGCCTCTGTGCTTTTGGGCAGGGTGCAATCAAAGTGTTCCAGATCATTAACCTGCATTTCCTGTCTTGTTCTTGAGTGTTGTTTTGTGTATTGACCTGGCTCTTCCTGTTCTGCAGTTTTGTACTGTGTTCATCTGATAACCTGTTACTGACTTTGACTCTATTGATCTGACCGTTCTTCCATCTCCTGCCTTGTCTATCTTGACCCTGGTGTGCTTTTATCTCCTCGGCTTTCAATCTGACTTCGACTATCCTGTACTCTGTTTTTTATTTGAACTCCAGGCCTCATTGTATCCACTTCTATCTCAGTGGGTAGCTGGTGAGATGCAGTCAGCATCTCTAACTCAGCCTAGGCTGCAGCAAGGCAACCCAGAGATCAGCCACCACCAGCTAGCTACATACTCTAGTCTTCGCTCCCTAGCATCTGGCCCACTGGAACTTGTCTTGCACTATATATATATATATTGTCTGTCAGATGAGTAGAAAGGAGTGTACTCACTTTCAGGTGCAGGAACCCAGAAGCAATGTAGTCACTCTTGCTGGAGCAGCACACAGAGAGAGGGCTTATGCGAGATCACAGATCCCTCCCTGGAGTAGACCGCAAGCATGGGCAACGGAAAGACAGGAGAGGGCTGGATGAGCCAAGCCGGAGTCAGGGTGCCAGAGATCAGGAGAATCCAGGGAGCCAAGCCAGAGTCAGGGAGCCAGAGGTCAGGAAAGTCCAGGTAGCCAAGCCAGAGTCAGAGTGCCAGAGATCAGGAGAGTCAGTATGGATGGCCAAGGGGTCAAAAACCAGGGATCAACAGAGAGCAGGAGCACTTGAAGGCAACTGAGCACTAGGGAAGCCACAGTAACACTGAGCGCTGTTTCCTGGGAGCTCAGTGTTTTTATAGGAAAGGCTGTGGGCGTACTGAAGCTGTGGAGGGGCAGAGGCGAGCGCCGCGTTGCCACAACGATGCCCTAGAGTTCATGGCTCCCTCCTTATGACGAGCCCACAAGGGAGGGCAGATGTGTGCGCGTTGCTCAGTCCCCTTATGCTGTGCCGAGTGGACATCAGCGTGCAGAGAGCAGCAGTGAGTTTGGATAGGCAACCGTAGCAACGAGCGGCAGGGAGGTACTTTCCATCTGTCAGTGATGATTTGGGTTCAGTGGGTGGCCTGACATTGTTTGTTGTTGTATTCTTATCATATTATTATATCAAATAGCAGTCTGTCACCTCTTTGTGGGGAATCTACAGTACTTCACAGAGTCTAACCAGGCAGCTTACATTTTGATTGCACATGACAAATTACCCAGCGGAGGTCTCTCGAGTCATAGTCCAGCAAGGGGCTAGATTTGAGCAGCACTCAGGTCAGATCAAACAACAGGATTCCAAGCTGGATTCTGTTGCTTCTATGTTACAATATATTCAGCAGAATGTGAATATTCAGCTATATTGCAGCATATTCAGCAATGTTTGAATATTCAGGTGCTTCTACTGGGGTACCAGCTACCATTCCTTCTGCTGCTTCCTTTGGCTTCCAGATTGCCATTACTGGATCCTTTTGATGGCTCTCCTGCAGAGCTGTGTGGCTTCCTCAACCAGTGGTAGCTATACTTCCCTAGTCAGCCTCACCCCTACGTCTCTCATCAGTCCCTTATCACCTCTATTATATCACTGTTATGGGTTCCTGCTTTATCCTGGGTCTCTCCACTTCTGGACTGGCAGTCACCTCTTCTTGCTGACTTTGACTCTTTGTGTCTGCCTTCCGATCTGACTTTGATATCCCTGGGTGTCGAGCTAAGATCGAGTCCGCTATCCTGAACTGACAGCAGGGCTCTAGGTCTCTGCTACAGGACACTGGCATATGATTATCACGGTGCCTGTGATTGGTGCTGTTCAGTGTCAGTCACTTGCTGAGTATCATGATTGGCTGTCTGTGATTAGCCCTCCTCACACAGCCTTTTTAAACCCAGGCTGGGCATTTCCAGGTTGCCCTTTCGTGGTGTTTCTGACTTCACTCTGCCTGACCTGCTTGTCAGGCTTCTGGGCCTGTTCCTGCTGTTCCTGCTGATCCTGTGTTCCAGTGTTCCAGTGTTCCAGTGTTCCTGCATGCTAGTGTTCCTGTGTTCCAGAGTTCCAGTGTTCCTGTGTTGCAGCACCTCGCGGGTTAATCTTACTGAGTTCCAGTGTTCCTGTGTTACAGCACCTCGCGGGTTAATCTTACTGAGTTCCTGAATCTCCTGCTCCAGCCGTCGCTCTGGCGACATTGTTCTTCTCGCTGCTGATCATACTTTGTTGGTTCTTGGTGGCGATATACATTGTTGGTCCCAGCGTGCGGACGCTGGTTTACTCCACTAAACCTGGTTGCGATATACATTGTTGGTCCCAGCGTGCGGACGCTGGTTTACTCCACTAAACCTGGTTGTGATATACATTGTTGGTCCCAGCGTGCGGACGCTGGTTTACTCCACTAAACCTGGTTGCGATATACATTTTTGGTCCCAGCGTGCGGACGCTGGTTTACTCCACTAAACCTGGTTGCGATATACATTGTTGGTCCCAGCGTGCGGACGCTGGTTTACTCCACTAAACCTGGTTGCGATATACATTGTTGGTCCCAGCGTGCGGACGCTGCTTTACTCCATTAAACTTGTTTGCGAAATACATTATTGGCTCCAGCGTGCGGACGCTGGTTTGCGCCACTAAACCTGGTTGCGATATACGTTGTTGGTCCCAGCGTGCGGACGCTGGTTTACTCCACTAAACCTGGTTGCGATATACATTGTTGGTTCCAGCGTGCGGTCGCTGGTTTGCTCCATTAAACCTGGTGGCGCTATTACCATTAGTTCCAACGTGCGGACGTTGGTTTGCTCCTGAACATCCAGTACTGTGGTCAGTCGCTGTCCACTTCCTTGCAATTGTCTGAGTATCCCTGGCAATAGACTCCTGCTGAGTAAGACCTCTATACTTATGCTCTATGCTGTCTTAGTCACCTGACAGCTGGTCTACTCGCTCAGGCTGCCCTGCCCGGTATTGGTGAGGCCGGTAGAACCTTGACGATACCATCCTGTAGGTTGCCTCGCCCGGTATTGGCAGGGCCGGTAGAGCCTACTCCAGTACTCCTTTGGGCTGCCCTGCCCGGTATTGGTAAGGTCGGTAGAACCTTGTAATTCACCATCTTTAAGGTTGCCTTACCCGGTATTGGCAGGGCCGGTAGAGCCTACATTCAGCATTCCGTAGGGGCTGCCTTGCCCGGTATTGGTAAGGCCGGTAGAACCGGTATATGTCATCTCACGGTTGCCTTACCCGGTATAGGCAAGGCCAGTAGAGCCTGTCATTAAAACTGTCACTTGGGTTGCCTTGCCCGGTATTTTGGCAAGGCCGGTAGAACCTATTATATGTTATATTACTGTTGTATTGTTATGTATGTTTACCCTACGGGGACTGCCTTTAACTTTTAATAAAGTTAAGTTATTTTACCAAACCTTAAGTCTGAGAGTCTTCAAAAACTGTGAGAGTGAAAGGGCCATGACCTCAGACACTAAGAGTGACGGTAACGCACAGAATATCCATTGGAGGATGGATATGCACGAGCAACGTTTGGATCAGCTAGCGGTTGCTATCCAAACTATTCTTGAACGCACGGTACTTGCGGATAAGTCCGGTGCTAACCCGGTGGTCCCGCCAATTCCGACACCGGAGAATGAGTCTAAGCCCTCAGGGGCCGCAGTCAAAGGGTTAACGGCTTCTGCACCCTTGCCGCTGAGATATGACGGGGACCCTCAATTATGCAGAGGGTTTATTAATCAATTTGAAATATTTATGGAATTGACGGCACACGCATTTCCTAGTGATCGCAGCAAGGTTGGGTTCATGATATCCCTGCTGACTGGCAGAGCATTGGCCTGGGCCAACCCACTTTGGGAAAACGCTAAACCTTGCACAAAGAATTTCTGTGATTTTGTGCAATCCTTTCGGAGAGTATTTGAGCCTCCTGGTAGAACTACCTCTGCTGCTAAACATCTCATGGAGATACAACAGGGCAGACGCACGGTTGGCGATTATGCCATTGAATTCCGCACCTTGGCAGCAGAGGTAGGGTGGAATAACGAGGCCCTGTTGGCAGCCTTTGCTCAAGGATTGAGTGACCAAATTAAAGATGAGATTGCAGCAAAAGAGTTACCTACTGACCTGGACGATTATATAGAATACGTGATTCTAATTGACTCCAGAATGCGTGAAAGATTAACTGCCAGAGAGCGACGAGTACGGTTAAAAAATAATGGGTCCAGTAGCATATTTTGCCCACCCAACCCTCCCTCTTCATCCAAACCTAGTGAACCTATTTCAGAACCAAGTGAACCTATGCAGGTTTCACTAGGTTAACTAAGGAGCAGAGAAGGTATCGCAAGACACAAGGATTATGTCTGTACTGCGGTAAAGATGGTCACCTGTTAAGATCTTGTCCGGTACGTCCGGGAAACGAACACACTTAGGGTACCTTGGGGGACAGGCCCTAGGTGGTGTCCAATCGACCCCATTGTTGGACACACTTAAACCCACCATACAGGTGGTATTGTCATGGGCACAACGCTCGGTTGAGGTTTTGGCCTTGGTTGATTCTGGTGCAGCTGGGTATTTTATGGACAATACCTTTGCTGAATTGCATGGGGTACCACGGATTCAGAGAGAAACCCCTCTTGCTATTGAAGCAATTGATGGCAGACCTTTGGAACCCGCCCAAGTTACTTTTGAAACGATGCCCTTGTCTATGACTATTGGGGCTCTTCACAATGAAGAGCAGCAGTTCCAATTGATTAATTCTCCTCACCATGCCGTGATTTTGGGCTTTCCTTGGTTACAGTTGCACAACCCACAATTTGATTGACAGAAATGTGACATTGCTGCTTGGTCTCAGTTCTGTATGGATAAGTGCGTTACCCATCCTGTTAAGGTCTTGTGCACCTCCCCTTCACTACCTGATGCCTACCAGCAGTTTAGCGACGTTTTCAGTAAGGGAGAGGCTGGCACCCTACCTCAGCACAGACCATACGATTGTCGCATAGAACTGAGTCCTGGAGCAGTACCACCGAGGGGACGCACGTATCCATTGTCTTGTGAGGAGAACCAAGCTATGGAGGAATACATAGCAGATGCCCTCAGTAGAGGGATCATAAGGAAATCTACTTCTCCGGCCGGTGCCGGGTTCTTTTTTGTTAAGAAAAAAAGTGGTGAACTGCGACCTTGCAAAGACTATCGTGGGCTGAATAAGCTGATGGCAAAAAATGCCTACCCAATACCACTCATCACCGAGCTGTTTGATAGACTTAAGGGGTCCTCGATTTTCACCAAATTGGACCTAAGGGCAGCCTACAATTTGATACGTATCAGAGCCGGTGATGAGTGGAAAACTGCCTTCAATACGAGATCTGGGCATTATGAATACCTAGTCATGCCATTTGGTCTATGTAATGCTCCTGCAGTATTTCAAGAACTGATCAATGACGTTCTTAGAGATATGTTATAATCTTGTGTTGTAGTCTATCTTGATGACATACTTATCCACTCCAAAGACCTGTCACAACACATCAAGGATGTGTCTGAAGTCTTGCTGCGCTTACGAAAAAATAAATTATTCTGTAAACTGGAGAAATGCGAGTTCCACAAAACCGGTGTACCGTTTCTGGGGTTTATAATTGGCAAAGACGGCATTGCCATGGATAAAGAGAAATTGACGGCAGTCTTAGAATGGCCTAAACCCAAGAGCCTCAAAGCCATCCAACGATTTCTGGGCTTCGCCAATTATTACAGGAAGTTTATTAAAAACTTCTCCTCTATTGTGAAACCTCTGTCTGACCTCACACATAAGGGCGTTAACCCATCCCTCTGGCCGGTGGCTGCTGAAGAGGCCTTTGAGAAGTTGAAGGTAGCCTTTGCTGAAGCCCCTGTGTTGTCCCACCCTAATCCAATACTCCCCTTTACTTTGGAAGTTGATGCCTCAGATATTGGGGTCGGGGCGGTGCTCTCTCAGCGACAGGTTAAAGGCGGTACACTCAGACCCTGTGGATCCTTCTCAAAAAAACAGACTAGTGCTCAAAGTCATTACGAGATTGGTGATCGAGAATTACTGGCCATTATCCTCGCTCTCAAAGAATGGCGTCATTTACTTGAAGGCACAAAAAACCCCATTTTGATTCTAACTGATCACAAGAATCTGACGTATCTTTCTGAGGCCAAGAGATTGTCTTCTCGCCAGGCCAGATGGGCACTGTTTCTATCCCGATTCAATTTCGTTGTATCATACCTGCTGGGATCAAAGAATGTTAGGGCTGATGCTCTGTCTAGACAATTTGAAGCAGAGGTTGACAGAGAAGAGGTACCAGCCCCTATCATTCAACCCGATCGAATATTGGCTACCATACCATACTAGTATTACTTCACCACTAGGGGAGGAGATTTTGGCATCCCAAGCCTCTGCTCCTCATGAGACTCCAGTGGGTAAATGTTTTGTCGCTGAGCCATTCCGTACTCGATTACTTGAGACCTAACACTCCTCTAAGGCTGCGGGACATATTGGTAGGGATCAGTTGTTCTGGTCTCTCTCTCAGCTATTTTGGTGGCCTTCTATGAGAGCAGATTGTGCCAATTTTACGAATGCCTGTGCCACCTGTGCCTGTGCCAAAACCCCTAGACATCTCCCTGTGGGCTTGCTTCAGCCGGTGCCTAATGGTGAACGCCCTTGGTCTCACGTCTCTATCGACTTTATGGGAAAATTGCCCAGGTCTAGAGGGTACTCCTTCATATTGATGGTGGTAGACAGGTTCCCTAAAATGGCACACTTCGTACCCCTCTGTGGCCTTCCTTCGGCCAAGGAACTGGCAATGGTATTCGCTCGAGAAGTATTTCGGTTACATGGAGTACCCAGGGTGCTGGTGTCTGACAGGGGGAGCCAGTTTGTGTCCAGATTCTGGAGGGCATTTTGCGAACAGATGGGCATACAGCTATCATTTTCCTCGGCATATCATCCCCAGACTAACGGGGCTGCTGAGAGGGCCAATCAAGGATTGGAACAGTTTCTGCGATGTTTTGTGACTCACCATCATGATAATTGGGCCGACTTGTTGCCTTGGGCAGAGTTCGCCAGGAACCACGCAGTTAATTCTTCCTCCGGGAGCTCTCCGTTTTTGATCAATTATGGGTTCCAACCCTGTCTGCTCCCGGATTCCTTTCAATCACAGCAGATTCCAGCTCTGGATGAGCATATAGAGCAACTCCGTTCCACATGGGCACAAGTTCAGACGGCATTGGGCCAGTCTTTTCAGCGACATCAGCGTCATGCCAATCGCAGAAGGCTTCCAGCGGTTTCCTTCCGAGTCGGGGATAGAGTATGGCTGTCCTCCAAGAATCTAAAGCTCAAGGTCCCATCTAATAAGCTGGCACCTCGGTTCATTGGTCCATACAAGATCATTCGCAAAATTAACCCTGTTTCCTATGCCTTGGAATTACCTGCTTCTATGCGCATTCATAATGTATTCCATGTGTCTCTCCTTAAACCTCTGGTTTGTAACCGTTATACTACCACACCTGTGAGGCCAGGTCCTGTTGAAGTCGAGGGGCAGGAGGAGTATGAAGTACAAAACATTATTGATTCCCGCAGAGGTAGAGGAGAGGTACAGTATCTGGTGCATTGGAAAGGTTATGGTCCTGAGGATCATTCCTGGGTAGACAGTAAGGACCTTCATGCATCCAAGTTACTACGAATATTTCATGCCAAATACCCTCAGAAGCCTAGACCCTACTCTGGGAGAGGGGGTCTTTGAAAGGGGGGTACTATCACGTTGCCCGTGATTGGTGCTGTTCAGTGTCAGTCACTTGCTGAGTATCATGATTGGCTGTCTGTGATTAGCCCTCCTCACACAGCCTTTTTAAACCCAGGCTGAGCACTTCCAGGTTGCCCTTTTGTGGTGTTTCTGACTTCACTCTGCCTGACCTGCTTGTCAGGCTTCTGGGCCTGTTCCTGCTGTTCCTGCTGTACTTGCTGATCCTGTGTTCCAGTGTTCCAGTGTTCCTGTATGCTAGAGTTCCTGTGTTCCAGAGTTCCAGTGTTCCTGTGTTGCAGCACCTCGCGGGTTAATCTTACTGAGTTCCAGTGTTCCTGTGTTCCAGCACCTCGTGGGTTAATCTTACTGAGTTCCTGAATCTCCTGCTCCAGCCGTCGCTCTGGCTACATTGTGCTTCTCGCTGCTGATCATACTTTGTTGGTTCCTGGTGGCGATATACATTGTTGGTCCCAGCGTGCGGACGCTGGTTTACTCCACTAAACCTGGTTGTGATATACATTGTTGGTCCCAGCGTGCGGACGCTGGTTTGCTCCACTAAACCTGGTTGCGATACATTGTTGGTCCCAGTGTGCGGACGCTGGTTTACTCCACACACCTGGTTGCGATATACATTTTTGGTCCCAGCGTGCGGACGCTGGTTTACGCCACTAAACCTGGTTGAGATATACATTGTTGGTCCCAGCGTGCGGACCCTGGTTTACTCCACTAAACCTGGTTGCGATATACATTGTTGGTCCCAGCGTGCGGACGCTGGTTTACTCCACTAAACCTGGTTGCTATATACATTGTTGGTCCCAGCGTGCGGACGCTGGTTTACTCCACTAAACTGTTTGCGAGATACATTATTGGCTCCAGCGTGCGGACGCTGGTTTGCTCCACTAAACCTGGTTGCGATATATGTTGTTGGTCCCAGCGTGTGGACGCTGGTTTACTCCACTAAACCTGGTTGCGATATACGTTGTTGGTTCCAGCGTGCGGACGCTGGTTTACTCCACTAAACCTGGTTGCGATATACATTTTTGGTCCCAGCGTGCGGACGCTGGTTTACTCCACTAAACCTGGTTGTGATATACATTGTTGGTCCCAGCATGCGGACGCTGGTTTACTCCACTAAACCTGGTTGCGATATACATTGTTGGTCCCAGCGTGCGGACGCTGGTTTACTCCACTAAACCTGGTTGCTATATACATTGTTGGTCCCAGCGTGCGGACGCTGGTTTACTCCACTAAACTGTTTGCGAGATACATTATTGGCTCCAGCATGCGGACGCTGGTTTACTCCACTAAACCTGGTTGCGATATACATTTTTGGTCCCAGCGTGCGGACGCTGGTTTACTCCACTAAACCTGGTTGTGATATACATTGTTGGTCCCAGCATGCGGACGCTGGTTTACTCCACTAAACCTGGTTGCGATATACATTGTTGGTCCCAGCGTGCGGACGCTGGTTTACTCCACTAAACCTGGTTGCTATATACATTGTTGGTTCCAGCGTGCGGTCGCTGGTTTGCTCCACTAAACCTGGTTGTGATATACATTGTTGGTCCCAGCGTGTGGACGCTGGTTTACTCCACTAAACCTGGTTGCGATATACATTTTTGGTCCCAGCATGCGGACGCTGGTTTACTCCACTAAACCTGGTTGTGATATACATTGTTGGTCCCAGCGTGTGGACGCTGGTTTACTCCACTAAACCTGGTTGCGATATACGTTGTTGGTTCCAGCGTGCGGCCGCTGGTTTGCTCCATTAAACCTGGTGGCGCTATTACCATTAGTCCCAACGTGCGGACGTTGGTTTGCTCCTGAACATCCAGTACTGTGGTCAGTCGCTGTCCACTTCCTTGCAGTTGTCTGAGTATCCCTGGCAATAGACTCCTGCTGAGTAAGACCTCTATACTTATGCTCTATGCTGTCTTAGTCACCTGACAGCTGGTCTACTCGCTCAGGCTGCCCTGCCCGGTATTGGTGAGGCCGGTAGAACCTTGACGATACCATCCTGTAGGTTGCCTCACCCGGTATTGGCAGGGCCGGTAGAGCCAACTCCAGTACTCCTTTGGGCTGCCCTGCCCGGTATTGGTAAGTCCGGTAGAACCTTGTAATTCACCATCTTTAAGGTTGCCTTACCCGGTATTGGCAGGGCCGGTAGAGCCTACATTCAGCATTCCATAGGGGCTGCCTTGCCCAGTACATGTCATCTCACGGTTGCCTTACCCGGTATAGGCAAGGCCGGTAGAGCCTGTCATTAAAACTGTCACTTGGGTTGCCTTGCCCGGTATTTTGGCAAGGCCGGTAGAACCTATTATATGTTATATTACTGTTGTATTGTTATGTATGTTTACCCTACGGGGACTGCCTTTAACTTTTAATAAAGTTAAGTTATTTTACCAAACCTTAAGTCTGAGAGTCTTCAAAAACCGTGACAATGATACAGACTGGGGAGACAATGCCTTGAAAGCCACATTCTGGAGGCAGTTATCTGATTGTCTTAAGGATGAGCTGACTTCACAGACTATTCCAGATTCCCTGGACTATCTCATCGCACTATGCTCTTCTGTGGAACATCACATCCAGGAGCGAAGAGCAGAACCAGACAGACACTAAAACAGCTGGCCTGTTCCTTGTCCACCAGTACCTCTTACTCTGAATCACCAGACCCCAGTTTCTACATGTAATACAACAGGGGAACCTATGGAGGTCGGAGAGTTCCTCGTCTTTCCATAGAGGAGAAGGCTAGGAGATACTCTCTTGGGTTATGTCTCTGTTATACTCAAATTGGACACTTCGGCCGCTTTTGTCCTAAAAAGCTGGGAAAACACTTGGGCTTAGGGTCTAGTGAGGGTACTACCCTAAATATTTCTACTGTTCCCTGTAAAGACGACAACAAAATTGTCCTTTCCGCTTTGTTGACCTGTGATCAGAAGGTCATTCCAGTTTCTGCCTTCCTTGACTTTGGGGCTGCAGGCCTCTTTATGGATACCATCTTCGCTACACAACTGGGGATGTGTTCTATGAAGATAAAGGTCACTATCTATCTTGTTTCCATTTATGATTCACTGTTAACGGCCAGCCTCATTACCCACTCTTACTCTGCTTGTAGAATTTTGCTTTTTATGATTCCTTGACTGTTTTTCTGTTTGTTTTCCCTTTTTATCTGGATCCTGGTTCCCTGCTTTGTCTTGTGGATGCTCTGAGACTTTATAGAGTTTCCGTGCTTTTGGGCAGGTCTTGATCAAAGCGTTCCTGGGTTTCCTATCATGTTCCTGAGTGTTGTTTTGTGTATTGATCTGGCTGTTCCTGCATCTTCCCTCCTGTTCTGCAATTTGGTGCCATGCTCAGCTGATATCCTATTACCGAATTTGGCTCAGTTGATTCAACCATCCCTCTGTCTGCTGCCTTGTACTGTATTACCCATCGATTCTGGATCTGGCTTGTACTGTGTTCCTGCTCGCCCATCTGTCTTGACCCTGGTGTGCTTCTATCTCCTCGACGGCCAGTCTGACTTCGACTACGTGGTTCTCTGTTTTCCCAGTCGAGCTCCAGGCCTCAGTGTTCCGGTTAGCATTAATCTGGCCTTGGGGTCAGCATCTCTAACTCAGCCTAGGCAGCAGCAAGACAGCCCAGAAAGCAGCCACCACCAGCTAGCTATGTACTCTAGTCTTCGCTCCCTAGCACATGGCCCACTGGGACCTGCCTTGCGGTATACCTGTATTGTCTGTTGCTGTGCTCTTGTCATTATTATATCAGATAGCAGTGTGTCACCTCTTTGTGGGACATCTACTTTACAGAATCTAACCAGGCAGCTTACATTGGTGTCAGATCATTACACTAATGTACAAATTGCATGAACCTTATCTAACTATTATCATCAGTCATTTTATATTTTTATTCAAAACCCAATGTAGATAATATCAATTTTGTTTCTGTTTATTATATTACAAGCCTTGTTGTGTAATTAGTGTAACATTATTTTACTCTTTACTTGCATAACTCTTTTTGCCTTGCTTTTCTTTCAACAGAGTCCATTTATGGAGGTGAAGGTCATAGACACCCCAAAAAGATTCAGAAGAGACACTGGCCTTGACTGTGATGAGAATTCAACTGAAACTATGTGCTGTCGCTATCCATTAACAGTAGATTTTGAGGCATTTGGCTGGGATTGGATTATTGCCCCAAAGAAATATAATGCCAACTATTGTTCTGGGGAATGTGGAATTGAGTTTCTGCAAAAATATCCCCATGGTCATGTTGTTAATCAAGCAAATCCCAAAGGTCCCACGGGCCCATGCTGTTCCCCAACTAAAATGTCTCCTCTTAATATGCTGTATTTTAATGATGAATCAGAAGTCATCCAAGGAAAAATTCCAGCCATGCTGGTTGAGCGCTGTGGGTGCATATAAGCATTCCTTTTATCCATCATATCATGAAATATAGATTAATGTTCATTCTCCTAAGCAATTGTTTTCTGTTCCTTACATTAAGCTAAGAAATTGCATTTGTTATAGGTTTACTTCAGCACTGAGATTCCTTTCCTGAGCCATAATGAAGAAACCACAGAACTAAATATAACTGAAACTCAAATGGTGAAACAAAAACTGAAAAATTAGCAAAAGTGATTCCTTTAAATTTTTCACAAACCAAACTATCAAATATTTTAATTTGTATCAGTCTTGTAAGCCACAAAGATTAACTTTAGATTTAGAAATTATTTTCATTTTTCAAGTGTGTAACTTGACACTGACAAATGCATTCAAAATAAATTTGTTTCCTATCACATGTTCTTACAATAAGCTTGAATTCATAATCTTGAACTAAAATTCCATGTGAAGAAAAATGCATCTAAAGACTACATTTATATTTAAAGCACATATAAAGTTTTGTGCTTGTAGGCAAAAAAATGGCCAAAAAAATTTTCAAACAAATCTACTTTTTCCAAAATGTCTGTTCACACAGATATTTATAATTTTTGGAAACTTGGTATTATGCACATTGCATAATAACTTAGATGTGCAGGTTTTCATTTGAAAAAATATCTGTGCTGTCATTTTACATTGTCTTTTATTGTTTTTCATTTTAAAGTTCACCTCAAAATGGGTTTAACTTGAACTTTGAATATTGTTGCAAGATCAGTGAGACATATATACATAAATACAATGCATCCCGCAATATTATTCTAAATGGTACAAACAAATTATTCAACTTTCATATATACCCATTCAGTATAAGCACCATTTGCAGATGCAAAACTCAGCTAAGAGCAATTCAGTGTTACAAACATTAAAATACTTGGCTCTTTAGCTGCATTTCAGTTGGAACTGAAATTAATTAATATGGCAATATTATAATACATATTATTTTAATGTATTTGTATAAATGACATCAATAACACATAATGGCATGGAGTTGCATTGAATGTGCTCTTATAAAACATCCATACTGTAGATTGGTCAAAGCTATGTTTTAGGTCATTTGTAAAAAAAAACAAAAAAAAAAAAACCTGAACTAAAAGGTATCCGATACATTTTTAAAAGTATCTACATTATAGGCCAACATAGCCACTAGAGGTAAGGAAATCCACATCCTTGCTCCTCTTATTGTAAAATCCCTCCCATTAAGTCCACAGGGCATTTCCTCTTAAAGGCTGCCCCTTGCCTTTTGCTCAGCAATTTCAGTAAAGAGTTCCTGGAGTGTGTCTTTTACTGGCCTAAAATATTAAGGAGTAATCATAACATTCTTTAGATGCTTATTTTCTAACATAAACAGACCTAGTTTTGATAGTCTTTCTTTGTGACTAGAGTCTTCCAATTCCTTTAGACGTCTCTGTACTTTTCCAAGTCAATAAAGTATATTTAAGAAAAGATGTTAAAAACTGTACTCCATATTCTAGATGAGGTTTTACCAAGGATTTATAAAGAGGTAGAAATATATTCTAATCCTGTGCATCCGTACACCTTTATGTTATACAATGTATAAAGAAAATGAATGCCTTGAAATGCCCATTGCCTTCCTTTTGGAGCAGTTGGTATCGAAGGGAAATTTTTCCACTTAAGGAGTTTAGTGTTAAGCAGGAATAGAGCTAGAACATTGATTCCAGCTGCTGTTTTTGACCAGAATTCTTTTCATAGATCACTTCACTAAGACCACCAAATAGTAATGTCAACCTGAGCTCTGAAAAGGCTGAGGCAATGGAAATGTTTAGCTTTTTATCAGCACATGGCAATGCAATTTATAATTTAAAAAAACGATAAGCCTATTTATTTCCAAAGTACTGGTATAGTTAAAGTGTAAGTTCACCTTAAAGGGACACTAGAATACAAAACCAACTTTGTGATTGTGAAAGAGCTTTCAAAATCAGATATATGTTGTATTATGCATTTATCTAAGTTATTTAGTTTTATAGCTTATGCTAATTAAAGCATGACGTGCATGCAGTTCCTGTCTTAGCCATACATTACACCACATACTGACACAGTTCAATAATGTATCCTCCTTCTCTACCACTGAAAGGATTAGGTGTCAATGAATGGGTGATGTAGGGCTAGGATAGCAAGTGTCTGCATGGCATTCCACAATAAGAATACTTTATACATTTAAATAACTCACAAACTAGTCTCCTAAATAGAAACTATTGTTGTTTTAAGTTGATAGTGTCCCTTAGAGATATGTTTAATTAATCTTTAAGAGGATTAACGCCTCAATTCAATTGAGGACCACCAAAAGAAAAAAAGCATTTTTTTTTTCAACCACGGTAAGCAATTTAATTACCTGTGCTATAAAGAAATGCCACCGGAAAAAAAGCACATTGCACCCATTGAAATACATAACAAGACATTGAAATATGCCATTCAATTCCATGCATTAGCCTTAAGATAAATTAAGGGACTCACTTTAACAGGAGAAAATCTGCACCCAGTTTTTATGGGCACAGAGTCCCTTAATGCATGTCAAAAGGAACTGAACCTGAAAAAATAGCTTAAAAAACCTAAGTCACCTAAGTCTGAAAAATATTGGTCAAATGTTAGTAGAATTAACCCTTTGTATGCCAGTGGGGTATGCATACCCCACTGGCACTCACAGGGTTAATCTGACTAAGTTACAAAAGCATCCCCTGAAAATATATACTTACCTTTAATCCTGATGTCCAGCAGAGTCTTCTGCACCCTGGTCAGCTACTGTCCATCTTCTTCTTCAATCTTCTATCTTCCTTTTCATCAATCTCTCTTTCTGTCTTCATCTATTCTGTCTTCATCTATTTATTCTGTCTTCATCTATTCTGTCTTCTTCTCTTCCTTGTTTCAAACATTGTCCTGTAAAAAGAAAAAAAATGAAAATACATTTCTTCCAAAAACATGGAAATATGTGCATTATTTAAGCGTTTGAGTGCCAGAGGGGTAAGGAGCATATTGCAGAACAATGCGTTACGTACCTCTCTGGCACTCAAAGGGTTAAAGTAATGCACATATCCCAAGTTGAAATACAAGATTCCCCAAATGAAAGAACATTGTCTCAATCGATTTTTCTAAAAAGTAATTCTTCGTTCTAAATCGAAATTTCATCCATGAAGTGAAAATATTGTGCCTTTGTAAAAATAACGCTAGTAGTAGGCTCCACCGATGTTGGTGGTGGTGGCGGCATGAAGTGAGACAGGCAAACCCCATCATTTGGTACCTTTCAGGCTGAGGCCTGATCCTGTGTGTGTGGAAATTTGAACAGAGACTGTATTTTTATATTGACAGTCTCTGTTCAAAACGTCTCCCAAACATTGGCTGGGATGTGTGCTTATGTACCTCCTAGCCAATCAGCTTCTAGTAAGTTCCGTCATCCCCCCCAATAGAAACTGATTGGCTGCACACATCCCAGCCAATGGACTTCTGGGAGACATTTTGAACAGAGACTGGCCATATAAAAAGCCAGTCTCTGTTAAAATTTCCCACACACCGGATCGGGCATTGGCCTGAAAGGTACCAAAGGGGGGGGTTGTCTATCTCACTTCCTACAACTAGGGTCTTTTTACAAAGGCACAATATTTTCACTTCATGGATGAAATTTCTATTTAGAACGAAGAATTAGTTTTTAACAACAACAATTGATACAATGTTTTTACATTTGGGAGAATCTTATTTTTCAACTTGGGTTATGTGCATTACTTTAAACACTGCACATATTTCCACGTTATGTTTTTGGTATACACCATTTGAATGCACATGCCATGGTCCTGGTTTCCTGGTATTACTGGGATTGATGTTCAATGCTGGTGTAGTGTGTGTCTGCTATTATGCACTACAGAAGTCATACACTGTATGCATACTTTAAGTGCAGTCATTGGCTTATAGAATGACATGTGTGTGACTGCACTGGTGAATTTGAACATCTGCCTTTCTGAAACATCAGATGTTGACATGAAACTTAGTGGTTTCCCAACTCCAACCCTCAGAACATATCAACAGTACAGGTTTTCAGGATCTTCTCACAGGAACACAGCATCAGAAACCAGTAGATGAATCATTATGAAAAATACATTTATGCTACTGATATTAACCTGTGCTCCTGCGAGGACATCATGAACATGAACGAGGACTGGAGTTGGGAATCACTAATTTAACATATTATGTGGCAAAACAAATCTGAAAGCATTATTGATGTTTCTGTTGAAAGAGCAGCAGAAACAATCCTTATGGATGTTCGTGCATGAGCTCATTTCAAAGGTCCCCAAGTTGTTTATTTGTCAGTGTTTTAGCTTAAATATAAATATCTATTTTTTTATAAGAATGGTAAGAAAAATGTGTTTACAATTTAAATATTTAGTTTCTATAAAATATATTTTTTAGCATATTACCAATTCATGCTAAGACTATATTACACCTCTCCATTTCATACACCTTTCTCTATTTAATTGATAAATGGTCGGTCTCTAAAATCCAAGTGAAAAAAATTGTACTATCACTTTAAATGACCATCACCCTTGGCAAAATGTGTTTGAATATTAACTTTGGGCTATAAGTTTCAAATCTGGCAATAAAGGAACATTAAACAATTAAGGAACATTTTCTTATAGAAAAGCCATTGTAAGCATACAGTTTCTTTTTAGTACGAGTTATATTGAGAAGAAATAAGCTAGCTTTAGATTTATCTGAAACAAACATATGATTGTTATTGTGAAGCATTTTCAGTCATGGACATGCTCTTACTGTTTACATCTCTCTCTCTCTCACAGTTCTATAATTTGTGTAATACCATTTTTATTAATTTGGCAAATATTTATAGGTTATATAGGTTATCAAAATAGAACTCTGAGAGCTTACGGGTTAAAGTTGCAAAAACAAAAAAGCAAAAAAAAAAAAAAACAATAAAAATTATAACAAAAATAATGTAGCAATGTTTTAAAACAGTCATAACATTAAATATCTTCAAATGTAATAGAATGTACAACAAGTATGTTTAATATTCAGTTATGTTCTGTGTCTTCTATACTACTATTTGCACTATGAAATACCAAATACCAATGCACATTTCTGGATTCTATACATTTTGTAAAGATAAACTTTAATGCAATTAAACTTGTATAACTGTCAAGCTGCATATATTTGTAAATAAATGTTTTGTTTAATTCACTGCTGTTAATATCTGTGTGCAACTTAAGTATTAAGATAATTATGTACTGTACATGTGGTCACCCAATAAATACATCTGCTTTATGGCTGTTGCATATTTCTGACATTTTTATTTTAGAAAAATGCAGTATCTTTCATATGTTCCTAAAATATTTCACCCATAATGGAACATCATTACATGGAAAAAAAAACTTTATTTGGTGTACAAGATCCAACATCTGTCAGTAAACAGCTTTTTCCAGAAATGTGTAGGAATCGTTTTGTGGAAATGTGGCAAGATATGATAATTAATCTTGTTATATTAATTAATGTAACATATTATCTTTTCATTTTTCTGTAGTTCTGGAGTGCCCATTCTCTCTCTCTCTCTCTATCTATCTATATCTATCTATCTATATCTATCTCTATCTATATCTATCTCTATCTATATCTATCTCTATCTATCTATCTATCTATCTCTATATCTATCTCTATATCTCTATCTATCTATCTATCTATCTATCAATCTCTCTAATATATATATATATATATATATATATATATATATATATATATATATATATATATATATATATATATATATATATACGGTGTATGGATATGCACTCACGCTAACAAGTATTCTGGTACCGGGTGCCACAGAGAAGTATAATATAGAAGGAAAAGCTGTGCAATCACGGATTTAGAAATATATGGAGGTGAGTTTTCACTATATATTTCTAAATCTGTGAGTGCGCAGCTTTTCCTTCTATATATATGTATGTGTGTGTGTATATATATATATGAAATAACCTCAACAATAAGGAGAGAGAAAAGAATTATCGTCTAATAATAACCGAATCAATTTGTTAAAATGATAAATGATATAAATACACTTATAAACTGCTGTGTATAAAAAATGCTCCAAAGCTAAAAATAGCTAATAATGAACTAAATATCCCTGTGTCCATAATATATTGATGTAGGTGACTGCAGATATAAATAGTGGAACGCCGTCTTGATAATAGCACAGACACTTTTTTTAGATCTATCTGATGACTCACATCCGTTCTTAAAGACAATTGAGTAAAGGATATTATTAACCCTTAAAACTGATACAATGCAGGCAGCCTGAAGAAGTGCCAGTAGGTGGCACGAAACACGTTGGAGATTCACCTAGTTATATGGGGTATTGGTACATTTATTGGAAGGACTTTCAGCACAGTCTCGGTGACTACACATTTTATTGGCTGACTATTCCACATTGGGAGTTCTAAAAAGAAGTGACGGAGAAAGCGAGGCTGCAACAATATAACTGATTAATATAATTGGTAACAAACAGAGAGAACATAGCCTGGGCTGCCCACAGATCCCATGAAATCAAGGAGGATAGTGGTCTGATCATCGAGGAGCCCTAAGGTATTTGAGTTCTCTCTCTGCATACCATTCTTGATTCATTAAATAATATTCATCAGCCTCGGCTCGAGATATACAAAGAACTTTATACTAAGGAAAATACCTGCCCACATTGTATCAGTGTTTTAAGGGTTAATAATATCCTTTACTCAATTGTCTTTAAGAACGGATGTGAGTCATCAGATAGAAGATCTATTCTATTTGATACAAAGATCATAAAAGAAGTGACTGTGTTATTATCAAGACGCTGTTCCACTATTTATATCTGCAGTCACCTACATCAATATATTACAGACACAGGGATATTTAGTTCATTACTAGATATTTTTAGCTCCAGAGCATTTTTTATATACAGCAGTTTATAAGTGTATTTTTATCATTTATCATTTTAATACATTTATTTGGTTATTATTAGACAATAATTCTTTTCACTCTCCATATTGTTGGGGTTATTTAATTTATTTTGGACTCCTAACACTGATGGAGTCAGGATAGTAGCGATATTCATTATCGTCAAAAGTTTATTGAAGGTCTACCTTGGAGGGTACAGGGTGCCGTGATCACACACTATTTTGTGTGTTTTTATGTGTGTATTATAATATATATATATATATATATATATATATATATATATATATATATATATACATACACACTAGCAATGTGGGACAGCGTTGCCCGTCATGTTATGTAAGGTATCTGAGACTCTAATACATGCAACCCACATTCAGTGACACACACAGAGGGGGAGACACACAGTGATACAGACACACATATGCAATAAACATAGACAGTGCATAGACATGCATTAATGTGCCTTGTGCAAAATAATTTTTAGGGCCCCAATTGTCTGGAAGGTGCTGAAAAGCACTATTTGCTACTTTTGGTGCTCAATGGTAGCAGTAAAACAGTAATTGATAACTGAAGGCATATGGGCTGATTTTATAATATTATTTCTAGTTAAATTCAGGAAAGCTGGTGCAGAAAACAGAATATAAAATGACAGTTTCATTTTAAAAGGCAACTATCACCACATAATGACCTGTTTATAGGTCTGCCCCCTTGTGAGGCATGTGTAAAAATCCACAGCATTTCAGAGTCAGAAGTTAGTATAGGGGGTGTAGGAGCCTTATTCTCCCTACCCAAGGAAGAGCTGTAGTAGTGAGAACTTTCCCTTTCCAAGGTTCCTGTTCGTAAGGATGGAGGAGCAGACAATATAACCTTTATTAGGTACTTAAGTGTGGTAACACAAGGCTTATTAAACTGGGATTATGTTTCCTGTAACTGGCCATGTTATTGTACAGTACTAAATAACACCTGGTCACCTTATTGCACCAGGACGGGGCAGCCTGAGGTATTTAAGCTGTCCAGAACTACAGTTCCCATCATCTCTACCCAACAATCGGCTGGAGATGGGAGGGATTTTATTCGTGAACTAAGTCAGCACTGTACCACTTCACCAACGTCCCCATTTTCCCCACTCGTACCTCCCAAAATTGATGCGCTCAATGCAGCCGCAGTTGTGAAACCCCGGTCCATGGTAGAGTGAGCGTGGCAGTTTTAGGTATTTAAGCTGTCCAGAACTACAGTTCCCATCATCCGTAGCCAACAGTTGGCTGGAGATGGGAGGGATTTTATTCATGAACCAACTCAGCACTGTAACACTTCACCACCACCCTCACTGTCTGGTACCTGATGTCAATCAATAGTGAAGGGAGCACGCGGCCATCTCACGACCCCCCGCTGTAGGTCAAGGCGTGCTCCCGCACACACACCCTCAGACTGACTGGAGCTAGAGGTGTGCTCCCTAGAGGGCAAAGGCGGCTACACAGGTAAACACTGTGGAAGGGAAGAGGACAACCACAGCAGTGAGGGAAGCGTCAGAGTGTGTGAGAGTCATAGTGGAGAGGATGTGGGCAGGGGCAGACTGACAGTATCCAGGGCCCCTGGTCCAAAAAGAGGTCTGGGCCCCCTGCCCAATGACATAATTGGCTCCTCCCTGTGACATCATTGACCCCTCCCCATGACATCATATTCCCCACCTCCCACTACATCCTCAGCCCCGCACACCTACCCCCCACGCACTCACACACTCCTCCCACCCAGAAGTTTCACATTATACAAATTAAGATACTCTACTTTGCCTTACACTAGCCTTACAATGTGCTTGACAGTTGGCTGGAGGATGCTTGGCAGCTGGCTGGATAGCCTGAGGGTGGGCTGGCTGGCTAGACTGGTGGCTCAGCCTGCAGAGAGTCAGTATAGCATAGTATAAATAATTTGCAGAGGAGGATATTAACCCTTTGAGTGCCAGAGAGGTATGCAACACATAGCTTTGCAATGTGTTGCATACTGCTCTGGCACTCAAAGGGTTAAAAAGATATAAATATTAAAACATTTAAAATAAAACTAACATAACACTGCTGGCTAGCTTCTTGCTGGTTGGCTGGAGACTGCTTGGCAACTGGTTGGATAGCTTGAGGGTGTGCTGGCTAGCCTGGTGGCTGTGCCTGTAGCGAGTACAATGTTTCATATATAATTTGCAAAAGTGTGGTGGCTTGGGGTACTGAATGGCCTGGGGGGTACTGGACCAGGTCCGGTAACCCCCTCCCAGGCCATCCATTACCCACCCAGGCCATTCAGTACCCCTCAGGCCATCCATGGCCATCCAATAACCCCTCATAGTGACTCCATCTAGAGGCGTAACTAGAAGACACCGGGCCCTGGTGCAGAAACTGCCATGAGCCCCCTGACCACATTGCCCCCCCATTGCCCCCAATCTCCACATTGCCCCCCAATCTCCACATTGTCACCACATCTCCACATTACCCCCCCAATCTCCACACTGCCTTCACATTGCCCCCCAATCTCCACCTTTCCCCTACTGATCCCCCCGCCCCCCGTGTCCATCTCCTACCTCCATGGTGGTCTAGCAGCATGGCATGAGAGGTCTGTGCCTCCTTCAGTACTCCGTGCGATTCTCAGTAATGCAGAGCGTTGGGAGATGATGTCATCTCCCAGCGCTCTGCATTACTAGAGCACCGGAGAAGAAGATCAGCTGTTACAGGTCTGTGCAAAAGAAGGCACAGACCTACGTGCTGCGGGAGCTGGGCAAAGGGATCACAGGGGGTGGCTGGGCCCCAGGTGCGACCCCTGAAACCCCTACTGTTATGCCACAGCATACACCTAGCCGTCACAGAGAAGGCTGAGGCCTTAGCTTCAAGCTAGTTGCCATATGTTTAATTATTGGAGAGCGACTTTATACTAAGTGAAAGTTCCACTTTAAGTCTTTGACCCAAGGTGGCTCTTGATCATGGCTGGAAAGCCCTGACAGAGACGCAGGGGCTGCAGTACATGAAGGGCATAAGTGACCTGAGTACTCTCTGGGAAGTCATGTCTGGCATGAGGAACAATAAGGAAAGGGGGTCAAAGACACCCCTAAGTCCTTAGCCTTAGGCCTAGCCCCATGTCCTAGTGGAACTAACTGTTATAGTAGCGGCGGCTGCCGAGCCGACCGCTACCTTACCTGGCAAACTCAGCCAGCATCTGCTACCCGGCAGCCTAGCCGCAGCTTCTTCCGACGGTTCCATAGTGTGCTTTGGCGCTCGTCCAAGAGAGACGCGCATCCGCATTTAAAGGGACATGCACACTTTTTGGGACTCCGCCTCTTCCTGGATTGTGGCCTTGATAACCCACTGGACACCACTCAGTTGCCCTTTCGTGGTGTCCAGTGAGGTTGGTGAGTTGCGTAGTGTTGACTATCCATTCTGGTTATGACCATTGGCTTTGTTCTGACTAACTGCTCTGTGTATGATCCTGGCTTGTCTGAGAACCATTCTGGTGCATAATCTGCGGCTCTGGTAGACTACCCTCTCTATGTATGACCCTTGGCTTGGCTGACTATCCGTTCTGGTGCTGACTTTTGGCTCATACTGTCTTCCTGCTCTGTGTGTTACCCTGGTTAGTCCTGTTGCCTCCTGGGCCTGACCTACTGCTCAGCATTTCATTTTGCCATTGACTTCCAGTTATCTCACTACCTACCTTGGTTTACCCGTGGTTGTCCACTGCACAACCAGCATACCAACGCTCCAATGGAAAGCTGTTGGGTACCTTGGTAGCTCTAGTGGCCTCTTCTGATCTTGGGTTCTGTCGGTACAGGTGCGGACCTGTGGTGCGATACCTCCTTAGTCCCATAGTCTGTACAGGTGCGGACCTGTGGCACCTACTTGCTGGTACCTTGTCGTACAGGTGTGGACCTGCAGTGGAGCTCAGGTGCGGTCCTGAACAGAGTAGCTACTGATACCTACCTTCCTTGTCTGTACAGGTGCGAACCTGTGGTGCAATACCTACCTGAGGCACTTACTTGCTGGTACCTTGTCAGTACAGGTGAGGACCTGTAGTGGAGCTTCGGTGTGGATCTGAGCATATTCTCTCCAGACTATCCTTTGGGCTCAGTTCATTGTTATGTCAGAAGATCAGTCGTTACGAGCGATCCTTATTGTATTGTGTTCTTACTGTACCGTTGCCTGTACATGTGTTTCTTAATAAAGTTTGGGTCAACTAAAGTACTGACTCCAGTAATGTTATTGTATCCGTGACACTAACATTCGACAGAATAAAGTGTCTAACAGTAAAGGAACACCCAAATACTGTCACCCAGATTACAGATTTCACCCCAGAAAGCCTAAAATACACTTATCTGCAAGCGAAGAGTTAACATGAGGAGGAGAGTTAAGGAGCCCTGGGTATGATACTCTGTAGAGAGGAAAAACAAAATGGCAAATGCAAAGGGAACCAATCGGAAATCATCCCATGAAGCGGGTGTGTATGGGAAAAGTAGCTTCTCAAAACAGAGTACCAAATCCCCCCAAAGCTCCCAAGACACTGGGAATGTCAACCGGACAATTAGACAAGGGTAGACAATTAAAATGAGCCATCTCTGAACTCGGTGCACAGAGCAGTTGCAGAGATATGTGCCAACATGTCTGTCCCACAGAGATCAATGCAGCATTGCGGCTATGCGGTAAAGCACGCCTTAAGGGAGCGAAAAAAAAAATAAATAAAAGAAAGTGATTAAAAAGTGTAAAACCACATAGAAACACTAAGAAACATGAACACATCTAATAATAACAACGTGAGAATGAGGAATGAAACGTTCAGCATCCCAGGTACTGGCAGGGAAGGGGTTAATTACCACAGACCTGCTCAAAATGCTCCAAAGACCCTCAGAACAATAATTAGAAATACCTAACATGAGTGCAGGAGTTAGAGAGAACTCCAAAGAAACCTTTGTATGGAAGGGAACTGTGGGACAAGTGGACCATGGCACTCAAAGGGTTGCTCTTCTTTTTCTGCAGGTCTTCTTTCTTCAGATTACCACTGCAAGGAAGAAGCCTCATAGAGAGACTCCCTCTGGAGAGAGAGACATGGATTACTTGGTTCTCTGCCAGGGCTGAAGGGTCCACAAGCAGGAGAAGTTTGTAATGGTATTCCACCTAATGGGGGAATTTTGACACCCCATATCTAAAAAAAAAAAAATAAATTAACCAAAACTAAGCACAACTGTTCACAGCCTCCCTACCAGGATAATGTAACAAATCTAACTGGAGGGGAGCAGCTAGGCCTGCTATGGAGGAGAGGGAGGTTCCCTGCAATTAATTGGAGAATTGTTCCAGCCTACTGGGAGGAGCTGTCGCCTCCCCATGTTACCTGTAAGCTATATTGGACGACAGAGAAATCTGGTTTAAAAACATTGATTAAAATCTTCGCAGTTTTTTGCCCATTGACAAAATTTCTTCACCTTTTTGCTATAAAAATGTGCCATTTTCCAGGAAGTGAAATACAATACAAGCAGCTACAAAGCTAGAGAGAGGTGCTAGGCTGTTGTGCTGCGAAATTTATAGCAAAATCAAAGCAGGTGAGGCTGCTACCACTATAAGCAGGTTTAATAACAATAAAAGGAGGATCTGGAAGGATCGTCATGTGTCCAGTGAGTCTGTGGAGGTGGAAGTGACCACTACCACCAAAATGAAAGGGTATGGATGCCCTGGTTCCCCAGACCCAATGCTGGCCAGGCTTCCTACATCACCCCTAGGGATCTTGGGGAACTTTATCTCATGGTAGGGTAGTGTGTAAGCAAGACAGGTCAATTCAGCTGCCGGTGCCTGCTGCCACCAGTGCTGCATCTGCTGTCAGTGCTGAACCTGAACAAGAAATAGCAAGTGAGACATTAGGGGACCCTCTGTCACATTTCTCATCACCCCCTCCAACCAGTGAGATGTCTGTAATAGAGCAGCAGCAGCACGGAGGGACTGGTGGTGGTGGTGATGATGATGATGGTGGAGAAGCTGGGGGGAAGAGACATTAATGGCCTTTTTATCCCAAACTGAGAAGGAATGAGAGACAGGGATGGGGATGGGCATCACCACCAGCAGTGAGCCTTTGGAATTTGTGAAGTTTGCAATTGTTCTAATTCCTGCTGGTGCTGAGTTGCAAAGGTGTCAGGATTCTAAGGAGCAAGCTAGTGTGCCAAAGACCACCGTGGACACAGTGGGAATGGGGTCAACATGTGATGCAAAACTAGGACAGGTTCCACTTGCCAGCAGCAGCAATTCTCCTGGTCCTTGTTGCAGAGCTGATTCTGAGGCAGCATCAGCAACATCATCCTCTACTCCAGCCATTGAAGGGGAATGTTGAGGAGAAGAAGAAAGAGGCCATTCTTCTCCACCTTTCCTCTCCCCCTGAATTCATGGGTGTGGGACTATTTTTCTGTTGGGGCAGGCACAGTGCAGTCATCAACAATAGCACTGTGCACAGTTTGTGACAAGTTAATGAAAAGAGGAAAGAAGAGAATGTACCTCGGCACAACCACCCTGATAACACACCTGAAACTCAGACACCATGACATTTATGTGAAACATTTTAAAGCCAAACACCCACCCAAGAAATCAGACACTGCTGTTGCTGCCCCCCATGACTTTCTCCAAAGGAAACAAGAGGTGAGGCGGAAATCAAAGAGGAGGAAGAATTGAGAAACTCAACCAGAGGCAGAAAGTTTGATGATGAGAGAAACACCTGGCTCGCCATTACCTTCTTGCTGTAGGGTAGCTACATTTTCTGGTAATCTAACTTGTTCATTGTTACATCCCCCACCAAGTGATAGCCATCTGTTGATGTCAGGATGTGGCAGTTTGTGTCCACCCATTGCACACTGTGCAGTCTTGTGGAGGAGAATTGCAACCAGGGCATAAAGCTGCATCTGAGGAGATTCCATCCCACAGAATATGCTAAGCTAGTGGCAGGGAGGGTTCTACTATTAAACTGTCTGCAAGTTGTCATGTGTCCTTAGCTTGGAGTGGACAAGGGGCATAGGGACAGCAGCAGTACTTGGTTTCTGGTGGGGGATTTCACATTGGGGACCCTAAGTGTCATGGTGTTTGGATACAGATGTGCCAGGTGTTTGGTGTGAGTGCAGATGGGCCTATTGTTCCCAGTCCTTCCCTTATTTACCAAACACACTGTGCACAGTGCAGTTGCTGATGTGAGAGACATAGTTCATGCTCATTTCTATTCTTTTAACAACACACCCATGCTTTTGGAGGAGGGGCAGGTGCAGAAGCATTATTGGCCCACTTCTTTTCTTCACATACACCTGAAGTGGTGGGGGCAAGTTGTGGTGCTGCTACTGCCTCTGGCACATCACTGGAGCTAGTAGTGGCAAGTGGAAAAATGATCATCATCAGCCATATCACTGCTGTTGTTGATCCCATTCCCTTTGAGCTGCCTAATCATCCTGCTGTTCAAACAACTCAGCAGCAAGAACAGCAGTTGCAAATTCTACATTTACATCAGGGCATTTGACAAGTCTAAGTCCTACAAATCAAAGTGTCCTCAGGGCCTCTAACAATAAAACTTATAAATCATCCTCTACTAAATACTCTATCACGTCAAGTATCAGTCTACCTCTGTCGCACCTTAAGTCAGGGGGTCCCTGTCTCTGTCACTTTATGTAAAAATGTCTTATTTTATTGTATTTATTTTTTATTAACTGTCCCCCCAATACCAGTCAACATCAACCCCAAAACAAATTCTCTGTTTAACTGACTCTTTCCCTAGACTCCACCTGCCAACACAGGCACCCTCCTCAGACGCCATGTCACAGTGAGTACCTGTTATTTCCAGCAACTCTTAGCAGGGCAATGCTGGAGGTCTGGGTTCGAGTATGATGCTCTGGCTGACTACCCGCTCCGTGTATGACCTATGATCTGTCTGTCCATCCATTCTGGTGCTGACCTGGGGCTCTGTCCAAATATCCATTGCTTGTTTCTGCGTTCTATTGGATACCCTATCTGGTGCTGTGGCTCTGGCTGACTACCCGCTCTGTGTGCCACAGGTCTGCACCAGATAGGGTATCCAATAGAACGAGGTAACACGGAATGGATATTTGGACAGAGCCCCAGGTCAGCACCAGAATGGATGGTCAGACAGATCATAGGTCATACACGGAGCGGGTAGTCAGCCAGAGCCACAGGTCTGCACCAGATAGGGTATCCAATAGAACGAGGCAATACGGAATGGATATTTGGACAGAGCCCCAGGTCAGCACCAGAATGGATGGTCAGACAGAACCTAGGTCATACACGGAGTGGGTAGTCAGCCAGAAAACCCAGTCATACACAGGAAACGCCAAGAAGATAAACTGCATGAGACAACAATGTAAGAGCTACTGAACCAAGGTCCAGAGCCCATAAATAGCCAGCCAGGAAGTAGGAGGGTGGAGTCACACCCTCCTCAGGTATAGAACTGGTCTCTGCGTCACTTATCCCGGTTCGCGCCCGAAAGCGATGCAGCGAACCGGAGATGAGACCAAACCTGCAACCTCCTGTGCATCAAGTAGTGCTGCCATGCAGCTTGGGGAAAGGACATGGATGGCCGCTAGGGGCAGCAGGAGAGACACAGCCACAAGCCAGCTGAGATGCGCCACTGATGCCAAAGCATTATACCTGAACCCAGGACTCCAGCGTTGCCCTCCTTAAAGACCCCTCCTCTGGGAACTGGGTCGGGGTTTCATAGGGAAGTGCGCATGAAAGTTACACACCAAAATCGCGTACTCCTCCATGGCCTTATTTTCCTCCACAGACAGGGGGTAGATGCGACCCTTCGGAGGTGTGGTACCGGGCAATAGTTCCAGAAAGCAATCATATGGCCTATGTGGGGGTAATGCCCCTGCCTGACTCTCACTAAATACATCCTGGAAAGTCGAATACTCCTCAGGCATCCCTGAGGAAGCAGCACATGCCAGTCTCACAGGACGGGATAGAGAGGAATTGATACACTGCGGAGACCAAGACACAATCTCACAGGTACATCCTCCAGGGCCACTGTTCGAGCGCCCTGGAGGATGGTCATTAGATGTTTGGAAGCGGAGGTCACTCGACCCGGGACATCAAAAACTTGTTTGAAGGAAGCCACAAACTCCGTAAAGTTATGAATAATGGGTTTCTCCGTCTCCCATATGTGGCTTGCCCATGCCAATGCCTTGCCTGAAAGGAGTGATATCATAAATCCAACCCTACTGCGATCAGTCGGGAAGACCTGTGGAATCCAATTGGTTGATGAACCCGCGGCATAATTATAGATCCCCACCATAACACTGAGGGAGCGGAGAGAAGCTCAACAATCCTCTGAACAAGCCTGCATCAGGAACGTTAGGAACCGCCGGTGCTGATCAAACAGCGGAAGAGGCCACCTGTTGTGGATTATAGTGTTCAAGGTGAGCAGTATGGTTAAGCAAGGTCTGCATAGCCAAGGCTAATTGATCAATATGCTAATCTTGGCTTTCCATCTTGTCCAGGATGTTCTGCAAAGGTGGATTATCAGTACCGTCCGTGGTCATGGCTCTTACGTACTATCACGGTCAACAAGGAATAAACCAGGAGTCAGTACTGAATGTAAAATCACCTTTGTTAAGCCAATATAAAACATGAGCAGTAAGATAGAGAGACAGAGGGTAACCGAAGAAGCCAGAGACTCTATCAGAAATAGAAAGACAAAAAACAGGAGAGCACAGAGGGGCGCCCTAGTGCAATAACATCGTGAAATCTTGGACCTCCACCATAAAACACCCCACTCGTGGGTACTCACAAAATATGTAGCTATCAATCAAATATATGATAGACAGCAAATGCGCTTGACTGGGTTATTAACACCTGGCCCAGATCCAGGTCCAAGGCAACTCCTCTTCCTCACGTCCTCTCAAGACAGGTAAACCATAAACATACATTCCAACCCACAAGGAAGGAAAAAAGAGAGGGAGTGCCCAATGGTGAAATACAGCAAAACAAAAAATTCTAGTAAACAGTACATAAGATGTTCACTCACATGTCCATGTGGTCAGCTAATAATATACATTAGAGCTAACTTTCCCGCAAATGGAGAAATTTCACTATCTCCACTCGGTGATCAATATCCAGATGCAGAGATGTACAAATGTACTGCACAATTAATAACAAAAAAAAAAATCTCCTCCAAGATGCAAAAAAGAAAATAGTATTTATTTGTTTATGCTATAAAATATAAATACAATTAAAATGCATAAAATACGCAGCCAGAGTATTTTATGCATTTTAATTGTTTTTATATTTTGTAACATATACAAATAAATACTATTTTCATTTTAGTATCTTGGAGGAGATTTTTTTTGTTATTAATTGTGGAGTACATTGGGACATCTCTACATCTGGATATCGATCACCAAGTGGAGACGGTGAAATTTATCCATAGTGGGAAAGTCAGCTCTAATGTATATTATTAGCTGACCACATGGACATGTGAGTGAACATCTTATATACTGTTTACTAGAATTTGTTGTTTTCCTGTATTTCACCATTGGGCGCTCCCTCTCTTTTTTCCTTCCTTGTGGGTTGGAGTGTATGTCTATCAGAAATAGGAGACCACTTCTACGATACCTCTATCACGGTGCCCATGCTATGCTGGCGACATTTTGACACTTTGCTACTTCCTGATACCTTTCTATTGGCTAACGTGTTGTTGCTCCTCCCAGTGACAGCCCTTAAATATTCAGTCCTGTCACTTCTGCAGTGCCCTTTCGTGGTGTTCCCATTGCTAGCGCTTGTTCCGTTATATTCGTATGATTCCTGTGTATGACCCAGACTGCCTGACTACTCTGCCTGTGTACCGACCCAGATTGGCTGACGTTCCTGCTCTGTGTACCGACCCGGATTGTCTGACGTTCCTGTTCTGTATCGACCCGGCTTGGCTGACATTCTTTCTCTGTGTACCGACCTGGCTTGTCTGACGTTCCTGCTCTGTGTACCAACTCGGGTTGGCTGACGTTCTATCACGGTGCCCGTGCTCCCTTGTTCATGTTTTTCTGTCAGTTATCCTGTGTTATGCTCTCATTGGTTGCCCTGTGTTGAGCCCGCCCAGTATGGCCTTTATATACTGGGCTCCTGCACCCACATGGGGCCCTTTCGTGGTGTTCCTGTACCAGTGCTAACTCTGCTCAAGAAGTTCGCAGTGTACCGACTTGACCTGCCTGACTACTCTCTAGTTCCTGCTCCTGTGTACAGACCCGGATTGCCTGACTAGTCTTCAGTGTCTGCTCCTGTGTATCGACCCGGCCTGGCTGACGTTCCTGCTCCTGTGTACCGACCCGGACCGGCTGACGTTCCTGCTCCTGTGTTCTGACCCGGCCTGGCTGACATTCCTATTCCTGTGCACCGACCCGGCTGGATCTTCGTTCCTGCTTCCCTGGTCCTTGTCGCCTCGGAGACATTCTTATATCCGGTGCCTTTGGCTTGTCCTATGCCTCTGCTTCGGCAGGTTGCCAAGTGTTGTCTCTATTACTGCTCCAACGGAGTGCCTCTGGCCTAATCCTCCGCTACTGTCATATCGGTTGCAAGTGTTGCCTCCGTGATTGCTCCGGTAAAGTGCCATTGGCTGGTCCTCCACTACTGTCATACCGGTTGCAGGTGTTGCCTCTGTGATTGCTCCGGTAAAGCGTCATTGGCCTAGTCCTTCGCAACCGTCATACCGGCTGCAAGTGTTGCCTCCGTGATTGCTCCGGTAAAGTGCCATTGGCTTGTCCTCCGCTACTGCCATACCGGCTGCAAGTGTTGCCTCCATGATTGCTCCGGTAGTGCTCTACTGTTTCAATTGGACTGGTAGCTCACGGATGTGTGCTGACCTTGGCCTGTTAAAGGATCATTTCAGTACCTTCACATATGGGACTGTTTACCATCAGTGATGAACTTTAACTCCTGCAGTGCCAGAATCCTGGGACCCTACTTCTCTGCCTGACCTGTGTCAGTACATACTGTTTGTGCTTCTATATTTGTGCTGGACCTGTGTGGGCTTTGAATAAATTACCTGTCGTGTGTCTGTACTATACTGTTGTATATTACAGGACCTGTGAGGGTTCTTATTGTATTATTGTATTCAATAAAACTGTGTTTGTATCCTAACCCTGTGTCTGTGAGTCAAACAAACCATTACAGTACGAAAGGGCCATGACCTCAGACAATAAAGGTGAAGGTAATACACAGAACATGCATTGGAAGATGGATGTACATGAGCATTTGGATCAGTTGGCATTGGCCATTCAAACTATTCTCGAACGTACAGTGCACCTTGATAAGCCTGTTCCTAATCCAGAGGTCTCCCCAGTTCCGACACCGGAAAGTCAGCCCGTGACTTCTGTGGCCTCAGTCAAAGGGTTAACTGCTTCTGCTCCGTTGCCACTCAGATACGATGGTGAACCCAATCTATGCAGAGGGTTTAATAACCAACTTGAGATATTTCTAGAGTTAACCCCTCATGCCTTTCCCAATGACCGTAGTAAAGTTGGGTTTATGATATCTTTACTGATCGGCAGAGCCCTGGCATGGGCCAATCCCTTATGGGAGAATGCTAAACCTTGCACCAGGAATTTCAGGGAATTTGTGCAAACATTTCGGAGAGTATTTGAAGTTCCTGGTAGAACCTCCTGTGCTGCTAAACGCCTGATGGAGATACAACAGGGCAATCGTACGGTGGGCGACTACGCCATAGAATTTCGCACATTAGCAGCAGAGGTAGGTTAGAATAACGACATTGGTGGCAGCATTTGCCCAAGGTCTGGCTGATCATATCAAAGATGAGTCCACAGCGAGAGAATTGCCTACTGATTTGGATGAATATATTGACTATGCCATTCTAATTGACACTCGGATCCGTGAGAGACTTATGGCTAAAGATCGTAGGCTACGGCCTAAAAGCAGTGGGCATAGTAGTCTGTTGTGCCCACCCACCCCTCCCTCTTTGCCTAAACCTCTTGATCTTAAACAAGAATCCTGTGAACCTATGCAACTTGGGTTTACCAGATTAACCAAGGAGGAACGGGCACACTGCAGGAGGCAGGGGTTATGCTTGTACTGTGGTAAAGCTAGGCATATGTTACGAACCTGCTCCATACGTCCGTGAAACGAACAAACCTAGGGTAACTTGGGGGACAGGCCCTAGGTGGTTTTCAACCGTCCCCAGACCCAATCATGCAGAAACGCACGATTCAGGTGGTATTTTCTTGGGCAGAACACTCAGTGGAGGTTCTGGTCCTGATTGATTCCGGCGCTGCCGTGTAAGCACCCCCTACCTTCCAATGCTCGTGTAGCTGCCGGGGTGTGCGGCTCGCGGGGAAAGAGGACCGGTGCGCTCTGGCGTCCATCCAGGCGACCGTCCTCCTCGTTGTGCCCTCTGGCGGCTCCTGCACATCTGAACCAGGAGCGCGTCTCAGGGAATCCCTGATGACGTCGCGACCTGGTTCTTAAGGGGACAAGCACACATTATGCTCCACCTCTAGGGGTGGAGCAATATGATTAAAAACTGCCTGGACACCACTTCAGTTGCCCGTTCGTGGTGTTCCAGTGCAGTTGCTACTTGGGCTCTGTGTGCGATTAGGTTTGGCTGACTATCCGTTCTGGTGTTGACCTGTGGCTCTGTCCGACTGCCCGCTCTGTGTATGACCCCTTGGCCTGTCTGACATCTAGTTGACCAAGCCTTCCGTATTTGCTCCTTGTGCCTGACCACCTTGACATAGCCTGGGATTGTCAACTGCGCAACCAGCATACAAACGCTCCAGGGGATAACCTAGGATTGTTTTTGGTGGCTTGACGTACTTCCTCTAGCCGTTGAACCTCTGCGGCCTCCAGGTGCGGACCTGTGGTGCAGCTGGTCTTTCTGGTACATGGTCTGTCCAGGTGCGAACCTGCTTATCCTCCGTGTGCATTGGATCGCTGGATCCGTTGTCTGTACAGGTGCGTACCTGTAGTGTGGCCTCAGGTGCGGACCTGAGTCGCCCTTCCTCTGCTGCTGAATTCCATCAGTACCATAGTACCTGTTTGATCCATCCTGAAGTCCTCTCTTGACCTGTATGCTGTACTGATTTCATTGTCCTGTCTTATCGCTAAATAAAGATTGTGTTACCTAAGTACTGGTCCATTCTCATTATTGAATCCGTGACAGGCCGGTTAATTCATGGATAGTTCCTTTGCTGCGCTACATATAATTCCGCTGCTTAAAAGGGAATCACCCTTAGCCATTGAAGTCATTGATGGCAGACCATTAGAACCAGCTCAGATTACGATGGAAACCATTCCACTACCTATGACGATTGGGGCCCTTCACAGAGAGGAACAGCAGTTCCAGATAATCCATTCCCCTCACCATGCGGTCATTCTGGGGTTCCCTTGGTTGCATCTGCATAACCCCCAGTTTGATTGGCAGAGTTGTGAAATTACTTCTTGGTCTCAGTATTGCATGAAGCATTGTGTGTCTCATCCTGTCAAGATCCTGTGTGCCTCTCCCTCCTTGCCAGATGAATACCAACAATTCAGTGACGTTTTTAGCAAGGCAGAAGCTGGCACCTTGGCCCAGCACAGGTCATATGATTGTGCTATTGATTTGCCCCCGGGGGTGGTGCCCCCTAGGGAACGCATGTACCCACTGTCATGCGATGAGAATCGTGCTATGGAAGAATACATTGAGGATGCCCTCAAGAGAGGGATCATTAGGAAATCTACCTCACCTGCTGGAGCTGGGTTCTTTTTTGTTAAAAAGAAGAATGGCGAGTTAAGGCCGTGTATTGATTACCGTGGTCTAAATAAGTTAATGGCCAAAAATGCCTATCCGATACCACTCATCACCAAACTATTTGACAGGTTAAGAGGTTCCTCCATTTTTACGAAATTAGACCTACGTGCGGCCTATAACCTGATCAGGATAAAAGCTGGGGATGAGTGGAAAACGGCATTTAATACCAGATCCGGGCATTATGAATATCTAGTTATGCCATTTGGTCTCTGTAACGCACCTGCGGTCTTTCAAGAATTTATTAATGATATCCTCCATGATATGCTACAGTCCTGTGTGGTAGTCTGCCTTGAAGATATACTTGTACACTCGGCTAATTTGTCCCATCACATCAAGGACGTGTCCGAGGTGTCGCTCCGCTTGTGCAGAAATAAACTATTCTGCAAAATGGAAAAAGTGTAAGTTTCACAGATCCAGAGTGCCTTTTTTGGGTTTTGTGATCGCTAAGGAAGGTACCGCTATGGATCAGGAGAAACTCACGGCCGTATTACAATGGCCACGGCCCAAAGGGTTAAAGGCGATCCAGCGCTTTTTGGGGTTTGCCAATTATTACAGAAAGTTAATCAAGAATTTCTCCACTATTGTGAAGCCACTGTCTGACCTCATGCACAAGGGAGCTAATCCTTCCCAATGGTCTGAAGCATCCGAGCATGCCTTTGAGACACTGAAATCCGCTTTTGCAGCAGTTCCTGTACTATCCTACCCCAACCCGTCTCTTCCATTTATGCTGGAGGTCGATGCCTCTGAGATTGGGGTAGAGGCAGTACTATCTCAACGCCCGGTGGCAGAGGCCACTCTCAGACCATGTGGGTTTTTCCTCTAAGAAGTTGTCGAGTGCCCAAAGTCATTATGAGATAGGTGATAGAGAACTGCTGGCTATCATTCGTGCCCTGAAGGAATGGCGTCACCTACTGGAGAGTACCAGAAGCCCTGTGCTAATCCTCACTGACCACAAAAACTTGACCTATCTGTCAGAGGCTAAGAGATTGTCCTCTCCTCAGGCCAGATGGGCTCTGTTTCTATCCCGATTCAACTTCATAGTATCATATTTGCCGGGTTCCAAGAATGTTAGGGCTGATGCCCTGTCTAGACAATTTGAGCCTGAGACCGATAGGGACGAGGTCCCAGTACCCATTATACAGCCTGACCGAATCCTGGCTACCCTACATACTAGTATCACTTCGCCACTGGGGGAAGAGATTCTGGCCACCCAGGCTACGGCCCCTCCAGAAACCCCAGTGGGCAAGTCTTTTGTTGATGAGCCATTTCGTACCCGTTTACTTGAAACATACCACTCATCTAAGGCTGCTGGGCATATTGGGAGGGCTCAATTAATATGGTCTCTCTCACAAGTTTTCTGGTGGCCCTCCCTGAAGGCTGACTGTTCTGCACTTACCGCAGCCTGTGCCACCTGTGCGCATGCCAAGACCCCTAGGGTCAGGTGGGGGACAGGTCCTAGGTGGCGTATATCAGTCCCCAGAAGGCACACAACGTAAACCTGTGGTGGAAGTCGTGGCATCCTGGGCAGGTTCCTCCTTTACTGCTCCTGCTTTGATTGACTCCGGTGCGGCTATTTTATGGATAAGGAGTTTGCTGTCCTGCATAATATTCTATTGGTTGAGATGGAATCCCCACTGGATATTGAGGCCATTGACGGAAGACCTTTGGTGACTCCCCAGGTTACTTATGAGACATGTCCATTGTTGATCCATATTGGAGCGCTTCACACAGAGACTTTGAGCTTCCAGATTATTCAGTCTCCTCACTATGCAATCATTCTGGGATTTCCATGGCTGCACACACATAATCCCAGAGTGGACTGGAGGTCCTGCGAAATCCTGGCTTGGTCTGACTTTTGTATGGAACATTGCTTACAGCAACCTACCAAGATCATGTGTACCTCTCCCTCATTACCGCTTGAATACCAGTCATTCAGCGATGTGTTCAGTAAGGGAGAGGCTAGCACTTTGCCACATCTGCCATATGATTGTGCTATTAATATTGTGCCTGGCTCCATACCTCCTAAGGGCAGAACCTATCCATTGTCTTGTGAGGAGAATCAGGAAATGGAGGAGTACATCTCTGATGCTCTAGCTCGTGACATCATTCATAAATCTTCCTCGCCCGTGGAGGCTGGATTCTTTTTTGTCAAAAAGAAAAATGGGGAACTCAGATCCTGTATCGACTATAGGGGTCTGAATAAGATAACGATGAAGAACGCTTACCCCATCCCACTCGTTACTGAGTTGTGTGATTGATTGAAGGGCGCTTCCATTTTCACCAAATTGGATTTAAGGGCAGCATATAACCTAATAAGGATCAAAGAGGGTGATGATTGGAAATCCGCTTTCAATACTCGGATGGGTCACTACTAGTGTTGAGCGAGCATGCTCGGCCGATGCTCGGATCGGCTCGAGCATCGCTCTGCTCGGCACATGGCGGTACTCGTACGAGTACCGCATGTGCTCGCCCGCCATGTTCGGGTCTCCTCCCCGCACGTTTTGCGGCTGCTGCGCAGCCAATAAACGTGCAGGGAGGCTCTGACATCGGTGTAATGCCAGCAGCCATGTTGGCTGCTGGCATTACACTGATTGGCTGGCCAGAACCCGTGGTCAGGTGCTGTATAGCACCTGACCATCGAGTTCGGCTCAGTCTGAGCCAGGGAGAGCTGAGGATAGGAAGGGAAAGGCAGTGTAGGGAGGAAAAAACAAAAATTGTGACAAAAAAGAACCAAAAGTCCTTTTTAGGACTACTGTGTGTGGGGGCAGCAGGTTATATTGTGTGTGGGGGGAAAAAAACAAAAAAAAAAAAAAAAAAAATATTCTGTTTAGTGTGAAAAGTTGCAGATTAGAGCACATTCTGTTTAGTGTGCACAGTTGCAGATTAGAGCACATTCTGTTTAGTGTGCAAAGTTGCAGATTAGAGCACATTCTGTTTAGTGTGCAAAGTTGCAGATTAGAGCACATTCTGTTTAGTGTGCAAAGTTGCAGATTAGAGCACATTCTGTTAAGTCTTCAAACTAAAATATCAAAGTCACGTATTCCATTCAGTGTGCGTCGCCGCAGTTTAGCAGCACATTCTGAGTACTGTGCAGAGTTGCAGAATAGGAAGAAATACTGTTAAGTCTTCAAACTAAAATATCAAAGTCACATATTCCATTCAGTGTGCTTCGCCGCAGTTTAGCAGCACATTCTGTGTACTGTGCAGAGTTGCAGAATAGGAAGAAATACTGTTAAGTCTTCAAACTAAAATATCAAAGTCACATATTCCATTCAGTGTGCTTCGCCGCAGTTTAGCAGCCTATTCTGTGTACTGTGCAGAGTTGCAGAATAGGAAGACATACTGTTAAGTCTTCAAACTAAAATATCAAAGTCACATATTCCATTCAGTGTGCTTCGCCGCAGTTTAGCAGCCTATTCTGTGTACTGTGCAGAGTTGCAGAATAGGAAGAAATACTGTTAAGTCTTCAAACTAAAATATCAAAGTCACATATTCCATTCAGTGTGTTTCACCGCCGTTTAGCAGCCTATTCTGTGTACTGTGCAGAGTTGCAGAATAATAAGAAATACTGTTAAGTTTTCAAACTCAAATATTAAAGTCACATATTCCATTCAGTGTGTTTCACCGCAGTTTAGCAGCCTTTTCTGTGTACTCTGCAGAGTTGCAGAATAATAAGAAATACTGTTAAGTTTTCAAACTCAAATATTAAAGTCACATATTCCATTCAGTGTGTTTCACCACAGTTTAGCAGCCTATTCTGTGTACTCTGTACAGTTGCAGAATAATAAGAAATACTGTTAAGTTTTCAAACTCAAATATTAAAGTCACATATTCCATTCAGTGTGTTTCACCGCAGTTTAGCAGCCTATTCTGTGTACTCTGTACAGTTGCAGAATAATAAGAAATACTGTTAAGTTTTCAAACTCAAATATTAAAGTCACATATTCCATTCAGTGTGTTTCACCGCCGTTTAACAGCCTATTCTGTGTACTCTGTACAGTTGCAGAATAATAAGAAATACTGTTAAGTTTTCAAACTCAAATATTAAAGTCACATATTCCATTCAGTGTGTTTCACCGCCGTTTAACAGCCTATTCTGTGTACTCTGTACAGTTGCAGAATAATAAGAAATACTGTTAAGTTTTCAAACTCAAATATTAAAGTCACATATTCCATTCAGTGTGTTTCACCGCCGTTTAACAGCCTATTCTGTGTACTCTGTACAGTTGCAGAATAATAAGAAATACTGTTAAGTTTTCAAACTCAAATATTAAAGTCACATATTCCATTCAGTGTGTTTCACCGCCGTTTAGCAGCCTATTCTGTGTACTCTGTACAGTTGCAGAATAATAAGAAATACTGTTAAGTTTTCAAACTCAAATATTAAAGTCACATATTCCATTCAGTGTGTTTCACCGCAGTTTAGCAGCCTATTCTGTGTACTCTGTACAGTTGCAGAATAATAAGAAATACTGTTAAGTTTTCAAACTCAAATATTAAACTCACATATTCCATTCAGTGTGTTTCACCGCAGTTTAGCAGCCTATTCTGTGTACTCTGTACAGTTGCAGAATAATAAGAAATACTGTTAAGTTTTCAAACTCAAATATTAAAGTCACATATTCCATTCAGTGTGTTTCACCGCCGTTTAACAGCCTATTCTGTGTACTCTGTACAGTTGCAGAATAATAAGAAATACTGTTAAGTTTTCAAACTCAAATATTAAAGTCACATATTCCATTCAGTGTGTTTCACCGCCGTTTAACAGCCTATTCTGTGTACTCTGTACAGTTGCAGAATAATAAGAAATACTGTTAAGTTTTCAAACTCAAATATTAAAGTCACATATTCCATTCAGTGTGTTTCACCGCCGTTTAACAGCCTATTCTGTGTACTCTGTACAGTTGCAGAATAATAAGAAATACTGTTAAGTTTTCAAACTCAAATATTAAAGTCACATATTCCATTCAGTGTGTTTCACCGCCGTTTAACAGCCTATTCTGTGTACTCTGTACAGTTGCAGAATAATAAGAAATACTGTTAAGTTTTCAAACTCAAATATTAAAGTCACATATTCCATTCAGTGTGTTTCACCGCAGTTTAGCAGCCTATTCTGTGTACTCTGTACAGTTGCAGAATAATAAGAAATACTGTTAAGTTTCAAACTCAAATATTAAACTCACATATTCCATTCAGTGTGTTTCACCGCAGTTTAGCAGCCTATTCTGTGTACTCTGCAGAGTTGCAGAATAATAAGAAATACTGTTAAGTTTTCAAACTCAAATATTAAAGTCACATATTCCATTCAGTGTGTTTCACCGCAGTTTAGCAGCCTATTCTGTGTACTCTGTACAGTTGCAGAATAATAAGAAATACTGTTAAGTTTTCAAACTCAAATATTAAACTCACATATTCCATTCAGTGTGTTTCACCGCCGTTTAACAGCCTATTCTGTGTACTCTGTACAGTTGCAGAATAATAAGAAATACTGTTAAGTTTTCAAACTCAAATATTAAAGTCACATATTCCATTCAGTGTGTTTCACCGCCGTTTAACAGCCTATTCTGTGTACTCTGTACAGTTGCAGAATAATAAGAAATACTGTTAAGTTTTCAAACTCAAATATTAAAGTCACATATTCCATTCAGTGTGTTTCACCGCCGTTTAACAGCCTATTCTGTGTACTCTGTACAGTTGCAGAATAATAAGAAATACTGTTAAGTTTTCAAACTCAAATATTAAACTCACATATTCCATTCAGTGTGTTTCACCGCAGTTTAGCAGCCTATTCTGTGTACTCTGCAGAGTTGCAGAATAATAAGAAATACTGTTAAGTTTTCAAACTCAAATATTAAAGTCACATATTCTGTGTAAGATGAAGAAGGCGGGTAAAAAGGGACGGGGAAGTGGACGTGATCCTGAAAGTTCAGGGCGCGGGTCAGGACGCGGAGAAACTGTGCCTGGTGCCAGAGCACAAGAAAGAAAGACATCCACCATACCTAGCTTCATGTGTAATTTTACAGGGCGTCGCAGGACATCACTCTCGAGGTCCGACCACTGCGAACAGGTGGTCGGTTGGATGACAGCTGATACTGCTTCCAGTCGGTTAAGCACCACCCTGTCTTCCACCAAGTCCACTCTCAGTAGCCAAGAGTCTGGTCAACATAATCCTCACTCTGATCATCCTTCCTCCCACCATACACGGTCTGGTCAAAGAAGTGATCCCACACTGGGATATAGTGAGGAGCTCGTCTCATCACCAATCCTTCATTTGACCCTCTCTCCAAGCACGCTTGCAGAGGAACATGACATCTTGTGCCCTGATTCACAACCTCTAGAGGCTACCCAATCTCAAGAAGATGACAGATGTGAACGGCATTTAAGGTCAAAGGAAGTAGTGGATGATGATGATGATGATGAGACACAGTTGCCATTAAATCAACCACTATTTCCGTCTCAAGACCTTGTTGAGGAGAATGTTATACAGTTGTCAATGACTGAGTATGTGGTGGGATCAAGACTTGAGGAGGATGATCAGAGTGAGGAAGTGGAGGAGGACTTGGTGGACGATGAGGTGACTGACCCCACCTGGGAAGGTGTAGAGCCGAGCGATGACAGCAGTCCTGAGGGTGAGCCATCTGCAGCACCGCAACAGGCTGGAAGAGGCAGTGGTGTGGCTACAGAAAGAAGGCGGACCGCACCAAACCGGCCCGCAAATGTTCCACGGAGCACCCCCTTGCGTAAATCTACCTTGCCAAGGGGTAGGTGTTCCGCGGTATGGCGTTTTTTTAAGGAAAGTGCGGACGACAAAAGAATTGTAGTTTGCAACCTGTGCCACACCAGAATGAGCCGAGGCATGAACACTAGAAACCTCACCACCACCAGCATGATCCGACACATGGCATCCAAGCACCGTAGTAAGTGGGAGGAACGCCTGGATCGCCCATCTGTGTCTGCAGGCCACACCACTGCCTCCTCTTCCCCTGTTTTCGGTGCCGGCCAATCGCCTGTCGAAGGCGCAGGCCCGCATACCTCCCGCCCTGCACCTGTAGCATCTGAAGCACCATCAGCGACCACATCCACTTCCCTGTCCCAGCACAGCGTCCAAATGTCGTTACCCCAGGCATTTGAGCGCAAGAGAAAGTACCCAGCCACCCACCCACAGGCCATAGCACTAACCTCACACCTTTCCAAATTACTGGCCATCGAAATGCTGCCATTTAGGCTTGTGGACACTGAGTCCTTCCGCAGCCTGATGGCAGCAGCTGTCCCTCGGTACGCGGTCCCCAGCCGCCACTACTTTTCCCGGTGTGCCATCCCCGCATTACACCACCATGTGTCCCGTAACATCACCCGTGCCCTGACCAACGCAGTTACTGGGAAGGTCCACTTAACGACTGACACATGGACAAGTGCTTGTGGCCAGGGACGCTACATTTCCCTGACGGCACACTGGGTGAATGTCGTGGAGGCTGGGAGCGACTCGGACCCTGGGATGGCACGGGTGCTACCCACGCCGAGGATTGCGGGCCCTACCTCCATCAGGGTTTCCACCAGCACCTACGTTATTGGCTCCTCCTCCTCCGTTTCCACCTCCGAATTCTCTACACACACCGCCACTCCCCCATCAGCCAGTAGCTGGAAGCAGTGTAGCACTGCAGTGGGGAAGCGTCAACAGGCCGTGCTGAAGCTGATCTGCCTTGGGGACAAACAGCACACGGCCTCAGAGCTGTTGCAGGGGATTAGTCACCAGACCGAGCAGTGGCTCTCGCCACTCAACCTGCAACCAGGCATGGTTGTGTGTGATAATGGGCGTAACTTGGTGGCGGCTTTGGAGCTCGGCAAGCTCACACACGTACCATGCCTAGCGCATGTATTTAATTTAGTGGTGCAGCGATTTCTAAAAACCTACCCCAATGTGCATGATCTCTTGACCAAGGTGCGCCGCGTGTGTGCACATTTCCGTAAGTCATCAACAGCTTCAGCCGGCCTGTTGAAGCTGCAGCAGCGCTTACAATTGCCAGCTCACCGGCTGCTGTGTGACGTGAGCACGCGCTGGAACTCCACCTTCCACATGTTGGCCCGGCTTTGTGAGCAGCAGAGGGCAGTAGTGGAGTACCAGCTGTTACACGGTCGTCGCCTCTCCGTTCAACTTCCTGTAATCAGAAGTGAGGAGTGGGAATGGATGTCAGACCTCTGTGAGGTTTTACGCAATTTTGAGGAATCGACACAGATGGTGAGCGGCGATAACGCTATTATCAGTGTAACCATCCCACTTCTGTGTCTACTGAAACGCTCGCTGCTCACAATTAAAACCGACGCTTTGCATGTGGAAGAGGTGGAAATGGCAGTGGTGTGGCTACAGAAAGAAGGCGGACCGCACCACAGCTTACACAAGGTGATAGCCAGAGCACCCTCACTTCGTCTTCTCAGCGACAATTGGAGGAGGCGGAGGAGGAGGAGGAGGAGGAGGAGGAAGACACGGTTGTCTCCGCTACAGAGGGTAGCCATGGAACTTTAGTTCCATCTCTTCAGCGTGGGTGGGCAGAAGAGGAGGAAGAGGATGAGGAGATTGAGAGTCATCCTCCTGGTGAGGACAGCGAAATCTTGCCTGTTGGTACTCTGGCACACATGGCTGACTTTATGTTAGGCTGCCTTTCCCGTGACCCACGCGTTACACGCATTTTAGACAACACGGATTACTGGGTGTTCACCCTTCTGGACCCCCGCTACAAAGAGAATTTCTCATCTCTCATTCCTCCGGTGGAGAGGACAAGCAAAATGGTGCAATACCAGAAGGTTCTTGTTGAAAAATTGCTCCAAAATTTTCCATCTGACAACGCTGGCGGCAGAGTACGTGCTACCTTGGCCAACCGAGAAGGGGAGAAAAGGGGAGCACACAGCAGTTCCGAGAAAGGCAGGGCAACACTCTCCAAGGCGTGGGACACCTTCATGACACCCCGCCAGCACCCTCACCCTGATGCGCAGCCTAGTGTCACAAGGAGGGAAAAGTTTTGGAAGATGGTGAAGGAGTACGTAGCAGACCGTGTCAGCGTCCTCAATGATCCCTCTGTGCCTTACAACTACTGGGTGTCCAAGCTGGACACGTGGTATGAACTGGCACTCTATGCCTTGGAGGTGCTGGCCTGCCCTGCCGCCAGCGTTCTGTCTGAGCGGGTATTTAGTGCTGCTGGTGGCATCATAACAGATAAGCGTATCCGCCTTTCCACCGACAATGCTGATAGGTTGACACTTATAAAAATGAACAAGGCCTGGATTTCCCCTGACTTCTCCACTCCACTGGAGGAAAGCCCCGGGGGAACATAAACTCACTTTATATATGTTATTTACAATGATGGGAATACTCTGTATTCCCATTCACCCCTTCCACCCAAAAAACGGGTATATGGTTGACTCTTAATCTTCTCATCCTCCTCCTCCTCTTCCATATGCCCTGGGATATAATTTTTATATAGGGCCAGCTCACCAGCGGGCCCTGTGATATAATTTTTATATAGGGCCAGCTCACCAGCGGGCCCTGTTTGACAATTTTTATATAGGTCAGCTCACCAGCGGGCCTTCTCATATAATGTTTTATTGGGTCAGCTCTCTAGCGGGCCCTCTCATATAATGTTTTATAGCGTCAGCTCACTAGCGGGCCTTCGCATATAATGTTTAGGATGGTCAGCTCTGCAGCAGACCCTCACCCATAATGTTTTAGATGGTCGGCTCAGCGCACGTTTCCCTCTTAATCATGGCCTCAGTTCAATAAAATCAAGGAAATTTTTGGGAGAATTTGCCTCTGTGCACGTTTCCCTCTTAATCATGGCCTCAGTTCTGAAAATCAAGGAAATTTTTGGGAGAATTTGCCTCTGCGCACGTTTCCCTCTTAATCATGGCCTCACTTCCGAAAACCAAGGAAATTTTTGGGAGAATTTGCAGATGATATACAAGTAAATATACAGCAAATATTGTTTGGTAACAATTTTTCGCCTAAAGTCGTTTTTATTTTCCTTTTTGTGTGTTTTATGGTCAGTCTGTAAAAATGGCGTACTACGGGCGAAAGATCGTTCCCAGCAGCGATGTTGGAGTCCAAGATGCATCCAGACATCCTCCCTATGCTGTCCCTGAACCATTTCTGTGGTGTTTCCATCCTTTTCTGCCCTTTTCCTATGGACCAGGCACCCTCCCCTCATCAGAGCAGGGGGTGCCTGGTGTAATGCTCGAGTCCTCCCATTGACTTCAATGGGGCTCGGGTGCTCGGCCGAGCACTCGAGCCTCAGGGGGTGCTCGGTTAGAGCACCCGAACACCCGAGCATTGGGGTGCTCGCTCATCACTAGTCACTACGAGTATTTAGTGATGCCATTTGGGTTATGCAATGCTCCGGCAGTATTTCAGGAGTTTATTAGCAATGTTCTTAGGGACATGTTACAGTCCTGTGTAGTGGTCTACTTGGACGACATTTTGATTTATTCTTCTGATTTGGAGATGCACCGAAAGCATGTCACGGCGATGTTGCAGAGGTTGAAAGAGAATAAATTATTCTGCAAACTGGGTAAGTGCGAATTTCATAAGTTGTTCCTGGGTTATGTCATCTCCAATGAGGCATTGCTATGGACAAGGACAAAGTCTCTGCTGTGTTGCAATGGCCGTGTCCCATTGGTCTCAAACCCTTACAGCGGTTCTTGGGCTTTGCAAATTATCATAGGAAATGTATTTGTGTCTATTCCATGATAGTGAAACCCTTAACAGACACGACACATAAGGGGGCGAATGCTTCTATGTGGTCTCCAGAGGCAGTGAGGGTGTTTGAATCCCTAAATTCCGCATTTTCCTTGGCACCAGTACTGCCCCATCCTATACCTGGGTTGCCATTTACCATGGAGGTTGACGCTTCTGAGACAGGTGTAGGGGCAGTGCTGTCACAGAGGCCTGGGCCCGGTAAGACTCTAATGCCATGCAGATTTTTCTCAAAAAAGATGACCAAAGCCCAAAGTATCTATGACATTGGAGATCACAAATTACTGGCGATCATTTTGGCACTGCGTGAGTGGCGCCATTTGCTGTAGTGTACCAGGGCGTCGATTTTGATTCTGACTGACCATAAGAATCTTACCTACCTCTCTGAGGCAAAAACATTATCTCCCTGACGAGCCAGATGGGCTTTATTCCTTTCGCACTTCAATTTTATTGTTTCTTATTTACCTGTCACCAAGAATGTGAGGGCTGACACCCTGTCCAGACAATTTGGTCCAGATCCAGAGTCCAAAGCTACACCTGTACCGATTATACCTCCAGATCACATCCTAGCCACACTACATACTAGCATCACATCCCCATTGGGTGAGGAGATCTTGGCATCCCAAGTTAATGCGCCTCCGAAGAAACCCATGGGCAAGTGTTTCGTGGCTGAACCATTACGGGCCAGGTTAATGGCCGGTCACATGGGCAAAAATCAATTGATCTGGTCCTTATCCCGAATGTTCTGGTGGCTTATGTTGAGGGCTGACTTGTTACGGTTTTGTAAGACATTCAGACCAGAGGTTAGAATAAAACACAGTTATTGAGAGAAACAAGGAACACTACCCCCTATGGGCTAAAATAGGTAATGACATGTAAATGGATATAGATAATGGATGTCTTTGCAGGCACAATATGGATTAGGAGCAATACTGTCATATACAAAGAAACAGTAGTAGCACAAGGGTTAAAGTCCAATGCAAGTAATCAGTCTCTGTAGTGGTGAGTTTAGACAACGCCCAGTAGATGGTAAGAGCAGCAACAGACTGTGCTGCGAGGTGGAAAGCACCTTAGCAGTGAGGCAGAGCTGAAACACTCCAAGGACAGGCGATAAGCGAGATACCCAACACTTCTGCAAGAGCTGAATGGAACTAGAGCCAAAGCACCCTACCGGTGCGGTAACGGAGTCACAAACACTGCGAGAACTGAATGGGACCAGAGCCAATAGCACCCTACCAGTGCAGTAACGGAGTCACAAACACTGCAAGAGCTGAATGGGACCAGAGCCAATAGCACCCTTCCGGTGCGGTAACGGAGTCACGAACACTGCGAGAGCTGAATGGGACCAGAGCCAATAGCACCCTTCCGGTGCGGTAACGGAGTCACAAACACTGCAAGAGCTGAATGGGACCAGAGCCAATAGCACCCTTCCGGTGCGGTAACGGAGTCACAAACACTGCTAGAGCTGAACGGTATCGCCCAATAGCACCACGCGGTGCGACAACTGCTACCCTGTGCTCGTAAGGTGTAAGATGGAAGCACAGTTAACGGAGGCCACAAATGCTCTGCAAGTGTTAACGGACAGGCTTGGTAACGGAGACAACAAGCTCAGCAAGTGTTAACGGACAGGCTCAGTATCGGAGGCAACAAGCTCTGCAAGTGTTAACGGACAGGCTCAGTATCGGAGGCAACAAGCTCTGCAAGGGTTAAGTGGATGATCAGTCTGCACAACACTGTACTCTACAGTTCAGAATGTCGCCATAGAATCAGGATCTCGCAGGAAACTCTCAGGATGACAGGAACACCGGAATCAGGTCACAGAGCAGGAACGTCAGCCAAGCCGGTTCAATCACGGAGCAGGAACGTCAGCCAAGCCAGGTCAATTACGGAGCAGGAACGTCAGCCACGCCGGGTCAATCACGGAGCAGGAACGTCAGCCAAGCCTGGTCAATCACGGAGCAGGAACGAACAAGAATAGTCAGATGGGCCAAATCGGTACACAGGAATGCAGGAACACAGCAACGGAAGCACTGGTACAGGAACACCACGAAAGGGCACCTGACAGGTGCCAGAGACCCCGTATATGAAGGCCACACTGGGCGGGCCAAACAAGCTCCGCCAATGGGAGCGCACCACAGCAGAGAGGGACAGCGAGATCACGGGAACCGTGATCGTACCCCCCTCTCAAAGACCCCCACCCCTGGTAGAGGGTCTAGGGTTCTGGGGATATTTAGAGTGGAAATTGGGTAATAATCTCGGAGCATGAAAGTCCTTCTGGTCGACCCAAGAACGCTCTTCAGGGCCATAGTCCTTCCAGTGGACCAAATACTGCAATTTCCCTCTAAACCTCCTGCAAATCAATAATGCTCTGAACTTCATACTCCTCTTGGCCTTGAACATCCACTGGCCCAGGAACCACCGGAGTGGTAGTATAGCGGTTGCATACGAAGGGCTTTAACAGAGACACATGGAACACATTATGAATGCGCATAGATGCTCGGAGTTCCAGGGCGTACGAGACAGGGTTAACCTTGCGAATGACTTTGAACGGACCAATGAACCGGGGAGCCAACTTGTTGGACGGCACTTGCACATTGAGATTTCTGGAGGAGAGCCATACCCTGTCCCCAACCTGGAAGGAGACCGCTGGCAGCCGTCTACGGTTGGCATGCCGCTGATGTCACTAGAATGACTGGCTGAGGGTCCTCTGAACCTGTGCCCAAGTGGAGCGAGCTGCTCAATATGCTCGTCCAGAGCTGGAATCTGCTGCGACTGAAATGAGTCTGGGAGCAGGCATGGCTGAAATCCATAATTAATGAGGAACGGAGAGCTCCCAGCCAATTAATTAACTGCACAACTCCTGGCAAACTCCGCCCACGGCAACAGGTCAGCCCAATTGTCATGATAATCAGTCACAAAGCAGCGCAGAAACTGTTCTAGTCCCTGATTGGCACGCTCAGCGGCCCCATTGGTCTGGGGATGGTAGGCAGAGGAAAAGGACAATTGCATGCCCATCTGGATACAGAATGCCTTCCAGAATCTAGACACGAACTGACTCCCTCGGTCCGACACTACCACTCTGGGAACCCCATGCTAGCAGAACACCTCTCTGGCAAAAACCACTGCCAATTCCTGGGCCAAAGGAAGACCAGAGAGGGGCATGAAATGAGCCAGCTTAGAGAACCTGTCAACCACCATTAGGATAAAAGTATACCCTCTAGACACAGGCAATTCTCCCAGGAAATTGATGGATATGTGGGACCATGGGCGTTCACCATTAGGCACCGGTTGGAGTAAGCCCAATGGGAGGTGTCTGGGGGTCTTGGCACGAGCACAGGTAGCACAGGCTGCAGTATATGCGGAGCAATCGGCTCTAAGGGAGGGCCACAAAAATACTTGCGACAGTGACCATATTAACTGATCCCTCCCAATGTGCCCAGCCGCCTTAGATGAGTGGTAAGTCTCAAGCAGATGGGTACGGAATGGCTCATCCACAAAGCACTTGCCAACTGGGGTTTCTGGGGGTGCCCTGGCCTGAGATGCTAAAATCTCTTCCCCCAGTGGCGAAGTGATACTGGTACGCACTGTCGCCAGGATGCGATCTGGCTGAATGGTAGGTACAGGGTCTTCATCCCTCTCAATGTCAGGACTAAATTGTCTGGACAGAGCATCTGCCCTAACGTTCTTAGAACCTGGCAGATAGGACACTATGAAATTAAATTGAGACAGGAACAGTGCCCACCTAGCCTGGCGAGAGGACAGCCTTTTTGCTTCTGAGAGATAAGTCAAATTTTTGTGGTCTGGGATTCGGGGTTCTCGTGCCCTCCAATAAATGGTGCCATTCTTTCAATGCAAGGATAATGGCTAAGAGTTCTCTGTCACCAATCTCATAATGACTTTGGGCACTAGAGAGTTTCTTGGAAAAGAACCCACAAGGTCTCAAGGTACCACCTCCGGCAGGGTGTTGGGAAAGAACTGCCCCTACCCCGACTTCGTAGGCATCAACCTCCAATGTAAATGACAGGGCGGGATTGGGGTGGGACAGTATAGGAGCAGATGCAAAAGCGGATTTTAAAGTCGCAAAAGCGTTTTCAGCTGCCTCGGACCATTGAGAGGGATTAGCGCCCTTATGTGTAAGGTCAGACAGAGGTTTAACAATTGTAGAGAAATTCTGCATAAATTTCCTATAATAATTGGCAAAGCCCAAAAAGCGTTGGATAGCTTTTAACCCTTTAGGACGTGGCCATTGTAGGACTGCTGCCAGTTACTCTTGGTCCATGGCAATGCCATCCTTAGATATCACGAACCCCAGGAAGGGTACTTTGGATCTGTGAAACTCACATTTTTCTAGTTTACAGAACAGTTTATTTTTGTGTAAACGGAGCAAAACTTCAGACACATCCTTGATGTGTTGGGTTCGGTTGGCAGCGTGTATCAATATATCATCGAGGTATATGACCACACTAGACTGAAGCATATCACAGAGGATGTCATTGATAAACTCTTGAAATACGGCAGGTGCATTACATAACCCTAATGGCATCATTAAGTATTTGTAGTGCCCTGACCTAGTATTGAATGCCGTTTTCCACTCATTCCCAGCCTTAATTCTTATCAGGTTGTAAGCGGCCCAAAGATCAAGTTTCGTAAAGATAGAAGAGCCCTTCAACCTGTCAAATAACTCCGTAATGAGTGGTATGGGTTAGGCATTGTTGGACATGAGCTTATTTAATCCACGATAATCAATACATGGTCTTAGTTCACCATTTTTCTTTTTCACAAAAAATAAACCGGCACCAGCCGGTGAGGAAGACTTGTGCATGATTCCCCTCTTGAGGGCATCCTCAATGTAGCCCTCCATGGCCTTGTTCTCATCGCAGGACAAAGGGTACGTCCGACCCCTGGGAGGCACCACGCCTGGAGGCAACTCAATAGCGCAATCATACGGTCTGTGCTGAGGCAATGTGCTAGCCTCTCCCTTACTGAATACATCACTGAATTCATGATATTCAGCTGGTACGGCAGGAGAGGTACACAAAATCTTGACCGGGTGCGACAAACAGTGTTTAGTACAATACTCAGACCATGATTTGACCTCACATCTTTGCCAATCAAACTGGGGATTATGCAACAGTAAGCATGGGAACCCCAGAATGACTGCATGATGAGGTGAATGAATAATTTGGAAAAGTACTTCCTCCCTGTGGAGAGCCCCAATAGACATAGTGATAGGAGTCGTTTCTATAGTGATAAATGCCGGCTCTAATGGTCTACCGTCAATGGCTAGCGGAGTGTCCCTTTTGACCAAAGGAATTTTGTGCAGTTCGGCAAAGGAACGATCCATGAAGTACCCTGCTGCACCAGAGTCTACCAGAGCAAATACCTCCACAGACTGATCAACCCAGGAAAATACCACCTGGATGGTGGGTTTCTGTGAACATGAGTCTGGGGACTGTTGTACGCCACCTAGGGCCTGTCCCCCAAGGTATCCTAGGTGCGTCCGTTTCCCGGCCTTACCGGACATATGCGTAGTAAGTGCCCAGCTTTGCCACAATACAAGCATAAACCCTGCCTTTTACGGTGCACCCGTTCCTCCTTAGAAAGTCTAGTGAATCCGAGTTGCATTGGTTCACCCGGTTCAGATGCTTGATCAGGAGGAATGGGAGGCGAGGGTGGGTTTAAAGGGCTGCTTTGCCCATAGCTTCTGGATTTCGCCCTTCTAGCCAGGCGCCTTTCAGGGATTCGAGAGTCAATAAGCATGACATAATCGATATATTCATCTAAGTCCCTGGGTACATCTCTGGCAGCTATTTCATCTTTGATGGAGTCAGACAACCCCTGAGCAAAGGCTGCCACTAGCGCCTCATTATTCCATCCCACCTCTGCTTCCAATGTCCGAAATTCTATGGCTTAATCGCCCACTGTACGATCGCCCATTTGTATCTCCATCAATCTTTTGGCAGCAGAGGCGGCTCTGCCAGGTACCTCAAACACTCTTCAGAACTTCCTTATGAACTCGCTGAAGTTCTGAGTGCAGGGTTTAGCGTTCTCCCACAAGGGATTAGCCCATACCAGAGCTTTGCCCGTTAATAATGATATCATGAACCCAACCTTGCTACGGTCATTAGGAAAAGCATGAGGCGTCAATTCCAAGAATATTGCTAATTGTTTGGTAAACCCCCTGCATAGGGTAGGTTCGCCATCGTAACGGCGCTGCCGTTAGGCCTCTGGGGGGAGCAGCAGGCAACCCAGAATGATTATCTGGTGTCGGAACTGGGGGGACCACCAGGTTCTGATTAGGATTGTCAAGGTGTACCGTACGTTACAGTAATGTCTGCATAGCCAGTGCCAACTGGTCCAAGCGTTGTTCATGCACATCCATCCTCCAATGGAGGTTCTGTGTATTACCTTCACCTTTACTGTCTGAGGTCATGGCCCTTTCGTACTGTAACGGTTTTGTAAGACACTCAGACCAGAGGTTAGAATAAGACACAGTTTTATTGAGAGAAACAAGGAACACTGCCCCCTATGGGCAAAAATAGGTAATGACACGTAAATGGATATAGATAATGGATGTCTTTGCAGGCATAGTATGGATTAGGAGCAATACTGTCATATACAAAGAAACAGTAGTAGCACAAGGGTTAAAGTCCAATGCAAGTAATCAGTCTCTGTTGTGGTGAGTTTAGACAACGCCCAGTAGATGGTAAGAGCAGCAAGAGACTGTGGTGCGAGGTGGAAAGCACCTTAGCAGTGAGGCAGAGCTGAAACACTCCAAGGACAGACGATAAGCGAGATACCCAACACTTCTGCAAGAGCTGAATGGAACTAGAGCCAAAGCACCCTACCGATGTGGTAACGGAGTCACAAACACTGTGAGAGCTGAATGGGACCAGAGCCAATAGCACCCTTCCGGTGCGGTAATGGATTCACGAACACTGCAAGAGCTGAATGGGACCGGAGCCAATAGCACCCTTCCGGTGCGTTAACGGAGTCACGAACACTGCAAGAGCTGAACGGTATCTCCAGATAGCACCACACGGTGCGACAATTGCTACGCTGTGCTCGTAAGTTGTAAAATGGAAGCACAGTTAACAGAGGCCACAAATGCTCTGCAAGTGTTAACGGACAGGCTCGGTAATGGAGGCAACAAGCTCAGCAAGTGTTAACGGACAGGCTCAGTATCGGAGGGAACAAGCACAGCAAGTGTTAATGGACAGGCTCAGTATCGGAGGCAACAAGCACTGCAAGTGTTAACGGATAGGCTCAGTATCGGAGGCAACAAGCTCTGCAAGTGTTAACGGACAGGCTCAGTATCGGAGGCAACAAGCTCAGCAAGTGTTAACGGACAGGCTCAGTATCGGAGGCAACAAGCACTGCAAGTGTTAACGGACAGGCTCAGTAATGGAGGCAACAAGCTCTGCAAGTGTTAAAGGACAGGCTCAGTAGTGGAGGCAACGGTGCTCAGCAAGTGTTAACGGACAGGCTCAGTATCGGAGGCAACAAGCTCTGCAAGGGTTAAGTGGATGATCAGTCTGCACAGCACTGTACTCTACAGTTCAGAATGTCGCCAGGCGACATAGAATCAGGATCTCGCAGGAAACTCTCAGGACGACAGGAACACCGGAATCAGGTCACGGAGCAGGAACGTCAGCCAAGCTGGGTCAATCACGGAGCAGGAATGTCAGCCAAGCCAGGTCAATCACGGAGCAGGAACGTCAGCCACGCCGGGTCAATCACGGAGCAGGAACGAACAAGAATATTCAGACGGGCCAAGTCAGTACACAGGAACGCAGGAACACAACAACAGAAGCACTGGTACAGGAACACCACGAAAGGGCACCTGACAGGTGCCAGAGACCCGGTATATGAAGGCCACACTGGGCGGGCTAAACAAGCTCCGCCAATGGGAGTGCACCACAGCAGAGAGTGACAGTGAGATCACGGGAACCGTGATATGACTGTGCCGCATTTACTGCAGCCTGTGCCACTTGTGCTCGCTCCAAGTCCCCAAGGCATCTTCCAGTCAGGCTTTTACAAGCTGTTCCTAATGGGGACCGCCCATAGTCACATGTGTATATTGACTTCATGGGAGAACTGCCTGTATCTAATGGCTACACAGTTATACTTATGGTGGTTGATAGATTTTCGAAAATGGCCCACTTTGTGCTGCTCCCTGGCTTGCCATCAGCTAAAACATTGTCCATGGTGTTAGCGAAGGAGGTGTTCCGACTCCATGGAGTCCCCAAGGTCCTGGTCTCCGATCGCAGGAGACAATTTGTGTCCAGGTTCTGGAGGGCGTTCTGTGATCAAATGGGTATCCAATTGTCATTCTCGTCTGCATACCATCCCCAGACCAACGGGGCCGCTGAACGCTCCAACCAGGGATTGGAGCAATTCATACGTTGTTTCATATCCAGTCATCACGACAACTGGGCTGACTTGTTGCTGTGGGCAGAGTTCACCAGGAATTGCGCTGTTAACACCTCACCCGGGAGATCACCCTTTCTTATCAATTATGGGTTCCAACCATGCTTGCTCCCGGATACCTTCAAAGCGCAGCACATTCCAGCTCTGAATGAGCACATTAGGCAACTTCGCTCCACTTGGGCACAAGTTCAGAATTCCCTACGTGACTCCTTTCAACGGTATCAGAGGCATGCCAATAATAGAAGGTTGCCTGCCCCTGTATTCCAGGTGGGGGGCAGGGTATGGTTATCCTCCAGGAACCTTAAGCTGCAAGTTCCATGCAATAAGTTAGCTCCCGGATTTGTAGGTGCGTTCCGGGTTCTCCGCAGGGTCAATCCTGTTTCCTGTGCCTTAGAGTTGCCTGCATCTATGCATATACACAACGTGTTCCACATATCTTTACTCAAACCTTTGGTATGTAATCAATACACATCTACTCCTGCTATCCCTCGTCCGGCTCGTATTCAAGACCACGATGAATACAAGGTGCAGAGTATTCTGGATTCACGTAAATACTGTGGTCAGATCCAATACTTGGTGCACTGGAAGGGATATGGTCCAGAGGAACGCTCATGGGTGAACCACTCTGACATCCATGTTCCACTACTGTTATGCAGATTCCATGCTAAGTTCCCATTGAAGCCTGGACCTCCTCCGTGGGGAGGGGGTCATTGAGAGGGGGGTACTATCATAGTGCCCGTGATTCTGCCGGCAGGGTGACGTTTACTTTCTGGTTTTCCCTTGCATGGTTCTTATTGGTGATTGGGCTCTGGCTCCACCCAGGGTTAGCCTTTTTAAACTCTCTCCTGTCATCCTTTCAGCTCCCTTTCGTGGTGTACCTGTACCTTGCATCTGAGTTGCTGCTTTTTCCTGCTCCGTGTATGACCCAGCTCGCCTGACTACACATCTGTCGCACTTGAGTTTCACTTCCTGTTGCTGACTAGGACTGGCTGACTACCTCCGTGTGTACCAATCTGGCTTTGGTTGAGAACCCGCTCAGTGCTGACTAGGACTGGCTAACTATCTCCAAGTGTACCAACCTGGCTTTGGCGGAGTGGACTACCTCCAAGTTTACCAACCTGGCTTTGGTGGAGTGTCCGATTTCATTGCTGACTAGGACTGGCTGACTACCTCCGTGTGTACCGACCTGGCTTTGGCTGAGTATCTGATTCCATTGCCGACTAGGTCTGGCTGACTACCTCCGTATGTACCGACCTGGCTTTGGCTGAGTATCCGATTCCGTTACTGACTAGGACTGGCTACTATCTCTGTGTGTACCAATTTGGCAGTCTGGCTTCAGACCTATCAGGGTGCGCACCCTGTGCTCAGTTCCACCTACTCTCACTTCCAGTAATACCACTACAGTGCCTGCTTGGCCTGTCACTCCCGAGGCCATCTGGGAGACTGTGTTGTGAGTAGCTCTGGTCACTTGCCAGTATCCGTTGTGCTGCCTCCACTATTCCTAGTGTTCTAGGGACCCAGTCACTTGCCAGTATCCTATGTTTGCTGCCTCCACTACCTCAAGCGTTCTAGGGACTCGGTCTCTTGCCAGTGTCCTATATCTGTTGCCTCCACTGTCCCTAGCGTTCTAGGGACTTGGTCACTTGCCAGTGTCCTATCTGTGCTGCCTCTGCTACCCCTAGCGTTCTAGGGACTTGGTCCCTTGCCAGTGTCCTATCTGGGTTGCCTCCGCTATCCCTAGCGTTATAGGGACTTGGTCACTTGGCAGTGTCCTATCTGGGTTGCCTCCGCTATCCTTAATCTTCTAGGGACTCGTTCACTTTCCAGTGATCACTATTGTTGCCTCCGCTATCCCTAGTCTTCTAGGGATTGGCCCTGCAGTTACCCACCACTATAGTAGGGCCTTTCCGTTGTGTGGTACTGTTGTGGTTGTCCATGTTCCAGTGACCCATCGATGGATCAAGCCAACTTAGTCCTACTGTATATTTTGCCTGCTGATATTTACTGTCCATCCTGACCTGCGTCAGATTTGGGAAGTACCACAGTACTGACCTTATCTGGACCTGAGTAGGGTGATCGCCCTTGTTGTTTATTATTTTTCAATAAAGCTGATCTTAACCTTACCTAATTGCCTGAGTGTTCTTACAAAAACCGTGACAGTAACCTCTTCATCTTCTTCAGTCACACGAAGATTCTTTTTGTGTTGCCGGAATTAAGGAGTAAGAGAACAAATGGACACATTAACAACTCTTAACCCCAAGTGTAGACAGCAATGGTGAGTACATCAGAATCCCCTGTGTTTTAGTGAACAAGGAGCAGTATACAAAGTGAAGTGGGACTGTGCTATTATCACGGTATCACGGTGCCCGTGATTGCTGCAGTTCCTCGTCTGTCACCAGTAGGGGGCTGCTATTGGCTGTCTGCAGATAGCCCGCCTTTCATTGCCTATTTAAACCTGGATTGGGCACCCTTTGGTTGCCCTTTCGTGTTGTTTCTGACCTTCTTGCTATCACTATGACAGTGATAGCTGGGCCTCTGTTCCAGTGTTCCTGAGTTCCTGATCTCATGTGTTCCTGAGTTCCTGATCTCTACTGTTCCAGTGTTTCCTGCATGCTGAGTACTTCCAATCCTGGTTCCGGCCTAGTCTCTGGTGTTGCAGTTCCTGCTGAACTTCTTCTCTGCTGTTTCCTGACCTGACTGATCGTTGCTGGTTCCTGTCATCGCATCGCCTGTCTCCTGTATCCTGGCGACCTCCTGCCTGGTCGCGTCGGCGACATTGCTTGTTACTCCAGTGTGCGGTCACTGGTTTGCTCCACAGCCTATCGGCTATACAATTCTGTGTTGGTCCCAGCGTGCGGACGCTGGTTTGCTCCTAAGCCTTGCGGCTAGGCAAACTCGCTTGTTACACCAGTGTGCGGTCACTGGTTTGCTCCAAAGCCTATCAGCTATACAATCCTGTGTTGGTCCCAGCGTGCGGACGCTGGTTTGCTCCAAAGCCTTGCGGCTAGACAAACTCACTTGTTACACCAGTGTGCGGTCACTGGTTTGCTCCAAAGCCTATCGGCTATACAATCCTGTGTTGGTCCCAGCGTGCGGACCCTGGTTTGCTCCAAAGCCTTGCGGCTAGACAAACTCGCTTGTTACACCAGTGTGCGTTCACTGGTTTGCTCCAAAGCCTATCAGCTATACAATTCTGTGTTGGTCCCAGCGTGCGGACGCTGGTTTGCTCCAAAGCCTCGCGGCTATACAAATTCTCTTGTTACACCAGTGTGCGGTCACTGGTTTGCTCCAAAGCCTATCAGCTATACAATTCTGTGTTGGTCCCAGCGTGCGGACGCTGGTTTGCTCCAAAGCCTTGCGGCTATACAGACTCGCTTGTTACACCAGTGTGCGGTCACTGGTTTGCTCCAAAGCCTATCAGCTATACAATTCTGTGTTGGTCCCAGCGTGCGGACGCTGGTTTGCTCCAAAGCCTTGCGGTTATACAAACTCGCTTGTTACACCAGTGTGCGGTCACTGGTTTGCTCCAAAGCCTATCAGCTATACAATTCTGTGTTGGTCCCAGCGTGCGGACGCTGGTTTGCTCCTAAGCCTTACGGCTATACTAACTCGCTTGTTACACCAGTGTGCGGTCACTGGTTTGCTCCTAAGCCTATCGGCTATACAATTCAGTGTTGGTCCCAGCGTGCGGACGCTGGTTTGCTCCAAAGCCTTGCGGCTTTACGATTCCCCTGTTAGTCTCAGTGTGTGTACACTGGGTTACTTACGATCCTGTCAATTTGCCATTACCATCTGACTGCTGCTACTATCTCTGGGCTGCCCTGCCCGGTATTGGTAAGGCCGGTAGAACCTTTTGCCACATTCCATCTGAGGTTGCCTTACCCGGTATTGGCAGGGCCGGTAGAGCCTACATTATGAATCTATTGAGGCTGCCTTTCCCGGTAATTTGGTAAGGCCGGTAGAACCGTTATGCGAGTCCATCTGCAGGTTGCCTTACCCGGTATTGGCAAGGCCGGTAGAGCCTAACATTCTATTACTTCAGACTGTCCTGTCCGGTATATTGATAGGACCGGTAGAGTCTGCCTTCTGTCTTGCTATATTCTGAATATATCTGTATGTATGTGATTGCCATCCTACGTTATCAATTTATTATTTCAATAAAATTGATTTTTACCTAAAACTTGTGTCTGAGAGTCATAATAAACCGTGACAGTACGAAAGGGCCATGACCTCAGACAGCAAAGGTGAAGGTAATGCACAGAATATCCATTGGAGGATGGATGTGCACAAGCAACGTTTGGATCAGTTGGCAGTTGCAATTCAAACGATCCTTGAACGCATGGTACTTGCTGACAAATCTAGCTCTAGCCCGGTGGTCTCGTCAAGTCAGACACCAGAGAGTGATACCAGACCCCTAGGGGGCACTGTTAAAGGGTTAACGGCTTCTGCACCCTTGCCGCTAAGATACGATGGTGACCCTAGTCTCTGCAGAGGGTTCTTCAACCAACTCGAGATTTTTATGGAATTGACGGCACACGCATTTCCCAATGATCGTAGTAAGGTGGGGTTTACAATATCTTTGCTCACTGGCAGAGCTTTGGCTTGGGCTAACCCCTTGTGGGAGAATGCTAAACCTTGTACTAAAAACTTTAGAGAATTTGTGCAATCCTTTCGAAGAGTGTTTGAGCCTCCTGGTAGAACCACCTCTGCTGCCAAACGCCTTATGGAGATACATCAGGGCAGGCGTACAGTAGGCGACTACGCCATCGAATTCCGCACATTGGCAGCAGAGGTAGGTTGGAATAACGAGGCATTATTGGCAGCTTTTTCTCAAGGCCTGAATGACCACATTAAGGACGAAATCGCTGCTAAAGATCTACCTATTGATCTAGATGACTACATTGAATATGTTATGATAATTGACTCCAGAATACGTGAGAGATCAATTGCCAGAGATCGTAAGTTACGGTCAAAGAATAATGAGCCTAGTGGCATGTTTTGCCCACCCATCCCTCCCCTGGCATTGAAGTCTAGTGAACCTGTACGGGAGACAAGTGAACCTATGCAAATAGGCTTCACTAGACTAACCAAGGCTGAGAGACTTTATCGCAGAAGACAAGGGTTGTGTTTATACTGCGGTAAAAAAGGGCATTTGCTAAATTCCTGTCCGGTACGTCCGGGAAACGCACACACCTAGGGTACCTTGGGGGACAGGCCCTAGGTGGTGTACAATCGTCCCCAGTGTCGGGCACAATGAAACCCACCATACAGGTGGTATTATCTTGGGCACAACGCTCTGTGGAGGTTTTGGCCTTGGTTGACTCTGGTGCAGCAGGGTATTTTATGGATAATACCTTTGCTGAATTGCACGGAGTTCCACGCATTGAAAGAGAAAATCCCTTGACTATTGAAGCGATTGATGGCAGACCCTTAGAACCGCCTCAGGTTATGTTTGAAACTATGCCACTGTCTATGACTATTGGGGCACTTCACAGAGAAGAGCAGCAGTTTCAACTGATTAATTCTCCGCACCATGCGGTAATATTGGGCTTTCCGTGGTTACAGTTACATAACCCACAATTTGATTGGAAAAAGTGTGAAATTGCTGCTTGGTCCCAGTTTTGTATGGACAAGTGCGTCATCCAGCCTGTTAAGGTCCTGTGCACCTCCTCGGCTATACCGGATGTGTACCAACAGTTTGGCGATGTTTTTAGCTAAGGAGAGGCCAGTTTGCTACCTCAGCATAGACCTTATGATTGTTGCATCGAATTGCAGCCTGGGGCAGTACCTCCGAAAGGACGCACTTATCCATTATCTTGTGAGGACAATAAGGCTATGGAGGATTACATTTCTGATGCCCTTGCTAGAGGGATCATACGAAAATCTACCTCTCCAGCTGGGGCTGGGTTCTTTTTTGTAAAAAAGAAAAATGGCGAATTAAGACCATGCATTGACTACCGGGGCTTGAATAAACTAATGCAAAAAACGCATACCCAATACCACTCATCACCGAGCTTTTTGACAGGCTTAAGGGCGCTTCGATTTTTACCAAATTGGACCTACGGGCCGCTTACAATCTGGTGCGCATTCGAGCAGGTGATGAGTGGAAAACTGCCTTTAATACTCGAGCTGGGCGCTACGAGTATCTTGTAATGCCATTTGGGCTATGTAATGCCCCCGCAGTTTTCCAAGAACTGATAAACGATGTTCTGAGAGATATGTTACAGACATGTGTTGTGGTTTATCTGGACGATATATTGATTTACTCTCAAGACGTGGCACAGCACATCAAAGATGTATCCGCAGTATTGCTACGACTCCGTGAGAACAAATTATTTTGTAAACTGGAAAAATGTGACTTTCATAGAACCAGTGTGCCATTCTTGGGGTTCATAATTGGCAATGATGGCATTGCCATGGACAAGGATAAGTTGTCAGCTGTCTTACAATGGCCAAAACCCAAGGGGCTTAAAGCCATACAGCGTTTCCTGGGTTTCGCTAATTATTATAGGCGGCTTATTAAGAACTTTTCTTCCATTGTTAAACCTTTGTCCGATCTTACGCACAAGGGCGCTAATCCTTCTTGTTGGCCGGTATCTGCTGAGAATGCCTTTGAGAATTTGAAGCTGGCATTTGCTGCGGCTCCTGTGTTATCCCACCCCAATCCTCTACTTCCATTTACGTTAGAGGTGGATGCCTCAGATATTGGGGTTGGGGCAGTACTTTCGCAACGACACGAGAAAGGTGGTACTCTCAGACCTTGTGGGTTTTTCTCTAAGAAGTTGACTGTCACTCAAGGCCACTATGAGATAGGTGACAAAGAATTATTGGCCATTATCCTCGCTCTTAAGGAGTGGCGTCATTTGCTTGAAGGTACCAAGACTCCCGTATTAATCCTAACAGATCATAAAAATCTGACTTATCTCTCGGAGGCCAAGAGATTGTCCTCCCGTCAGGCCAGGTGGGCACTGTTCCTGTCTCGATTTAATTTCATTGTATCATACTTACCGGGGTCAAAGAATATCAGGGCGGATGCACTGTCAAGACAATTTGAGGCCGACAGTGACAGAGTGGAAGCACCAGCACCCATCATCCAACCTGATAGAATACTGGCTACTATACGCACGAGTATCACTTCTCCTTTAGGGGAGGAGATCCTGGCCTCTCAGGGGTCCGCTCCCCATGAAACTCCAGTGGGCAAATGTTTTGTCGATGAACCATTTCGTACTAGGCTGCTTGAAACCTACCATTCCTCTAAGGCTGCGGGACATATTGGTAGAGACCAATTGTTATGGTCCCTTTCTCAGTTATTTTGGTGGCCCTCCATGAGAAACGATTGTGCCGAATTTACGAATGCCTGTGCCACCTGTGCCCACGCTAAGACCCCGAGACATCTCCCTGTGGGCTTGCTTCAACCGGTGCCTAATGGCGAACGCCCCTGGTCTCATGTTTCCATTGATTTTATGGGAGAGTTGCCTATGTCCAAGGGGTACTCCTTTATATTCATGGTGGTGGACAGGTTTTCTAAAATGGCTCATTTCGTGCCCCTCCGTGGTCTTCCTTCAGCGAAGGAATTGGCAATGGTGTTCGCCAGAGAAGTATTCCGGTTGCATGGAGTGCCTAGGGTACTGGTGTCTGACAGGGGGAGCCAGTTTGTCTCTAGATTTTGGAGGGCATTTTGCCAACAGATGGGCATACAGCTGTCCTTCTCCTCTGCCTACCATCCCCAGACCAATGGAGCCGCTGAACGAGCTAATCAGGGCTTGGAACAATTTCTCCGTTGTTTCGTTACTGACCATCATGATAATTGGCCCGACTTGTTGCCTTGGGCAGAGTTCGCCAGGAACTGTGCAGTCAATTCTTCATCTGGGAGCTCTCCATTTCTGATTAATTATGGGTTCCAGCCCTGTTTGCTTCCAGATTCATTTCAGACGCAACAGATTCCAGCTCTGGATGAGCATATCGAGCAACTCCGGTCCACATGGGCACAAGTTCAGAGGGCACTTGGTCAGTCATTTCAGCGTCATCAACGCCATGCTAATCGCAGAAGGCTTCCAGCGGTTTCCTTTCAGGTTGGGGATAGAGTATGGCTTTCCTCCAGAAATCTCAAGCTGCAGGTTCCGTCTAATAAGTTGGCTCCCCGGTTTATTGGTCCATACAGAGTTATTCGCAAAATTAACCCTGTCTCCTATGCACTAGACCTACCTGCATCCATGCGTATCCATAATGTGTTCCATGTGTCCCTTCTTAAGCCTCTGGTTTGAAATCGCTATACTACCACACCTGTGGTGCCAGGACCTGTTGAGGTCGAGGGCCAGGAGGAGTACGAGGTTCAGAGCATTATTGATTCCCGTAGGCTTAGAGGAAGGGTACAGTACCTGGTACATTGGAAAGGGTATGGTCCTGAGGATCGATCATGGGTGGATAGTACGGACCTTCATGCACCTAGGCTAACTAGGGCCTTTCATGCCAATTACCCAGAGAAACCTAGACCCTATTCTAGGAGAGGGGGTCTTTGAAGGGGGGGTACTATCACGGTGCCCGTGATTGCTGCAGTTGCTTGTCTGTCACCAGTAGGGGGCTGCTATTGGCTGTCTGCAGATAGCCCGCCTTTCATTGCCTATTTAAACCTGGATTGGGCACCCTTTGGTTGCCCTTTCGTGTTGTTTCTGACCTTCTTGCTATCACTATGACAGTGATAGCTGGGCCTCTGTTCCAGTGTTCCTGAGTTCCTGATCTCATGTGTTCCTGAGTTCCTGATCTCTACTGTTCCAGTGTTTCCTGCATGCTGAGTACTTCCAGTCCTGGTTCCGGCCTAGTCTCTGGTGTTGCAGTTCCTGCTGAACTTCTTCTCTGCTGTTTCCTGACCTGACTGATCATTGCTGGTTCCTGTCATCGCATCGCCTGTCTCCTGTATCCTGGCGACCTCCTGCCTGGTCGCGTCGGCGACATTGCTTGTTACTCCAGTGTGCGGTCACTGGTTTGCTCCACAGACTATCGGCTATACAATTCTGTGTTGGTCCCAGCGTACGGATGCTGGTTTGCTCCTAAGCCTTGCGGCTAGGCAAACTCGCTTGTTACACCAGTGTGCGGTCACTGGTTTGCTCCAAAGCCTATCGGCTACACAATCCTGTGTTGGTCCCAGCGTGCGGACGCCGGTTTGCTCCAAAGCCTTGCGGCTAGACAAACTCGCTTGTTACACCAGTGTGCGGTCACTGGTTTGCTCCAAAGCCTATCAGCTATACAATTCTGTGTTGGTCCCAGCGTGCGGACGCTGGTTTGCTCCAAAGCCTCGCGGCTATACAAATTCTCTTGTTACACCAGTGTGCGGTCACTGGTTTGCTCCAAAGCCTATCAGCTATACAATTCTGTGTTGGTCCCAGCGCGCGGACGCTGGTTTGCTCCAAAGCCTTGCGGCTATACAGACTCGCTTGTTACACCAGTGTGCTGTCACTGGTTTGCTCCAAAGCCTATCAGCTATACAATTCTGTGTTGGTCCCAGCGTGCGGACGCTGGTTTGCTCCAAAGCCTTGCGGTTATACAAACTCGCTTGTTACACCAGTGTGCGGTCACTGGTTTGCTCCAAAGCCTATCAGCTATACAATTCTGTGTTGGTCCCAGCGTGCGGACGCTGGTTTGCTCCTAAGCCTTACGGCTATACTAACTCGCTTGTTACACCAGTGTGCGGTCACTGGTTTGCTCCTAAGCCTATCGGCTATACAATTCAGTGTTGGTCCCAGCGTGCGGACGCTGGTTTGCTCCAAAGCCTTGCGGCTTTACGATTCCCCTGTTAGTCTCAGTGTGTGTACACTGGGTTACTTACGATCCTGTCAATTTGCCATTACCATCTGACTGCTGCTACTATCTCTGGGCTGCCCTGCCCGGTATTGGTAAGGCCGGTAGAACCTTTTGCCACATTCCATCTGAGGTTGCCTTACCCGGTATTGGCAGGGCCGGTAGAGCCTACATTATGAATCTATTGAGGCTGCCTTGCCCGGTAATTTGGTAAGGCCGTTAGAACCGTTATGCGAGTCCATCTGCAGGTTGCCTTACCCGGTATTGGCAAGGCCGGTAGAGCCTAACATTCTATTACTTCAGACTGTCCTGTCCGGTATATTGACAGGACCGGTAGAGTCTGCCTTCTGTCTTGCTATATTCTGAATATATCTGTATGTATGTGATTGCCATCCTACGTTATCAATTTATTATTTCAATAAAATTGATTTTTACCTAAAACTTGTGTCTGAGAGTTATAATAAACCGTGACACATGGTTCCCATGATCTCGCTGTCACTCTCTGCTGTGGTGCGCTCCCATTGGCGGAGCTTGTTTGGCCCGCCCAGTGTGGTCTTCATATACCGGGCCTCTGGCACCTGTCAGGTGCCCTTTCGTGGTGTTCCTGTACCAGTGCTTCCGTTGCTGTGTTCCTGTGTTCCTGTGTACCGACTTGGCCCATCTGAATATTCTTGTTCGTTCCTGCTCCGTGATTGACCCGGCTTGGCTGACGTTCCTGCTCTGTGACCTGATTCCGGTGTTCCTGTCATCCTGCGAGATCCTGATTCTATGTCGCCTGGCGACATTCTGAACTGTAGAGTACAGTGCTGTGCAGGCTGATCATCCACTTAACCCTTGCAGAGCTTGTTGCCTCCAATACTGAGCCTGTCCGTTAACACTTGCTGAGCTTGTTGCCTCCGATACTGAGCCTGTCCATTAACACTTGCTGAGCACCATTGCCTCCACTACTGAGCCTGTCCGTTAACACTTGCTGAGCTTGTTGCCTCCGATACCGAGCATGTCCGTTACCGAGCCTGTCCGTTAACACTTACAGAGCATTTGTGGCCTCCGTTTACTGTACTTCCATCTTATACCTTACGAGCACAGGGTAGCAGTTGCCGCACCGCGTGGTGCTATTGAGCGATACCGTTCAGCTTTTGCAGTGTTCGTGACTCCGTTACCGCACCAGTAGGGTGCTATTGGCTCTGGTCCTATTCAGCTCTCGCAGTGTTTGTGACTCCGTTACCACATCGGTAGGGTGCTTCTGGCTCTAGCTCCATTCAGCTCTTGCAGAAGTGTTGGGTATCTCGCTTATCGCCTGTCCTTGGAGTGTTTCAGCTCTGCCTCACTGCTAAGGTGCTTTCCATCTCGCACCACAGTCTCTTGCTACTCTTACCATCTACTGGGCGTTGTCTAAACTCGCCACAACAGAGACTGATTACTTGCATTGGACTTCCGTTTCTTTGTATATGACAGAATTGCTCCTAATCCATACTGTGCCTGCAAAGACATCCATTATCTATATCCATTTACGTGTCATTACCTATTTTAGCCCATAGGGGGCAGTGTTCCTTGTTTCTCTCAATAAAACTGTGTCTTATTCTAACCTCTGGTCTGAGTGTCTTACAAAACCGTTACAGTACGAAAGGGCCATGACCTCAGACAGTAAAGGTGAAGGTAATACACAGAACCTCCATTGGAGGATGGATGTGCATGAGCAACGCTTGGACCAGTTGGCACTGGCTATGCAGATATTACTGGAACTGGGTGATCGTACAGTGGGCGATTATGCCATAGAATTTCGGACATTGGCAGCAGAGGTGGGATGGAATAACGAGGCGCTAGTGGCAGCCTTTGCTCAGGGGTTGTCTGACTCCATCAAAGATGAAATAGCTGCCAGAGATGTACCCAGTGACTTAGATGAATATATAGATTATGTCATGCTTATTGACTCTCGTATCCGTGAAAAGAGCCTGGCTAGAAGGGCGAAATCCAGAAGCTATGGGCACGGCAGCCCTTTAAACCCACCCTCGCCTCCCATTCCTCCTGATCTAGCATCTGAACCGGGTGAACCAATGCAACTCGGATTCACTAGACTTACTAAGGAGGAACGGGCGCACCGTAAACGGCAGGGTTTATGCTTATATTGTGGAAAAGCTGGGCACTTACTACGCACTTGTCCAGTACGGCCAGGAAATGGACGCACCCAGGGTACCTTGGGGGACAGGCCCTAGGTGGCGTACAACAGTCCCCAGACTCATGTACACAGAAACCCACCATCCAGGTGGTATTTTCCTGGGTTGATCAGTCTGTGGAGGTATTTGCTCTGGTAGACTCTGGTGCAGCAGGGTACTTCATGGATCGTTCCTTTGCCGTACTGCAAAAAATTCCTTTGGTCAAAAGGGACACTCCGCTAGCCATTGAAGCCATTGACGGTAGACCGTTAGAGCTGGCATTTATCACTATGGAAACGACTCCTATCACTATGTCTATTGGGGCTCTCCACAGGGAGGAAGTACGTTTCCAAATAATTCATTCACCTCATCATGCGGTCGTTCTGGGGTTCCCATGGTTACTGTTGCATAATCCCCAGTTTGATTGGCAAAGATGTGAGGTCAAATCATGGTCTGAGTATTGTACTAAACACTGTTTGTCGCACCCAGTGAAGATTTTGTGTACCTCTCCCGTCGTACCAGCTGAATATCGTGAATTCAGTGACGTATTCAGTAAGGGAGAGGCTAACGCATTGCCTCAGCACAGACCATATGATTGCGCTATTGAGTTGCCTCCGGGCATGGTACCTCCCAGGGGTCGGACGTACCCTTTGTCCTGCGATGAGAACAAGGCCATGGAGGACTACATTGAGGATGCCCTCAAGAGGGGAATCATACACAAGTCTTCCTCACCGGCTGGTGCCAGTTTCTTTTTTGTGAAAAAGAAAAATGGCGAACTAAGACCATGTATTGATTATTTTGGATTGAATAAGCTAATGTCCAAGTATGCCTACCCCATACCACTCATTACGGAGTTATTTGACAGGTTGAAGGGCTCTTCCATTTTTACGAAACTTGCTCTTCGGGCCGTGTACAACCTGATAAGAATTAAGGCTGGGGATGAGTGAAAAACAGCATTCAATACTAGGTCAGGGCACTACGAATATATAGTGATGCCATTTGGGTTATGTAATGCACCTGCCATATTTCAAGAGTTTATCAATGACATCCTCTGTGATATGCTTCAGTCTGTGTGGTCGTATACCTCCATGATATATTGATACACTTTGCTAACCGAACACAGCACATCAAGGATGTGTCTGAAGTTTTGCTCCGTTTATGCAAGAATAAACTGTTCTGTAAACTAGAAAAATGTGAGTTTCACAGGTCCAAAGTACCCTTCCTGGGGTTTGTGATATCTAAGGATGGCATTGCCATGGACCAAGAGAAACTGGCAGCAGTCCTACAATGGCCACGTCCTAAAGGGTTAAAAGCTATCCAACGCTTTTTGGGTTTTGCCAATAATTATAGGAAATTTATCCAGAGTTTCTCTACAATTGTTAAACCTCTGTCTGACCTTACGCATAAGGGCGCTAATCACTCTCAATGGTCCGAGGCAGCTGAAAACGCATTTGAGACTTTAAAATCCACTTTTGCATCTGCTCCTATACTGTCCCACCCCAATCCCGCCCTGCCATTTACATTGGAGGTTGATGCCTCCGAAGTCGGGGTAGGGGCAGTTCTTTCCCAACGCCCTGCCGGAGGTGGTACCTTGAGACCTTGTGGGTTCTTTTCCAAGAAACTCTCTAGTGCCCAAAGTCATTATGAGATTGGTGACAGAGAACTCTTGGCCATTATCCTCGCATTGAAAGAATGGCGCCATTTATTGGAGGGCACGAGAACCCTGAATTCCAGACCACAAAAATTTGACTTATCTCTCAGAAGCAAAAAGGCTGTCCTCTCGCCAGGCTAGGTGGGCACTGTTCCTGTCTCGATTTAATTTCATAGTGTCCTACCTGCCAGGTTCTAAGAACGTTAGGGCAGATGCTCAGTCCAGACAATTTAGTCCTGACATTGAGAGGGATGAAGACCCTGTACCTACCATTCAGCCAGATCGCATCCTGGCGACAGTGCGTACCAGTATCACTTCGCCACTGGGGGAAGAGATTTTAGCATCTCAGGCGAGGGCACCCCCAGAAACCCCAGTTGGCAAGTGCTTTGTGGATGAGCCATTCCGTACCCGTCTGCTTGAGACTTACCACTCATCTAAGGCGGCTGGGCACATTGGGAGGGATCAGTTAATATGGTCACTGTTGCAAGTATTTTTGTGGCCCTCCCTTAGAGCCGATTGCTCCTCATATACTGCAGCCTGTGCTACCTGTGCTCATGCCAAGACCCCCAGACACCTCCCATTGGGCTTACTCCAACCGGTGCCTAATGGTGAACGCCTGTGGTCCCACATATCCATCGATTTCCTGGGAGAATTGCCTGTGTCTACAGGGTATGGCTCTCCTCCAGAAATCTCAAGCTGCAAGTGCCGTCCAACAAGTTGGCTCCCTGGTTCATTGGTCTGTTCGAAGTCATCCGCAAGGTAAACCCTGTCTCGAACGCACTGGAGCTCCCATCATCTATGCGCATTCATAAAGTGTTCCATGTGTCTCTGTTAAAGCCCTTGGTATGCAACCGCTATACTACCACTCCGGTGGTTCCTGGACCGGTGGATGTTCAAGGCCAAGAGGAGTATGAAGTTCAGAGCATTATTGATTCCAGGAGGTTTAGAGGGAAATTGCAGTATTTGGTCCACTGGAAAGGCTATGGCCCTGAAGAGCTTTCTTGGGTCGACCAGAAGGACCTTCATGTCCCGCGATTATTACCCAATTTCCACTCTAAATATCCCCAGAAACCTAGACCCTCTACCATGGGATGGGGTCTTTGAGAGGGGGTACTATCATGGTTCCCGTGATCTCGCTGTCACTCTCTGCTGTGGTGCGCTCCCATTGGCGGAGCTTGTTTGGCCCGCCCAGTGTGGCCTTCATATACCGGGCCTCTGGCACCTGTCAGGTGCCCTTTCGTGGTGTTCCTGTACCAGTGCTTCCGTTGCTGTGTTCCTGCGTTCCTGTTTACTGACTTGGCCCGTCTGACTATTCTTGTTCGTTCCTGCTCCGTGATTGACCCGGCTTGGCTGATGTTCCTGCTCCGTGACCCGATTCCGGTGTTCCTGTCATCCTGAGAGTTTCCTGCGAGATCCTGAATCTATGTCGCCTGGCGACATTCTGAACTGTAGAGTACAGTGCTGTGCAGACTGATCATCCACTTAACCCTTGCAGAGCTTGTTGCCTCCAATACTGAGCCTGTCCGTTAACACTTGCTGAGCTTGTTGCCTCCGATACTGAGCCTGTCTGTTAACACTTGCTGAGCACCTTTGCCTCCACTACTGAGCCTGTCTGTTAACACTTGCAGAGCTTGTTGCCTCCGTTACTGAGCCTGTCCGTTAACACTTGCAGTGCTTGTTGCCTCCGATACTGAGCCTGTCCGTTAACACTTGCTGAAGTTGTTGCCTCCGATACTGAGCCTGTCCGTTAACACTTGCTGAGCTTGTTGCCTCCGTTACCGAGACTGTCCGTTAACACTTGCATAGCATTTGTGGCCTCCGTTAACTGTGCTTCCATCTTACACCTTACGAGCACATGGTAGCAGTTGTCGCACCGCGTGCTGCTATTGGGCGATACCGTTCAGCTCTTGCAGTGTTTGTGACTCCGTTAAAGTGTTAGTAATGTCTGAAAAAACTTTTTGGCATTTAGAAGAGCTTAAAAAGCTGATCTAAATGCAAAAAAACGTATATCTCAAACCGCTATGGTTTAAGAGATACGGGCGTTTAAAGTTTGATTTCTCCTACTGACAGCTGTAAAGCTGTCAGCAGGAGATCCGTGTCGGTCGACACGCTGGCTTTGAGAAGTGCCACGATTTCGTTACTTACACGGAATCCCTTCACTGGAATGGTCTAAAACGTGTGCCTAGTGTTGAGGCACACATTTTAGACCATTCTAATGAAGGGATTCCGTGTAAGTAACGAGATCCCGGCACTTCACAAGCGCCAGCGTGTCGACCGACACGGATCTCCTGCTGACAGCTTTACAGCTGTCAGTAGGAGAAATCAAACTTTAAACGGCCGTATCTCTTAAACCATAGCGGTTTGAGAGATACGTTTTTTTGCATTTAGATCAGCTTTTTAAGCTCTTCTAAATGCAAAAAAGTTTTTTCAGACATTACTAACACTTTAACGCACCAGAAGGGTGGCTCTGGTCCCATTCAGCTCCCGCAGTGTTCGTGACTCCATTATCGCACCGGAAGGGTGCTTTTGGCTCTGGTCCCATTCAGCTCTTGCTGTGTTTGTGACTCCGTTACCGCACCGGAAGGGTGCTATTGGCTCTGGTCCCATTCAGCTCTTGCAGTGTTTGTGACTCCATTACCGCACCGGTAGGGTGCTTTTGGCTCTAGCTCCATTCAGCTCTCGCAGTGTTTGTGACTCCGTTACTGCACCAGTAGGGTGCTTTTGGCTCTAGCTCCATTCAGCTCTTGCAGAAGTGTTGGGTATCTCGCTTATCGCCGGTCCTTGGAGTGTTTCAGCTCTGCCTCACTGCTAAGGTGCTTTCCACCTCACACCACAGTCTCTTGCTGTTCTTACCATCTACTGGGCGTTGTCTAAACTCACCACAACAGAGACTGATTACTTGCATTGGACTTTAACCCTTGTGCTACTACTGTTTCTCTGTATATGACAGTATTGCTCCTAATCCATACTGTGCCTGCAAAGACATCCATTATCTATATCCATTTACGTGTCATTACCTATTTTAGCCCATAGGGGGCAGTGTTCCTTGTTTCTCTCAATAAAACTGTGTCTTATTCTAAACTCTGGTCTGAGTGTCTTACAAAACCGTTACAACTATAAAAACAACTGATGTACAAGTAAGTCTTGGGAGTAGTAAAATACATAGTTAACCAAGTGAAGGATATCTGCACACAGGAACTTTTCCCAAAAAATAAGAAGGCTCCATATAATAAAGTGATTGACTATCACTTTGAGAATATAGGGTTATCACGGTGCCCGTGATTCCAGTGGCTGAGCGACATCGTTACTTCCGGGCTTACCTTTGCCTCATTCTTATTGGCTCTGAGATGGTGACTCCTCCCAGGGTTTGCCTTTATATACTCCCTCCTGTCATTCTACCGGTGCCCGTACCTAGCGTTTATGACTACTTGTTCCTGTTTCCATGTATGACCCGGCTCGTCTGACTACGCTCATATTCCTGACACTCCTGTGATCCGATTCAGTTGCTGACTTTGGACTGGCTGACTATTCCGTGTGTGCCGACCTGGCTGAGCATCTGGTTCCATTTCTGACGGGACTGGCCAACTATCTCCGTGTGTATCGATTAGGGCAACGCTGGCTCTGATCTGTCAGTGTACTCACACTGCTCACTTCCACTCTCTATACTTCCCTGTGTCTGTTAGGCCTATTTGCCCCAGTAGTCTCCAGGGGCTTGTGGTAGCCTGGTCACTCTCCAGTGTCTGTGTTGCCTCCAGTAACCCTAGTGTACTAGGGTCCAGTCTGTGCCAGACTCCTGCCCGTGTTGCCTACGTTAACCCTAGTGTTCTAGGGTCAGATTACTGCCAGTGTCTGGTCTATGCTGCCTCCGTTAACCCTAGTGTGCTAGGGTCAAGTCATTGCCATAGTCCTGTCCGTGTTGCCTCCTTTAACCCTAGCGTTCTAGGGTCAGTCCAATGCCAGAATCCTGTCCGTGTTGCCTCTGTTAACCCTAGCTTGCTAGGGCCAAGTCATTGCCAAAGTCCTGTCCATGTTGCCTCCCTTAACCCTAGCATTCCATTAACCCTAGTGTACTAGGGTCAGATCGCTGTCAGTGTCCAGTCTGTGTTGCCTCCGTTAACCCTAGCCTTCAAGGGTCAGTCCACTGCCAGAGTCTTGCCTGTGTTGCCTCCATTAACCCTAGAATTCTAGGGTCAGGTCTCTACCTGAATATTATCGGTGTTGCCTCCGCTATCCCTAGCCTGCTAGGGAATTGCCCTGCAGTTACCCATTGCCTTGTGTCACCTAGTGGCGGTGTGGGGCTGTTGAGGTTATACTTGTTCCTGAACCTGTCCACGGATCAAGTCTAATATATATATATATATATATATATATATATATATATATATATATATATATATATATATATAGAGAGAGAGAGAGAGAGAGAGATAGATGTAGAGGCAGCACCAGAGGGTCTTGGTTTAAAGTCCCACTGGTGCTGCCTCTACATTTATCTCTCTGCCTACTTTATATACGAGGATTGTGCACCTGGGCACATTAACCAGAAAGAGTGAGTGCTCCCATCCCCACCACCTTTATATATATATATATATATATATATATATATATATATATATATATATATATACCTATATATATATTGCTACTGTGATATTCTTCATCCTGACCAGAGTCAGATCTGGGAAGCACTTGGTACGGACCTCTTCTGGACCTGAGTAGGGTGATTGTTCTATTTATTTTCAATAAAGCTTTTTAACCTTACCTAACTGTCTGAGTGTTCTTACGAGACCGTGACAAGGGTGTACCAATTGACGAATCACGTTGGCCCTAAAAAATGTTGGAGGTTACAACTTCGTTAAAACAGACACAGAGGAGATTCCTATTTTCTATCAACGTTTGTGTTTCTGAGTTATATATTCTCCTTCTGGTAATACTGTATGGATAAACTGCAACTATAGATCTCAGTTGGATATTAATGTGCTTCTCCTCAATATTATTTTTAAAAGATTTTTTTTCTTAACAATTTTATTAAAGAATTTTGACAATACACAGAAAAGAAGATCTGAGGAACATCTCAGGCACAATAGTCATGATACAGTATAGTACATCCTGAATGACAGGCCTTAGTTAGAGTTAGATTACAGATCGTCAAACCTCCACATCTGCATCTTATTACTTTACATAGTAGACTGTTCGTGGACACTAGAAGGCCAATGATATCTCCCAATATAGTAGGGGTACAATAATATATATTATATGACCAAAGGATCTAGTGATGAGTGTGTACCCAAGACGGACCAATGTAAACATAGATGATCTTGTGGGTCAGCACAACAGAGGAGATAGTAACAGATGAAAGATTAAAGAAAAGGAGGAAGAGAAGAATTAGAGTTAGAGAGAGCCAGAGAGAAAGACAAGAATCTAAGGACAGAGAAACAGGGAAAGAGAGAGGAGATACAGATGTGTGGGGAAGTGGGGTGTAAGAAATGAAGGTGAAGGAGGTGAGGGAGGGAGAGGTGGGTGGGGTGTGATGTTTGTCAGAGGAGCTAATGGGCCAGGCAGTACGCATTCCACATAGAGGTGAGCAGCTCACAAGAGTCCAATCTAGCAATGGAAGCATTCCATCAATAAGTTGTGTGTGATTAATGGGGGTAAGGCTGTAGCATCTGGAATCAATACCACCTTCCAATTACAAGCCAGGAGAGACTTTGCTGCTAACATTATATGACCCATCATTTTCTTTATTGGTGTAGGAAGAACATGTGGGAAGACATGGAAAAGAGCTGTTTTAGAGTCTAGTGGTAACTGAACGGAAGTCACCTCAGCCAGCATAGTGAAGTCCATGGACCAGTACGCATTAATCCGCAGACAAGACCACCAGATATGTTCCATAGTACTGATACAGGAACATTGCCTCCAATGCCTCTTGTGACATTTCTTCTAACTCACTGAGCTATGGGATCACGCAGAGGAACAGGGGCACTTGCTGAGTTCTCCATCCAATAAGACTTGTATTCTTCAGTTTTTCTTTGTAGCAGCAGATGCTGGCTGATTTTATTTAAGAAAGATAGTGGAAAGATAGATGATAGCTGCACAGTGGTCTGACAACTTGCCGGCTGCCACTTAAGTTCATTGGACTGATGACTTCCAGAACACCCCTATACATGTGCCTATGAATATCCTCTGCCAAACTAGGCAACCATCTGATGCAGACTGTCCAAGTACACATGGTTTCATGATGTGTTAAAAGGGGCCCCTGTCCAGTGGAAAAAGGCTAGGTTGTCAGTGGTACTTTGTGCATTTTTTTATAGTGAGTTTGTAAGGGGGCCCAGTAGCATGAGCTTTGCCCAGGACCCACCTGAGCATTAAAGCAGCCCTTAATCCGGCCAGGAGACCTCAGGCTAAACATGCCTATAACTGCTTATGATCAAAATACACTGTGTATGTTTGAAACTAGGGCCCTCCTATATCAGACTAAACTGTAAATCTTCAGGCTATAGAAAACCACTGAGGAACATATGATTTTTTTCTCAGTGCTGATCTAGCAGTGCAGATGAAGATTCATGTGCAGAAATGTCAGAGGGCTCTGTGGAACCTTCCCCCTTCCAATCCAGAGGCAGCATAAATTCAGGCCTGCCCCAGTTCCTATAATGCAGCTTCACCCTGCCACCACATGCACTATTTAACCAGTACTCATGGAGCATGTAGTAGGTGTGGGAATGTCAGTAGGTGTGCCAGTGAGTTGACAAGCACTTGCCAGTCTTCCCTGACAATATGGAGCTCTAGGCAAGTTCTTATTCTGCCTAATTGGACATTTGGTCATGTACTCATTTTTGTTTTTGAAGTAATTCGGGATGGTAGAAAAGTCATGTTTTTTTCCAGTTGGACTTTTCATGGAAAACCATCAATTTGCAGCTTTTTCCATGGAAATTATAACACACAGAACACCGATAAAATGTCCACCTTTTCTACAACATTAATTTTTCTGCAAGAACATTGCTTTTTTCCATCTATGTTTTCTATGGCCCAAGAATTCCTATCACAATACTTGGGTCTAGGGCTACCACTGCAGTAGAGCAAGATTCGGGGTCAGTATGTGAGGTTTAGTGGCTACCACTGGGACATGGCTGGATTATTAGTATGTAAGGTTTTATAGCTACTGTGGGACAAAGCTGGGGCTAGTATGTGTGGTTCTGTGGTTACCATGGGACAAAGCTAGGTGGACAGTTTGTATGCTTCTATGGCTACTAGTGCAGTATGGCAAGGGTGGGGGTCAATATGTATAGTTCTATGGCTATAAGTGCAGTGGGGCAAGGCTAGGGTCAGTATTTGTGGTTTGATGAGTATCAGTGTAGTAGGACGAAGCTGAGGGGTAAATATGTGTGGTTATATGGCTACCAGTGCAGTAGGAAAAGGATGGGGGTCATTATTTATGGTTCTAGGAGTACAAGTGGGACAAGACTGAAGGCCCATTCTTTCCACAAGCTTCCATGAATGGAAATTTTGTGATTTTTTTATTTGCCCATACGGTGCAGATGGCTAGCTTCAAGATTACTCTATTTTTTTCTTAGTACATCAGTATTGTTATTGACTCTGAGCTTTCTCCTATAGCATTGTTCATAGTGTCACCTGGAGAGCAGCTCATTAACTATTACAATCTAATACTATGACTTTTCTAACATGGATTTGGTAGTTGTAACCATCTCAACTAATAATCCAGTATAGTGGCTGGTATTTCAGTCCTTCCTTGTTTGAATAGGCATGAAATAATTTCTGTATTTAGTTGCATATAATATTTCTTTGGGCTCACCTATTATAGTAGCTGTAGGCTGCATACCAACATCTGTTTCACATTGAAACACATAATACACATAATAGAATAGTTCCAAGTGTTAGTTTAGGACTGAGAGCACTCCTTTAGAGCTGTTTAATACAAGGGGAATTTTGAGCAGCTCCAACCACCTGTTAAATGGAAAAAAACATTGAATATACTCTCGTCTCTAGGAAATTTGGTCTGAATGGAGTGCTAAAATGTTAAACTCACCTTATACTATGGCAGCTGTTCTTAACCCTGAAAACAGTATTAAGCAACTAAACTGCAATCTATCGGCACACAATTTTTACATTACTTCCTTCAGAATAGTCCTATTATATTTTATTAAAACCTTGCTAAAGTTCAATATAAACCTTTAGTGTATTTATTTAAATGTTGTTCTGTGGATTGGCTTAAGAATGTGAAAACATTTGCCTAGCAGTGACTGAAACCCATGGAGGTATCTGTAGCATTTTACAGGAAATACAAGCAGCTTCTCATCTTCCATAAGGATTGCTGATGCACTCAATTCATTGCCAGAGTTTATTACATTAAACCTATGGGTCATGGGTGTTGGGATAAGAAAGTAATTAAAAGATGTGCATAGATGACTTTAAGAGCATATCAATGCTTGCAAATAACATGTAGGTCATTGGATTTCATCAAATGGTATTTAACTTCACTGTATATTCTTACACATATAAACATAGCTACAGTCATATGCTTTTCAAATGATACCAGAAGGGAATCTATAATAGATTTGATATACCTATGAATGGATGGAAGTATATAGTCAAGTATTTTAGCAATACAAGTATAGTTTTATACTTTACAAAATGTTTTGGATCTGAACGGACAGAAATAGATAGGACCTGCCCCACCTCAGCAGTGTTATAAGGATAATAATACTTTAAAGCCAAAGAATATATACATATACTCTAGTCTGAGAGAAGGCATTCCAGTGAATGCAAAAATCTGCTTCTCGTGTAATTATGGAGAACAAACATAAATTTGTCTAAAGTTTCTCCCACTTAAAAAAGAGACTTCACAGAAAATAAGGATTATGGAGAGCTTTAGAGCATGTGTAGATATCTATGTAAATGTATACACATATGAAAAAGTGTACAGAAAAGCAAATATAGTGGTTAGTGATGTGTAGAATTATACACATCTTTAAATGAGATGTTTTTTCATCATAGCTTCAAAGCATTTTTGTAAGACTATTTTGTGAGCAGTATAAAAATGCTATTATTTTAGGGTACGTTCATGGCACTGAGTGGGATGTATACATCAAGTGAGAGCTCCACACCAGACCTGCTAATTCTGCTTCACATGATCTCCTACATAAGCTTTAATCAGTCTGTAAAGATAGGTCCATTTTGTTACATCTTACCTTACAAGGTTATGGGCCCCAATGTGAAAAAGCTTGCAAAAAGACAAATCTGAAGCAGAAGTATTCCTTTTCTCCTTGCTTTGCTCCCGAAGATATAGCTATTTCATGCCATTCACAGTGGATCAGGAAAAAAAGACAAATAAAAAGATAAAGTTTAGGCTAAATCTTATTACATGATTTATTATATTTATTATAATTCATTAAATCACAGTTAGACACTGAGAGGATTTATGCAAAATTATATGCCAAAGCAATGACTTCCTTTAAATCAGAGATTGATGACATAGGTGAGGGAACTAGCACATTACAGGAAAAGGTTGATGATCTGTGTCATCAAAATGCAAACGTCCAACATGAAACATTGTCTTACATAAGGAAGTGAATAGACAAACTACTTGAAGAAGATCTTAAAGGGATAGTAATACTTTGTTTTATCTTTATTTTATTTTGTAGGCATTAAAAAAACATGAAGAACGATATAAGTCTTATCTCTCAAACCTTTATGGTTTGAAAGATATTCACAAGCAAATTTTCCCCCTCCCGCTCCTTTTATCTAGTGTAAGTAATCTCTTCTCAGATGTGGAATGCAGTCCATAGACCAGACAGATAACAGCAGGGGACAATCTACCTATGAGAACAATGAAAACCCTGCCCCCTTTACAAAGCTTTTCAGCTTTTTCCCTTATCTTAATTGAAGATTGTCCCACTCTGCAGTCTACCTGGGCACCTCCCTTCTGCTCTGGCTGAGAAGTGTTACATCAGTAAAAGGGGCGAGAGGGGGATACTTTGTCATTGAATTGCTCTTGAACTATAACTCTGACAGTATTGAAATTACACTCTCCAAAGTCCAAATACTATGATAATTAATTAGAGCTGCTTTTATTATGAAACATTACTATCCCTTTAAAAATACACAGGCAGAACTTATGCATAAGAGCTATACCCAATGAAGCATATCTTGTGAAGCTGTTTAATTTTCTATCCCCAGAGGAAGGTCAACTGGGGAGGTTATGCACTAAAGCATGATAAAGAGGAGATAAAGCGGAGATGACTTCTCCAGTGATATCACTTCTCCAGTTCATATGTTATTCTCCAAGGTTCTAGAAATCTTAGTGAATTGGCTCCATAGAATAACATAGGAATTGGAAATGTTATATTAAGGATACATGCCTTTGAAATTAAATATAACATTATGTCTATAGCATGTGCCACAGTACTAAACTACAGTTCTTCCTGCCTACTAGTGGTGAAACAGAGGAAGCTCTGACAGCCATATCACCTCAGAACTTCTGGATAAGGATATAATTTAAAAATGGGGATGCCCCTTCCATTTTCTGGTGTCCATGAATGGACAGTAATATGTTCTCAGAGAGTCAGCTAATTTCCTAAAGCAATTAGGCATAGCATTGTTGTATCAACAATCCACTGGACATGGAAAGCATCCAGGATGCAAGAAGCAACCCTCACTGGAGTGGGTAACACATGGTGTTGCTCTTTACCATGTTTATTGACCTGTTCAGGTTCTATTAACCTTTTCTATAGTTTATCCCTTAGACTTTTTTGCTCATGCTCTTCCAGGGATGTCATATGTCTTCAATACAATATCTGGTGCATTGAGAGACATGCTGCTTGGATCCGCTGTGTGGCATTCCCCACGTGCCTCCCCAGTGGTTAACGACTGGTTTATGTACACTGTTTTTAAGTTTCTGGTATTTATTTTTTCAGTTATTTATTCATGTATGGAAAAAAAAAAATTGTGATTTAGCGCACCTTCACCTTCCAATTTAAATAGTGATGTTTTAACTTTAATCACTAACGTGAATAATATCACTTCAAGCACAAACTATGCTGCTCATACACCTCACACGTGAAACAGACAGAAACCAACTTAAGTATGGCGCAATACTTAGACTTGAAACTTAGTGAAGATCATCCATAAAAACATGAAAAAGAAAAAAAAACAATACATAGTGTAATATATCAATACAATCCGTGCTAAATTTCCAGTGTGTGCCAATTGGCCACTCACTTATTTCTCCTCTTGAATATGTGCCTTCAATCAATATTCCCAATGGTATATTTCCTCAAAAAAGATAAAAAATAAACGCACATGGGACAGTATCATCTCATATCAATTTATATGTAATATAGAAATGCACTCACAAGTGTAAACAGATATGAAGCATAGAAATCACGGGACGTCTTTCCCTGCACTATCCCTGTAGATCGAGTCCAAACAGGTGATCGTTAATACCGATCCAAGTCCTCTCCACTCGCGTCTACGATCCGGATAGAAACACTGCTCCACACCAACTTCTTCCCTTGACGGGTATCCTCAGGTATCCAACGCGTTTCGGCACTCCAGTGCCTTCCTCTGGGCATACCTGTCTTGCCCTCATCTGTCCCTATAAATGTTGAAAGATTTTAGGTGGAATGAAAATTTTTTATGGTGCACATTAGATGTTTCCTCTTTGTACTCAGTGATTAATCATAAACACGGATGCAGGGCTATTGAAGATGTTTTAAAAAGATATGGAGATACGGATTATTTACAGATAGATTTTATTGTCCAGGCTATCAATTTTATTTTAAACCACAATTACTTTTTATTTAATGGGGTATTTTATTTGCAGTGTACTGGGACGGCCATGGGGACCAGGTTTGCGCCAAGCTACGCAAATTTATTTTTGAATGAGTGGGAGAATTCATATATCTATTCTGCAAATGGCTATGGCGCAAACCTGGTCCTATGGAAGAGGTACATTGATGATGTGATTGTGGTTTGGAATGGTAGTAGGGATATGTTATATGATTTTATTAATTATATTAACAAGAATGATTTAAATTTAGTGTTTTCTCCGGTTATAGATGATAATCAAATTGATTTTTTGGACATTACGTTTTTTGTGGAAGACGGAATAGTTCAATCTCGTACTTATCATAAGCCCACGGATTGTAACAATTTTATTTTATCAACTAGTTGCCATAAACCAAATTGGCTAGAGAACATCCCATTTAGCCAGTTTAGGAGGATAAAAAGGAATTGTACTAAAGAGAGTGATTTTGAAACTCAATCTGATATGTTGGTTGAGAAATTTATTGAGAGAGGCTATAATGTTGATATAGTTAATAATGCAAAAAAGGAGGCAGCTGGCTTAGATAGAAATAGTCTACTATGTAATAAGATTAAGACGAATAAAATTAAATACAAGGAAGAAGTTTTATTTATTACAAAGTATACTAATGATAGTTCTAAAATTTATAACATTCTTAAAAATAGGTGGAATATTTTAATGGAGGATAAATACTTAAGAGAATTTTTACCTAGAGCCCCTAAAATGATTAACACTAGAGCCACTAATCTAAAACAAAAACTTTCTCCAAGTTTTTTTAGAAGAGAAGAAGATGATAAAAATTGGATTGGGAAACAAGTCCCAAATGGTTTTTTTGGATGTGGTAAGTGTAAAGTATGTAAAATTAATACTATTAAAAAATCTAATTCTTTTACATCCTCAGATAACAAGAAGGTTTTTAAGATAAAACAACATATAGGCTGTATGACAAAAAACGTTGTATATCTGTTAATTTGTCCTTGTGGTGCTATGTATGTGGGTAGGACATCAAGATATTTAAAAATAAGGTTAGGTGAACATATTAATAATATTTTAAACAAAAAAGACAATCATAGTGTACCCCGCCATTTTAGAGAGTGCAGAAATAGCAATCCAGAAGGTATTAAATGTATGGGGATAGAAAGAGTTTATAGAAGTGAAAGAGGGGGTGATTTGAATCATAAGTTATCTCGTAGAGAAAGTTTTTGGATATTCGAAATTGGAACTTTAGACCCAAGAGGGATGAATATAGATATAGATTTGTGGAGTTTTTTATAAATATTTTTTATTAATATATTTCTTGTGTCTCCTGTATTATAGTATATATATATACATATGGGTGTGTTACTATTTAAATGGCACACATTTTTTATTTTCATTTTTAATATTTATTATATAATTTTTAAGTATTTTTTATTTGTTAAGAATGATTCTTTTTATATATTCCTTTCTTGACAATGGAGATCTCTTTGTTTTCTATGTGATTTATATAGTAACAAAGATTGTCATTTTTGTGTTTCTAAATAAAGTTTTTTGAATTTGGTAGTGTTGTGAATTCAGATAGAGGCTTGGATGTCGATGTCAAAGAACAAGAATGATATAGAAAAAAGCGGGAAATCTGACGTCACAAGGAAGCGACATCCTAGAACTTTGAATGCATTTATAGGGACAGATGAGGGCAAGACAGGTATGCCCAGAGGAAGGCACTGGAGTGCCGAAACGCGTTGGATACCTGAGGATACCCGTCAAGGGAAGAAGTTGGTGTGGAGCAGTGTTTCTATCCGGATCGTAGACGCGAGTGGAGAGGACTTGGATCGGTATTAACGATCACCTGTTTGGACTCGATCTACAGGGATAGTGCAGGGAAAGACGTCCCGTGATTTCTATGCTTCATATCTGTTTACACTTGTGAGTGCATTTCTATATTACATATAAATTGATATGAGATGATACTGTCCCATGTGCGTTTATTTTTTATCTTTTTTGAGGAAATATACCATTGGGAATATTGATTGAAGGCACATATTCAAGAGGAGAAATAAGTGAGTGGCCAATTGGCACACACTGGAAATTTAGCACGGATTGTATTGATATATTACACTATGTATTGTTTTTTTTCTTTTTCATGTTTTTATGGATGATCTTCACTAAGTTTCAAGTCTAAGTATTGCGCCATACTTAAGTTGGTTTCTATTTATTCATGTATGTATTTATTTTGTCTTATTATAAAGTCTCTGTTTTCAAAAGAGAAATAGCCACTTTTGTATCATTTATGCCCAGATTTTGCTATTTTTAAATGTGCCTATTTGATATAGTACTTCTACATATGGTTCTGCCTGTTCTCCTTGCTGTGTCAGCTACATGTTTTTTTCAGTTTTGTGTTCACCTTTCCTCATCTACAATGGTGAAATGCCTCTCAATTAATGTGAAGGAGCTTAACACCTTGACTAATATGGACTGCTACCCTGTGTGATCAAACAATCCCAGATTGATATAGTTTGATCCAAGAAACTTCTCTTAAGGGATCTATATTGTTATTTTTCTGATAAACTATGCTCTTCAACCTATTTTGCTAATAGCCCTAATAGGTAAGCAGAGTTTGCTTCTTAGAAAGGGTGGTGTTTTTTGTTCTGGAGGAATTGCATTTAGGCATATTTGGTAGATACAGAATCTTAAAAACAAACTCTGAGACTTTCATCTTTTAATTGTGAAGATTTATATGTTAAATCACTGTCAATTCTGCTGTCAAGAGACAGATTATGCCTCGTATATATGGACCTGGACCTTACATGTTTACCCATAAAATCTATGCACTGGAAACATAATTACTTCCTCTAAGTTATTTCTAAGAATATTGAGATAGCCATTGTAAATTACTTTAGAGGAAACAAAAACTTGATTGATAACATGGCTTTATTGTATAAATTTCATAAGAGTGTTCTTAGAGAAAAACTGATTTTTTGTTACCTCCCATCAATTGAATAAAGTCAACCACTCAACTAAAACTGGGAAAGGGTCATCATAAAGGGAGCATTCATGGCTCTACCTGGGATTTTGGTAAATAAGCTAGAAAAAACTTGCTAACCATCAGAATGTACATGTCAAGATTATGATGTTGAAATTAGAAAAATCTTTCTATGAAGGGTGATAAGGTTCTAATAATACTTGCAGACTGAGAGATCGGAGGGTCAGTAGTGAATGTGCGTGAATAAAAATGTTAATGATCAGATTACATATTACACCAGCCAGATAAATTAGACCTTCTATAGCAACTGTTCTAAAAGTTATCATTTTTAAGCATGCATGGGATAGGCATAAGGCGGCCCTTAACATAAGAAAAGACCAAGGACCAAAAAAGGTTTGAGGTGGTATGTTTTTTACACAGTAGGAAATTGGGCAGACTAGATGGGCCGAATGGTTCTTATCTGCCGTCAAAATCTATGTTTCTATGTTTCTATTTGAAAGGCAGAGAATCATCCAAACAGAAAAATACTAAATTCAACTAAACAATTTTAAACAGATTGTACAACATTAATATAGTAACATAGTAAATTAAGTTGAAAAAAACACAAGTCCATCAAGTACAACCTTTGCCTCATAGCCCAGAGACATGAGGATTATATAGCTTTCCTGCTGCCAAATAAGTTAATCTTTATAAGACTTTTCTGTTTTGCCTACTAATACACAGCATAACCCTGTATGTTCGCTTTTGAAAGAAATGTATCTAATCTTCTCTTAAAAGTATCCATTGTATCTGCCATAACCACATCCCTGGGCAAGGAATTCCATAATTTAACCGACCTAACTGTAAAAAAACCTTTCCTCTCCTGAAGATGAAATCTCCTTTCTTGTAATCTCATGGGGTGGCCTTGATCAGGCCTTGGAATGAATAGCTCACCAGAGAGATCTTTGTATTGACCTCTCATATACTTGTACATTGCAATAAGTTCTCCTCTTAGCTGTCTCCATTCATTAAATTAATTACATTGACTGCCAAAAGGTCATCTTAGTAATTAATAATTTCCATTAATCGAAAGCTTCAGAAGGGTAAATACCCACAGCTTGCACGTACTAGTAGACCTATTGCTTTATTAAGTACTAGTCTTAAGGTTTTCTGACATATCTTCTCTATGAAATTGGTATATCTGATGCCCCGTCTTATTGAAGGGGACCAAGTTAGTTTTAAAGTACATAGGAAGACAGAGGATAACACTAGGTAGGTTATTGGTGAGTTACTTGCAAAGAAGCCAGGAAATATATTGCTGAGTTAAGACTCTGAAAGGGTGTTTGATCACCTAGACTGGTATTATATGATTATCACTCTACAACATGTACAATGTATCATGGGTCTGTATAGCTTCCCCTTTGACCAATTCAAATTACTAAAACATAGTCATTGACTAATACTGATTAGTAATAGGACAAGACAAGATTGCCCACTCTCACCAATCTTATTCATCCTTAGTTTAGAAGCCTTAACAGCTATAGTCTGTAAATCCCCACATATCAGGCATATTGCTACATGATAAAGAATATATAATGACCAGCTTTGCTGATAATATTTTGCTAACTCTCACTAATCCTCATATTTCATTCCCTAACTTATTTCATATCTTATACCACTTTGCACCTCTTTTGTGGTTATAAAATTAACAAGGATGAAATAGAAGCCCTAATTAATATGTATTCTCCCCACCTCATTATTTTTCTGGCTAATTTTGAGCTTAAAATGGAAAGCTCAAACCCTGAATTATTTGGGTATCAATATTGCCACTTATCATGCATCCCTCTATAAATCTAACTATCAACCCCTGTTTAGAGAACTCAAACAAGCCAGAGCACTTATCATTTATTGCTGCTAGGAAAGATTGGCACTATGAAAATAAACACCCTGCCTATTCTGTGTTTTTCAGAACTTGCATGTCACTATTCCATCTAAGGTTCTTAGGGGCCTAAGGTTTACATTCACATGCTTAATTTGGAATAGAATATATCTTAGAGTTTCCAGAGCAATGCTAACGACTGGGCAATATCAGGTGGATTAGGAGTTCCAGACTTAGAAAGATATTTTTTAGCTTCAAATCTCAAACAACTTACACATTAATCAACTGTTACACAAAGTACTAAAAGAAGACCATAGAGAATGATTATATTTTCCATTTCAGATTAATGTTTTAACAAGGGCAGGACTTGCCCCAAGCTTTTTGTTCAAGAACCAGCTCCGTTCTCATCCATATAGTTAGATAAAATGTTAGAGTTTGAGAAATTGTTGTCCTATATATAGTTAGGGGCCATCGATCTTTCCTAATACTTTTTGAGCACCCATGCTTACACATTGTAATAGAGCTACATTAGTCATACCGCATACCTTGCATTCGAAATAGAGCTACAGTACTAGTTGTATAACTTTTGTAGCTCCATTTAAATTGTAAGTGCTACTGTATTACTTATGTTGCTTTATTTCATTAGAACACTTTGGTCCTAGGAAGGATTGACCCACAAACAAGTCACTGCCATTAGTACACTTGGGTCCTAGGAACAACTGGGCCACAGTCCCCATATACATTGTCTACCCTCCTCATCATGGTTCCCCTGTCCACTGGTAGCCATAGACCCCCATTTATACTGTCTGACCCCTCCTGAGTCTTGTTACCCTGTCCACTGTTAGTCATAAGTTCCCAATATACAGTGTGTGACCCAACTATTCTTGTTTCAAATATCAATGGTAGACACAGATATCCATATATACTGTCTGACCCTCAGCTTTGTTCACTATCTACTGGTATCCACAGATCCCCATATACACTGTCTGACCCCAGCCTTGTTCTTTTGTTAACAGATAGCCACAGATGCTCATATACATTGTCTCACCCCCCAACCCCAGCCTTGTTCACCTGCCACTGGTAGCCACAGATCCCCATATACACTGCCTGACCCACCCCTGCCTTGTTCACCTGCCTACTGGTAGCCACAAATCCCTATACAGACTATCTGACCAGCCAGCCTCAGGTATGCATGGTGCAGGGGCCTCAGGTATGCATGGTGGGGCCTGTCTATGGGGTGGACCCCCAGTCCTCCTGATGGGTCAGTCTGCCACTGCAGCAGTGTTAATGCCAAGTCCCCCTTCTTTTATAGTGGCTAAAAAGTCACTCTACTCCCAACTCTATTTTTTTATTTTTTTTTATAGTGGCCAGATAGCTACGTGTTTCAGATCATCTCCTTATAGTGACTTAAAGACATAGTAACTTGGTTGATATGGCAAAAAAAAGACATATGCCCATCAAGTTCAGCCCATGCCATATCACCCCTGTTGATCCAGAAGAAGGCAAAAAAATTCCTTCCTAACTCAAAAAGGCAGTCAGATATTTCCTGGATCAACATCCTATTTGCTTTGAAACCATGTGTAATAATTCTCAATATTGTTCTATGCTATATAGGTATTCACTACTTTTTTTAAAGCAGTTGCAGTATCTGCAAGTACAGCATCCCAAAGAAAAGAATTATATGACTTCACTGCCTTTCCTGTAAAAAAAAATCCCTGTCTTTGTTTTAGCCGGAATCTCCTTTTCTCTACTCTTATTGGATAGCCTCTTGTTCTTTGCTTAAGTCTTTGAGTAAATAGCTCCATGAAGAGTTCTTTGTATTGATCTCCAATATATTTGGAAATGGTAATCATATCACTTTTTAGACGTCTCTTCTGTAGTGTAAAAAAACACAGTTTGGCTAGTCTATCTTCGTAAATCAGATCCTCCAATTCCTTTATGTTTTGTTGCACATCTCTGCACTTTTTCCAGTTCAATTTTTTTAAGAACTGGTAGCCAACACTGTATTCCATTTTGCTAGTTGAGACCTTACCAAGGATATTTTTATAGGTAGGGTTATATTCCTATCCCTTGCATCTATACCCATTTTGTATGCAGGATAATACCCTATTTTCCCTTGCAGCAGCTGAAAGACTTCAAGCAGTATGCAGTGTCAATCATCTATCAGTACTCCTAAATCTTTCTCTAATGAGGATTCCACAAGTAGTTTCCCATTTAGTGTAAATGTAGCCTATTTGTTTCTACGTCCTTATATTTATCTACATTAAAGCAATAGTATTGTTTGAAAATAAATGCCTTATCGATTATACTTCATAGTTTTTTGGCCATATACAACATTATTACAATACTGCCCGATGTGTAGTTCAAGAGTAAATAAATTATAAAGTGTCCCCCTCCAGCCCCTTTCACCTACGTAATGCTGCTCTCCAAGCCAGTCCAAATGGATCGCAAGGAGGAACAATCTTCAGTGAGCATAAGGAAAAACCTTCCTTCATTAAGGGGGGGGGGCAGGGTTTTCCTTATGCTCACAGCAAGAAGATTGTCCCTCACTGTGAGCTGTTCGGTCGAATGACCGTATTCCACATCTGAGGCAGCTTACAATAGGTAAAAGGGACAGGAGGAGGACTCTTTATAAATTATTCACTTTTGAACTACACATTGGACAGTATTGTAAGAATGCTGTACATGGTTAAAAAAAACTATGAAAAATAATCAACAGTGCTTTTATTTTCAAGCATTACTATCCCTTTAACCCTCATCTGCCATTTTCTGCCCAAAATGCCCATTAACTCAGTTTATCCAAATTATTCTGCAAAGTAAAAACATCCTGTACTGTATGTATTTCCTTATACAGATTAGTGTCATCAGCAAATATTGAGACATTACATTTAATACCCACTTCTAGATCATTAACAAAGTTAAAAAGCATTGGGCACAAGACTGAACCCTGTAGCACCCCACTTACAACTTTGGATGAACTTGAAAAGTTTCCATTTACAACAACTCTCTGACATCTAGTATTTAACCAGTTATCTATCCATGTACAGATCTCACCCCCCAAACTGAAGTCTTTTAATTTATGCAGTAACTTGTTGTGAGGCACATTATCAAAGGCTTTTGCAAAGTTCAAGTATACTACGTCAACAGTAATTGACTTACCCTTTTGTAAAATGCAACAAAATTAGTTTAACATGATTTATTCTTCATAAAACCATGCTGGCTCCTACTACTAATATTGTTAGTCACATAGTCCTAAATACTGACAGTTAGTAACCCTTCTAATATCTTACCCACTATGAAAGTCAAGCTCACAGGTCTATAATTTCCTGATTTAGATATTGCTCTTTTTTGACACATGTTATTAAGTCCATTTGATGTAATTGCCTGGAAAACCACCTTATTGAGGCAAGTCCCTTCTTATGGTAGTGGCTGGAGGGCCACATTATTATAATATTTAGTCCCTTTTGTTATAAGTGGCTATAAAGCCACATTATCACCTACTCAAATTATTTATGAGGCCCTCTCTTTATTTTAGTGACAGCTAGCAACATTATTAATTCCAGTCCACTTCATGATCAACTGCTGGAGTAAAATTTTTTAATTTTTACTTGTGGCTGGAGAACAGATGGGTCAGATAGGCTATAAGCTAGTTGTTAGGGCTACATTGTGTATAAAGGATGGAATAGGGGTGCTAGGGCAGGTGGCTTAGGAAAATGACTCCTGTCACACCAGAAGCTAAATATTATAGTGTACTATGTGTCCCTCAGTTTGTGTAGGGCTTTTCAGTGTTTTTGGGAGGGACAGAATAACCAAAACATTCCATAAGGAGGACCTCATCTGGAATGTTGACCTTATCTGGCCTAAAGTTAGAAAAGAGGAGAAAATAAGTTTAGCTGGAGACCCTGTCTCATCAGATCAGTTGCCCAATCAGAGAGAAGATCAAGCCCTACATACCAGCAAGAGGTGCTCTTTGCAATTTATCCTACTAAGGGACAGAGCTACTTCCACCTCACCAAGAGCCCCACCATTACATCAACATTTTGGAGGACCACATTGCACCCTTGAGTGGGAAAAAGTAATGCTTGGACTATATATTTGGGGTTATTTCATTATTGTAAGGTTAAATTAGTGTTCATGTGTTCCTCTGATTTCACAACACACTATGTATGTGTATGGTCTATTCTTATTACTTCCTGGCTGTGTTTATCATATACTCATATACATAGATGTTTCATGTTGTCACTTGTTTCCAGCGCCGCCGCTTCAGCAACACTCGGCGTCTTTCCACGTGTCATCTGCAGGCAAGAGGCTTCAGAGTGAAGCAGGCCTCTGTTTTATGCCATGCTTCCAGTAGTCTCCTCCTACCTACTTCCTTCATCTGAGCCTGCTCCTCCTACCGACTTCCTGAGGAGGGGTTTAAAGGGCAGTCTGAGTCCTGACTCAGTTACCCTTACACTGGTGTTCTGAGCAGTTCATTATCTAGTATTCCTGATTCCTGTGTATGATTCGGCTTGCCTGTCCATCCATTCTGGTGTTGACCTGTGGCTCTGTCTGACTATTCGCCTTGTGCGTTCCGATTTGGTTCAGATATCCTTTCTGGTGCAAACCTGTGGCTCTGGCTGACTACCCGCTCCATGTATGACCTAGGCTTGTCTGACTACCCACTCTGGTGTTGACCTGGGGCTCTGTCCACTGCGCATCCAGCATTCCATCTCTTCAGTGGATATCCTATCTGGTGCAGACCTGTGGCTCTGGATGACTACCCGTTCCCTGTATGACTTTGGCTCCTCTGACTATCCTATCTGGTGCTTAATAGAAGGCCCTGTCTGTTCGCTCCTTTTGTTGGTTCCGTTATTCAGACATCCTTCCTAGTTTTGACCTGGGACTCTAGCAGACTCCCAGCTACTGACTGCAGGCTGAGTCAGTATCTCTCTTGGGCGTTACCCTAACACGAGACTCCAGTAGGCCTAGTCTTGGACAGTGTGGTGGTAATATTGGGAGACTTCTATTCCTGACACAGTACTCGCCTTTTATATCACCCACTGTATGTATATTTCTATATTGCATTGCTGTAATTATTCTCATAATAAAGGTTATATTAACTGTATCGTCTGACTCCTGGTTTTGCTTGCCAACCGTAACACATGTGGAGATACTGCCAAACATGCTATTGCTCCAGTCTCTTCTACTCAGAGGTTTGAAAGTCTCTGTGAACTAGAGGTGAGCAACACACATCACAAAAACCATTGCCCTCTGGAACTTTGCCACAGACGTGTTACACTAGCTTCCTGAACAACTCACCTGTAAAAGTTAAAATTGAACTACTGTTATACTGTGCAAGACAATGGCCATTTGACAGGAGGGCCCTCAATCAGTGTACTTCATGTGTTCTAGCATATGTGATGAGGAAACTGAATTATTGTTGTACTGTGGTGCTATTTTCCTGTAGTAAACATATGAATGATGAATTGAACCCCTTTGATCACTAATTTCTATGATATCATGATGCAAGTGTAAGTAATCAAATGTAATACTGTATTTTTAAATAATTATTCATATTTATTAATTCATTTCCTATAGTTTATATTTGCAGATTACAGAAAAGGTAACTTTTTACATTTTCAAAAAATGAGCTGCTTTTTTAACACCTGGGCAGTTAGGATGCACACAGCTGTCCTGTAGCTGGACTCAAATTCTTTAGTTTAGAATTACTGCTAGTGTTCCCAAAAGGAATAGCACTAATAGTTGCAGATGGCTGAACGACTTATGTATGGAAATGATTCTTGTATGCAAAATTCTACAGGCTATCAATGGAAACATTTATGTATGGAAATGTAAACTAATGCTTTTGAGAAGAATGTGGCATCCACACAACTGTGAACTCACTCTAAGTTAATATTAAGTTATTTCAACTATTTCATGTAATAACTACACATTGTGAACTAGATACTTCATCTATCCAATTTCATTACAAGCTGGATTACAAACAAGGCAATTTAGGACAGGAGGATCTCAAATACTGCATTACAGACAGAATGGAAGAACAGATAAGCTGTCTCTTTAAGTACCCCCATAGTATAAGTACAATACTTATAGATCATGGAGAACTATAACCCCATTTCCATACTTTTGGCCATTTTAATGACAATGGTAACATTGGCTTTAATGTGAATGTTTGCCTTATAATCTCCTGTGTTTTAAAAGTAATTGTTTGCTTAATCGAGTGAGCTTTCTGCACATTATTGAATTTTGAAAGCATGATCAACACATTTTTTGGTTCATCAAATGTGATTTATAAGCACAATTAATCTTTCCTTGTGTGATGTTTTGCTTGATTGAGCAAGCTTTCCATGCACAACTGATTTTTTTTCATTCAATGTGTCATATTTAATAAGTTTGCACCTGAAAATCACAGTGCAAAACAAAGAGTGTATATGACTGTGTGTGTTTGTCATATTTAAAATTATAGAAAGTAAAACAAGTAATAAAATGTTTCAAACAATCTAAAGGTGCATGTATTTTTAAGAAAATAAGAAGGGGAGAGGAAAAGCGCAAGAAAAAAACTATCTAAGTGTAGTAGTGAAAGTAATCACATATAAAAATAAAAGTGTGAAAAGTAAACAGATACTCACAGCAAAATATCTAAAATATAAATGAATCCGTTTTGAAGCTTATAAAGGAATATTAAAGATAAAAGAATTGATCCTTTATTATAAAATACAAACAAACAGAAAAATTAAAAAATAGATAAAACACACTCTCAAAGGAAGTGCATACTTCCAATCACTGGATAAAAAATAATCTTGTGTTAGTGATATTTTCCGTATCCCCAATTGGGGTGCAATGTCACAATCTAACAGTAAGTATATATAATAACAATGTAAAAGAAATATGAACAAAATGTATCCACCAAAGTGAATGGATGGCCCCTTACTTGATTACCAGAGTATATGCGCCTTAAGAAGAGGGAACTTGCGACCCTGCACACCGTCCGATACTGTTGCCTCACTGGGATGTGTCCCGCAGGAGAAATCGGCACCTTCGTTTGCAGAATGAGATCCAAAGTCCTCCTCAGTTGTTTCGTCCTCCGGAAATCTGAAACGCTCTGTGCAGTAGTCCGGTTACAAAGACAGGGGATCCAAAGCAATTGTTCAGTGGAGTATTGATCGTCCAAAAAGGCTCAAAGCGTTTCGGCGCCAAAACTGCGCCTTCGTCTGGAGCGTCATTTATATTTTAGATATTTTGCTGTGAGTATCTGTTTAATTTTCACACTTATATTTTTATATGTGATTACTTTCACTACTACACTTAGATAGTTTTTTTTCTTGCGCTTTTCCTCTCCCCTTCTTGTTTTGCATACTGTTCGCCATTTGGATCGTTGGCATTTTTGAGGCTAGAGCTGCATCAATAGAACTTGACAAGATAGGAGTGGGGTGTCCGGGCCCATTATTATATGCATCATCTTTATTTTATTTTATATTTATATTTTTGTAGTATTCTCCTCCATTCACTCCATCATTTATCTGGGATAGTTATCCTAGCGCCGGTATATACAGTTTGTATTTTTAAGAAAATGTTTTAACATTTTAAAGGGATCGTAATGTTTCAAAATAAAAGCAACTCCAATTAATCTTCATAGTATTTTGGCCATGGAGAGTGTTATTTCAATACTGTCAGAGTTGTGGTTCAAGAGTAATTAAATGATAATGTGTCCCCCTCCTGCCCCTTTTACTGATGTAACACTGCTCACCTCAGAACAGAAAGGTAAGAAGATTGTCTCTTGTTGTGAGTTGTCTGGTCTTAAGATCAGATTCCACATCTGAGGGGAGTTGGCTTACACTAAGTAAAAGGGGCAGGAGGGGGATACTTTATCATTCAACTCTACATCTCTGACAAAATTGAAATAACACTCTCCATGGCCCAAATACTATGAAGATTAATTGGAGCTGCTTTTATTTTGAAACATTACTATCCCTTTAAGGACCAGAAGGCGTGCAGAATACATTGCACACCCTTCTCTTCTTTAAAGAGTTAAAAAACAATGCAACGTTTTTAACACATTAACAAAAGCACAGCTGGTGATAATTGCATTACTAAATCAAGCATATAACCTATTTGCCTGCAGGCCCAATCAGCATTATTTTGCATATGTCCTGTTGAATTGAGCACATATGATCAACATTTTGTCATCTACTGTTTGGTGGAGTGATCTTCGCACCCTTTTCTTGTCTTAGCTTTTGTTTGTCTGAGCATGATTGGGGAACACAATTGTCAACTTTTTTCTCTCTTATCTGTTGTTTGATTGAAGGCATTATCAGAATTCTTTTTTTACCACAAAACATTATGAACTTTCCCCCACTTTGCAAAAACATTGGAAATGTGCAAATCGGCAAGTTTAGAGACCAACAGCTCAAGAACAGGACCACCAGTCAAAAAAAGTGGTAAGTGAAGGTGAAAGTATCACAGTGCTAAAGTGGATATCTGTACAGTAGATTTGGCTGTAGCCATATGAACCTATAATAATAAAGGACTAATTTATTGTACAGACTAAAATTTTTTACTGCTGCTCCCCAACACTGAACTGATTAGGGAGCTGATCAGCATTTCCTAGAGGTGTATCCATGTCCTTATCTCCCTCTTGTCATCCTCTCCAACCATGTCTCTATTAGTCCCTACATGTCTCCATCTCCCATTTCCCCAGCCATGTCATTATCTCCCTACTTATGACTCCAAATCCCATCTTCCTCTCTTAATCCATGTCTCCTTTTCCCACTTCACAGCTTTCTCTCTGTTCCTCCTTCCCTTGTCTCAGATTCACACTCCATGTCCCTCCATACATATGACCATGTCCTGCTTCCCCATCTATGTCCCCATCTCCATTATTCCTCCCACTAGCACATCCATACATTTATCTCTCTCTCTCCAACCATGTCTCCATAGCCCCCTCCCAAGACATCTCCATCCCCATTAAACAATGTTGTCATCAACACCTCCAAATACATGTTTCCATCCCCACCTCCCCAGCCATGTCTCTGCCTCTCCTTTACTAAGTCATGTCTTTTTCTCCTGTGCAGTCATATCCCTATCTCCCTTACTATCTTTATATCACAGTCTTAAAAGGATAGTAATGTTCCATAATAAAAACAGCTCTAATTAATCTTCATAGTATTTGGGCCTTGGAGAGTGTTATTTCAGTTCTGTCAGAGTTGTAGTTCAAGAGTAATTGAATGATAAAGTATCCCCCTACCGCCCCTTCTACTGATGTAACACTGCTCAGCTTAGAGCAGCAGGGAGTGTCCAGGTAGATTACAGAGAGGGACAATCTTCAATAAAGATAAGGGAAAAAGCTGAAAAACCTGTCAAGGGGGGCAGGATTTTCATTGTTCTCACAGTAAGACTATTGACCCTTGATGTGAGCTGTCTGGTGTATGGATTCCACATCTGAGGAGTGGGGGCTTACACTAGGTAAAAGGGGCGGGAGGGGGAAACTTTATCATTCAATTACTCTTGAACTTCAACATTCACAGTAATGAAATAACACTCTATGGCCCATATACTATAAAGATTAATTGGAGATGCTGTTTTTGTGAAACATTACTATCACTTTAAGCCATGTTTCTCTATGTCTCCTACCCAACCAAATATCCATTTCCCCCTTCCCTAGCCTTTTTTTCCATTTCCCCGTTGCCCATTCACATCTCTACCCCCAGCCCATTCTGCATCCCATCCTTCCACATCTATGTCTGCATCTCCACAAGCCCCAAATATGTTTAAATCTCCCATCAACTGTCTAGCCAGGTCTTCATCTCTGCTTTTCATCAATGTCTCATTCACCCCTCCCAAGCTAGGTCTTATTCTTCCTAGTCAGTCTCCAAGTCCCCTTTCCACACCAATATCAGCATTTCTTATCCACCCAACGCCATCATTATTCCTCCTCTTTAGCCATGTCACTTCTCCCCTGCTATATCTTCATCTCCACTTGCCAACCACGTCTCTCTCCCATCCCCAGCTATGTTGCAATTTCTTCACCTAGCCTTTCCCTGTCATTCTCCATCTTCCCTTCCCCATCCATGTCAGTATTCCCCCTTCCCCATGCATGTCTTCATCTCCCATCCCCCTCCAATCATATCTTCATTTCCTTCCTCATTAATGTTTTCATCTACCCCTCCCAAAATATATCTTCATCTCTCGCTTTGTCTACATCTCTCTTTTCCCATTCATCTCCCCCCACTCTCCATTTCTTTACCCCCCCACTCTCCATCTCGCTTTTCACCATCCTTCTCCAGCCACTAATCCAGCCATATATACAGTAATGTGCAAATGTTTTAGGCAAGTGTGGAAAAAAAGCTGTAAATGAACCCCTTGAGGACTTGCCAGTCGTGCATTTGGCCAGCACTTAAGGACCACGGACCATTTTTTTATTGCTGCTTCCAGTTCAGGGCTCCCCAAACAGCTTGCAGCTGAGCATGGAGCCCTGAATTCCATGAAGGTCCTGGCACGTCATGGGTGCTTATGGCTCACCGACCCATGACGTGTCAGGAGCGTCAAGGGTCCTTAAGGGGTTAAGAACACTCTCAAAAATACACATGTCAATAGTTTATATTTATCAATTCACAAAATGCATTGTGAGTGAACAGAAGGGAAGTCTAAATCAAATCAGTGTTTGGTGTGACCACCCTTTGCTTTCAAAACAGCATCAATTCTTCTAGGTACACTTGCAAACAATTTTTATAGAACTTGGCAGGTAGGTTGTTAAAACATCTTGGAGAACTAAGCATAATTCTTGGATTTAGGAAGCCTCAGCTGCTTCTACATGTAATCTCTGACACACTTGATGATGTTGAGATCAGAGCTCTGTGGGTGTCATACAATCACTTCCAGAACTCCTTGTTCTTCTTTATGCTAAAGACAGTTCTTAGTGACTTTGGCTGTGTGTTTGGGGTAGTTGTCATGTTGCAGAATAAATTTGAGGCCAATCAGATGCCTCCCTGATGGTATTTGCATAATGGATAAGTATTTCTCAGCATTGAGCATACCATTATTTCTGACCAAATCCCCAATTAATTTTGCAGAAATGCAGCCCCAAACTTGCAAGGAACCTACACCATGCATCAATGCTGCCTGCAGACACTCATTCTTGTACTGCTCTCCAGCCTTCGGCAAACAAATTGCCTTCTGCTGCAACCAAATATTTCATATTTTGACTCATCAGTTTAGAGCACCTGCTGCCATTTTTCTGCACCCCACCCCAGTGTTTTTGTGCTTAATTGAGTTGTTTGGCCTTATTTCCTTGTCGGAGGTATGGCTTTTTGGCTACAAGTCGTCCATGAAGACTACTTCTGACCAGACTTCTCCTGACAGTAGGTGGATCCCACTGTTTTCTGCTAGTTCTAAGCTGATGGCACTGCTGGACATGTTCCGATTGTGAAGGTCAGTAAGCATGATGTGTCTTTCATTTGCTGCACTGATTTTCCTTGGCCGACCACTGCATCTACGGTTCTCAATGTTCCCCATTTCTTTGTGCTTTTCAAAAGAGCTTGGACAGCCTTGAAATTTCTGCCTGGGAGAGACCTTTCTGATGCAGTACAACTACCTTGTGTCTTGTTGCTGTGCTCAGTCTTGCCATGGTGTATGACTTGACATTAAACTGTCTTCAGCAACCTCACCTTTTTAGCTGATTTATTCCTCCTACACAGCTGTTTTTGTTTCAGTTAATGATTGTGTTTCAACCTCCATATTAAATTGTGGATCATTAGCACCTTTTTGGTATATTTGTTGAATCATACACCTGACTATATGCCTACAATATCTCTGACTTTGTGCAAGTGTACCTACAAGAATTGATGCTGTTTTGAAGGCAAAGGGTGGTCAAACTAAATATTGATTTGATTTAGATTTTTCTTCTGTTCACTCACTATGAATTTTATTAACTGATGAATATAAACTATTAACATGTCTATTTTTTAAATCATTCTTACTTAACAGAATTTTTTTCACACCTGCCTAAAACTTTTGCACATTACTGTGACACCCACTTCACAGACATATTACTCCATCTCCTCAACTACATCTTCATCTCTCCCTATCCAGCCCTGTCTCCATCATCCCCTTGCCCAATCTAGGGGGGCCCCTCCACCACATCATCTTTTATTCCCCTGTGAATAATTCTCCTAGCAATACACCAGCACATAAAATGATATTATATACATCACCAACTTTGGCTAAGGTGCCATAGACTATGCCTTACGTTTTGATGATCCACCCATCCAAATGGCTCAAATTGGGGGGGACTTCTACTATTTTATAGTCAGTCCTTCCATACATTTGTTTTCAAGATTAGCCCCCATGATCTTGACACCTTTGCTAAGGAAAAAAAAAGAAAACTATTCTGGTTACTTTCGTGCCCATATGCTATCCATAACCTTGATGACTACCTCCTCCTTAAATCAGCCTTTCCAGACTCCAGTGTCTCTTCAGATTTCATCATTCTTTTAGCACACATTCAGTTCTACTGATCCCTCTTCCTCCATAGATTTATTCCCTCGACATCTATCTCTACTCCTTTAACATGGAAACAATCTTCCCAAGCGTCCACATTCAGAATCTCACTGATCCTTTCTCTGCCTTCTGTCCTGCACCAAGCTTGTCCTGAAATCCCTACTTTAAGACTTAAACTGTTCCATTAGGATCATTCCACTAGACAAATCTTTTCATTTCCTATCTATATCTTCTGTTTCTGACTCAAATCAGCATCATCCATCTAGATCTATCCACTAGATCTTAGTCAGGTTGGCAATGTTCTTCAACAACAATAGCCACACCTTCCCCCTTCCTTTCCCATCAGACTCATCTCACAGTTTTGCTGCCATTTGCGTAATGCAGGATTCACAGAACCCTGGCCTCAGAAAACAGTGAAAATCCCCTATTTTCAGCTATTTCCCCTCTATTTGTATTATATAAATCATAGCTGCAGCTGGCCTATGGCACACCTCATAGACAGTTTTTCCAGTCACATTTCATACAAACTACTAAACTACTTCCCCCACATCATGATATTCTTGTGAATTTCTTTTTACAAATCCTCCCATCATCCAGACCTCATTCTTTGAGCCCACCCACATTCAACTATATGACATTAACTTTATTAATCACATCTATTTCACTCGCATATCATCCTGCAACTTATGGGCCTAAAACCAAGAAGACATATGATAAAGCCAGGAAAATATCATCCACTTCATGCCTGCAGCAAAGCTGGCGGAAAGTGAGGAGGAGCAGCAAACACTCACCCCCAGTGACACAGCCTGAAGAGCCACCACAGCACCAGCTGGATGTCACCACCATCACCATCATCACAGTATAGGCTGCTGCCCACAACAGCCTAACAGTGGATGCCGCAGGGGGCACAACAGTGGATACCACAAGAGCAGTGGATGCTTTCAACTACATCGAGCCAGTATTGGATGCCACCACCATCACTACCGCCACTGGGATGCCACTGGATGCCCAGCATGGTCATATCCCTGCAATATTGGGCACATGGCCCCACACTACAACAATAACCACACAGTTGAATGCAACCAGGAGACCAGCCTTCAGCCAACACCCAGATGGGAAGAGAACAGATCCCAGTGGCCACAGCATAAAATATGACCACTCGACTATGACCATCTTGGCCTCATAGGTGAGCCAGAGAGGCCTCAACCAAACACAGAATTCACCCCACTGTCACAGAGCGAACCCGGGGAATTAGAATCAGTGGGCAGTGAGGAGACAATAGATGTGGTGGGGGTACAATGATCATACTCATTTGCATCACATGCTGACTCCCTCAGTCAGTGGCAACCACAGACCATGAGAAAACCGTGGTCAACACACAGAGCCAGACCAAGAAGGCGAGGTGTCCTCAGCACCTCCAAGTGCGCCATTCATGCCCTCATTGTCTGCCATAGATACCAGAACCATCAGGCTGGATGAGGAGTATATCAGCCTCCAGAGGAGGTGTCTTAGGGAGGCCAGACACCTCTCCCAGAGCGTCAGAGTACCACGAAGAGAACCACAGCAAGCCATCCTCACTAGAGATATGTCATATTGGGACTGGATTCATTGACTTGTTTGGCCAGATGCTTATAGAAATGCGAGTGCAAACTTGCCTACAGAGGCTACAGGGAGACTGAGCACAACAGTCAACTGAGGGGTCAGCTGCAACCACCTCCCCCTCAAGTGTGACCCCCACAACAACCCCAAGACAGTCAAGAGTCACCAGACAGTCTGTGAGATCATATACATCTGAACCAACTCCCAAACCCTCAAAAAATATAAAAAAGCCCCATTGTCATCTTTTCCCTAAATAAATATGCATGTATTGATCCCAATTATGTCTGTGATTCCTTCAGGTATCTAACAAGGTCGGTGGTAGAGATATTTCCAGTGCATTGCAAAGAAATGCAATGAACACAACTCCTGCACATTTTAGTTGGTGGTAAAGTGTTTGAGCATTGGTAACCACACAGCACATCTGCTGTTGTCCAATTTCAATCAAAATACACCAAGCATAGCAAAATATCTGGAATGTGTGGTTGTCACGCTGTGTTTTGACTCTCAGACACAGAGTTAAGATAAAAACACAACTTTATTGAAAGTTTAAAGAAAACCCTCACGGGTTTGACATTACACATATATCTCAACACGTAATTAGTACAATGCAATGGTGAATAGTGGCACGGTGAATAATAGAGAGGCTCTACCGGCCTTGCCAATACCGGGTAAGGCAGCCTTAGAATAGGCACAATATGGAAATAGGCTCTACCGGCCTTACCAATATACCGGGCAAGGCAGCCTGGAGACTGACACAACGAGAGAGAAGGCTCTACTGGCCCTGCCAATATACCGGGCAGGACAGCCTGGAGACTGGTACAATGAGAGAGAAGGCTCTACCGGCCCTGCCAATATACTGGGCAAGGCAACCAGGAGACTGGTACAACGAGAGAGGAGGCTTTACCGGCCCTGCCAATATATCGGGCAAGGCAGCCAGGAGACTGGTACAACGAGAGAGAAGGCTCTACCGACCCTGCCAATATACCGGGCAAGGCAGCCTTTGGCCCAGAGGCGACAAGTACTGGTACAGGAGCGTAGGTGGCCTCAGCGACTGAAGTGGTGGAGCAAACCAGTCGCACATACTGTAATACACAGAGGCCTACCGGTGCTATATAGGTGTCAGCGAGCAGCCGGTTAATTTAGGAGCAAACCAGTACCCGCGTAATGGACTACACAATGACACTACCGGTGCTGTATGGAAAGCAGCAAGCAACTGGTGATATATGGAGTGAACCAGTACCCGCGTACTGGAGTACACATTGACACTACCGGTGCTGTATGGGAAGCAGCAAGCAACCGGTGATATATGGAGCGAACCAGTACCCGCGTACTGGAGTACACGTTGACACTACCGGTGCCGTATGGGAAGCGGCAAGCAACCGGTGATATATGGCGCGAACCAGTACCCGCTTACTGGAGTACACATAGACACTACCGGTAATGTAAGAAGCAGCAAGCAACCAGTGATATATGAAGCGAACCAGTACCTGCGTACTGGAGTACAAGTATACACTACCGGTACTATATGGGAAGCAGCAAGGAACCGGTGATATATGGAGCGAACCAGTACCGCGTACTGGAGTACACGATGACACTACCAGAGCTGTATGGGAAGTGGCAAGCAACCGGTGATATAAGGAGCGAACCAGTACCCGCGTACTGGAGTACACAATGGCACTACCGGTGTTGTATAGGAAGCCGCAAGCAACCGGTGATAGATGGAGTGAACCAGTACCCGCGTACTGGAGTACACAATGACACTACCAGTGCTGTATGGGAAGCAGCAAACAACCAGTGATAGATGGAGCGAACCAGTACCCGCGTACTGGAGTACACGATGACACTACCAGAGCTGTATGGGAGGTGGCAAGCAACCGGTGATATATGGAGCGAACCAGTACCCGCGTACTGGAGTACACAATGGCACTACCGGTGTTGTATAGGAAGCCGCAAGCAACCGGTGATAGATGGAGCGAACCAGTACCCACGTACTGGAGTACACAATGACACTGCCGGTGCTGTATGGGAAGCAGCAAACAACCAGTGATAGATGGAGCGTACTGGAGTACACGATGACACTCAGGGATGAAAATGTTGCCCAGGCGACATGAGGACGGAGAACGCTGCACACGATCCAGAAGAAGGAACAAACAGCCAGGCCGGGACAGGAAGCTGGAACAGTAACGGCAGTTGACCAGATCAGCAACGGAAGCAGGAACGTCAGCCCAAACCGGATCAGGAACGGAGGCAGGAACCACTTCAGCAGAGGAGGCTGTCAGGCAGGTAAGCAGACGGAGTCTGGAAGGTGGTGTATGCAGCAAAGGCCCAGGGAACTCAGGAACAGGATGCAGGTGGCTATAGACATAGAGACACCGCGAAAGGGCACCCAAAGGGTGCCAGAACCCAGTCTATATAGGCAATACTGGGCGGATTCAAGACAGGCAGCCAATGGAGAGCCTTCGGAGATAACTGACAGGAAAAGGCAGCAATCACGGGCACCGTGATAGTGGTTTAGCCATGATTTGAGTTGAAGTTTAATAGCAGCTGATGGGAAACCTGTCTCAGTCGAACTCTGGTCAAACATAGGATCACTGTTAACACAAAGGACAGTAGCACTGCAACACAAGGGTACACCTCCTTCATATACAATCATGTCAAGCATTTCTCTGTCTCCCCCATCACAGGTCATGCCTCCATCTTGAGCTTTCGCAACATCTCTCCATCCCCCTCCAGCCATATCTCCATCTTCACCCCACCTCCTAATTCATATTTCCATCTCCCCCTACCCATCCATATCACCATCTGCCTCATTCTCCAGCTATACCTCCACATTGTCCTCTCCAGCCATATCTTCATCTCCCCCATTTCCTGCCACATATTAATTTCTCCTTCTATCTCTCTTATAGCTCCCCAGCCTTGTGTCCTATTTGTGGCAATTCATTATCTCTACAATGTCCCATTTTGGTTGCTTATATAACAAATCTGTGTCAGTGCGTGATTTAGTCACTGAGTTTATACAGTGAATATACAGAGATGACAGATCACTGGCAAGAGGTCTGATTTATTAAATGGAAGGAGATGGGTCAATAAAGACAAGGCTGAGAAAGAAGGAGGGAGATGGAGGTATGTTATGGGAGAAATGGCTAGGGACATTGATAGAGAAAATGAATAGGGAAGTAGGGATGGAGACATGGCTGGAGAGTGGGTAAATGGAGAAATGGATGCATTGATGTATGGCTGTGCTATTCACGCTATGAGAGTCATAGACCGGTCATTGTGGATACAGCTCCACCCACCCTAGAATTTGGGAAAGTACATGTTAATACCATGAACTATACAATCAATAGAATGGACAAAGTGCTGCTCAAGACAATGTCTGCTTTGCACATGCAGACAAAAATGTTATCCTCTGTGCAAAAATGTACTGGGCATAAATCAAACCTGAATTTCAAACCTTAGTACCTTAGGAACAGAAGTACAGGGTTTTATACTTTAAAGTAAAATAGTTTACAATAGGCCAAAACGTGAAAATTAGTGGACACCCATTCAGTAGATTTGGCTGTAGCCTCCTCAATTTTTTGAATGGAATGGACAGCAAACAATAATGGGGAATGTATTCATATTCTTTAGTTCATTTGTACTTTTCTTCTACTGAATTGGTTGGACCAAATTCATAGGGTTTGTGAGGATTGACACTGATTACATAGCATACAAAATTCATGGAAAGGTTCAAAAGTTATAAGCAGAAGAAAATTGCTATAACAATATATGTACTGCCATACAATGTGGAATTCCTCCTGGAAAGAATCTCCATATTGAGTGGTGGGCAGTTAGTTACACACTTGCAAGGCATGTAATGCGTTAAGCTTACTATGGGGCAAGATAAAATAGGCACAGATTTTGCAGAGATGCTTGTTAGGGTTGGGCGAAGTCAAAAACATTTCTCTATGGAATTTTTGCAGAGAACCAACAATTTCCCACTTTTTTGCAAAAATTCCCTTCCAAAGAAAATACATAAAATGTCAACCTTTGCACCACTGCCATTAAAGGGACAGTAATGTTTCATAATAAAAGCAGCTCTAATTAATCATCATAGTATTTGGACTTTAGAGAGTCTTATTTCAATTCTGTCAGAGTTGTAGTTCAAGAGTAATTCATTGACAAAGTCTCCCCTCCCGCCCCTTTTACTGATGTAACACTGTTCAGCCAGATCAGAAGGGAGGTGCCCAGATAGACTGCAGAGAGGGACAATCTTCAATTAAGATAAGGGAAAAACCTGAAAAACTTGTCAAGGGGGGCAGTGCTTTCATTGTTTTCATGGAAAGAAGATTGTCCCCTGCTATTATCTGTCTAGTCTTACAACCAGATTCCACATTTGAGAAGAGATGGCTTACACTAGGTAAAAGGGGCAGGAGGGGAAACTTTGCTTGTGAATATCTCTCAAACCATAAAGGTTTGAGAGATAAGACTTATATCATTCTTCATGTTTTTTTAATGCCTACAAAATAAAATAAAGATAAAACAAAGTATTACTATCCCTTTAAGAATTTCTCCACTTTGGTTAAACTCCTAAAGGACATGACTTGTAAATGGGCTAATACTTCTGAATGGTCACAATCAGTTATTTTGGGTTTTGACAACCTGAAAGCAGCCTTCACTGCAGGGCCCATATTGGCATACCCCAATCCCTCCCTGCCCTTTACCTTGGAGGTGGATGCCTCGGAGGTCAATGTTGACGCCCTGTTGTCTCAGAGCTCAGCTCCTGGTGAGGCGTCACGTCCATGTGGGTTCTTTTTGAGAAAATTGTCCAAAGCAGAGATGCTTTATCAGATTGGGGACAGAGAATTGCTGGCCATTGTCTTGGCCTTGAAAGAATGGAGGCATTTGCTTGAAGGCACTAAAGCTCCTATCCTGATTCTAACTGACCACAAGACTCTCATCTACCTTTCTGAAGCCAAGCGGTTGTCTCCCAGACAGGCCAGATGGGCACTGTTTCTGTCTCACTTCAATTTTGTGGTTTCCTATCTTCCTGGCTCTAAATATATAAGGGCAGACACCTTATCCCGCCAGTTTTATAGCTCATCCTAAGACGAGGTTCCACCCTCTCCGATCATTCCGGCTGATCGGATCCTCGCTTATATTCAAAACCTGTATCACTTCTCCTCTATAGAGGAGATTCTAGTTGCCCAAGCCTCTGCTCCTACTGAGAAACCTGAGGGCCGTTGCTTTGTTCCTGCTCAGTTGCGCATTAAGCTGTTGGATGCATATCATGCCTTGAAGGTGGCAGGTCACATTGGTCATGACCAACTGATATGGTCCGTGTCATGAGTATTCTGGTGGCCTAGTCTCAGGGCCGATTGTACCACCTTCACGGCCGCATGTACGACTTGTGCTCAAAACAAGTCTCCTAGACACCTGCCAGTGGGTTTGCTTCAGCCAGGGGCCAATGGGGAACGCCCCTGGTCACTTTTATCCATTGATTTTATGGTTGAACTCCCAAGTTCTATGGATTATACAGTCATTTAATGATTTTGAACAAATTTTAAAAGATGGCACACTTTGTGCCACTGAAGGGTTTACCTTCCACGCAGGAGTTGGCAGTGGTATTTGCCAGAGAGGTCTTTCATCTCCATGGTATTCCTAAGGTGATTGTATCCAATAGAGGAAGCCAATTTGTGTCCCGATTCTGGAGGTGCTTTTGTGCTGAAATTGGTATTCAACTGGCATTCTCCTCCTCGTATCATCCACAGTCCAATGGCGCGGCAGAAAGGTTGAATCAAGCCTTGGAACAGTTTCCACTCTGCTATTTCACGATAACTGGGCTACCCTGTTACCTTGGGTGGAGTTTGCCCAGAATAGTGCTGTTAACTCTTCCACAAAGAGTTCCCCATTATTCATTAACTATGGGTTCCAACCCTCGGCTCTTCCTGATATCTTCCAAGCACAAGAAATTCCGGCTCTGGACGAGCATTTAAGGGAGCTCCGTTCCTCCTGGGTACGGGTACAGCATACCTGTAACGGTTTTAACGACACTCAGACCAGAGGTTAAAATAAAACACAGTTTTATTGAGAGAAAACAAAGAACACTGCCCCCTAGGGGCTAGAATAGGTAATAGCATGTATATAGATAAGTATAATGGATGTCTTACAGGCACAAGATGGCTTGGGACAATATTGATGTATAACAGGGATCAATAGTGGTATAAGGGTTAATGCCCAATAAAAGTAATCAGTCTCTGTTGTGGTGTGATTAGCCAACGCCCAGTAGATGGTAAAAACAGTCCAGGTAGTGGTGCTAGATGGAAAGCACTTAGCAGTGAGACAGAACTGAAACACTACAGGACAGGCGTTCCGTGATATTCCCAACAGTATTGCAAGAGCTGACTGGAACCAGAGCCAATAGCACCCCTTAGATGCGGTAACGGAGTCAGAGACACTGCAAGAGCTAAGTGGGACCAGAGCCAATAGCACCCCTTAGGTGCAGTAACGGAGTTAGAGACACTGCACAAGCTAAATGTAACTTGAGCCAGTTGCACTCACTGGTGCGGTAATGAAGGCACAACACTGCGAGCTGAATGAGACCAGAGCCAAGACACCCTTCCGGTGCGGTAACGGAGAGACACACTGCAAGAGCTAACGGAATGCCCAATAGCACCACGTGGTGCAACAACTGCTAAGGTGTAAGGTGGAGGCACCGTAAATGGAGGCCACGATTGCTCTGCTAGTGTTAACTGACAGGCTCGGTAGTGGAGGCAACAAGCTCAGCAAGTGTACACAGACAGGCTCGATAACGGAGGCAACAAGCTCAGCAAGTGTTCACGGACAGGCTCAGCAGTGGAGGCAACAAGCTCTGCAAGGGTAAAGTGGGTGATCAGTCTGCACAGTGCTGCATGCACAGTTCAGAATGTCACCAGGCGACGTATATCAGAATCTCGCAGGAACACAGGAAGCAGGTCACGGAGCAGGAACGCCAGCCAAACTGGGTCAATCATGGAGCAGGAACTTCAGACAAGCTGGGTCAATCACGGAGCAGGAACGTCAGCCAAACCGGGTCAATCACGGAGCAGGAACGTCAGCCAAACCGGGTCAATCACTGAGCAGGAACAACAAGAGTAGTCAGACGGGCCGAATCGGTACACAGGGACGCAGGAACACAGCAATGGATGCACAGGTACTGGAACACCACGAAAGGGCACCTGACAGGTGCCAGAGGCCCGGTATATGAAGGGACACCCTGGACGAGCCAATCAAGCTTCGCCAATGAGAGAGCACCACAACAGAGAGTGACATCGGAACCACAGGAACCGTAATAATACCCTACGTGATTCCGTGCAGTGACAAAAAAGGCAGGCTGACCGAAGGCGACTGCCAGCACCTACCTTTCAGGTAGGAGACAGAGTGTAGCTGTCTTCCCGTAACTTGCACCTCCAGGTCCCGTGTAACAAGTTGGTTCCTCGATTCATTGGTCCCTTTGGGGTGTTGTGCAAAATTAGCCCGGTGGATTATGCATTGGAACTTCCTGCCAAAATGTGCATTCACAATATCTTTTATGTCTCCCTGCTAAAGCCCTTGGTCTGCAACCGGTATACTTCAGCTCCTGTCCATCCTCCCCCCATGAGAGTTGCAGATCACAATATCACGGTGCCCGTGATTTGCTGCAGTTCCTTGTCTGTCACCACTAGGGGGCTGCTATTGGCTGTCTGCAGATAGCCCGCCTCTTATTACCTATTTAAACCTGGATTGGGCACCCTTTGAGTGCCCTTTCGTGTTGTTTCTGACCTTCTTGCTATCACTATGCTAGTGATAGCTGGGCCTCTGTTCCAGTGTTCCTGAGTTCCTGATCTCCTGTGTTCCTGAGTTTCTGATCTCTACTGTTCCAGTGTTTCCTGGATGCTGAGTTACTCCAGTCCTGGTTCCGGCCTAGTCTCTGGTGTTGCAGTTACTGCTGAACTTCTTCTCTGATGTTTCCTGACCTGACTGATGTTTGCTGGTTCCTGCCATCTCATCACCTGTCTTCAGTATCCTGGCGACCTTCTGCCTGGTCGCGTTGGTGACATTGCTACAATTCCGTGTTGGTCCCAGCGTGCGGACGCTGGTTTGCTCCTAAGCCTTGCGGCTATACAAACTCGCTTGTTACACCAGTGTGCGGTCACTGGTTTGCTCCAAAGCCTATCATCTATACAAATCTGTGTTTGTCCCAGCGTGCAGACGCTGGTTTGCTCCTAGCCTTGCGGCTATACAAGCTCGCTTGTTACACCAGTGTGCGGTCACTGGTTTGCTCCAAAGCCTATCAGCTATACAAATCTGTGTTGGTCCCAGCGTGCGGACGCTGGTTTGCTCCTAAGCCTTGCGGCTATACAAGCTCGCTTGTTACACCAGTGTGCGGTCACTGGTTTGCTCCAAAGCCTATCATCTATACTAATCTGTGTTTGTCCCAGCGTGCGGACGCTGGTTTGCTCCTAGCCTTGCGGCTATACAAGCTCGCTTGTTACACCAGTGTGCGGTCACTGGTTTGCTCCAAAGCCTGTCAGCTATACAAATCTGTGTTGGTCCCAGCGTGCAGACGCTGGTTTGCTCCTAAGCCTTGCGGCTATACAAGCTCGCTTGTTACACCAGTGTGCGGTCACTGGTTTGCTCCAAAGCCTATCATCTATACAAATCTGTGTTTGTCCCAGCGTGCGGACGCTGGTTTGCTCCTAGCCTTGCGGCTATACAAGCTCGCTTGTTACACCAGTGTGCGGTCACTGGTTTGCTCCTAAGCCTATCGGCTATACAATCCTGTGTTGGTCCCAGCGTGCGGACGCTGGTTTGCTCCTAAGCCTTGCGGCTATACTACTCACTTGTTACTCCAGTGTGCGGTCACTGGTTTGCTCGCAAAGCCTAACGGCTATACTATTCCGTGTTGTTCCCAGCGTGCGGACGCTGGTTTGCTCCAAAGCCTTGCTGCTTAACGATTCTGCTAATTTGCCAGTTTCATCTGACTGCTGCTATTATCTCTGGGCTGCCCTGCCCGGTATTGGTAAGGCCGGTAGAACCTTTTGCCACATTCCATCTGAGGTTGCCTTACCCGGTATTGGCAGGGCCGGTAGAGCCTACATTGTGTATCTATTGAGGCTGCCTTGCCCGGTAATTTGGTAAGGCCGGTAGAACCGTTATGCTATTCCATCTGCAGGTTGCCTTACCCGGTATTGGCAAGGCCGGTAGAGCCTAAAGACTGTCCTGTCCGGTATATTGACAGGACCGGTAGAGTCTGCCTTCTGTCTGTGCTATATTCTGTATATATATATATATGTATGTTATTGCCATCCTAAGTTATCCATTTATTATTTCAATAAAATTGATTTTTTACCTAAAACTTGTGTCTGAGAGTCATAATAAACCGTGACACACAAGGAATATGAGGTCCAAACCATTGTGGACTCCCGTGTGAGTAGAGGGCGCTTACAATATTTTATTCATTCCTGAGGAGAGCTCCTGGATACCTGCCAGTGATGTCCACACTCCTCTACTGGTATGCAGGTTTCATGCTTGATTCCCTGAAAAATCCCGGCCGGCTCAGTGGAGGGGGAGCTTTGAGGGGGGTACTGTTACAGCTTACCTTGGTTTCAGCGTCATCTACAGGCGCGAGGCTTCAAGCATGCAGCAGGTCTGTGTTTTATGTGTTTGCTTCCTGTAGGTTCCTCCTCCCTCTGAGCTGCTCCTCCTACCTACTTCCTGTGGAGGAGTTTAAAAGGCAGACTGAGTCCTGACTCAGTTGCCCTTGCATTGTTGTTCATAGCAGTTCTATTACCTTGGGCTCTGTGTATGGCCTGGCTAGTCTTCCATCCAACCTGGTGCTGACCTGTGGCTCTGTCTGACTATTCTTTTGCTTATCCCTATAGTGGACACCCAACCTGGTGCAGACCTGTGGCTCTGGCTGACTACCTGAACTGTGTATGACCTGGCTTGTCTGACTACCCCCTCTGGTGCTGACTTGTGGCTCTGGCCGACTACTCTTAGGTTTGTTCCTTGTACCTAGCAGACACCCAACCTAGTGCGGACCTGGGGCTCTGGTAGACCAGCTCTGATTCTGACTGCAGGTGAGTCAGCTATCTATTTCCCATTCTGACTGCAGGCGTGAGTCAGAGTTCGCTGCATTCTGACTGCAGGCGTGAGTCAGATATCGCTTCCTACTGACTGCAGGCTTGAGTTGGTACGCCCGATACGTTGGATTAAGATCCTGTGTTCCTGTTCCTGCTCCTGTTCCTGGCTCCAGCAGAGACTACCAGTGGCTTAGGCCTAGTCTCCAGCAGATTGGTCAGGCTCGGCAGCCTACTATTCCTGATAGCAGAGCTCGCTGTCCTGTAACCATCTGCTTATTCCTGCTGTATATATTGTATATATATTGCTTACCTTTCGGTTGTCAATAAATTGCATTTAACTATACCGTACTGACTCTTGAACTTCTCTGGGAACCGTGACATAACCCCAGACTCCACTGGCACAGGATCAGTAAGGAACTTGGATCACGGCTGCCTGTGCCTTCCCAGTCACAGGGAATTTTGAGGTCAACTTCCTTTCTCCCTTCTTGTTCCTCAGAGTGTCCTCAGATTCTCCTAATACAGAGAACAAATGCTCTGACTACAAAACTCCATAAACAAACCTTTAAGTCCACTTAATTATCCTGTCTGCTGTAGCTGAAAAATTTGCTACTTTCTCTTCCTCTCACAAACACACAGAATGGCATGCTGTGGGAACCAGACCCCTCTTTTATACAATGCCTGCAGGAAAAGGTGACCCTTGCAGTGTAGTGGGAAGAAATTCAGTGTTTCCATTGCTTTCAATGCAATGAGCTAGGTAAAAAATGCAGCTCTTTTTGAAAAATAATTGCAGCTCAGTGATAAGTGCCATTTTTCTCCTGTTCCTCTTGTGAAGCGAAAGCTTTCCCCCATTCCTAGCTATAAGTAAAATCACTATTTTTCTGTTTTGTATTATCTTAGAGTTGTAAAGGAGGGGTTAAAACAAAGACCTCCTACTCCCTTGTATGTGAGAACAACGGGAGCGGAAATCCTCACAGGGGAAATAGCTAGGAGTATAAATATTTCAAATAAATAGCACCACGCGTATTGCGGACTGCTCTATCCTCTTTCTTAAGGGTGATTACAGTCACCCCCTCCTGATGTTCCTATATATGGGCTCTTGTTGATGATGTAAGCAACTTAATTGTCTATTAATTTGGTAAACACATTGTACCTTAATTATAGAACAAACTACAACCAAAATCCCACAGAAAGTCCTAAAAACGTATAGGACTACTAACTGCTATATTCTATTTAAATATCACAAAACTAAATGTTAAAATCTACAGCAAAATATAATCTTGTTTTGTAAATAGTCCTTCCTTGAAAATATTTAATTGAGATTGCTCTATGACATGAATCAACACAACATATAGTATTCCTATCTCCAATTCACTTTGAAACGCAGTCACTGAGAATCAAAACTGACTTTGTTAAAAGAGAATGCACTCTCTAAATATATGAACTAAAATTCGTTATAATTGTTTTTTTAATAAAAAATAAGACTGTTTTGACTTCTCCCTTTATACACCACCCCTTATTCTTAAACATATAAATTATTTAAAATAATGAATAACGAAAAATAATATAATGTTCTGTCTTTACCCTGTGAACCTGTGCTCCATAGGTAGTCTAAGGCTCATTTATGTGCACCCTGTATTGTATTGCTGGCACATATCCACATAATGTTATCTAAAAATTGGTAGTCTACATCTGTGGAAAATATAATGCTGCTATATTGAGCTAGGAAGCTTTCTTTAGTTTTATTTATGAACCTATATGAACCTATATATAGATTGTTCCATGGTGTTACTAAATATAGGAACATGAATTGGAGACACTGGCAAACAAGGGTACCTATTTAGCTGATGAAGGCTGATAAGTCTATGTATATATTCAGACCTCATGGAGTCAGTGTCCTCAACTCATAGATCCAATAAGTTTCTAATTGTTGTAAACTCTTGGTTCTATCTCCTCATCTCCTATCTGTCTGTACTTGATCTATGGCCATGATGGTGATACTTTTCTTACTTGGATAACATGAATTATGATGACCCAGTATTCCTCTAACTATATTATCTGGCAATCAATTTATATACATATATAATTTTACGGAATCACAATTTCGTGTTTCCCAATATCAGCAAATTTATTTTTGACAAATGTTCTAAATCATTTCAGTATAAGGATTATGTAATACTATATTTAAATTAATGTTAACATAAAAGAAAAAATGACTTATCATGCTAGATTTATATCATTATAATTTGCCAGCTTTCTTAATTTATTTTGTGTTAATTAAATGTAGGTTTTATTTGTTTTCCTTTTTGATCCACCATTTATCATCACTCTGTTTACAATACCATCTCACATATAATGCGAGTGGGTTTGGTGCTGCAATGGGATGTTCTTCTTTCTTCCCCGCTCTAATTATAACAATTACCCTAGCACACTCCCTTCGGCCATAGGAGCACCTCATATACCATCTAAGTTGGTGGTGCACCAAATACATTCCAATTTATACCTTAGAGTTTTTTGTGTGCCTGAGATGGAAACTGTCATCTCTTAGATAATTAGGCCTGTCAGTTAGTTTGTTGTACAGAGATATTGAGATATAACTGTTTTAATATGGGCTGTGGTGTCCAGAAAGTCATTTTGTGTGGGAAAATGGCTGACTCTGAAGTTAATGATAGGATGAAAAGTATTATAATATTTGTGAAATGACAAAAGTTTTTCTTTGCTGGTAGTCCAAATGATTAGGATATCATCTATGTATTGATGACAGACCAGAGATTTTAATTGGCATGTGAACAAGAACCCCTCTTCCAGTTTCACCATGAGTAGGTTGGTCAGTGGCAAGTAACTTTTCAGGTCTGGCTAGTAGCAAAGGACTTTAAATTATAAGTCCTAGGTTGGTGTATTGTGATGACATTTGTGTTCCCATGGCATTTCCAGTTTTTTTGTATCTAAAGTAACTATGCATTTGTATAAAGTGTATTAGCAGAGTTACTTGTTCTGAGACTACTTTGCAGGCTGCAATTTCATCTTCATGTGTAACATTGGTAAAGAGGGATTCCAAATCAATAGTGACTAGATCGGCTTCCTTTGGGATAGAACCATGGGCATTACAGAGGCCAACAGGCATCTCGGGGTGCTAATAATTAGGGATGGGCAAAACTTTTTGCCTCAAACTGAAATCGGTGAAAAATTGCACTTTCCAATTGACAAAAAATTTCCAGTGAAAAGTGCAGATTTTCTACTTTTTAAAAATTTTTTTCGCCTAGCTTATTCCATTGAAATCAATGGGAACATTGAAGTTACACACAACATAAAACAAATATTATTTTATTTCCCAAAGGCATAGTATAAAAGGGGCATGAGGGTGCCTGTGTTGGTGGGGTGTGCAGAAATAATCAGTTGAACAGGGGATTCTTTTTTGGGGGGGTTTACTGGGATTGGGGGGCAGTTAATAAAAAATCATAAATACAAATAAAACCCCCCATAAGACATGGTATAAAAGGGGTCTGAGGAGGGTGTCTGTGTTGGTGGGTGGAGTCTGGGGAATTAATCAGTTAAACAGGAAATTTGTTTTGGGGGTGTTCTTGTAATAAAAAAAAATCATTAAAATAAAATAATACATTTGTATGTAAAGTGATAGAGACAGGAACCCCCTAACATAAGCTGCCACTAGGGTGGACTGATACTTGGCTTGATAGAGTATTTGGTAGATGATGATTTGTTAGATTTGTTGCTAGAGGCCCAAGCCCTGAGGAAACATTGATTTCTAGGACTAGAAACAAACCCCCAAAAATTGTTAATTTTTTTTTGTAGGACTATGTTTTTTTATTTATTTATTTTTTTAAAGCACAAGCCCTGAGAAAAAAAATGCCCCACTGGCCTAATGCCAGCAGGTCATGTTGGCAGGTGGCCACTATTGTGGAATTTGCAACTGCTGTTCTTGCTGCTGCTGAGTTGTTTAAGCAGCAGGATGATTAGGCAGCTGAAAGGGAATGGGATCAACTTTAGCAGTAACATGGGTGATGCATGATGAAGGTTCCACTTGCCACGACTATCTCCAGTGATGCGTTTGAGGAGTAGCAGCACAATAAGTAGCCACCAGTCTATGTGTAGAAAATAAGTTGGCCAATAATTCTTCTCCACCTGCCACTACTCCAAAATCATGGGTGTGTTGTTATTAGAATATAAATTTTTCCCTTGAGAGCAGGAACTGTGCCTCTCATCAGCAACTGCAATATGCACACTCTGTGTGGTAAATAACATCTGAGAGATCAACTGTATCCAAACACCTTGACACCAAAACCCAAGTACTGCTGCTGTCACTATACCCCTTGTCCAGACCCTGCTAAAGACACATGGCAACTTGCTGACAGTTTAATAGTAATGATGAACCTTCCCTGCCAGCATTCTAGCATATTCTGTGGGATGGAATCTCCTCAGATGCCGCTTGATGACCTGGTACTGATTCTCCTCCACCACACTGGCAAGTGTGGTCAGTGAACCACACAGTGTGCAATGGGTAGAAATGAACTGCCACATTCTAACATCAACAGAGTGGCTATCATTTGGCAGGGGAGGCAACAATAAACGAGGTGGACTGGCAGAAGATGTAGTTGTTACCCTAGAGGAAGACGGTGATGTTGATGGCGAGCTAGTTGTTTCGCTTGTCATGGAACTTCCAGTGTCTTTCTGGGTTTCTTTATTCTTCCTCCTCTTTGATCTCCACCTCGCCTCTTGTTGCCTGTCTGGAGAGTCAGGGGGTACAGTAACAGCGGTGCTAGCTTTCTGTAATGGGTGTTTAGCTTTAACATGTTTCACATAAATGTCATGGTGTCTGTGTTTCATGTGTGATATCAGGGAGGTTGTGCCAAGGTGTGTTCCCTCCTTTCCCCTTCTCACTGACTTGACACACATTTTGCACAGTGCCATTGGTGATGATGACTGCACTGTGCCTGCCCCAAGAGAAAAATAGTCCCACACCAATGACTTCTGGGGGGAGGGAACAGATGGAGACGAATGGCCTCTTTCTTCTTGTCCTCCTCATTCCCCTTCACTGTCTGCGGAAGTAGATAATGTTACTGTTGTTGCTGCTACTAACTCAGATTCAGCAATGCAACTAGGACAAGGAGTATTGGTGCCGCTGGCAAGTGGAACATGTCCTAGTCCCGCATCACTTGTTCACCCCATTCTCATTGTGTCCACGGTGGTCTGTGGCACACTAGCCTGCACCTCAGCATCCTGCTGCCCTTGCTTCTCAGCAGCAGCAGCAGGATTTAGAGCCGTGACAAACTCCGCAAATTCCAAAAGCATACTGTTGGTGGTGGTGATGCCCATCCTCATCCCTGTCTCCCATTCCTTCTCAGTTTCTGATAAAAAGGTCATCAATGTCTCTTCCACCCCAGCTTCTCCAACACCACCAACACTGCTGCTCTATCATAGATATCTCACTGCTGCTTGGAGGAGGTGATGAGCAGTGTGACAGAGGGTGCCCTAATGTCACACTTGTCATTTCTTTTTTATGTGAAGAAGACTGGCAGCACTAGCAGCAGGCACAGGCAGCTCATCTGTGCTCCTGCTGGTGGTGGTGGTGGTGGTATTAATTCTAAGCTTGATCTCCCCCAACACCATTTCTGGCCTCTTAAGGATCATGTTCTGCTTGGACACTGTAGTGAAGGGAAGAGGACTCCCAGAGGCATATGAATGGTGTGGGCTCCCTTATCCACTAGTCTGGACGCTCTCAAATGCTTCCCCAACCACTCCCCTAACACTAGTCCCACTGGCTGCTTCACCATTAGTTACTACTACTACTAACATCAGGCACATCAAGTTCAGCCCCAAAGTCTTCCTCCTCAAAGTCACTAGTAATATGAAGATATTGATTACCCCCTCCTTCACCCCTAACACTAACAAGCTGCTGGACCATCTTAGTACTAGCATTGGCGGAACTGCTTGGGGATGGCAAGTGTGGATTAAGGTCCCCTGCTTTCACACTTGGCATCATCTTCTCCTTCCCCCACTCCTGAGTATTACAAGACACACTAGAAGCTTCAGCACTGGTGGCAGCAGTTTTAACACTGGCTGCAGGAGCAGCACCTGTGGCACTGGTAATAGGGCAGCACATTTGTTAGCAGGCACAGTATTGGCGGCAGCAGGTTCAGCAATAGCAGCAGGCAAAGAATTGATTTCAACAGAGGCAGCAAAGATGGCAGCAGAGGCAGCAGGTCTAGTACCAGGCACAGGCAGCTGACCTGTGCTGCTTTCACTAGTACTACCCTTTTCTCCCTCCCTTCCCATTCCCTTTTCTCCCTCCCTTCCCATTCCTCCCTACTTCCCTTTTCTCCCTCCCATTCCATTAAATTCCCCAAGACCCCTTGGGGTGATTTAGGGGGGCTGGACAGCATTGGTTCAGTAGTTGTCACTTCTTCTTCCTCCTCAGACTCAGTGGACATATCATGGTTCTTCCAGCTCCTCCACTGATTATTTTTCAACCTGCTCATAGTAATAGCAGTCACTATGAGCCTCTCCTGCCTCAACTGTTGCTAAAATATCACAGCAGAACAGCACAGCATGTCTACCCCGCTCTGTAGCTGCTTCTATTGTGTTTGATTTCCGCAAATACATCATGTTTTTATAGCGAAAAGGCAAAAACCATGTAACCATACGGGAACTCTCTAGCCATTGAAACTTATTTTGGCCAATGGGTGGAAAACGCTACTTTTAAGGCAGATTTTCCCACGAGAAAGTGGACAACGCGGTTTTCATGGAATTTCTCGCGGGAACATGGCGACAACTTTCGCCCTTCCCAACTCATAATGCCCACATTTGGTGTTAAATGCCATTTTCCATTCATCACACCCTTAAATATGGTTTAATGTATAGGCCTTCCACAGTTCAATCTTAGAGAACACAGTTTATCACTGTGCCCGTGATTCCTGCCTGTACGTTAATGTTGGTTGGCGACATTGTCAATTCCTATTCCTTACTACACTTTTATTGGAGATTGGGTGTGAGCTCCTCCCACCATTTGCCTTTATATACCCAGCTCTCACACTTTCTGATTGCCCTTTCGTGGTGTACCTGCATCTATTGAATCTCTTGTTGCTACATATGTTCCGTGTATGACCCTTGGCTAGACTGACTCCAATTTCTGCTTGTTCCTGTGCTGCACTCCATTCCTGGATTGACTTTGGCATTGGCTGGCTTCCCGTTCCGGTTCTGACCCTGCTGTGTATGACTACCCGCTCTGTGTACCGACCCGGCTCTGGCTTACATTTGCTCCTGTGGTTGACTCGGCTTGGTTGCCTACCCGCTCTGTGTACCAACCAAGCTCTGGTTTTGACTCCTCCGTTTCCTCAGTGTCTGGCGGACTACTCACTCATATTACCCTAAGGCTCCAGCCCCTCATCGGTTAGTCTCCTTGCAGACTCTGTATCATTCTGTGAAAAGCACTCCTATCATCTATCCCCACTGTCTGCTGGCTTGCCCTAGCATTCTAGGGCTGATCGAGTGGTCCTCCTTGTAGTCGCCTTAAGTGCTGTTCCAGTAGCCTGTTGCCTATGCTCTCTAGCGTTCTAGGGTTTGTCCGAGGGGGCTCCTTGCCAGTCGCCCATTCCATTTCCCGTAGCCTGTTGCCATCCCTAGCATTATAGGGTTGTCCAAGGGGGCTCCTTGCCAGTCGCCCATTCCATTTCCAGTAGCCTATTGCCTATGCTCCCTAGCGTACTAGGGATCCATTCTGTAGGTCTCCTTCCTACTGCCTGGTACCTACTTATAACCTCAGTGGTTGAGGTCATTACTGTTGCCTTGCCTGAGGGAATCTACCCTCTGTAGGTCATTGCCTATTACCAGTCTGATCCAATAGCGTACTATTGGAAGGTTCTATTTTTGGTCGAAGAACGTCTCCTTTTTTGACTAGTTTCTACCTTCATCTCCACTAGTCAGTTCCTATACTTTTTACTGGGTCAATCTGAAGACTAGTCTTCCTCTCTGTGAGCCTGCACTGTCTCCTTACCTGACCTGTGACATAGCTGGGAACTATTACGGTACAGTCCTCCACTGGGCCTGTATGGATTGGGGAATTGCATATTTCCTTGATTATTTAATTTTCAATAAAAACCTTGTTTTTACCTAAACTGTACTTGTCTGAGTGTTATTACAAAAAACGTGACACAGTTGCTCCTTTTACTTGATTAAGAAGTTCAGCAATCAAGGGTAATCAATATTAATTATGTATTGTAATCTTACTTAGCCCCTGTGGTCAATTCAGGGGTGAGGTACTCCATTCTGCTTGGTTACAAAAAAAACCTTAGCTGCTGGAGAGGAGGATGGCCTGGCAAGATTCTCTTGTATATAATCAGCTTTGTTTTCAGGAGTGGAAAGGAGGTAAGTCTTAATAAAAGTTTGCAAATAGGTAGTACTCCAGAGAGAAAAGTGTCCCTCAGTTCAATCAAAAACCAGATTATGATAGGGTTCCTAGGAGACTGGATGGCTCTTCTTCAGGAGGGATATCCATACTTTCAAAGAAATCCAACTCCTTCCCAGGAGGCTTAACATCAATGGCAGAAATTTCTTTGGTGTCAAGAACAGTACTGGCCCATTGGAGGTCAATAAAAAGACCCACAGATCCAGACTCTATAAATGTATGTTTGGAAACAGTTAAGGAGTTCCAAGAGGCAAAAATATACAGCTCTGAGGTGAGGGAGTTGGAGGTGTTCTTTTGTGTTCTCCTCTGTCACCCCCTAAGAATGCAATTTTCACAGATGGATAGATGGATAGAGCATTGTCTGACAAAATGATCTTTCTAGCCATATATGTATTCTGAGACATACTAAATGGATAGGAGTTTCTAATTCATTGAAAATAATTTTTGTTCCATTTAGTGTTCTTGCATGCATTGGTCTAATACTAAGCAGTGAGCATCATCCAGGAGTTTCTGGCAGGTTAGGGTAATTTTAATCATTAATTTTGCACTTGTCAAAAGCCTGTGTTGAGTGCTACCAGATTTCAGTCCAACTCTTAAGCCAATGCTCTAAATTCAAAGGAATCTTTCCCAAGGTAACAATTTTCCTGGTGAATATCTAGAAGAGCTGCTTCTGTGGAAGACCTTTGACCTCGGGCATCAATAACAGTTTATAACGCCCTAATTAAGGCTTCAGAATTGTCTGTTAAAGGAGACTATTTCTCCACCAAAGAAGATGACCATGCTAAGATCTCATCCTTTAATAAAGAGATAATGAAGGCCACTTGAGCACCATGGGTTCCAAAGGTCTGTTTCAAGGTTTTAAATGCAGTGGGCATTGATTTAAAAAAACATTTGCATTCCAAGGGCTAACAGGAGTATTGTTCTGGCAAGGGAATCTAGCAGGGGCTTAGAAACCTTCAACTCCTCTCTAGGGATCACTCCTGTAAGGACCAAAGAGCACAGTGATGTGGCTACAATGGCAATCAGGTTTGCAGGGTCCATAATTTTCAGGCCCAGTTATTGTGTAATGACTAAAATATACACAATGAAAAAAACAGTTGCTCTCAGTAGACCACAGTGGACCCAGGTATGGAATGGATTCACATAGAATACAATACTTATAAAAGATACATTTATTTGTAAATAGGCAAGTATAATGGGTCAAAGTTTTGGTCAACAAGAGGTCCCACAAGTGCTTCCCCATTCTTTATGACTTTGTACATCCACTTTATGGGAATGTGCACCTGGATATTAAGTTTTCTTTACAGTGAGTGCTTTTATCTACTGCTATATCTGATATATATATATAGTTACATAGTTACATAGTTACATAGTAATTTAGGTTGAAAAAAGACTTGCGTCCATCCAGTTCAACCCTTTTCCTATTCCTGTTTACCATCGCTGACCCAAAAGAAGGCATCTGACTCAAAATGGCAATCAGATTTCTCCCTGGATCAACAAGCCCTAACTAAATATTAATCCCAATACTAACGTGCATAGCCCTCTATGTTATGCTCTTTTAAATAAGTATCCAGGCCCCTTTTAAAGGCATCTAATGTATTTGATAGCACCACCTCCTCCGGAAGTGCATTCCATACCTTTATTGTCCTTACTGTAAAGAAACCCTTCCGCTGTTGTAGATTAAATCTCCTTTCCTCAAGTCTAAGCGGGTGGCCCCTTGTCCTGTGTACTGTTCTGTTAATGAACAGGTCTTTTGAAAGCCCTTTATATGGGCCTTGAACATATTTATATAGTGTTATCATATCCCCTCTAAGACGCCGTTTCTCTAGTGTGTACAAGTTTAACTTTTCTAGTCTCTCTTCATAACTAAAACTTTCCATTCCCCTTACTAGTTTTGTAGCCCTCCTCTGCACTCTCTCTAGTTCCATAATGTCCTTCTTCAGAAAGGGCGCCCAGAATTGAACAGCATATTCTAGGTGGGGTCTTACCATGGACCTGTAAAGAGGCATAATTATATCTTCCTCCCTTGAGTCAATACCCCTTTTGATACATGCCAATATCTTATTGGCCTTTGCAGCTGCCAGCTGGCACTGCATGCTACTGCTAAGTCTATTGTCTACCATTACTCCTAAATCCTTTTCATTAGTAGATTTCCCCAGAGAAACACCATTTAAACTATATGTTGCATTTTTATTATTATACCCAAAATGCATAACTTTACACTTGTCTATATTGAATCTCATTTGCCATTTGCCTGCCCAGTTACTCAATTTGTCCAAATCCTCTTGTAATGAAGACAATCCTCTTGTAATGAAGACAATCCTCTTGTAATGAATGAATTTCATGGATGTGAGATTGCACTCACTGTAATGTAACAAACTGCCTGGGTGCTTGAATCAAAAGAGATACATACAGTTCTGTAGAAAAGGCACTCACAGGATCTTAGTGATTCTAAAAAAGGTAACATTTATTGAATCAATGTTTCGGCCGTCTCAGAAAGGCTGTTCAAGATCCTATGGGTGCCGTTTCTACATCTCTCGATATAGATATAGATATAGATATATAGATATGAAATGTGGATGAAACAGTCTCTATAATGAGTCTACCACATTGCTGTCAGTTTTCCCTTATGCAGCTTCGCATAATCCCTCGTCCATATAATGTAGCAATCTAAAAAGAAAAAGGAGCACAAAACAAAGAAAAGCTACAGCTACCTCTGTGACAGACTTATCTCAACCCCAGCAACAGACAGAGAAATTGGGGCTAGTCATTACATAATCTAAAAAGAAAAAGAAGTGCAAAACAAAGAAAATCTTTAAGCTGTGTTTATTCTTCAAAGCTCCACATGCATGAAAATACAGCACTTTTAAAATCCTCACAGATCAGTTGTTGTTATAACAAGCTACTATTGCCAATTATGTTATTCTCGGAGTTACCTTTACTCCGTATACACTAGTCGTAGCTGGATATCAGTTCCTACTGATCAGTCTCAGGTGCACAGAAACTCATACACAGCGGCATACACCAGGAGGGAGCAAGTGGCCTGAAGGGTTATCAAACAAGCCAACGTGTATCGTGGATACCATTGTCCACATCCTCAGGGTTTACATATTTTTCTGTTATTAAAAATAGTGTCTCAAAACATTTCATAGAGCATCTGGAATGTATGGCTGAAGAAATCACAATTTTAGCAATAGATCAAATCCAGACATATAGGAGAGGTGGGGATAGGGTGCTAAAGTTAAGGCGAAAGGAAACCTTTTGGATTCATGAACTCAAAACTTTGCACCCTCTAGGACTGAATGTGGATTTGGACTTGGCGGCTTTTGTTTAGACTGAAGGATATTTGTTGGTGTTTTTGGAAATTCCCCCGCCTTTGATCATTTCTGGTTGTGGAAGGAGAGTTTATCCTGTAGGTATGAATTTGAGCACAAAAGTTCCAATAGTTAATGAGGGTTTAAAAAAATGTGATTTAGCCCACCTCCACCTTAAAAAATAAACAAAAAGTGATGCTTAAACTTAAATCACGTGTGTGAAAAAATATTACTTAAAGTCTGCTGCTTATACACCTCACTTGTGCAATACAAAAACAACAAATTATGGCACAATACTTATTGTTATTATTCAGTGAAGATCATTTCATCAAAAACATGAAAAAGAAAAAAAAAACTTAGTAAATCTTCAGTAGTGTAATCCCTCCAAAAGAACATATGAGAAAAACACACATGGGACAGTATCATTTTTATAGAATAGATGTATTAAAAACAAATGTACTCACATGCATGCATACACATGTATACCCAGAAGAAAGCACTTGTGTGCCAAAACACATTGGATACCGGAGAGAGAAAGGCGATACCTTGTTGGAGATTGCATTCTCCAGAGGAGTGGTGGGGAGTCAGAGATATCTTTATAGCTGTACCAGTTGGAAAGGCTCGGAGACCTTGGACTTCATCCACAGGGAAAGTGCAGGGAAAGGTGTCCCTTGATTTATATGCAAATCATTTTGCTATACTTGTGAGTTAATTTCTTTTTAATATATCTATTCTATAAAAACGATACTGTCCCATGTGAGTTTTTATTATATGTTCTTTTGGAGGGATTGCACTACTGAAGATGTACTGAGAGATAAGATGGTTTGAAAGCTTTATTCAAAAGAGAAGGAATAAGTGAGTGGCCATTCGGCACACACTAGGAACACATTACATTTAATACTGATATATTACACTATATTTTTTTTGTTCCCTTTTTCATGTTTTTGATGAAATGATCTTCACTGTGTAATAAGAATAAGTATTGCGCCATACTTTGTTGTTTTTGTTGTTGTAGTTGATGAGGGTTTGAAACGATGGGATCCTAGGTGTGGAAATATTTGAATCTTGTCCTATGTGCATGGATTCAATACTTATATTCTTTATTATATTTCTTATTTCATGTCATATTAGCCTGAAGATAGATAGATTTATATATATATATATATATATATATATATATATATATATATATATATATATATATATATATATATGATATGGTTTTAATAATGGGAAAAATTGTGAAGATTTAATTATGTTGGACTTTATGTTGTGATACAGTATGTATTTATATAGTTAGAGTGATGGCTTGTATCCACTCTACAGGAAGGGGGAGTCGTATATAAGCACAGCACTCAGAAAGATCTGTAACCCCTGAAGCAGCATCAGAGGTATCCACAATATGCGTTGAGTTGTTTGATAACCCTTCAGGACACTTGGTCCCTCCCGTTGCATGCCTCTGTGAATTGCTTTGTGCCTGAGACTGATCAGTAGCAACTGATAGCCAGCTACTTCCAGTGGATAAAGAGTAAAGGTAACGCCGAGAATAACCTAATTGACAATATTACCTTGTTATAATGACAATTCATCCGCTTGTGGATAGTGTGCTGCGGTTTCCTATAGTTGACAGATGGTCAACATAGAAGGCACTGAGGTCTGAACAGAGATGCTATGTTACTGGGAGGGAGATAAGCTCTTATCCTGAGGAGGATTTTGTAAAGTGTTTATATTTTCTTGCATGTGGAGCTTTGAAGAATAAACACTGCTTTTATATTTTCTTTGTTTTGCGCTTCTTTTTCTTTTTAGACTGTGTAATGACTAGCTCCAATTCCTTTGTTAGTTGCTGGGGTGCAAAACAGACAAGCCAAGAGATTGGTCTTATCAAAATTATAATGACTGTTAATGGCAGCGACAGCATTCTTATAGCTAACAGCATTAAGAATGATTTCAGTGATGTTTTCAGAGGACTCAGATGTCTTCCAGGGATATGCAAAATTTGCATAAAAGAAGGTGTACACCCTTTTATACATGCACCAAGGAAAATTCCTTTAGCTCTTCAAAGCAGGGTGGAGCAAGACCTCTCAAGGATGGAGAAGTTAAGAGTGACCAAAAGGGTCACAGAACCATCTGAATGGGTTAGCTCTATGGTGGTGGTAGAAAAGAAGAACACAGGAGCAATGAGAATATGCATCGACACGTGATTTAAACAAGGTAATAATGAGAGAACACTACAGATTACCCACTCTAGAGGACATAGCACACTAACTTCTTGGGGAATCAGTGTTTAGCGTACTAGATTCACAGTCTGTATACTGGCAACTGTGCCTAGATGAGACTAGCAGTCATCTCACAATGTTTAACTCCCCTGTTGGACGATTGTGCTTTACAAGAGTTCCCTTTGGTGTTGTATCTGCTCAAGAAATATTTCAGAAAAATCACATGAGCTCATTTCGGGTCTGCGGGGTGTGGAAGTCATAACTGATGATTTGTTGGTTTACAGCAAAGACCGTGTTGGACTTGACAAAAACCTAATTCCATTACTTGAGCGATGTCATGAGAAAAACCTGAAACTAAACCCAAACAAACTTCAGATTGGCATTGAGGAGGTAAGCTACTTTGGTCACATCAGTAAAGAAGGTTTGAAACCTGAGCCCAACAGAATATGAGCAATTACTAAAATGCAAGCACCAACCTCAAGGAAAGAGCTAGAAACAGCAAGGGATATTTTAAACTATCTGTCAAAATTCTCACAGGGCTTAGCTCAGCAAACAGCACCCCTACAAGTTCTGCTGCAGTAGAATGCATGCTGGTCTTGGGATACAAATATGCAAAAAAAATCTGAGAAAGTAAAGGCAACAATCAGTTGACAACAATCAGGACCAATTTTGAAATTTATTTATGTGAATTGCGACATGGTCCTTCAAGTAGATGCATCCCAATATGGATTGGATGCAGTACGGATACAAAGAGGTCACCCAGTGGCCTATGCCTCATGGGCACTCACAAAAACTCAATCCAATTATGCCCAAATTGAAAAGGAAATACTAGCCATTGTAAACGAGTGTGAAAAATGTAATCATTTTATCTATGGGCATCCACTATTAGTGGGAACTGACCACAAGCCTTTAGAACACATAATGCTGAAGCCACTCAAATCAGTTCTTCCACGCTTACAAAGAATGGTAATGAAACTGCAACCATATTATCTTACTGTAAAATACAAGTCAGTGAAGGAAATCCCAATGGCAGGCACACTATCCAGAGTGTTTCCAGCAGGACATGAAATACAGGAGGAACCTGATCTGAAGGAACAAGTGCATATGGTCTTAGGCCATGACCAGTATCAGATGTCAGACTTGAAACAATACAGGACAAACAACTAGAAAAACTGTTTTGAGTCATTTGCAATGGCTGGCCAAAGAAACGCAAGAAACTACAGTTATTCTGGACTGTGAGACATGAGTTGTCGAATAACGAGGATATCATCTTTAAGGCTGAACATATAGTTATTCTTAAACGTCAACAGAAGCTGGTTTTGGAACAAATTCACCAAGAACACTTAGGCATTGCTCTTTGCAAATGACGGGCACATGAAGTGGTGTACTAGCCTAATATAGACTCTGACATTGAGAGGTTTGTGAAAGTTTTTGATACTTGCAGGGAATTTCAAAGACAGAACACAAAAGAACCACTCATTCCTTGGAGTATCCCTTCTCGTAAATGGCAGAAACTAGACACATATATTTTCCATAATGAAGAGAACAACTACCTGATCATTGTTGACTATTATAACAAATACTGTGAAATAGTACAACTGAAGGATCTGAAATGATCCACTATAGTATTGGCCTTCAAATCAATACTCGCTAGGCATGGTGTGTGAGGAACTCGTCTCAGACAATGGTCCACAATATTCCAGGGCTGAGTTGCAATCCTTCCTGTGGGAATGGGGCATCAAGCATAAACCCGTTAGTTCATATCTACCACAGGCTAACGGATTGGCTGAAAAATATGTAGGCATAGCTAAATCCATTCTATTGAAAGCACAATCATCTGGGCAAGATGTACCTTTGGGTCTGCTGAACTATCATGCAACACCATTGGAAGGCTTATGTTCTCCTGCACAGCTACTTATGGGTGGGGCACTGAGAACCACAGTGCCCATTTCTCCAAAGAAACTTCAGCCACAGAGTTTTGCACATGACCGTGTAGCAGTTCAACGAGACATGAACATTTCTAAACAAAAGCAATATTATAAAACAGCCAAATCTCTCACCCCACTTACCTTAGGACAAGCTGTGAGACACAGGGTTCATGGAAAGACATGGGAATCTGTCCGTATCGTATGTGTATCTGAATCCTGGAGGTCATATGTGATTGAGAATCATCAGGGTCAGGTGCTCAGATGAAACAGATGGCATCTACGCACTGACTTTACAAGCTCTACCACAAGTAATTCAAATGATGATGAAGCTCCCAGCCCAGCCGTCATCAATGGCAAACTTGACTCGCATGCTGCGTGCAATACTGAACCAAATAATACTGATGACACAATGGATTTCTCATGTGCAAGTACTGCAGTTCCAATTGGAGAGGATTCTCTGAATACTCATGTTGACTCAAAGGACACCGACTCCAGTTATGGTCGCAAACTGAAAACAAAAATATGGGAGGACGTTGTGTCACATTAAATGTGTAAATGCTTGAGGGGGATGATGTGATGGTATGTCATTTGCTTTGTGACAACAGTAAAGTTATTTGTTAAACTCCACTGTTCTACCTTAAATAGTTAATGTGTTTGTCTACCTGAAGTCCTGGAAGAGGATGTAGTTTCAAGACAGGAAATAGTCAATTCTGAGAAGCAAGCTCAGAATAAAGACTATCCTGGTTAAGTTCCTTAATGATTTCTCAGTATCTTATGATAATATAACACAGAAGGAAATCAGGTGTATGAAGGAAAGATGCTCAGGCTGGATCTGAGGATCAGATGAATTGCGTTTGTGAACGCGATAACAGCTGATATAAAAAAAACTGTTATAGTACTATCACTGAAACGCCAGGCGGGATCATCTAAGGATTAGATGAATTGTGTCGGAGCAAGCTTGTGTAAACAGCATAGATGAGAGAGTGGTATACAGCAATATACCAAAGACATTCAGGATGGATCTGAGGCTTTGGAAACAGCTTAGATGAGAAGTTGGTATAATAGGATTACTGAAACGCTTAAGCTGGATGTAAGGATCAGAAGAAATGTGCTGGAGCACATGTGTGTAGAACAGCTTCTGATGCCGCCTAGGTCTGCTTAAGGCAATAGAGCAAAAGAGGTAATGTGACTCCTCCTAGGTCGCCTCAAGGCAATAGAGAAAAAGAGGTGACTCCTCCAACAAGGGATAGAGGAGCAAGTAGCTGGGGAGCGACGCTTGGGTGCGATACTGGGTACTACATAGGTTGTCCCAAGGGCGTTGTGCTGCGGCCTAGCCAGATAAAGGTGCTAGCAACAAAGCTAGTTTGGACCCCTCCGGTTGAGCCGAAGGGTTCCCCCGATAACCTCCTTAAGACAATCTATACTGCCCTTATTACCAGGGAGAAACTGGCTCCAACAGGAACAAACACTACCAAGAGCAGAGACAGGAGAATGGTCAGATAATAGGCTGGGTCATGCACGGTGAATCACAAGGATGGCACAAATACCACAGGCTAGGACAAGGTCAGGTCAGGCCGGGTCATACACAGGAAATCCAGGACAATAATCGGCAAGCAAAAGACTTGGTCAGGGACAGCAAGGGTCAACATGGAATCGCAGTACTGGAATCGGTGAGCAGGGGCTTGGTCAGGAGTAGCTAGAGTCATACACAGGAGGATACTAACATAAACTGGCTGCAACACTACTAGAGACGATATACTAACACGTCAATAGTGTGCAGCCGCTGCCCCTTTAAGGCTAAGCACTGGAAGCCACTCCTGCGCATGCCCAGATAAATGGCCCCAGACAAGGAGGCCATCGGCAGTAGCGCATACAGAAAAGGGCCTGACAGGAAGGAAGAGGACCAGAGTCCAGCGGGGAGCAAAACGGGGCAAAGGCGGAACGGGCAAGGACAGCCGCCACGAGGACCGAGAGGGAGGAGGCTGAGAGGAGTGCCCAAACAGGTAACGCAGGACTGGAACGGCGGTGAGACGCCGGTAAGGACGTGACACAGCTGAGATGAGAAGATGAGCCATTCAGGCTGGATCCTGTGCACTTTTATGTACAAGGAGGCTCAGGCTGGATCTTGTGCACTCTTGTGTAAACAGCAGAGAGGTGAAGTCCGTATACAACAGTATGAATGCAACATGGAGATACCAAAAATAATGTCAAATGGAGCTGGGTTCATACACAGGAACTGTCAGAAAGCCAAAATCAGAACCAAAACAATAGTCAAATGAATCCAAGATCTAAGCACAGGAACAGACAACAGGAAAATCCCAACTCAAGGCTAACAATAGCTCTATAATCAGAAAAAAAAGAGAGATACTTCAGCGCTCTATTAAAACACACTTAATATTCTAAAACTGATACAGCCACCTGCCAACCTGCTATCACAGAGAAATGAAGCAAACAAAAAGAAGAAAGAGTGCTGGTAGCGCTTCAAGGGTCAAACTATGAATTATATATTATACTTTCCTAAATTAATTATATTATATTAATCTATATATATATATAAAAAAAGACTTTGTGCCTGCCAAAACACACCCAGGGGAGGCATAAAGCATGAGTTACTATTCCTATTGGGTGATTCAGTCATGCAGGGAGTTGGCCCGCCCCCACTATGCAGCCCGCCCACCACTATCAAAGTCAGAAAAAAACAATATGGCCGCCACTTGCTCCTACACCACAGACTAACACACATGCCCCACTCACACAGCACCAAACAAACACGCACATGCCCCACTCACACACACAGAGTACCACACACACATGCCCCAGTCACACACACAGCACCACATACACACACAAAGCCAGAAATAAATATGGCTGACACACATACACAGTCACTCACCCTGACTCCCAATGGCCTCAGCAGGACCTGTAGTGCAGCACCAGGGGAACAAAATGGCACTCAAAGGGTTAAGGTAGGCCCTCCGCTGAATTATTTCTTCACTGTCATCATTTGCCATGCAAGACACAGGACAGACAGCCATCAGGTACACACTTAACCCACTGACTGCCACAGGGTTGTGTATCAAGTTTTAGCCCTCAGGGAGTGTGTTCAAACCCCTCACACTGTAAACTTGCATTTCCCTCCTACTTCTCCTCCTTCCCCAGCCTATTACTAACACTTTTCCTCATTTATATTAAGCCCCGCCCCTACTCGTGATTAAGCCCCGCCCACTTTAAACCAAAATTGCCCCATTGCTCTCTCCACATCAGCACCACATGAGGGACTCCACAAGTCAAAGTTCCCTGGTATTACACAGACATGCCCCACTCACACACACACAAAGCCAGAAAGAAATATGGCTGACACACAGTCACTCACCCTGACTCCCAGTGGCCTCAGCAGGACCTGTACTACAGCCACTGAGGAACAATATGGCACTCAAAGGGTTAAGGTAGGTCCTCATTGCTGAATTATTTCTTCACTGTCATTATTTGCCATACAACACAGAGGACAGGCAGGCATCAGATACACACTTAACCCACTGACTGCCACAGGGTTGTGTATCAAGTTTTACCCCTCAGGGAGTGTGTTCAAACCCCTCACACTGTAAACTTGCATTTCCCTCCCACTTCTCCTCCTTCCCCAGCCTATTACTAACACTTTTCCACATTTCTGTTAAGCCCCGCCCCTACTCACAATTAAGCCCCGCCCCCTTTTAACCCAGATTGCCCCATTTGTCTCTCCACATCAGCACCACATCAGTCCCCTCTAGGGACTCCACAAGTCAAAGTTCCCAGGTATGAACACACTTCCCACTGCTATTTAACTCTCACATGCCTCTCTATACCTTAACCATTTGAGTGCCAGAGGGGTACACAACTCATGCACGCATGTCTTTCTGCTTATATATGTTGTGTGTGTGTGTACATCTCTGTTACATATGTGTGTCCATCTCCAGTGTGTGTGTGTGTGTGTGCGTGTGTGTCTTTTGCATGTTTCTGCCGCTCACTGTGTGTATGTGCATACCTCCCAACATTTCACATGGCCAAAGAGGGACACTGTAGTTTTAGGTGATATTGTTGGGGGCGTGGCTGGTGGGCAGGGCATTAGTAAGAATTTTTAGGTTATTTCATGACCTATTACTGACTATTTATGTAACTGAATAAATGATTTAGTGCAAGACCAAAGTATTTTATTTGCACAGACTAATGTATAAACACATATACGGAAGTTTATTGCTTTATTGCTGTAGAGCAAAGTAATACACACCACACAGTCAGGGCTGGTGCAAGGATTTTTGCCACCCTAGGCAAAACCTAATTTTGCCGCCCATTTCGCTCCGCCCCTTGTGTCCCACCCCTTTATACCCTGCCTTCTTATACCCCACCTCTTTTCATGATTGTCCTCTCTCTGCCCCCTGGGCCAGTCTGCCCCTGATCTAGAGATGCCTGTAAGAGATGCCCCCCACCAGCTCCAACTTGCCCCTTATCTCCACTTTGGCCCTATCAGCTGCACTTTGCCCCCCATCAACTCCAACTTGCCCCCATCAACTCCAACTTACCCCCATCAGCTCCACTTTGCCCCCCACCAGCTCCACTATGCCCCCCACCAGCTCCACTATGCCCCCCATCCGCTCCACTATGCCCCCCATCAGCTCCAACTTGCCACCAACAGCTCCACTTTGCCCCCCATCCGCTCCAACTTGCCCCCATCAGCTCCACTTTGCCCCCATCAGCTCCAACTTGCCCCCACCAGCTCCACTTTGCTCCCCCTTCAGCTACACTTTGCCCCCCATCCGCTCCAACTTGCCCCCATCAGCTCCACTTTGACCTCCATCCACTCCAACTTACCCTCATCAGCTCCAATTGCCCCCAGCAGCTCCACTATGCCCCCTCAGCTCCAACTTGCCTCCATCATCTCCACTTTGCCCCCCATCCGCTCCAACTTGGCCCCAGCAGCTCCAGTATGCCCCCTCAGCTCGAACTTGCCCCCCATCACATACCTGTAGCTCCCGCGCAGTCTTCTCTTCAGTAATGCAGAGCGCGGCGGGAGATCATGACTCCCAGCGCGCTCTGCATTACTAAAGATCCGACCCAATGAGGGAGCGCTGTAGCAACACAGACCTGACTGTGTTGTGGTTCCCGGCGTGGTGTGTGCGGGCACAGCTCTTCTCCACTGCATGCCCGCGCCCCCAGTACGTGTGCGCCCTAGGCCGGCGCCTACCTCGCCTATAGGTGGAGCCGGCCCTGCACACAGTCTGACCTCCTAAAAAGAGGGACAACAGGGTGGGAAAGAGGGACAGAGGGATTTGGCCCTCAAAGAGGGACTATCCCTCCTAAAGAGGGACACTTGGGATGTATGGTATGTGTCTGCCTGTGTGTTGCATATGTCTGTGTTTTTCAGTGTGTCTGCATTTCACACACATGCGCCCAACGGTCATGACATGACGGGCAACGCCGTCCCACACTGCTAGTATATATATATATACACAAAACCGAAGATGGAAGCACTCACGCTTAAATGCGACTCTGGCCTGGGTGCTGTTCTACAAGGCAGGATACAAAAAGCATATTCGAAATAAGAACGCACACGCAGGACTTCGATATGGTGCTGACATAAATCCAAATTATTTAATGATCAACGTTTTGGCTGTACTCAAGCAGCCTTTCTCAAGATCTTGAGAAACGCTGCTTGAGTGCAGCCGAAACGTTGATCATTAAATAATTTGGATTTATGTCAGCACCATATCGAAGTCCTGCGTGTGCGTTCTTATTTCAAATATGCTTTATATATATATATATATATATATATATATATATATATATATATATATATATATATATATATATATATATATCAACACATTCATATAGTATAGAGAGAACCAGATAAAGATATTCCTATGTGTTGCAATCAATGACCAGTATATAGACTATAATAAGTCCAATCACAATATATCAATGTGTCTTTTCTTGAGAATTATCCTTCTTCCTTTTGTTGCCAGATGAAGTGTTTTCTGGCATGCCATGTAATAGAAAGAAACAACAATCTCTCAGTATATTAATCTCCACACCAGAAAAACTTGTCATTTCCAACTTACATTTCATTTAAGAATAATTCACTTGAGGAACAACCTTTGCACGGTATGTCTCAACATAGATGTAAAAGGAGAAAAAAAGCAGTATGTCAGTGAATAGTTTGTTAGGGTGCAAATAACAATAATATTCACTTACATATAAGTAAGTAAGCTGAGATCTTCCAGGGATTTCTTCATTCAACGTCAGTTGGAAATCCTTACCCTCTCAAACATCGACTTGTTATCCTCAGTTCAAACATCAATTCCATATATATTTGTGTCACCATATGTAATGGAAATAGGATATCAGAAGTATATACAATATCAAGGATTATAAAGAAATATCTGACTTACAGGTAAAAATTCCATATCACGAAGATACCTCAGATTCTTGCTTCTTGGGAGTTCTTAACTTTCGACAGGAACTCTCGTGGGAAACTCTTCTTATTCAAGGATCAGTTAGTATTATTAATAAATAATAGGGTTAACCAAGTATACATAGAAAAATTATATTTATTACAAAATAATCATAAAAACAATGTGATATTACCACCAGTAGTCACAATACAAGTAATCCATCTTCTAACGGTTCAGGACGACCCACATCCGCTCTGGATACATCTTTAACTCTCACCACGATAAGGACCAAACTTGGGAAGATTAATAGAAGATCAGACACTAGGGTTAGTACAGGCAGAGTATATGATGCCCACCCAACGCATTTCGTACGTTGAGCACTTCCTCAGGTGTATAAGTGAATTGTGAGTCAGATTCATTGTATATATACTATAATTGATAGACTTAACAAATATATCACAGGGTAACTACTTCCCAGTTCACATGTGGCTTGATATGTGGATCAAATACATCTGGTTACAACCAAACCCAAGTTAACCCTTTAGCTACTTAATTCTAGATGCTGAATTCTCTCACTATTTACAAGATAAAATATATCAGTGTGTAACCTAAATCTTAGTGTAAGCACTCACCAATTTAAAATAACGGTACTATTAGTAATTAAAATATAGGTTATAGTAAATAAGGTTTGGTGAATGCTAACACTAATACAAACAATATAATTAAATTCAAAACACTTCAAAAAAGTCCAAAACGGATTAGACCTTCAGATTTTTTAAACACAAATAAAACTACATATTTATACGGTTCCTCAATCATTTTTATAATAAAGTGTACACTGATCACAGTCAATAATAATCCTATATTAAGTGGTCATTGTTTTAAAATTAAAACTAATATGTTAAGGTTATAGAGACCTTCAGTCCCTCAAGAAGCAGTTTAGATCAGTACTAATAGTTAACCTTTCTGGAGGCAGTCTTCATTTTGTAGATCCATTCCGTTTCTTTATGGCAGATTTTATTGGTCATATTTTCCCCTCTTCAATGTTCTTTAATAACTTGAACTGTAATAAAAGAAATACCTGACGGATCCATTCCATGGGCTGTTTGAAAATGCTCAGACACACTATGGCTGGTTAGTCCTTTTTCAATATTTTGCATATGCTATCTAATGTGCAATCCAACACTTCTTACAAAATTTCTTTATAATCCTTGATATTGTATATACTTCTGATATCCTAGTTCCATTACATACGGTGACACAAATATACGGAATTGAGGATAACAAGTTGGTGTTTGAGAGAGTGGGGATTTCCAACTGACATTGAACAAAGAAATCCCTGAAAGACCACAGCTTACTTATATATAAGTGAATATTATTGTTATTTGCACCTTACAAACTATAAACTGAGATATTGCTGTTTTTTCCTTTTACATCTATGTGAAGACATATGAGTTAACACTACCGGGCAAGGGTTGTTCCTCAAGTGGACTATTCTTAACTTAAACGTAAATTGGAAATCAAACGTTATTCTGGTGTGGAGATTAATATACTGAGAGACTGTTTCTTTTTATTACACGGTATGCCGGAAAACAAGTCATCTGACAGCAAAAGAAAGAAGGATAATTCTCAAGAAAAGACACATTGATATATTGTGATTGGACTTATTATAGTCTATATATCGGTCATTGTAACACAATATATTATCTGGTTCTCTCTATACTATATGAATATGTTGAGATATATATAATTTAGGAAAGTATTATATACAATTCATAGTTTGATCCCTGAAGCGCTACCAGCACTCTCTCTTCTTTTTTGTTAGCTTTATAATGAGGCAGAGAGACAGAGGCTGACCCAATTTTAAACCTCCAGCAGTCAACAGGAGGGAAAGGGAGGAACAACACCTATTCAGGGAGGCTAGTGATAGGATAGTAGGGGCTCGATATTATTAGCCCCAGTATTTTTTTAAATAAGCGGTAGTGGTTTTGACAGAACAGTTTACAATTCTAGAAACTGTGCTGTCACAACACCAAAAAATGCACAAAAAAGTTCAACGGGTGTGCAGTTTTCACCTATTGAATATCAACTAAGAATAGTCAACTTTGCTATCCTATTCCATGCTGTGACTTCACCGTGTGTTTAGATGCACTTTTCATGGCGTAAATCCTGTGCATGAGAAGGCAGGAGCAGAGCCCAAAACAGGAAGTGAAAACCACCGGTATGTGATGGAAAACTGGTTTCCAATACATACTTGTAGTAGAAACAAAGAGAAATATTAACCTTATGTGTGCCAATGGGTTATGCATCGCATTATACAGCGTTTCATACCCCCACTGGCAAGCATAGGGTTAATCCAGAAACAGTTTCCCAAATCTACCAACAATTAAATAGTTACCAGTAATCCTGATGTCCAGAGGGGTTGTGGCTGGCTTCTTCTTCTTTTCTTTCTTCTAATCTTCTTTGTTTTTTCTTGCTGTAAAGTAAAAAATAAATTGCTGGTGAAATTTTTTATAACATAAACCCCCAAAGATGCTACTGTAGCCCTCTGGCACTCAAAAGGTTAATGTAGGTAGCATCTGAAAGTCCAGTCCACATTAAATACAAACATATATATATTTTTTTTTTTTTTTAAATTGTCCATATGCATTAAAAGTTTAAATTCATGTACCCCCTTGCCTCTGGCACTGTCTGCACTGGTGATGGAAGGCATTTAATTCAGTATAGAAGTATCCTTGTGACCTCTCAGGAGGTTGCCCGAGTCAGACTGCCTGACTTTTGAACTGAGACTGGCTTTTATTTGCCAGTCTCGGTTCAAAATAAATTGGCAGTCTCCTATTGGCTGGGAAGTGCTTACGCACCTCTCAGCCAATCAGCTTCTAGCAGGGTTTGTCATCACCCATGCTAAAAGCTAATTGGCTAGGAGGTGCATAAGCACTTCCCAGCCAATAGGAGGCTGCCAATTTATTTTGAACCGAGACTGGCATATAAAAGCAGCAGTCTGACTCGGGTAAAGGCCTGAAAGGGTCACAAGGATACCTCTGTGCTGAATGAAATGCCTTCCGTCGCCAGTAGAGACAGCTGCGGAGACAAGGGGGTACATGAATTTTACTTTTAATGCATATGGACAATTTAAAAAAAAAAAAAATTGCATTTAACGCTGACTGGACTTTCAGATACCACCTACAGTAACAGTCCGAACGCCGGAAGGCTACCCCTCTGGCACTGAAATGGTTCATGGTAGCATCTTTGGGGGATTATTTTATGAAAATTTAACAAGCAACAATGGATTTTTTTTTATTTTACAGCAAAAAAGAAAGAAGATCAGAAGAGAGAAAAGAAGGCTGAAAAACAAAGACAGAAGAGAAAAAAGAAGTAAAGATAAATGAAGAAGCCGGACAGTTAGGTGTCACATTTCTAAGTTTGCTGTTTTTTCCCTTGATGTTAACACAATTTGCTTTATTTAGCGCGAGTTGTGGGAAAGAAAAACAATAACAAGCATTTTGCCAGAACGTGAGTTTTGGCCAACAATGCTCTTTTTGCCATGTACCTCTCCAGCAATAGAATAGCTGGGGTACATGGTTGATTTTTTTTGGAGTTAGTGTTTTTGTTATTATCACCAGTTTTACCAGTGGTAATAGTATCGAGTCCTAGATCTGCCTGGACAAGGGACAGAAGAAAAAGTCTCTCTGCCAATGGGTGTAATTACTGTAGACATGCAGGTGTTTACCAATAATTTTTAACACGATTCATTTCATTCAATTGAATACTTAGACTGGACAGAATTTTTAATTATCAGCTCCATCAGCTTATTACAATTATACTGTCAAGAATATTAGCACTTGAATAATTTATTTATTATTGGTAATAGTTATAATATTATTAGTGTTGGTAATTGGTAATATTATTGGTGTTGCAATAACCCTGCAAGCAGTAGACTTGTGCACGGGCAAAATTTTCGATTAAATTCGAATTCGGACAAATATTTTTTTTTCTGATTCGGATGATCCCAATTTCAGACCGGGCCTATTCGATTTGAACGAAATTCTGATCCATTCCGAATTATTCGGCCGAATTTAACATGGGTTAAATTATAGCAGTGCGCCTCCGTGCACGCTGCTATCATTCTTTGCAGACAGGGTGTGCATTTAGAAAAAGATCCATCCCAAAAACGGACATTGTCGTACATTGCCAGTCTGTGCATGTCACCTCTACTCCAGCATGGGATGCCAGTCACAATGCAAACGTCGAACATCGAGAACCCATGCCTGTCATTCAATTTAGCATATGCTCAAACATCGAAACCCCATACCTGTCATTCAATATAGCATATGCTCGAACATCGAAAACCCATGCCTGTCATTCAATTTAGCATATGCTCGAACATCGAAAACCCATGCCTGTCACATCCTACTCAACATAAGTGGTCAGCTCGAACATGGACAAACTACATGTCACATTCTATGTTAGCACATGGGTAAAGATTAAGGTTTCATTTTCTGGTACCAGCCTCCTACCCTACTGTCCCTCTTTAGTACCCAAATTCCTCTCTCTCGTTTTCCTATCCTGATTTCCCCTCATATCAGATAAGTCTATGTGTATATACATTGTAGTGTTTTATACTACATCAAGAATAAACATCAATGATTGTTTAAACAGCAGTATGTGTGTCTAAACTAATCTGTGTATTGAAAATACATTAACCCCATCGCGACAAGTGACTTACCAGGTACGTCCTGCAAAAACTGTCACTTAGTGACAGAGGACGTACCTGGTAAGTCCCGGAAGTCATTCGCTAGAATGAAGAAAAATCCGCCACGTGCCGGGAGCGTGCGCACGCGGCAGGTCATTAAGGGGTTAATCTTGTGCTAAATGTAAGGGATGTTTTTTTGTTGGTGATCTCCTCACAGTCAGTTGGGGGGTAATGCTCTGCAATTATGGTTAGCAACAGCAGAGGGGCAGGCACTGTGAGGCTACGTAATGTTTATGAGAGACAGTTAGTGATATCTCCTATATGCAGTGTTATATAACCAAGCACATACGCATGCACAGTTTTAGACATCTCAGGGCGTAGCCTGTATTTTAACCTGTAATCAACACAACAATATTAGAGCCGAACTTGGGATGAAAGAGTGTGTACCTGATTTGCACCTCTGTCCGTGCACCTGTGTCTTATTTCGGGGTTTTCTTGAAACCAGGCTCTCCCATTGATAAGTATCTTTTATTATTATTTCTTATCTGTCCTGTCTTGCGTATTGCAGAGTCTGTTTTTTTAAGCTCTGGCAATAGTTCTTGTACTTTTTATCACTTCGTATCTTTCCTGTCTTGCGTATTGCAGAGTCTGTTTTACTAATGTAAGCTCTGGCAATAGTTCTGGTTTCTTGTACCTTTTTACTTATTGCATTTTAAATAAACTGTAGTTCTAGTTTCACTGCAGTGTGTCTTTATCTTTATTCTGAAATTCCAGACCTCTAACATAACACGTGGTGTCAGAAGTGGAATTGGAATTTCATTATAGATAAGGAGTGTGCAGTGAAGGAATGTTTAGCAAACTGAAGAAATTAACCCGTACAGGGTGTGGGTGCGAGAGGGCACCATTGTTAATATGGGCAGAAAGGGGACCGTGGTTCCCAAATGCCCAAGAATTATATAAAAATGTTGATGGGCACCAGCTGTTTCTCGATATGCTGCAGCTGAGCAGACAGCTGCCTTACACGTATTACAGAAGGAATTTGAAACTGTACAGGATGAATGTATTATGATGCAACAAAAGAGACTAGATCAAATGGGGGACAGTGTTGCTTCGTGTGTGGTAGGTGCTGGAAAGGAGAGAAGGAGGCTAAGAGGAAAAAAAAGGGTGATGTCTCCCCAAAGCACTGTCCACATACGAACATTGGTAGCAGAGGATGGTTGGGATGCAATTTATCAATGGGATGGGCTGTCTGATGAGGAAAGTGAATCAGACTGTCACACAGATGCCCCAATATATGGGGCACAACCTATTGTTGCTGAGCGGCAGCAGAACTATGTGACTAATTGCACGCAAACCCCTCAGGCACCAGTGGCTGAAGGGGCTGAGGTTGCTATTGCAATGCATGAAAATCTGTTGGCATGGGTTTTGTGTGCCTGGGATGCTGGTGGTGAATGTGTTACTCTGACCTGGTTGAAATGCTGGAAGAGAATGAAGCTGGAAGGGAAGTTACAAACAGCCAGACTCCAAAGGGTGGCGACTAGTGATGTAGGAATAGGGGGGGAGGGTGATGTAGAACCAACTGACATACTCTTTGTGACACCCACAAATGCATTACATGAACTCACACAGACGTGGATGTTTCCTGAAAATGTATGACATGTAGGCCGGTCCCCGTCCCCAAACACTACTGTTTTGTATATAGCAGTACTGAAATCAGGGGACCGCTGCCCATATGTTTGTGATTGGGGACACTGTAGATGACTACAAGATGTGACAGCCTTGCTGGATACTGGGGCAGAAGTGTCACTGTGTCACAGCAATGTGAATCAGACAAAGTACACTAAAGGTTGTGCTATGGGTGAGAGAGTGGGAGAACAGAAGATACTTACGTACCGGGTGCAGTGCCGCATACAGATAGGGAATGGTCCCATATTCCCAGTAGAGATTATTCTGGGAATGGGTATTGTGCTGGGACAGATCCTATACACTGAGACAGGGAGTTACACTTTCGGCGCTGTAGTCCGTACTTTGTCTCTTTCAGCGCTTCAGCCAATAGTCTGGGGACATACTGAATGGACCCAAGTATACATCCCACTGCCAGGAGAACTGAGCAAGTACCAGCAGTACCACAGTCCTGGAGAACATACAGAAACAATAGAGACTATTCAAGGCCTTGGTGTGTTGAGGCCTGCTGCCAGCTCCTACAAGGGTCAGGTCTGGCCTGTGGAGATGCCAGATGGGAGTGGGCATATAACTATGGACTATAAAGAACTGAACAAAGTGACATCCCCACTAGCAGCCGCTGCCTCAGACCTGATATTGGTGAAAAAGACTGCACTGACTACTGCGCAATGGCATGCTGCCAGAGATTTACAGGCTATGGGATTCCTCCAGTGTCAAGTATACCGGGATTCCGCTGATGATATGGAGAAGCAAGTGGTCAAAGACATGGATGCAGCACAAGTCCTGCTGGGCTTTTCTGTTTTCTGGAGGTGCCTCGTGCCCTACCTGGGATTGTTACTGCATCCCATCTGTAATGTAACCTGGAAAAAAGACTGTGTATTATTGGGATGAAGCACTGACGTCAGTCAAAGAGGCTGTACGTGTCAACAACAATTTGGACAGCATCCCATTAGTGAAATCCAATATATCTATACGTAACTGGGTGCGTCAAGACGGCCTTGCGGCTCACACAGCAGTTGCACAGAATCAGACCCTACAGACATGGAAGTGGTGTCTGGTAGAGAGAGGCAACCCAAGTGAACAAGACACTGTTGCTATCAGGAAATGCTTGGCGGGTTTTGTGAATCATAAAACCACATGTGATGGGACATACCATGAGACAGAAGTTCCGGCACAGCCAAATGAAGAAGTGACTGTCAGGCTGGCAACCGAGCAGCAAGACCAATGGACAATCAAAGAAAAACCCCCAAGGGGTGGTACTGGATTATGGCAGAACTTGTGGGCACAAAGCAACAAGTGGCCCATTGCTGATGGACATACTGGTCTCTTAGAAAATTAGATGGATGACAGTGTGGCACAGATCCCCTTCCAGACTATGAATGGACTGTTGAAGCTGGGGGACTGGGTTCAAGCCAAGGGTGGACACAGAGAAGCATTAACATTCTACCAGTGGACTGAGTTGAAGGGAATCTCTCTGACTATGGATCAAGTGAAAGAGATTGTGATCATGTGTCTCATTGGTCAGGCCTCTGAACAAAGAGATCAAGGCATTACAGGTGGTGAGGTTGGGCAAATCAGTTTCCTCGGGCCCCTACCACAGGAAGATCAAAAGCTGAAACTAGTATCTCTGCGCACCAAGTTCTATAGAACCCTACAAAGTGACGATACTGACATGTTGCTGAAGATGTGTGCTCCAACACGGGATGTGCATTGGGTGTACCATATCCCTTTTAACCCGCAGGAAGCGGGTATGTTTGAAAGAATGCATGGCTTGCTGAAGGAACAAATACGCAAGATGATTCCCACACAAGCTCTAGGGAAGGGTGTCTTGTTCAGGATGTTACTCCCTTGGAGCGAATGTTGGGTCATGACACATAAGAACAGAGTAGGGTGATTATGGTTACGTCTAGAGATATTACAGAAAAGACATAGGAAGGGGTGTAGTATGGCATTGTGAGTGTTTCCTGTTTGTGTGATAATGCAAGTGGAATCAGGGAGATATGTACTTGGAATGAGATAATGCAAGTGGCAGACTGGGAGCTAAGTTTTGTAACTAAAACTCATGTATGTTTATCCCATAGGTTATCCATACTACCATGACTGGGAATGCATGTGGGAAACCTGCATCACAAACAAAGGACAAGGGACATCTGATATAATAAAAACAGAAGGCTGGTGTATAAAATAAGGAAATTGGGGCTAGGAGATAACCTTTGCAATTGGATACAAAACTGGTTGAAGGATAGGGAACAGTGTGTGGTTGTAAATGGAAAATTCTCCAGTATAGTTAAAGTGGAGAGTGGAGTACCTCAGGGTTCAGTATTGGGTCCGCTGCTTTTTAACATGTTTATAAATGACCTGGAAATAGATATAGAAAGCAAAATATCAATATTTGCAGATGATACTAAATTATGCAAAGTCATTAATTCAGAACAGGATATTTTCTCTCTACAGAGGGACTTACATACAATGTCAGATTGGGCAAACATGTGGAATATGAAGTTTAATGTGGGGAAGTGTAAAGTCATGCATTTGGGAGGAAACAATCCCAAGGCTACTTATAAACTTAATGGAATAATTTTAGGTGACTCGTTGCTAGAAAAAGACCTGGGTATCCTTGTCAACTACAAACTTGGAAACAGTGACCAGTGTCAAACAGCAGTAGCAAAGGCAAACAAAGTCCTGTCTTGCATAAAAAGAGGTATTGAAGCAAGAGTGGATAACATTATTTTGCCATTATACAAATCATTGGTAAGACCTCACCTTGAGTATGCAGTGCAATTTTGGGCACCGGTTCTGAAAAAGGATATACTAGAACTAGAGAGGGTACAGCGGAGAGCAACAAAATTAATTAAGGGAATGGAGGACTTGACATATGAGGAACGACTAAACAAACTTGGTTTATTTACTCTAGAGAAAAGACGACTAAGAGGAGACCTTATCACATTGTACAAGTATATGAGAGGTCAATACAAGGATCTCTGCGGTGAGCTATTTATTCCAAGGCCTGCTCAGGTGACCAGGGGACACCCCTTGAGATTAGAGGAAAGGAGGTTTAAACTTCAGCAGAGGAAGGGTTTTTTTACGGTAAGGTCTGTCAAATTGTGGAATTCATTGCCCAGGGAGGTAGTTATGGCAGATACAATGGATACATTTAAGAGAAGATTAGATACATTTCTTTCAAAAGGGAACATACAGAGTTATACTGTTTATCAGTAGGTTGATCAGGAAGGTCTGATAAAGACTAATTTAATTGGTAGCAGGAAAGCTATAAAATTCTCAGTTACTGAGGTATGAAGCGAAGGTTGAACTTGATGGACTTGTGTCTTTTTTCAACCTAATTTACTATTAAAACATTATGCTTTGCTTGCCACGGCGTCTACTACTTTGGTGTATGAAACTTGTGGTTTTCCATGTTTGGTGGGACTGAATCTTATGGATGCCACGGGACTATGAACTGCATATACATCCAAGATCTAGTTCAGTTAATCAAGGATATCACTGATGCTTTTCGCTTAATCGCAGAAGAGTTGAGAATGATTCATAGACAAATAGATCTTACTGCTAGCCAAGGGGGCATGTGTACTATTGTAGACCCATCCTGTTGTCCTTATGTTAATCAAACTGATGATGTATATAATGCCATTGAAACTCACATCCAACAGGTGGAACAGTTGAAGGACCACTTCGCAGCTGACCACCACGCTGAAGTGCCAGGCTGGCTGGATTGGTTGAGTAATCTTAATCCTGCCAACTGGTTCAAGGGTGTGGGGGATTGGTTTGCAGGCATCCTTCAGACCCTGTTGCATGTTTTTCTCATAGTTCTTATTGTGTATATCATATGGAAATGTATTTGGTGTCTGTTTTCTCTGTGTTGTACCACTTCTGTGGAGGTGCACAACTTACCTATAAAACGTGAGGAGACCAAGGGTGGAGTGTAAGGGATGGTTTTTTGTTGGTGATCTCCTCACAGTCAGTTGGGGGTTAATGCTCTGCAATTATGGTTAGCAACAGCAGAGGGGCAGGCACTGTGAGGCTACGTAATGTTTATGAGAGACAGTTAGTGATATCTCCTATATGCAGTGTTATATAACCAAGCACATACGCATGCACAGTTTTAGACATCTCAGGGCGTAGCCTGTATTTTAACCTGTAATCAACACAACAATATTAGAGCCGAACTTGGGATGAAAGAGTGTGTACCTGATTTGCACCTCTGTCCGTGCACCTGTGTCTTATTTCGGGGTTTTCTTGAAACCAGGCTCTCCCGTTGATAAGTATCTTTTATTATTATTTCTTATCTGTCCTGTCTTGCGTATTGCAGAGTCTGTTTTTTTAAGCTCTGGCAATAGTTCTTGTACTTTTTATCACTTCGTATCTTTCCTGTCTTGCGTATTGCAGAGTCTGTTTTACTAATGTAAGCTCTGGCAATAGTTCTGGTTTCTTGTACCTTTTTACTTATTGAATTTTAAATAAACTGTAGTTATAGTTTCACTGCAGTGTGTGTCTTTATCTTTATTCTGAAATTCCAGACCTCTAACATAACACTAAATCATCACCTCACTTAACCCTTCTCAGAGACTGACAGAATTGGAACGAAGTGCCAACTTGCCTTTGATTCGAGGATCGCAAATTGTGGCAAGCATTAACTCAGGACAATTGTCCATGCGCTCTTCCATGCGCCAAGTTCCTTCTTCAACCTTGTTAGAAGGGCAGCAACATCTGGAAGTATATTACCCTCAGCACCAGGCAAGCGTTCTCTATGGGAAAGGAAATCATCCAATTTTAAGGAGAGGTGCGTGAAGAGGGGAATGACTTCTGCCAGACTAGCATTCTCTTTGCTCAAAAGTTCAGTCAAAGCACGGAAAGGTGTAAGGACTGTCACTACCTGTTCCATCAGGGCCCAGTCAGCCCTGCCCAGTGTTCTGTTACTGCCAATGAAATGGTGACATGACATTGCATGAATTGCCTTTTTCTGCTCCAGGATACGCTCTAGCATATCTAAGGTGGAGTTCCACCTGGTCCCAACATCTTGTTTTAGGCGGTGCTCTGGGAGGTCTGCCTTTTTCTGTTCCTCCCTGAGTAGCTGGCTATCTTTGACGCTCCGATGGAAGTGGCCAGAAATTTGTCGGCACGACTCCAGAAGTGCTGACAACCTTCCAGTGTTACTGCCATCCTCAAGAGCAGCCTTCACTACTAGATGCAGAGCATGCGCTGAGCAGCGCACACCCACAAATCTGCCATCCCGGAGAGCCTTGATCATGTTAGCTGCACCATCAGTAACCACAAACCCCATTTGCGTCTGTGTGCCTGCCTGCTCCCCTAGCCATTGCGCCACCATGTTCTGCAGTGCTTTGCAAATGTTATCTGAGGTGTGCTGCTGATCCATTACCTCAGCATGGAGGAGGAAAGAGAGGCACCCTGCCTGCCTATACAGCTGTGACACTGGCAGTGTGATGCTGAAGATTATTCAAACAAATAACTTGTATTTTTTATATTTTTAATAAAACCAACACAAGTGACTCTCCTTTGCGGTGGCAAAAAGGCACCCTGCCTGACTATACAACTGTGACACTGGCAGTGTGACGCTGAAGATTATTAAAACAAATAACTTGTATTTTTTATATTTTTACTAAAACCAACACATGTGGGTCTCCCTTGCGGTGGCAAAAAGGCACCCTGCCTGCCTATACAACTGTGACACTTGCAGTGTGACGCTGAAGATTATTCAAACAAATAACTTGTATTTTTTATATTTTTAATAAAACCAACACAGGTGACTCTCCTTTGCGGTGGCTAAAAGGCACCTTGCCTGCCTATACAACTGTGACACTGGCAGTGTGATGCTGAAGATTATTCAAACAAATAACTTGTATTTTTTATATTTTTAATAAAACCAACACAGGTGACTCTCCTTTGCGGTGGCAAAAAGGCACCCTGCCTGCCTATACAACTGTGACACTGGCAGTGTGACTCTGAAGATTATTCAAACAAATAACTTGTATTTTTTTATATTTTTACTAAAACCAACACATGTGGGTCTCCCTTGCAGTGGCAAAAAGGCACCCTGCCTGCCTATACAACTGTGACACTGGCAGTGTGACGCTGAAGATTATTCAAACAAATCACTTGTATTAGGAATAATTTTAATAAAACCAACACATGTGGGTCTCCCTTGCGGTGGCGAAAAGGCACGCTGCCTGCCTATACAGCTGTGACACTGGCAGTGTGACTGAAGAGTATTCAAACAAATGACTTGTACTTTTTATATTTTTTTTTTTTAAGAAACACAGATGACCCCCTTGTGGTGGCGAAAAGGCACCCTGCCTGCCTATAGGACTCTCAGACTGGTTGATGTGACATTTAAAATTATTCGAACAAATACCTAATATTTTTTTATATTTTGCACCGGAACAAATATTACTCGCTCTTGCAGTGGCAATAACTGGAACTAATGCTGGCTGCCTACCTATGCCTAGCCTAATTCTACCTGCCTGCCTACACAACAACTGGACACTCTTTAATCTCTTCTCTCTCTGAGCTCCAACAACGCAATGAGGAAATGCAGGCTGTCTGTGTGACTGTGTCATTAGTCCAACCCCCATCATGAAATGAAGAAGGCTATTGGAATACAGACAAAAGAGGGAAGTAGTGCATGAAACGGAGAATGGAATTGGACTAGAGACATGGAGGGAAAATTATGGAAGGAAAGTAACTGAGCGCGCACAGGAAGTACAAAAAAGTCCTGGTCGAAAGTAGTCAAAACTTTTGGAAATTTGTCAAATGCCGAAACTTCCGAAAGTTTCGACGAATTTCGGTCTTGGGCTGTTCGGAGTCGGATCATTTTTGCCAAATGACCCTTGAGTTTCGGATTGGCTGAATGTCTCCGAATGACCCCATTTTCGACGAAATCCGAATGTCTCCAAATGAATTCGCACAAGTCTAGCAAGCAGTATATACAATGGATACTTTGAGGTTGTAATATTAATAGGTAATTTAACTTATATAACATAAGCTGTTACCTGGGTGTTAGCATATATACATCTATATGGTAACACGTATTAAACATAAATAGTATAGTGATTATGGAGACAGAACTAAAGAATGATTGAACGATAATGATTTACTTTATTTTGTGGTAATAATAGCAAGTGAATATTTAACTTGCTATCTGTACATCCCAATGAAACAATTTCATAAATAATATACCTATTTGGTTTTAACCATTGGTGGCCCAAATGTTTCCACTAATGTGTTCACTTCTTTTAATATGTACACAATGCACCACTGATATTCACTTTGTTTTATTTTAACTAGCCACTATGAACAACTATAATTTTTCTACATCTCCCCTTCTCTTTGCATTAAACTGGTATTTCCTTTGGGGCATAAAGTACTATATTTGTCCTGTTTTCTTTTTCTTCTTTTGTTGAATAATATGTAAAAACCCATAATCAGTGGTAGGTGCTTTAATTATTATTCCTGCATGTAAAAGGATGGGAAAAGGAAAATATGCAGTTAAAATCATATTAAACTGTCCCTTTGCTAGAGTTATGTTAATATAAACACCAGTTTGGCGGCTCTATTCTTTCATACATACAACCCTTAGAATATTGAAGTTCATTTTCTCAATTTAACTCCTTGGTTGATAGAGAAATGTTCAGATTCTTGCTTTGCACAGTATTATTGACCTCCAAAAGGTTAAAATAGTTTGTATAAATAGTGTACAAATAAAACCAATACATTTTTTTTAAAACCAAACAATATCTCATTTAGACTTGTAGGTTTACTTTAACGCTGTTAGTGCCAGAGAAGTAACAACAATATGTTGAAGATCTCTCTGGTGTCTAAGGAGTTGTAAAGTGTATCTGTGTGAACAAGTGTTGTTTCTAAATACATCCACTGAACTCCAAATGACTTCTTGTATAAATAGCACATAACAAGCAATTTAAGAGACTGCTCAGTGCCAGTATTTCTTAAACTGAAAGTGACACGTCAACTCATTAAAATAACCCTGTTGCTGCTACAGAAATTTATTGCATTACTCTGCCATGTGTCACATGTGTTACAAGAGTTCTGGGCCCTCTTTACGAAACTTATTTTAAATCAAAATATAGTTAAGAATGTTAAAAATGATATTCTTAGTTGAAGTTACATTTTTCTTGATTAATAAAGCTGAGGTTTTATTTTGATAATTTATTGTTACAATGAAACAAATAGTTTTCATTGTGTATTCTGTACAATGATCTGATGAGGCTGTATGTTAACCCTTTGAGTGCCCGAGGGTTACGCTACGCATTGCTTTGCAATGTGTTGCGTACCCCTCTGGCACTCAAAGGGTTAAATATTGAGTTACTAGCATAAATAACAAGGCATTGCCCAGGTGTGTAAAATACACACCAATATACAGACACCTCACAGAGTCATTGTCATTATTTCTCACTTTCTCACTATCTCTCTTGCTTCCACTATTTAATTCCCTCTCACTCATTTATTTTATCTTTCTTACTCTCTTCTCATGGTCTCTTGTTCTCTAATGTGCTCACTCGCTATCTCATGCTCCTACAAACACTATCACTCATTCACTCTCTCTCTTGCACTCTCTTCTACTCTCTCATTTATTCACTCATGCTCCCTTACACACTCTTGTCCTATAAGTAAGGATGGGCGAAAATGTTTGCCTCAAACCAAAACTGGCAAAAAATGACACTTCCAGATTGGTGAATAATTTCCTGCAAAAATGCAGTTTTCCTGCTTTTTTCGCCTAGCTTATTGCATTGAAATCGATGGGAACAAAAATGTTTCCTTACCACATTCTCAGTTTTTCCTGCAGGCTCTTACAGCATGCCATTCTGTGTTTGTGAGAGGAGAAAGCAGCACGATTTTGAGCTAAGAAGATCGGCAGATAAAGGGGAATTGATAGCGGAATCATCATATAAAAATTCCCCTGGATTAATTTTTACAGTAGTGAAATGCAAATAAATGATTTGATAATCCTTAATAGGTCCGGCATTATTTAGGAAGTTAAGATATTTGGAGACCTTAAGGTACAGACAGGGACACTTTACAACATTTTTTTAAACCAGCCTAAAACATTTGCACGTTACTGTATATATATATATATATATATATATATATATATATATATATATATATATATATACAGTAATGTGCAAATGTTTTAGGCTGGTGTAAAAAAATTTTGTAAAGTGAGAATGCTTTCAAAAATAGACATGTTAATAGTTTATATTCATCAATTAACAAAATGCATACTGTAGTGAGTGAACAGAAGAAAAATCTAAATCTAAATAAAATCAATATTTGGTCTATATGTATAATATATATATATATATATATACACACACACACACACATAATTCACACCATGCCAGCCCCCCACCACTATTACCATACACATCTGCCACATTATCTCTTGACATCATCTTGAATATGTGACACTTAAGCAGAAACACATTTTCAAGGCATATGTTGCTGTAGGACTCCCAGCCTTGACCTTTTGATTCTTATTTCTTCACTGCAGCCCTCAGAAGAAGTAATATTGTGATGGGAAATGTTACACTATAGGAAACAGGCTAAAAATTTGTTAGCAATTCCAAAATACTGCAACAGCACTAATGAAGCATCAATGATTATTATACACCTGATTTATATGAAGTCCTTTAGTGAGGTCTTCCACTTGATGGTGCAGCCGTTTTCTCTAAGACCTCCGGTACAAAAGTCCTCCCATGCATGCAAAAACAGAAAAAAAGAAAAGTTGCACACAAATCTAAGTGTACACTTGTTTTAATTGGTGAAAAGGAGAAAAATGTTGCATAGGCAAAAAGAACAAAATGTTTGCACTAAAAGCAAAAAATCATCCGTTTTTCGTGATGACGTGGGCAATTTTTCATACCTTTAAGTTCTGCTCTTTTTCACTGACTGTCTCACCATCTCCCTAACTTTTTAATGTTGGTGCGTTCTTGCTGTGCCCATCTCATTTACTCTGCCTGTCTTTTTCTGTCACATGCTCTTTCTTCCTCTCTCTCATGCATGCTTTCCCATACTTGCTTTCTCTCTTACAGTCACTCTCTCACTGGCACTATTTCATCTGTCACTCTCTCTGACTCTCTTATTTTCACTCTCATACACTCTTGTGATCTCCTTGTCTCTTATGAGTATTCTCTTCCCACTACAGTAGCTTCCAACCTTTTTTAAGTCATAACACATCCATTTTTTAAGTTGTGACACATAGCTGGAAAAAGATAAATTTATGTGACACACATAGAAAGAAAATTTAAGAAAATGTTTTGAAAAGTGTGACACATTGAACATTTTGCCATGACAGATTAATGTATCATCACATGCTAGGTGGTTCTGGCCATTCGTCCCAGAGGTCAACAACTTTACTCAAGACTAGTAACTGCAACAAGGTTGCACTCGCACTTTACATCATAATTTCCCTATTAAAGGGCCAGACACCTGCCTGAGTTTCACGTTTGCTCAAAAGACAGTTTACTGTTCTGGATAATTCAAACATCTTCATTGCTGCTGTGAGATCTTCCTGGGTGACAAGCTACTGCTGAAAAAGCCATTCTCAATATCCAGAAAGGCCAGAAAACCTTGACACAGGGAACCTCACTAATCATTTGTTACCATCCCTGCTTAAAAAAAAAAAAAAAAATGAGTGTTCCTAAATTTGATCTTGCCTTTGTCTACAAAGACTTACTGTCCAAGCTTTAATGGTTTCTGGAGTTGCTGGCCTTTTTATCTGCAAAGCCTTTGACATCTTTTGCCAGATAACACAAATACTTAAATAATATTTGTATAACTACAGTGGATAGCACTCCCCTGTGAGTTGTACTGGTTAGTCAATCTTCTATACCCCTTTGAGGTCTACTGGGTGTTCAAGAGGCTACTTCCTTTGAAGTGATCAACTGCCACAGATTGCGCTCATCCTGGGGCAAATAAGCAAAGTCAAGAACAAGCCACATACTGCAAACAAACTCTGGGACACTAGTCAGTGTAAACATTCTGATTGTGCACTACAATGCTATTAAGGCCACTTGAAGATAATCAGATGCAGAGGTAATTTCAGACCAAGAGTAGAGTAGTTGTGCCCAAAGAAGCAGAAAAAACTGTAGGATATAGCAGAACAGGATCTCTGGCAATGGGTTCTCACATACAGGCAAAATTCAAATATGCTCTTTCTTTTCAGCGGAAAACAACTATGATGTGGGCAACCAAGATCTTCTTGTAATCAAAATGACTCAAGTGTATTGGAATTACTTGACAGGGGGTGTTTTGTTTCCTATTAAAATTCTGACAGCTCATAGTAACCTGGTATATCTGAGCAAGTCCAAATGACAACACACCAGTCCCAATGTGCATTATTCTTCAGCTCTCAGCTGCTCTGATGCAGATACCCACTGGTATTGAGATTCTGTGTCAGAGAAAATTTATCCCTATATTTCTTTGACCAAAAATTCTGCACTTGGGCAATCATTCAGTTATTGTGGGGTTAAATGCACCCTAGATCGTGTACCTCGCAGTTTCTGGTGGCTCAAGAGCATGGAATTTGTGGCCTCATGTCCAGTTGATGCCCAGACTAAGACTCCTCAGAGTAGTCCAATGGGTTTACTCCAGCCTCTTCCAGTGTCAGCTTTGCATTTGGTCCCACCTTGCCATGGACTTTATTGTAGAACTTTCCCCATCACAAGCCATTACTATAATCTGAGTCATGGTATATCAATTCTCAAAGCAGAGTCACTTTGTGGCACTAAAAACTCCAGTCCTCTGAATAACTGGTAGATAATGTTTGAGAAAAAATATATTATATTAATGACTTACATGAACAAACTGATTCTGATAGGGATCCCACTTTGAATCCATATTGTGGAGGGTCTTCTACAAATGCTTAGTAATAAACCTCCATTTTTCCTCTGCACAACACCAACAGCCTGATGATCAGACAATCAACTTAAGCAGAGCCTTGTACATTTCCTGCACTATTATTGTAACAAGCAACAAGACAATTGGAATGGCTTATTTCCTTTAGCCAAGTTCTCATAGAATACTTTGCTTCAAGATTGTTTTGGGTGCTCCCCTTTTTCTTTGCCTTGGGGTACAATCCATGTACCTTTGTCCTAGATTCACAGTGAACTGAAGTACCTGCAGCTGATGTTGATCTTCTGCAAAGTGGTCAAGCTTGCCAAAAAAAAGCTTCATCGGCATCACTGGATGTTCCTGGAAGTATGGTCTAGCTATCTAACAAAACCTTAAATTACTCCAGCCATCTGATAAACTTGGCCTTAGCCATACTGGGCTCTGCAAGGTTCTTCAGCATGTCAACCAAGTCTCCTATATGTTGGTGATTTCTAAATAATTCAGAATCACTCTTACCAATCATGTGTCCTTGCTCAAACCTTATACTCACAGTCACTTTGTTCAGTTTGGACCATTCTCTCATCCTGTGTCAGTGGCAGGGCATGAAGAATTTATTACAGACAAAATTGTGTGGTCATATTATTCAAGGGAACTATTCAGTAATTGATGGACTGGAATGGCTATGGCCCCAAATAAATCTCTTGGGCATAAGCACTGCCATGAATAGAGCATTTTACCAGGAGTTCTCTTCTAAGCCAAGTCTTTGACCAGAGGAGGATGTCCATGGAGTGGGGGGCTAGTGTGAGAACCAGATCCGTTTTGCTATACACCCCTAGAGCTTCATTATTCAGCCTAACTAGCATTTAATTTCATTTGCATGCAAATTATTTTCACTGGCTAGCTTCCCAGAACATTGTTTCCTGTTTCCAGTGTCTGATCTCGACTAGTTCTTGACTTTGCTTGTTTGCTTCCTGCTCTGATGTCTGCCACAGTCCTTGCTAAGATTCTGCCTGTTGAAGTGGATTCTGTTCTTTTACTTTCTTGTAAATTTATATTGAAGCTGCTGGTTTTTAAATCCCTTACCTTTATCTTGTTGCATACTTAGTTCCTTGGTTTTTGCTTCTGGGTACCCTGCTGTTTCCATTGCTGAGCAAGCGTGGCCATTCTGCTTCAAATTTGGCTTAACTGGTTATGGATTTTTTGACTTTGTCATTGACAATTTTACCCATGGCTAGTAGCTGCACCAAAATTGCACTTGCAGCTGACATTGCCCCCAAGCTATGCACGCCAGCTTTCTAAAAATTATTTGCAGCACCTTCTGGAGACTGCTTGATCTGCCAAACCATGGTTCACCAACAGTCCAATACCACTACTGTGAAGTATGTGCCTAGTTTCCTGCGGTCTCTGGGTCTGTTTGATAGATCTATATAAAAGGATAATACTTATATTCAGAATAAAGGCAGAAATGTAGATAATAACAAACATAATAGAGTAGGTACTGAGGCTGGATGCAAAGCGTATCCTATTGAAATGTCACGTTCTAGTTGGTGACCATCAAAAAACTAAAAAAACTATCTATAGTGCAGAGTGCAAAGCCAAAGGTCTCAAGTAGTGCAGCATACAAGGGGTTAATTGGATGGAACATGCACAGTATGAATAGACAGACCATAAGTCCCAGTCGGGGGCTCATCTCCTCTTTGTGGCTTCTGCCACACCTCCGAATCACTCAGCTCACACTGACACTTAGCCCTTTGAGTGGCACAGGGGTACGCAACGCATTGCTTTGCTACATGTTGCTTACCCCTCTGGCATTCAAAGGGTTAAGTGACTGAAGCAGTACCTTCTGTGGCATGTAGAGGCAATCAGTGGTGTCCGGAACGTGTTACCAGTCGCTATAGTGTCAGGTATGTCTCTCAGTCTCCTCTCAGGTCTGCCTTTCAGTCCCTGCTCAGAGCAAGACAAGCAGACCAGAGAGAAGACTGAGAGGTGGACCTGAGAAGAGATTGAGAGGCAGACACTACAGTTGAAAAATTAAGACACCTTTGTAATCTGGTGAAGGCTAGTAAGTACAAGTAAAAATGGCAGTGGTGAGTATAATTAACTTTACAACTTGCGTGGTGCTAACACCTAACCAAGTGATTATTCCTATTGGAATTTAATTTAAAAAGCTGGATGCTATTGTCCCACTTGCCCGATAGTCTTAGCATAGCGAATACATAAGAAAAATTAGTCAACTTTAAGCAACATATTCTATTTCTCTCCAAATTCCTCCATCCACTTTCCACTTGTGGACTTAAAACAACACATCTTATTTTTCTCTGAAATTCTTCCACTAACTTTCTATCTGCATATACTGGGGATCTATTCAGTATAACTATCTACTCAGCTTAAATTTTTAATTATTGGATATATCCTAACCTTTTTTGGTATAAGATCTTATACAATTCATTTTTATTCAATAAACTGATGTATGTTCATTATAACTGTATCTTTATTTTGAATTATTGATTGTGGCTTTTATTTTCAAGTTTAATTTGTGGTCCATAGTTTGTAATATATATGTATTAGCTGGATCTGTGGAGCGTGCTTCATAAATCTGGTGCAGTTTTCCTGGGCAACTGTTGGTCTTCAGGTGGAGCGTACAGGGATGTGAGGTGTGTTCCCCCTATTCCACGTGGGTCATTTAACTGCTTGAATAAATCTATAACTATATAGTGTAGTCTGAATGTATAGTATTTTATCATGTGGTTTGTTTCATTGATTGGATCTAAAGCACATTTTCCAGTACTCTGACGTATCTTACCTGTCGGATTGTTAACCTTTGGGTATGGTACATTCCGAAGTGGATCGTGTGCCCTAGGTTTCAGCTATTGGACCATTTTGTTTGATTTTAATATTTCTGGTGCTCTTTTGATTTTGCGAAACTATTGATGGTATCACAATTAGTATATATTATACATATGCAACATTATAATTTTTTCCTTTCAATTTACTACCAGTGGTATATAATTTATTTATTACAAGGGTACAATTCAGTTTTTAAATGTTTTTGATCAAGGTGTGTATACTTATAGGATTTGTCTAGTTTTTGTCTTGCTTCCGTATCTCTCTTCTCAGAGTTTATTATACTTCAGATATTTATTTTGGAGTTTACTAGAGTTTATATTTACAGGCGCTGGATTATCTAATTTTTTTATCCCTCCCCTTGAGTCTAGCCCTCTTTGGTGGTTACATGGGGCTGCTCGTACACCTTGTGGGTCCTGCCTGATACTCAGGCAGTATTTGTTACCTAGACCAACCTAATGTAATATAGTCGGGGATGCCCTTTATATATTTTCCTTTAAGGTGTTGACTTTGGATTGATCCTCCGCTCATACATATTTGTGGTTTCTGCTCCTGTTCATATACGTTATTCTGTTATTGCATATCCCAGTGTGTTATTATGCTGCTGTGCATGGTATGCCTCACTCTGTTCCTACTGAGGTCATGGCTGCCTGTGACGTGCAGCTGCCAGTTACTTGTCGGTCTCCCATACCACCCTTTCCTCTCCTTTTCCACGTCCCTTCCCTACTCTATTACCCTTCTGAGGTCTCTAAGTCTGAAATCCTAAATGTCAATCCGCCACCTGTAACCCGTGTGGCTTTTCAAGTCTTATATTCTTTTACTTGGGTCACTACCTCTATCACTTACCTGGGGGTGAAGCTTATACCTAAAGTTTGAGACCTTTTTACTTGCAACTTTCTTCCAGCTATCGAAAGATCTGAAAACTTGGCATAACCTGCTTGTCTCCTGGTTTGGTTGACTGAACATTATTAAAATGATGCTCTTACCTAAGGTCCTCTACCTGTTCCAGACTTTATCTGTCCTGATCCCATAACTGTACCTGAGAAAACTGCAGATCCTTGTATCTGGTTATGATTGGAATGGCAAACATCCAATATGTAGAGTCCTGCTAATGACATCCCAGACATCTAGTGGCTTAGGCTTAGCAGATTTTGAGAACTACTATAATGGCGCTATCCTCACTAAAATAACACTAAAAGCGACTTGGCTCCACATGGAACTAAAGGGTTATCCTACCTTCAGTCAGCTGCAGTTGCTCTTGGTCCCCAACTCTTATTTGCCCAAATCTTTATTATGCTGGGGTGGGTTCTTTCTTCGTGGCATCGCTTTTGCCCCTATGAAGGAATGAGCTCCCTATCCCTCCCCTCTCTACTATATGCGGTAACCTGGAGTTCCCCCTAGGAATGGAGGAGAGGACTTTCAGGTGTTGGATCTCAGCTGGGCTTATTTTGCTCCTAGATCTCCTTGACGGCCCAGGCCCTCTTAGCTTTGCAGATTTGCGTCATGAAAAGGGCTTGTCAGGAGGTGAACTATGGAGATATCATCAGGTATGTCGCTACCTTTCAGGCGTCCTGCGAACAGGTCACCTGATTTGTGTCTTGATCTCCTTTAAATCATTCTTACTGTCCCCTATGAATGGGGTCAAGACAAAGTCTAAGATCTATTGTGCTCTCTAGGGTGAAACGTCTCCCCATTGCCTTCTTTTGCATCAGCTTGGGGTTTAGAACTCCAGGTGCCTTTGCTAGATGACCCCCAGATTTGGAGGTCTATTTTCCATCTCGCACACTTTTTACCGAGGAACACTTCCCAGGAGAGTTATTACAAGTTGATTTCCAGGTGGTACCTCAACCCTCTTTGTCTCTCCAGACTTTTCCCTGATCAGAGGGATATATGGCATTGTGACGCAGAGGGCGGTACCATGTCTCTCATATAGTGGCACTGTAGGGTAATACAATATTACTGGTTACAGATAAGTAAAACGCTAGATGAAATATTAGGATTCCCTCCACCCATAGACCCATTGCTATGCTTGTTCTCCTACTATCCTACATTTTCACCTGGGAAACTTCCCCTTCTCCTCTTCATGTTCATGGCTGCTAGACTGACTGTCTCTAATTGGAAATGGGATGTAATGTTCCCCTACTGGCATGGATAGCCAGGGTCAACAAATATAGGGACCTTGAGAAAGTACATGCATGGAAGATGTCCCTCCAGCAGAAATTTAGGGAAATTTTGACTCACTGGGAGGCCTCGATGTATGCCTCTTAAGAGATATCCTGCTTTCCCACTCTGCCTCCCTACTCCATCTAACCAAACCCCCTCCACCTCCTCCTCATACTATGCTCTGTTGATTGGTGATGTTCCTCCCCACACAGTTGTTCTATGTTGACCCCACCTCATTGAGAGACATTTAACAGCACAGGTATATATGATGTTTTTCTTGAGCTGTGATACTCTGAAGTGCAGCGGTCCCTCCCCCCCCCCCATACTTTCTACCCTTCTATTTCCTTCCTACCTGTTCTTGTTTTCTCTTACTCCCCTCTGGAGGATCTTCTACTGCTCTTCTTACCTCCTCATAGTGGACTGAGAAGTGGGTGTGATCCCTTCACATACCCTATCCAGCATTTTTTACTTCCCTCTACACTGTTTCAAGCCTACAAAGGCATGCATTGAGAGGCCAACCCCACCTCATTCTCATATGTAGGAATCCTCAAGTTATTCTTCACATGCTTATTAAAGATAAGTTAGTTTGATGTTTCTCAGACGTCTGTACTCACATGAGTTTTGATAGTACCACCTTGTCTTCTTATTGTATCATGTGTTGTACCTGTTCATTCTTATGTATTGCCTTTGAGTTTATTATAAAGCATTTTAACCCCACCAATAAAAAAGTATAATGGAGGACATTTACTCATTGATATTTCTATTTCTTCTGTGTCCCTCCACGGCAGTAGAATGGGCACTGTCTCCACCCCCCAGCTGGTAGGACCAATCAATCTCTTTAAAGTCTCCCCTTGCTGCTTAATTGTCAGTTATTTTCTTTAACAAAGCTGTAAAACGGAACAGAAAAACATGTAAAAAGTGTCAGGTGTGCCATGGAGGGACACAGAAGAAATGGAAATATCAGTGAGTGAATTTCCTCCTTTCTTCTGTGTCCACTCCACAGCAGTAGAATGGGATATACCCAAGTAGTATGTTAGAAGGGAGGAGAAACTTATATAAGGATAGATTAAAGCATATTCCCAAATTAAGCACCATGGTGAAGATAAGCAAGGAAATCATTTAACCATACTACTGTTACAGTGGAACAATTGCTTGTAGAACCTTTCTCCCATAATTGGCAGAGACTGATGCCTGAACGTCCAACTTGTATTGATAAATGTGGATATAGAACTTCATGTAGTGACTTTACAAATGTCCTGCAAAGATGCTTCTGCCTTACTCGCCCAAGATGCTGATATTGCTCTGGGGCAGTGAACTTTAATCCTAAAAGGAGGTTGGAATCCTGCATCTCAATAGGATAACCTTATACGGTCTTTAATACTACTGATAGATACCTTAGAGGCTGCTTTGCCATTATATTTGCCAAAATTATGAAGGAACAGGGAATCTGAAGCTCTAAATTCTTTAGACCTGTCAAAATAATATGATAGACATCTCATGAGATCCAAGGTATGAAATTTCTTTTCGTTCTCGGATGTGGGGTTAGCACGGAAAGAGGGCGGCACAGTTTCCTGATTGATGTGGGAATCTGAGACAACCTTGGATCTGAAAGACGGTTGTGTTCTAAGAACTACCTTGTCTTGATTAAAGGCTATATATGGGGACAAGGCTTGCAATTCCCCACTCTCTTAGCAGGTAATGACCATCAGGAAGGCAGTTTTGATAGTCAGATTGTTAATAGGTATTTTGTGCATAGGTTCAAAAGATTTAGAAGTAGACAGTTGATCTAGAAACAAGTTAAAATCCCAGGGAGGGATAACCTCCCTAATGGTGGGCCTAGTTTTGGTTAAGGCCATAATGAATCTCCTTACTATAGGATCTTTGCTAAATTGAGTAGCCAGAATAGCTGATAGAACTGATAACTGTACTTTTAGTGATGAGGGTTTTAATCGTAGATTGAAGACCTTCTGTAGGAAATTTAGGATTTTTGCTGAGTAAATATCTTGCCTTGAGATGTTGTTCTCCAGGCATCAGACCTGTTTGACGCTTTCCTACCAGAGATGATGGTATGAATTGCATCAATAGATAATCCCTTTGACAAAAGTGCCTGCCGTTCAGCCACGAATTTCAAGAAGGCTGGATTGGGGTGGTAAACTGGTCCCTGAGACAGGAGATTGTGAACTACTGGGATAGGCCATGGATGGGCTATCAGCATCTGTAGTGGCTGGGAATAAGATTCTTTTTGGCCAGTCTGATGCAAGTATGATGACTTCTGCTCTCTCTTCTCTTATTTTCCTGAGAACATCTGGGATGATTGGTATTGGAGGGAATATGTAAGCCCAGTTGAATGCCCATTTCTGTTTTAGGGCATCCTGCTCTAGAGCCCTCCAGTCCATTCAACGTGAGAAGTACTGTGTGCATTTTGTGTTGACCGTCGAGGCTATGAGATCTACTTCTGGTCAGCCCCAAATCTCTGTCATTCTTAGAAATACTGATGTCTTCAGGGACCATTCCCCCTGATCTGTCAGCATCCTACTGAGATAGTCTGCTTGGACGTTGAGGTTTCCTGATATGTGGGATGCTGATGGAGAGAAGAGATTCTCCTCTGCCCATGTCAAAACCGTTGATGCTTCCTGTATAAGACTCCTGCTCCTCGTGCCTCCTTGATTCTTCATGTAAATAACTGTGGCCTGATTGTCTGATCTCATGAATACTAACGTCCCCTGAAGGTGAACCTTCAGCTGACTTATCACTCTTCTTACTGCCCTCATTTCCAGTATATTTATGTAAAGATGTTGCTCTGATGAAGACCATGTCCCCTGAATTGAGATTGTCTTCCAGACAGCTCCTCAACCTTTGAGGCTGGCGTCTGTGGTTAATATCTGCTATTCTGGAACCAGCATGGAATGAGCCTTTCTTAGGTTTCTCTTGTTTGCCCACCACAGCAACTCTTTTTGTGGTTGGAATGATGGGGATCCTTTGCAGCTTGTTCTGGTGATTTTTGTCCCAGAATCTCAGAAAGATTTCTTGGATTACTCTTAGATGGAAATGGGAACAAGGTATTATCTGAATTGTAGAGGACAGCATTCCCAGCAGAATCGTAAAATCCCATGCTGTTGGATTCTTGAAGAGTCTGAAGGATCTGACCTGATTTGAAATCCTTCCTATTCTGTCATCTGAGATATATGCTTTCATTTTGATTATATTGAAACAAATTCCTAGAAGATCATTTCTTCTTCTGGTTTTAGATTACTCTTTTTCAGGTTTATCATCCAATCTAGGCTGGATTGATGCTCCAAAGTCCACTTGAAATGCCTGTGTGCCAGTTGATATGAAGGGGCTACAATCAGGATGTTGTCTAAATAGGTGATTGCTGTAATGCCTTCCTTCCTTAAGGATTGTAGGAAGCCAAGATCTTTGTTAAGACTCTCTGAGCTGAAGAAAGGTCAAAAGGCATGGCTCTGAATTGATAATGCCATTTTCCTATAGCAAATCTCAGAACCTTCCTGTGACAAGGTCTGATGAGGACATGATGGTAAGCTTCTTGCAAGTCGATCACTGATAGGAATCTTCTTGTAGGAATGGCCTTTATTACTGTAGAAGGGGTTTCCATCTTGACTGAGGAGGTCTTGATAAATTTGTTTACATATTTCAAATCCAGTACCGCCCTGTAGCCGACGACTTGGGAACTATGAACATGACTGAATATATGCCCTGATTCTGTTGGTTTTGCTGTATCTGTTGAATAACCCTTGCTGTCACTAGTTCCTCCACTGACTTGATCATGACCTTTGCCTTGATAGAAGATCTGGGAATCTTTGATGTTCTGAAGATCCTCCTGAATGGGACAGATGAAAACCCCAGTGGATACTAGTTCACCACTGTTTGTAACACCCATTGATCTGCACATTGCTGAGTCCAGACAGTGGAAAACAGAGTTAATCTGCCCCCAACTAACCCTTCATTGGTATTCCTTTTTGAATTGGACCTTCCGTGCAAAGTCCTTTCTGTATCCTCCTCTCTAGGAATTGGTCTGTCTTGATTGATTAAAGGAGCTCCGAGTTTGGCATCTTCTGGAAACTTGAAAGGGAGTCTTCTTGGAGAGAAAGGATACATTCCTGAAGTGTTTTGGAGATCTCTTTTCCTGCGGCAGAAAGGAACTTTTGCCTCCTGAGGATTTCTTGATCAATTCTTATGAGAGCCAAAGAATAAACTGCCGGAAAAAGGCAAGGAGACTAATTTGGATTTGGAAGAGGGATTAGCCCCCCAAGATCTGATCCACAAGGTCCGTTGTGCCACAATAGACATGGCAGAGGATTTTGCTAGTAATTTAATTACATCTAATGAGAGTCACAGGTATAACTGGGGCCTCCTTAGTGACTGCTATTTCTTTGAGTAATTTGGATCTGGACGTGGATGAGTCTATTTTTTATGTCAGATGAGAGAACCATATCCTCATTGATCTGAAGAGGCAGGTTATAGCTGTAGTTGCTTTCATATTTTGTCCCAACAAAACAAATTTTTTTTTCAGGACATTCTCCATTTTCCTGTCCATTGGGTCCCTTAGGGAGGACCCATCCTCCATGGGCAGTGTGCTTTTTTAGCCAACTGAGCAACTGTAATGTCAACCTTCAGGGAGGGTACCCAGGATAGTACTTCAGCATCATCAAAAGGGTACATTTTAAGAAAACGTTTTGATAGAGAAGATCTTCTGTCTACTTTATCCCATTCTGATTTGATTAGAGACTGGATGGAGGAATGAATATTCAACACAGGTGCTTCCTTCTTGTTCCCAATAAATGCAGTGTCCATAGCATTTAGCTGCTTTGGGGTATCTGTAAGACCTAACAATTTGCGCATAAACTTTATTAAGACATCAATTTTGTCAGTGTTAAAAGAAGTAGACTCCTCTGTAACTTAGCCTTCTTCCTCAGAGGAATAAAATGAATCCAAATCTTAGATACTTAAAATGTGTTCTTGTGTTCCAAAGAAGGACCCTCATCTTTGTCATCAACACGGGGTCTCTTTCTAGGAAATGTGGACTGTTGCATGGATGAGAAAGTCTGCATCATGGATGACTTCACCCAAGATAAAAAATCTTTGAAATGTGAAGGAATGTCCTGTCCTGCTGCCTGTCTGAGACATTCTGCACAGTTTAGTGTTGTCAGTGGGAGAAAGATTAGTATTGCATGCTGCACAGATTCTAACTTTCTGGCTTTTAGAAGAAGGGTTAACCTTCTCTTTCCCCACAGGCTTGGACATAGTTATTTACAGCAACCACAGTAGACGTATATATATATATATATATATATATATATATATATACTACTCAAAGACCTGCTCCAGAAGTCTTCCCCTATGGTGACCTTATATTCAATGCCAAATTAAAGCGTGCATTCCAGCAATGGAACGCACGCGTGACATCATCAAATGGTGCCTCCTGAAGCAAGGTGATATCAGGACCTGCTGTGAAGCTCTGCCAAAGCGCAAAGTGGCCATAGAGCATGGGAATCAGCTGATTGGGTGTCAGGCATGTCTCCAACCTCATCACCTTCTTTGTTGGGGTTGGAATGGAGCTTCTGCATGGTGGGGAAGATCTTTCCCTTAAGGACAGCGTTGGAACGCGGTCAAAGGGGTAAGGGAGCAAACCAAAGATAAAAAATGGACGGTAGTGGAAGGATGTGAGAGGAAAGTTATTTCCGTCCTCCAGCTTGTAGGACCAACAATAACTGATGATTAAGCAGTAAGGGGAGACTTTAAAGAGATTGGTTGGTCCTACCAGCTTGGGGAGGAGACAGTGCCCATTCTACTGTAATGGAGTGGACACAGAAGAAAATGCAATATTATAACCCCCATCATAATGATATATGAATATGCAGAGCCTTTGAATGATTGAGAGCCATATGCAGAATCTGCAGGGCACCAGAATTCTAGAGTTGTTAGAGTTCTCAGCTGTAGAAGGGTTCTCTTTCCCAAGAGCAACATGAAGAGGAGGCAGCGACATAGCTGAGTGTCATGGTAATCAGGCAAAGAAGGACAGACACAAAGATAAAATATAACCACCTTTTTTTATTATAACAGCAATAATGGTAGAGCCTACACAGAACCCAAGGTCCCTCCGGAGCTGCACAATGTGCTGTGCACTGCACTACTTAAAATCTCGAGACTAGGGAGGCAGCTCAAGTGGGACAACAGTAGCATGGTAGAATATGTGTAAGTCACCACTTGGTCTGCGAATGGAAGCAACAGAGGGAGAGAGCAGACCACAGCCAGGAGACACAAAGACTACAGGTCAGGCAAGCAGGTAGTGTAGGGAGCGGGTAGGCAACCAAAGTCACAGGTCAGACAAGCCGGGGACTACACAGAGCGAGAGTAACCAGGCCACTGGTCAGGCAACCGGAGACTATGCTGGGGGAGTAGAAGCCAGGCCCACTGGTCAGGCAAACCGAGGACTACAAGGAGAGAAAGTAACCAGGACCACAGGAAAGGCAATACACTGAGCAGGTAGTAGCCAGGGCCACTGGTCAGGCAAGCCGGGGTCATACACAGAGCGAGTAGTCAGCCAGAGCCACAGGTCAGAAGCGGTGTGGGTAGTCAGACAAGCCGGGATCATACACAGAGCAAGTAGTCATCCAGAACCACAGGTCAGAACCAATGTGGGTAGTCAGACAAGCCAGGGTCATACACAGAGCGAGTAGTCAGCCACAGACACAGGTCAGAACCAATGTGGGTAGTCAGACAAGCTGGGGTCATACACAGAGTGAGATTCTCAGGCAAACACGGGTCACAACTGAGAGCAAGAGTAACAAGCAGGAACACCGCGTAAAGTCAATGACTCCCAGGCCCAAGGAGGTTTATAAGGGAGCAGAAGGAGGCGGGACCCAATTATGCCATCCAGAATAGGCCCATAAACAGGAGTCCGTGCTAGTGCATGTTACCTGATGTCAGCTATGAGGAAGTGGCAGGAGGCCACGTCGCTGGCGGCCATACAGAGGTAGGAAGCACAGGAAAACTTAGCCTCTAAGGGAAACTGTTATACTGAGCTCAATGTTTCCAGAAGCACGCCACAGAAGTTCCTTAATGGAGCCCATTTCCCACCATAATAAGGCCATCAGGTGACTTCTGGTGCAGAGGATGTCACATTTACTTTATTAGCCTAGTGGCAAAAAGTTAAAGTTCACAGAGATAGAAACCACAGCTTCACTGGTATACAGAAAAGCTGGAACCATGGGGTCTAAATCAGAATAGGTATAACTAAAAGGACCATACCTCTCCCCAGGATTGTCTCTGCATGGAGCTCACCCAGGTTGCCAAAGATGGGTGACCTGTGTAAGACAACATTAAATAGAAGAGTAAACCCATTTCCTGATCTGGGCAGGACAAGAAAAACTCTGGGGATGGTGTAGGTGGGAGGTGTTTTATATCTTTTTTCCTGTCCTACCTTGGAACTTGGGGCTTTCTCAGTGTGTGTTACCAGGAGACCCTGAAGGAAATCTTGAATGCCAGCATAATGGATATAGCTGTAGAAACAAATTAATTTGCAGAATGCTGGTTAGACCCAAGCAAGTCCACAAACATCAAGTGTGATATTTATCTCTGCCTGCTGGTAGCAGAATCAGTTTTCTTTCTCCAGGCTGTGATATCTCATCCTGTTTTAACAATGTTTCCGACTGACCTTGAGCATTCTATACCTCTACCAACTAACCATTTAGTACTTCCAGATGTGTGATTATACAGCTGTCTGCTTATCCATTATACTGCCTACACTTGTCCCTTATTCATTACCTGATCACCACATGGGTTGGGGTCATAACATGTCATCCTTTTAATGGAGTTTGTGTCCTGCCAGGTGTGCAATCTTTCAATCAACTGAGTTTCATAGCAAACAATATAGTAATATGTATGAGGGTGAAGTGAACATTGAATTGAACTTTGTAGGAAATGAGGAAGGCAACATAATGGACAAAAATGTGATTGCATAAGCCCTCAACTGGAAGTACTAAAGCAACCAGCAGTTACCTGATAGCGATACAGAATGCTTAGAGGATGTGGGAAACATTGGGAAGGCCCCTGGATTATCCACCATAGCCTAGATTCTACTACCCACATGAAGCTATAAGTATCATCCTTGATGTTTGGGAAGCTGTGGGTCTCTTATCAGCATTTTAGCACTTTATGTAACTAAAACATTTATGCATCTAAATGCATTATACCAGTATTCTATAGAAGAAGGCAAAAAACAAACCCAAAAAAAACACCTCCCTAGCATTCAAGGGGATACAAAACACATTTAAAGCAATGGAAATATTATTTGTTCCCTATGATGCAGCTGGTTTCCTTAAGATATGCTGCAGTTATCTTTAATACATCAGCCCCCCTGCTGTTTAATCTAGTCTATTGTCTACTAGTACTACAAAATCCTTCTCTAACAAGTTCTCCAAGTAGTTTCCCAGTAAGTGTATGTGTAGCATGCCTGTTTCTGCAACCTAAAGGCATGACCTTACATTACAGAATAATGATACTATGAGATAAAGATTTTCAAAGGCAGGGCTGTCCAAATTCAGTCTTCAAGGACCACCAGCAGGCCAGGATTTAAGTACAGGTGAGTCAATCAAAATGAATGAACACTGATTAACTCACCTGTGCTTAATCAGTGAAATCCTTAAATCCTGGCCTGATGGTGGCCCTTGAAGACTTGGGCAGTCCTGTTCTAAGGAATTATTTAATTTTTAACTACAATGGATAAATAAGAAGATGAGCCACTCTGGGATGTGGACTGATTGTAATAATGGAATCTGTATAATCATGGCCCTCTTACAGTATGGTTTAACTGGTATTTAATGTATTATATAATTGTGTCAGGGGTGAAATGCTTTTTACAGGGATCCATCAAATTGTGTAGCTTTATTGTAGCTACAGTATGTTTTTATGGGAATCTGTGAGGGGTATATGGGGTACATTATATATCTAAGTCCAGAGAGTGTGTCTTTCTCTGTGTGAACAGATATTTGGCACACCAAAGTAGGGCGGAGGTGGAAATAAATAACTTTCAGAATGGACAGTATCTTTCCTGTCAGAGCCAGTGTCTGTACTGGTCAGTTCTTTTTTAATTATATAATACTGGAAGAAATGGGGTGTCTATGTGAATTCACCAGCTCAGTACCACCTGTAATGCCAGTAGATGTGCTACAGTGTATGTAATACAGCATGTGATTACTGTAGTGCATACCACTGGACAGTCTCCATCAGCATTAGGACTAAGATGCCAGCAAACCCTTTACACATGTGGGGGAAATTTTACTAAATCACACCATCTCCTCTCTGCTTTGATTAATGCATTTCATTAAATGAGGAGTAGAGAAAAGGGTCACCCTAAACTGTCCATAGACTGCCCCACTGTCCTATCCTCAGGAAGAAGTGTGGAGTGCATGTCTTAATAAACTGGATAGAGGCAGGCATAGAGTCTAACATTTGATTCCAGCTCCTGATTTAACATGGAATCTTTTGTCACACGTTCATTTCTATATGTTGGAAACCACTCTGGCATTCAAAGAGTTAAACTGAAGAAGTGTCTTATAAATAAATTCTAAAGGTAATTGGACATTGTCAGTTCTCCCAACACTGTACAACTGAGTCACATAGGTAATAATTCTTGAGAAAAGACTAATAAAAGCTGTTTAATATCACTGAGCAACAGCTGCAATAAGGTTAATGTGCAATCACTATTTATTGTATCTTGTGAGAATATTTAGTTGTGGCAGAATGGATTAACAGATTGCTTTGTAACATTCTTGGACTTACTGCATCTGTTTGTTGACAATAAAAAAGCAGCTGCATTGGGCATAAGACTAACAGGTGGAGAACATTCGTACTGAATACTAAACTTAACATGGCTTTTTAACGGATTTCTGCGCAACATAAATACTTAATGTATTCTAATGCTGCACCTCTTGCCTCCATTCTTGCTTAAAAATACATTTGGATTCTCTTTCTCAGTATATGCTGTCAAAATCTGGAACACACTTTTGCTGAAACATTAGCGAATGAACCACATTTTCCACATCTTGAATAAATTGTTGCAGATGTGTTTCAAAAACCTGTTTGGTCACACAATTCAGCAACTGTTCAATATCAAATTTACTAGTGAAAAGGCAAGATAATTGTTAAGTAAGTGTATCATATTCACAGTGCTAGCATGCAACAATTTAGTTTAAGTATTAACCCACAATTGAGCTTGAAATTATATATTTACTTTAACTAAGACGCTCACATTATTTGTGGCCATGTGCTTAATTTAAAGACCGTTAACAAGAGATGAATTGTTTCTACATATTTGCTATCAATCATACAACACATTATACAGTGGTGACGGCTGCACAGAAACTGGAGAAGCTGTAGTTTAATTTTCTTCAACAGCAATGTGTTTCTGTAGTATAGCCTATACATTACATGACCTTAAATAACTGCAGCATTAGTTGTGGTTGAACGGGTGTAATAGTGCTTGCCTCCCCCAAAAAATGTAATGAAAATTTAACTACAGAAAAGCTAAACCCTTTGAGTGCCAGGCAGGTCCAAAGCAGCTGACCCATCATATTAGATAAGATTAATTAATCAAGAAAATGAAAATGTCCATATATCTATATCTATCTATATATATATATATATATATATATATATATATATATATATATATATATATATATATATATATATATATATATATAGTGTGTGCTAACCATTTGTTTGCAATATAAATAGTTTTGAAGAAATTAACCTCATTTGTTGATGGTACAGTCTGGCATTAATTATTAATTAGTTTCTGTCCTAGGACCATATTAACACACACACACACACACACACACTGTGCTGTGACTGAATGAACCTAAGCAGAGCCCATAAACTGGCGCTATTTCTAATAGCAAAGCAAGCTGCAAGTATGGTCTTAAACAGCACTAATTACAATACTATGCAGGGAATTAGCATAAGGAGCTATTCTGTGCCATCACAACATAAATAATATATATGTAAATATTTATGTTTTATGTTGCTGTCTTTGGAAGGCTTCTGCATTTTAGTTAAAAAAAAAAAAAAAAAAAGTTGTACTATAATAATGTTTGCATGAAGCTTCTTCTAGCTGTAAGGTATGAGTGCGTGAGAACAATAATGACAAACATATACTAATGTGTTGCTTCACCAGCTGCCATGTGCTTTTTATTTATACTTTATTGCAACCTGCTCATTCTGAACCTAGGTCTATACTGTACTGCAATGTAAAAATTAACACTTCAGTCCTTGGTAAAGAAATAGAAAGCTACTGAAATTGTGGACATTTTGACAGTAGCTATTAGTGTGTAGAGGCAGAAAAGAGAGGGTGCTGGAGTTACTTGATTTAAGGAAAACTGGTGCCAGCTGGTCCTCTGGATAATTGCAGACAGTGACACTGACAGGAAAATGTAAGTATCTATCTATCTATCTATCTATCTATCTATCTATCGAGAGTTAGACATAACATAACTACACACTCTAACATCTCTGTTATGATGTATCTTGCTGTAAAAATCATTACTACCTTCATTTTGCCCATCACATCATCTTAGTCATCATCATCACAAGGCTCAGCTTCCAAGTCCAACCCCTACCAAGTCACATCCATGATTATAGAATAGGCAGAAATAAAATTCAACATCCACAACACTATAAGTGCTTCTGTTGCTGTTGCTGTTCAAAGTGCGGTGGTACTGACACACATACCTAATACCATTACAACATCTAGCCCCCATAGTAACGGTAGTAGTTCCTCAGGAACTTATCGGTCTATAAAATCTTCAGTGTGGAAGTACTTCGCTAATGGTCCAAAAGTTAAACATATCTATTGTGTCTGTAAAACACTTGAGCAGGGGGAAGCAGGATCACTCTAGGAACATCCTTTTAGAGATCTCACCTGAAGCATAAGCACAGGTCTGATTGGGAGACACAACAGCAGTATGCAAGAACTAGCAGCAGTAGAATCACTTTTAAATGTGTACAGTGCCAAAGGACACATAATAATAATAATAGTGTTATAGTGTTACTATAGATTGTAAGCTTTCGGGCAGGGATCTCACTTCCAGAGTTTTACTTTACAAAGCACTTGTAACCCTGTATTGTCTGAACCCTTAAATTGTAAAGCACTGCATATACTTTGAAGCTATATAAAAAATATATTCATTTCTCAAGGAGTGGGACAATATTTTCCTCAGTAACAAAAGTACCCATATTATTCTACTGTTATTGTCTAAATGAAAAGTACAGAGGAGGATGACTCTGAGGTAGTTGGAGGTGCAAAGAGTCATGGGGGTTAATGCACTAAGGTGTGATAAAGAGTTGATAAAGTTGAGATGACTTCTCCAGTGATATAATTTCTCCAGTTCCTATGTTATTTTATAGATCCTATGCACTAAGATCTCCAAACTTGACGCAATCTTAGTGCATTGGCTATATACAATAATATAGGAATTGGAGAAGTGATATCACTGGAAAAGCCATCTCTGCTTTATCACCTCTTTATCACACTTTAGTGTATCTCCCCCATAGAGTTCTCATACCCACTGTCAGGACTCCAACACCACTTCTAGGTCATGTTGTTAAAATAAGTTTCACTGTTCTTTTTCTGTGTGATACTGCAAAAATCGGCTGCACTGGTATGTCACATAACATTCAGAGAGCATATAAATCCACACAATTTATTGTAAAGTGTTAAAAACAGAAGAAAGTTAAGACAACCACCATAGACTCACATACACAGGTCCATCCATATGAGACAGTACTCCCGATCTACGCTTTTCGCATTATACATTCTTAATCATGATCACGGAGTCACCATTGACATCATCAAATTTAAAAACTCCCAAGCCAATCAGAAATGATGACAAGACAAAGCTCAGTAATTAGTGGTTAATGATCCCAAGTGATACAGCCAGGTGATAATCGTATAACACATCAAGACACAGACAGCTTGTAAAACATAAAATATAACACATAACATATAAAATATATAACATATGTAACAAACTTCCCAGTGTCAGATAGGTACAAAACACAGATCCCGACAAGGCTTCACACACAAACGAGCATTCCAAGGGTCACATATCACCAAGTCCACAATGCAATCACTATATGAAATATAACAATGTAGCGTAGTAAACCCTAGGGAAAATGGATATATCATACACATCAGACAAAAGATGGATCAGTGAATACAGATTTCACGACAATGCAATATGCCCATCACGATGAGAGCCACACATAAAAAGAGTAAAGGGAACCATAAACTAAAATTTGATGGTGTCAGTGTCGACTCCGTGATCATGATTAAGCGTGTATCACACAAAACGCATAGATCGGGAGTACTGTCTCATATGGATGGACCTGAATATGTGAGTCAATGGTGGTTGTCTTTACTTTGTTCTCTGTAACACTTCACAATTGATTTTGTGGTTTATATGCTCTCTGAATGCTCTGTGACATATTGGTGCAGCCGATGTTTGCAATTTTGGATATGGAGAGGCCAGAGGGAAGCTTGGTTTGCACAGAGTCCACTGTATGAATAAGAGCTAAATACTCATTACTGCCAGCCATTTTATGTTGGATGCTCCATGGACACCTTTGAACTGCAAAAAATCTTCTACATGTATATTGCTTTTTCAATGTGATAATGACAACCTAAACTTACCGAGTTCTTTGAAAGAATTAAGAAAATGCACAACAATTCAAATGTGTGCCTGTGGAATGGCACATTTGCCAAAATGATTGTTGTTGATATGCTGTTGTATTCTTTAGATGATAACAGAGGATTTAAAGAACTGATGTCATGTGTTGAATCCCACTGACATATCGCATGCTGTAGTTATTTTTTAAGAATGTCTGTGCAGAGTTGTACAAACAGGTTGTTAGTATCAAGGTCAAAAAACAGCAAAGTTCTTGTGAGAAATTTGGCAATAGTAACAAAAAGGCAGACATTTTATGTATTTTCTATACACTGGAATTTTCTTAGCAAAAAGAATCTATATTTTTCATGAAAATTCTAACCATATTTAGTCTTCTTTACATTCACAAGAAATCCTTCCTTGGCATGATACGCGTGTAAATAAGACTTGTAGGCAGGTGTTCTAGGGTCTGAGATATGTAAGGCATCAACAACATCAGGGAAGTGTAAGTGAGCACAGAATTTTACTCAGAAATAGTAACAGTGCCTGCAGAGTTTTTAAAGATCCATCTGGGTTACTTTTCTAGTGGAAGTAATAAGACCCAGTAGGGTTGCCCAACGTCAACATAAATCTGGGAATAATATAGATGGCTGAATGAGGTACTGTCAGTGGATACACATCTTGTGGACATACCAGGAACAGCAGTTGAATTCCAACACCTACTATTAGTGTTGATATCACTATAGTCTTAAAAGAGTTAAAAGCTGCATTTAAAGCAATACAACATTTTTATCCCCTATGGTTCTATAGGTTTGCCCTAGTATTGCCCCAGTTATTCTTAGTTTATCAGCCTCACTGTGTAGAATGTTTGTATTTGGCTTTTTAAGACACAAAACTCACAAGCACAAGATACTGTGCAATGACATCATCAGATTAACCCCTTGCAAACCAGTGGGGTACACAGTCCATTGCTTGCATACCTCTATAGGCTTCAAGGGGTTAATAAAACATTAACCCCCTTGAGGCCTAAAGGGGTTAATGAAACATTTAAAAAGGAGACTGAACAATATCATAGTTTGCCAATTAAAAATAAAACTATTTGAATTAGTTGTAATTTGCTTAGGTTCAGGAAACTGGACTGGATTAGGTTTTTTAAATTGAATTTTTCTATCTCAAGAATTCTTATAATATCATCTCTGGGGAAATATGTTCATAAAAGCAGTGACAATTGTATCACATGCAACTAAATACTGTCCATTGTCTGTAAAGCCAAATAGACTGCTTTTTGGAGTACATTATATAACATCAAACTATTTAATGACAACAAAAATGGTTGCATTAAGAACTGGGAAATGTGTATGGTAAACTAAGCTTGGAAAAAAAACATTAAACTGTAAGCACAAGAGGAATGAACAGATGAATAAATCAATGTAATCCCCATGGAGTGCAACATTTTTACACTTCCTACTATCATATTTCTAGTGTACGTCCATTTTTCCTGTAGATCGGAACTACAGAAAACATAATACTTTTACTTTCATTTACAACTGCATATTTTCACCATATGAAATGCTTTAAATCTTTATCCAGCCAAATTTTCTTCCTCTTTTTTCATTCCTAATATTTCTCTCTCTCTCACCCCTGCCCACTTCTTTACATTACTCTGAACTATTCTCCCACCATTTCCCATCCAGATTGCCTCTCTTTCATTTCTATAATGCTGTGTATCTTACCTTTATATCTGCACTTTTTCCCAGTCACTGGACCAAATGTATGAACTCAGAAATTAAAAAATGTCACCTGATGTGCTAAAAAATCCCTTTGAATTCAAACACGCTTTTTTGTTTGTTATATTAGGTACAGTTGTTACACATTATATTTACAAAACATTTACCTTGATATTTATGGCCCACTGACAGCCCTTTTGATCCTATGGCTTCCATGTTTTCACTCTTTCCTATTTATATTACAATTGTAACTACTCTCTCTCAATCCTTTCGAGATGATAGCAAAATTAGAAATTTTCAGGAGGGAATTTTTCATACCCATTTAGGGTTTTGTTTTCCTTTTTCTTGATCAACAAAGGATACATGGCCAAGGTTGAAATTAATGGACTAATGTCTTTTTTTAAACCTCATCAGTGATTTTCTATTAATTCAGCGATAGATTATTTAATTAATAGGGTCAATATATATAAAGTAACAAATGGGGTTCTCCAAGGCTCCATTCTTGGCACTCTTCTATTCTCTATTTATAAATGAACTGCCCACAGTTTGCACATCAGCATCTTGTACGCACATATGTATGCAGATGACACCATAATCTACACTAAAAATCCAAACGTATCTCAAGTTGAGGCTGTATTGCAGCATGATCTCTCTGAAGCTGAAAGAGGAATAGTTAAAAACAAACTGTTCTTAATCACAGAGAAAACAGTCACAATGGTATTTGGTACAAAAAGCACAAACTACTTGATCGCCACAATACCTATAACAAAGTCTAACCATAACTTGGCCCCAGTGGCCTCCTACAAATATTGTTATGTGGCTTGACCCCAACTTTACTTTTCAACTCCATATTGAAAAATTAACATCCAAACTTTATCCTAAAGTAGGTGCTCCGCTTAGAAACATATCCTGTTTAAGCCCTGATAAGAAAACCTATTGTTCAACAGATGTTAATGCCAGTCATAAACTATGGGGAAGTAGAATACGCTCCTAAGCCACAAATCCATCACAGTAAACTTGACACTGTATAACACATTATGACACTGTCCTCCAATGTAATTACACTAGCCATCACTATGATTATTTAAAGAACTAAATTGGCTAACACTCAAATATAGACTTGCCCTTCAACATTCTTACTTAGTATACAACCACTTCTCTGCAAATCTACAGACAGCCTGGCAGTATGCTCACTCTAGATCGCCATGCTAACTATAACCTCCGCTCGATTGCTAACAACTCACTGAGTATTCCACACTACAAGAAAGAAGCCAGTCAACCTGCCTTCTCCTTCAGAGTTCAAAAAGTCTGGAATAATCTGAAAAAACTGTCTGAAAAATCCTTTAAAATAACTGCTTCCTTGTATATAAAAAAAAAAATATATATATATATATATATCTATATATATAAAAGAATAAGCCTCATTGCGTAATTTATGGTACCCCACACACAGAACATAATTTATGTCTCCTCAGAAAAGAAACTTGCATTGAACAGAATGTCTAATTACATAATTTATGTGTCATTAGGAGACACAACTCCTATTGGGTGATTGAATGGGGACTTTACTGCTATCATTGGGTGATTCAATGGGGGCGTGTTTATCATACAGGGAGTTGGCCGGCCCCCTCCAGCCCGCCCACCAGTATCCAACTGACAAAAAAAAAATATATAACTGCCACTCACTCCTGAGGTAGGGATATCAGTAACTTCTCCCAGTCCACTCACACTCTCACTCAGGATCATGACCCCACAAACACACTGTTTCACCTCCCACAGATAACTATAACCCTCCATGCACTCTGTTTCAGTATGAGGGTGTAATGTTCCCATAAAATACAAACTTAATAGCAACTCTTATTTAACTCATCATCTCTTCAGTCACCTCACTGTCTCAACTGTCACTCCTCCACTTCCTGCTTCCTGATTCCCACCCTTTCTCCTTAAAGGGAGAGAGATGCTTTGCTGTATGTTACAGAGGGCAAGCCTCAAACACCACTATCTATTTGATCCCTCAGCTTATTGCTACATTGCCTCAACTGAAGAGCCACCGTGTGTTATATTGCTATGTTAGCTCAACTTAACCCTTTGAGTGCCAGAGGGGTAAGCGACGCATTGCAAAGCACACATTCTGTCTCACACTCTCACAGTCTCTCACACAGTCTCTCACACACTGTCTCACACACTGTCTCAGTCTCACAGTCGCACACACTCTCATTCTCACAGTCGCACACAGTCTCAGTCGCACACAGTCTCAGTCTCACAGTCTCACACTCTCTCTCAGTCTCACACTCTCTCTCAGTCTCACACTCTCACAGTCTCAAACAGTCTCTCTCGCAGTCTCGCACAGTCTGTCTCGCAATCTCACACAGTCCCTCACACTCTCACAGTCTCTTACACTCTCACAGTCTCTTACACTCTCAGTCTCACAGTCTCACACTTTCACACAGTCTCACACTTTCACACAGTCTCACACACTCACAGTCTCACACTCTCCCACTCTCACACAGTCTCTCTCGCAGTCTCACACAGTCTCTTACACTCTCACAGTCTCTTACACCCTCACAGTCTCTTACACTCTTAGTCTCACAGTCTCACACAGTCTCTCACAGTCTCACACAGTCTCACACAGTCTCTCACAGTCTCTCACACTCTCACAGTCTCACACTTTCACACAGTCTCACACTTTCACACAGTCTCACACTCTCACAGTCTCACACAGTCTCTCTCGCAGTCTCAGTCTCACACTCACAGTCTCAGTCTCACAGTCTCTCTCGCAGTCTCACACAGTCCCTCACACTCTCACAGCCTCTCGCAGTCTCACACAGTCCCTCACACTCTCACAGTCTCTTACACTCTCACAGTCTCTTACACTCTCAGTCTCACAGTCTCTCACACTCTCACAGTCTCACACTCTCAGTCTCACACAGTCTCTCTCGCAGTCTCACACAGTCTCTCTCGCAGTCTCACACAGTCCCTCACACTCTCACAGTCCCTCACACTCTCACAGTCTCTTACACTCTCAGTCTCACACAGTCTCTCACACTCTCGCAGTCTCACACTTTCATACAGTCTCATACTCTCACAGTCTCTCTCACAGTCTCACACAGTCCCTCACACTCTCACAGTCCCTCACACTCTCAGTCCCTCACACTCTCAGTCCCTCACACTCTCAGTCTCACACTCTCAGTCTCACACTCTTACAGTCTCTCACAATCTCTCTCGCAGTCTCACACAGTCTCTCTCGCAGTCTCTTACACTCTCACAGTCTCACACACTTTCACACAGTCTCACACTTTCACACAGTCTCACACTCTCACAGTCTCTCACAGTCTCTCTCGCAGTCTCACACAGTCTCTCTCGCAGTCTCACACAGTCCCTCACACTCTCACAGTCCCTCACAGTCCCTCACACTCTCACAGTCCCTCACACTCTCACAGTCCCTCACACTCTCACAGTCTCTCACACTCTCACAGTCTCTCACACACTCTCACAGTCTCTCACACTCTCTCACACACCGTCTCACAGTCTCACACAGTCTCTCACACAGTCACAGTCTCACACTCTCAGTCTCACACTCTCGCAGTCTCTCTCGCAGTCTCACACAGTCTCTCTCGCAGTCTCACAGTCTCTCACAGTCTCACACAGTCTCACACAGTCTCACACTTTCACACAGTCTCACACTCTCAGTCTCACACTCTCACAGTCCCTCACACTCTCACAGTCTCACACTTTCACACAGTCTCACACTCTCAGTCTCACACTCTCAGTCTCACACTCTCACAGTCTCACACAGTCTCTCTTGCAGTCTCACACAGTCTCTCTTGCAGTCTCACACAGTCTCTCTCGCAGTCTCAGGCAGTCTCTCACACTCTCACAGTCCCTCACACTCTCACAGTCCCTCACACTCTCACAGTCTCTCACACAGTCTCTCACACACTGTCTCACACACTGTCTCACACAGTCTCAGTCTCACAGTCGCAGTCTCACAGTCGCACACACTCTCATTCTCACAGTCGCACAAACTCTCAGTCTTACAGTCGCACACAGTCTCAGTCTCACACTCTCTCTCAGTCTCACACTCTCTCTCAGTCTCACACTCTCACAGTCTCAAACAGTCTCTCTCGCAGTCTCACACAGTCTCTCACACTCTCACAGTCCCTCACACTCGCACAGTCTCTTACACTCTCACAGTCTCACACAGTCTCTCACACTTTCACACAGTCTCACACTTTCACACAGTCTCACACACTCTCACAGTCTCTCACAGTCTCTCTCGCAGTCTCACACAGTCTCTCTCGCAGTCTCACACACTCTCGGTCTCACACTCTCAGTCTCTCACTCTCACAGTCCCTCTCGCAGTCTCACACAGTCTCTCGCACTCTCTCAGTCTCACACCCAATCACTCACACACTCAATCACACTCACACAGTCTCACTCAATCACACTCTCAGTCTCACTCAATCACACTCACACACTCTCATTCTCAATCACACTCTCACTCAATCACACTCACACTCTCACACAGTCTCACTCTCACACTCAATCACACTCTCACAGTCTCACGCTCTCACAGTCTCACACTCAAACTCTCACACTTACAGTCTCGCAGTCACACTCAATCACAATCACACTCTCAATCACACTCACACCCTCAATCACTCACACCCTCAATCACTCACACCCTCTCACTCACACCCTCTCACTATCAAACACACTCTCACTCACACATTCTCACTCAATCACACACACTCGCTAACACTCACTCACTCACACGCAATCACTCAATCTCGCACTCAAACGTAATCACTCACACGTAATCACACCCCAGGAGCCAGCACGATCCACCTTCCACCATAGTATGTGCAATTACCACACGCATTTCAATTACACGAATGAATGCCAGTCACTCACATCCCGGGAGCCAGCACGATCCATCTTCCACCATAGTATGTTCAATTACCACATGCATTTCAACTATATGAATGAATGCCACAGTGGAGGCATAAGTACAAACACAAACTCATTACAATAACACATAAGTCAACCCCTTATGACTCACTTCTGTGTGTGTCTCTGTGTGTGCCTGTGTGTTTCTCACTGTGTGTGTTGCATCTCTGTATCACACTCTATGTGTCTGCATGTATGTGTGTATGACTGTTGCTCTTTAAGCATCTCAGTGCATGCGTGTGCATTTGCGTGTGTGTCTCTGTGTTTGTCTCGCATCCGTGTGTGAGCATTAATTTCCTATATATCCTGACGGGCAACGCCGTCCCACATTGCTAGTATATATATATATATATATATATATATATATATATATATATATATATATATATATACACATACACAGAACAAGGAGCAGGCAGTGGCACTCAAAACAGAACAAAAACCAAAATTCTGGTGCACGTCCCATAATAATTCACAAATGCAGTCAGCCTGAGCTTACCAAGACGAGACAGCACACAGTCTATGAAGTATCTGAAAGTTTAATAACAGTATCATGCTTTACAAAGCCCAACGTTTTCGGTCCTTCACTGGACCAACATCAGGGCAAACTGATGAAGGTCCAGTGAAGGACCAAAAACGTTGGGCTTTGTGAAGCATGATATTGTTATTAAACTTTCAAATACTTCATGGACTGTGTGCTGTCTCGTCTTGGTAAGCCCAGGCTGACTGTATATATATATATATATATATATATATATATATATATATATATATATATATATATATATATATACTAGCAATGTGGGTCGGCGCTGCCCGTCAGGATATATAGGGAATTAATGCACACGGATGCAAGACAAACACACACAGAGACACACACGCAAATGCACACGCATGCACTGAGATGCATAAAGAGCGACACAGTCATACACACATACATGCAGTGCACAACAGACACATAGAGTGTGATACAGACATGCAACACACACAGTGAGGAACACACAGACACACACACAGAAGTGAGTCATAAGGGGGTGACTTATGTGTCATTGTAATGAGTTTGTGTTTGTACTTATGCCTCCACTGTGGTATTCATTCATATAGTTGAAATGCATGTGGTAATTGCACATACTATGGTGGAAGGTGGATTGTGCTGGCTCCCGGGGTGTGAGTGAGTGTGAGTGAGTGTGTGTGAGTGAGTGGCATTCATTCATGTAGTTCAAATCTATGTGGTAATTGCACATACTATTGTAGGAGGTGGATTGTGCTGGCTCCCGGGGTGTGAGTGAGTGTGAGTGACACTATGGTGGAAGGTGGATTGTGCTGGCTCCCGGGGTGTGAGTGAGTGCGTGTGAGTGAGTGTGTGAGTGATTGCATGTGAGTGTGTTAGTGAGTGTGTGTGTGATTGAGTGAGAGTGTGTGAGTGAGAGGGTGTATGAGAGTGTGAGTGAGTGTAAGTGAGAGTGTGCGTGAGAGTGTGAGTGTGTGAGATTGAGTGTAAGTAAGAGTGTGTGTGAATGAGTATAATTGAGAGTGTGTGTGTGATTGAGTGTGTTAGTGAGTGTCTGTGATTGAGTGAGAGTGTGTGAGAGTGTATGAGAGTGAGTGAGAGTGTGAGTGACAGAGTGTGAGTGAGAGTGTGCGTGAGAGTGTGAGTGTGTGAGATTGAGTGTGAGAGTGTGTGTGATTGAGTGTGAGAGTGTGTGTGTGATTGAGTGTGTGAGTGAGAGTGTGAAAGAGAGTGAGTGAGAGAGTGAATGTGTGTGAGTATGTGAGTGAGAGTGTGAGTGTGTGTGAGTGAGAGAGTGTGATTGTGTGAATTATTGTGAGTGTGTAAAATTGAGTGTGAGTGTGTGATTGAGTGTGTTTGATTGAGTGTGTGTGTGTGTGTTTTGTCTGATGTGTTTGTGTCTGTGGTGTAGGAGCAAGTGGCAGCCATTTTGTATTTTCAGTTACTTGGATAGTGGTGGGCAGGCTGGATAGTGGGGGCAGGGCTACTCCCCGCATGATTTATATCACACCCCGATTGAATCACCCAATGGGAGCAGTAACTCCTCCTTACTTAACCCTTTGAGTGCCAGAGGGGTATGCAACGCATTGCTTTGCAATACGTTGCGTACCCTTCTGGCACTGAAAGGGTTAAGTTGAGGTAACATAGCAATATAACACACAATGGCTCTTCATTTGAGGCAACGTAGCAATATGCTGAGGGAACAAATAGAAAGTGATGTTTGAGGCTTGCCCTCTGTAACATACAGCACAGCATCTCTCTCCCTTTAAGGAGAAAGGGCGGGAATCAGGAAGCAGGAAGTGGAGGAGTGACAGTTGAAAACAGACAGTTAGTGAGGTTGACCGAGATGATGAAAAGAGTTAAATAAAAGAGTTGCTATTAAGTTTATCCCTGAGTTTGTATTTTATGGAAACATTACACCCTCATACTGAAACAGAGTGTATGGAGGGTTACAGTTATCTGTGGGAGGTGAAACAATATGTTTGTGGGGTCATGATCCTGATTGAGAGTGTGAGTGGACCGGGAGAAGTTATTGATATCCCCTACTTCAGGAGCGAGTGGCAGCTATATATTTTTTTGTCAGTTGGATAGTGGTGGGCAGGCTGGAGGGGGCGGGCCAACTCCCTGTATGATAAACATGGGAGCAGTAAATTCCCCACTGAATCACCCAATAGGAGTTGTGTCCAGGCGCACTTTCAACCCTCCACACACACATACATACCCAGAATTTCCACACACACCCATGCTAGTCTCCCTCACAAACAACATACACATTCATCCACAGTAGCCCCCAAAACATGCAATAAACAACAATACAAACATCAGATGAAAGAGCAAAAAAGCAGAGCAGTTGAGGAAAGTAGAGATTTATATACAGTCTCTATTTATTTAAACATATAAAAGGCTAGACACTCACAGAATGATCTAGTCTGACCCGGAAGGAAGCCACTCTCACACCAAATATAGTTTTTTCATAATTCCTCTATTTGCTGCAGATGCTTCATACAACAAGATCAGGCACTCATGCCTTGGCTTAGTGTCCACACTGTCTCCAAAAGCAGCTTGCCTTCATCTCTTCTGTTCAAAGTCTCTGTTTTGCGCTAATCCCCAGAGGTCAATGGTAGTTGCAAGGACAAAAAAAGGTATGCTGCCAACACTGCAACCTTCTCAACTTCACAAAATGAAAAATGCCTACAAAATACACTTCTGGGACAAACTTTTGCGAATAATTATTCAACTTCTGTTCTGTAGATTTAGGACATTGGCAAAGCAGGGTACATACACTATATGTGATTTTCTCAAGAAAAGAAAAGTATTATATTGGTGACAGTCTAAGCAGACACAAAGCCAGTATTCAAGGGGCATCGTAGAATCCATTCATCTATTACCCAACTGCAGTTTAATACATTTACCACTTGGTGGGATTGAATCTCAGAGCTGTGTGTGCATAAGTTGGCATGCCAATGGTGTGGGCTACCACTCTGCTAGCTTTTACTACAGATGTCAGTGGCAAAACTGCTGGTGACCTGCTGTTGTTGTATGCTGCTGCCCACTGATGGAAAATATACCCAGTGACAGTCATATGGTCTATACACCGACCAGTTGTAGGCACATTAACTTTCTTGCAACACAGGGGTTCTTGAAGAATAACTGCTGTTTGGGATATGCAGTAGGGTGCAACACATAATATCAATTACTTAAAACTTCTGTTTTGTACAAAAGCACAGGGAAGTATGTCAACCGTTTTCCATTCCATAGGTTTATTTTGGTATTATTTTTTTGCATTCTTTGACTTCTTTCTAAAAACTTAGTAAGTGTGGGTTAGCAGTACACAGAAGAACTGTGTAACTTAATTGCTTTAGTATGACTAGTTGTGGCAGGTGTGACTATAGAAGGGTGTCAGGACTTGTTTACCCTGCTGATTTTATTGTGTGTCAATGCACCTTTTTCCCTTCTTGGTTGGTCACTGGAGGTTTAAATAGCATAATTCTGAGCCTGCATTTTGCCAGATAATTTGAGCTAGTTTCTCTTTCAAGTTGCTTGTCTGTGGTATTTGATTCTGATTCATGACAGTGGCTCATTTTCTGAGCTTGTTTCCGGACTGAAACTTGTACCAGATCCATTTGTGCTGCCTACCTCTCGGTTACCTGACTTTGGCCTGTCTCCTGATTCTTGCCAGCAGTTCTCCATCATACCTGATCTGCCTGGTTGTCTCACCTGCCTGCTGCAGCATATATTCTGTAGCAGCCTGTTCCTGACTTGGCCTTCATGCCAGCTGATCTGATCTACGTGTCCTGCACTATGCATCATCAGACCTCAGAGCTCATCTGATCAACACTTTTCAGAACCATGCTTATTCACCCGATTCACCTTAGTTCATCTGAACTGCGTGACTCCCAAGATGAATATTATCAACAGTGTCCAGCATGTGCTTATTCACCTGACTTGCCACACTGCATCTGTTCAACGGCACCCTGCACTGTGTACAACAGGACAATCAGACTTTCAGAATTCATCTGATCAACAGTGTTCAGCACTGTGCTTATTGTTTGGTCTCCATTTCTTCTGATCAGGCTCAGCAGCTTCCCTAACCGAAGAAAGGGGTACTACTGCTCCTCTTCTTATCCTCTAAATGTATCTGTTATTGAGTTCCTGTACTGATACAGAGTAGTTCTCTCTGCTCTTTATTAGTTCTCATTCCCCTGGAAGTCTAGAAACATCCCTGCTCCAGCCCTTCTGGTTCATATGTTTCTGGACAAGTACTGGCCTCAGCAGGCTCAACTGAACCTCCACCTACTAGCTGGCACTAGTCTCTCTGACCTCCTTGGACTAGGTTGTTCCACAACAATCTACACTAGGGTCCAATTCCAGAACTGTTTTCCTGTTTCTCAGTATCAGTGTGCTCATTCTGGTTTGGTTCCAGCTCCACCTGGGCTGGACATTCTGAGATGAGCAGCAACAAGGGCACACTGAGTCTGACAAAGTACTTCAGCAGCATGCTCTAGCTCCAAACCCCTACACCAGCTTCATAGAAAGGGATCTCCATTATTACATGGGGGTTTTATGACTCTGGTCACCTGCAACTAGCTCAGAATCCTCTTACATGCTTTGCATTTGTAAACATAGGTAGGAGGGACATTGGTGTTATTGCTACTGAGGAAAATGTAGTTCCACTTCCTAAGACATCCACAGTACTTCCCCATGCACTTTGAGAAGTACTATGGTAACTGCAGCTAGTTTTCACACCTCTGAAGTACTGCAGGAGGGATCTCAATGAGAATAATCCTTAAATCATGCAATTCTAGTTCCTCCTTTTTGCTGGTATACCTCTGCACTAGCTAGTTTCAAAATATCAGCAGATTTCTTGTTCTCTAATGCAGTGTTCATTTTTATAATAAAGTACAAGATAGGACTGTGAACTTCAGAATCAACATCAGGTTGCAAGTTGCAGAAGGATAAAACACAGAAGATATAGCACCAGAGTCTACCACGCAGTATATGCTTCTCCTTCTTGTTCTTGTCTGTATGGATGTAGGCGATAGTGACGTGAGTATGTGTAACACAGTATGGCTAGTTGTCCCTGTTGTCTGTCTTTTCTTGATTTGAATGTACTGTATGATGTATTAGTAGTAGTGTATATATATATATATGTCACTCTCTGCTTCAGTCGAGTCTAATGAACAGGATAATCAGCCTCTATGTCACTGTTGCCAACGAGTCAAAAAGGTTTTTTGAATTATAATTAATATTTATTTTTAATGCTCTCCCTTCACACCAACAAACTCCACATACCATTTGTCCAGAGAACAACTGACTACCAACAATACTCCTTAAATTTTGCAAAGCCAGCTTCCTCTCTGCCTATCTGTCCAAACTTGCTAGCATCAACATTTCAGCAGCTTTCTTTCCCTCTCTCTGGTTTATACTAGTGAGTTAAAGGGATAGCAACACAATATTTAGCACAATGTATATTGTATGGTTTATCCTCCTGAGTATACCAAAGGTACTCCCACGGATGAGATGTGCTTTATTCAAAAATACTGCAGCTCAAACTTGAATTCTTTAGGTGCAGTATCTCAATGAACAATAATAATAAATACCCTGCACTCTGATGGTTTGATTTCAATAATTGTTACCAATCTTTATTCTTTAAAGACATGAAACCATACGAGACAGAGTGCATCAGAGTGAGGAGCATTTATTAATATTGTTCTAGAGATTTGGAGGAGTGAGGTCCTTTGTCCAGCACCGATTGTGTCAACTATTGAGATTGTCCGGACATTGCTTGCATGGCTAAGAAGACCCACGGTGAGTGAAGTTTGCCCTTGTTTCATTCACACTTGTACGTATCAAGAAGGTTACAGCAACACTTGTCTTTTTATTTTAGTATCAGAGCGGTTCTATCTGTTTTTTCCAGTATCTCAATGGCCTGAAATTGTAAAGTGGAGCTGCTGTTACACCATCCTATGGAAGTTTCTGGTCAATTGACCAGAAGTTTCCATGGGATGATGAAGAAACAGTGCCACTGTAAAATTTCAGGTGACTGAGACACTGCACCTAATAAAATCAAGTTTTAGCTGCTATAGCTTTTTAATAAAATACATCTCAGCTGTGGGTGTACCTATGTTATACTCAGGAGGATAAACCTTACAGTATACATTTTACTATATATTAAGTGTTACTATCCCTTTAATACAGCATGGACTACACTGAGGAAACTCTTTATGTGAAGGGAAATTACATTGTTATCACTGATTTCAATGAAAAAAGGTAAAATTATACTTTTGTGGGGATTTACCACAGAAGGTAGGATGTGTTTTTTTTCACCATTTCCAAGTTCTCACACCCTATATTATTTATTTTGGTCCAAGGCAGGGAACATTTGTTGCTCCTGATCAAATTTATTGAAAAATAACAATATGGATCCCGTGACATATATTATTTTTTAACCCTTTGAGTGCCAGCGGTCTGGGGAATTTTGTCCTCCAAGGAAGTCGGGCACTATCTCAACATTCTGTTATCCATCTGCTTGTAATTTGATATGTAAAGATTTAAAAATTATAAATTAGGGGTACAGAGAATGCATTCTGATTGGTGTTTAAGGAGGGCTGTGCTCAGTGTCACAGCTAGTTGGAAGTGGGAAAATTGAGCGTCTCCATCTCCAGGAAACTGTAACATGCTTTGGAAGATTCATAAACAAAAGCATGCTGCCTGTTAGCCAGACATAGTTTTAACCATATGAGCCCCCGTGAAGTAGCTACTGCAATGCATTGGATAATACTCCAGCACTGAGAAAGTTAAAGCACATAATATGCGTTTAAATAGTAAAACAGGTTGAGGGGTACGTGTCCCCCTGGTAAAATGTCTGCCAAAACCTTAATCTCAGGAGTATTACATATGGTGTAATTTAGCCAGGAGTGGCCTAAAAGCTCTCTCCACACTCTCTCCTCCATCCTGCCCAACACAAACATCTGTACTGTGTCCTCACACAGTATACTATGCTATGAATTTCATCACATATATCACCATATGCTGCACAGAATTCTCTCTCTCTCATTAAACCTTTGAGTGTCAGGGAGGTATCCAACACATTGCAACTCAATGAGCTGGATGCCTGTCTGGCACTCAATGAGTTAACATCCACCTGACCCAATCACTCACTCAGCTGGCCTTTGGTGCCACTGTTTGTGGGGATGACCCTGAGCTCTGCACACACACTCTGTGGCAGTTTTGCTGGCTTTGACAAATAATCCCTCAGTCTGCTCCTGCCCACTCTCCAATAACTCAGTGCGCAGCTCATTAGCTCTAAGCAACAGCTGATGGTGCATCAAATGAGAGACTAGTGCCTCCAGAGAATTGTCTCTCCCAGTTTGGGGCAAAACTGGGTCCAACAGGCTCCATCAGGGGTGGGCCCTCTATCACTCCCTATACGTCATGAATATAGCTGCTACCTAACAACAGACACTTGACTGAGGGGAGTCCTGTCATCTGCGTCCATGGTGGGGCACTGCAAGGGGAACCATGACTCCAACTAAGCAATACAACCATGGTAAAATGCATACGCTCCTGTGCCCCTCCCACAGACTCCAGAAGAATCATTAGTAGTTTCTGGCACCAGTGGCCACAATACATATGTGCATCTAAACCTATTGGGTGTCTGTGAACAAAGACAATTTGAGGCATTAATAATTCATAATTATTTTCTGTCTTTTTATAGTTTGTGTTAGATGTTTTGCACTAAATTTTAACTTTTGTGAAAATTTCTGAAAAAGCCTATTTTAAAGAAATCTCCTTGCATCGCTATTTTGCAAAGGAAGATACTTCAGCTACTTCTTGATTTTTTTTTTTTAAAGTTGACCCCTTCCAAGAAATATATGCTTTTGTATGGTTATTGAGCTGTTTTTGGGTTGTTTTACCAGGTAACAAATGGAATTTGAATTTTGAGTTGATAAAGTCGAAAATAACTGTTTGTTCTCCTGATAATTTGGGGTCTGTGCAGGCTACTCATGAGTGTAGATATAACAATATATAATTGACATTGGTGTACAAAAGGTATGCAGGGGTAACAACAAATGAAAATTTGTTTGTGATAGTCTGATTTTAGAACATATATTTTTTCATAATATATCTTGTCCCTTGATACAAAATAGACTTATGTGGCATAAAAAATACCCACATTAATCAAGCTTAAAATAGATGTATGGAAAAGGTGTCTTCAAGGAATTAAAAATGTCCCAAAACTCTGGCACTGAAAGGGTTACGGATCAACTAAGAAGAACAAATGTGTAAAAAATAAAATCTTTGTTGATACCCCATTCTTGCAGAAATTGCTTCTACTCCAACCTCTTGGATTAGCAACACATCAGTCCTCAGTGTACAGGTCCCCCTCCCCAAACATTCTTCTCCCCAGTGCTAGAGCTTTGAGCTCTGGCGAGATAGCCGATGTTGGCTTCTGTTACATCATACCTACCTGTGCAGCCAATAGGAATGAGCCTGCCACTGGCAACTTCAGCTTTTGCAGCAATTAGGACAAAAGGTTTGGGCTGGACATGCACAGTTAGTGCTTTGAGGTACTAATGTAGCTACATCAAGAGGATGGACCAAAAGTAATTAATTAAACACTGAGCTTCAGTGCCTGCTTGCTTAGTAGCTTCTGCACTCTGTTGAAGCCAGCCAGTGCAGGTAATCAAAATAACAGTTTTCAAAAGTGTGCCCTTGTATAAGTTCATCATACATACGAGATTCATTCAAGGTCAAAATGTCCACAGGCATACTAGTGTGTTTCAATAGGGAATATTACAGAATTAAGTTTTCTTACCATAATACATCTTTTTCCAATAGACAGTTTATGTCACATGTCTAAATGTCACAATAACAGATAAAATATTATCATAGATTTCTATTAGTACATATGTACAGACAAACTTTCTATTTTATAAAACATTAGAGGTTTTGGAGGTCAAGAGGTGCTGAAAAGGAGAAAAGACATATAAACTATGAAAGGAAAAGGAACATAGGAGTTGGGGATGAAGATAGACACAATGGAGTTAGCAAAACTAACATGACAGATAAAGGCATTAGAAAGGGAAAAAAATGTGAAGAACTGAACTGTCAAAAATTATTAGTAGACCCTTTATAGCAATATAAATCATTACAACATAGTTATTTTGTCTTTATACCACATTATACCAGTTATATAGTATTACAAACAAATCTTCAGTCAACGCAGAGCTGGTTTGTGCTGCAACTGGTAATCAGTGATTTTATCAGAACTCTTTTTGGTACAAACAATACAAGTTTCTGTGGTGCATTTTATTCTGTTTTCTCCTGAATTTTCTGGGGCTCTAAACGGTCTTTGCACTGTATGACCTAATGAAACCTCCTCCATTTGAGAAGCATGAGTAATTCTATACAAATCATTTCCGATGCAGAAACACAGTTATGTAAGCTAGATTAATCAGGCGTTAAAATTGACCCAGATTGGATAATAATCATGTTGTCTTATGGTGAGAAAGGCTCAGGATGTTAAATGCATTTGGTTCATGGGTGATGTGGGAAAATACTATAAAACACATTAAATATTCATTTTTTGAATAATATGATTTAATGAAGGCCACTTCAGATTTAAATGTGTCAGTATTATTGTGTTGGTCTATTTTAATTATAATTTCTTTTCAATAAACTCTTGACATTTTGAACAGTCTTCAGTTTCACCATACAATATATTTAAATTGATGAACAAAATCTCCCTAGGTTTCAAACAACTGTTCCAAGTTACCAGTGTCACTGAAGATATGATTCTGGGCATATATAAAAAAGCTACTAATGAACAAAAAAAAAAAATCCTTGAAGAGCTTGCTGTAAAGTAATTGGTACACTATGAGAACATTTTACATGGTAAAAATTCAAATACAACTGTAAACTTGAACAGTGTTCATTATCTTTGTATAGTATTATCCTCATGATGTAACACATTTTTTCTAATCACTAACATCATTCCACCTGGAGTGTAGAACATACCATTCTGAGGCCAACCATCATTGACAGTTACACCGTTTGGCTTAAAATTTTGAGTGCATTGCAATGCATTGAATATCTTTCTGGCACTTAAAGGGTTAAAAAAAAAAAAAAAGAAAAATATATCATTTTTTTTTCCTCTATGGAAAGACAACTAGGAAACTTAATAGTAAGACCAGAAATAGAGTACTACATGGACTATTTAGATGGAAGGCTTAAATATGTATTACCAAGAGATATAGCCGACCAATTGGAATGAAAAAATACAAAACAATAAAAGATGATCATAAACAAATAATATTAAAATCATATATAAAAAAACTCAATACATACTAAAAGATCGCTCTACGCGTTTTGTGGCACAATGCCAATTCTGTCTGCTCCTGAAAAAGTGGCATTTTGCCACAAAATGCGTAGAGTGATCTTTTAGTATGTATTGCATTTTTTAAGGAGAATTTCTCCGGTGTTGGGGTTGTGGTCCTTGTATCCTTTCCTCCATTTACCCTAAATTGGGGCAGTGGGTGAGGAGATGAGGCCCACAGCAACAATATATAATATAACTTTTAATATATATGACTGCAGACTGCAACAGTAGCAATAACACAAAAAATAAACAATTCCCAACACTTCTCATTCCCAAAAATAGATAGGTACAGTACAATATAGTCAGCTTAGTGAGCAAAACAGGAACAGTAAGAGGTGACCTACATCTGCTTTTGGGTGTTTTCCTTCAGCCTCAACTGGACATATCTCTCAGGCCTATTTAATCCCACATCTCCAGTGCCCCAGCGCAAGTTCCTATTGTTACCTTACCATCTAGCCATGTCCTGTTCCACTCTTGTATATCCCGTTGTTGAACACTGCAAAGATATTGACTACTACTCTGTCTGATGTCTGGCTATTGACCCTTACTAACCCCAGCTAAGACATTGACTACAGCTCTGTCTGACACTTGATTACTGACCACAGACTTGTCTGCCACCTACCTTCTTAATCCTTCTAAGATTCTGATCACAACTCAGTTTACTTTATGTAAAGTTTATGTGAATCATTCAAAATCAAATTATTTTCCTTTCATTAAATGACAAGTCTTCAAGCTAAGTTAACCTTCCGTGGCCAGGTTATACGGCAATGTTTTCTTTAGCATTGACTGTTATGAACCAAATCCTCAAGTTAAGTTATCCCTCCAAGTGCCCATCTTTACAGTGTTGTCTGCTTCAGCATCATCTGCTCAAACTGAGTTCTCTAGCTAAGTTAACCTTTCAAGTACTCAACCAGTATTGTACTAGCTATATCAGCATTGTCTTCTTCAAACTAAATTAACTCACCGGGGGCTTCCCACTGGTAAGGGAAAAAATACAGTGAGAAAACCCTACTTTTGTACCACAGCTATCCTATAACTGGACCGGTACATGGACCAACAAGCGATGGTGGCCAAAATCCACATTGTGGCAAAACGCTCATTGCAGATTTTTGTCCCCACGACTGAAGCTAGAAAGCTTGAGCTGTGGGAACATCAAAGGAAAATAGCCAACTCTCACTGTTTGACAGTGTCAAATAACGAGAGTGAGCTCAAAACACAGTCACCCACTTCCCAAACACTAACCCTATACTATCACTAACATGACACGTAAACAACACTAGCCCTAACACTAACCTAACACCCAGAACTGTAACAATTACCTGTCATCCACTGTCCATCTTTTCTTTAATCTTCTATCTTTTTGTTTCTGTAATTTTCCTTCTACTTTTCTTCTTCGTATTATTTCCAAATCTGTAGTATAAAATTATAAAAACAAATCCAATGAAAGATGTTTAAAAAAAAAAAATGCCCCAAAGATATGCTTTACTTAACCCCTTGAGTGCCAGGGTGTTTTTCGACAGCACAGTTAATAGTATACCAAACTGTGCTTTCAAAACAACTGTCACCAGTTTTTTATTTTAACATGGGTGATAGAATTGAGCTCCAAGTCTCTGACCTTTACTGCACTGTCTTCTACAGTCTAAAACAAAGTCCTCCAGCCAGGTTTACCCTCCTAGTACCTAGCTCGGCACTGGTGATTAAAGGGATAGTAATACTTCATTTTAACTTTATTTTATTTTGTAGGCATTAAAAAAACATGAAGAATGATATAAGTCTTATCTCTGAAACCTTTATGGTTTAAGAGATATTCACAAACAAAGTATCCCCCCCCTGTTCAACCAAATCAGAAGGGAGATGCCCAGGTAGACTGCAGAGAGGGACAATCTTCAATTAAGATAATGGAAAAAGCTGAAAAACTTATCAAGGGGGGAAGGGCTTTCATTGTTTTCATACAAAGAAAATTGTCCCCTTCTGTTATCTGTACTGTCATACAACCAGACTCACATCTGAGAAGAGATTGTTTACACTAGGTAAAAGGGGCGGGGAGGGGAACTTTGCTTGTGAATATCTCATAAACCATAAAGGTTTGAGCGATAAGACTTATATCATTCTTCATGTTTTTTTAATGCCTACAAAATAAAATAAAGTTAAAACGAAGTGTTACTATCCCTTTAAGTACCTTGCTGTTTGTACGTTTACTACCTTTTCGCATTTCAGACTTAATTACACGATGACCAAGTTAAACTACATGATTTCTTTTTGTTATATCAGTAGAAAAAATCAATACAAAATCTGGATAATTATATTACAGCTGAGTTTTCTGACAGTGGCTGATCTTCCCAATGTCAAAATACTGAATCCTGGCCAATATATTGATTTTCAAAGTTACCAAGTGCCTATCTTTAACCAGTAAGTGTATGGCTGAAATCTTGCTTTCTGAATTCTAAAGCTTGAAAAAAACATATTTGAGCTTCACTTCTGGAGGATTTGGGGGGATTCCATATATGGGGCTTCTGCATGCCATTTTTGGATATGTTCTGGACTATATTAATTTAGGACACACTGGTCAGGAGTTGGAGTTTGGTTGTAGGGCTAGGAGGGGGTGAGAGCCATTTAGTTTGTGAATTGCATTTCTACATTTAAATACATAAAAAATTACACCAATACACCACACAAAACATTACATATACATAAACACTCATTTATATCCAACACACATTACCCCCTCCAACACTTTCCCTTTTTTTATCCAGACATTTCCCCATTTTATTTTATTTTTTATCTGTTGTTTTATATTTATCTTATGATTTTTTTATAGATCCTCATTTTACATTTTTACACTTTTCATGTAATGTTTCATAAAATTATGCACTGCAAAGTATGAGTGTGCAAGTTTATGTGAAAGAGAGTGTATTTGCATGTGAGTGCTGCTGTGGAGGGTTGAGATGGCAGTCTACCAATGAGACCGCTTGAGCTTACAGAGAGAAGCCTCCATCATTGGAGGAGGCTAGATAGAGGGAGGGGAGCGGGAGCAGAAGCAGAGTGACGGGCTGCGGTTTCAGAGCAGGTAACCGCAGTCTATGCAGAAGAAGCTGCAGGGCAGAGTTTGTAACTTCAATTTAGAAAAAATAAAGCTTGAAAAAAATTAAAACACTTTTAGTCAGATTCGACATATATAACCTAACTATTTAGGCTAAGTTATATAGTGGTGATACATCCCCTTTAAGATCCCTTTGCTGGTTGGCCAGATGCCTTAGTAACAATGCAAACAAGTTCCAGATGCCCTATGATCTGAAAAAAGGTGGTGAATCCCCCAAATAAGTACCAAACCCCATCAGACTGGTTCAGCACAGAGGATCCCTTCAGGAACTGAGACAAATGAGACAGGGCTAGACTATTCACCTGAAACTCCTGGACATTGAGGGACAGGAGACTCTCCACCATGGTCCAGAGACTCTGGGCTGTCTAAGGACCCAGTGTGGAAGGCGTCCGTCATGACTATGACCTAATTCAGGATAACCAGAGGCTGTCTCAAAGTGAGATAGGACCTATGGAGCCACCAACGGTCAGCCTTCTCCTGATCAGACAGGGACATAAGAAAGGAGAGATGATGCTGCTGTTTCAACCAATTCTGGAGAAATTTCAGCTGCAGCTCCCACATATTTCTCTAAGACAGAAATTAGGAAGCCCAGTACTTTCATATACTCCTGCACTGCAGCAGATGGTCAAAGTACAGCTTGAGATACCTGATTGGACAACAAAAGAAACTGGGAAAACAAAAGAAGAGAAGCGCACACCGTCTGAGAGCAGTCTATTAAAATGCAATAATGAAAGTAAAAGCTGTAATACTACTCACAAGATTATTTCTTGTAAGTAGACTCATATAGTATGTCAGACATCCAATCTATATGGCAGTGATTTCCCAACAGCACAAACCCAGGAAGGTAATTGACCATCAAATGCCCGGCAAACGTGAGGTGATGGAGGGGAGGAGAATTCCTAAAGAACATACATCGGAATAATCTAAGAGTATATCTGTATGGAAACAGAGACGATACAGCCTCCCCCTAAGTAGAATGCACTCACCGGAACGATGTCAATGTATAGACCTGTCAATTGCCCGACCTGGCTAGAGTCCCCAAAGATGAACCGAAGGCAACCAACCAGTGATAATAGAAAATATATAATGCTGTAGTTTATTGTAAAAAATAAATACAAATATATTTTTTACAATAAACTACAGCATTATATATTTTCTATTATCACTGGTTGGTTGCCTTCGGTTCATCTTTGGGGACTCTAGCCAGGTCGGGCAATTGACAGGTCTATACATTGACATCGTTCCGGTGAGTGCATTCTACTTAGGGGGAGGCTGTATCGTCTCTGTTTCCATACAGATTTACTCTTAGATTATTCCGATGTATGTTCTTTAGGAATTCTCCTCCCCTCCATCACCTCACGTTTGCTGGGCATTTGACGGTCAATTACCTTCCTGGGTTTGTGCTGTTGGGAAATCACTGCCATATAGATTGGATGTCTGACATACTATATGAGTCTACTTACAAGAAATAATCTTGTGAGTAGTATTACAACTTTTACTTTCATTATTGCATTTTAATAGACTGCTCTCAGATGGTGTGCGCTTCTCTTCTTTTGTTTTCCCAGTTTCTGCTGTAAGCGACAGGTGCTATCTAGGACACCACGAAATAGAGCTGCCACCTAAGAGACTGTCAATTACTTGTTCGAAAATCTTTTAATATATTGGATGTAGTTCTGTTTATCATTTGTTCAGGTATTTGCATCCTTTCATTACCAGTATTAGAGAGCGCTTTGTATGTTTTATTTTTCTGTGTAGACAACAAAAGAACCTTGTTTTCTGTCAGGAAAATCTTCCCCTGAAGAGTGTCAAACTTCAAACCAAAAAAGTGATGTACTGGAGACAGAACAAAGGAAGATTTTTTGAAACTGAGAACCCAATAGTGTTGCTCCACAATAGACACACAAGTCCAAATCAACAGAAGGCTGTTGAGGTAGGGAGTCAGAGAAATCTCTAAGGAGAGGGTGTGATCCACCAGAGCTGATATAACCTTTGTAAACACCAGTGGAGCAGAGGACAGCCCAAAAGGGAAAGGAGGTAAATTGAAAATAATGGTCTTGGAAGCCAAACCTCAGGGAATGCCGATGGTCTGAGTGAAAGGAATATGCAGACATGTGTCTTTTATGTCCAGGGAAACAAAAAATTCCCCTGGATGCATGGCAATGATGGAGTGCCAGGACTCCATCTTGAACCGATGAGCTAGAATAAAACGGTTGAAACGTTTTTATATCCAGAATAGGACTGCATCTGTCATATTTTTTGGAAACTATAAAAAGATTAGAATAAAATCCCATTAACTAATCCTGAGATGGGATGGCATCAAAACCTGCATATCTAGCAGGGAAGAGACTGCGTCTAAAATTTGACAAGAATGCTCGCGATTGCAAGAAACTCTGGACAGGAAAAAGTGTTTTGGAGGAAGTTACCTGACGTATTTGCAATACCATTCCAGAATTACCCACAAAACCCACTGGTCTGCCACAGAAATGGCCCATGTGCCATGGAAAAATAATAGAAATCCTCCTATAGAATGAGGCAGACCAGACCCTCACCAGTCATGTGAAGGTAGGCAGTGTTGGACTTCTGCACAGGCTTTTTGCCTGACCCTCCTATCTTGAGTTTTGGGGAAGAATGCACCTGTGTTGCAGAGGGAATAGGTGCCATGGGAGAGTACCCATGGAACAAGGAACATTTAGGAGCAACCTGAGACAAGAAAGTACTCTTGCTTCCAGCGGATTGGTTAATAAATTTCTCTGATTCTGAGTGAGACAATTGCTTCCCCACAAATGGAAGATACACCAAAATCTTCCTGGAAGACTGGTCTGCTAAACAAATCTTAAGCCACAGAGATAACCAAGCCCTTTCCAGTGAATCTAGCAACATCAAAGGCTGCTTCAGTCATGCTCCATGTGCATTAGCCACAGTGATCTTGGATATAATTACCAGTAGATCCTCCTTAAATGTGTCTATGTGGACATCATCCCGAAGCTGATTTCCCCCCAAACAGCCATAGCCATAGTAACCCACGCAATGGAAAAGGTAGGGTGCAAAGCAGAATCAGAGGCCACAAAACTCACGTTCAACAGATAATCCAGGCATTTATCTGCCTGATCCTTAAGAGCCACAGCATCCTACAGTGGCAAAGCTGTATTCCTCCTTTCTGCATCTCTTCAAAATATCAGAGGAAGATAAGCTAGTTTGAGGCTTCGGAGAACTTAAGTGTCTCCAAGACAGTCCAAATAATACCGTCAGTAGAAGAACAAGGGTCTTACTCATAAGAATCCCGAAAAGAGAAGGACAAATCCAGTTAGTCCACATCAGTTTCCCCTTCCCCCGTGGATGAATCCCCAATAATGGGGACATCACCCTCAATAAAACAGCTCAAGTGCTTTTTTTGTGGGGGCAGGTGGGAGCAAGGCACTGGGACAGAGTCTAAAACTCCCCAAATAGATGAAGTTATAGATCTTACTGAGCCATAACATATATAAGTAAGTCTAGGAGTACTCAAAATAAATCCTAACCTTGTATATGTCACAAAGGGTGCTAACAGTCCATAAATATGCTAATTATAAACAAGTCTAGGATTTAAGTCAGCACTCTGCCCAAAGATAACAAACTAATCATAAATCCATAAAGAATAATATAAATGTATTAAAATACATAACAAAAAAATAAATCTATAAATGTGATGTGGCATTCTCCCCAGCTCTTCAAGCACTGGCTTCAGATTGAATCACACTTTTCGCGTTTGGGTTCCCTGTCAGACATTCAGTTACTTCCCTCTAGGAGCAGACTGTTGGTGGCTCACTTTATAATCCCCATTTTAAAGGGATAGTAATGTTTCATAATAAAAGCAGCTCTAATTAATCATCATAGTATTTGGACCTTGGAGAGTGTTATTTCAATTCTAGATGAGAGTTGGTACCATGTTAGCCGTAGAAATACAGGAGGCAAATATAGTTTTTGATACCTTTTATTGGCTAACTAAGCAGATTTAAATGCAAGCTTTCAAGACCTTAGGTCACTTCCTCAGGGATGTTATACAGATAAATATGAAAACATCTCTTTTAAATACAAATACACATTGCATTGTTTAGTATGGAAATCAGATAAGAGAACTCAGTCCAGATCCAGATATCTTTGATCAGTCAGTGGTAAATTGCACTCTTCCGCTGAGGCTTTAGAGGTATTTACGATGCTCTTGGGTCTGTTGGAACGGTCAATCCACTAAGTGATAATGTGACAAGAATTCTTTATCTCTATTTAAACCACTACAAATTGCATTAAATTTTAACATTAATTTTACCTCCCATACCTTTCTGTCCCTCTGAGTGCGGAACTGTCCCATCAATACAGTTAACTGACACTGTGCCCATTTTGACAAAAATGTTCTCCCACTGGTGTCGCTGTCTTTTTGCTATTTCAATTCTGTCAGAGTTGTAGTTCAAGAGTAATTCAATGACAAAGTATCCCCCTCCCGCCCCTTTTACTGATATAACACTGCTCAGCCAGATCAGAAGGGAGGTGCCCAGGTAGATTGCAGAGAGGGACAATCTTCAATTACGATAAGGGGAAAAACCTGAAAAACTTGTCAAGGGGGCAGTGCTTTCATTGTTCTTATACGAAGAAGATTGTCCCCTTCTGTTATCTGTTTAGTCTTACAACCAGATTCCACATCTGAGAAGAGATGGCTTACATTAGGCAAAAGGGGCGGGAGGGGAAACTTTGCTTGTGACTATCTCTCAGACCATAAAGGTTTGAGAGATAAGACTTATATCGTTCTTCATGTTTTTTAATGGCTACAAAATAAAATCAAGTTAAAACAAAGTATTACTATCCCTTTAAACCTTTTGGCATAAGCTTAAAGGGATAGTAATGTTTCATAATAAAAGCAGCTCTAATTAATCATCATAGTATTTGGACTTTGGAGAGTGTTATTTCAATTCTGTCAGAGTTGTAGTTCAAGAGTAATTCAATGACAAAGTATCCCCCTCCCGCCCCTTTTAATGAGCAAGGTCACTCTGAAAACTGAGTGTGTCAAGGCAGGGGTAAAGTGGATATAGGAGGAAGTCTCCACTTCAGAGAGTTCTTTTGATCAAGTGATGTGCCATCCTGGAGGAGAATGTATCCCTATGAATTCTGTGTTCCACATTGAAAGTAAGAGAAAGCAGTGTTTAATATTGTTGGTACATACAACGTCACCATCAGTCTGAATCTATCTTGTGCCGGTGAAAATAGATGTTAGTCTTCCGTTAAATCCTTTTCTCTTTGTCCATATGTTACACAGGTACCATGGGGGGGGGGTTGAGCTTCTTTACTGGAAGGCAGAACACAATCAAAATACAAGGTCTTGTGGGTGGAGACGTCCCTCTTCCTCTGCAGGCCAACCCTGCCCTGCCCCGCCTCCAGTTATAATGTAAGGAAAAAAGACCCTATAAGGACTCCCACAACCAGACAGGCGAGATCAAGAACGGTCCCTTTCTCTGGGTAGGAGACCTGTGTCCCATATGGACTAAGAGAAAAGACTAAAAGCCTATTTTCTCTGTCCTCCAATATGGAACACAGGTACCATGGGGATATACCAACAGTAGGACCCGTGACACTAGATTTCCCTAGGACTATCCAGAACCCTAACAGCCCAAACTAAACTAAGTGTCAATGGACAAGTTCCACAGCACACAAGAACAAGAGCCAGCTGGGCTCAAACAGTTGAACGACCTAAGGCACAGGAAAAAATAGGTCCTTAGACAGCAGAACCGGCTGAAAATCCTTCCTGCCAAATTGGCTTCAGCCGAAGTCAGAATATCCACATGATCGTGCTTAGCAAAAGTATGCAAGGAGGATCAAGTAGCAGCCTTGCACAATTGCTCAGCCTGGGCCTGATTCTTGTAGGCCCATGAGACGCCAACAGACCTAGCGGAATGTGCTGTAACACTGAAGGAACAGGTTTATTCCTGAGTTCGTAAGCCTTACAAATGGTAGACTTGATCAAAGAGGCAATAGTGACCTGGCAAGCAGCCTGCCCTGCCCTGGGACCCTCAGGAATGACAAACAAGTAATCAGTCTTACGAAAAGACTCCGTGCTGTGCTAAAAAAACTTAAGACACCGAACCACATCCAAGAAGTGAAGATCCCTTTCCTTGCAAACTTCGGGTCAGTACACAAAGAAGGCACAACAATCTTCTGATTGATGTTGAACTCAAAGACCACCTTAGGAAGGAATTCCTGAGAGGTTAGAAGAACAGCCTTGCCTTTGCAAAAAACCAGGAAATGCAGCTTGCAACACAAAGCCTACAACTAAGCAACCCTTCGGATTGAGACCACAGCCAGAAGAAAAGCCATTTTCCACATCAAAAGATGTAAAGAAATGGTTGCAAGGGACCAAATTAAGGCCCCACAGAAGCCTCAAAGGCAGGGAAAGCGTGAATGACTCCTTGAACAAACACCTTGGCATATGAAAGACTGGCAATACACCTCTGGAAAAACACAGAGAGGGCAGAAATCTGGACCCTCAAGGAACTCAAGCTGTGTCCATTGTTGACACTATCCTGAAGTAAGGACAGAACCACTGGAAGGTCAGAATCCATTGAATACAGGTCCCTGTCCATACAACAGGAATGAAAAATGGACCAAACCCCATGGTAGGTCATAGCGGAAACAGGTTTCCTAGCCTGGATCATTGTAGAAATTACAATGATCCAGGCTAGGAAACCTGTTTCCGCTATGACCTACCATGGGGGAAACAGGATTCTTAGCCTGGATCATTGTAGAAATTACCTCAGCGGAGAAACCTTCCCTCCTCAAGATGTGGGCTTCAACAGTCATTCAATCAGAGAAGGCTTTTCCACATCCTCTTTCCAAAGCTAGCCTAGTCCGGACTAGGTGGCAGTGGTAATGGATTTCAAATGGAAAGACTCACTAGTTCTGCAAACCATACCTTCTTGATCACATAAGGAGCGACCAGAATCACAGTAGCACCGTCCATCCTGATCTTCCGGAGCACCCTGAGAAGGAGGGGAATTGAAGGAAAGACATAAGGGAGGTAAAAGTGCCACGGAACTGCCATCATGTCCATGGCAAATGCCAGAGGATACCCTAATTGGAGCAAAACACAGAAACCTTCCTGTTGTTCCTCATGCCATTAGGTATATCTGTGGCAATCCCCACTGTAGCACAGTCAGGTTGAACACCTCTGGATGGAGTTCCCACTCTCCTGGATCTACTTCCTGGAGACTTATAAAGCCTGCCAGAATATTTTCTACCCCTGGAATGTGAATGATGGAGATGGCTGGAATGTGGGTTTCTGCCCAGACTTCAATTTGCCTCACCTCTAAGGCAGTGGCACATCGAAAGCCCCCTAAGGGTTGTTATAAGCCATGGCTGTGGCATTGTCCAACTGGACGGCCTTTCAACTGAGAGGTCCAGTACACCAGAGCAAGATCCCGTCTGATTTCCGGAGAGAGGGAGAGCTGATGATCCAGGAGATCTGGATTCCCGTGCCATGTCTGGATGACATTTCTGGAGTTCCCTGGTATGCACCTGAGATTAAGGCACCACTTCTAGAGTAGACACTAGGCAGCACAAAACCCTCATGTACTCCCTGACCGAGACTGAAGACAATTCCAGAGCTTGGGACACATCCTTCATTACCTGCAGGATCTCCTGGGATGGCACTGGAATTCAACATGTTCAGAATCCATCCATGGTGGACTAGGAAACAAGCACATTCTTAGACCTGCTGAACCAACAGTTCCTCCGAAGGAGATTTAAGCAAAAGATTGTCCAAATAAGGAGTCATATGAATGCCCTGGATGTGAATGAAGGCCCCCAAGGCCCCCATGACTTTGGTAAACACCCAAGGAGCTGAGACCAGGCCAAAAGACAGAGCCATTAACTGACAGTGCTCCGAGCAGAAGGCACAATGCAGATACCGTTGACTGTCCGGGTGAAGGACCAGAGACACCAGGTACCCTCCTGGGCACATCAATGCAATGACAGAGCACAAGGACTCCATCTTGATGCGAGCAGTATACAAATGCATGCTGAGAAACTTGAGGTCCAGAATGGGACTGTAGTAACAGTTCTTCTTTGGAACCACAAACAGGCTGGAATAAAAATCTGAACCTTGCTCTTGGGGAGGTACTGGAACCAGATCCTTCTTGTTCAGCAGTTATTACACTGCTTCCCAGAACAACTGCAACTTTGCCAGAGCCGCAGAGACTCTGGACTGGAAAAAACAAAAGGAATGAAAGGATTTGAAACCTATTCTGTACCCTTCTGAGATCACCCGCAAAACCTTTTTCTGGTTCAGAAAAAAGCGAAGACGTCTGCCTATGGGAACCTGTGGACCAGGAGCACGAGTCATGCAGAAGCTGGCTTGACAGATTTAGGCCTTGAAGCTGTTTGCTTGGGCTGCCACTGTTGTCTGGGCTTGGAGGGGGCGCTGGTTGGAGGTCTGTGAAGCTTGAGGCCTTTGCACCTCCATTTGGTGGGGATGAAAAAGATGAAGTTACCTCGCCATAGTAGAGCACTTGGTGGACAGCTAGACACCAAGTTGTTCTTGCCCCCAGTAGCATTGCTAATAATCCACTGTAGCTCAGGTCCAAATGGTAAGGAAACTGGTGACTTCTTAGAAGATTGGTCCGCAGACCAAATCTTAAGCCACAAGGAGTGTTGGGCAATAACAGAAAAAGCCGAGGCTTTGTCAGACACCCTATCAAACAAGGCTTCCGAAACATATGTATTAGCCTCCGTCATATTGGCCAAAAAAGCCAAGTAAAGCATCTACACAGGTAGCGTCCATCATCTTTTCAACCCAAAAAGCAACAGCTCTGTTGACCCAGACAGAGGCAAAAACAGGCCTCAATGCAGCCCCAGTTACCATAAAATTAGACCAAATCAAGCTTCTTATCCACCATGTCTTTGAGGCATGCTGCATCCACTAGAGGCAGAGCAGTGGACTTGGCTAGCCTGGAAATGTGGGGATCCACAGAAGGGGAGAGGCCCACTGCCCCAAAGCTGCCTCAGAAAAGGGGTACAGCTTAGAAACCCTATTACTTATATACAACCATATCTGGTGTCTCCCACTCATCCAGAAGTATTTGATCAAGAATGGCATTAGGGGGAAATACAGTATAAGATGTCCTACTCCTCTGGAAAACTGTAGAAGATGAACCCTCATCAGGGATGTCAGGGACTTGAAGGGTCCTCAAAACAGCCCAGATAAGTACCACATCAGAGGGGAGAGGGTCTGCCTCATAAGAGTCCTCAGAGGAGTAGGAAGAATCCATATCTTCCTATTCCCCTTCCGCATGTTCAGCCTCAGAATAGTTCTCAGAAGAGGCCCCTATGAACGCAGGCATACTCTGATCCCTAGGGGCTCCATACCTAAAAGTAGTTGGGGGATTCCAAAACTGAAGAACCCTTTGGGGTGGAGATTGCAAACTGGGTCATAATGGACCAAAATGCTTTGACCCAAGCTGACTCTTGTTCACTGCTGGAGGGGCCCGGAAGGGTAGTGGGTGTTACAGCACAGGAAGGGCAGAGAGATACAGAATACCTGCTAGGGAGCCACATTTGACATGAGGAACACTAAGCGGGGGAGGTGGGTTCAAAGACTACCCTGAGTCCTTAGCCTTAGGTCTAACCCTATGTCCCTTAGGATCCGACGTGCTGACAGAAGAAGTGTCTACAACTAGCAAAAAACACTAGTACAGTTCCCTACAGTTCACCCAAGAAAAGCAAAGAAAGTCCTTATCAGGCAGGGGAAGGGTTAATCTGGAGAAAGAGTCTGCCTCTGCATAGGATAAGCAAGAGAGAAGCAAAATTGTGACTGCAAAACAGGCAGCCAATTGGAAGAAGGCCCACAAAACAGGTATTCTGGTTAATGCTGTCTTCTCTGTTGCCTATCAACACCTGCAACTCTGTTCGAGGACCCACATGACACTCAGGGTGTGAACCGGATGAAAGGGCATGAAGAGACAAGAAGAAAGAACCCACTCTGACCTCTGTATGAGAAGCATTTGCAGAGATATGTCCCAGAAAAGTTCACCCATAGAAGTAAATGAAGCAAAGATGTTGGCGGAGCAGGAAGCAGCTCTTAAAGGTGCAGCACACCCAAAAAACAGACAATATTAAAGGTACCCCAAATTACTTAATGACCCCAGGGAACATGAGGGGGTATTAAAGGCAGAGGCCCCTAAAGGGAAAAGTCTAGAAAACCCCAAGCCTGGAGAAACATCAGAGTTAGGGTTAACTGGTCCCAGTGCAGCCATCAATGCTCCATAACTCAGGGTGAACATAAAATACCCAACATGAGTGCAAGAGCCTGAAGGCTCAGAGGAAACCCCTGTAGGAAGAGGTACAAGTAAAGTAAAAGTGGACCAAGGCACTGAAAGGGTTACTCAGCAGTCTTCATATCTTCTGTCTTCAGGTTACCATTATGAGGAAAGCAGAAACCCCATTCGGCCCATCTAGTCTGCCCATTTTCCTACTGTAAAAACCTCAAGCCTTTTTTGCTCCTTGTTTTTTTCTTTTGTTAAGGACAACCTTATGCCTATCCCTTGCATGCTTTAATTCTGTCACTGTATTAACTTCTACCACTTCTTCTGGTAGGCTGTTTCACTTATCTACTACAACTTATCTACTAAATGCAACTTGTTCTGAGACTCACTGGCAGGCATCTTGCCGTAGCGGCATCTGTGCACCTGCGCCATCAGTCCCTTCCTGTACCTTAAGGTACAATGGAACTCCCCCTCACCAATCCTACAGGAGTCCCGGGACGGACATCACAGGTGCACAGATGCCTCTTCGGCAAGATGCCTGCGTGGATGCCTGCCTGTGAGTCTTGGAACAAGTGGGATTTCTCGATAATGCTGGACTTATTCAGGATAATGCTAGTATTGATATGTGTATCACTATATGAATAATGACTTGGGGGGCACTTTCAATGAGTCAAAGTTCCACTTTATTAAAGAAACTAAATGTAAGAGAAGTGTTCTAAGCCATCCTCACAGTCTGAAGAACAAATCATAACTTGAGGTGTGTGAGGTTGGCCTGCAAAGGGAGAAGGGAGTCTCCACCCCCAAGACCTTGTCTTTTTGATTGTGTTCTGCTTCCATTAGAGAAGCTTAATCCCTATGGTACCTGAGTTCCATATTGGACGATAGAGAAAATATTATGTATGTATGTACTGCATTGCATATTTAAAGGGATAGTAATACTTAAAATGTAAAAAACAAATATGTTGTGGGGTTTATCCCCCTGAGTAAAACAAGAGTACTCCCACTGCTGAAAGGTGTTTCATTCAAAAGTTATTAATTTTCAAAGTTGAATTTTGTAGGTACAATATCACAGTGGCCTGAAATTGTACAGTGGCTCTGTTGCTACACCATCCTATGGAGATTTATGGTCCCGGGACCAGAGCTGTCCATAGGATTGTGTAGCAACAGCGCCACTGTACAATTTCAGGCCACTGTTATATAGCACCTAAAAAAATTCAACTTTGAAAAGTAATAACTTTTGAATGAAACACCTTTCAGCAGTGGGAGTACTCTTGTTTTACTCAAGGGGATAAACCACACAACATATTTTTTTTTTACATTTTAAGTATTACTATCCCTTTAAGGATTACTAGGTGGGGAAGACAAGCCTTTCATTTAAAGACAGGATACAAGAGCACAGATATGCTAAAAAGCTTAACTATAAAAACCACAAAAACTCCAGGGTGGCAGAACATTTCAAGGAGGTTCCACATACCATAACTGACCTGAGATACTTTCCCACTGGGCAGATTAGGAAACCATCAAAAGGATGGATGCCAAGTTGTCCAAATATGAACTGTTTTGGTTACTCTTAAGACAGAGTTTCACATGTCTGATAAATCCTGTTTTTATTGGTGCCTGTTTGTTTCATATATTGTAATGCTGTATCTATTGTTTTCACTATGTTAGTTATGTTACGTCAGCCTGCAGGGTTGTTCCAGCAAAGCATAAAGCTTTCACAGGATTGCAATTGGTTGGAGGGGAGGGAGGGGATATAGGTCAGTGTCTCGCTAGCTTGGAGTCTTACTCTGGGTTTGCCAGCTTAACAACTTCTCTAAATGTTTTACCTTTACTTAACCAAAGTAGGCAACTGTTATAATTTTTGAATGAAACGGAAACTTTGGACAAGATGCCTATGAACTAGTACTACGTAGGTTTTACTGCATTTTATCTGTGCATACTCATACTTACAGCACAATTGGAGTACTGGTGCCGTTATCATTTGGTATTAGAAGAACATGAGTAAAAGCCAGTTTGGCAAGATGATCATGAAAATAGCTGGGTTGTTTAACATAGATACAGCATGAAGATATGAGGCAAACCCAGCTTATAATGGTGAAGATGGAAAAAAGTATCATAAGACAAGCCATCCTGCTTAACCCATGTTACATGGCACTTTCAGACAGACACATATTTAGAACATAAATTTATTTAACATGAAGTATGGAATAGAACATGAGGAAAAGATGATTTTTTTTGTCTTACCTGTTAAATCCTTTCCTCTTAGTCCATACAGGTTACTGGTAACTTTGAATAGGCGATCCGCCCTTTAAGTAGGCAGGAACAATTCTAGAAGTGAATGCAGGGGGTGGAGCCTACCTTCCTTCCTTGGCTGCAGCTAGCCAATCAGCTCCAGTAAGATTTGAGACACTAACTATTGACTTGATAGTAGAAGGGAAAGACGACTCCTGTGAGCATGACCCAGAAGGACCCCCACGGTCTGCCACAGGAGAGCCAAGCATGGTCCTACGACAGGGTGGGAGACCAGGAACCTGTATGGACTAAGAGAAAAGGATTTAACAGGTAAGACTAAAATCCTCTTTTCTCTGTTGTGCAATACAGGTGACTTGTAACTTTGGGATGTCCAACCACTGAGTTTCCCAGAGGCGGGAAGTAAGGAAAGGACCAGGCGCAAGGCCCCCAAAAGTCACCAGAGCAGATATGAACCATCAGATCACAGATAGCCCAGCAAAACAACTGAAGTGTCAAAGGACACTGAACAGGGGTAACAACACCCAAGGAACTGTTACACAGCACACTGAGCTAGAGCCAACAGGGCTCAAAAGTGAAGGAAGCACCAAAGAACTGAAGAAGATCCTAGACAGGCAAGACTGCCTCCAGGATCTTCCTCCCAAAGCTGGCGTCAGCCTATGCCAGTACATCAACACGGTAGTGCTTCAAAAAGGTGTGCACAGACGACCAAGTGGCAGCCTTGCACAAATGATCAGCGGAGGCCTGATTCTTGTAAGCCCAAGAAGCCCCAATAGATCTAGTAGAATGAGCCATGACCCAAAAGGGAACAGGCTTCTTTCTTAGCTTGTAAGCCTTACGAATAGTGGACTTGATCCAAGACGCAATAGTCACTTTGAATGCAGGACCGTAGGCAGATCAAAATCCTGAGAAAGGTCCCTATCAGCACACCAAGAGAGAGAGGTCTACCAGACATGATGGTAGGCCTTACAAGAAACAGGTTTGCAGGCACTAAGCATAGTAGCCACCACACCAAAAGAAAAACCTTTCTTCAGTATTGAGGATTCAATTTCCATGCCTTCAGAGATAGACGATGAACATCCTCCATCCACAGGTAACCCTGTAGAAGAAGATCCGGATGGCAAGGGAGCTGGAATGGCTCCGCCACTGACAGATCCAGAAGCTCTGGAAACCAAGCCTGTCAAGGCCATTACAGAGCAATCAGAATGATTAGACAGCGCTCCAGTCTCAATTTCTGCAACACCCTGTGCAACATGGGGAGGGAAGGAAAGATGTAAGCCAAAGGAAATAACCAAGGAATGGACATGGCATCCACTGCTAGAGCTAGAGGATCCCTCCAGTGAGAGCAGAACATTGGAACCTTCCAGTTGTGTGTTGTCACCATCAGGTCGATGCAAGGAAGACCCCACTTCTGAACAATGTGGGTGAACCCCTCTGGGTGCAGTTCGCACTCTCCGCTGTCCACCGCGTGTTGACTAAGGAAGTCTGCCATGACGTTGTCTACGCCTGGAATGTGCACTGCAGATATGGCAGGACAAAATAGCCTTGACCTCTAACCAAGTGGCGAGACTTCTTATTTCACCCTGATTGTTGATGTAATCCACGGCAGTGGCGTTGTCGGACTGGACCCGTACTGGGCATTCTTCCAGATGGGGGGGTCCAATGGTGAAGGGCATGAAATATCGCCTGAAGTTCCAACACGTTGATGGGAAGGAGAGACTCCTCCGGAGACCACCGACCTTGAGCACTCAGGCGACCCAGGACTGCTCCCCAGCCGGAGAGGTTGGCATCCGTCATCACCATGGTCCAGAAGGACACCAGAAAGGACTTGCCCTTCAGCAGGTTGGAGATGTCGAGCCACCACGACAAACTCAGTTCCACATGAAGAGGAAGGGACACTGACATTGTCAGAAGGTCCGGCTGACCCTTGTACACCTGGATCACAAACCTCTGGAGTTCCCTGGTGTGAGCCATGGCAAACGGGACCGCTGCTATGGTGGAAATGAACTTCCCCACTAGAGAGGGCAGCTTCTTGGCTGGAACTTGATCATGAGCCAGAACAGCAGAAACCCTGTGGGTGATCTGGTGAGCCACCTCGCCCGTGAGAAACACCATGCTCTGCTGAGTGTCGAAGAGAAGGCCCAGGAACACCAGATGCTGGGATGGGACAAGATCTGACTTGTTCATATTGATGATCCACCCGTGATGGGTGAGACCATGAATGCAGTCCTGAACCTGCTGTTGAAGTAGTTCCGCAGAAGGGGTTTTCAGAAGCAGGTTGTCCATGTATGGAGTAACTCTGATGCAGTCCTGATGGAGGACGGATATTAAGGCTCCCAGGACATGGTTGAAGACTTGAGGAGCTGTAGACAGACCAAAGGGAAGAGATGAAAACTGAAAGTGCCCTTGGTTGCAGGCAAATCTGAGATACTGCCGGCTCTCTGGATGAATGGCGATGTGTAGATACGCGTCCTGAAGATCCAGAGAGACAAGGAATTCCCCCAGGGACATAGCAGCAATCACCATCCTTAGGGACTCCTGGTGATAATGAGTCTTGATCACAAAGGAACTGAGGTCCTTCAAATCCAAAATGGGACGACAGCCTACGTCCTTCTTGGAGACCACAAAGAGATTTGCATAAAAACCCATACCTCTGTCCTGAACTGGAACAGGTTCCAGAACATCCTTGTCCAGAAGTGCCTGGATAGCGCCATTGAACAGACAGCGTTTCTCTACGCCCTGGGGCATATGAGAGGGGAAAAACCAAAAGGGAGGAAGAGAGGTGAAAGGGATACTGTACCCTTCTGCCACCACCTGTAAAACCCACGGGTCTGCCACTGAATCCTCCCAGACGCTGTGGTAGTGACGCAGACGGCCATCCACAGCCAAGTGGGGACCTGGGTTCGGCGAGTCATGCCTAAGAAGGCTTGGAAGCCTTAGGCTTGGAGGAGACCTTGGGCTTCAATTGTTGTTTGGGCTTGGAGGAACGCAGAGCTGAGGGAACCGACTGGTTCGCTGGATGTGTCAGTCTGGAAGGAACGAAAAAGCTGATTACACTTGATAGGCGTCTTCTTCCTTGGGACCATAGGCAGAAGGGTACTCTTGCCCCCTGTGGCCTCACTAATCAGATCCATAAGATCTGGCCCCAACAAAGAGGTGCACTGAAAAGGAAATGAGAGCAAAGCTTTCTTGGAAGCAGTGTCAGCAGACCAGATCTAGAGCCAAAGAGCTTGTGGAAACCTTGCCACCAAATAAGGCAGCAGAAACATAGTGCTGGGCCTCAAAAATGTTGGCAAGAAGCCGCAACATATCCGAAGAAGGAGCACCCTGATGGACAGCCAGGGTGAGCTGTTCAGTCCAGACCACAATGGCCCGGTTCACCCATGCCGCAGCGAATGCTGGACGCATGGCAGTACCAGAAGTGGCAAAAATGGACTTGAGGGAAACCTCAAGTTTCTTGTCAGTCCAGTCTCTCAGAGCGGACGCATCAGCAATTGGCAAAGCAGTGGACTTAGATTGCCTGAAGACAGGAGCATTAATTTTGGGGAGATGAACCCACTGAGCAAGTGCTGCCTCAGAGAAGGGGTAAAGCCTGGCAAATTTCCTGGAAACAAGTTTCCTGTCCAGAGACTTCCACTCATCAGAAACAAGATGGTGAAGAGTGGGGTTAGGTGGAAAACAAGTATAGGGCTCTTAGGCTCCTGAAATACATCAGAAGGATCCGAAGAAACCTCCTGAACTAAGGGAATGTTTAGGGTAGTTAAGATGGCTCTGATCAAGCCCTCAGCTGAGGCATCAGGATCAGCCTCAAAGGGGTCCCCAAAAAACTGAGAGAAGCCCGGAGCAGAACATTCCCCAACGTCCGAATCCACCAACAGTTCCTCCTCAGAGAAATCTGATACTTCAGGTACTCCCTGTAGTTTTGGCAGGGAAGATCTGATGGAAGTAAGGGTCTGCCAGGAGTGGAAGACCCCCTGTAACAGGGATGGAAAAATTTGCAATGTAGACCGGAGGTCTCTAGTAGCAGCCTTGAACTCTTGCAACCAAACTGGCTCTAATGCATGGCTGGAGGTCCCTGGGAGAGACTCAGGGACATCAGAACATGCTGGGCATAATGACCTGAGAATTCTCTAGATAACCCTGATTGACATGAGGAGCAATGCGCAATGGAGGACACAGAGACCCCAGAGTCCTTAGTTTTAGGTCTAGTCCCAAGCTCCAGCGGATTAGACATCCTCACAGTGTTAAAACGTTCAAAATATTACCCAAATACAGTGTGTAGGATTAAAATTTCACCCCAGAAACAGCTAAAATACACTTATCTGGCAGGTGAAGGGTTAATCTGCAAAGAAGAGAAGGCGAGCCCAAGCCCTGCGTAGGATACTCGTTCAGGAAAATCACAAAATGGCTGCCATGGCAGGAGCCAATCAGAAACGAGCACGCAAAGCAAGCACTCATGGGAAATGTAGTTTTCCCAGAAAAAGTACCCCAACAGTGCCCAAAACCCTCTGAGACCCCCTACATACATAAAACATTCACCGGATAACAGAGCAAGGGCAGACAAACAAAATGAGCCATCTCTGAAGTCTCTACGATGAGCGGTTGCAGAGATATGTCCCAAACTGTACAGTTCCATAGAAGTGAATGGAGCAATGTCGTCTATGCGATAAAAGTGCGCCTTTAACACAAATTTTGCAAAGTTGTAACTGATAAGTGAATATACACTGGACATTACTAAAACATGTCACTAGACCCAAAAAAACACTGAACCCAGAAGGGAAAGTGCCAATAACCCCCCAAAAGATGCTAAACCAGCAGCTAAAGGGTTAAGTTACCACATAAACTTGCTCCAAAACACCCAACAAACATACAGATAAAGCCAATGAGTGCAGGAGTGTGCAATAGGAACTCCAAAGGAAAACCCCTGTGCGGAGGGGCACTGTGGGACATGTGGACCTGCAGCACTCAAAGGGTTGCTCACCTTTTCAGCAGATCTTCTTTCTTCAGATCACCATGTATTAAGAAGAAGCCTCAGTGGGCAACTCCTGGGGAAAGAACTTGAACTCAAGATTTTCCCCTAGGGCTTAAGATCCACAAAAGCACCTGGATACTGAGCTAGCCACATCTAAAGGCACTGTCAGTTATGGTAATCCGCCTAATGGTGGCATTCCATTTCTAACAGAAAAATAAAAAATTAGCTAAAACTATAGCAGATCTGTTCTTTTGCCTGTATCTTCACCAAGGAACAAATCTTACTGAAGCTGATTGGCTAGCTGCAGCCAAGAAGGGAAGGTAGCCTGCACCCCCTGCATTCACTTCTAGAATTGTTTCTGCCTACTTAAAGGGGCAGATCGCCTACCCAACCAGTAACCTGGACGACAGAGAAATTACTTTATACTAAAAGGCATGCAGATTTTGTTAATGTAGAATGACTTCCTTTTATTTCAATGTTTTAAGCTCTATCTCAATGGGCTTTCTATTTCATGCTGCCAGGGAATTTTGTCTAGCTAGCTTCTTCAAAATACATTTTATGCAGTATGGTCTTTGTAATTGCTAGTATGAATAATTTGCAAACCTGTCCATAGTCCACAATTCAGATCAATTCTGGTCATCTTCACTTCATGAAACACAAGGACACAGTGGAGTTGCAACATGCTGCATTCATGCATGGTGCTATCGTTACTGTGAACAACCTTATCAAATGGAAAAATGTTGCTTCAAAATTCCAGGTAACTAAATGGAACAGGGTTCCTACTGATATGGCTTCCATGCAGGCAATACAGTCTAAAAGCTACATTCCCTGTATATTTTCCCATTGAACCCAGCTTCCCTATTGATTTTTCTACCAGCAGATCAGCACATAGAATGCATCCAGACTTTTGTATACGCGATATTTCTAAACTGTAGCTTTTGGAGTGTAGAGCTACAAAATTAGCTGCGATTCTAATTCTGTGGCTTAGCAAGTATTAGTCAATATACTAAATCCCTGGGTCTGCTATTTTAACTATCATCAGAGGCACCACCAGCTCTTTTTGCTGAAAGGTATTCTATTGATGTTTTAGCTATGAAAGCAAGATGATCATGAGGGAAAGGTGACAAACTTTCCAGTGAGATAAATCTTCCACTTTCAGCGTTATATTAAGGTGCCTTATTTTGATACAATGAGAGTATGTTTGAACAGTGACAAATCTATACACAAAACTGTCCATACATTGACAGAAGCAATTATCCTTCTTACTTGTCACTTTCTATTGTTACTTACATAGTACAGTGCAGCATATGGACCAGGATGTAAGCTACTTCCTCAGCTTACTGAAAAGCATGACTTGCAATATCAAAGCTCTATCAACTAATGAAAACAATCCTATAATTATAAACATCTGCATCACACTTTCATATAAATGTATAACTGCTGCTAACATTTTAGTATTAGTGCTAATTTAAATGTTTAATATTTGCACATACAGTAAAAATTAGGAGGCATTAAATGGGACTTTCCAAAATGTATTACATATACAAATGCCAATGCAGCCTTGTGTAAATGATGATCTATAACATGGATGCATACTGGCTCAACCTTATCCAATGATGCTGAATGCAGGGTGTGCACTAGTGCACATACATTCAGTCATAATTCTTAAATAATTACTTGCCATGTATGTTGGACCAGAAATAGCAAAAGTTTGTTTGTTCCAGACATATCTAAGTAATCCAATGCTGTTCCCCTCCAGGCAAACATCATGGAGAAAAGTTAGAAAGCAAGCACAGAAAATGTTCATTAGAAATGTTTTATTGCTGTGGGATTTGTACTATCCGCAACGGCAACAATTTCAGGTTGAAACCACTCATGCTATGGTGGGCACTGATCAGCTGGGAATTATGGGAATTGTAATGGGGAGGAGCATAGGCAATAGGTAAATAGAGACAGTGGGAAGATGGAAGCAAAAAGAGAGATGGAGAATCAGACATTGGTGGGAATGAGTCGGCAGATATTCAGAAGAGTAGGGTGGAAAAAAACACAGTTGGGTAGATGGGGTAAACTGACAGTGGGACAGAAGGTGGTAGAGATGGAAATGACAGACAGTAGGAAAGACAGAGAAAACAGACAGTGTGGACAAGAAAAAAGGCAGTAAAGGTGAGGGGGCAGAAATAATGAGGGAGATGAGGATAAACGACAGCAGGTGAGATAGGTGACACAAACAGTGGAACTGAGAGTAGGGAAATGTTAAGAGTGTACAGGGGAGGGTAAAAAGAGAAAAACAAACAGCCATAATTTGAAATAACTGGTGGAGATTGGAGGAGAGCAAAATTCCATTTAAACCAAGATATGCTGTAAACCATCAAATTAAGATAAATTGCGCAATTAGCGAGCAAAGTATACTGGCTAATAAATGCTATGCCACTTTGAGTGAGTGATGATCACAGCATTTTCAATGATTAACTATTTCCTAGTTTATTTTTAATCAAATAATGATATTACCAAATGTGTTGTTTAACTGTCAAACCTGCAGCAGTGTACAATAAAAAAGTATCTAGAAAACACACACAGATCTCATTAACCCTTTGAGTGTTAGAGGGGCATGGCATGCAGTGCAAAGCAATGCATTCCGTACTCCTTTGGCACTCAAAGGGATAAACATTATTTGGTAAATCTTTTCACGTTTATGATGTTTATTTTTTATTTAAAAGTGATTATTTAAGTATTTAAGTGTATACTTTTTTTTTCCTTAAAGGGATAGTAACACTTCGTTTTAACTTTATTTTATTTTGTAGGCATTAAAAAAACATGAAGAATGATATAAGTCTTATCTCTCAAACCTTTATGGTTTATGAGATATTCACAAGCAAAGTTCCCCTACCCGCCCCTTTTTCCTAGTGTAAGCCATCTCTTCTCAGATGTGAACCTGGTTGTAAGACTAGACAGATAACAGCAGGGGACAATCTTCTTTGTATAAAAAGAATGAAAGCCCTTCCCCCCTTGACAAGTTTTTCAGCTTTTTCCCTTATCTAAATTGAAGATTGTCCCTCTCTGCAGTCTACCTGGGCACCTCCCTTCTGATGTGGATGAACGGAGGGGGGGGGATACTTTGCTTGTGAATATCTCTTAAACCATAAAGGTTTGAGAGATAAGACTTATATCGTTCTTCATGTTTTTTTAATGCCTACAAAATAAAATAAAGATAAAACGAAGTATTACTATCCCTTTAACTAGCGATAGTGCACAGCGTTGCCCATACGACTGGGCACACCGTGCTCATCTGGGACCTGGTGGACTGCTGCAGCAGTTTTCACAGGAATATGCTGGGGGGAGGGGGCTTTGCCCCTCAACTACTCCTGTGAAAATCGACACTCCTGATTATTTGCATGCAGCCAGTATCTGCTCCCCTGCTGACCCAGGGCGGGGCAGACAGAAAGAAACCACTTTATATATTTAAAAATGTACAGAATAGTGTATACTACATAGGTAGCTGTGAAAGGTTTTGAAAGGTGTCTGAAATAATGTATATATTGTAGGAAACCAGATTTATTAATTTTTTTGTGTAAAGCCTCCTACCTTCCTTGGGACAGAATACTGTCTTGCTGAGGATGTAAGGCTTCATGCTGAAATTTTGGTAGAGCAGGAACACATTTAAATATGCAAAGTAAGTTTTTCCCAATATATATGTTATATATATGTTATTCCTTGTGTATGTGACTGGAAATTAAAAGGAGTCATCATCCAAAACTCAGAGGCACAGTTTTAATGAGGGAATACACCATACCATCTTTGTTTGAGGATCTGAAACGTTAATCTACGAGACTTTGCAGGCTTGAACTGAGACGTGGAAAAACTCCTAATACTCATTTGCTAGTTGCTGCCATACACAAATATTCATTTGTTGATAGGTATCAAAAGAAAAACTTTTAGCAGCATACCATGGCATGTTTTATACTTGTTAGATTACATATAGAAAAAAATACAATTTTGATCTACGGTATATCTGAACACTTGTGAACAAAACAAATTCTTTTGGATACAAAATTATAAACAAAGAGCAAATAGATACAAAACTCCAACATGACTATACACACTTTTTCTGTGCTCAGCTATACTCCAAGTGCTTTAGGAATTCTCTTATGGAATGTTAGTTCTATTGCCAAAGCCTGCCTCTGGTTCTTGCATTAAGTAAAGTAGAATTCATTTTATTTCAATATATCCTCCTGAAGTCTCTATCTTAAAGGAGCAGTAAACTTTTATTTATGAAAACACATTTTTTAGAGCATTTCCTGCTGAATAAAACAAGGTCACGCCCATCGCTGTCAGATGTTTTATTCAATATTTATAACAGTTCAAATAACCAGGAAGTGAATTTACTGTGTTTTACTTCCTGATAGTTCTAACTGACAGGAAGTGACAGGCAGTTTCTATCACATTCTATGGAGAACTGTATATCTCTGACTTTTCTGACTTTCCTTTCCATTAGAATCTAACAGGAAAACTAATTAGAATTTGACCACTAGAGGGCACTTCTAATGTAAAATAACATGGGTTTAAACTGTAATAACTCTGGAAATATAAATCTCTCAGCAGTGGGAGTACCCTTACCTTACTCAATAGGAAAATCCCTACAATATATATTTTTTCATAAAAAATGTTTACTGCTCCTTTAAGCTTGGGTAGTCAAACTTTGCACCTTCTGCTTTTAGGACTACAACCCTCATTATCCTCCACCAACAGTTAGCTGCTTGGTGATAATGGGAGTTGTAGTTTCCAATAGCTGGAGACCCAACGATTGACTACCTCTTATGTAAAGTATTATCACTTGAATATCTTTATTTCTTTCAAATAATAGTTGCCATTTTTAACCAGTTTCGGGAAGATCTGTTAAATGGTGAAAAAATGGACGGCCGTGGATACATCCTTTACTCCCATTTCCAAGCTGCTGTTTTAACCGATTAAGTGTGTCAGATACATCATCTTTGGATAAATTGTATGGCATCTGACGTGACAAGCGGACAGCTTCACCCTGTGAAAACAGAAATGCAGTAAACAGCTTCTATGAAAATGAAATTCTAAAATATTCTAGCCATACTGGTCTTGGAATAGTATAAATAAACTGTAACAGAAAATAATCTCACAAGGTTTCAGAACATGAAACATAATTTGAATGCCTCAAAATCACATAGCTCAATAGTCACATGGATTTATAAAAGGATACTAAGAAACAAAGTCTGATTATCATATCTTTAACATGCCCTCTGTTAGCTTTTTACCCCTTCAAAGGGACAGTAATGTCAGAAAAAAGTATTAACTATATGGTAGATACAATTAAAAGAGAGTACTTGCACTTATTCGTATCTCTCAAACCATTATGGTTTGAGAGATATGGGAAATAAAGTTCTTCATTCAATCCCCTTTCTGCTTAACGAGCTGTAAAGCTGTCAGAAGCAGATTCTGGTTCCTGGATCAGATGGCGGCTCTTCAGCAGTGCCGACATAGCGATAACTAAAAATACTTCATCGGAACAATCTACAACGTGTGCCTGCTTTGCAAGCAAACATTGTAGACCATTCCAATGAAGTATTTATCTTTAGATATCGTTATATCAGCGCTGCTGAAGAGCCGCATCTGGTCAAGCGACCACAGTCTGCTTCCGACGGTTTTACAGCTCGTCAAGCAGAAAGGGGAGGGAGCGGAGAACTTTATTTTCCTATTTCTCTCAAACCATAAAGGTTTGAGAGATACAAGTAAGTGCAAGTACTCTCTTTTAATTGTATCTACCATATAGTTAATACTTTTTTCGGACAATACTATCCCTTTAATGTTGAAAACAAATGCTGTCATAAACTTTCTATATATTAATATATTGCAATATACTGGTTATAGCACATTTCCATAAACTGGAATGAATATATTGTCTTCTGTCCTAAAGCAGGATTTATTGAATAAATATATACTTAAAGGTGTCTATATGGTACTGAAAGTATGTGTTGGAACTTGCACTGGCTTCACTTACAATTTTATTTAGAGCACTCACGGGTCTTACCATGATTACAACAAAGTGAGATCAATGTTTTGGCCACAACATGGTCTTTTGTCAAGACCAAAAGTGCAAATGTAATGAGATAGTATATATAGATAAAAATACTAACTCACTGTCCACTCCTTGCACTCAGAGCAGTATCATAAGTGACAGAAAGGTGGAAACAGGAATTGGGTGCTGTATACAAGAAAAAGAGACACCTAATGAAACCTAGTAAACCTCCATCACTATACAAAGCAAAATAACAAATGGAATGGAATGGAAATATAAATAATTAGAGAAGGCAGTACAACATCAATCCCCACAAATTTCAAAGAAGGTTCATTTTTCCAATATTTGCTTTGTTACAGTTTTATCTGTCTTGAGATGCTGTTATTACCGGTGACTGATGCACATTGTTAAAGTAAGGTTAGATCAGTCTCCCCAAAACAGAACAGGCTACAAGGACATGTGATTTTGTAGAAAATATGAAGGGTATGATCCCACTGTATGATTTATTGAGCTTTAGCTAATTAAGCTTAACCCTTTGAGTGCCAGAGGGGTACGGAATGCATTGCATTCCCCTCTGCCACACATATGGTTAAATGCCATCATAGGAGTTTGTTTCATGGTAGTTGGCAAATGGCTGTCATACAGAGAGACACTTCACCTGGTTCATACTGCATTCCTATGTACCTTGATGCCATATGAAACTTTGATGGAAAAATTTGACTATTAGTAATATTGCCTATTTTTTATAGTCTATTCTTCCAGTGCTCTCTGTCTTGACACTATCAGATGTTTTCTATTACATCCCATTGCAATGAATGCTTGTCATATTATTGAGAAGATGATCATGTACTGCCACAACAGTGAAGATGTATATTACCAGTAAAGGTTCTGGCATTTTCAAGGCCAGAAAATGGAAAAGGTTTGCTTAAACAAAAAAAAAAAAAAACAAAAAAAAACAACAAAAAAAAAAAAACTAGTCAGATTCCTTCTCTGTATTGTTGTTTTCTCTGGATTTCAATATCCTACAATTTATCATAGTAGTGAGTACTGCAAGGAAATCCTCACATTGCTTGACATAATTGACTGCCTAACTCTGTGATCACATATAACCAAATGGCTGACCAAATAAAACGCATCAAAAAACCCTTAAGGACCACATGACGTGCTATGACTGTCACGCAGTTTAGATCCTTAAGGACTGGTGACAGTCATAGCACATCACATACTTTTTACTGATAGAGCTCCTGTGGGACTGCTGTAAGTAAAAACGGGGTCTGAAACTGCAAGCTCTCTCAGACCCCAACTAGGAGCGCCGGTACACGCAACAGGTCAAGTGTACCAGCACATCAGCACTGATCTAAGCAGTATTTAAGGGAATGTAATTTCACTGGACCACTGGTCCTTAACGGCTTAAACAAACACTGGAATATGCTTATACAGGAGATGGATAGGACATAAAACAAATGTGGTGCTCAAAAAGAAATTCAACATTGTAATCAAGTTTATCCCAGTTATAATATAAATAATAGCAATATTGGCCCAGCTTTGCCCTTGCGGTTAATAAAACAATGACGTGTTGAATTTTCAGTGCTTAGCCCTTTCAGATCCAAAAAGGTGTGCAAGGCATAGCAGAGTACTAGGTTGCACAACTCTGCATCAGGGAGTGTGAGCGTGTGTGTGTGAGATAGTGCGAGCAAGAGCGTGTGTGAGTAAGAACATGTGTTTTGCATGCGAGCAACATGTGTTTGAATTTGAGTGTGTGTTTCCTGTATTGCATTTTACTTATATTGTGTTTTCAATATAGAATTTTGTGTTTTGCTTATAGCATACTGCGTTTTGCGTATAGCATTTGGAATTTTGCAAATAAATGATTGTGTACAGCGTTGTGCATATGGCATATAGAGTATAGAATTTGGTGTATTCTACTTTGTGTATTGTGTTTTGAGTCTGGCATATTGTGTTTGGCTATTGTTCATAGCATTTGGCATATAGCTTTTGACGTATGTTGTATTGCGCATGTCGTACAGCATTTAGCATATTGCGTTTGGCGTTTTGCATTGTGGGTTTGGCATATGGTCTTTGAAGTAAAGTGCATTGCATTTGGCTATAGCATGTTGCATTGTCCAATTAGTGTACTGTGCATAGTATTTGGCATATAGAGTTGTGCATATAGTGTTTGGTGTTTTTTTTTTTTATACTGTAGTGCATTTGGTGTATATAACATTTGGCAAATTGTGTTTGGCATACTGAGTGAAGTATTTGGTGTATGGCGTATAATGTTTTGCATATAATGTTTTGAGAATGGAGTTTGGTGTATTGCATTTGGCGTATTGCGTTGTGAATGGTATATTGCACTTGGCGTATATAACAACTTTAGGGTCCATGGCAGTATGAGGGGCCCTGGCTGCAAGTAACTGGTCAAAGAGTCCCTGCTATTGTTGCTGCTAACATTTTGTGTCTGAGGAACTTTTTGTTTAAAGAGACCACTATAATACAGTTGCTCCCTCTTCCATTAGTCACAATGCAGTGCCTGTTAGCAGCACTCTGAGTCAGAAGCACAGGATCAGAGATGTGGGGCCCCAAATTGGTATCTATCCTAGGGCCCAATGGAGTTGGATCCATCTCTGCATGTATATATGTATGTTGGTATAACATCACCTACACAATGTATGCAGCACCTCACAGGACAATATAATAAATGACACAAGGGTTCCAATAAAAAAATGAATGTTACATTAAGTTGCACAATTATATGAACAATAGGAAGGTGTTCCCCTGCCCCAGGGAAAACACAATCTAATTGGGTAATATGAAATGGACAGGTATGAGGATAATACTGGCAATAGGTTGTACATAATGTTAGTGTTCCATTAAGTAAGATTTAAGGGTAGTTTAAAAAATGGAGGGCAATGCTGGACAAAGGGAGAGTAAGGGGAGAGGTATGTAGCTCCAGAAGTAAGCGGTAGAGTTTATGGAGGGAGAGGGCAGGGGTATCGATTGTTTGACATTCATGAATTCATTATTCTATTTTATTAAAGCACTTTTGTAAGCCAAAGTGTATGTATTGACTAAGAACAGTGATATTATTGACATAATAAATATCATACAATATAGACACTGGAAATAAACTCTGAAAATGTATATTTATATAAGCTACGGTGGTCTTAAGTCATTCCACTTACCTCCAGATAATTCAGCACTTTGAGTGGTCTGCAGTCACACAGTTCTTTGCTTTTCTTATTCATCGCTGAATTTAAAATTTCCTTTAGATCTGAGATTCCATAAAAAGGCAAGCTGCTAGCCATTCCCTCTATTTCAATGTGACTCTCAGCAAACGACATTCCTTAAAGTTGAGAAAACAAAAACATTAATTTTCAAACTTATAACAGGCAGTTAAAACTATGAAATGTCATCAAACAATGATTACTAAATATACTCAAAGCATCATTGCTTTGCAGTGTACTGGACCTCTCTAATATTCAGGTGTTAATTTACCAGGATTTTTTTATTTGTTCTCTATGATGCAGCTGGTTTACTCCAGAATAACTATAGTTTGCTTTTATAAATATGAGCCTTCAACATTTAGCAGAGTTGAATTTAGTTAGCCCTGCCTGTTCCAGAAGAAAGGGAGCAGTCATTTGTTCTTCTTAAACACAATTAATTTAAGCAGGGCTGGCTGCACCTCCAGCAGGGGGCACAGCCAGCACTATGTGGGACATCTGTATATGAATTAAGTCACTCTGAAACATAATACAGGCACATTAATGCATCTATAGCGCACCCATACTTGATCTGCTTAGTACATGCCTCCCACTGTCTCAATATCCCAGCCTTGTTCCTTCGTCCACTGATAGACTCAGAATCACACATACATTGCCTGACACCCCAGTCTTGTTTCAATGCCCAGTGGTAGTCATAGAGCTGCTAGGTTGAACACATTTCCTTTCTGTAGTTCCGGAACACTACTGACACAGGGGAGGCAGAGCACTTGTTGGCTCTAGTGTGGCTGCGCGGGAAGGGTCACAAGACATCACTGGATATCAGTGTGTAACATGTTCTTCCTGAAAAACACCACAGTGTTCTAAAGCATGGGTAGGCAACTTTGATTTCAAGCTTTTGAGGATTACAACTCCCATCATTCTAAAACAGCCATTGACTAGCTGGGGATGATGGGAGTTGTAGTCCCTAACATCTCAAGAGCCAAATGTTGTTTATCCATGCACTAGAGGAACATACACACACCTCGTCTGTCAAGGTTTTATTACACAGTGGGCAATATATATAGAGATTCACGGGCAAACCTAATGCACCACAGTCAACAAATAACAAATAAATATCTCATTTAAATTGGGCTATTTGTTTCTTTAATGCAAGAGGGGTCTCCAAAACATTTCTCACCCTATAAGGGGTTAAAAATGCCAATTTAAATAAATGTAAATGTGATCCCTATGATAGTCTATATAACACAGAACAGCCCCACTATTGCCTTTGTGCATAAGTGTATACAGACGTGGTCTTAAATGGATAGATAATTTATTATTACTATCCCTTATATTGTAGATATTTGTAAAATAATTTAATAGCCCCCAGGTTCATCTCTCAAACCTTTATGGCTTGAGAGATAATCGAAGGCAAAGTCCCCCCCCCTTCCCTGAAGTCTGCGTTGTACTGGCTGCAGGGATATCCGGTCTGACTTTGATCAGGCGGCTCTGCAGCAGAGCCGCGATTGCGTTAGTAAAAAAAGAATTATTTCACTGAAACGGTCTTCTACGTGTGCTTGCAAACCAAGCACATGTAGAAGACAGTTTCAGTGAAATAATTATTTTTCACTAACGGGATCTCAGCTCAGCTGCAGAGACGAAAGCCTGTCATACGACAGACTTCCCCTGCAGTCAGTACAACGCTGACTTCAGTGAAGTGGGAGGAAGAGGGAACTTTGCCTTTGGTTATCTCTCAAACCATAAAGGTTTGAGAGATGAATCTGGGGGCTCTTAAATTATTTTACAAATATATATAATATGGGGGGTAGTAATAATTAAGTATTACTATCCCTTTAAATATAAACTGCGCGTAGTTTGTGACAAATGAACGGCACCGCAGGAGAAGGATTAAAAAATCCCATTGATTTAAATGGGGATTTTCAACATTTTGCATGCCGGTGGGGTTATAATGCACTGCATTTAACACCTGGACACCCCCCCTCTGGAACTCAAACAGATAAGCCTTTGAATGGTACGTTTTGATTCATGGGGTTAAAAGAACCAGTTAAATCAATGCAAATGTTTACTTTTTTAATGAACAAATACATATTCCCATATTCTTAAATGAGCATGTGAATACTGGGAAGGTCTCCAAGTCATTGCAAGCAAAAGAAACCATTCAAGGGCTTAACCCTTTGCATTCTAGAGGGGTGTCCAATGCACTGCAATTTGCAATGCAATTCACTGGAAAGTGGACAGCCCCTCCGGCACTTATAATGTTAAGACCAATTTAGCCCCCTTAATGACAGGGTTTTTTTCCATTATAGCGAATGACTTCCTGGACTTACCAGGTAAGTTGTCTGTCACTAAGGGGTTAATGCAGATATTGCAGTTTTTATGAGTAAATTGTTTAGTCACTTTATCTGACCTTCTCCTACTCTCATATTAACCACTTGAATGTCAGATACTTCTGCACTGCTTTGCTATGTTTTGGAGAAATTTACCATCCAAGAGGTTAATCAGTCTGCCGGCCTTTCTTCCTCCCCTTTCCTCACTGAGTCAGCTTAACAAATGTCCTCAGTTAACTCACATAAATAACCTGTCAGTTTGCCTTCATTTGACATGTAACAGGGTGGATGTAGCAATGTGCATGCTCTCTGTGAGAGAGTGAACATTGCCGGCTCCTGCTTGGCAGTTCAGTTTTTATTTTTGTTTTGCCTTTTTGTGTATTGGATAGTGGGAAGGAAGCTGAACAGAACCAGCTAAGTAAATTATAATTTTAATTTGCTACGAAGTCATTTTAACCCCTTGGGTGTTGCTAGACATCTTATGTGCACTGCTTTGAAAATGTTTCTAGCATCCAAGGGTTTAATTAATTTCTTTGATATTTGCAAAGGAGACTATATTCAGGGGGCTGCCATATATGGTGACACTCATCTCCCCTACCCATTCATTCCATCATCTAACTGTACTTTTTGATTTGAATAATCTGTGTGTGATAAAAAGCTTTGATGCCACTCCCTCCGTGCAGATGATAGGAGTGATGAGTAGGGAAAGGCTGGCAACCATCCCTCACCTCATTACCCATGCTAAACATATGATGGTTCCACCTCCCTATACAGATGGTAATGAAACACATGCAGAAACAAAACAAAAAATTATATAATGGTGCAAATGCCTTTAAGTGTAGGATAATATATTAGCTTTCTATCCTCACAGTATTGAGACACCTCTGTTGGAATTTTACTCATTTTCTTGATAACCTCCAGTGTAGGCTTCTTCCGGGTTTAAAGTTTATTAGAGTCAACCTATCCTAGGCATATATGCTCAACCCCACTGTAAACAAATAATGAATTATATCAAATAAATAAAATACTGAGGAATACATATTCCCTGTACGCTATATACTGAGACATTCTCTTTTATGAACTATTTACGCACCTTTACTCCATCTCCCACATAATCCTTAAACACACATTTCACCAAATGTACACATGAAATATGGACAGTGGAGGAAGTTTATGGTCAAGTACAGAGAATGGGCATATAACCTTTCTGCTCTATAGTCAAACTAATCACTTCTATGTTACACCAATTCCAAAAGATCATTAATGAATCTGGGCTCTGAAGAGATGATTTTTTTCAAATTAAGCTCCTAACTTCTATTTCCTCATTCATACTCGGGCTATAGTATTCAATTAGTGTATCCAAAAAGATTTTCATTTGCACAACATTGAGAAACACCTTGAATGAGATCAGGAATCAACTCAAAACCCTTCACTGCATGTAAACAAGGGAAGATATATATTGGGTGAACAATTTGTACATTTAGAAAAGGGGTTAAGTGAGCAATGAAGAAAAATAGAACAGAGATAAATAGGTCACAGTGTCCCTCAACATTTTAAGGAGAGCTTACAAGGCTGTGTAAAGAGACTTTCAGTGCAGAATTTGGAGTTAATTCTCGTCTCTCAACCAAGAAGATTCTCCGTGTTATGCAAGAATCCTTTTATACATAAATTGCATACTATGGTTCCAGTAGGTACAAATGAGGAAATAGAAGTAGGGAGCTTCATTTGAAAAGGTCGGAGCTACAGATGACAGATTCATAATGGAGATTTTGAACTGGTGTCTTCTATTACAGATTAGTTTTAGCTATGGAGTAGAAATGTTATATACTCATTCTATTTGGATATATTTTGCCATATACTTTCATCACTGTCTTCGGACCACATTTCTGGTGTATATATTGTGAAATGTGTGATGAGGGACTATGTGGGAGGTGGTGGTGAGGTGGGTGAAGAGTGAATACAGACTAAGGGGTATATGTATCCCTCGGTATTTTATTATTTTTTAATATCTATTTGCACCAATTTGTTTACAAAATCTTTAGACAAACGAGTTTGTAGGAATGCATTTTCATATTATTACTGGGAGAATGATAATATTTATTGAATCGAAAGAATAGATTGGGTATTATAGAGCGGAGAAGCAGTGGAGCACATATGAGCTCCACAGTCTCGTTGACACTAAAAACAGACCAAGTTCCATAGAACTTGTGGTGAATTACATACGAGTTTCATCTAAGAACATGGATTAATCTCCCTGCTGGGACATCCATGAAGGGGGTAACATGCATCATGGGCTGCTTTCCAGATTAGGCAGAGGAACATAAATTAGTTCAATTTTGTAACAAGAACTATTTTTGGCATAGTCAACAATGAGTATGATGGAGTATGGTATGGCTCTCCGTCCGATATGGCTTTGGAATACAGATGCATTCAAAATGACAGAGAAGACATCAAATATCTTACAAAATAGACCTGAGCTAAGAAACATGTAGTGTGAGACCCATCTGAGCATGTAATGTTGTAATACATTTTATAAATTCAAATGTATCCCATGTTGCTTTTAATGGCAGTCTGGCAAGATTATTTTTCTCTAGAATACTCTCCGCTGAGTTCAGACCAGTTGGATTTTAGAATATTTTCCCTATAAAGACACACTCCAGCCTGAAAATTGAGAGAGGACAACTATTTTAGGTGCTCTGATTGTTGCCCTGACTAAGAGGACATCGTGGGGTGAAGGAGAAAGGAGTGGCGTTGGATATCGGGAGATACCTACACTGAGGTTATCGAGTGAATGCGTTCCTATCTAGAGGCATGTTGTACCTCAAGAAAATGTAAGTAATATTCCAATAGGGGCATCTCAACACAATGGTAGTGGAAAGTGGATACATTCATCTACACTTAGAGGGGTATGCTCTATTTTTGTTTAGTTTCTACATGCATATGAGGTTCTTTCCGAGGGCCATTAATAAATGGTGGCTAGGTGGATAAGTGAAGAGAAAACAGAAGGAAGAACTTTCCACTGAAATTTCGACTACTCTCACTTATTGTAACAACTTACATATTACACTTAACTCTATTGTATATTACTATTTATAATCATGTTCAAAAGTGTTTAGAGGGGTAGATTTGTATTAATGGAACATATTTGCAACCTTAACCCTTTAAAAACTAGAGGGGGTGAACAAGGATTTCTGAATGAATAAGTTGCACGCCCCTCTGGTACTTAAAAGTAAGGTGGTAAGAGTATTCCTTGTCACGTCAGGGGGGCCCATTTTAACACAGAGGATTCAGTGCCCTGCCACACCTCGGGCAAGACCAGTACTGATCTCATGTAATAATGTATTCCCCTGCTAGACATATTTCTGCCACTGTCATATGATACTCCGCTAGTCCCATATAATGATGTATATCATTCCCAGCTCATGTAACTAAGACTTTACTAGCAACCTGGGGACCAACTTGGTAGCTGGTCCAGTCTCTACCACCTCTCTAAAAAATGGAAGTCCATATGATTGTACTTATAAGAACCCACCCCACCAACCCCAAATGTTGGCTCAGTCTTTAAGCTTTCTCAGTAACACAAGGACTCTGATTCTCAGTAATATCCAATACACACTATACATTTTGCAACTCTTATGTCTTTATCACAGAGCTTACAATCTAACATGATGCCACAGAACTTACAATCTATAATCTGTGACTCACATAGCACTGCAGAGATTACACAACACCAGATGACCCACAGTGGATAATTCTTTTTAGATTGTTAGCTGGTGCCATATGTATATTTTGTAACTTTGCAGTGTCATGTGGGTGAGAGATTGTAACCACAGAACTTGCACTTCACAGAATATGATCCACTCTGGGTATTCCTTATAAATTGCAAACTCTGTAGAGTCATATGGGTCATATATTTTACACTGAAAATACTGTAGTGTGTGGGTCATAATTTGTAGACCGTAAGCAATGTGGTGCTGTGTAAGTGACCTTAATGGAACAATTGTGCTTATACTTCATCCATAGTGGGTAATTCTTCTTAGACTGTAATCTTTGTGATATTGCACAGGTCAAACATTGCAGACTGTAAGCTCTATGGTGTGATCTGACCCATACATTGTAGACTGTAAGCTTTTTGTTGTTATGTGTGTGACCCTGGTTGAACCACAGATGTTGTAATTTACAGAATGTGACCCCCTGTGGGTCTCTTCTTAGAGGAAGGGACCACTCACTTGTGCAGAAGATATTTACAAATAGGGAAAAAAGGCTGCATATTTTCGAGGCACTCTCTTATGGAATCAAAATAGAAACTGGAAAATACTGCTGCAAACTACCTGCAACTTAGGGGGCAAAAAAAAAGTTCATTGATGTAAATGGGGATGTTAACCCTTTGAATGCTAAGAAGGTCTAAATCACATTTTGAAGCACTGCATTGGAGATCTCTCTAGCATTCAAGAGGTTAAAAGCCCCATTTAAAGGGGGGGGGGCGGACCTTCTAGATGGGGGACGTGTAGTCTGTTTGCTCCGGGGCCCTAGCCTGTTGTTTAGCTCCAGAAAGCTACACAATCAGTGGAGAGTACTTCTCCATACACCCACCATTATTCATGAGGGTTAGCATGACAGGGGAAAAAGAAAAAAATTTGTTCTGATTTTACCATGGAGGCGTGCAACGAACGGCGAGGTAAGCAGGCTTCACGTGCGCAATTAAGTGACTGCCAGATAACGATAAGGAGAATAGGACTGTTGATGCCTCCAGGCCGGCTATATTTCAAGATCTACAACATCTGTCAACCAAACTGGAACTAGAGGTGATGTTGGCCGCCCTCCGAGACTCTATAAAATTGGATATCAGTACACTACCTTCTGATCTCCACCATCTTGGCAATCGGGTTACGAACCTGGAGTTGAATCAGGAGGCCATTATGATTAAGCAAGATGATTTACATTGCTTTATCGTCTAACAAGATGAAATCATTGATCTTGTGTGGTCTCAAGTAGACGACCTGGAGAACAGGGGCCGTAGGTCCAACATCCGTATCCGAGGATTACCTGAAACTGTTCCCTCTGGGGGCCTAGTAGAAGTCCTACAGACACCATTCTGAACCTACCTTCACATTTGGAGATTGAAATCGAATGGGTGCATTGTGCGCTTCGACCATGCAACCAGCAGGGAGAGAGGGCAAGAGATGTTATCTGTTGTTTGCATTCATTTGCCCAAAAGGATTTAATCATGAGGAAGGAGCGAGATCTGCCTGCTCTCAAGTATGAAAAAGCTGAGGTTTCTCTCTTCAACGCTCTGTCTCTTCGCACCCTGCAGGTAAGACGTCAATTTAAACCTCTGGCGGATGAACTCCGTCTGAAGCGTATTCCATACAGATGGGGGTTCCTGTTTTCCGTGACGGTATCTTTTGAGGGTCGTTCCCACACCATTAGGTGGGCTGAGGAGATTCAAGGACTCTGTGAGGTTCTTCGTTTTCTGGTGATATCGCCTCTTGCAGTGGAGGGTTTGCATCGTTTCACACCCTTTGTTCCTCCATCTCATCGGGATCAGTGGCGACAGGTTCCGATGCGGAATAAAAGATCGGCACCGGACTCACCATCTGGTTCTCAAGCACAGTGAGGACTCTCTCTTTATTTGCCTGTTTGTGCCTTTGAAATTGTTGCCCATCGATGGACCCAATATTTCACTACCGCTTGTTGAAGAGGTATCACACTGTTATATGTCTCTGTTTTATGACATTTAATGTATGAAGAACTGGGACTTTTAGCATTATATATATCCCCCCTCTCCTCGATGATCCTCTGTTATGGAGGCTGTTCAAAATAATTTATTGTTTTAATGTACTACTTCTAATGCTGCTGTCCTGTTGTAGCTTGAAGTATCATTTTTGTTATTATATGGTTTTGGTTATTAAATGCTATGGTCTACAGTATATTGTAAAGCCTTCACTGTAGTTTGGATATGCATCCTTTCTGGTTCCCACCCGCAGGTGCTGGTAGGGAGAGTCTCGTCTGTGGGATATTCCCTCCCATATGCCCATTCGTCCTGATCCCTAATCCTTCCCCCCAACTCCCTTCTTTTTCTACCCACAGACAAGTTATTCCTGATGTAGTGCAGGGGTCGGCCCTGGGAGGTGTGCTACCTTCCACTATAGTATCATGAGACATGATTTATGCAGTGGGCCCTGGGGGGGCCTCGCTTAGTCGGGCCGTTAGATATTCTATATTACTTTTCATGTTATAAATGTTATTTTTATTTTTAATGCAGTTTATCCCAACCTCTTAGGCCATGTGTCTGGGATGCCTCCATAAGCATGTATGTGTATTCCATTTCATTTCAGCCTATACTTGTACTGCATTAGGTTATATCTTATTCCTTGTAACATTAACACTGTATAATTCTCTCCCATCCAACTATTGTTGTTGTTTTTTTTTCTGGACTCTCAATTTATTGAAGGGCTTCTCTTACCCCTATGCTCTAATTTCTACTTTTACCAACACCTCCCTTACCACCACCTGTGGCTCTTTACCCTCGGTTTATTGTTCCATGCGGTGATATATGTTTGTAGTCTGACCTTGCTTGTTGCGAGTTCTACTTGCACGAGGGACTTTTTCTCTAAATCTTCTCTTTTTCTGATTCTCAGTCTTCTCTTCTTTCCCTTCTATGCTCCTCCACCACCCTATTTCTCCTCTGGCCCATCCTGCCCCCCTCTTACCCGTGTGGGTGTTCGTGTTTATGAAACGGTTATGCAGGCTCATGATAACAATGCTCTCCTGTGTTCCTTGTCAAGGCATTAAAACTTAAGGTATTGTCCCTTAAAGGGATAGTAATGTTTCATAATAAAAGCAGCTCTAATTAATCTTCATAGAAGCTGGAGAGTGTTATTTCAGTTCTGTCAGAGTTGTAGTTCAAGAGTAATTGAATGATAAAGTATCCCCCTCCCGCCCCTTTTACTGATGTAACATTGCTCAAAATAGAGCAGCAGGGAGTGTCCAGGTAGATTGCAGAAAGGGACAATCTTCAATTAAGATAAGGGAAAAAGCTGAAAAACCTGTCAAGGGGGGCAAGGTTTTCATTGTTCTCACAGTAAGAATTTTGACCCTTGACGTGAGCTGTCTGGTCTATGGACTGGATGCCACATCTGAAGAGTGGGGGCTTACACTAGGTAAAAAGGGAGGGAGGGGGAAACTTTATCATTCAATTACTCTTGAACTACAACTCTCACAATAATGAAATACACTCTCTATGGCTCAAATACTATGAATATTAATTGGAGCTGCTGTTTTTGTGAAACATTACTATTACTTTAATGTTAAGGGTCTTAACACCCCTCAGAAGCGGTCGCTCTTATTCAGGGAGTGCTCCTGTCTCAATGGTCAGGTTTGTTTTGTGCAGGAGACCCACTTCAAGGGGGATCACGTACCTGTCCTACGCAGTAAGAAGTTTCCTCACTCCTATCTTAGTTGTGCTCCTTTGAAAAAATGTGGTGTCACTATTTTTTTGCGCAGGTCCCCAGCCTTTAACTGTACAGATACTTTGCTGGACGTGGAAGGGCGCTATGTATTTGTCAAAGGAACTATTGGCTCCATTAAACTTACATTCGCCAATATGTACTCCCCTAATACCCGTCAATTTCCTTTCCTTCGTAGAGCTCTTTCAGATCTGTGGGCGTTCCGAGAGGGTATGCTTGTGTGTGTGGGGGACCTTAACTCTGTATTGACCCCGCAGTTAGATTGTACAACTGGCTCATCCTGCCTTCGTCCATCACATTTTACGGCCCTTCATCGGCTTTTACACGAGCATTCCCTCATTGATGCCTGGTGTAAACTTAACACGATATCTCGTAGCTATTCTTTTTACTCATCCGCACATTCTCACTACTCTAGGATCAACATCCTATTTATCTCTCAGGATAGCCTGCATTATGTTACTAATGCCTCTATTCATCCAATCACGTGGTCTATGTTCTTGAGGATCTTTTTGTGGACATACCACTGTCTATGCCCCCACCCTAGAGGGTGGAGGCTTTATGCCTCCTTGATGTCTGACCCAGATGTAGTGAGCAAACTATGTGATTCGATTCAGGAGTACCTTGCCCTTAATTGCATCCCTGAAGTGTCTCCTCCGACAGTCTGGGAGGTCTTGAAGTGCGTACTTCGGGGTCATTGCATTCAATTAACTTCCCGTCGATGTAGGAGAGCAGGTGTGCAACTTACTTCCCTATTGCAGGAACTCAAAGCTTAGAGGAGTCACACCAAGCGTTGAATACCTCGACTTCATTGCGAGAGGTGACGGCGTGTGGATAGGGTCAAATCTCTTCTCTTCGCACAGGTTAGTAAATCTTATTTATGGAATCTCAAATTTAATTACGAGCATGGAAACAGAGGGGATCGTTGGATGTCTCTTCAGACGAAGGGAACCTTCACCCATACTCCAATTCGTAACATTAAGACAGCGTCAGATGCCGTAGTTCATGACCTACCATCCATGGCTTTGGAGTTCCATGCTTTCTTCAAATCATTATATAATCTTGAGCCTCCTATGCAGGATGGGCTTTCTGAGGCACAACGCAACTATGTGGCCTCCACATCCCCCCATGGCTGACACCTCTACAGGCAGATCACTTGGATGATGATATATCTCATGACGAAGTTCGGCGGGCAATAAAACAGATGTCAATTGGGAAATCGCCTGGCCCTGATGGGTTTCCATTACTTTTCTGCTGCACTTTCCTTGAACTTCTAATCCCCCCACTTACTACTATGTTTAATGATCTCTCATCCTTTGCTCTCTGAAGCTCACATCACTCTTATTGCTAAACCGGGGAAGGATCCCTCACATTGCGTGAATTACCGACCAATCTCACTGTTAAACATAGATTTAAAAATGTATACCAAAGTATTGGCTAATAGGCTTAAACCCTTGTTATCACATATTATTCACTCGGATCAGGCAGGTTTTGCATCCGAACGTGAAACTAGGGACAACATTTTGAAACTGGTGCACCTTGTACATCACTCGCGCTCTCTTCGTTCATCTTCAGTTCTAGTCTCTGTCAACGCCGAGAAGGCATTCGATAGAGTGGATTGGGGTTTCATTCGAGCGACTTTTAGGACTTTGGGATAGGTTCTCGCTTTCTTTCTTACATTTTGGCTCTTTACTGTAACCCCACTGCTCATGTTTGTGTGAATGGCTCTCTGATAATTTTTTAATACATAAGGGACTAGGCAGGGCTGTCCCCTGTCACCCATTATCTTCATCATGGTCATGGAGACACTGGCATGTCATGTTCATAATAATCCTGCTATTCACGGGGTACCAGGAGGTGACCGTGATTACAAATTAGCACTGTTTGTGAATGACCGGTTAGCAAACATCGCTCTACCCAGGCGTCTGGGGGGTCTTGGGGCACCGGACCTATCCAGGTATTATAAAGCAGTGGTTCTTAGTGCTATACCACATTGGTTCCATTCATCATCTCATTAAGCATGGATATGTATGCTGGAATCCCTTTGCCACCCCACTCCTCTAACCTCTATACCCTGGTATCCACCTTCTGCTCGCCCGAAGAGTTTCCGCTCTCATCCCATCTTCTCCCCCCTGCTTCGGGTGTGGGATGCTGTAGCAGATGGACTGTCTAGTATACGATCCCCCTTACTCTCAATAACCAATTGTCCAGATTTCCCCCAGGACAGGTCCGGTTCACCGTTTATTCATTAGATTCCGTGTACTGACCTTCGGGTTAATGATCTAGAACAGAATGGGGTACTGGATTCTTTTGCCAATTTACAGGAAATATGGAATTTACAATCCTATGTCCAGCTACACAATTTTCTATCCACTCACCCCCACAAAACATTGCTATACCGGCCTCTCACTCAGTTCGAATCCCTTTGCCATACTCCTTTACCTCATCCGCGTCTGTCCCTTCGCCCTGTGGCTAAATTACATCACCTCTTAATGGCCGAGAGGGGTAATTGGGATTGTCAACATAGTGCATGGGAAATGGATCTAAATATCTGCATTTCATCCGACGCCTGGGAGTGTGCTCTATGTTATTCTCTTGTTTCCTCTAGAAATGTAACTGCGTCAGAGACAAATTACAAATTGTTAAAGCGCTGGTATAGGGTCCCATCCTTCATTCAACATTTTTACCCGGGAGTTCCCTCCACGTGCTGGAGGTGCTCATCTGATGAGGGTTCAATGGGTCACGTATGGTGGTCTTGCCCTCTATTGGTCTCCTGTTGGGAGGCGATACATCGGGAAATATCTTCTTCTCTAGCTATTACTATCCCATTTACACCTCAATTATTCTTATTCTCAGTTGGTATACATGAGGTTGCGAAGACCACCCCTTCTTGCATTCTCCTTTCACATCTTCTTAGTGTGGCTAGGATGTGCATCCCGTTATTATGGAAGTCAACTATTCCACCTTCTCTAGCTACTTGATTACGAAAATTAGGAGACATCTTGACCCTTGAGAAACTAACCTTTTTCATGTCTGGGGGTAGCCCCACTTCTAGTGATATTTGCCCCCCCTGGTGTTTATCTCATAACATCACGGTTTGACTTACTTTATTATGTATATTTGTACTAGTAATGGGATTATATCTTGACTTTTGTCCAACCGGGGAGACTGGTCATAATTCCCCCTGCCTCATTTCATCTGAATTAATCGAGCATGCACACCCACGCTTATCCCCTTACCCATTTTCCCTCTTCCCAATCCTTCTCGTATTGACTCTACTCTCTTTGCTTCTGCATTTTTCTTGCCTTCTCTACTTTATCTCCTCCACTGTATCCTCTCTCCTCTTTTTTTATTCTACTATTCTCTAATTATATATAACTTTGAGTACTTATTGTTTTACTCATGATAATGCCAATATGATGGCATAGACCTATCATTCGATTATTTGAACGTAACTGTGAACAAGTACAGTTTTATACCAACGTACAATGATACTGATGTATCTTGATGTTTCCTTGCACTCTGCTTACTTGTCTCAATAAAGCTTTTTCAAAAAAAAAAAAAAAAAAAAAAGCCCAATTTAAATCAAAGAGAATTTGGTGAATTGCTGTGTGTCTCCTATGGTGCAATTTCCATAGTCTTGTTGCACTTTCCATTGGCAGTCACAAAACCACACATTCACTTTCTCTATGTCCACTGCTATACAGAAAACCACACATACACTTTCTGCTTACCCAGCCTTGTGCCACATTGTACAGGTAGTTACAGACCCAGAAACACACTGCATGACATTTCAGCCTTGTCCTGCTGTCCACTGGTAGACACAGAGGCAAGCTTACACACTCTGACACTTCATTCTTGTACCAATACCACATACATACAATCTGACATCCCAGCCTTGTTCTACTGTCTACCATTATTTAAACAGTTTTAATTTCCTTTGTCTCTAATGCTGCAATATCCTTATGGTGTCACATAATGGTGCAACATCAATTATTTCATACTAGTGTAAAAGCCTGTGTACACGGGCCAGTATTCTGTGCGTTCGGAAAGCCTGTGTACATGGGCCAGCATTCCGTCTGTTCGGGCAGTCTCTAATGAGCATGACTGCATCAACAGTCTCTACTGTACATGACTGCAAAAGTCCATGTACACAGCCAGCATTCAATGTGTTTGGCAGTCTTTACTGCGCATGACTGCATTGGACAAACATACATCTGGCCATTTTATATTATAGGATGCAGATATAAGGTTCTGCTGGCCTGGTGTAATACTCTGCTTTTTATCCTATAACTGTGTACTTCTCTGCTTGTCTCATATACTGGTACAGAAATGTATTGGTCTCCCTAATGTTAACGCTGCACATGTACTCCAAGATCTGTCTTATGTGGTTATAATACAAGGCATGCACCACACGATGCCCAGTTGCTCAAAACAAAACAAAAAAATGGTACTGGGAGAGAATTTCTGAATTTTCCACTGGAAGCCACATTGCCTAGAAATGGTCTTGATTATATGATTAGTAGGCAGAATTATTTCAGAAATATTGATAAGAAGAAAAAAAAAATAAAGTGTCCCTAATTACTTTTAAATTCACCATGTAGGGAGTTCATAAAGATTAACCTTCATGGACTGGAAAATGTAAGACTAGGTGACAAAGAGAGTATTAAGAGTAAACTCTCTCAGAAGAAATATTGGATGCATACATTTATGATACTGCAACATGAAGTTCTAAAACAGAATTCTAGTGTTCTTAACTGTTAAATTATTTTTTCTTAGTCCATATGGAAAATAGGTACCGTGGGGTTGAGTGTCTCTTTGGAGAGCAAGACACATCTCAAAAAAAGACAGAGTCTTGTGAGTGGAGATTCCCAGCCACACTTTCAGCTCAACCCTTCCCCCCCTGCATACACCAGTTATGATGTGATCAAAACCACCCAACAAGGCAAACAAGAGAAGTAGAAGGAGGCTCCGGTGAGAATAAAGCCTCTAAACAAGGACTCCCATGTACAGACAGCAGAAACCAGCAGAGATCCCTTTCGCTGGGGGGAAAACCTGTGTTCCATATGAACTAAGAGAAAAGAGGATTTCAGTCTTACCCATTAAATCCTTTTCTCTTAGTCCATACAGGTTACTGGTAACTCTGGGTAGGCAATCCTCCCCTTTAAGTAGGCAGGAACAATTCTAGAATTGATTACAGGGGGTGGAGACTACCTTCCCTCCTTGGCTGCAGCTAGCCAACCAGCTCCACAAAGATTTGAGACACTAACCATTGACTAGATAGTGAAGGGAAAGAAGACTCCTGTGTGCATGACCCCGAAGGACCCCCACAGTCTGCCACAGGAGAACTAAGCATGGTCCCTTGACAGGGTGGGAGACCAGTAACCTGTATGGACTAAGAGAAAAGGATTTAACAGGTAAGACTAAAATTCTATTTTCTCTGTCGTCCAATACAGGTTACTGGTAACTTTGGGATGTCCAACCATTGAGTATCCCAGAGGTGTGAAGTCAGGCAAGAACCAGGCGTAAGGCCCCCAAAGTCACCAGTGCAGATATGAACCACCAGATCAGAGATAGCCCAATAAAACAAATGAAGTGTCAACGGACACTGAACAGGGGTAACAACACCCAAGGAACTGTAACACAGCACACTGAACTAGAGCCAACAAGGTTCAAAAGTGAAGGAAGTACCAATAACCGAAGGAAATCCTAGACAGGCAAGACTGCCTCCAGGATTTTCCTCCCAAAGCTGGCATCAGCCGATGCCAGGACATCAACACTGTAGTGCTTTGAAAAGGTGTGCACAGACGACCAAGTGGCCGCCTTGCACAACTGATCAGCAGAGGCCTGATTCTTGTAAGCCCAAGAGGCCCCAGTAGATCTTGTAGAATGAGCCATGACCCTGAAAGGGACAGGCTTCTTCCTCAGCTCATAAGCCATACGAATAGTGGACTTGATCCAAGAAGCAACAGTCACCTTGGATGCAGGTCTTCCTGCCCTAGGACCCTCAGGAATAACGAACAATGTGTCAGAATACCTGATAGACTCAGTGCGATGTACATAAAACTTGAGACAACGCACCACGTCTATCAAGTGGAGATCCCTTTCCTTGTCAGAGGTGGGGTCTGGGCAGAAAGAGGGCACCACAATCTCCTGATTGATGTGGAACTCAGAGACCACCCTCGGAAGAAACTCCTGAGAAGCGCGAAGCACCCCCTTGTCCTTGTGAAACACCAAATAGGGTGGTTTACAGGACAGAGCATGTAACTCCGCGACACGGCGGACAGGCACAATCACCAGAAGAAAGGCTATTTTCCACGTCAAGAGGCGTAGAGGAATAGCAGCCAAAGATTCACATGGGAGACACAGAAGAACGCCCAAAACAAAGTTAAGATCCAACTGAGGAGCAGGAATCTTGAAGGCAGGACTAGCATGAGGAACGCCCTGGAAGAAAACCTTGACATCAGGAAGGATGGCAATGCACCTCTGAAAGAAAACAGAATGCGCAGAAGTATCAACCTTAAGGGAACTCAAACTAAGGCCCTTATCCACACTGTCCTGCAAGAAGGCCAGGACGGTAGGCAGATTAAAATCCTGAGACAGGTCCTTGCCAGACACCAAGACATAAAAGTCGACCAGACAAGATGGTAGATCTTGGAAGAAACAGGTTTGCGGGCACTGAGCATAGTAGCTACCACACCAGAAGAGAACCCTTTCTTCTTCAATACTGAGGATTCAATTTCCAAGCCGTCAAAGCTAGCCGATGAACATCCTCCTTCCACAGGTAACCCTGTAGAAGAACATCCGGACAGCAAGGGAGCTGAAATAGCTCCGCCACAGATAGATGCAGAAGCTCTGGAAACCAAGACTGACGAGGACAGTACGGAGCAATCAGAATAACTGGGCAATGCTCCAGTCGTAATTTCCTTAACACCCTGTGCAACATTGGGAGGAGAGGAAAGATGTAGGCCAGAGGGAATAACCAAGGAATGGATATTGCATCTACCGCCAGAGGGTCTCTCCACCAAGAGCAGAACCTCGGTACCTTCCTGCTGTTTCTTGTCACCATCAGGTCAATGTAAGGAAGACCCCATTTCTGAACAATGAGATTGAACACCTCTGGGTGCAGATCCCACTCTCCTCTGTCCACTGTGTGCCGACTGAGGAAGTCCGCCATGACATTGACTACTCCAGGAATGTGCACTGTGGAAATGGCAGGAACGTGATCTTCTGCCCAGGACAAAATAGCCTTGACCTCTAACCAAGAGGTGAGACTTCTTGTTCCACCCTGCTTGTTGATGAAAGCCACGGCCATGGCGTTGTCAGACTCTACTCGGACCGGATAGTCTTCCAACTAAGATGTCCAATGTCGAAGGGCATGAAATATCGCCTGAAGCTCCAATATGTAGATCGGAAGGAGAGATTCCTCTGGAGACCACTGACCCTGAGCGCTCAGGTGACCCAGGACCGCTCCCCAGCCGGAGAGGCTGGCATCTGTCGTCACTGTGGTTCAGAAGGATACCAGGAAGGACTTGCCTTTCAGCATGTTGGAGAGGTCAAGCCACCATGACAAACTCAGTTTCACATGAAGAGGAAGAGACACTGACGTCTTCAGAAGGTCGGGTTGACCCTTGCACACCTGGATCAGGAACCTCTGGAGCTACCTGATGTGCACCATGGAAAACGGGACCACTTCTATGGTGTTGATGAATTTTCCCACTAGAGAGGACAACTTCTTGGCTGGAACTGGATCTTGAGTCAGAACCTCAGAAACCCTGTGGGAGATGTGGTGAGCCACTTCGTCCGTGAAGAACACAATGCTCTTCTGAGTGTTGAAGAGAAGACCCAGGAAGACCAGATGCTGGGATGGGATAAGGTTTGACTTGTCCAAGTTGATGATCCACCCGTGATGGGTGAGAGCATGAATGCATTGCTGAACCTGCTGATAAAGAAGTTCCGCAGAAAGGGCTTTCAGAAGCAGGTCGTCCATGTATGGAGTTACTCTGATGTCGTTCCAGTGGAGGACGGACACTAAGGCTCCCAGGACACGGTTGAAGACCTGAGGAGCTGTCGTCAGACAAAATGGAAGAGCTGAGAACTGAAAATGTCCCCGGGCGCAGGCAAACCGGAGGTACTGCCGGCTCTCTGAATGAATGGCAATGTGAAAGTACGCGTCCTGAAGATCCAAAGAAGCAAGGAATTCCCCCGGGCACATGGCAGCAATCACCGTCCGTAGAGACTCCTGGTGATAATGAGTCCGGGTCACAAAGGAATTGAGATCCTTCAAGTCCAAAATGGGACAACAACCGCCATCCATCTTGGCGACCACAAAGAGGTTTGAGTAAAAACCCATACCTCTGTCCTGAACTGGCTCTGCCTCTAGAACGTCCTTGTCCAAAAGAGCCTGAACAGCGCCTTCAAACAGAAGGCTTTTCTCTGCACCCTGAGGCGTGTGAGAAGGAAGAAAGCGAAAGGGAGGGAGAGAGACGAAAGGGATCCTGTACCCTTCCGTCACCACCTGTAAAACCCATGGGTCCGTTACTGAATCCTCCCAAATGCTGTGATAGTGTCGCAAATGACCACCCATAGCAGAGTGTGGACCCAGGTTCGGTGAGTCATGCCAAAGAAGGCTTGGAAGCCTTGGGTTTGGAGGAGACCTTGGGCTTCCATTGTTGTTTGGGCTTGGAGGATGTACGCGGAGCTAAGGGAACCATCTGGTTCGCTGGACGTGTCTCATTCGGAACGGAACAAAAATTACTATTACTAAAAAAATTACTAAATTACTAAAAATTAGAGGCAATTTCTTCCTGGGAACCAAGGGTAGAAGAGTACTCTTACCCTCTGTGGCCTCATTGATCAGATCCATAAGATCTGGCCCAAACAAGGAGGTACCCTGAAAGGGTAGGGAGAGCAATGCTTTCTTAGAAGCAGTGTCAGCAAACCAGATCTTGAGCCAAAGAGCTCGTCTGGCCACCACAGACATGGTGGAAACCCTACCCACCAAATGGATGGCATCAAATAAGGCAGCAGAATCATAGTGCTGTGCCTCAGAAATGTTGGCGAGAAGGCACAACATATCCGAAGTAGGAACATCCTGAAGGACAGCCAGGGTGAGCTGTTCAGTCCAGACCACAATAGCCCGGTTCACCCATGCAGAAGCGAATGCTGGATGCATGGCAGAACCAGCAGTGGCAAAAATACCAAGAGGCCAAAGTGAACTTAGAAATAGCCTGACCAGCCCTGGGACCTTCAGGAATGACAAAAAGGAAATGTGTTTTACAAAGAGACTCCGTGCGATGCACATAAAACTTGAGGCACTGCACCAAATCCAACAAGTGGAGATCCCTCTCCTTGTCAGATTTAGGATCAGGACAAAAATAAGGCACAACAATCTCATAATTGATATGGAACTTAGAGACAACCTTAGCAAGGAATTCCTGAGAAGTTTGAAACACTGCCTTGTGAAACACTAGGAACGGTGGTTTGCAAGACAGAGCCTGCAATTCAGCAATTCTGTGGACAAAGACTACTACCAGAAGAAAGGCCATCTTACGGTTCATCTGAAGCATACAGATAGTATCAAGGAGCTCAAAGGGAGTCCTCCTCAGACCGCCCAGAACTAAATTAAGGTCCCACGGAGGAGTGGGAGCCTTGAAAACAGGGAAAACATGAGCGACTATTCATAAATCATCCTCTCCGGCAGGTGCAGGGTTCTTTTTCGTGAAAAATAAAAGTGGCGAATTACGACCATGTATTGACTACCATGGACTCAATAAGTTAATGTCCAAAAATGCATACTCCATTCCGCTCATCACAGAGTTATTTGACAGGTTGAAAGGCTCCTCTATGTTTACGAAACTCGATTATCACGGTGCCTGTGATTGGTGCTGTTCAGTGTCAGTCACTTGCTGAGTATCATGATTGGCTGTCTGTGATTAGCCCTCCTCACACAGCCTTTTTAAACCCAGGCTGAGCACTTCCAGGTTGCCCTTTCGTGGTGCTTCTGACTCCACTCTGCTGACCTGCTTGTCAGGCTTCTGGGCCTGTTCCTGCTGTACTTGCTGATCCTGTGTTCCAGTGTTCCTGTATGCTAGTGTTCCTCTGTTCCAGAGTTCCAGTGTTCCTGTGTTCCAGCACCTCGCGGGTTAATCTTACCGAGTTCCTGAATATCCTGCTCCAGCCGTCGCTCTGGCGACATTGTTCTTCTCGCTGCTGATCATACTTTGTTGGTTTACTCCACTAAACCTGGTTGCGATATACATTGTTGGTCCCAGCGTGCGGACGCTGGTTTACTCCACTAAACCTGGTTGCAATATACATTGTTGGTCTCAGCGTGCGGACGCTGGTTTACTCCACTAAACCTGGTTGCAATATACATTGTTGGTCTCAGCGTGCAGACGCTGGTTTACTCCACTAACCTGGTTGCAATATACATTGTTGGTCTCAGTGTGCGGACGCTGGGTTACTCCACTAAACCTGGTGGCTATATACATTGTTGGTTCCAGCGTGCGGACGCTGGTTTACTCCACTAAGCCTGGTTGCCATATACATTGTTGGTCCCAGCGTGCGGACGCTGGTTTACTCCACTAAACCTGGTTGCTATATACATTGTTGGTCCCAGCGTGCGGACGCTGGTTTACTCCACTAAACTGGTTGCGGGATACATTATTGGTTCCAGCGTGCGGACGCTGGTTTGCTCCACTAAACCTGGTTGCGATATACATTGTTGGTCCCAGCGTGCGGACGCTGGTTTACTCCACTAAACCTGGTTGCGATATACATTGTTGGTTCCAGCATGCGGTCGCTGGTTTGCTCCATTAAACCTGGTGGCGCTATTACCATTAGTCCCAACGTGCGGATGTTGGTTTGCTCCTGAACATCCAGTACTGTGGTTAGTTGCTGTCCACTTCCTTGCAGTTGTCTGAGTATCCCTGGCAATAGACTCCTGCTGAGTAAGACCTCTATACTTATGCTCTATGCTGTCTTAGTCACCTGACAGCTGGTCTACTCGCTCAGGCTGCCCTGCCCGGTATTGGTGAGGCCGGTAGAACCTTGACGATACCATCCTGTAGGTTGCCTCACCCGGTATTGGCAGGGCTGGTAAAGCCTACTACAGTACTCCTTTGGGCTGCCCTGCCCGGTATTGGTAAGGCCGGTAGAACCTTGTAATTCACCATCTTTAAGGTTGCCTTACCCGGTATTGGCAGGGCCGGTAGAGCCTACATTCAGCATTCCGTGGGGCTGCCTTGCCCGGTATTGGTAAGGCCGGTAGAGCCGGTATATGTCATCTCACGGTTGCCTTACCCGGTATAGGCAAGGCCGGTAGAGCCTGTCGTTAAAACTGTCACTTGGGTTGCCTTGCCCGGTATTTAGGCAAGGCCGGTAGAACCTATTATATGTTATATTACTGTTGTATTGTTATGTATGTTTACCCTACGGGGACTGCCTTTAACTTTGAATAAAGTTAGGTTATTTTACCAAACCTTAAGTCTGAGAGTCTTCAAATCCGTGACATCGATCTACGTGCCGCCTACAACCTAATAAGGATAAGGGCCGGTGATGAGTGGAAGACGGAATTCAATACTAGGTCAGGCCACTACGAATATCTAGTTATGCCATTTGGGTTATGTAATGCACCTGCCATATTTCAGGAGTTTATTAACAATATCCTCCGCGACATGTTACAGTTTTATGTGGTTGTGTACCTGGACGATATATTGATCCATTCTGCTAATTTAACCCAGCACATCCAGGATGTTTCGGAGGTATTGCTCCGATTATGCAAGAAGAAATTGTTCTGCAAACTAGAAAAATGTGAATTTCACTGTTCCCAAGTACCCTTCTTGGGTTTTGTCATATCTAAGGATGGCATAGCTATGGACCAAGAGAAGTTGGCTGCAGTCCTACAATGGCCACAACCCAAGGGGTTAAAAGCTATCCAAAGGTTTCTGGGCTTTGCCAACTATTACAGAAAATTTATTCAGAACTTTTCTACCATTACAAAACCTCTTTCTGACCTGACGCATAAGGGTACGAATCCCTCTCAATGGTCTGAGGCAGCTGAGATGACCTTTGAAACCCTCAAAAAGGCATTTGCATCTGCCCCTATACTATCCCACCCTAACCCCACCCTGCCGTTCATGCTAGAGGTCGAGTTTGGGGTAGGGGCAGTTCTCTCCCATCGCCCCAAGGAGGGGGGTAACCTGAGGCCGTGTGGGTTCTTTTCCAAAAAACTGTCTAGTTCCCAGAGCCATTATGAAATTGGTGATAGGGAATTGTTGGCTATCATCTTGGCATTAAAAGAACGGCGACATCTTCTGGAAGGCACAAGAACCCCAGTGTTAATCCTCACGGACCATAAGAACTTGATTTACCTATCCGAGGCCAAAAGGCTGTCATCTCGCCAGGCTCGATGGGCCCTATTTCTGTCCAGATTTAATTTCATAGTGTCGTACCTGCCAGGGTCCAAGAATATTAAAGCAGATGCTCTGTCTAGACAATTCTGCACAGACATTGAGAGGGATGAGGCCCCGGTTCCCATAATTCAGCCAGATAGGATCCTGGCTACTATTCGTACCAGCATCACTTTGCCACTGGGAGAGCAAATCTTGGCGTCACAAGTTCGGGCACCTCCTGAAACCCCAGGTGGCAAGTGTTTTGTGGACGAGCCTTTCCGTACCAGGTTACTTGAGACCTATCACTCATCTAAGGCAGCTGGGCACATTGGCAGAGATCAGTTGGCATGGTCATTATCATGAACAATCTGGTGGCCTTCGCTGAAGGCTGACTGCTCTGCATTTACTGCTGCTTGCGCCACCTGTGCCCGTGCCAAAACTCCCAGACATCTCCCGGTGGGACTGTTCCAACCAGTGCCTAATGGTGATCGTCCTTGGTCCCACATTTCTATTGATTTCTTGGGAGAGCTGCCGAGTTCCAAGGGCTATACGTTTATCCTGATGGTGGTGGATAGGTTCTCTAAAATGGCTCATTTCGTGCCCCTCTCTGGCCTTCCTTCGGCCCAGGAATTGGCATCAATTTTTGCCAGAGAAGTATTCCGCTTGCACGGGGTTCCCAGAGTGATAGTGTCTGACCGGGGGAGTCAATTCGTGTCGAGATTCTGGAGGGCATTCTGTGGCCAGATGGGTATTCAATTGTCCTTTTCCATCCCCAGACCAACGGAGCCGCCGAGCGTGCCAATCAGGGACTAGAGCAGTTCTTTGTGACTGATCATCATGATAACTGGGCCGACCTGTTGCCGTGGGCAGAGTTCGCCAGGAACTGTGCGGTTAATTCATTGTCTGGGAGCTCTCCATTCCTTATTAATTACAGGTTCCAACCCTGTCTACTCCCAGACTCATTTCAGTCCCAACAGATTCCGGCTCTGGATGAGCACATGGAGCAGCTCCACTCCACTTGGGCACAGGTACAAAGGTCCCTCAGTCAGTCCTTCCACAGACATCAGCGGCATGCCAATCGCAGATGGCTGCCAGCGGTTTCCTTCCAGGTTGGGGACAGGGTATGGCTTTCCTCCAGGAATCTCAACCTGCAAGTGCCTTCGAACAAACTGGCCCCCCGGTTCATTGGGCCATTTAAGATTATTCGCAAGGTCAATCCTGTGGCATACGCATTGGAACTTCCTAATACTATGCGTATTCACAATGTGTTCCATGTGTCTTTATTAAAGCCCTTGGTTTGCAACCGCTATACTACCACTCCGGTGGTTCCTGGGCCGGTGGATGTGCAGGGCCAAGAGGAATACGAAGTTCAAAGCATTATTGATTCCAGGAGATTTAGAGGCAAGTTGCAATATTTGGTCCACTGGAAAGGGTATGGGCCTGAGGAGCGCTCTTGGGTAGACCACGGGGACCTCCATGCTCCACGATTGTTGCGCAACTTTCACTCTAAATATCCTCAGAAACCAAGACCCCCCAGCAGGGGAGGGGGTCTTTGAGAGGAGGGTACTATCACGGTCCCCATGTTTTTCTGTCAATCTTGACTGAATTGCCTGTGCATTGGAGGAGGCTGATTGGCCCGCCCAGGATGTGCCTTTATATGCTGGAGTTTGGGCACTTGTCAGTGGCTCTTTCGTGGTGTTCCTGTTCCTGCGCCTCGTTGCTGAATTCCAGTGTCTCCTGTGTACAGACCCAGCTTGTCTGACTCCTCTCCTGCTCTGTGATTGATCCGGTTCTGGCTGACGACCCTGCTCCGTGATTGACCCGGTTCTGGCTGACGACCCTGCTCCGTGATTGACCCGGTTCTGGCTGACGACCCTGATCAGTGATTTGACCCGGTTCTGGCTGACAACCCTGCTCTGTGATTTGACCAGGTTCTGGCTGGTGATCCTGCTCTGTGATTGATCCGTTCTTTGGCTGTTGTGTCTGCTGCAGTGTTGATCCTGTTCCGGTTGCCGCTCCGGTCCTGTCTGCTGTTCCGGTGTTCCAGTACCACTCCGGTCGCTCCGGCGACATTCTGAACTGTTTAAGTGACTCACTGTTCCTCTCACTATCGTCTAGCTGTAGCCTGAGGTTGCTTTGCCTTCTGCTGGTTGCTAAGGTGCTCGCTCCAGTACAGAACCACTTAACCCCTTGCAGTGCCTGTAGTCTCCGGGCTCATGCCTCCTATATCACTTGCCAAGCATACGGTTACTGATTTGAGCCTCTACTTTGAGTACCTCTATTACTGCCTATTATCCTCCCTCAGAGCACTGTCTGCCCGGTGTCGGAGTCTGGTAGTCTGTTCACTCCTACTGTGAGAATTGAGAACGGCACCGGAGGGGTGTTCTGGCTCCGGCCTACATACGTTAGAGAGTACGCTATCCACTGCACTTCCCAGAGCGCCGGCTCTTTACAGCTTGTGCGGTAACCGTCAGTATAGGCACCCAAGGGGTGTCAGGGCACAATCCAATTGGCACACGGTTACTACTATTTCCAGTTCAGGGCGATTCTGGTTCTGGTTACTTCAGCGTTGGCAGTAGCATTCCTCTTAAGCCCACGGAGGTGGTATTGGCTCAGCTCTGGGCATTGGTGCGCATTCCTATTCCAACTCGAGTGCGAATTCAGTGCAGACACTTTACTCCTATTCAGTTACTGAGAGACTGTGTTCCAGAGACTGCTATATATCCTGGGCATTGGCCAATCTTGACTATATCTCTCCTATTGCACCTGTTAACCCCTTGGGGTTATTCCCCATCTATACATAGCACATATCACTACCATTGTGTGCATTCACTTTGTCAGTATTGCCATTACTGTTATTCCTGTGCTGGCCCTTAGGGGCATTGTTTTACATTTCTGTTTCAATAAAACTGTGTTTTTACTTCATACCCTGGTCTGAGTGTCAGAAAACCGTTACAGCGACCCCCTGAGGTAATACCTTGACATCTGGACTATGGCAACATGTCTCTGGAAAAATACAGAAAGTGCTAAAATTTGAACCCTCAAGGAACTCAAGCTGATTCATTTGTTCATACCATCCTGGAGGAAGGATAGCACCACCAGGATGTTGAAGTCCTGTGATGACAGAGACCTGTCCACACACCAGCAATGAAAAACAGACCATACTCCGTGGTAGGGCCTTACAGGGGACAGGCTAACAAGCCTGAATCATAGTGGAAACGACCTCAGTGAAGAACCCCTTCCTCCTCAAGATGACAGAGACCTGTCCACACACCAGCAATGAAAAACAGACCATACTCCGTGGTAGGGCCTTACAGGGTACAGGCTAACAAGCCTGAATCATAGTGGAAATGACCTCAGTGAAGAACCCCTTCCTCCTCAAGATGGTAACTTCAACAGCAATGCCGTCAAAGCCAACTTTTTTTCCACATCCTCTTTCCAAAGGTAGCCCTTGCGAAGGAGATCCGGCCTGGGAGGCAGGAGAAGCGTATCCTGAATGGAAAGACTGACCAGGTCCACAAACCAGTACCTCCTGGTCCAGAAAGGAGCGACTAGAATCACCGTTGCGCCATCCATCCTAATTTTCCTGAGCACCTAGAGAATGAGGGGAACTGGAGGAAAGACGGAAGCAAGGTGGAAGTTCCATGGGATCAACATCATGTACATGGCAAAAGCCAGAGGATAGGAACCTTCCTGTTTACCCTCGTGGCCATTAGGTCTATCACTGGCAACCCCCACTGTTGTACAATCAGGTAGAATGTTTCCAGAGTTCCCAACTCTTCCGGATACAAGTCTTGGCGACTTAGGAAGTCTGCCAGTATGTTTTCTACCCCTGGAATGTGAACGGAGAAGTGGCTGGAATGTGGGCTTCTGCCAAACCTAGAAGGTACCTCACCTTGTACCAGACTGTTGCACTTAGAATGCCCCCAATGCCTGATGTAAGAAACAGCTGTGGCGTTGTCAAACTGGGCTTGCACTGGATGTCCCCTCAACTGAGAGGTCCAGTAAACAAGAGTTAGATGGATCGCTTTGAGTTCCAGAACATTGATGGACTGAAGAGACTCCTACTCCATCCACCTACAATGGATTCCTAGGGGACCCAGAACTGCATCCCAGCCTCTCAGAATCATAGGATTTTCCTTGATCTAGGGTGCACAGTTGCAACCACCACTGAAGGTCCTGGCTTCCTGACAGAGGGAGATCTATCGATCCACAAGGGCTGGATTCCCATGCCAGTAGCCTGCCCAGAACTCTGATGTACTCTGTGACTGTGGCTGAGGGCCATTCCATAACTTGCAGGATCTTGTCCTACGGTAGGAAGGCCTTCTCCACTTGGGTGGGGCCATAGTCCAGAGCTAGAGGGACACAGGTTTAGACATAATGTAAGAAAGTTTTACTTCACTAAGAGGGTAGTAGATAAGTGGAATAGCCTACCAGCAGAAGCGGTAGAAGTTAATATAGTTACAGAATTAAAGCATGCATGGAACATAACATAAGAAAAGACCAAGGACCAAATAAGGTTTGAGGTTTTTACAGTAGGAAAATGGACAGACTAGATGGGCCGAATGGTTTTTATCTGCCATCAAATTCTATATTCCTATGTGTTGAACTTCATGCCTAGGAACACCAGCACTCGGGACGGTACTGGAGATGACTTCAACATGTTCAACTTCCACTTCTTGGAAGTGCTGGGCCAAGAGCTCCTCGGAAGAATCCTTGATCAAAAAGTTGTCCACATAGGGAGTCATAGAAAAGCCCTGGATGTGAATGAAGGCTGCTAAGGTCCCCATGGGACAGGCAGATCAGGATTCCACTAGTCATGCACTTGACAGACTTAGTCCTTGAAGCTGTTCTTTTGGGCTGCCACTGTGTCTGGCCTGCGAGTGTGAGGCCTGCGAGGTTTGCAGCTTTTGCACCTCCATTTGGCAAGGGGAATGAAAAAGACGCAGTTTACTTGCCATCATAGGACATTTAGAGGGTATTTGAGGCAACAAATTACTCGTCTGTGACTTAGAGGATTGGTCCACAGACCAAATCTTAAGCCACAAAGTGCATTGCACAGTAACTGAAAAGGCTGAGGCCTTAGCAGACAACCTGACTGCCTCAAAAAGTGCCCCAGAGTATTGGCCTTCTTCATGCTGGCTAAAAAAACCAACAGGTCCTCCTGTCCTCCCAGTGGCCACAAAATTAGCCCTTAGGATAGAATCCATCTTTTCCACCATATCTTTCAGACCTGCTGCGTCCACAAAGGGCAGGGCAGTAGATTTGGCTAGCCGGGAGATTTGGGGATTCACAGTAGGAGTAGAAGCCCACTGCAGCAAAGCTGCCTCTGAAAAGGAGTATTGTGTACAGAACCTCTTGGAGATAAGCAACCTCTTATCAGGAGTCTTCTACTCATCCAGAAGGATCTTTTCAAGGGTGACATTAGTGGGAAAATGAAAATTTTGTATGCCTCTCTAACGTGGCACCTTGTATCATAAGCTGGATACCTCCGTTATAGTTCCTTTCTCCCTCAGAATAACACTCCAATAGTATACCGAACCTCCTGTTCCCAAACATCAGCTGAGACTTGATGAAGGGAAGAACTCTCTTTTATTGAGTCAAACACACAGCTTATATATAGTACAGAGACTCTTATCCAGATCAGCATGCATATGAGGACTTGGGACAGTGTTTCTTTGCTTGACCAATCAGTCACCAGCACCCTTATCAAGATAAGCATGCATATTAGGGCTTGAAAAAGGGACCTTCCCACTGGATCATAAATAACCTCCATGATTGGTCAAGGAAGCACAGCAGGAATCAATTAATATTCCAATCTTTCCTTAGCCCAGACCTAGAATATTTTGGAAGCAACGCCCAACCCCCACTATCTCTGCACTCTAGCAATATATTGGAAGCAACCCCCAACCCCCACTATCTCTGCCTTCTAGCTTCCAGTTACCACATCCTGTTAGGCTGTATATTATACCACCACACACTATTACATTATACCACACAATATATAATACAATGAGCAATATATCAAATGTTATAGTCCTAAATCTCTCCATCTGGTGACACCTACTTTTCTCCATGTAAAGTCCATGGGGTTCCTTTAAACTTGCCCCCCAGGGCAACTTGGGTAAAATCTAAAGGCTGGTGTCCTTTAAAACAGGCAGGATGGTCCTGTTCCCGCGACAAGCTGGTATTCCCTTAGTCCTCTGGACCATATTGTTCTGTTTTTGTGACAGCCTCTGGAAGACATCTGTAGAGGAAGACCCCCTCATCAGGGGTTTCAGGGACCTGTAGGGTCTCCAAGACAGCCCTAATGAACCGCTCAGCTGAGGGAAGGGGGTCAGTCTCATAAGAGTCTCCATAGGAGTAGGAAGAATCCATATCCTCATATTGCCCTTCCTCAGCCCCCATCTAATATATCCTCCTCAGAGGAAGCCCCTAGGAGCGTAGTGGGGGGCTTCCAGGACTGAAGGACCCCCTGGATGGATAATGAAAGTTGGGAAACTGTAGAGAGCAGTGATGTTATCCAAGCTGGCTCTTGTTCAGTGCTGGAGGGGGTAGTAGGGGCCACAGTACAGGAGAAGCAGAGAGATCCTGAATACTCTCTAGGGAGCCCCATTTGACATGAAGAACATTAAGCAATGGGGGGTAAGAGATGCCCCTGAGTCCTTTGTCTTAGGTCTAGCCCCTTGTCCCTTAGAATCTGGCATCCTTACAGGAGAAGTGTCTAAGACTAGTAATGAACACTAGTATCTGTTCCCTAGAATAATAGTGTACCCTAGAAAGCCCAAAAATGTACTTATCTGACAGGCAAAGCGTTACTCTGGAGAAGAAGAACAAGGAGGGTCTGCCTCTGAGTATGATAAGCAAAGATGACTGCATAACTGGCAGCCAATTGGAAGAAAGTCAGCGAAACAGGAATTCTGGGAAACGTAGTCTTCTCTGTTGCTGTCGCCAAGCAATGCCCAAACTAAGTACGCAGAATTGCCACTGACCCCAAGACAATCAGGATGTGAATTAGATGAGAGGACATGAAAAGAAGAAAGACCTCACTCTGACTTCTGTACGTCAAACAGTTGCAGAGAACCATTCTTATAGGGACTACACACCCAAAAAACTGACAATTTACCAAGGTACCCAAAAGACCAAATGACCCCACAGAACATGTGGGGGGCATTAAACAGACAGGACCTTAAAGTGATAGTAATGTTTCATAATAAAAGCAGCTCTAATTAATAATCATAGTATTTGGACTTTGGAGAGTGTTATTTCCATTCTGTCAGAGTTGTAGTTCAAGAGTAATTGAATGATAAACTATCCCCCTCCCACCCCTTTTACTGATGTAACACTGCTCAGCCAGATCAGAAGGGAGGTGCCCAGGTAGACTGCAAAGAGGGACAATCTTCAATTAAGATAAGGGACAAACCTGAAAAACTTGTCAAGGGGGGCAGGGATTTCATTGTTCTCATAGGAAGAAGATTGTCCCCTTCTGTCATCTGCCTGGTCTTACAACCAGACCCCACATCTGAGAAGAGATGGCTTACACTAGATAAGATAAAAGGGGCGGGAGGGGAAACTTTGCTTGTGAATATCTTTCAAACCATAAAGGTTTGAAAGATAAGACATATCATTCTTCATGTTTTTTTAATGCCTACAAAATAAAATAAAGATAAAATGAAGTATTACTATCCCTTTAAAGGGAAAAGCCCCCAACCCTTGCTCCGTAACCCACACAATGGACAGATAGATATACCGTAAAATCTCAGGTATAATATGCACCTGTGTATAATACGCAGATGTATATTATACCTAAGATTTTAGGGGAAAACAAAAGTGCCTATGTATAATAAGCACCCTTGTTTTCCCCCTTAATAAACAAAAACGTATGGCTGGCATATACCTTCCCTCCCCTGGTGCTATCTGCTCTCAAAATAAGGCTTACTTTGTTCAAGTTAAGTCCCCACTGAAGCAAACAGAAGAGAAGGCAGATTAAAAGCTTCATCTATGTAAATCTCGCCTGCTTCCTTCAATGCGCTGTCAAGACCTTCCGCCTACGGTATTGCCCTGTGATGACCCTGAGATCCTCACAGGGCATTAACATTGGATGGAGGGGGAAGGTCCTGAAAGCCCACTGAAGGAAGCTGGTGGTAAATGCAAGGATGCTGCCCACAGGGACGTTTTAAATGAAGATGAAGTTTTTAATTTGTCGTCTCTTCTATTGGCTTCAATTGAACAAAGTAAGACTTGTTTTGAAAGCGGACTGTGCCGGGGTAGGGAGGGAATATATCTGCCACCCCCTAATTTTTTTTTTTTTTAGTAAAAAAAAAAAAAAAACTCTTGTGTATAATACGCACCCCCCATTTCACATAAGGTGAAGTGGGGTTAAATTGTGCGTATTATACATGAGATTTTACGGTAAAAAAGATACCCAAAATGAGTGCTGGAGCCCAAGGTCTCAGATAAAATCTCTGTATGGAGAGGCACAAGGCGGAGACAATGTGGAGACCAAGGCACTCCAATGGTTACTCACCAATCTTCTTTCTTCAGGTTACCATTGTGAAGGGAGCAAAGCTCCAAGGGTCTCTGGTGGGAGGGAAAACTTAGGTTGCAAGATTCCCTTCACAGGGCTGCAAGGGTCCACACAGCACCAACACACTGGTCAATCCGCTCCAAGGGAAGTCCAGTAATGGTGAGTCGCCTAATGGGGTAATTTTGACAGCCACATATCTATCAGAAAAATAATAAGAGATCTAAAACTAAGAGAAGTAGCGCTGGCCATGTTTTCATCTCAGAGGACATATAATAACTGGAGAAAGCAGGGGGGAAGGGTTGAGCTGGAGAAGTGGCTGGGAGTTTCCACTCACAAGACTGACTTTTTGTGATATGTCCTGTCCTCCAAAAGACGGACTCAATCCCATGGTATGTGTGTTCCATATTGGACAATACAGAAATATAGCCACAAACATTTGGGCTTTTTGTCTAATTCCTTGAATCTTAACTACTTGAATGCAAGAGATGCAAAGCAATGTGCCAGCAATGTCTCTTGCATCTGAGAGGTTAAAAATATACAAAAGTATAAAATCTATCTTTACTTTCTAGTAACTCCGAGGCATAGTGTGGGAAGGTTGTCTTAAAAGGGGCCCCCTGCCCCTTACTGGCAGACTAGCCCCACCAGGAGATTTCTCATGGTGTACCGCACCCTTACTTCTTTATCTTATACAGGTGGTGGTGCTGTGCTCTGAGCTGCAAAATCCTGATTGTAACATACTGCGTGCAGTCAATCTACCTCCAACTACACACTATGATCAGCTCCACACACTATGTTATACTCAGGCGGTCACAGCTTGCTCATATGCGCTCATGCACAGAAGTACTCTGTCAATACTGACAGTGTTACCTGTGCAGTTCATTTTGTGATCCTACAATGAGTTAACTTTTCAGTGCAGGAAGCCAATCACTCCACAATGTTAGGAGACTATGGTTTATTAGTAACAGCTTGATCGAGTCTCCTGACAGATGACATTTCCTGTCATTTAAAGGGACAGGCATGTATATATACAGGTTTTTGTCTTAAGACTATGATCCTGTATATATAAGGAACCATTGCCTTAAAGTCATTAAAGGGACACAAATGTCCCATAAAAAAAAAATTCTACTTTTATAGAGCTTAAAGAAAAATAAACTATGTCCCACAAATCCTATCTCTCAAACCGTTATGGTTTGAGAGATATTCACACTTAAAGTTCCCCTCTCCCTCCCCTTCTCCTGTCAGCATCTAGCGGACAGCAGGAGATCCCGGTCTGGGGACCAGCCGGCGGCTCTGCAGCAGAGCCGGAATCGCATTATTTAAAAAGAATTACTTCATTGGAAAGTTCTACCTTTCCAATGAAGTAATTCTTTTCAAATAACGCAATTTCGGCTCTGCTGAAGAGCCTCATCGAGTCGCACAACTCGAATCTCCTGCTATCAGCTTTGAAGCTGACATCAGGAGAAGGGAACTTTCAGTGCGAATCTCTCTCAAGCCATGGCAGTTTGAGAGACAGGATTTGTGGGACATAGTTTATTTTTTTAAGCTCTATAAAAGTAGATTTTTTTATGGGACATTACTGTCCCTTTAGTAAATGTGTTAGTTGACAATTAACAACTTAACGACTGATGACATGCTAGGACTTTACAGGTAAACTTTACTAAAGGACCAATGATGCTCCTAGCATGTCATGTCCCTGTCTTAAAAAGGCAGTCAGATATATCCCTGGATCAACATTGTATCTGCTTTAAAGTCAACTGTCAATTCTCAATAATGTTCTCTGCTAGATAGGTATCCAATACATTCTTGAAAGCAATTACAATATGTGTAAGCACAGCATCCAGAGGCAAATAATTCCATAACTTTACTGCCCTTACTGTAAAAAAAAAAAAAAAAAAAAAAAAAAAAAAATTATATATATATATATATATATATATATATATATATATATATATATATAAAAAATCTGCCATTGTTTCAGCCAAAAGCGCCTTCCCTCTAGTCTTAATAGATGACCTTTTATTCTTCGCTCAGCTCTTTGAGTAAATAGTTCCTTTGAGAGTTCTTTGTATTGACCTAAAATTAGTTGTAACTGGTAATCACACTGCTCCTTAGACATGGTGATGTCTTGCATCTTTCTCAAAAGGGAACAGAGGTTCTCTGAGGGTTTCTCAGCTCAGTAGCATCACGTTTTAGCTCTCTAATGATAGTCTCTTATTCAATTAGTAGAACAGCCAACTAGAAAGGACGCAATACTAGATTTATTATTTAAAAATGGAGACTTGGTATCAGATGTAGCTGCAGGACAGTGTTTGGGCTCCAGGGACCATCAATCTGTGTGGTTTAATATAAAAACAGTCCAGGAGAAATGGAATTTTACTACATGACAGGAGGCCTCATATTTTGCTATACTTCCTTTACTTTAAACTCCAATAGCAGCACAGGATATAACAACCAATCAAAAACAAGAAGACTAAACCCATATAAACCCTGGAGCAGTCATTATTAAAATTAAGATTATCTGTACACTACGTTAGCATAATCTCCAATTATCTGAAATAAGTTTTATTAAAGGCAACAGAGCACAATGCACTGGACTTATCACTAAGGGTAAAAGAAGAAAGAAAACTGCTGTGGTACTCCGCTGAAGTGGCAAATATAGTAAAGAAACATTTAGTAAAAATAAGCAGAAGGAGTAAGATAGATTTTGGTTCAAGACTAGGCTGAAGGAGGCTAAATGCATTATTAGATGTGCAAAAGTACACACAACTGGATAAACTGCCCAGTCAATAAATAACAGGAATAAAACATTTTTCAGATATATAAGTGAAAGAAGGAAAATCAAACAAGGAATAGTTAGAATTAAAACAAAAAATGGAAGTTATGTAAATTAGAGTAAAAGTCTAGCTGACTGTTTCAATGAATATTTCTGTTCAGTTTTTAGAGAGGAAGGTGAAGGGATCTCTCTTAGAAAAAAGAAATATCAAGACATGGGAAGCATGCAAGTTTCAATTCAGATAAATTGATGGGACCAGATGGGATGCACTCAACGTTATTAAAGGAACTTAACCCCTTCAGTGCCAGAGGCTCGGGCCATTTTCTGAACCCTGCAGGCCAGACACTTTTTCAACATTTTTGCTATCCTTCCGTTTAGGCTTGATTTCCTCTGGGGATTTTTAGTTAAATATGGAAAACTATATATTGTTTTTTTCAGAACCAATTGAGCTTTCTCGTGATACCTTACATGAAGAGAATTTTACATCGTGCAAAAAGCTATGATGTCATAATGACAAAAAAAAGTGAAAATTTACTCATTTTGCTAAAATCACATACTATGTATCAAAAACATTTACCTTGATTGAAAAAGTTTCAATTATTTGAAAAAGCCCAGAGTCCCCCGAGTAAAAAAAATACCAAATTTGTATAGTTTTACCTACGTCCAAGGCCAGCGTAGAGCCCTAATCACCAGCAGCGCAAAATGACATTTTCAACTTTATAAACTAAAATGCACATTCTAGGGTTTTTGTTGTAAAACTACCCTAAAACAGTGGAATAACTATATAAAACTATATATTTCTGAAAAGTAGACAACTTGCCGCATCTAATGAGGGGTAACTTGCCTTCTTGCCCCAAGTCTGTGGTGCCCAAATGCTTCCAGAAGGTGGCACTATAGGAAAAAAATGGCATTTTCTTACATTTCTGCCCCTTCAACTGTACTGAAATCTGTGAAAACCATGGAATTTACAACTGTATTCATTAGCTAGTGCTCTTGGGAGAAAAATGACACCCCATTGGTTTGGGTTCACCTACCACAGGGGATGCTAGAAGTGCAAAAAGACACCTACTACAACCTCTAAATTTTCTAACATTTTCTCGAACATTACTTGTCTATACAAAAATGGTTATAACAACTACAGAATTAAAGAAAGGCTACACAAACCATACCATTTTGGAATGAAGACAACCTGCCGCATCTAATGAGGGGTAAACTGGCATTTTCTTACATTTCTGCCACTTCAACAGTACTGAAATCTGTGAAATCCATGGAATTTCCAACTGTATTCATTAGCTAGTGCTCTTAGGAGAAAAATGACACCTCATTGGTATGAGTTCCCCTACCTTAGTGGGCGCTACAAGTACCAAACTACACCTATTGCAACCACTAATTTTTCTAACATTTTCTCAAACATTACTTGTCTGTACAAAAATGGTTATAACAACTAGAGAAGTGAAGAAAGGCTACACAAACCATACCATTTTGGAAAGAAGACAACCTGCCGCATCTAATGAGGGGTGAATTGCCTTCTTACCCCAAGCCTGTTGTGCCCAAATGCTTCCAGAAGGTGGCACTATAGGAAAAAAATGGCATTTTCTTACATTTCTGCCCCTTCATCTGTATGGAAATCTGTGAAAACCATGGAATTTCCAACTGTATTCATTAGCTAGTGCTCTTAGGAGAAAAATGACACCCCATTGGAATGAATCGACATACCTTAGGGGTGCCAGAAACACATAACTACACCTACCTGTTTGCTTCTTCGAAAATGGCTGCTTGTACTAAAATGTTCATAACTGTTAGAGACATGACGGAAAGGTATAAAAGGTATACCATTTTGGAAAGTAGACATTCTCCCGCATCAAATGAAGGGTCACTTGCCTTTCTACCCCCTGGGCTGAAGTGCACAAATATTTCCAAAAAGTGGCGCTATGGGAATAAATACATGTTTTTTTTACATTTCCACCACTTCAAAGATACTAAAATCTTTGAAAACCATAACATTTCCTGCTGTATTCAGTACCTGCTACCAACATGAGAAAAATGGTAGCCCATTTGTGTGGGTTAACATACAATATGTGGGTGCTAGGAACACATACGTAAACATGACACTTTTGTTTCTTAAATTATCTGCTTGCACTAAAATGGTTATAACCATAATAGATATGCAGGAAAGGTAGAAAACAATGCCATTTTGGAAAGAAAACAACCTGCCGCATCTAATGAGGGGTCACTTGCCTTCATACCCAAAGGCTGGCATGCACAAATACTTCCAGGAGGTGGCGCTAATGAAAAAAAAGGCATTTTCTTACATTTCTGCCCCTTCAAATGTATGGAGCTCTGTGAAAACCATGGAATTTTCAACTGCATTCGTTAGCTAGTGCTCTTAGGAGTCAAACGACACCCCATTGGTATGAGCTGAACTACCTTAGGGAGTGCTAGAAGTAGAAAACTACACCTACTACAAACTGATGTTTCTAACATTTTCTCAAACCTGACTTGCCTCTATGAAAATGGCTATAACACCTTCAGAAGTGAAGAAAAGGTAGATAAACTATACCATTTTGGAAAGAAGACAACATGCTGCATCTAATGAGGGGTCACTTGCCTTTTTACCCCTAAGTTAGTTGGCACAACTATTTCCAGAATGTACCAGTGCACCAGTGTAACAGTGTGGGAGGGTGAGGGATTAGGCAGTGTGTGTGGGTATGAGCAGAGGAGCAAGGATGGTGGAGATGGTGGGGCAGTGTCTGAGAGTGTGTATGGGAGATCTGTGACTACCAGTGTGCACTGTATGTCCCCCTCATACAAAGTTTGATTCCCAGCCTGAATCTAGTGCATACTGGTACTTTGAGTCTACCAATAGGCAGTGGAAACAGGCTGGGGGTCAGACTGGGGAATGGGACTGCCAGTTGGCTGTGGAACCAGGCAGGGGAATACGGTACGTGTGTGTGTGTGTGTGTGTGGGGGGAAATCGGAGGCATTTTTTGTGCATGCCACAAGGGTGCCCAATGCACTGCAAAGCAATGCGTTGGACCCTCTGTTGCACACAAAGAGTTTTTTTTTTTTTTTAATTATTTTTTTGTATTCATACCTCGTTGGGGAGGCTGTGTCAGGAACATTCCTGGTGTCCCCCATCCAGGTCTAAAAACAGAATAATAAAAAAAAAAAAGTGTGTGTGTGTGTTACAGGGGGTCCAACATATTGCAAAGCACTGCGTTGGACCCCCCCTGTGGCACATGCATTTTTTGGGGCTTTTCCCCCAATATTTTTGTGTAGACCTCGTTGGGGGCATCAGAACCCATACAATGAGGTCTAAATAAAAAATAAAAGGGGAAAAAAAAGTAATCCTTTGGGTGCCACAGGGGTGTCCAGTGGATTGCAAAGCAATGCATTGGGCCCCTGTGGCACACAAAGGATTAATTTTTTTATCGTTACTTTGTATTCAGATGGCCACCAAACAAGCTCTGATCACAAAGTAATGATAAAAAGTCCTGTGTGTGTGCCACAGGAAGGGGGTCTGCATTGAACCCCTATCCCAGTGGCACACACAGGGTTAAATTGTTTTTAATTTATTTTTTTATTATTATATACCTCATTGAGGGGCATCAGGACCCCCTGATCCCTCCCCAATGAGGTCTTAGTAAAAAAAAATATATATGTCCACAAACGGAGTGACCCTGTGAGTGCCACAAGGGTCTCCAGCGCATTGCAAAGCAATGCATTGGATCCTTGTGGCACTCAGAGGGTTAATTTTTTTCTATCATTACTTGGTAATCAGAGCTTGTTGGGGGGCCATCAGGACCAATCCTGATGACCCCCCCAACAATCTCTGATAACAAAGTAATGATAAAAGCCTTGTGTGTGCCGCAGAAGGGGGGCTGCATTGCCCCCCCCCCCCCGTGGCACACACAGGGTTAATTTTTTTTTTTATTTACTTTTTTTTATTATAGACCTCATTGAGGGGTATACAAACCCCCCTGATCCCCCCAATGAGGTCTTACCAAAAAAAAAAAAAAAAAAAAAGTTATCAAAAAAAGTGTCCCTGTGAGTGCCACCGGGGTCTCCAGAGCATTGCAAAGCAATGCATTGGACCCTTGTGGCACTCAGAGGGTTAATTTTTTTTTATCATTACTTTGTAATCAGAGCTTGTTGGGGGGCCATCAGGAGCAATCCTGATGGCCCCCCCAACAATCTCTGGTAACAAAATAATGATAAAAGCCCTGTGTGTGCCACAGGAGGGGGGGTGCATTGGACCCCCCCCCCCCGTGGCACACACAGGGTTACATTTTTTTTTTTTTTTTTTTCAATTATAGACCTCATTGAGGGGCATCAGGATCCCCCCTGATCCCCCCAATGAGGTCTTTAAAAAAAAAAAAAAATCCCCCCCAAAGAATTGAGCCTGTGAGTGCAACAGGGGTCTCCAGCACATTGCAAAGCAATGTGCTGGGGACCCTGTGGCACTCACAGGGTTACTTTAATTTTATTTATTTATTTTTTTTTTTTAAATACTTTTCAGACCTCGTGGGGGACATCAGGACCCCTCCTGGTGTCCCCCCAGTCATTGATCAATGATGCGACCGCAGGAGAGCAAGAGCTCTCCTGCCCTTCTCTCCTACCACCGGTAGGAGTGAACAGGACCGGGGAAACTTCCCTAACGTCATCGGTGACCATGTCACTGATGACGTTTGGAGGATTCCCCCGGTCCCGCCCACTCCTACCCGGAAGTTCCGGTAGGAGAGAGGGGGAAGGAGAAACTCTGTTTCTCCTTTGTGTTTATTGATCTCCCAGCCCGATCGGCTGGGAGATCAATAACTGGGGAGGCATGAGGAGTGATCCTCATGCCTCCCCATGAGTGCCAGGGTTTTTTTTTTTTTTTTTAATGCGGCCACTGCATGCCGGTTATACTGGCTCATGCAGTGACCGCATTTCACTCTTACGCTGTACGAGCGTGGCACAGCAGGTACAGCTGTGTCCACTCGTACGGCGTAAGTAGCTGGCACTCTAGGGGTTAAGAGTGTTCTGGCAAAACCTTTAGCAGAATTATTCAATCCATCACTATCAACAGGAGTAGTTCCAGAAGATTGGAAGGTAATAAATATTGTACTGCTTCACAAAAAAAGGTAGCAGGGAAGAGTCTGGCAACTACAGACCAGTAAGTCTGACATAAGTAGTGGGAGAATTTGTGGAAACCATGTTAAAGGAAAGAATTGTTAAATATTTGAGTGTAAATGGCTTGTCAGATCCCAAAACAACATGGGTTTAAGCAGGGAAATCTTGTAAAACCAACCTCAGATCTGTATGACTGGGTTAAAAAATAATAAATCAGTGGGGAGCAGTAGATATACTTATCTAAATTTCAGTAAAGTGTTTCACAGTATCCCTCATAGAAGACTCATTAATAAATTGCATTGTATTGGGTCTGGATGTTAAAATAGTTGAATGGATAAGGCAATGGCTGAGTGACAGGAGAATATTCAGATGAAGGTTGTGTTACTAGTGGGGTTACCTCAGGGATCTGTACTGGGGCACATTCTTTTTAATATTTTTATTAGTGATATTGCAAGAGGTCTTCAAGGTAAGGTATGCCTTTTGCAGATGATACAAAGATTGCAACAGTGTAGACATCCCTGGGGGAACAGGTCAAATGACAAATTATTTAAGTAAATTAGAAGAATTGACAAGAGTGTGTCAGCCGCAGCTTAATTTTCATAAATGTAAACTAATGCACTTGGGACATAAAAATCCAAAGGCAAAATATAGTATTAAGGGTTCTATGCAGCCAGAGACAACAGAGGAAAGGAATTTGCAAGTAATTATTTCTGATGACTTAAAGGTAGGAAGGCAATGTAACAAAGCCACGGGGGATGCAAGCAGGGTGCTAGGCTGTATAGCTAGGGGGGGGGTTAGTAGCAGAAAAAGGGAAGTTGTCATGACACTCTACAGATCTCTGGTTAGACCTCACCTAGAATATTGTGTACAGTACTGAAGACCGCATGTCCACAAAGATATAGATACTCTAGACAGAATGCAGAGAAAGGTTACTAAAAGGGTTAATGGTTTACGGGAACATAAATTTAAGGATAGACTAAAGGATCTGAACATGTATAGCTTGGAGGAGAGACAAGAGAGAGGGGATACAAACAGTGCAGGAAGGAAAACACTTCAAAGTAGTAAACATTTTAGGACAAAAAGCCAGAGTCTAAAAGTAGAGGGACATAGGTTTAGATAAAACACAAGAAAGTTTGACTTCAATGAGAGGGTAGTAGATAAGTGGAATAAGCCTACCAGCAGAAGTGGTAGACGTTAATACAATGACAGAATTTAAGCATGAATGGGAAAGGCATAATGCTGTCCTGAACATAAGACAAGACCAAATACCAAGTAAGGTTTCAGGTTTTGTTTTGTTTTTTTAAATATGTTTTATTATCAGATCGCTCCATACAAATCAAAAAATACAGAAAAATACATATAAAATCACTCAGATACAGAAAACATATATCAATATACATAAGAGTGAAAAGACCATACACATAGCGATGGAATGTACAGAGCCAACCTGAGGTTTTGTTATTATGTAAAACCAAATCCCCCAAAAAGGAACTAACCTAACTGAACCTCTAATAAACTCCCCCACCCCATTTCCGAGTCCTCTCACCCCCGGGCCCGCAGCGCCCCCCTACCCACCCGCCAGCCAACAAAGCCGCAGGATCTCAAAAAGTATGTGCTCAAGCATATCAACACTCATCAATCTCGCCACTAAGCCACGCACGCAACCAGTCAACTTGACTCTACTCAGTCATCACCGTCAAGATGTGCAGTGTCAAGTGCCACATGAGCATCAGCCCTATGCGTCCACCAGTTCTGCCAACGTCCCAATGTCCTGTCAAATTTATTTGGGTTTCCCCGATGCAAATAAACCAACCTATAGTGTGGGATGCACTGTAAAACTAAATTAATCCATGCCCTGCAAGTGGGGGCGCCGTTTGACATCCAGTTCATGGCCACCACCTTTCTTGCCAACACCAGGAGCACTCTTAGAAGGGATCTGTCAGCTGCACCCTCCATCTCATCGGGGAAGATAGACAATAAGCAAATTTTCAGAGTCGGAACAGGTCTCTCCAGCACCTGGACCACAACATGCATGACGTCTTTCCAAAATTTCCCAACCACAGGACAATCCCAAATCATATGAACGTACGTGCCCAAAACATTAGAACACCGGAGACAGCTATTAGTACCAGAATTCCCCATTTTGTGCAGTCTGACAGGCGTGTAATAAATTTGATGGCGAATATTCAGCTGTATCATCTGATGTCTAGTCGACGTTGCCACCATTGCTGGTCCCGCCTTGGCCATATCCCATTCCCAGTCGTCTAACGGACCCACGTCCATTTCCCATTTATTCCGAGAAGGGAACTCCAGATAATCCACATGAGATTCCACCCATTGATAAATGAAGGAAAGGGGTCTCGACGGCTCCAGTAGCCGCAGACTAGTAAGAAGCGGGAAGGTGGAGATCATCGGAGTCCGATCAGCCCATTGAGCACTAAGAGCATGTCTAACACACAGATATGAGTAAAAAAAAAAGAGTATGAGGTAAATGCTATTCGTCATGCAACTGAGCGAATGACTTCAACTGATCATTCTGGTACAACTGACCAAGGGTAGTAATCCCACAGGGGGCCAGTTACCTAAACTTACCTAAACCTGACACTTTTGTTTTTGAAATTATCTGCCTGCACGAAAATGGTCATAACCATTATAGATATGCAGGAAAGGTAGAGAAACCATACCATTTTGGAAAGAAGATAACCTGCCACATCTAATGAGGGTTCACTTGCCTTCTTACCACAAGACTGGTGTGTACAAATGTTTCCAGAAGGTGGTGCTAAAGGAAAAAAATGGCATTTTCTTACATTTCTGCCCATTCAAATGTACTGATATCTGTGAAAACCATGGAATTTTCAATGATATTCATTAGCTAGTGCTCTTAGGAGTAAAATGACACCCCACTGGTATGAGTTGAATACCTTAGGTGGTGCTAGAAGTACAAAACTACACCTACTACAACATCTGATTTTTATAACATTTTATTAAACAGTACTTGCCTGTACAAAAATGGTTATAACAGCTACAGAGGTGAAGAAAGGGTAGACAAACCATACCATTTTGGAAAGAAGATACCTGCCGCATCAAATGACGGGTCAATTGTCTTTTTACCCCTAAGTTAGTGTGCACAACTATTTCCAGAATGTGGTGCTAGAGGAAAAATAAAAAACATTTTTTTTTTTTACACATTAGTCACTTCTAAGATACCAAAATGGTTCAACGCCATGGGATTTTCTAAGAGGACCTCTTCCCAGCCTAAGAAAAATGGTACCCCACTGCTATGGGTTGACATACCAATATGGGTGCCAGGAGCGTGACTACCAGTGGAACAGGGATGGAGGGATGAGGGGTTAGGCAGTGTATGTGGGTATGTCTACTAGTGGGCAGCTGAGCAAGGATGGTAGATGTGGGGGGGTGTCAGATAGTGTATATGGGGGATCTGTGACTACCAGTTTGCACTGTATGTCTTCTCATACACAGTTTGATTCTCAGACTGAATCCAGTGTATACAGGTACTCTGAGTCTACCAGTAGGTGGTGGAAACAGGCCGGGGAATGGGACTGACAGTGGGCTGTGGAACCAGGCAGATTGATAGGGTATGTGAGGGGGAGGATTGGAGGCATTTTGTGTGCAAGCCACAGGGGTGCACAATGCACTGAAAATAAATGCATTTTGACCCTCTGTTGCACACAAAGAGTTAATTTTTTTGTAGCTATTTTTTATTCATACTTTGTTGGGGGCAGAATCAGGACCACCCATGATGCCTCCAACAAGGCAAAAAAAAAAGTGTGTGTGTCACACATGCATTTTTTTGGGGGGGGGGTCCCCCCAGTATTTTTGTGCAGACCTCGTTGGAGGCATCAGAACCCCCACAAAAGAGGTCTGAATAAAAAAAATAAAAGGAGGAAAATAAATAATCCTTTGTGTGCCACAGGTGTGTCCAGTGTATTGCACTATGTAGCCTAACTATTTATGCTATGTTATACATAGGTGACACATCCACTTTAAGATTTGCTGGGGAGGGGGGATTTTGTTAAAAATGAGACTTTGTGTATACATTTTATTTCTTTTAAAACTGGGACTTCTGTTTCACAATTTCTAGATTAAATTCATGAACATCAAATAGGATTTCATTAAGAGGATAGTAAACTTTTCTGAAAAGCATAATTTGTTAACTCGGATTGTCTGTATTTTGATTACAGCAAAGAATCATTGTATATGGATTTCTCCACTGTCATCTAATTGCCCAGATCTTCATTCTTTGCCTTCAAAAGGAACTACATAAACTGCACATTCCATAATATGCCATGATCTACATGACAATACTTAGGGTAAAAAATAGAAGTATAGCTCACTTTATCAATTCCCTTGACAATGACACACTAAGTAATTCCTGCTTTACTGCTCTCCGAAAATACTTTATACAGTCTATGTATCCTCTTGGTCCTTGTGTTCACTTTGTGTATTTATATCCTACTAGTGTAAAAGCCCATGTACACGGGCCAAGGACCTAGTAATGTTAACCCTTTGAGTGCCAGAGGGGTACGCAACGCATTGCTCTGCAATGCGTTGCGTACCCCTCTGGCACTCAAAGGGTTAAGAGGCCGCTACCTCAATGCTCCACGCGATGCAATCTTGCGTTGCCTCACTCATGACATACGATCATGTGCAGTAGAGATTGCCCGAACGCACGCAGTCTCTACTGCGCATGACGGCTTCTGACAAACATCCTAGCGAATTATTATATATAGGATATTGTATTTGAAACACACTCTCTCTATCTGTGCTGAATTAGGGAAAGACCTTGCAGGAGACTGTGAACACGGCTTTTTATTTGTAGAAATCTTACTGTAATTTGTAGTAAACAACAAGCGAACAAGAGATACGATGACAACTCCAAAGTGAATTCTCAAAAATACCGAATGGTAAGGAAGTTCTAAGATGGGCTAGTGGCTGGAGGCCGCATTAGATACATTATTAGCTTAACCTCTGTGTCTGGGCAGATAGCCTAAGATTATATATCATAATAAGGACAGAGGTTCCTTTCTTGACAAGGTCCCACATCTATAGCAACAGAAATAGAATATAGAAATTAGACATTTCTGTTAATGCATTGTGGTTGAGCCATCTCCATGTATTTCCAACAGCAAGGCTATACTCCATATTAAATAATTATAGAAATGTGAACAGAATATGCAGACTATGTTACTTAAAATCATATATTAGTTATTAAAAACCATTTGACATTCATACATGAAGATGTTTTATAGTGATATGATAAGAGGATTTTTATGTACTTACTGATAAATCCTTTTCTCTTAGTCAACGTGGAACACAGGAACCACCTCTTTCAGAAGAGCATGGAACTGACAAAAGCTGCACCACGTCAGCTCTGCCTGGACATGCTCAGTTTTAAAGTTTAGCAAAGCTGATTAAACCCCGAAAGAAGCCCAAAGGGAAAAACTAAGAGGAAGAAGAGAAAAACACGAGAGAAACAAGAGGTGCCTCCTTGTGTAGCTTTAAACCAGGGGAACTTTTATACCGAGAGGCAATTTTTAACCTCTCCATCAAGTGAGTACCATTTCATTAGAGCACGTGGTGAATGTGATGAAGTGTCCATAATAATACGCTTAGAGTACAGTTGACCTTCTCTTCTGTTGTTTCTATTGTTTTTAGCTACAGATAGAGATAAAGCCCCGTCTCCACTTGGGTGATCCAATATCCTTTGTTGTAGCTGGAAAAGTAGTTGAAACTTGATATCTGAGTCTGCATGTTTTCCTCTGCAAACAACTTGATATAAACAATAAAGAAAATGTGCTAATAAACAAAAAATTAAAACTAATAATAAAATAAAATGAAATCAATAAAATAAAAATCTCTGGGGCAGATATAGCTATAAAAAAAATAGTATTTATTAAAGTGAAACTATCACCTTCATAATAGTGCCCCCAATCTTTTACTATTGTAGCAATATGTAAAACCATAGGGTTATTATGATGAAAAAGTCACGTTATTAAAGAAAATAAACTTCTGTAGGCAACCAGGGCACAGAGCTTACAAGAGAAGCTCTGTGCGCCTGCTCCTTCAGCATCTTCTGTTACCTTAAGGTAACGGAAGTAAGTCGCAACCAATCCGGGCAGTGCACATGACACACAGAGCAGACTCAGAGGTACCTTACCTCTAACATGTCTGCCTACAGAAGAAGATGCTTTACTTAATAACGCTGACTTTTTCAGCGTAATAACAGTATGGCTTTACCTATCGCTACATTAGTAAAGGATTGGGGGGCAATATTATGAAGGTGATAGTTCCGCTTTAAATATCTAATGAAAACATGGTGATCCAATATTGGAACAATAGAAATGACCAGTTTAATGCATTTCGCAGTGTATACCCACTGCCTTATCAAATAAATAATCAAAGCTTTTTTTGTTAATTAGCACACATTCTTTATTGTTTATATCAAATTGTTTGTAATGGAAATGAAGCAACTCGGATTTCATGTTTCAACAGCTGTTCCAGCTACAACAAAGGATATTGTGTCACCCAAGTTGAGATGGGGCTTTATCTCCACCTGCCTGTCCAGTCAGAATTGTTTCTAACCATCCCATTTGTGAGTATTTAACTACTTTTATACATGTTATTTTTATTGTGTGTACTTTCACCACTGGCCATCCTGTGTGTTTTCTGTTTCTGCTGAGAGGGTGAAACACGTGTAGGGTTCTGTTTATATTATAAAGGAACAGGCAATGTTTGCCAGAATTGAAGATTGAGTGTGTGGACATTGAATGAAGGAATAAAGGAAAAAGTGGTGAAGAGCTTGGCTTTATGAGGTGAGAGAGGCTGGGTAAGAGTTGGAAACATTGATGGAGGAGTGGTGTGATGACACATGATGACCTACATTCACTAAAGGTCAAAGAGGGTTCAAAACGTCAATGTCTTGCCAAAGCAGTGTAGAAGGCACATGGACTTCATCATCACATCCCCATCAGTCTGACAGAAAACCTGCCCAAATCAACACCAATCTGACAGGTTTATGAATTTTCACTCATTACGTCAACAATGGCTTATTTCCATATGGAATTGAATCATAATGACTTATTTCCATACGGAAATGCAGGATAATGATCCAGTATCATATGCAAGGAGGTGTGTTGATATGTTAATATGGCACTTCGACACAGTTCATAGTCTCAACTTTGCCTACCTGTGGCTAGTGAGGTTGGGATCTCCCTGTAGTTTCCTATGCAGTAACAGCCCTCAATCAGTCACAAGCAGGGAGAGTTGTGAACTGTGGTCGATGTGGAAGTGATTTCCTCTCTCACACATCATCAGCACTACTGACAATCCTGAAGTCTAAGAGCATTCTCTCAGCTGCCTCAGTAGGGGAGTGGAGAGAATGCTTTCAGCAACATGAACAGCATCAATTCCTTATTCCTTTGAGTGCAAAAGGGATGTGCATTGCTCACCCCTGCAGCACTTAAAGGTTTAAAAAAGTACACCAAGAACTACAGAATTATCCACTCAGCGCTATATTATATTTATTTGATACATCTTGTGCACTCCGAAGGGAACAAGGCTGGGGTCAGGCAGCATCAAATTTGACATATGCTCCTTCTCCCCTGTAAAATCCGATATATCATGCCCCATTCATTCGACATATGCTGCCCTCAAACTTCAAATCCAACATATCATGCCCTTTCATTTGACATATGCCCTCACACTTTAAATCTGACATATCATGCTCTTTCATTCGACACATGCTGCCTTCACACTGTTAACCCTTTGAGTGGCACCATTCTGGCACTCAAAGGGTTAATGTACAAAAAGATGTTGTGCCTTTATAATTAAAATATGTATTCTTCCTAAGTTGTAGTATATTAACCCTATGAGTGCCAGAGGGGTGCACAACTCTTTGCTGCATACCCTTTGGCACTCATGGGGTTAAAGGTAAAATCTTACTGTTTTTGACATGATTGTACTAAAGTCAGTCCTTGAGGGGGCATCAGGACCCCTCCTAATGTCCCCCTGGCATTGATCCCCTATCCAACAGAATAGGTGATTAATGTGGCGACCAGGAGGACCAGCAAGGTGATCAGAGCCTTCCACTTGTACCCACTACACAAGTGCTTTGTTCTTTGTCAACAAGCGCTTGTGTAAGAAGATACAAATGCTCACTTACAAAAAGCCGCTTGACAGACTCATTCATCCAAGCGCAGAGACCCGCTTTCAAGAATGAGCTTTTTTTCACTTATTTATTCCCTGAGTAAGTGTCATTGCAGACACAAAATGTGTTGGAAAGTATACTACAGCACTGTATCTAACTGGAGTTTTAATACATTGTAATCCAGATATATCATAGAAGTTATCAAAAATCCACAAATATTGGTGTTTCATCTACCACTATCTGCTACCCCTTTCACACGGTGTAGGGATCAGTCCAGGATTCTTCAAATGACAGCCAGCTAAAGCAGAACATTAGTCGGGAGAGTAGCACATCTAAATTCTCTGTCCGCTTAGATATCGCATAGCCAGCTCCTGAGGATCAGAAGGGTCAACTACATTCAAAATACTCAAGAGAAACATTTAATATCCTGCACATCTAATCAACATTCTCTGCCGCCACAAGACCTCATATCCTCCACCTGTTGACTCTATATACACAGTCAGGAGTGGAACTGATGCATTTGTGGTAAGGCCGGCAATTGCGGCTCAGTTGCATTCTTTTAAGACTTTTGACTTGTGTAATCACTAAAAATATTTTTGGCACGTTGCAGCTTCCACAAACTATGTTATTAAATTTTATTGTATTTTATCTGATATCATTCTCTCTTTTAATAAATATATTTTTGCATATTGTTAATAGAATATACACTTTAGTGCTCTTCTTTAAAAGAGGATTTTAGTCTTATCTGTTAAATCCTTTTCTCTTAGTTCATACAGGTTACTGGTAACTTTGGGTAGACGATCCACCCCTTTAAGTAGGCAGGAACAATTCTAGAATTGATTGCAGGGGGTGGAGCCTACCTTCCCTCCTTGGCTGCAGTTAGCCAGCCAGCTCCAGAAAGATTTGAGACACTAACTATTGACTAGATAGTGAAGGGAAAGAAGACTCCTGTGAGTATGAACCCGAAGGACCCCCACACAATCTGCCACAGGAGAGCCAAGCATGGTCCCTTGAGAGGGTGGTAACCTGTATGGACTAAGAGAAAAGGATTTAACAGGTAAGACTAAAATCCTATATTCTCTGTCATCCAATACAGGTTACTGGTAACTTTGGGATGTCCAACCACTGAGTTTCCCAGAGGAGGGAAGTAAGGCAAGGACCAGGCGCAAGGCCCCCAAAGTCAAAAGGGCAGATATGAAACATCAGATCAGAGATAGCCCAACAAAACAACTGAAGTGTCAGCGGACACTGAACAGGGGTAACAACACTCCAAGACACAGCACACGGAACTAGAGCCAACAGGGCTCAAGAGTGAAGGAAGCACCAAGAACCGAAGAAAATCCTAGACAAGCAAGACTGCCTCCAGGATCTTCCTCCCAAAGCTGGCATCAGCCGATATCAGCACATTAACACGGTAGTGCTTCGAAAAGGGGCGCACAGACGACCAAGTGGCAGCCTTGCACAACTGATCAGCAGAGGCCTGATTCTTGTAAGCCCAAGAAGCCCCAATAGATCTGGTAGAATGAGCCGTGACCTGAAAGGGAACGGGTTTCTTCCTCAGCTCGTAAGCCTTACGAATATGGACTTGATCCAAGACGTAATTGTCACTTTGGATGCAGGTCTTCCTGCCCTGGGGCCCTCAGGAATGACGAACAGTGTGTCAGATTGTCTAATGGACTTGGTGCAATGTACATAAAACTTAAGACAACGCACCACATCTAACAAAATCTCTCTCCTTGTAAGAGGTAGGGTCAGGGCAGAAAGAAGGCACCATAATCTCCTGATTAATGTGGAACTCAGAGACCACCTTTGGGAGAAACTCATGAAAAGTGCGAAGCACCGCCTTGTCTTTGTGAAACACCAAAAATGGTGGTTTACAAGACAGAGCATGTATCACGGCGCCCGTGATTGGTGCTATCCAGTGTCTATCACCTGCAGGGGGCTCCCATTGGCTGCCTGTTGTCAGCCCGCTTCACATTGCCTTTTTAAACTCAGTCCGGGCACCCTCTGGTTGCCCTTTCGTGGTGTCTCTGACAGTACCTTTTCTGTCCTGCCTGCCATGCTGATTGGGCCGAGTTCCAGATCTCCAGAGTTCCTGAGTTCTAGTGTTTCAGAGTTCCTGAGTCTCCTTGTTCCTGTGTACCTGCCTGCTTGCCGTTCCAGTCGGTTCCAGTTGTTCTCCGTGGCTGCTGATGTTCCGGTTGCCTGTCAGTTCAGCGGTGCTCGTCCCGGTTGAATCTCTGCCTGGTGTCAGTAGTTCCCTGCTTGCAGTCGCTGAGGCGACATTGCTCTCATTTCGCTCCGGCGATATTTCTATTGTTGGTTCCAGCGTGCGGACGCTGGTTTACTCCATTCAACCTGGTGGCTCATACTACTGTTGGTCCCAGCGTGCGAACGCTGGTTTACTCCATTAAACCTGGTGGCTCCTAATACTGTTGGTCCCAGCGTGCGGACGCTGGTTTACTCCATTACACCTGGTGGCTCCTAATACTGCTGGTCCCAGCGTGCGGACGCTGGTTTACTCCAATATAACTGGTGACTTATACTACCATTGGTTCCAGCGTGCGGACGCTGGTTTACTCCATTTAACTTGGTGACTTAAACCACCGTTGGTCCCAGTGCGCGGACGCTGGTTTACTCCATTTAACCTGGTGGTTTATCTATTGTTGGTTCCAGCGTGCGGACGCTGGTTTACTCCATTAAACCTTGTGGTCTTTACACTGTTGGTTCCAGCGTGCGGACGCTGGTTTACTCCATTCAATCTGGTGGCTCATACTACTGTTGGTCGCAGCGTGCAGACGCTGGTTTACTCCATTAAACCTGGTGGTTTCCAATACTGTTGGTCCCAGCGTGCGGACGCTAGTTTACTCCATTTAACCTGGTGGGTTATACTATTGTTGGTTCCAGCGTGTGGACACTGGTTTGCTCCCTGGCTGTAGTCAGGTACTGTGAGGTCCGAGTTGCTGTCCAGTCCCTGTGCAGTTGTCTTGTAGTTCTCCGTCATGAGACTTCTGCTGGAGCGAGACCGTTTATCATAGTTGCTACTTCTCCCATCCTACTGTCGTTGTCACCTGACAGTCAGTTGGTTCCTGGAAGGTCTCCTCCCTTGGGCTGCCCTGCCCGGTATTGGTAAGGCCGGTAGAACCTATTTACGTTGCCATCCTTTAGGTTGCCTTACCCGGTATTGGCAGGGCCGGTAGAGCCTACTCACAGTATTCCCTCAGGCTGCCTTGCCCGGTATTGGTAAGGCCGGTAGAACCGGTACGTTACCATCTCACGGTTGCCTTACCCGGCATTGGCAAGGCCGGTAGAGTATGCTATTGCTATTTCATCTAGCCGCCTGGGTTGCCTTGCCCGGTATTATTGGCAAGGCCGGTAGAACCTATTCATATGGTCATTTGCTTATTTGTATTGTTTGTATGTGTATGATAGCCCTATGGGATTGCCTTAACTTTTCAATAAAGTTATGTTTTTACCTAAACCTCAAGTCTGAGAGTCTTAACTAACCGTGACAGCATGTAACTCCGCGACACAGCGAACAGACAAGATCGTCAGGAGAAAGGCCATTTTCCACGTCAGTAGGTATAGAGGAATAGTAGCCAAGGACTCAAAGGGAGGGCGCTGAAAGACGCCCGAGACCAAATTAAGGTCCCTCTGAGGAGCGGGAGTCTTAAAGATGGGATGAGTATGAGCAACGCCCTGGAAGAAAACCTTGACATCAGGAAAAATAGCAATGCGCCTCTGAAAGAAAACAGAGAGAGTAGAAGTCTGAACCTTAAAGGGAACTCAAGCTGAGGCCCTTATCCACACCGTCCTGCAAGAAGGCCAGGACCGTAGGCAGATCAAAATCCTGAGAGAGGTCCCTATCAGCCCAAAGATAGGAAGGTCGACCAAACACAATGGTAAGCCTTAGAAGAAACTGTTTTGCCACCACACTAGAAGAAAAACCCTTCTTCTTCAGTATTGAATATTCATTTTCCAAGCCGTCCAAGCCAGACGATGAACATCCTCCTTCCACAGATAATCCTGTAGAAGATCTGGATAGCAAGGGAGCCGGAATGGCTCCGCCACTGACAGATCCAGAAGCTCCGGAAACCAAGACTGTCGAGGCTAGTACGGAGCCATCAGAATGACTGGACAGCGCTCTATTCACAACTTTCATAACACCCTGTGCAACATGGGGAGGAAAGATGTAAGCCAGAGGAAATAACCAAGGAATGGACATGGCATCCACTGCTAGAGCTAGAGGATCCCTCCAGCGAGAGCAGAGCATCGGAAACTTCCGGTTGTGTCTTTTCACCATCAGGTTGATGCAAGGAAGACCCCACTACTGAGCAATGAGGGTGAACATCTCTGTGTGCAGTTCCCACTCTCCTCTGTCCAGGGTGAACAGCCAGGGTGAGCTGTTCAGTCCAGACCGAGATGGCCTGGTTAAACCATACAGCAGGAAATGCTGGACGCATGGCAGTGCCAGCAGTGGCAAAATGGACTTGAGGGAAACCTCAAGTTTCTTGTCAGTCCAGTCTTTCAGAGCAGATGCATCAGAAAATGGCAATGCAGTAGACTTAGATAGCCTGGATACAGAAGCATTCACTTTGGGGAGGATAAACCCACTGAGCAAGCACTGCCTCAGAAAAGGGGTAAAGCTTAGCAAACTTCTTGGAAACAGAAGGCTTTCTGTCAGGAGATTTCCACTCATCAGACACAAGGTGGTCAAGAGTGGGGTTTGGTAGAAAACAAGGGACTTTTTTTTAGGCTCCTGAAAAACATCAGAGGGATCTGAAGGAACCTCCTGAACTAGGGGAAGACAGCTCTGATCAGGCCCTCAGCCGAAGGCTCAGGATCAGCCTCAAAGGGGTCCCCAAATAAATGAGAGTAGCCCACAGCAGAACATTCCTCAACATCTGAATCCACCAACAGTTCCTCTGATACGTCAGGTACTCCCTGCGGTTTTGGCAAGGTAGATCTGACTGAAGACCCCCTGTAACTGGGATGGAAAGAGTTTTAATGTAGACCGAAGGTCTCTGGTAACAGCCTTGAACTCTTGCACCCAAGCTGGCTCTATTGCATGGCTGGAGGTCACTGGGAGAGACTCAGGGACATCAGAACATGCAGGCCATAAGTGACCTGAGAATTCTCTAGGTAACCCTTAATGACATGTGGAAGAGTGCGCAGTAGGGGACACAGAGACTCCAGCGTCCTTAGTCTTAGGCCTTGCCCCAAGCTCCAATGGATTAGACATTCTCACAGTGTCAAATACGTTATGGTATAAAGAATCACCCAATTACAGTATGAAAGATTAAAGTTTCACCCCAGAAATCGCTAAAATACACTTATCTGGCAGGTGAAGGGTTAATATGCAGAGGAGAAAAGAAGAGTCCAAGCCCTGTGTAGGATACTCGTTCTAGAAAAGGCACAAAATGGCTGCCGCGGCGGGAGCCAATCAGAGACGAGCGCGCAAACCAAGCACTCAAGGGAAATGTAGTTTTCCCAGAATAAGTACCCCAACAGAGCCCTCTCTGAAGTCGCTACATTAAGCGGTTGCACAGATATGTCCCAAACTGTACAGTCTCATAGGAGTGAATGGAGCAATGGCGTCTATGTGGTAAAGCTCATCGGGAACTCAAATTTTGTCAAAGTTAAAACTGTGAAACATGAGACATAACTAGAACAAGTTAGAAGGGCCAAAAAACACTGAACTCAATAGGGAAAGTAACAATAACCCCCCAAAAGATGCAAACCAGCAGCTAAAGGGTTAAGCTACCACAGAAAGCTGCTCCAAAACACCCAGCAGACATACAGATAGACCCAGTGAGTGCAGGAGTGTGCAATAAGAACTCCCAAGGAAAAAAACCCTGTGCAGAGGGGCACTGTGGGACATGTGGACCTGGAGCACTCAAAGGGTTGCTCACCTTTCTTGCAGATCTTCTGTCTTCAGATTACCATGTATCAAGAAGAAGCCTCGGTGGGCAACTCCTGAGGAAAGAACTTGTAGCCAAGATTTTCCCCCCAGGGCTTCAGGTCCACAAAAAGCACCTGGATACTGAGCTAGCCACATCTAAGGGCATTGTCAGTTATGGTAATCTGCCTAATGGTGGTATTCCATTTCTAACAGAAAAATAAAACATTTCTAAAACTATAGCAGAACTGTTCTCTTGCCAGTGTTATCTTCACCAAGGAACAAATCTTTCTGGAGCTGGTTGGCTAGCTGCAGCCAAGGAGGGAAGGTAGGCTCCACTCTCTGCAATCAATTCTAGAATTGCACTTAAAGGGGCGGATCGCCTACCCAAAGTTACCAGTAACCTGTATTGGACAACAGAGAAATACCTTTTACGTGGTATATTTGTATTATTTGTTTGTATGTATACTGGTGCACACTCAAATTACAGAGGATAGTAGCACTTTCACTTTAGGTTGTATGTATATTTTCATTTTTCCTTTTCTCCCAGATGTATATATATTTTTTGTGATAGTATAGTCCCAAATATTAGAGAGCAGCCTTTGTCTTTTCATTTTTTTCTTTAGGAGCATAAATAAGTTCTGCTCAGGACTGCTCAGGACTGACTGGAGAAGGTGTGTCGAGGTAAGTGTAGTATATGATTTATTGGACTGGGTTTTCCTACTACAAAACCCGTGAGTTTAAAACAGGATTGAAGGGGAATTCAAAATTATTGAAATTATTTTTAGGGCATAAGCATGGATCTCAGGAGCAGAAACCATACCTATCTAGGCACAGTCTTGCAGAATTTTGAAAATTCATATATTAAATAGTAGGTCTTATTTTAACTATGTAACTTCTTAATATCTGTTGTTGCAGGTCTCAAAAAATGATAATTCCAATAAAGAAAAGATTTTACAATTACAAAGGGTATTCTACCTATTTACTAATCAATTGTCTGTGAGGTACCCCTTAATGCCAAAGAGACCAGTTCAACATTAATTTCTCAGTGGATCATAAAACAAATATCTTTTATTAATTTTTACATTAACCCCTTAGTGCCGTCACTTAACGTCCGTCTAACATTTTTTTTTTTTTTTTTTTAAAAACAATCCGGAGTCCCCGAACGGCGCGCAGCGAGCCGGATTTCCGGGACGTACATGTACGTCCTCTGTCACTAAGTGACAGCCACACAGGACGTACATGTACGTCCTGTGTCGGGAAGGGGTTAAAAGAAAATAACCCTCTTAAAAACAATTCACTTCAAGAGCCTTTGTTGCTCCCAAAGTTTATCTGGAGCTCTATGGGTGTAAGTGTTTTAATATAGTCAGCCTCGTATAACTTTAATGTCATAGATTAAGTCATAACGGATAGTTATATAGGGGGAATCCGTTTATCTATAGAGACAATATGTGTTACTCCTTACTCCTTCCATTAAGTTGTCAGTCACTAATCAGCCCTTTATTCTTACTATGCTTGCTGTTTCCCCCTTTCCGTTTTTTCCTTTATCTCTATCTGCTGAGCTTATTGCGCCCAGCTCTCTAGATACTTCTAAATAACACTGCTATGTTCGTATTTCTCTCCTATCCGTATCACTTGATTTTATTCCAGCACTTCTACTAGCTTTACTAATTTGTCTTTTCTTTTTCATCTATATTCCGTTGATCTAGACTCTCCGTTACTTTACCGTCGATCTGGCTAGCTGTCTAAATGCTATCTACAGTCATATGTTAGCTATCTGTGACCATAGCTTCTTCCACTATTTCTTTAATATTCCTCAGTGTATATTGTCTCTTCGTTGTCTATGGCTTAAGTTTACCAGCTATCCCGTTTCTTTCTAGTCACTATTGCTGGACTCATAAGTATTGGCTGTATCCGTGCTGGCTAACTATCCCTCGCGGTGATACCGCATTCTAGGCTGACTCTCTATCAGTTACCATTTCTGAATTTTCAACACTTTTTTGACACATTGGTGTACTGCACAATACTGTACTGTGCAGACCCCTAAGCTCCACCCAACGCGTTTCGCCGCATAAGCAGCTTCGTCAGGGGCTCCATATAGTAAAAAATGGTCCACTACATCTCAGTTTAAATATCCTCCGTTTCTGGAGGCGGTATCATTTTCAAATATCAATCAACCAATTAGATTCGAAGATGTTTCTATGACATCATTTTGTTTCCTATTCATTGGCTATGTGTCAAAACATATCAATTGACAGTACTGCAGATTTTATCACGTTCTCTACACATAAATATTTCTAATATATCGTCATCATTCTAATATATTCAACTATGTTATTACCAATTTGATATTTAGGGGCAAGATATTTTTAGTATGAAATTACAATTTATTTCAAACGTAATTTTTAACCCCTTCCGAACTATGTCAATGGATTCAGAGCCATATATTCTTTTTGGACATCTTATTACTCTAAATAGCATCTAATTTACTATTTCGTGATCTTAATAATTTATAATAATTGATAATAATTACTAGTTGAAATTGATGTCCTTATTGTCATATCCAGTCTCATTATTTATTTAACCCTATCTGTCCCATTATAGCACTTATTTCCCTAGCTTTCAACTATTTATCATATTAGGGTCCTCTCCTTCAGTGGTTCAGCATATGATCTTGCTCTAGACTTTGTTACAAATTTCAGACTCGAATTAGAAATTATTTTAAAGAGGGCCCTAAAGATGAAAGTTATAGACAAGAATGAAATGGAATTCCTGTCAAGTAGAGAAATCATCATTCCAACGTTCTATACTGTACCAAAAATACATAAGAATCTGGAACATCCCCCAGGTCGCCCTATAGTGTCAGGCATAGGGAGTCTAACGGAAAATAGCAGTATATATATTGATCAGGTTCTGAGAGAATTTGTCTATGCATTGCCATCGTATACTAGGGATTCTCTTGATGCCATTAGGCGTCTGAATGATATTAGTCTACAAGAAAATCATTTTTTGGCATCGTTAGATGTTGAGTCCCTGTATACAAGTATCATACATGAGAATGGCTTAAAGGCGGTTGAGTTTTTCCTTAAAAGCAGAGGTACACAATATAAGGAACATAATTTATTTATCATAGATCTATTAAAATTTGTTCTGACGCATAATTATTTTGTGTATGACAAGAGATATTACCATCAGGTGAGGGGCACAGCGATGGGGAGTACATGTGCCCCCACGTATGCGAACCTCTACCTGGGCTGGTGGGAAAACAAATTTATTTTTAATGAGGAAATGGACATCTACACCAAATACATCAGCTTATGGTTGAGGTTCATTGACGATGTCTTAATAATATGGACAGGGACAGAAATACAATTTAAAGAATTCATTGAGAGAATTAATAATAATACTTTAAATCTGATGGTAACGAGTGAGATCAATAAAAATGTGATCTCATTCTTGGATATCAATATATATCGAGGTCTAGATGGAAAGATAGAAACTAGAGTATTCAGGAAGATAACAGCGACAAATAGTCTATTAAGAGCGGACAGCCAACATCCGGAACCCCTTAAAAAAGGTATCCCCATAGGTCAATATCTGAGAGTGAGAAGGCTATGTAGTACAGTGGAGACTTTTAAAATAGAAGCTAAACAATTACAAGATAGATTTCTTCAGAGAGGTTATAGTAAAAAAACACTTAAAAGGGCATACAAACGGGCCCTGAATGCAAATAGGGAAGAGTTATTAAATCCACCTCCCAAAAAAACTGAAAAATCATTAGTGAGGTTAATTGGAAATTATACAGCAGAACATCAGGAGATTAAGAATATACTTCAAAAATATTGGCATATATTACGACAAGATGATGATCTTGGAGAGATTATACATCTGACCCCCAACGTCACATATAGACGTAGCAGGAATCTAAAAGACATGCTGGTACATAGCCATTTTCAAAGAGAAAATAAAGAAACTTGGTTAAAATCAAAAGCAACTGGAACCTATCCGTGTGGAACATGCACAGCATGTAAATATATATTAAAGGGAAGGACGTTTACCAACTGTAATGGTACAAAGGAATTTGGAATACAGCAATTTATAAACTGTAAAACGACAGGAGTTATATATTTGCTGTCTTGTAAATGTGGGTATAAATACGTGGGTAAAACAAAAAGGGAACTAAGATGTAGAGTGTTGGAACATCTAGGAGATATTAGAAATGGGAGAGATAAAACGGTGGCCAGACATGTGATAGAAAAACATGGAAGCAGTTTAGAATATGTGCAATTTCAAGGTATACAACACATACAAGGGACATCAAGGAAAGGAGATTTAGATGTTAAATTATTGAGACAGGAGGCACAATGGATTTACAGACTGGGCACACGGAGTCCTCAAGGACTTAATGAAGGATTCACTTTTAGTCCCTTTATTAAAGAGTAAAATATCAACTCGGATTCATGGAGACTCACATTTTCCTATAGTTGGTAATACTTCACTTAGAATAAATAGCTACAATAGTAACACACAGATGTAGCAGACAACTATCTATCCTGGAAGAGATAAATCAAATTATTTGTTACAATTTGTAACAAAGTCTAGAGCAAGATCATATGCTGAACCACTGAAGGAGAGGACCCTAATATGATAAATAGTTGAAAGCTAGGGAAATAAGTGCTATAATGGGACAGATAGGGTTAAATAAATAATGAGACTGGATATGACAATAAGGACATCAATTTCAACTAGTAATTATTATCAATTATTATAAATTATTAAGATCACGAAATAGTAAATTAGATGCTATTTAGAGTAATAAGATGTCCAAAAAGAATATATGGCTCTGAATCCATTGACATAGTTCGGAAGGGGTTAAAAATTACGTTTGAAATAAATTGTAATTTCATACTAAAAATATCTTGCCCCTAAATATCAAATTGGTAATAACATAGTTGAATATATTAGAATGATGACGATATATTAGAAATATTTATGTGTAGAGAACGTGATAAAATCTGCAGTACTGTCAATTGATATGTTTTGACACATAGCCAATGAATAGGAAACAAAATGATGTCATAGAAACATCTTCGAATCTAATTGGTTGATTGATATTTGAAAATGATACCGCCTCCAGAAACGGAGGATATTTAAACTGAGATGTAGTGGACCATTTTTTACTATATGGAGCCCCTGACGAAGCTGCTTATGCGGCGAAACGCGTTGGGTGGAGCTTAGGGGTCTGCACAGTACAGTATTGTGCAGTACACCAATGTGTCAAAAAAGTGTTGAAAATTCAGAAATGGTAACTGATAGAGAGTCAGCCTAGAATGCGGTATCACCGCGAGGGATAGTTAGCCAGCACGGATACAGCCAATACTTATGAGTCCAGCAATAGTGACTAGAAAGAAACGGGATAGCTGGTAAACTTAAGCCATAGACAACGAAGAGACAATATACACTGAGGAATATTAAAGAAATAGTGGAAGAAGCTATGGTCACAGATAGCTAACATGACTGTAGATAGCATTTAGACAGCTAGCCAGATCGACGGTAAAGTAACGGAGAGTCTAGATCAACGGAATATAGATGAAAAAGAAAAGACAAATTAGTAAAGCTAGTAGAAGTGCTGGAATAAAATCAAGTGATACGGATAGGAGAGAAATGCGAACATAGCAGTGTTATTTAGAAGTATCTAGAGAGCTGGGCGCAATAAGCTCAGCAGATAGAGATAAAGGAAAAAACGGAAAGGGGGAAACAGCAAGCATAGTAAGAATAAAGGGCTGATTAGTGACTGACAACTTAATGGAAGGAGTAAGGAGTAACACATATTGTCTCTATAGATAAACGGATTCCCCCTATATAACTATCCGTTATGACTTAATCTATGACATTAAAGTTATACGAGGCTGACTATATTAAAACACTTACACCCATAGAGCTCCAGATAAACTTTGGGAGCAACAAAGGCTCTTGAAGTGAATTGTTTTTAAGAGGGTTATTTTCTTTTAATGTAAAAATTAATAAAAGATATTTGTTTTATGATCCACTGAGAAATTAATGTTGAACTGGTCTCTTTGGCATTAAGGGGTACCTCACAGAGAATTGATTAGTAAATAGGTAGAATACCCTTTGTAATTGTAAAATCTTTTCTTTATTAGAATTTTTTTAGAAATGAAAGGATATCACCCAGGTACACCACAAAGAAAATGGGAAACATATCAAGGAATTACAGGACCTTAATTGCATATTCATTTTCCAGAGCATGTGTTAAAAGCAATCTTCCACTTATCTCCTTCTCAGATGCAAATACAGTTGTAGCCCCTGCAAAGGCCTAGATTAGTGACTGCATATCCTTAAAGGCATAGTAATACGTCGTTTTATCTTTATTTTATTTTGTAGGCATTAAAAAAACATGAAGAACGATTTAAGTCTTATCTCTCAAACCTTTACAGTTTGAGAGATATTCACAAGCAAAGTTTCCCCTCCCGCCTCTTTTACTTAGTGTAAGACATCTCTTATCAGATGTGGAATCTGGTTCTAAGACCAACAGATAACAGAAGGGGACAGTCTTCTTCCTATGAGAAATGAAAGCCCTGCCCCCCTTGACAAGTTTTTCAGGTTTTCCCTTATCTTAATTGAAGATTGTCCCTCTCTGCAGTCTACATGGATACCTCCCTTCTGATCTGGCTGAACAGTGTTACATCGATAAAAGGGGCAGGAGGAGGATACTTTGTCATTGAATTACTCTTGAACTACAACTCTGACAGAATTGAAATAACACTGTCCAAGGTCCAAATACTATGATGATTAATTAGAGCTGCTTTTATTATGAAACATTACTATCCCTTTAAACTTGGATAAGAGTTAGAGGATAACTGCCTTGGTAACCATGTTTAAACATCTACAATTGATTTAGGGCCTTATGAATCCATCTGTAAATAAATATAAAAATCCTGGTTTTTACTGGAGAGGAAAAAGGTCAGATTCCTGCATCTCTATCAATAATGAACAGCAAATTAAATCACTGGACAAATGTGATTATAAACATTAGTGGTAAATATAAATACATACCTGGAATAATTTTTATTTGAAATCCATTAGCAGTAAGCCTTGAATCTGTAAAGTAAATTTCCCCGTTAATTTTTGGGGAGCCCCTTTGCATGTCTGACAGAGCATCCAAATACTGAGACCCTCCTAATAGCCTGAAAAAACAGAAAAGTGATATAAATAGAATGCTAATGCTAAACACAACTTATTCTTGAGTAAAAAGCATGTAAAATTCAGAGGCAAAATTCACACTGTCTACACTATTTAACAGCAGCCTGAACTCTGACTGATGCTCGTAAGATGGCTGTCACCAAGAACATCACAAATGAGAGGAAAATGCAAAAACATTAACTTTGCTCTCAAACAAATTAGACACAAGTGAAAGAAGGGTGATCATATACTAATCACAAAGCACAATCTCTGTCGCACTCACGATCATAACAAGGTGCCTCTGACACTATATTACCTGTATGAATACTCTGAATCAAGGATGTTGGGCACTCTTTCCTTAAACCTTAGCATTTATTGCTACATATTAAAAGTATCATCCAACGTTTCAGTCGCACTGCGACTTTCTTCAGGGATAAGAACATCAAGTTCAAAAACACAACTTCCGATTTAAGTAGCCCTTCCGTCTGCACAGTGACAAAACGGCGCTACTGGTTTACCTTGACAACCCGCAGCGTCCATCCCAGCGCAGCGCACCCAAAAAGGGCCTCCCCATAACTCCAAACAATCCATAACATAGCACAATGATAAAATAAAATAAGTAAGAAACAATGTTACTTTACACTCAAAAATCCTGATAAACAAACTTCAATACAAAGTATCAAATATAACACTTCAAACTAAACTGTTCATTGAGACCAGATGGTACTAATGTTTTCAAAGTATAAATCCAGTACATCTCACGCTGGGACAATTTAACCATTATATCTCCCCCTCGGGGATTGGGTTTAACCCATTCAATGGGGCAACATTGTAACTCCTGTAGCCTATGCCGCATCGCTATAAAATGCTTCACTACCGGAGTGACTTTGAGCTCCTTCTCGCTCAATGTCCCATTCAGACCTCTAATAATTGAGGACCTGTGCTCTCTCATCCTTGTCTTAAAGGGTCTACTTGTCTTCCACCTACCAATTATGAGATACGGATTAGGGACCAATTTACGTGCAACACTGCATTTGTAGTGTATGCTCTACTTTGCCCCTGCGATAAATGTTATATAGGGAAGACAAGTAGACCCTTTAAGACAAGGATGAGAGAGCACAGGTCCTCAATTATTAGAGGTCTGAATGGGACATTGAGCGAGAAGGAGCTCAAAGTCACTCCGGTAGAGAGGCATTTTATAACGATGAGGCATAGGCTGCAGGAGTTACAATGTTGCCCCATTGAATGGGTTAAACCCATTCCCTGAGGGGAGATAGAATGGTTATATTGTCCCAGCGTGAGATGTACTGGATTTATACTTTGAAAACATTAGTACCATCTGGTCTCAATGAACAGTTATAGTTGATACTTTGTATTGAAGTTTGTCAGGATTTTTGAGTGTAAAGTAACATTGTTTCTTACTTATTTTATTTTATCATTGTGATAGGTTATGGATTGTTTGGAGTTATGGGGAGGCCCTTTTTGGGTGCGCTGCGTTGGGATGGATGCTGCGGATTGTCAAGGTAAACCAGTAGTGCCATTTTGGCGCCGTGCAGACGGAAGGGCTATTTAAATCGGAAGTTGTGTTTTTGAACTTGATGTTCTTATCCCTGATGAAAGTCGCAGTGCGACAGAAACATTGGATGATACTTTTAATATGTAGCAATAAATGCTAAGTTTTAAGAAAAGAGTGCCCGACATCGTTGATCATATACTAAGCCTGCTAAGAAGCAATTTAGGATTTAATACAGCTTACATTAAACCAGCGGTTCTCAACCTGTGGGTCATGACCCCTTTGGGGGTCGAATGACGATTTGCCAGGGGTCACCTAAAACCATCAGAAAATTATGTTTTTGTCTATTTTAATCTGTAAAACTTGTAATTGTCTGGGAGACCGGGACTGACAAAGTAGGCACGCAGATAAGATGTCTGCGCTGGTGCTTGGCTTCCGGCCTCGGAACATTAAGGATTTCTTTATAACGGAGTAATTCAGTAATTAGAGCGATGAAGGAGCAACGAAAATAATTTTACTGTTAGGGGTCGCCACAACTTGGTAAATTTTTATTAAAGGGTCGCGGCACTAGAAAGGTTGAGAACCACTGCATTAAACCAAGATACAGAAGCACCAGTACTCGTTTTTCTTTCTTATGACGTGAGTTTGATACATGCTCTTGCTGATAGCATCTGACATAATAATCTTGCATCTGCAACCACATTTTACAATGCATAGTGTACTTAGTGCATTGTGGTAGCCATGGCAACCTATACATATAAATGCCAGTGGAATCATTACTGAAGCCTTCCTTCTATTTGTTATTGAGCTGCAGTGTGATATATACATATTGTTCCAGATTAAAATAGAATTTTAGTGTTCTTACCTGTTAAATTCTTTTATCTTTAGTCTTATGGAACACAGGTACCTTGAGGTTGAGTCCCTCCTCTTGGAGGGCAGGGCACATGACAAAAGACATGAGTCTTTGGGGTGGAGACTCCCTCCTCTGGCTCAAACCCCAACTATAATCTCCCAGAATTCATCTGACAAATAAACTACAATTAAAGAAAACAAGTGGGTAAGAAAAAAACAAACTCTCAGAGGACTAAGACCCTAAGAGGACTCCTCTGTCAGGGAAAGCTACACAAGAAAGGTTTTTCACCGGGTGGGAGACCTGTGTTCCATATGGACTAAAGAGAAAAAGATTTAACCAGTAAGAACACTAAAATCCTAATTTCTCTTACATCCAATATGGAACACAGTTATCAAGGGGATATACCAAAGCTAGGATTCCAGGGGAGGCAAAAGAAGAAAAAGACCTCCCACATATCCCTATAATACCAGAGTTCCCTAGGACTATTCAGGATCTGAATAAACCAAAATACAAGTGTCAATGGACACTGAACTAGCACAGCACACTAAACAACAACGGGAAGCAAAAATAACAAAAAATAGATCCTTAAACAGGCAAGACTGCCTGAGGATCTTCTGGCCAAAGCAGGCCTTAGCCAAGGCCAAGACGTTGATGTGGTAGTGTTTGGTGAAATTATGCAAGGAGGACCAAGTTGCAGCTATGCACAGCTGTTCAGCATAGGCCTGATTCTTGCAGGCCCGAGAATAATCCACATATCTAGTGGAAAGTGCTGTGATCTTGAAGGGAATAGGCTTATTTCTGATCTCATATTCTTTGCTTATGGCATCCTTGACTCTCAGGCATGACAAATAGAGTTAGCCTTGCAAAAAGGCTTTGTCCATGCACTTAGAACTTAAAGCAGCACATCACGTCTAACAGATGAAGATCTTTCTTCTGAGCAGACACAGGGTCAGGACAAAAAGGCGGCACCACAATCTTCTGATTGATGTGGAACTTGGAAACTACCTTAGGAAAAAAACTTCTGAAAGATACGAAGTACTCTCTTATGCTTAATGGAGGTTTGCAAGACAAAGCTTGCTGCTCTGCCACCCTTTTAAAGGAGACAGCAGCCAAGAGAAAAGCAATCTTCAAAGTCAGCTGGAGCAAAGTGATGGAAGCTAAAGACTCAAAAGAGCACCACGGACAAGAATGAGGTTCCAGGAAGGTATGGGATCCTTAAAAGAGGAAAACACTTGTGCCACCCTCTGAAGAAAAACCTTCACGTCTGGTATCATAATTCATCTCTGAAAAAGAACGGAGGGAGCAAAAATCTGGACCTTGAGAAAACTCAAGCTGAGACCCTTATTTACTCCATCCCTGAGAAAAGATAGCACCTTTAAGACAGTCAACGACCTATGGGGGCACGTTTTTGTCTGCATTCCATTTGTGGAAAATGGAGCAGCCCATATGCAATGCCGTAGAAGAGACTGTCTTATTCTCTTGGATCATGGAGGCAATGACCTCAGTGGAAAATCCCTTTCACTTCAGAATAGTGTCTTCAAGAGCAATGCAGTCAAAGCCAACCTCTTCATACCCTCGTATCACCGGGGAACCTGGAGTAACAGATCCTGTCTGGGAGGCAGTCGAATTGGCTCCCGAATGGACAGACAGACAGACTGACGTGGTTCACAAACTACACCCTCCAGGGCCAGAATGGAGCTATCAGAATGACCAACACCCTTGTCCATTCTGATCTTCCGTATCTCCCTGTTGATGAAAGGAATCTGGGGAAACATATAAGAGAGATGGAAGCTCTATGGGATGGACATTACATCCTTTGCGAAGGCCAGCCCCCCCCCCCCCCGTGAGAAAAGAACGTCAGAACCTTCCTGTTCTCCCGGGTGCCATCAGCTCTATCTCTGGGACCCCACAGTTTTGAACTATCAGGAAAAGCTTCTCCAGATGGCGTTCCCAGTTTCCTGGATCTACGTCTTGGCGACATAGATGTATAATGTATCTATGGAGGGGACACCTAAAAAGCTTGCACCAGTTCTGGATCTGTGACATTGTCTGAACATGTTGTGACAATGTGGAAGTTAGATTTGTTGCTTTCAGAACCAGTACTGATAGCTTTCTGGTCATGTCCTGATACGATGTCATACTGTTAGCTCCCTTAATCTTTCCTGATTAATATTTATTTTTTTTCTTACTACTAAATCTTTTTTTTCAAATGAAAAAAACAAAACCTTTCATTAAAGTCAGAGTTAAGTTCTCACACAAATTCTCATAAGCCAGGAAATACAGATTAGGGTCTTCAGATTTAACTCCATGTCCCCATGACATGCCATCACAAATTATATAATTAACGAGATGCTGATGCCATCACATAACACATCACAAATTACATCATCGATTACATCACAGGAAACCTCATTAATTGCATTACTGTTGACATCACTTATTGGTGATATCACAAATGATCTCATCAGTGACAGAAATATTTTTAAACTTTAGTGTCAATGCTAGGTTGTTGTACAGTGTTCTTAATGATTTAGGATTTGCAGATATTTATGTTATTATTTTAGTGCAGCTTTGCTATTGGGTGTCAAGCTGAGTGTTGCTAGATAAGCATTTGCTTGAACTGTGTGTACTTCTTGGCAGTGTGGGTGTTAAATTGGGAAATGTTTTTGACTATAAAAAGGATATTCAAGGACAGTAAGGGACATATTTTGGTGAGCTATAAGTGATTTATCTTACGTTACAGTTGTGGAGATGCAGTGCTGGTAGAGCAGTGTTGTTGTGTAGTGTTGTTGCTTTCTGATGTGTAATATTAGAAGGGTCATTTGTGATGACACCAGTGATGCCATGGATTAGATAATCTGTGATGTAATCAGTTTCATTTGTAAGGTCATATGTGATACCATCACTACATCGCTGATGTCATTTTTGATGTCATCAGCAAAGCATATGAAGACTGAAGAGCTATTGTTCCTGACTTTTGATTGTTTGAGTAAAAACTTAACACTGGGTTTAATAAAAGTTTTTTTTCTCTCCACTGAATATTCCACTAGACCTCCAATAATCTAGCACATTAAAGTAACCCATGACCTGCCAAAAGCAGGCCTTTACTGAATCAAGGGAGACAATGTTGGGCCCAGCATTGAGGTGAGACTCTTATATTTACAAGTGAGTGATTAATCTTGAATTCATCCACATTATTAAATAACTGTACTAACCAGTTAGGTTGTAATCACAAAACTATGCTGTCAGGTGCATTCAGCAAATGCAAATATCATATATGAACTGTATCTATAAAACATGAGACTCTATTAATTTCTGTACTACAGATTCCACTGAAAAATGTGTGTGTTGGGGGGACGGAGTTACCACTGAAGTGTCTGGTACCTTCTTTCCAAATGGCTGCTTTTTTTTTGTGCTGAAATTAATTAAAAAAATGTTATCAAATTTACGAATGGGTGAATACCCTTTTGTTTGTTACAGTGTTGCCAATAAGGGCCATGTCTACCTCTCAAAATACACAAAGTGGATATAACTGGGAGCTAGATTGATAAAAACACATTTAAATATCAACAGCGATTCACAGATACATGATATGACCAAAGGTATGTAGACACCTGACCATCACACTTATTTAAGCTTGCTGAACATCCCATTCCAAAACCATGGGCTTTAATATGGAGTTGTTCCCCCTTTGCGGCTATAACAGCCTCCACTCTTCTTGGAAGGATTTCCACAAGATTTTGGAGTGTGTCTGTAGGCATGTTTGCCCATTCAGCCAAAAGAGCATTTGTGAGGTCACTCCAAAAAGAAATATAAAAGAGAAGTCCAATAGTGCAACAATGTCAAAAGAATATGAGCTAATGCAAGTGAATAAATTAATACTCACACATTCAAAAGGTTAGGCTGCTACCAATCAGACTAACAAACAAGTATACAGAGTACATTCACCCATCTGCGTTCGGGTCTACTTTTGATCACTGGTGTTTCTAAGGTCCGAATCCACAGTGTTCACAGATGGAGACTCTTTTTTTGCAAAAATCGTAACAAATTTATTTAAAAATGTATAAACATACATAAGGCCTGACGCTTAAGAGTTTTGCAGTTTACCAACGCTTTCTCAAAGTTTACAAGCGCAAATTAATTAAAATGAATACGACTGTGAATATGGACCTGAGAAATGCCAGTAATCGAAGGTAGACACGAATGGAGATGGATGAATGTTCTCCGTATGCTTGTTAGTCTGACTGGTATCAGCAGCATAACCATTTGAATGTGTGAGTATTCATTTTTTCACTTGCATTAGCCCATATTCTTGTGACAATGTTGTACTATTGGGCACCGCTTTTATGTTTCTTTTTGGAGATATATTTGCCTCTTGGGGGAGTGTGTTTTTGGAGAGAGAGCTGCATCACAAGGCAAAGAATTCCATAAATTTACCACCCTTACTGTAAAAAAATCCATGCCTTTGTTTTAGTCGAAATTGCATTTCCTCGAGTCTGAATGGATGACCTCTTGTTCTTAGCTCTTTGCGTAAATAATTAATTGGATAGTTCTTTGTATTGACCTTGAATGTATTTGAAAATGGTAATCATATCGCCCCTTAGATGTTTCTTCTCTAATGTATTACTAAACTCAATCTCTGTTGCACTCACAATCATACGATTATAGCAAGGTGCCTCCGACAATATATTATCCGTGTAGATACTCCAAATGAAACAATGTCGGGCACTCTTTCTTTAAAACTTAGCATTTATTGCTCCATATTAAAAATGTATCCAACATTTCAGTCGCCATGCGACTTTCATCAGGGATAAGAACATCAAGTTCAAAGCATAACTTCCGATTTAAATAGCTCTTCCATTTACACGGCGCCAAAACGGCGCTACTGGGTTGCCATTAACAACCCACAGCGTCCTTCCCGGCGCAGCGCACCCAGACAGAGCTTCCTCATTGCTTTAAACTCTATGTTAAAACAATAAAATCAACTAGAAACAATGTTTACTTTTACATCCAGAAATCCTGACATATACAAAGTATCAAATATAACACGCTAAACTAAACTGCTCGTTAAGGCCCAATGGTGCCATTGTTTTCAGAGTATAAATCCAGTACACTTCTCGCTGAGATAAAGTTAAGAAAAACCCTGCCTACTTGGCGAAGGTGATGGTATGCCTATGTGATTGATTTTATACACCTGTTAGCAGTGTGGCTGAAACATCTAAGTTGAAACATCTAAGGGTGTGGTTGAAATATCTAAGTTCAATAATTAGGAGGGGTGTCCACATACTTTGGTCATATAGGGTATGTGTGTATGAGCTTGGTTCCCCATATTCAAAAAGAGAAAAACAAAAAAACACAAGCATTTTACCTATCTGTTAATATAACTGGTGACTCCAGCTTTTCCGCAGCTATTTTATGGTTCTCCACGAGGCATTTAAACAGCATAGCTTCCTCTGCCCTATATGGATTTAGCAGAGTTATCTTACTCTCTGATGCCACAATCCACGCCCCTGGGAAGCTCAACTTACTTATCAAGCAAAATTCCTCTACCCCTGATGTTTGATTTTCTGGCAACTTGCAAAGTCGTTGCTTTAGAGTTCTCAAGGAGAAGGCTACCTGCACAATTTTAATAGGGGGTGTTGTTTTTTTCTTTTCAGTCTGAGAATGGAAGAGTTTATCCAGTATTTGCTGATTAGAAAGTGCTGTTTTCAATTTGACTTTTTGAGCAGAGCTGTGCCCAGAAGTTAATTTTTGTCGTTTTTCTGTCTCTCTTGATTTTTGAATATTCTGTTCTGTTGCTTTTGTAGTTTGCAAATTATAGCGCTGTAATTCTTTTGCTGCTTTTTCCTCATACCTGCAAGGGGGTAAAAATAAATTTATTATACAGTGTCATTTTGAAAGATTCACATCAACATATTTCTATTACATAGCACAGTGTGTATAATTCAAATTCTTTTTATTAAGTTCTTGGGTGTTAGAAAGGTGTACAACACAATGCAAAACATCCAAGCATTCATCTAAAACAACATAATACTGTAATACACAGTGTTCAAAACTAAATATTTATTAAAAAAAAAAAGACAATATGAGCGCTCCTGATATAAAACAATAATTAAAATATTACCAGCCTTAGTTAAATGGAATTTATAAATAAGATTTATGAAATGGTTGTATGAACATAGGGATACCTAAGAAAGAATGTATTTTAAGACAATTAATAATCAATGTGTGCATTATTGCACATTATGGAGCCTAAATTAGAATATACCAAAAAAAAAAAAAAAATCAGCAGGTATAGGCTAAATATATTCCTAATAATGGCATACCTGTGAAATCAAGATAGAATGGTTTACAATAGATATTCACTCGAAGATAATCTGGACCCTATATAAAAATAAAATATAAGCATGGCAGTGCAGCAGAGGAGCAATTTCTCTATAAATCAGTCTTTATTCACTAATAAGATAGTAGGGGCTTGTTCACATGGACTATTCTGCCACATCAAATAATTACTTAGAACGAAGCTTGCCAAAAGTCCTGGCTACTGGTGACGCAGCACTAAGAATCTGCAAAAGCTGTCCAAAATGGCCAAAATGCAGCACTAAGATTCTGCATGGTGAGTTATGGGATTCCTGTGTAGATGTTTGCACAAGCTGTCCAAACTCATCCAGTACTCCTGTCTGACCTGTTGCGCTACTCTAGAGAAGCCCCAACAACAAATTACAGGAAAAATTCTAGATTAATTTATGAGAACCTGTGTTGTAGTTATGCCACTATTTCACAATCATATATGTGAACAAAGCTTAATATGGCAGCACTACAGGTCCACCACTATGGTTTAAAACTTTGTTCATGTGTTACTGGCTACAGTATTGCAGTGAACCACAAAATGCTTAAACATTATCATGAAGTAACATCTAATGATTGAAACACATACGATTAAATCAAATTCTAAAAGTAGTTTATGTTAAAAAGTGATATCGGAGTTATATGATGACATTTATATTTACAAACCCTCGTCTTAAGCTATGAATAAATCCAACTATATCATATCTTTAGTATAATGAGGCAATACATTAGAGACATCAGCATTTGAACAGTAGGCACATCAAGATATTCATTTTCAGGGGGAAAACAAGGACATGTTTAATATATGTAAAAGGTCCACAGGAAAATTATTAAATAAGTAGTATCACTTTAAAATAGCTTCAAACTGGCACTGAAAGAATTCATAGGTTTTAATTTATTGGTAAAGAAAATTGGGAGTTTTGTGTACTTCATAATAAATCCTGTTCTCTTAGTCCTTGGAGAACACAGGATGCTACCTCAAGGAGGCAGAGTATCATGGTGCCCGTGATTGCTGGCTTTTGCTGTCAGTCAGGTGTGTGAACTCTCCATTGGCTGCCTGTCTATTGCTCGCCCAGTACTGCCTATTTAGACTGGGCTGAGGCACCCTTTGGTTGCCCTTTCGTGGTGTCTCTATGTCAGTAGTCACCTGCCTTGGTACCTGTATCTCTGGGCCTGTTTAGCTCTGTTTACCAATGTCAGTGTCTCGTCCAGACGCCAGTGTCACTCCTGCGTTGTTCCTGCTTCCGTTCCTGATCCGGTGTTGCCGTTGTTCCAGCTCCCGTTCCTGACCTGGGTTGGTTGTCTCTGCTGTTCCAGTGTCTTGGCCTGGCCTGTCGGTCGCTCCTGCTCCTGGATCCTGACTGTCATCCTTCATTCGACCCTGGTCGCCTGGGCGACATTCTGACTACTGGTTTGCTCCATATCATCGGCTGCTAGCTGCCTCCATTTCTAGCACCGGTAGGGTTTCTGTGTTGCCCAGTACACGGTACTGGTTTACTCCACATTCATCGGGTGCTAGCTGTCTCCGTTACTGCACAGTAGGGCTTCCCGTTGTCCAGTATGCGGTACTGGTTTTCTCCATTTCACCGGTTGCAGCTGCCTCCATTACTAGCACCGGTAAGGCTTCTGTGTCACCCAGTACGTGGTACTGGTTTACTCCATATTCACTGGGTGCTAGCTGCCTCGGTTATTGTACCGGTAGGGTGTTCCCGTTGTCCAGTACGCGGTACTGGTTTACTCCATATCACCGGTTGCTGCTGCCTCCATTATTGCACCGGTAGGGTGTTCCCGTTGTCCAGTACGCGGTAATGGTTTACTCCATTTCACCGGTTGCTGCTGCCTCCATTATTGCACCGGTAGGGAGTTCCTGTTGTCCAGTACGCGGTACTGGTTTACTCCATATCACCGGATGCTAAGCTGCCTCCATTACTGCACCGGTAGGACGTTCCTGTTGTCCAGTACGCGATACTGGTTTACTCCACATCACCGGTTGCTAGCTGTCTTCATTACAGCACCGGTAGGGCGTTCCTGTTGTCCAGTATGCGGTACTGGTTTACTCCATATCACCGGTTGCTAGCTGCCTCCATTTACAGCACCGGTTGGGCCTCCCTGGTTTTTCTATACTGATACTGGTTTGCTCCACTGTACCATGTTATGCTGATGCATCCATCCTTACAGCACTAGTGGAGCTGTCCTTCAGTCATTTAGGCTGCCTTGCCCGGTATATTGGCAAGGCCAGTACAGCTTCACTCAGATTGTCGTGCCATCCTCCAGGCTGCCTTGCCCGGTATATTGGCAAGGCCGGTAGAGCCTCACTCAGATTGTCGTGCCATCCTCCAGGCTGCCTTGCCCGGTATATTGGCAAGGCCGGTAGAGCCTTAGTCATATTGTTGTGCCATACCATAGGCTGCCTTGCCCGGTATATTGGCAAGGCTGGCAGAGCCTACCATACTGTATCTTGTAACAGCTACTGTTTGAACCTGTTTTGTGCATGTCGTATATATGTATGTTCAGGATCCGTGAGGGTTCTTACTAAACTTTTCAATAAAGTTTGATTTTTATCTTACTCTGTGTCTGAGAGTCAAAACAAACAGTGACACAGGGAACTTGATAACTAAAGCTCTCTGGAGGTGAAGACTCCCACCCAGTTCCACTTAACTCCCACCCAGATGCTGAAACCTTCAGTTTTGATGTATAGAAAAGATAAAAATAAATAAGGCAGGAAGGTGGTCACTACACCAGAGAACTCAAAGGACTCCCCTGTCTGGTACTCAAAAACATGTTTTTATTTGGGAGGGATTTTCTGTGTTTCACAAGGTCTAAGAGAAAAGGATTTGTTGGCAAGTACACAAAAAATCCTCTCTTCTCTTTCACCCATTGTGAAACATAGGAATCATGAAGATATAGCAAAGTCATAAAAACAAAGCCATCACAACCAGGATTCCAGGGAGGTGGAGAAAATAAGAAACAAAACAAGGAAAACACAGAAGAAAACAGTGTCAACTGAGATAAACCAGATACAACCATGAACCACAAGTGTCAAAGGACAAGGTCACGAAAACAAAAACAACAGTAGAAAGGATTACTACAGGTAAAGGAAAAAAGAGGCAACTTCACAGACACTACCACCTGTAGGAATGTTCTGCCAAAACTAGCCTCAACTAGGACATTTACTCTGTAATGTGTAGATAATGTGTGAAGCGATAACCAAGTTGCAACTTTGCACACCTGCTCCGCAAAGGGCTGTAAGCTCCCACTGCTCCTGTTTCAATGTATTAGCTAGAGCAGGACAAAGAGAAGGAAGAACAATCTCCTGATTAATATGAAAATCAGAAACCACCTTGGGAAGAAATCAAAAGTGAGTGTGCAAAACCACCTAATCTGCGTTAAAAATCTACAAGACAAAGTCTGTAGTTCAGCAACATGCCAGAAAGACACAAACACTAGGAGGGTGGGTATAGGTAAAGGTGCTCTTTCTTGTATGGATTGATTTCTGTACTTTTTAGGCTTTTCTTTGTATTTTGCCTTTCTCTCTTTTACTTCCATGGTGCACCCCATTCTCATACCTCTGGGAGAATTGCCAATCTGATAATACGAGCTTGTACCCCCGTAATATAGAATAGGTGCCTCCTGTTAGTTACAATACATTAGGTCTAGTGGAATTTCTGGTTCTGGGATCAAATTAAATTGTCCTTGATGTTTAATTACCTTAAAAATGCCCCAAATACTGTTTCCTCAGGAGACTCATTTATCAGGTCAATACTTCTTAGCACTCAAAAAATCATGGGTGACAAAAGCCTGTCACCGTATTCTACAGTACCTACTCCAGAGATATTATTATTTTTCTTCATAATTTGATTTATTCTGAATCCATGTCCAAACATACTGATCTGCATGGCAGATATATTTTACTACACTGCCTCATAAATGGCGATACCCTACTTCTGGTCAATTTAGTCTAGTGTCATTGGCAATCAATATAACTAAGTTCTTAGTATGTAATAGTTAGACACAGTATACGGTTTAAGTTACTAATTTCCATAAATAAATCTGTGTACCAGGTAATTTGCAGAATGTCTTGCATAGAAATTTTGTTTATACTTAGCAACAGTATATAGTGTCTAAAAAACCTTATAATATATTTTTTGCTTATAGAACATCTTCTGCCTAATCTGCAATGTGCTAATAAATCTTTTTATGCTACTGCATGTTTAATGCTAAAAAGTGGTTTTAACCCTGTTTAAGTCTAGAGCACAAATATACAAAATTATACGGATGGTGTTCTATAACAGCATAGAGGTCTGCAAGATATCTATAAACTATATAAACTTCATTTAACCCTGCATTGATTCCTACCCTCACCAAGTACTTTGCAGTTCTGCTACTGACTCTCCTCACCATCCCTGGCACCTATACCCTCTGCTCCGTGGATTGACCCTTGACTGCCAAGTCATCTGTACTCTCCTGGATTACTGACTGTTGCACATCTCTACTGCCCCATTCATTAACCCAACTATGGGCAAATTAACTCCTTGTTTTGTCATCGCCATTCTCACCTGCATAAGACTCTCCTCCTCCTGTGTCCACATTAAGTGTCACGCCATTCACATTGCACCCTCAATTCTTCACTCACCACTTCTCTGCTCCCATGAACTTTTTTTCATTCCTCCGCTCCCTATCACCACCATCTCCTTCTACCCCTGCAAAAAAGCCCCACTGCTTCAAATCTCACTCTCACCTTATGTCCCTGTCCCTTCTCCTCCTACTTGCTGCAGGTGACATCTCACCTAACCCAGGCCCCCCTTCCATTCTCTCTTGGACCACAGAACCCACTCACACGCGCAACACTCACAACCTAATAACCGTACCCCGTCACCTAACCTCCTCCCCCCCCTTTTGTTTTGGTCTCTGGAATGCCCGCTCTGTGTGTAACAAACTAACAGCTGTTCATGATCTGTTCATTTCTCACTCCCTAAACCTCCTTGCCATCACTGAAACTTGGCTCACATCATCAGACACTGCCTCCACTGCCGCACTCTCATATGGAGGCCTTCAATTCACACACACACCGAGGCCTGGCAACAGGCAGGGAGGGGGAGTAGGCATCCTGCTGCCCCCTAACCATATATTTCAGGTACTCCCCACTGTTCCCTCTCTTTCCTTCCCTACATTTGAAGCTCACACACTTCGCCTCTTCTCTCCCTTCCCCCTGCGTGTCGCTGTCATATACAGGCCACCTGGTCCCACTGCACAATTCCTTGATCACTTCACCTCCTGGCTCCCTCACTTCATGTCCTCTGATGTCCCTACTCTCATCATGGGTGACTTCAACATCCCTATAGATAATCACAACACCCCCCCTGCCCTCAAACTCCTCTCCTTAACAACCTCCTTAGGCTTATCGCAGTGGACCAGCTCTCCCACACACAGTGATGGTCACTCCCTCGACTTGATCTTCACTAACCTCTGCTCGGTCTCCAACTTCTCTAATGTCCCCTTTCCCCTCTCTGACCACCACCTCCTCACCGGTAACCTCATCATACCACGCAAACCCATCACCCCCGCCAAAATCAAGCGCATGCGGAGAAATCTACATTCTCTTGATAAGCAACAATTTTCCACCTCCCTGCAGCCTATCCTCAACCCCATCCTCACACTTACTTGCCCAGACAAAACTACTGCTCTCTACAACAGCACTTTCACTTCAGCCCTTGACATCGCTGCACCTGCAACTCCACGCCACCCACGCTCAACCCCACTACAACCCTGGCACACAAGACTAACGCGATACCTCCAAAGGTGCTCACGCACTGCTGAAAGGCACTGGAGGAAATCGCGCTCCACAGCCGACTTCACACACTACAAATTCATTCTCTGTTCGTATAGCTCTGCCCTCTCCCTGGCTAAACAGTCATTCTTCTCCTCTCTAATTTCTAATCTTTCCTCCAACCCCAAACGCCTTTTCTCAACCTTCACATCTCTTCTAAACCCACCAACACAGACACCTTCCACTAACTTCCACCAAGATCTCGCCAACCACTTCAAGGACAAGATTGAATCTATCAGACATGACATTTCATCACTGCCACCCCCACCCAGCCAGCCCAGCCCTGTCGCCTCTCCCACATACACACTAAGCTCCTTCCCACCTGTCACTGAGGATGAAGTCTCTCTTCTCCTCACTCGCTCAAACCTAACCACATGCCCTCTCGACCCAATCCCATCTCAGCTCACCCAAGAACTCTCCCCTCTACTAACTCCAATCCTTACTCACTTATTCAACCTCTCTTTGTCAACCGGCACCTTCCCATCCTCTTTCAAACATGCACTAATCACTCCCATCCTAAAAAAACCCTCCCTGGACCCAAACTCATTGTCAAATTACCGGCCAATTTCCCTACTCCCGTTCGCCTCCAAGCTTCTCGAGCGCCTTGCATATAACCGGCTCACTAAATTCCTCTGCTCCCATTCCCTGCTAGATCCCTTGCAATCCGGATTCCGCCCTCATCACTCCACTGAGACTGCCCTCACTAAAGTGGCCAATGACTTGCTCTCAGCCAAGTCTAAAGGCCACTACTCCCTACTCATTCTTTTGGACCTGTCAGCCGCCTTTGACACAGTCGATCACCCACTCCTCCTCCAAGCCCTCCACTCCCTAGGTCTCTGCGACACTGCACTCTCCTGGTTTTCATCTTATCTCTGCAACCGCTCCTTCAGTGTTTCCTACTCCAGCTCCACTTCCCCACCCCTCCCACTGTCTGTTGGTGTGCCTCAAGGATCAGTACTGGGACCCTTGCTCTTCTCAATCTACACTGCTTCCCTTGGAAAACTAATAAACTCCTTTGGGTTTCACCATCATCTCTATGCTGATGACACCCAAATATATCTTTCCTCCCCAGACCCCTCTCCTTCCCTCCTGTCCCGAGTGTCTGACTGTCTGTCTGCTGTGTCTTCCTGGATGTCCTCCCATCAACTCAAACTTAACCTTAGCAAAACTGAACTAATTCTCTTCCCTCCATCTACAACCAGCCTTATCCCAAACATTACCCTCACCGTTAACAACACTTCCATCACACCAACCCCTACAGCACGCTGCCTGGGGGTCACATTTGACTCTGCCCTATCCTTCATTCCTCACATCCAGTCAATCTCCAACTCATGCCGCCTCCACCTCCGCAACATCTCTAGAATCCGACCCTTTCTCACAGAAGACACTACCAAAATTCTAATCCAAACACTCATCATGTCCCGTCTTGACTACTGTAACTCTTTACTAATTGGCCTGCCTCTCACCCGACTAACCCCGCTACAGTCCATAATGAACTCTGCTGCAAGACTAATCTACCTCACTCATCACTTGTCTAACACCACACCCCTCTGTCAGTCCCTACACTGGCTCCCGTTAGCATACAGAGTAAAATTCAAAACTCTGGTGCTAACTTATAGAGCCCTCACTAACACTGCACCCCCCTATATTTCATCTCTCATTTCCAAATATACTCCTGCCCGCCATCTTCGCTCTGCACATGACCTTCTGCTCTCCACAGCTCTTATCACATCCTCCCACTCCCGCCTACAGGACTTCTCCCGTGCTGCACCTGAGCTGTGGAATTCCCTCCCCCGCCCCATCAGACTCTCCCCCAGCCTTCAAATCTTCAGACGCTCCCTGAAGACTCACCTCTTCAGGGAGGCCTATCAACTGCCTCCATAAACATCATCACCAAGATTCACCCCTTGCACGGACTACTGCACTCAACAGCACTTCTCACTCCCACCCACTGACTGGCAGTTCATGTGGCAGGAGGCACTTAAACACAATAGCACTTACTCCTTCTGTATCAAACCTACCTTCCTCTAGACTGTAAGCTCTCACGAGCAGGGCCCTCTGATCCTCCTGTTCTACACATCTGATTGTACTATTTAATACCTCTGTATGTCTATTCCCCAATTGTACAGCGCTGCGGAATTAGTTGGCGCTATATAAATAAAGAATAATAATAATAATAATAATAACTAGTGCAGTGTGCTGAAGCAAGAGAAATGGTGCAGTACAACGTACTGATAATTCAGCTTATATAAGATAATAGATGTGACCTTTTTTATGGACAGAGAGAAATACTATCTGTATGCAAGACTAAATGGTATGTTATTCTTTTTATTCATGCAAGCATATTACCTAACTATACTCTTCTTGTAATACTGGATTTACTAATTATATAGATTGTTACTAATCATATACTTTTTATAATTCTGTAAAACTTAGGGTACTATGGCTAATACATGTGTGGTGGTTTTGCTTCTTATGGGAGATTATAATGCAGTTTTAGATACCTATTTGGATGGTTTCAACCCAGGAAGAAACATGGTTACAATCTAACAATCAAAAACTCCCTTCCATAACTAGTTATTGAAGACTTTCTAACAATGTTCCCTTATCCAATCCTGTATTGTCACTTTGATTACACTAATTCTTAAAATCGTAAAATCCAGATTTTTATGTGATTCCTGTGACTCCATATTTGATTAATATGGACACTAAGACATTACAAAAAACCTGTCCATCAGACTCAATTACTCCCTCCTTATACTGTGATCAATCTGGCTTCAAGTCCAACAAATCCACTCACATCAACAATCATTGAGTTTTTATACAATCTAGGCTCCTCATAATAATGAATGTTTGAGTTTTTGTTTAATTTAATATGGCTAAGGCCTTCGTTCTGTTAAATGGGTATATATGTGGGAAGTTCTGTCTTGATTTAAGTCCCAACATCACCAAATGAGTACAGATCTTATTTGTTTTATCACAGTTCTAATAACAGTATCTCCTCCCCATTTCTGTTAACAAGGATACAAGACAGGCCTCTCACTTTTCTCCTGCATTATTTGCATGGTGCCCATGGTCATCATGATGGATACTGTGGGCCTTAGATATGGAAGGGATGAGGATCATCTGCTCCTTTGTGTAGAGGACATACTAGTATATCATGCAGATTCCAGTCCTCCTTTGCAGGTCCTCCTCTCACTAGTAAAGGAGTTTGGTCCACTATTACCCCTATACGTGTATGCCTGACCCACCCAATATAGTCCTGGATAATACTTGAGAATTACAAAACAAGTTGATCACACATTGCTCCTTCATCTAAATGTAGATTATCTAGTCATTATCCTTACTAATAAGCTCACCATTGATCTAAATTGCCCTTAGTTTAAATATGTTCATTCCATGCTCCTTTTTAATGAAGTTGCTCACTTCCCAGTTTGAGCAGCAGAACTATACAGGCTGTGCCATTGGCTGGAGGGCTTATAGTTTTAAACCTTATGTTACTATATATTGCTTCTAAACTGGTGTATTTATCTTGGTGGCTTCAGCCCAATTCACATAATCCAACTGTCACTTTAAAAGAAGCTGTAATAGGCGCTCTTGAAATCCTAGCCTAGCCAATTGTGTCTTTCAAGGTTTTCTTCCATCTACTGCTAAAATTACCTCCAGTCGCATTGCTGTAATAACTCTAGGTTTCATGTTTAAAAATGTTGCTGCAATCTGGTTCACCTTCCTATGGAAGAACTTCAACCCTCCAGAGTTTTAAAAATTGAAAGACTTTACACTATTTAACAGCTTGTTAAATATCAGACATTTGACCAGCTGAACAGTACTTTAGTCTCTTGAACAGGGTTTACTTTTGAAATGTTGCACCTTTCACCGTGCGTCATAACATGTCGTGTTTGGTCGCGTCAATGCAAATGGTGCATTCCGAATGTTAAAGAGTCGCAAATTCAACACTTCGCCTCGTACAACGTCGCCTTCTATATGTCGCCTGCATCAAAATATCAAACACATGTTGAAGTTAGGTGCACTTAAGGATGCATTAAGGACCCAATAAGGACGCAATAATGACGCAATAAGGAGGCATTAAGGATGCAATAAAGGTGCAATAAGGAGGCAGTAAGGATGCGACCCCAAACACACCAACCCTAACCCTAGCTAAATACAGCTACAGCCAACCAAACCAGCCACCCCATACCCTAGCACTACAACCCCACACACTAAAACCAACCCAAAACACACAAAAACCCAACCCAAAACACAGTAAAAACCAACCCAAAACACAAACACACTAAAAACCAACCCAGAACACTAAAACCAAACCTTATAAATAATGACAAACACATAACAGTTAACAATATAAAACATTTATTTTAATTATTAAAAGTAAGGGGTCTATTTTTTTTTTTTCATTTCCCTGTTCAGGGACTTGAATTGCCCCTCCAGCTTAACGAAGGCCCTCTGCATTGAAGTCACTTGCCCCTCCAGCTTAATGAAGGCCCTCTGTAGTGCTTCCTGTGAAGGTTGGGGGGAAGAGGTGGTGGGTTCTTCAAGTAAATCTAGAATGCAAAATGGAACATGATCCATGTTATAAACATAAGCAATGCTTATGTAAATATTTGTACTGTAATTCCTAATTAGTGTGTACTCCGTACATGGCATGTATATACATACTGGTAGCCTGCAGGGATGTTGGTAAGGTGGACATCAGAGGATCAAGAGGGGTCATTCGGGGTGGGTTGCGTGCTAGGATGGAAGTGAAAAAACAAAGTGTGTGAACATGGAAAAACATATGAATGACAGTTATTTTACAACCAACACCTCCCTCCCAGCAATAAAAATGAAAGCAAACATACCGGTACGAATAATGAACAGTGCTCCTGCCTCTCTTCTTTTGAGGTCAAACCACCTCCAAAGAATCTGCCTACTGGTCCTGGTGATGCCACTGGACCTCTGCATTTTGCAGGCCATTTTGTTCAAAATGTGCCTGCGAAATGCAGAGTCCACATAATCCCTGATCCTATCTGGGAGATATTTGTCTATATACCGGACAAGTATCCGCAGCTCCACATTAGTGAAGGAAGGCTCTCTAGGCATTTTATCTGCTTTTTTGAAAGCTTGATGCAGCTTGCTTTAGTGATATGCGTCTAGTGGTGGTGTTTTTTGTCCTTCCTGTTTCTTTTCAATAGTGATGCACTTCTTGTTTCCAGTGCTCGCAATAAATTACGCAGTTTTGACGCAATGCGTAATTATTGAGCCCTCTATGCGTCACTACAGCAGCCTCCTTTTGTAATGTGCTCTGTTAATGCACCATTATTGCGCCCTTAAGCCCTGCATCCTTATTGCGTCCTTATTGCACCCTAAAGGATACTGCCATTATTTGTGCTGTTAATGCACCCTTATTGTGCCCTTAAGCCCTACGTCCTTATTGCACCCTAAAGGATCCTCCCATTATCTGTGCTGTTAATGCACCCTTATAGCTCCATTATTGCTGTTAATGCACCCTTATTGTGCCCTTAAGACATGTATCCTTATTGCGCCCTTAAATTACGCCTGCGTCCTTATTGCTCCCTTAAGTTGCGCGACTCTTTAAATTGCGACATTGCATTGACGCGACATGTTGAATTTGCGACTATTTAACTTGTGACATTGTGAATGCGCCATTCGCATTGACATGATCAAACAAATGCAACATTTTAAGACGTGTGTTTCACAGTGCGACATTTCAAAAGGATACCCTTGAACAGCAGGTTTTTAGGCGTATTCAACTGAGACATGCTTATAACTCAATAATCCTACATTTCTCTTGAGACAGCGTCTGTATCTGTTGGACAGTGACTGAGATTATCTTCCTCAAGATCTCAATTATATGTGACACGGATCAAAAAAAAAAAAAAAAAAGAAAAACATCCCATCTCCATTACCAAGTTAATTGCCAGATGGCAAGAATATATCCCTTCACTCACACCAGGTAATTGGGAGGATGTGATCTAAGATTATATTCCCTTACTAATTAGTTCAAGATAGAAGCTGATACAACTTGAATTTATTCATAGAGTTTACTACACTACTAGGCTATTTAAGATTAAGATATTCCCAAAGGACACATGTACCATTCTAAATGTCAGATACATGGGGGGGTGACTTGTTTCACTTATTATGGTCATGTCCATTAAGTAATACATTCTGGAAAGCTGTACTTTTTAATGGACAATTTCAATTTCTCCAACTATTACTTCCCTATGATAAGCCAGGAAGGTACTTGCTCTTAATTTGGAAAACTCTACTTCTACATTTTAGGCCTGGCCCAAAGTCATAAATTCCGTCCTTTCACTCTCCAAATTAACATACTTGAGCAGGGGCTGTCCAGAAATATTCTTCAAAATACGGAATGATTGGCTGTATTCAGCATACAAATTTATTATATATCCTATATAATAATTCGCTAGGATGTTTGTCATGATGCCGTCATGCGCAGTAGAGACTGCCCACGTTCGAGCAGTCTCTACTGTGCAAGATTGCATCTCGTGAGTGAGACGACGCAAGACTGCATTGCGTGGTGAGGTAGCAGCCTCTAAACCCTTTGAGTGCCAGAGGGGTATGCGACGCATTGCAATGCATTGCGTACCCCTCTGCCACTCAAAGGGTTAACATTACCCGGACCTTGGCCTGTGTACACAGGCTTTTACACTAGTATAAAATAAAAGACGTGTGTGTGTGCCTGGGAAACACTCCTGGGGCAGCAGTAAGGAGAAGTTATTCAGATCTCCTCTATAGTGCCTGTCTATTGGTCCAATCATCGGAGCATGATTTTCCTGTAAGGAGATGCAGGGGCTACAATGGACACACGCAACATATAATACACACACAAATACACAAACACATATATATATATATATATATATATATATATATATATATATATATATATACACAGAATATATACACACACTAAATACTATATGCACAACTCAATCCACACAAAGTTACATGCAAACTTCTACATGCTAAATGCAATCCACACAATGCTATACACACAACAATACATCAAAATGTTATGTGCAATACGCAACACTATACTGTGCACTAAATTATATATGTACAAAGCACAACTATGTACGCAATATGCCAAATACTATACGCCAGTCACCAGACGCAAAGAAATGCTAAACACAAAATACAATATGCTATATGCCAAACGCTATACGCAAAGCTCTGCACACCAAATGCAAAGCTCCAAACGCCAAACGCTATACACCGCAATTTGTGCAAATGTTATACGCAATCCGCCAAACACTATATGCACTACGTCAAATGCTATCTGCAATTTGCAAAAATCTATAAGGAATAGGCCAAACGCTGTACACAATTCATCAAATGCTATACGCCAAATGCAATTTGCCAAATTCTATTCGCAATTCGACAAACACTGTTACTGATTCCAAGGCCTTATCAAATAACCAGGGGCTATCCCCTTGAGATTAGATGAATAGAGGTTTCAACTTCAGCAGAGGAAAGGGTTTTTTTTTCAGTAAGATCTTTTAAATGATGGAATTCAGTGCCCAAGGATGTGGTTATGGCGGATACAATGGATACTTTTAAGAGAAGATACATTTCTTCTAAAAGGAAACATACAGGGTTTTACTGTGAATTAGTAGGCAAAACAGGAAGGTCTGAAAAACACTAACTTATTTGGCAGCAGGAAAGCTATATAATCCTCATGGCAAAGGTTGAACTTGATGGACTTGTGTATTTTTTCAACCTAATTTACTATGTTACTATATTCACCAAATGCAATACACCACAATTTGGCAAACGCTATATGACAAAAGCTATAACAATTCACCAAAAGCTATATGCAATTCATTAAACACTACAAGTAATTTGTGAAACATTATATGCAGTCCGCCTAACAATATATGTCAAACACGATACGCAATACGCCAAATGCTATATGCAATTCGCCAAATGAAATACGCCAAAAGCTATACTCCAAACACTATATGCCATACGATATTCCCAAATGCTATACTCCAAATAATATACGCAATTCATCAAATGATATACGACAAACGCAATGTGCCAAACACAACATAGAACCATAGAATCTGACTGCAGATAAGAACCATTCGGCCCATCTAGTCTGCCCATACAACAAAGCATACAACAAATACTATATGAAATTCACCAAACGTTTTATGCAATTTGCCAAACGCTATACACAATATGCCAAAAGCTATATAGACCTCACCAAAAACTATACGACATATGCTATAAGCAATACACGAAACGCTATAAGCAAAGCACGATACACTGTATGTGAATTGCAATATGCCAAACGCTATACATAATAAGTTATTTGCCAAAAGCTATAACAAAACACTATACGTAAGACGCTGTAGCCAAACACTATAAGCAACAGGAAAACCTACTGCAAAATGGTATAAACAAAACGCAATACGCACAATGCTATTAGGCGATTTGCTATACGCAATTTGCTATATGCAATTCACTATAGGCAAATCACTATATGCAAAGCACACAAAACACATAAGCTCTCACGTTCTTGCTCATACATGTTCACACTCTGTCACTCACACATGCGAGCATGCTCTCACACAGCTGTAGAGTTGTGTAACTCAGCGATTTGCAATGAGTTGAACACCCTTTTGGAGCTGAAAGGGCTAAGCACTGATAAAGCAGTCATTAACCACAAGGGCAACACCATGCCAATATTTTATCCCATTAATAAAGCTTTATTTTTCCTACTTTAATATATGCATATCTCATTGTATCAAAATTATGGGGTACTGCACATCTCTATTTTCTTCTTTCTTTTTCTTTCTTACAGTTATAAGCAAAGTCTTAAAAAAGAAGATACTATGAGAAACAGTGAAAAGAAAAAAATGGAAGGGATTCACATTTCAGCGTGTGATCTCACTGAAGATTGAGATCGCATATCCATAAGTGGGAGCAGCATCCACAGACAGCACTTTAACGGAGTGAAGCCAGGTTATCACACACATGCATGTTTCAGAAAAATAATGTAAGATTTTTACAGCCTTAATTTTGTGAGTTGATTTGTGATGGGACTTTACTATGCCACTAACTATATTTAGGACTCTATTACTCTATTAGCACCCTTTCATCTTTATAGAGTTTCAATGACTGATTTTCTAGAGGCTTAAGCACATGTATCTGTTTTACCACGAGGCTCTTTCAAACTCTTGACTGAGAATATTTTGACTGCTTCGGTCATGAATATCTCTGCAATTGATCCTTGAGAAATAGATCTTGCTGCAGATAAATCCCTAAACTTCTTTTGGATTACACACATCATATGTGGGCAGGATGAGACACTGGGGGAATTGGATTTTCCTGAATTGGGTTCAAGGAAGGCATTTCAAATTCTCCCACTGCTGCCAGTATAGTTTACTTAACAACAGTGGAAATGCATTCTGATCAATATAGAAATCATACATATGCTATTCATGTTCTTCCTCAACCTCAGCACCTTTTCAATCTGTCTAATGTTGTACTTCAGGCATCCTATCACTCTACATTCAACCCTAATTCGCATCCAGTTTTTTGGCTTAGCATGCAGGTGCCCTGACAGTGTGCATAAACTTAGCCCAACACAATGAACTCTGAATAGCCCAAGTATACCTATTGGGGCACTGTACAGTAAAAGGAGATGCCCAGGATTCAATACTAAGAAAACCACTGATTACAAAGCAGGAAGCATATTTATTTTTTGTCCTTGGAAAAAAAGAAAATATTGCAGCTACAAGTGAAGTGAAATGAAAGCTTGGGGAGACAGTGACCCCATAACTAACTATATGCATTAGAGCCATATTATACATTTTATATACATATATAATTTTTTTATTATTCTTTTAGTGTGTATATATATATAATATACATATATATATATATATACTAGCAATATTGGCACAGCATTGCGTGTGAGGTTAATAAAGACTGCTTTTATGAGTGACTTGTTGAATTATCAGTGCTTAGCCCCTTGAACTCCAAAAAGGCAAGCAATGCATTGCAAAGCACTGCTTTACACAACATCAATGTGAAGCATGAATGCATGACAGCGTGTGTGAACATGTGTGGGCGAGAGAGTGTGAACTTATGTGTTTTGTGTGTATTGAGTATAGTGTTTTGCATATAGTGAATTCCGTATAGCATATTGCCTAACAGCATGGTGCGCACTGTGTTTTGCCTATACCATTTTGCCTATTTCACATAGTGTATAGCATACTGCATTTTGCCTACTGAGTATAGCAGTTTTCCTACTGCATAAAGATATTTGTAATTGGGCCATATGTTCAAAGGGATAACGACAAAAAATTGTCGTATGAAAGACAAAAATAAGTCACTGAATGCATGAACGACATTTTCTATAGAGTATACGACAAAAAACTAGTAATGTCCGTTGTGTACGACACCAATCCAGAATTGACGGGCAAAGGGGCGTGGTTAAACTATTCTCCAGTGTCGTATAGAGGAAAAGAAAGTCTGTCGCAACTAACGACAAAAAAATGTCTTTCAAAAGACAAAATTTGTACGTTAAGAAAAAAAGTGGACGGAATGTGTTCTGAACGTGAGAATTTTTGTCTTTAGTTAAGACATTTTTGTCGTTAGTTAAGACATTTCTAAAGACATTTTTGTTGTTAAGACATTTTTAAGACATTTTTGTCTTTAGTTAAGACATTTTTTTGTCGTTCCGTACGACAATTTCAGTCAGAACAAACAACATATTTCCAATCACAACCGACACTCTCTGAAAATATTAATGATCCCAACAACACTGTACTTTGAAAAGTCGTTACAAACAACAAAAGCTATTTTGCTACTTCTTTGAACATATGGCCCATAGTGTTTAGCATATTGCTTATAGTATCTGGTGTACAGTGTATAGCGCTTTGCATGTAACTTTTCGTGTATTGCTTATAGCATATGTCGTATAGTGTTTGCCAATTGAGTATATCGTTTGGTTATTGCTTTTAGCGTATAGCATCTGATGATTTGCATTTGGCGAACTGCATTTAGCATTTGGCAAATTGAATTTATTATATAACATTTGATAAACTGTGTATAGGTTCCCAGATTCTGTTTTAGTTCCCTTCTTAAATAGAGGCACTACATTGGCTCTGCACCAATCTTGAGGCACTAATCCTGTGGTGAAATAATCTTTAATACTGCACTGAGTTCCTGAAGATCCCTTGGATGTATACCATCAGGACACAGTGCTTGTGTTAACCCAATATCTGATAATTATATTGTTTTATTTATTTACTTGATGAGGTTCTTCTACCATTCCTTGTTCCCTTGTATATACTGTTGCAAAGAAAGTGTTTAGAACATATGACTTTTCCTTATCATCTCTAATCAACTCACCCATCTCATTTTTGAATGGTCCAATGCATTCCCTTTTAAGTTTTTTGCTATTTATAAATTTGAAAAACTTTTTTTTGTATTAGTCTTGTTCTCTCTTGCAATTCAAGTTTCATAATCTATTTTGCTAACCTAATTGCCTTTATCCAATCTTTTTTGTACTCCCTGTGTTTTAAGAGTTTGTCGTATAGTGTTTGGAGAATTAAATATAGCATTTGGTGTATTTCGTATAGCGTTTGGCAAATTGCATGTAGCACTTGGTGTACTTCGTAGCATTTGTCGAATTGTGTATAACATGTTGGATATCGTTTGATGTATAGCGAATTGCGCATAGCATTTGGTGAATTGCATATAGTATATAGCGTTTGGCGAATTGCGTACTAAGTTTGGTGTATAGTGGTTGGTATTGACTATAGAATTTGGTGTATTGTGCACAGTGCTTGTCGTATAGCGTTTGGAAAATGGAGTATAGCGTTTAACAAACTGTGTATAGAGTTTGACGTATAGCTTTTGGAGTTTTGCATTTAGTGTATAGCTTTTGGCATATATAGCTTTGTGTATAGCATTTGGAGTATAATGTTTGGCATACAGTGTACAGCATTTGGCGTATAGCATTTTGTGTTTGCCGGTTCGTGTATATGGCTTTGCATTTGGCGTATTGCATACATAGTTGTGCTGAATATGTATAGCGTTTGGCTATAGTATCGCTTTGCGTGTACTGTGCATAACATTTTGTGTACAGCATTGTTTCTATAGCATTGTATGGATTGTGCTTAGCGTTTTTTGTGTAGCATTTTGCTTATAGCTTTGTGTGGATTGTGTTGTGCATATAGAATTTTTCATTTAGTATATATGGATATATTGTGTGTGTATATTTATTGTATGTTGCATGTGTTCATTCTAGCCTCTGCATCTCTTGCAGCAAAATCATGGGTGGACCAATAAGACAGGCACTATAGAGGAGATTTAAATAACTTCTCCTTACCGCCACCCCTGAGTGCATGCGTGTGTGTGTTTTTTGTGTAAATGTGTAACTTTTTACTGTATTCTTCCTGGTAAAACATTTTCTAAATAATAATTTTACAATAAGAGGATTTCAGTCTTACCTGTTACATCCTTTTCTCTTAGTCCATGTGACATACAGGTACCATGGGGAGGCGACAGATCATCCCAGTGGGCTGGAACAATTCTAAAAGAAGTGCAGGGGTGGAGCCTCCTCCTCCTCCATATCAGGCTACCTCACCACCTCCCCACCTGATAGATTTTAGAAAATAAACCTATCAACTAAGATATCAAGAAGGAAGAAGGGAAAACTCCTGTAAGCGATGAACCCAAAAAGGACTCCCACGTCCAGCCACATGAGACCAGCATGGTCCCTTTCACTAAGTGGGAGACCTGTCTGTCATATGACTAACAAAAAAGAATTTAACAGGACTAAAATTATCTTTTCTCTGTCGTCCAATTTGACATACAGGTACCATAGGGATGTCCCAACATTGAGCTTCACGGGGTGGGAAGAGAAGAGAAAGGACCAAGCGCCAGTCCCCCATGATACCAGAATTCACATGGACTATCCAGGACACGGAATAGCCCAAACTAACAAAGAGCCAGCGGACACTGAATAACAGTACACAGCACACAAAAACAAGAGTCAACAGGGCTCAGCAATTAAAGAGCTATAAGGCACAGGAATATAAAGTCTTAGTCAGGCAAAACTGCCTCCAGGACTTTCCTGCCAAAGCCAGAACATTCACAAGGTAATGCTTGGCAAACATGTGCACACAAGACCAAGTGCTGCCTTGCACAGCTGTTCAGCAGAGGCCTGATTCTTGCAGGCCCAGGAGGCCCCAAAAGACCTGGTGGAGTATGCTATAATGTGGAAGGGAACAAGTTTTCCTCCGAGCTCATAAGCCTTGTGGATGATAGGCTTAATCCAGGATGCAACAGTCACCTTGGATGCAGTCAAACCAGCCCTGGAATCCTCAGGGATGACAAACAAAGCATCTGTCTTGCGGATGGAAGGTGCATACAGAATTTGAGGCAACACAGTACATTCAACAAATTGAGATCCCTCTCCTTTTCAGATTTAGGGTCAGGACAAAAGGAAGGCAAAACAATCTCCTGATTGATGTGGAACTCAGAGAACACCTTAGGAAGAAGTTCCTATGAGGTACTGAGAACAGCCTTATCCTTGTGAAACACCAGGAAAGGTGGTTTACAGGACAAAGCCTGCAACTCAGTAACTCTGCATACAGAGACCACAGCCACAAGAAAAGCCATCTTCCACGTCAGAAGACATAGAGGAATGGTATCCAAGGACTCAAAGGGAAGCCATTGCAAGACACCCAATACCCTCCGTGGGAGCCTTGTAAGCAGGGAAAGTATGAGTGACACCATGAAAGAAGACCTTGACATCTGGCAACATGGTAATGTGCCTCTGGTAAAAAAAAAACAAAAAAACAAAAAACAAACAAAAAAAAAAACGAGAGAGTTTAAGTCTGGACCTTCAAGGAACTAAGGCTAAGGCCCTTGTTCACACCATCCTGTAAAAAGGATAAGATGGATGGAAGGTCAAACTCTTGTGAGGACAGATCCCTGTCCATACACCAAGAATGAAAGGTAGACCAGACCCTGTGGTATGCCTTAGAAGAGGAGACTGGCTTCCTGGCCTAAATTATGGTGGAGACCACCTCAGGAGAAAAGCTCTTCCTCCTCAAGATGGAGGCTTCAACAGTCATGCCTTCAAATCCAGACTGCCCACATCCTCTATCCAGAGGTAACCCTGGAGGAGGAGAGCCAGTCTGTGTGGCAGAGGAAATGGATTCTGGGCAGCCAGTGCCAGCAACTCTGGAAACCAAGGCTGTCTGGTCCAATAAGGTGTGATCAGAATGACTGACGCACCATCCTTTCTTATCTTCCTCAACTCCCTGGGAAGGAGAGGAAGTGGAGGAAAAATGTAGGCCAGATGAAATCGCCATGGAATTGACAGAGCATCCACAGCAAACGCCAGAAGATCCCTCCAGCGAGAGCAAAAGAACTGAACCTTCCGGTTGTTCCTGGTGGTCAACAGATCTATCCAAGGAAGACCCCATTTCTGCACCAACAGGCCGAAAACCACTGGATGGAGTTCCCACTCCCCGGGGTTCACTGTTTGGCAACCGAGAAAATCTGTCAAGACATTTTCTATGCCTGGAATGTGCACGGTGGAAATGGCAGGAACATGCACCTCTGTCCAGGCTAAAATAGCCTTTACCTCCAACCAAGCAGCTGCGCTTCTGGTGCTTCCTTGATTCCTTGCAACGGCTGTTGCATTGTCTGACTGGACCCGGACTGGGCATCCCCTCAAATGTGAAGGCCAATACCCCAGAGCATGGCGAATCGCCCTGAGCTCCAAGATGTTGATAGGAAGGAGAGTTTCCTCAGTTGATCAATGACCCTGAACACCCAGGATGGCTCCCCAGCCAAACAGGCTGGCATCCGTTGTTTTTTGGTCCAGTACGGAATCACAAAGGGTCTCCATTTCCTCAGTTTGGAGCTGTCCAACCACTAGTGTAGGTCTAACTTCACCTCTGGGGAAAGAGAGACAGGATGATCCAGAAGGGCCGGATACCCCCAGCAAACCCGGGTTATGAACCTCTGAAGCTCCCTGGTGTGAGCCATGGAGTAAGGCACTGCCTCCATGGTACAAATCATCTTGCCCACCAGTGAGGAGCATTTCCTTGCCAGAGCAGAGGTCCACTCCAGGGAATGAGACACCTTGGATGTGATCTGCTAGACAGAGTCCTCCGTCAGAAAAACCATGCCCTGATGAGTGTCGAACCAGAGGCAGAGGAAAACCAGGTCCTGAGAAGGGACCGGAGCAGACTTGACAGTCAGCTGTTCAGTCCAAACAGCAATGGCTCTATTAACCCATGCGGAAGCCAAGGTAGGCTTTCAAGGACGCTGTCAGAACGTTCAGCGTTTAAGCAACCACAACAGGCAAGGAGTAGATTTTGAAAGCCTAGAAATAGGGGAATTCACATGAGGAGGTGTAGCCCACTGAGCTAAAGCTGCATCAGCAAAGGGGTACAGCTTGGAGAATCTCTTAGAAAGAGTGAGACACTTGTCAGGAGTCTTCCACTCATCCAGGATAATCTGATCCAGAGTGGGATTAGGCGGAAATACAGTACAGGACTTCTTGCTCCTGGAAAAGACATCAGAAGTAGACTGCGACTCTACAGGGTTAACAGAAATGGTAAGGTTAGATAAAACCGCCTTAATGAGACCCTCAGCAGAGGGTTCAGGGTCAGCCTCAAAGGGGTCGCCATGAAACTGGGAAGAAGCCCCTTCTGAACACACACCATCCTCAGACTCCTCAAGTGACACCTCCTCAGAGGAGTCAGATAAATCAGGAATGCCAGGAGCCTTAGGGGCCAGAAACCTGGGGTGTTTCCAGTACTGAAGAGAAAGAGTAAACTGTGCCATAGAGGACTTTAAGTCCTTGACCCAGTCTGGCTCTTGTTCATGGCTGGAGGGCCCTGGCAGAGAAGCAGGGGCCACGGAGCATGAGGGGCATAAATGACCTACGTATTCTCTGGGAAGCCCTGCTTGGCATGAGGAACAATAAGCAAGGGGGGTCAGAGACGCCCCTGCGTCCTTAGGCCTAGCCCCATGTCCCTTAGAATCTGACATCCTAACAGGAGAAAAATGTCTACAGAATAGAGAAACCAAATACTGTCACCCAGATCAAGGATTTCACCCCAGAAAGCCTAAAAAGTACTTATCTGGCAGGCAAAGGGTTAACCAGCGGAGACGAGTACAGGAGTCCAAGCCCTGCATATGATACTCATGTAAAAAGTGAGAAAATGGCTACTAAAAACCAGAGCCAATCAGCAAATAGCCCACTAGAATGGGCGTTTATGGGAAATGTAGTTTCCCTTTACAAAAGTACCAAACACAGCACCCGAACCCCCAAGGGACCCCCAAGACACAGGATGTGAACCGGAGTGCAGGGCAAGGGGAAACAAGGAGGACGAGCAGTATCTTAACTTGGTATGTGGAGCGGTTGCAGAGATCTGTCCCAAGGCAATCTGTCTTATAGCAGTCAATGAAGCATTGCAGCTATGCAGTAAAGCACTCATTTCAAATAACATGTTAGAAATAGAGAATGTCTGAAAGTGTCAAAACACATCCAGATCACATAATAAAGCATATACAACACACTAACCCAAAAGGGAATGGTGAAAAGGGGGTTAAAAAACACCAAACAGCCAAAAATGATACAGAGACCCCAGAAATATAAAGTACCCAACATAAGTGCATGAGTATGAGGAACTCCAGAAAGGGCACGGTGCAGAGGGGAATAGTGGGACAAGTGGACCGTGACACTCAAAGGGTTGTTCACCTTTTTTTGCAGGTCTTCTTACTTCAGACTACCGTTGAAGTGGAAGAAACCTCAGAGAAACTCCTTCTGGAGAGAGACATGGGTTGCATTGTTCTCTCCCAGGCAAGGGTCCACAAACAGCACCTGTTAACTGGGCAATCCTCCAGGGGAAGCCAGTAATGGTAATCCGCTTAATGGGGGAATTTGGACACCCCAGATCTAAGAAAAAAATAATAAAATAACAAAAAAACTAAGCAGAATTGTTCTCAGCCTTCCTGCTAGGTGATGGAACAAATTTTATCTGGAGAGGGTAGTGGCTAGGTAGCCTGTATGGAGGAGGGGAAGGCTCCACTCTGCACTTCTTGAAGAATTGTTCCAGCCTACTGGGAGGAGCTGTTGCCTTCCCATGGTACCTGTAAGCTATATTGGACGACAGAGAAACGTGTATTTTATACGCACTATGTAGTTTATAGTAGTGGGTAGAAGAGACTTCTATATAAATGGACTAGAGGAAGTTCCCAGTTACTGAGGTCCCTGGTCACTCACTGCAAGTGATCCCTGTTTGAAAGCAGGTTAATTCAGCCATGAGGGAATTAGACAGTTTTACGTTTTTAAATAAAGCATTTTTGTAAGCCATAATGATGGCAATTCGTATTAGATAGGAATTGCTTTGAACGGGGTACCTAGCGAGCCTAAACATATTTTGGCCAATCTATGAAACAATACACTCATTTTTTATACAAGGGAATGAATTGGATAATATATGCTCTACGCAGGGTTCACATTTAACCAATTTGTATGAAGCAGAGAAGGACTGTCTTCTGTCTCTGCCTAGAGGATGAAATGTAACCCTTTGAATGCCAGAGGGGTAAGCAACGCATTGCAGAGCAATGATTTGTGTACCCACCCCTCTAGCTCTCAAAGGGTTATACAAATTTAACTTTGTATAATTTTAACCCACATGAGCCATTGCTGTGAAACAAGAATTTTACAGACAGCCCCCTGCATAGTGCAGTTTGCATAGCTCTCTCTACTAGCCATCTGGTGTTGCAACTTCAGAGATGTGCAGTGTATATTATATCTATATCTATCTATCTATATGGTACGGAGAGGTCAAAATACTCACTCGTAGGTCAAAAACTGCCTAAGTGCACAATCCCAAAAGACAATGTAAACGTTAGAAGAGGGCAGCATCCGTGGGACTTGTATCAAACTGATGAGTCAAAAATTGTTATATTTGGCTGTAGCAGAAGGCACTTTGTTTGCCGAAGGGCTGGAGAGTGGTGCAAGAATGAATATCTGCAGGCAACAGTTTGGGGCTGCATTGCTGCAAATGGAGTTGTGTATTTGGTCAGAATTAATGTTCTCCTCAATGCTAAGAAGTACAGGCAGATACTTATCAATCATGCAATACCATCAGGGAGGCATCTAATTGGCCCCAAATATATTCTGCAACATGGCAACGACACCAAACATACAGCCAAAATCATTAAGAACTATTTTTAGCGTAAAGAAGAACAAGGAGTCCTGAAAGTGATGGTGATGATCTCAACATCATCGAGTCTGTCTGGGATTACATGAAGAGAGAGAAGCAAATGAGGCTGCCTAAATCCACAGAAGAACTGTGGTCAGCTCTTCAAGATGTTTGGAACAACCTACCTGCCGAGTTCCTTAACAAACTGTGTGCAAGTATACCTAGAAGAATTGTTGCTGTTTTGAAGGCAAAGGGTGGTCATACCAAATATTGATTTGATTTACACTCACTTTGCATTTTGATAATTTATAAAAAATAAACTATTAACATGTCTATTTTTGAAAGCATTCTTACTTTACAGCATTTTTCACACCTGCCTAAAACTTTTGCACAGTATAGTATAGTCACATTAAAATGTGTCCCTTGTTGACCTTTAACTCCTACCCTTAAGTTAATGCACTATCCAATGACATCTTGTATTAGGTTTAATCTACAAGTAAACACCCATTTATAATAAACTTGTCAACAGCAACAGCATCTCCAGAGAAATAATCACAGGGAGGAATATCAGAGCTCGAGCCCTGGAAGCTGAAACATTCTAGCATTCTTGGCCATAGTGTAGGTTTCTCTGAATCATGTTGCTTATAGTAAATATGTATAGACTAAACGTATGTTTTCCTTTATATATATGCTGCTGAACTATAAAATTTAAAAGGAATATAGAGTATGAAGTACCCCTTTTCACATATTTTTAACTTGAAAATAGTAATCAATTTTTTAACCAGCTTTAAGCAAAATTATAAAAACATTGTTTCATGTTTTAATGTGTTTAATCAGTTTGGAGAAGCAAATTTACTGATATACGATTTGCAGTGCATGCAAGCTAAGTGCTTTTAAGCATACTTTAAGGGGTTAAAGGGATTTTTTAATGTTTCATTATTAAAGCAGCTCTAATTAATCATCATAGTATTTGGGCCTTGGAGAGTGTTATTTCAATTAGTTCAAGAAAAATTGAATGATAAAGTATCCCCCTCCCGCCCCTTTTACTGATATAACAATACTTAGCTCAGAGCAGCAGGGAGGTGCCCCGTTAGACTGCAGAGAGGGACAATCTTCAATTCAGATAAGGGAAAAAGCTGAAAAACCTGTCAATGGGGGCAGGGTTTTCATTGTTCTCCCAGTGAGAATATTGTCCCTTGCTGTTATCTGTTTGGTCAAGCAACCAGATTCCACATCTGAGGTGAGCAGTGTTACACTAGGTAAAAGGGGCGGGAGGAGGATACACTTTTTCAATTACTCTTGAACTACAACTCTGACAGTATTGAAATAACACTCTCTGTGGCTCAAATACTATGAAGATTAATTGGAGCTGCTGTTTTTGTGAAACATTACTATCCCGTTAAACTCAAAAGGGGGTTGTATATGTTGTATGTTATGTGGATTTATTATTTTAGTGTTTGGAGAAGAAAGCTGAAATGCACATTGTATGATTTACATTTGCAAGCTAAGTATTTTAGGTATAAATTCTAGTTCTGAAACAAGGATTTCAAGCAAGAAAGTGTGAGTAAGGTTACTGCATATTTTAATACTGGTGATATTTAGAGTTCTAAGAAATGCATGGTAGGAAACTACCATCAGGGCACTGCACATCTTGACACAATTATGAAAACTTAAAGCAGTTGCAATTTACATTCCACCGCGGAAAGTGTGAGAATATTGTATTTTTGAACTCCAAGATTCTAGATGTAAAAACAAATACTGCAACACACACTCTATTACACTGGCAACCTGAAGAGAGCTTGGAGCTCATTGAGCAAGTAGTAGGTAGGTTTAGCAGTGTAAATTGTGGAGTGTAAGTTAGGAGGTATGTAGACAGATTACTGCTAGGGAAGGAAGTGAGCAGCAGAAGGTGGTGATAAACTCTGAGATAACATACCATTAGTTTTTCCAGACTAACTGAAGTTGAGGAGGACAGCTGAGGAATGACATAATTGTAGCTGGCTGATTCATTTAGAAGCCAGGAAATCTGTCCTTCTAGTTAAGAAATGAAGCAAAATATACAGAAACCAAGACAGGTGGTGGTGGTGATATAGGGATTTTATTGGACATAGAAAAGGTTATTTGCCATGGGGAAAAGAGTGACAAACAGTATATAGGTTGTCTCCTCCAGATCAATTATTCTGAAGTACTGAGATGAACCCAGCTGCATAAGTGCATATAAATCCCAAAGTTTACTGACCAGGGAGGTCCTAAGACTAGTTATTATTCACATTACACATTTAACCCTTCGAATGACAGAGAGGTATCCAATGCATTATAATGCAATATGTTGGATAACTCTCTGGCACTCAAAGGGTTAAGGGAAAAAATCTCCAAGATAGTATTTCTGACATACTGTCAGTACCACACATCAGTACAAGTAGGCATAACTATTTGTGTAGTAAAGTGGGTTTGGATTTTCAGGGCACTGGGCTGACTTTTACTTTGAATACAGTCTATATGGTTGCTATAGATTACACAACTTCAGGGGAACCAATGAGCTGGGGGAGAAGATAAGAGCGCTGAAAAAGTGTTTCAAGTAGGAAATAGGGGAATTGTATAGCAACAGAAAGTGAGGAATATAAAAAAAACTGGGAAAGAGGAGTCTTCATGACAGAATAGAGGGGAAAGGTTTATTTAGTTAATAGTCAGTAACCATTGTCATAGTTAATATAATTTGGGTTAAGCAGGATATTTTGAACATAAATTAAATTGTTTGATGTGCTGCAGGTCAAAAAATACCAAACTAACCAGAAAAGGAATGAACAGTGCCAATTCATGTATGATATTTAACGAATAAATATAGCAGGAGTGCACCCTTTGTACTTGTACATTGTGTGTCATTTTAGAGTTACCACGATTAGTTTTTAATTGATGTAATAAACTTTACTTTTTGTAAGCGGTTGCTTATCTTTCTGCCGACCGCCAGACCCGGTAGGCGGCCGGCTTCTGTTCACTCGCGGCTTGCTGCGCTCTCTAGGAGTACCGGTACGCCATGGTATCCTTCCAGGCGACCGGTCTCCTCGTTGCTCCCCCTGGCGGCATCAGCCGCATCTGAACTCAGGCGCGAGTGACAGGGATACCCTGATGACGTTGCAACCCGGTTCTTAAAGGTACAGAGCATTTTACACTCCACCTCTTGGGGTGGAGCAATTTGTTCATTAACTGCCTGAACACCAATTCAGTTGCCCTTTCATGGTGTTCCAGTGCAGTTGTGCTTGTTGCTCTGTGTATGAACCGGTTTGTCTGACTATCCGTTCTGGTGTTCACCTGTGGCTCTGTCTGACTACCCTCTCCGTGTATGACCCTTGGCGTGTCTGACATCCAATCTTTTGCAAACCCGTGGCTCTGGCTGACTAACCATGCCATGTATGACCTTAGGCTTGCCTGAGTACCCGATCTGGTGTTGACCTGTGGCTCTGTCTGACTACCCGCTCCGTTTATGATCCCTGGCTTGTCTGACATCCAATCTGGTGCAAACCTGCGGGTCTGGGTTAAGTTTCGCTCTGTCCCATTCTGGCTTGTCTGACTACCCACCTTGGCGTTGCCTGGGATTGTCCACTGCTCACCCAGCATATCAACGCTCCAGTGGATAACTTAGTGGGTGCCCTTGGTGGCTCTGGTGGACTTCCTCTCGTCCTTGGACCTCTGTGGCATTCAGACCTATAGCACAGCTGGTCTCCCTGGGAGCGTTGTCTATATAGGTGCGGACCTGTAGCGCAGTTGCCTTCCTTGGTACGTTGACATACAATTCAGACCTGTAGCGTGGTTCCTACTCAGGATCTTGTCTGTTCAGGTGCGGACCTGTAGTGATCCTCAGGTGCGGACCTGAGACTGTTTCCCTCCTCTGCCTTCTGGAACTAGTCAGTACCACTACAGCAGCAGGATCCTTCCTGGCGTCCTCTACTTTACCTGTAGTTCTTGCTGTTTCCATTGTCCTGTACGTTGTGTTCCTTAATAAAGATTGTGTTACCTTCAGTACTGGTCCAGTTCTCGTTCTTGAGTCCATGACACTTTTCAACCTCACTAATTGCAGACTACTTCCGCAGCGCTGATCTGGGCAATCTGTTGGAATACAGGCTGCAGTGTCCACTTCACAGGCTGGTCTTTGGTTGCAACTTCATTCCTTTTCTGGTTTGCATTCTCATAGTTGGTTAAAAATATAAGCTGTCTAGCCAGAAAAATACTGTGTAGCAAAAAAAATGGTATGCTGATGAACGTGTGATATAGTGTAGGCAAAAGTTGGAAATACTAGCAATAAATGAGGAATTTATTGTTTCTGGCATACCATGATGGCACAATCCACAAAGCAAGATGTAAATATTTAGGTTCACTGTGTTAAGGGGAGAGGGAGGAGAGAGAGAGAGAGAGAGAGAGAGAGAGAGAGAGAGAGAGAGAGAGAGAGAGAGAGAGAGAGAGAGAAGACTAAGAAGGTAGAGTGGCATATCTCAAACGTTCAAAACTAAGTTGGAATAATATATGTATGGTTATATACCCTTGGGGAAAATATATAACATTAGTAGATCAAAATAAAGATATGTTAAAGGAAAACCAGGAACAAAAGACTGGTTCTTGAAATACTGAACTTACAAAACCAATTTAAAAAAGCAGTTAGATCAACCAAATAAACGAAAGTAATTGCTAGACAAAAAACACAACTAATCTGAAAATGATTTTCAAATATATTGATAGTAAAAAGATCAAGGAGGAGAGCAAAGGACTTCAGTAATAAGATAGATAAGCTGATTAGTAGGGGTAAGGAACTATTTTTATTATATGTATAAAGCAACAACCAGTGAGAAGAGTCTGCTTTTACAAGTATGTTTTCTCAGTCTTCTGTGTGATAAGTAAGCAGAGTTCAATATTATAGTTACAATTTTACCTGTTATGATTATATTAGAGACCATATTTTCCATGGGTTTGTATTAGTCTGAACTGGATAAATCCTGAACTTTTCCAGCCTATTTCAGGTATTGTTATTTTCCAATCTTTCCCTTACTCGGACATACTATTACTGCCTATTAGTGACACATGAAGTTGTTCCTTGATGTGTGAATTGACTGACAATCATCACCTGATTTGATCACGTGTTTCTGCTTTTCCAAGTCTGTTTTTCAAGTCTTTTATGTGACTTTTTAACCAGAGAGTGAGCTAAATATTGGACCAAAACTGAAGTGAGGATATATGTTTACATCCCTCCACAGAGACCAAACGAGATACTTTAACCCCTTAAGGACTGGCCGATCACGCACCTGGCTGGCACTTAACCCCTTAATGACCCTTGACAGTCAGAGTACGTCATGGGTAAATCTGACTGAAAGACCCATGACGTACATGCACGCTGTTCGGGGAGTCCGGAACCGGAAGGAGCAAAAAAGCTCTGTGGTCCTTAACTGACCTTGCAGATCGGCCGGTCGTTAAGGGGTTAAGGACCACAGACCATTTTTTATTTTTTTCCAAATCCAATTCAGGGCTTGCCAAACGGCGTGCAGCCGCGCGAAGCCCTGAATTCCATGACGGTCCTGGCACATCACGACCCATGATGTGCCAGGACCGTCAAGGGTCCTTAAGGGGTTAACATCATTAAAGCTCAAAAACATTTGCTGGATATAAATAATTAAATCTGTAACCTCAGGATTGCTGTTGAATGAACTACAACTGATCTATCAGTGAAAGATATACAACTGTAATACAACTCCAAACATAAGATCCTGAGAGCAGGGACAAAACAACAGACACAGGATGTTAGGAATACAGAAGGCTGGATTGCAATGGTGGGACAAAGAGCTATTAGGAAACTTTAAGGCTCACAGTCTCTGTAGAGGAAGCTAGGGGGCAAAAGCTTTAGTGTAAAGGTGGGGAGCAGACCCGGAAACCAGTGTATACTTGCTGCATTCAAAACTGTATTAAAGGTGCTGGCCACAAAGCCACGTATCCCAGCCTGGTTGAACCACTAGCCAGACAAGGACAGGTACACTGGCAGTCCAGGGTAAGCAGAGATAGTGGAGAAGGAGGCTGAGGAGTAGTCGAGGCAAGCCAATAAGTCAAGGGGAACGGAGGTAGAGTGAAGTCAGGGAGCAGGCAGAGGTCGAGATGGGAGTCCAAATGAAGTCAAGGTACAAGCTAAGGTCAATCAAGAATCAAATACAGTAAACAGGAAGCAGCAAACTGAGTCTTCACCCCCAGGGATAACAACTGAGCACTGTGAGTTCAAGAAGGGTGGTATAAATATCTCTAGGGAAGATACAGCTGGAGGCCATTAAACAATAGGTGCCAGGAACAGAAAAAGGACAATGCTGCTACACAACAGCCTGCAGATAATAGTCCTCTCGTGGCAGCAATAGAAACTGCAGGACCCATAACCCAAAGATCGCAAGTTCACGCTCAGGGACATGTCAAGGGGACTGACTGTGACATAGGATCAGCATTGCTGAACTTTTACGAACACGATTGAACCTATCTACTGCTTCCTGATCTATGCAGACATTATCACTTCAATCAGAACTGACTGCAAATTAACTAAATCTCACTTGGTCTGATCACAGAATAAAGCTGGTCTGATAAGGGAACCAAGTTGCTCCTTTAATGCACACTTTATTCTGTTTGCCAGCAAGTGGCTGTAAATACACACCATCTCATTATCACCTGATCACATTAATAACTTCTCCTCACAACGCATGCTCTATTTTCCTACAATTTCAGGCACCTCACCTATACAAAACATCTATGTTTTGTTTTGTTAATTCTTTATCTCATTTACATGCCTTCATGAGTGTTTACTTACTTGAACTCCTATCTCCACATCTTGTGAAAAATATAAATCCTCATCTCACTTACTTTTCTGTTGCAATTCTCCTGATGGCTTCAGGTGATGCATCTCCTAATCTTGGGCCTAGCTATATTCCCACCTTTGCTCGTCCTCACCTTATTAATACCTGAGCTTTATGGAGGGCAATCTCCTGCATCCCACCATCCCCTCCGACCTTCTCTTGTGCAATATCAAAAGCCCATTATATAAGCAACATACTTCACATAAATCATGCCTTCTCCTACTCTCTTAACCCATTTGCAATCACAGAAACTTGCCTGTCAGATTGTGATTCTTCCATTGAAGATACAATAACCTAGAACGGCTTTTCTTTCTCACAGGTTCTTCACCCATACAGCAGGGTTGGGGGCACGGGCCTTCTTTTCTCCCACCCCTGCCACTTTAGACCACTTCCATCTTAATTTCCTTCCCTTTATTTGATGTTCATGCTCTTCCCTCCTATTCCTCTACAGGCAGCTGTGACTTATCAGCCACCAAGGGTTCACTTTAAAATGTCACAATCAAAATAGTACTACACGTCGCATTTACCATGTGACATAAGCATCTCTCCCTGTATCAAAAGAGCGAGATTCTCAAGTCGAGCTTTTGAAATGTCGCTTCAACCCTTAGACCGCAGATATTGATGCAGAAGTTAAAGATACAGTCGCGCAGGAAATAAGAATGTCTCATACAAAAATAGGATTAAAAAAAAAAAAAAATTCCAACTACAATTGACTTATTGCACCATGAAGGAATCTCCTGCCTCCATGCAGTCTATTTAAGCCTTTGACTTATTGCATCCATGGAGGAACATAGTGACGGACCATAACACAAATACAGTTGACATTAACCCTCTGAGTGCCAGAAGGGTACACAGCGCATTGCTTTGAAATACGTTGTGTACCCCTGTGGCACTCAAAGGATTACGCTTATTTAACTCCAGAGTGCCACTCTCTACCATCGGATCTCACTGAGAGGGTAGGTCTCTTTATGATCCAGCACTATGTTACTCAACGGACGCAATAAGTCAAAGTAGTACATTATACTGTAAAAGGCTGCAAACTAACCATTTCAGCCCACAAAATGCCCCTGACATCCTGCCAGAGACTACTAAAAAGAAAATTAGGGTCAATTCCTCCTTGCAAGGGATAATTACTTGGCTACAATCATTGGAGGCACAAAGGAGAACCTAAACCACTATTAACGAATACTACTAGCATGTATGTTTGACATGGTAAGCAAAAGCATACACTGTAGACTAGTGTATAAGTAGTACCAAAAAACTTGCTTTCATAAACCTGCAGAAAATCATACATGAAATAGCATGAATTTTAAATATCATCAAGGTATAGAACTATCTAAAAATATCTGTGAAAGTTAACATATATTATTGCATAGTTTTGTACGAACATATCACCAAACAGTATAAATATATTTATATATCAAAAGATAGTTAATGAAAATCCAACTTCTAACCTTGTTTGCACTCCAGGGGGGTGGAGCGGGAGTTAATACGACAGAGTTATAGCTAGCTGTCTGATCACACACTGCACTAACATATGTGGTTTTACACAAAAAGTCTAAATTATCTTTCTCTCAGTTTATGCAAAAGAAGACTGGTATGGTTCTTTTTGATAAAATACATATTTTTTCCTTTACACACAAAAACCAAAAGTGATATTATTTCTGTGCTGATACATTGCTGTATGTGAATATTCTACTAGATCAGAAGTTGACTCATGCTGCCCATCTCTTGTATTCGAGTTATAACTTACCTTTGTTTTTCTTCTTGATTTAGTTGGTTCCACAGTCTCTCGGCTATTAAAGAAACATCTTCCATGTTAGCCTTCGGGTCATCTAAAAGTTTGGATCTGTGATCCTGCATAAAGAGATCAATTGAAGACAAAGGTTTCCTGATCGCCCTGCTGCTGATCAGGTCATAGGCAGTTATAAACCCAGATTTTCCACTGATTCCATTAGAGATTTCTTTCTTAGTGTTTTCATGCCTTTGATCATTATTAGTGTCTCTAGAATTTTCAACATCACTTTCAACTCGAGGACCTAATATCTTTACAGGTTCTATATCTCCAAATATGGAATTTTTGAGCGCATTTCCCTTACTCCAGTTCACATCAGAAATTTCATGACCATCAATCAGGGTTGCCTTTTTGCATGTTTCAATCTCTGCATCATGTCCAACATAAGGAGACTTAAAGTCATTGTTAGGTTGAGTGCTCTTTAAAATGTTGTCACCTATGGCAAAAGTTAAGCCATAGTCCTTTTGACTTTCATCCCCTGTTAAAGAATTTATTGATTGATCACTACTTTCATAATTAATTCCAGAAACCTCCCCCTTATCAGGATCAGGAATATTATCAGTGTTGAATATTTGATGTTTTAAACACACCTCCAATTCCTTTTCTGCTTGTCCATTGTTGTTAATGGAAGAGTTATTTTCGTTGGAATCCTTAATTCCAGAAATATTCTTTTTGCCAAGCTGTGCATCTGCAGGTTGTGTGGAATTAATAACAATGTCTTCAGACATCATATCTGCTTTATCAGTTTCCAGTATTACTGAACCTGGATACACTGACCTCAGAACATTTTCAACAGCAAGTAGGACAGATTCCTGAAACACAAAATAATAATGTGATGCATACTGTACATCAGTTACATTAAGACAAGATGCTACAAATAACTGTGTGTAGTATTGGTAAGATAATTCAAGCTTTGAGCTTCCAGAATTTGAAATTTGTTCAAGGATTAAGATGTCATATAGAAATTTGAGCACAGATGTGTTGAGCTTGCAAAGGTTAAAAATACTCATGTGACTATGGATGTATTGAATTTGAAAGTGTTGGAATTAATATGATTATATTTAGGGGGGATGTAAGGGTTAACCAGGTGATGACACACCTTCCAGCTCTGTCTAGGGGTATATTATCTGCAGTATTCCTCTTTAGTACTGCTAAAGTATATTACCTTGAAGGTATTCCTCAGCCAAAAATCACAGAGAATTTCTTCTTTTATTTTAAAAATAAAGATGTATTTACTGTGAGCGAGATGGTCATTCCTCACAGGGTTACAGCAGGCACACAGCAGAAGATGTAACAAGAAGATGTAACCAAAAGATGTAACAACTGGTTTAGCTAGATGATGGCATTCTTATTGGCAGACTCTGGACATCTGATCTGTATGCCCTTGCCAGAGCAGCTTCCCCCAGGCCTGATCAAACAAACACTATACTAGAACCTGTTTGCTCAGGCCCATTTGGTGCTGTATGTTTTATGACTGAGGGGGCCTGTTACTTTACATACAAGCAAAGATGCCTTTGACCTTAGGCCATCATCTAGCAATCTTCTACAAGGTTTTTTCCTTTATGATATGTAGATACATCTGTTAAAAAAGTCCTTGTTTGGGCAGCTGATATAGGCATGGCAAACAAAGAATGAAGGGAACAGATGATTGGTAGATCAAATTAGGAGGAGGTTATATTGTTGTTTCCATCCAATCATATGTTGGTGGATCCTTTTTAAACTTTTATATTTCCTTTTTGTTTCATGTCTATGATTAAGAGCTGTATGCTCGAAACGCATCAGACAGTTCGCTGTCAACCGTCTTCGTTGATGCTGTATCATTACATTCATGTCTGTGTAGTTTTAATACAAAAATAAAGTATTGAGCTTTTTAGAAGCTACAGTGTGTGTTTGCCGATAGTATCTTCATCCCAAAGCTGGGTGTGCATCGATTTATTTACTTACAATATTTAAAATACTCATAAGAGCAAGATATTTAGAGTTAAAGGTACCATAAGTCTATTTCTTCATTTAGTCCCTGTTGTGTCGAAGTTTGCAGTTTGAATATCCAATAAGTCTCCCTTTGGGCTAGTTTTATGTGTCAATCTCTTCCTCTAAACTGCAGAAGAATTATAATTTTAACTTTCAGGTTCTTGGGATTTTGTTAGTGATATTTGCTGAAGTGCCTATAAATAATCCTTCTTTCCTAATACAATTATTCTACCTAAAGATAATTTCACTGTATTCCAGCATATAATCATTCTCTAGTCTACTTTTACTTTATTTTCTTTCATAGTAAAAAAACATTTCAGTTTGAGCTTTATTATGAATTTATACACATCTATATAAATCCCAAAATGGTTGGGCTTGTCAGTAGGTGCAACCTTAAGACATTTCTCATATTAATCAGCTATTATATTTGTCAAATTGTCCAGTTTCTTGAATTTTGAGCTGTTCTTATATGGATTCAATTCTTACTTTCTGTTTCTTCCATAAAAAACATACAATCTTTTTCTATATTGAGCAGTCATTCAGGTGACAACTCCATGACAGTTCCTCAACGTTCTTCCTAAAGGTTGGTTCTTTTCTGATTCTTAATCCCTTCAGGTACCTGTCTGGCATCAACGTACTTTTGTAGAATTTAAACTCTCCCACCATATAGACTTTCTCTTTTTAATACTTTTTCCATATGGAGGACCCCCCTCTTTAGATCAAAACTTATTTCAGATATAACCTTTTGTGTTACCATTGCATGCTGTGCTTTGAATGACTGATATTCTATCTACAGAATTCATCTCATCATCATCAGTTCAACCAGCAAGTCAATCCACCTACCATTTCCATCCATCATCCTTCAGTTTATTATTTATTCAGACCTAGTGTCACATTTATGGAACAAACTAAATAAATAGGCTAAATGCAGTTTCACAAACTGTGGTCTACTGAAATGTGAACCTACTATACCAAACAAAAAAACTGTCTCGATACTAATTTTTGTCTGTTTAGCTTTGAAATTAGTTCAGCTACTTAAATATTTGTAGAATGCTAGCAATAGTCTCAAAACAGTACCTTGGTATTATAATTTACCTTCCATGTCATCGAATCCCCACCAAAACTATTGTGAAGCGTTTAACATTTATATATATGAAAGGGGATCTAACAATATTTATTGTTTATGTGCTTTTGGGGTGCCACTTGCCTTGGTTGTGGACAATCCATTTAGAACACAAACCAACTTGATCATTAGCCAGGATAGTGTATTTGATTTATTGTCCTGATTGAAGCAGTGTTATTCCCATGGGATCCAAATAATTTCAGCTTTACTTTATCTTATCCCTTACTGTTCAAATTATTTAGGGATCAAACACAAGGCTACAGTACAATTTTCCTACTTTTTAATTTTTTCTTTATGAATCTGGTCAATTGTCCTCACGATAAATGCTGGTGTAATTCTATCATCTATAGACAAGTGAAGAAGCACTCATTAATATGGTCCTTTGGGTTGGGCAGTTCAAATTGCAACATTTAGGGACAAGACTTAGTAGAGAGTGGATCAGGAACAGGAAAAAATTGAGCAATATGGAGCACAGCAGGGAGGGAGTGGATTTACCCAAACGGAACTCTCGGTGTTGGAGAAAGTGGCTCAACAACTGTTATCATCCAAGTTTCTAAAGCAGACTGTTCCCAGGTATTTTAATGAAGTGCAATCTGAATGACATTGAAAGCTTTCCTTGTCTGTTTCTCGTAGGACCAAACTTGGGGAAGTTGGATATCTATGCATATAGAAATATATATTTTTAAATGTATTTTGTTATATCAATCAGTTTACTGCACTAGTATAGCCTAAACGTGTAAAATGCAGAGTAGAGGTGTTTGGATTCAACCTGAGAGCAGGAAGATCTAGTTACTTCATTGCACTGTATCAATGAATAAGATCATTAATTTCTGTACCTTATCCTGCAGCATAATTTGAGTCTTATCTGGTGTTAAATTGACATCCACAGATGAGGTCGGAAGTGTAATATTCATGAAGAAAAGTGGATAGCAGCGAGGAGAATCTTTTTTTAAACTTTGATTATAGTGCAGTCGAACCATCTACATACAATAAAGATATATCAATAAATAATAGCATTTAACATAACTACTTAAAAAGCCTAATCTCTAAAATATAATTCAGGATGTGGCTATAGAATTATAATAAGATAGGATTCCTAGCTCCAAACCTCAAAGTGTCTCAACTCTCTGCATAGCAGAGATATTTCCAATGTATAAAAAGGGCTAATGGGTCAGATCAATGCAAAAGGCACAGACTGATAAATGTTTTCTTCAATCCTAGGCTTAAACTCATTAACTATTAAGCAAATTAACACTCAGAAAATTACTTATATTTGTATTTTGTTTTCATTTATTTTTCTCGAATATGTATATTATGTACATATTTAATTAATTAATTATGATATTACTGAAATAACTTTGAATTTCAAGTCTTACTTTGCACTCCATTCCCCATAATATCAATTATTTCAGCAAACATAAATAGACTTATAACAAATATTCTGTACGTAAGAGGAGACAATACATTTCTAGTTCAAAATTACTCAGTTTTGTGGAGCATAATTTCTATGTCAAGAGCAGCACCAATTCCTAACAGAAAATGTTACATCATTATATAAACTAAAAAGTTATCAATGTGTAACATTTAAAAAAATAACTGCACCAGTGGAAATCCCATCATTGGTTTTATCATATTTGTCGCCATGTTTTATCTATATAAAAACATACAAATTCATCTTCATGCCTTCTTTAAATAGTACAATTATGGAAAACATATATTACTTCTAAAAAGCTGATTCTTGTAGATAATTGGTGCAGTAATTCAGTACTGAAATATGTTCTAGCACAAACAAACATACCTTTAATATATCTTTGTGATGAACCGGTCGGCGGTTAATGAAAAGGAAACTCCTTTCTGAACTGGAAAGACTAGTTAGTGTGTTGCTTACTTCTGGTTTGGGTAGGAAGCCATTAATTAATATCTGTTGGCACAAGTTCAAAACAGGTATTTTTTATGCTGCAGGTAGTAGAAGCAATAGTTGTTCGAAAAACATCTTTCTCAATATGATTATCAAAAAGAACACGTACATCTACTTATTGTTTGCTGTATAAGACATCTGATATTATTTATTTTACAATTATTCATGTTAATTTGGCTAAATCCTAGGAATTCAATAAGATAAATGAATACAAAAAAAAAAAAAACAACAACAAAAAAAACCATAGGCAATTTGACTTTATATATTACACACTTGCAGAGGTAAAAAATAAAGGGGTTCTATCTCTTTAAAATTTATACTAACCTCTTGATCATCAGATTGGTGTTCAAATGGGACCATGCTACTCATGACAGCAGTTCCCAGGACTGACATGAAGGACATTTTATGGTCTGACACCTTGGATTTTTGCCAAATGACTTCCTGCAAAAAAAAAAAAAAAAAAAAAAAAAAAAAAAAAAAAAGGGAATAACTTAAAACTTTCATATTAAATACAAATAATATGTCAAAGTCATGTATTGCACAGTCACCTCTCATTAGTTTTGTGACTGAAGAAAAGACCTAAGTTGTTTTTAAAGTTTCATCCTAGAGCCACTCAGCCAATAAGGGAAGGTATCATTTTCAGTCCTCAACACTGATGTAAGTCATGCACTTAGGCCTCTTTTTGCACTTGGACATAATGGTTTCTTAGCTCTGTGAGTTTTTTCTTTCCATAACAGAGAAAGTGACTTAATTTTACTTATTTTCCCTGTACATGGTAGAGACAATGAGTTCTGGGTTTGTGGATATTAAAATCTTTACATGGGTAAAGAGTGGTATCATGTTAGCCATAGAAAAAGCAGGAGACTGGCAGAGTAAAAAATTAACATTTTATTGGCTGAGTGGCTCTAGGACGCAAGCTTTGAAGACAACCTAAGTCTCATCTTCAGGCATAACTATAATGAAGACCGAATACAAAATACATGACAGATTAAACACTCAAGCAAATTATTTTAACATTAACTGCAAGCGAAGATGAACTTCAGTAATGTAAAGCGGGACTACCACCTGAACACAACTTTAGCTTAAATAACTCCCCATCTGGCCACTAGCTACTTAGTAGCACTAGTCGCCAGAATTATTACCTTGACAAATAGATTTAGCCTTTTTTCCCAGGCTGACAACATCATGGAATGCGGACATATTGCCATAATGACATCCGTGCACCTGCGCTGTCAGTCCCTTTTGGAGCCTGACGGTTCCTAGCAATGCCTCCTAGACCCGGCTGTCACAGTACCTTGTTTCCTGTGCCGTCGCTTCAGCGACGCTCGGCGTCATCTGCAGGCAAGAGGTTTCAACCATGCTGCAGGCCTCTGTTTTGTGTGTGTTTGTTTCCTGTAGTCTACTCCTACCCACTTCCTCCCTCTAGCTGCTCCTCCTGCCTACTTCCTGTGGAGGGGTTTAAAGGGCAGACTGAGTCCTAACTCAGTCACCCTTACGTTATTGTTCTGAGCATTTCATTATCTATTATTCCTGATTCCTGTGCATGATCCGGATTGTCTGTCCATCCATTCTGGTGTTGACCTGTGGCTCTGTCTGACTTCTCCTTGGCGTTCCGATTTGGCTCAGATATCCCTTCTGGTGCAAACCTGTGGCTCTGGCTGACTACCAGCTCCGTGTATGACCTAGGATTGTCTGACTACCCACTCTGGTGTTGACCTGGGGCTCTATCCACTGCGCATCCAGCATACATACGCTCCAGTGGATATCCTATAAGGTGCAAACCTGTGGCTCTGGCTGACTACCTGCTCCATGTATGACCTAGGCTTGTCTGACTACCCACTCTGGTGTTGACCTGGCGATCTATCCAATGTGCATCCAGCATTCCATCTCTTCAGTGGATATCCTTTCTGGTGCAAACCCGTGGCTCTGGCTAACTACCCGCTCCGTGTATGACTTTGGCTCGTCTGACTATCCTATCTGATGCTTACTAGAAGGTTCTGTCTGTTCGCTCAGTTTGTTTGTTCCGTTATTCAGACATCCTTCCTAGCACTGACCTGGGGCTCTAGCAAACTCCTAGCTACTGACTGCAGGCTGAGTCAGTATCTCTTGGGTGTTACCTTACCACGAGACTCCAGTGGGCTGAGGCCTAGACTCGGACAATGTGGTGCAGAGATTGGGAGACTGCTATTCCTGACACAGTGCTTGTCATTTCAATCACCCACTGTGTGTTTATTTATATATTGCATTACTGTCATTATTCTCATAATAAAGGTTCTATTAACTATACCGTCTGACTCCTGGTTTTGCTTGCCAACTGTAACACCGTCTGGGACTGACAGCACAGGTGCGCGGACATCATGGCAAGATGTCCGCATTCCGTGAAGCTGTCAGCCCAAGAAGAAAGGCTAAATCTATTTGTCAAGGTAATAATTCTGGCGACTAGTGCTACTAAGCAGCTAGTCACCAGATGGGGAGTTATTTAAGCTAGAGTTGTGTTCAGGTGGTAGTTCAGCTTTAATGAAAATTAAAATTACTTCCATCCCACAATTAACCTCAAACTCAGCCATTCACCCACACAAATTAACCTTCTGGAAACACAATCAGTATTAGTAACAACTCTATCTAGACACCTCTCTACCTCAAGCCAACAGACACACACAAAAACTCCATTATTTACAGCCAGGTATAACTTCATATGCTCTGAGACTTCTGACCAAGATAAACATCTTAAAAATTTCAGGAGAGATTTTAATCAGTCACGAGTCTAATGCTAATGTCACAAACATCTACATTCAGAGAGATCCTGGAATACAAACAAACACAGGAAAATAACATAGTGCAATTAGTAGTTACCTACACCTCCCATCCCAGCTTGAAGCACTGAGCAAATTCTCAGAAGAGTTCCAAACAATGCTACATTGCCAATGACATATTAATATGCTATATAATAAAAGGCCAGAAAGTTTGTCACAATGCAGTTATGCACAGTAGAGACTGCGCATGATTGCATCTGGTGAGTGAGGCGGCGCAATCGCTTGGAGCAGTAAGGTAACGGCAATACACAGAGCAGGTCCAGGTAATGTTAACCCTTTGAGTGTCAGAGGGGTACACAACGCATTCCTTTCCATGCATTGCGTACCCCTCTGGCACTCAAAGGGTTAACATTACCCGACCTCTTCTGCATACTGCTGTTACCTCAGTGCTCTGCATCCCATGCACACAGGCTTTTACACTAGTTCCCAAATATTCCGCAAATCATTGTAAGATATAAGTTGTGCACCCTCTGATGCTCAGCGGTAAGCCCATACATTCTATAGACTTAGCAATCTCTGGCCAAAGACTAAAATTCATTGGAGCATCAAAAAGGTAATACATTTTGTTTGTATTGTTTAGTCAACTAAAAAAAAAAACAAAAAAAAACCCACTGTACTGGAGTCTAGGGAGTGAATTATTGACAATACTTATAAGAATATTCATTGTCTGTGGAATTAAAATGTTAAAAAAATTTGCAAGAGCATTTAACCTGTCATGTACTTTGTATTCAGCCTTCAATCTTATTATGCCCGAAGAAGAAACCTAAGTTGTGTTGAAAGCTGGCATTCTAGAGCCACTCAGCCAATAAAGGTATCATTTTTACTCTACCAGTCTCCTGCTACAATCTTAATGACAGATGGATGTGTGTGCTGGTATGCGCTAAAGTAAGCACACATCCATATACCTATCTAAAGGTACAGGAGTTGAAAGCACCATCTCCCACAGAATGCATTGATACATATGCAATTGAATTATATATTATGGCCCTATCAATATATGTCATTCTCAGTGCTTATAGTGTCCCCTCTACTCCTCATATTGTCATATCTCTTCCAAAAAAACACACACAAAAAATAAAAGCCACATTACCCCTCAGGTTTCAGCTCTGGCATGCTTATCAGTTCTAGTTAAAAGTTTGACACGGAATAAAACTGGAATTATCTCAGATTAATTTTGGACACAATGGTGCAATTTTAAAAGAGCAAGTAAATATTTCTAATAAGAGTTAGTTATAAAAGAAATAATGTCTTGCTTCTCATCAGGGTATCTAGATCAATCCTTTAAGTTGCTGTAGCTATAACATCATCATATATTTATTAATCCTGATTATTCTGGTCATTTAAGTGGTGAAAGGGTTACAATAAAAATATATTTACACATCAACATAACCAGCTGACTAGGACCCTAGAACGGCCAACTGGATGCATTGCTTGCAAAGTATTTGCCAGAAAGAATATCTGAAAATACATGCTCATAAACACTAGCATCTGCTGGGTTTTAGCAGTTCTCGTGCTACAGTTCTGATTTCAGTTACGGATGCCCAGTCAAAAAAAAATAAAAAAATAAAAAATTATATATATATATATATATATATATATATATATATAATATACACACCACCCTTTTTGAGCCCAACCAAATGCTTGATTCTAAGGTCATTTATGTATTTTCTGTAAATGCTGGAATGTCAAGCTTGCTTAAATCAGTAAGTATTCATAAAGAGAGGGCACAAACATTAAGATCATTTGGGGGGTAAGAATAAATATTTTTGCAAATTCTGCTTCTGACTTTATAAACAGCAGCTTTGTCTTTGACTTGCAGTTATCACATATGACAGCTGGAAAGCCACGTTAAAACAGAAAAACATCAGAGGAGACTCAGGAAGCAGAGATGATAAGGTGGCAAACAGAATGTGATAGAAAGGCCTGGGAAAGAAATGTGGATGCAGTGAGTGGCATGGGGTACATGAGTGGGATTCATTATCAGACAGTTTATGTATCTTGTTGGGTGTGTGTCTAATTTCTAGCAAGGCCTTAGCTGTGTTGGCCACTGCACTGATTTTTGTGCATGGCTAGTAAAATAACTTGCTTTCTCCCTCTATCAGTCTGTGAATTCTTTGTGCAAAGCTGTATATTTCTGAACTCTGCAGTCAGGCTGAAGAAACAAGCCCATCAGTTCAGTAATTTTATTGGAACAAACAGAAACAGGAAGAGACTGGGGTTAAGGAAACTCCATGTTGGGAGAGATCTAAACTAAGGTGAGTGAGAGTAGTGACTGCTGTAGATGTGTATGTGTACATCTGCCTGTATGCCTGGGTTTGCCAGTCTGTATGCATTTACACCATTTTACTGTGTATGCATTATGTGTGTCTTGAGTGGGCCTAGGGAAATGGGACTGCAGGAGGAAAAAAAAAAAAAAAAAAAAAAAAAAAAAAAGGATTTTAGTATACCGTAAAATCTCAGGTATAATATGCACCCCCAAAAAGTCAGTCTCCCCCACCTCTATATTAGTACTTGACTGCTCCCTTTTCTGCAATCAGACCCCCCTACCTGACTTGTCCTCCCCAATCTGGAGGCATTCCTTCGCTCACCACCCGCTTCCTCTATGCTGCCTTACTCAAAAAATGTTTAAAGCCCACCTTTATAACCAGGATTCCTCCTTCCGGAGGCAGCCTTGAAATAGGAGCAGCGGGCGACATTCCTGCATTCGCCGCCCTCTTCTTCCGGCTCCTGGAACTCCTCTGAGCATCTGGGTTGCCCTGCCAGGACCTACTATAGATTCAATGCTAGGATTCCTGTAGAGGGAAAGGAGAAAAGACCCCTCACATGTTCCCATGATACCCTATAGTGCGCTCTCCTTTTATTTTTTTGGTTGGAGCTTCCAGAGTAAGATATCCACTCCTTCTTCCCTTTTTAAAGAAGGACTATATCTGATATATATATATATATATATATATATATATATATATATATATATATATATATATAAATGTACTCTTTATGAAGTGACAGTGAGTACTGGATAGTGGTGGTTTGTGTAATCATGGACACTTACTCTCTTTTTGCATGACTCTCACGCTTTGGTGTTATTCTTTAGAGAATAGTTAGTTACCTAACATTGTAATTGTACAAAACACAATATGTAAGTGAGAGTTGTATTGCACCCTACTATCATACACTGTAATTTCAAGGTACCATATAATTTCAGTGTAAGCTAAAGTCTTTGCAGTTCTTTGTCCTGAATAATTTTCTCTGTAAAAATGTTTTTAACATGAGAAGTTACCTTTGTTTATACATTAACAAAATTGGATAGTATGCCATAAAATGCATCTAAATACAGAATCTCATTTAGGTTGAATGGGCCTGCAGAAGAACTTTTCTAGCATTCTTTGCGACTTAAGACATCACACTGAACGCACTATGTATTCTGAACTTGAAAACACACTGTTGTAAAATACTCTATGAACTCATCCGGTAAACAGAGAGTGTTAACAAATTAATATTGCATAATGTGCCCCCCCAACCCTAAACTTACTTCCATTAACACCTGACTGGTTAGCAATGCATTGTAACCAATGCATTCCAGCCTTCCCAGCAATGGAGGGAATAATCCTGCTTTAAAAGAAAAGAATGGAAGGTTTGTTTGTTTTTAATAAAATTATGGGGTACTTAGTCCTCATATTATGCTTTTCTTTTTCTTATTACAGAAGGAACTAACTAAAGCATTTAACAGGTGAGACTAAAATCATCTTTTCTCTGCCGTCCAATATGACATACAGGTACCATGAGGACATCCTAACATTGACAAAAGGACCAAGCGCCAGTCCCCATGATACCCGAGTTCCTAAGGAGTACCCAGGACACGGAACAGCCCAAACTTAACTAAGTGTCAACAGACACTGAAGAACAATATCATAGCACAAAAGAACAATGGCCAACCGAGTTCAAACAGTTAAAGTACAGTAAGGCAGAGGAATGAAATAGACCTAAACAGGCAGAACTGCCTCCAGGACCTTCTTGCCAAAGCTGATTTCAGCCGAAGCCAGAACTTCAACACAACAGTGGTTGGCAAAGGTGTGCGCAGAAGACCAAGTGGCCGCCTTGCACAGCGGTTTAGCAGAGGCCTGATTCTTGTAGGCCCAGGAGGTCCCAAAAGACCTGGTGGAGTGTGCGGTAATGCGGAAAGGAGCAGCCATACCTGCCCTAGGACCCTCAGGAATGACAAATAAGGCATCAGACTTACGTAAAGATAGAACTTAAGGAAAGTGGAGATCCCTCTCCTTGTCAGATTGGCAGTCAGGAAAAAATGAAGGCACAATAATCTCCTGATTGATGTGAAACTCAGAGACCACCTTAGGAAGGAAATCCTGGGAGGTGCGGAGAATAGCTTTATCCTTGTGAAATACCAGGAAAGGTGGTTTTCAGGACAAAGCCTGCAATTCAGCAACTCTGCTAAGAGAGACCACAGCCAGAATATAGGTCATCTTCCACGTCAGGAGGTGTAGGGGAATGGTAGCCAACGACTCAAAGGGAGGCCGCTGAAAGACTCCCAAAACCAAATTAAGGTCCCACTGAGGAGTGGGAGGCTTATAGGCAGGGAAGGCATAAGCAACACCCTGAAAGAAGACTTTGACATCTGGAAGAATGGCAATGTCTCTGAAAAAAGACAGAAAGAGCTGAAGTCTAAGGAGCTAAGACTGAGCCCTTTGTTCGCATCATCCTGTAAAAAAGACAGGATTATCGGAGATCGCACACTTGTGAAGACAGATCCCTGTCAACACACCAAGATTGAAAAAATGGACCAAACCCTGTGATAGGTTTTGGAAGAAACCGGTTTCCTAGCCTGGATCATGGTGGAGACCACTTCAGGGGAAAATCCTTTCCCCTGAGACTTCAACAGCCATGCCGTCAAAGCTACGCTCCACATCCTCCTTCAAGAGATAACCCTGAAGGAGGAAATCCGGTCTGATTGGCAGTGGAAACGGATCCCGAATGGAGAGAGACACTAGTTTTGTGAACCATGGCTTTCTAGATCAATCAAAATGACCGCTGGAACTTCCATACGAATCTTCAGCAGAACCCTGGGGATGAGAGGAACTGGAGGAAATATGTAAGCCAGCTGAAAGTTCCATGGGAACGCTAGGGTGTCCACAACAAAGGCCAGAGGGTCCCTCCAAAGGGAACAGAAGAGCTGAACTCTCCTGTTGTACCTGGTGGCAATCAGGTCTATCTGATTAAGACCCCACCTCTGCACCAAAAGGTCAAAAAAAGTCTGGATGGAGATCCCATTCTCCAGAGTCCACCCGTTGGTGACTGAGATAGTCCGCTAGGACATTGTCTATGCCTGGAATGTGCACAGCAGAAATGGCTGGAATGTGATCTTCTGCCCAGGCCAAGATAGACTTGACCTCTGCCCAAGTGGGAGCACTTCTTGTGCCTCCTTGCTTGTTGATGTAAGCCACAGCCATGGCATTGTCAGACTGGACAACCCATCAGTGGAGAGCACCAGTACACTAGAGCACGCTGGATTGCCTGGAGCTCCAGAACACTGATGGACTGAAGATTCTCCTCCGCAGTCCATGTGCCCTGGATCCCCAGGTGACCTAGGACTGCTCCCCAGCCCCTGAGGCTGGCGTCCGTCGTCACAATGGTCCAATCCTGAATCATGAGTGGTTTACGACCTGTCCAGTCACCGTAGCAGGTCCTGCCTGACCTCTGGAGGGAGAAAGACACGGTGATCCAGTTCTAGACTCCAAGAAAAAAACCCTTTATGGAGGGGAACAGTGGGACAAATGGACCATGGCACTAAAAGGGGTTACTAAACTTTTACTTTACTTCTTTCTTCAGATTACCATTGGAACGAAAGAGCCTCAGAGACACCCCTTCAGGGGAGAGAAACATGGATTGCATGATTCTCCCCACAGGGCTGCAAGAGTCCACAACAGCACCTGTTCCTCCAGCGGAAGCCAAGAACAGCAATCCACCTAATGGGGGAATTTGGACACCCCATTTCTAATAGAAAAATAATAAAATAAACTAAAATCTAAGCAGAAAGGTTGTCAGCCTGTGCACAGGTTGGTGGGACAAGTCTATCTGGGGGGGGGGGGCTAGTGGGACAGCCTGATAAGAAGGAAGGGGAGGCTCCACCCACAACTTCTTGGCAGAATTGTTCCAGTCTACAGGGAGGAGCTGTCTCCTCCCCATAGTACCAATATGTCATATTGGATGACAAAGTAAACAAAAATACATTTACCTCATAAATGTAAAAAAAAACAAAACAATATGATGTATGGAGTTGACAAGGAAGGGGGTAAATAGATATTCCAATGGGGTGGTGGGGGTTAATTTTATTCACATTCTAGCTATGTAGTGCAGCTTTGCCTGTGATACTGTGAAGGGGAGAGGGTGCCCCCTCCTCTTCGCCATACTGCCCCCTCCTCCTCCTTTTCACTAACCAGTTCTCAGGGGATGGGGAGTGGATGAATGTGAGACAGGGAAAATATGATGATGGAAAGGAGACAGTGGATGTAAAGGGGAGGGGGTGGAGGCAATGAAGAGGAGGGGGAGGCAATGAGGGAGTGAGGATGAAGAGGAGGGCGCAATAAAGGGAGGAGGTGTTGAGATGAAGGGGAGGGTTGGAGGAGGGTGATGAGGACCAAGAGAAAGGTGGAAGGAGGGCAAAAGGAGAGGGTTTTAGGAGGGCATTATGATGAAGGGAAGGGTGGAGAACCCTTTCATTCCTTGCTGCACACTTCAGTAACACCATTTCTTTCAAATATTCACTTTAAAACTATATATTAAGTTGAGTTAGCGCTGTGAGCTATTTGTCTGTTTTCACATATCTCCTTTGCTCATTCTAGCAGCTTTCACTTTCACTAATGTTACACATAAATGTTTTAATTATATTTATGTTTTCCTTTATATTCTAGGCCTTTAAGGTTCATTTATTCTTTTATATACCCTTCCATTTGCAACCGATTATTTCTCATATGGCCTGTGGGGGTGGTAACATGTTACCTATAAAGACTGATAGAGCTACAGTCCTCTGTGTATAGGTATCCACTCAATGCAGGCACACAGGGCAAGAACTCCTTTACACCTTTTTAAATCATTGTCTTATTTGTTTTTAATTGCATACATGGGGACCTCCAAGCATTCAAAAAGAAAGGGTCCCCCTTCACGTTATCACGGTGCCCATGATTCCTCCGTTTGTGACATTGCTACTTCCTGGTCATTTCCTTCTAGCATTCTTATTGGTGATCAGTGATGACTCCTCCTACTGGTTACCTTTATATTCGAGCGCTGTCATTATGGCAGCGCCCTTTCTTGGTGTTCCAGTATCTAGCATTTGTTCCTGTGGTTCCTGGTATCCTGCGTATGACCCGGCTCGACTGACTATGTTCCTGAAAGATCACCTGTTCCTGACTTCCGTGGTGACCCAGCTTGGCTGACTATCCTGCTCTGTTTACTGACCCGGCTTGGCTGACTATCCTGCTCTGTGTACCGACCCGGCTTGGCTGACTATCCTGCTCTGTGTACCGACCCAGCTTGGCTGACTATCCTGCTCTGTGTACCGACCCAGCTTGGCTGACTATCCTGCTCTGTGTACCGACCCGGCTTGGCTGACTATCCTGCTCTGTGTACTGACCCAGCTTGGCTGACTATCCTGCTCTGTGTACTGATCCGGCTTGGCTGACTATCCTGCTCTGTGTACCGACCCGGCTTGGCTGACTCTCCTGCTCTGTGTACAGACCCGGCTTGGCTGACCATCCTGCTCTGGGTACAGACCCGGGTTGGCTGACTCTCCTGCTCTCTGTACCGAACCTACTGGTTGCTTAACCTGTCCGAGTCCCTACTCGGCCCTTTGTCTGCCCTACTCCATCAGTGCCTCTCCGGCATGGTGTATTCCTCCACCCGAGTTACCCGCACCAATCCCGCTTGACCCAGCACAGCTTGTTGCTCCGTCTATACGAGGTTGGCTGTCGCTCCTGGGGTGCCTCGTTAGTCTTGGTCTGTGAGGCCGTTCGGCCTGTCAAGGGGTCTATAGCGTCTTTTGTCCGACCGTGGGCTGGTGCGTGGGTTGAGTGAGTCCGGTCACGAGACTGTGGCCATCGTTCCTTGGTGGGTTCGGTTGCCTAGCCAATTCATTGCCAGTATTGTTTTACCTCCTAGCGTACTAGGGGTTCGGTTGCCTAGCCAATTCATTGCCAATACTTTCACTAATGTTACACATAAATGTTTTAATTATATTTATGTTTTCCTTTATATTCTAGGCCTTTAAGGTTCATTTATTCTTTTATATACCCTTCCATTTGCAACCGATTATTTCTCATATGGCCTGTGGGGGTGGTAACATGTTACCTATAAAGACTGATAGAGCTACAGTCCTCTGTGTATAGGTATCCACTCAATGCAGGCACACAGGGCAAGAACTCCTTTACACCTTTTTAAATCATTGTCTTATTTGTTTTTAATTGCATACATGGGGACCTCCAAGCATTCAAAAAGAAAGGGTCCCCCTTCACGTTATCACGGTGCCCATGATTCCTCCGTTTGTGACATTGCTACTTCCTGGTCATTTCCTTCTAGCATTCTTATTGGTGATCAGTGATGACTCCTCCTACTGGTTACCTTTATATTCGAGCGCTGTCATTATGGCAGCGCCCTTTCTTGGTGTTCCAGTATCTAGCATTTGTTCCTGTGGTTCCTGGTATCCTGTGTATGACCCGGCTCGACTGACTATGTTCCTGAAAGATCACCTGTTCCTGACTTCCGTGGTGACCCAGCTTGGCTGACTATCCTGCTCTGTTTACTGACCCGGCTTGGCTGACTATCCTGCTCTGTGTACCGACCCGGCTTGGCTGACTATCCTGCTCTGTGTACCGACCCAGCTTGGCTGACTATCCTGCTCTGTGTACCGACCCAGCTTGGCTGACTATCCTGCTCTGTGTACCGACCCGGCTTGGCTGACTATCCTGCTCTGTGTACTGACCCAGCTTGGCTGACTATCCTGCTCTGTGTACTGATCCGGCTTGGCTGACTATCCTGCTCTGTGTACCGACCCGGCTTGGCTGACTCTCCTGCTCTGTGTACAGACCCGGCTTGGCTGACCATCCTGCTCTGGGTACAGACCCGGGTTGGCTGACTCTCCTGCTCTCTGTACCGAACCTACTGGTTGCTTAACCTGTCCGAGTCCCTACTCGGCCCTTTGTCTGCCCTACTCCATCACTGCCTCTCCGGCATGGTGTATTCCTCCACCCGAGTTACCCGCACCAATCCCGCTTGACCCAGCACAGCTTGTTGCTCCGTCTATACGAGGTTGGCTGTCGCTCCTGGGGTGCCTCGTTAGTCTTGGTCTGTGAGGCCGTTCGGCCTGTCAAGGGGTCTATAGCGTCTTTTGTCCGACCGTGGGCTGGTGCGTGGGTTGAGTGAGTCCGGTCACGAGACTGTGGCCATCGTTCCTTGGTGGGTTCGGTTGCCTAGCCAATGCATTGCCAGTATTGTTTTACCTCCTAGCGTACTAGGGGTTCGGTTGCCTAGCCAATTCATTGCCAATACTGCTTTACCACCTAGCATACTAGGGGTTCGGTTGCCTTGCCTTGTTGCTGCCAGTACTGCTGTACCTCCTAGCGTCCTAGGAGTTTGGTTGCCTTACCAAATCGCTGCTAGTATCGCTATTCCTCCTAGCATACTAGGGGTTCGGTTGCCTTGCCTTACTACTGTCAGTACTGCTATACCACCGAGCGTACTAGGGGTCCGGTTGCCCTGTCTTACTACCATCAGTACTGCTATACCACCTAGCGTACTAGGTGTTCGATTGCCTTGCCTTACTACTGTCAGTACTGCTATACCACCTAGCATACTAGGGATTCGGTTGCCTTACCATCACTGTCAGTATCACTCCACACCTAGCTTTCTAGGTGACCTGTTGCCTTCGTTCCAGTCAGTCTTGCTGACCTCCCTAGCGCTCTACGGATCTTGCAACTGTTCTTACGGTGCCTCCGCCTGTCGTTCCTACCACCCGGTGGGATCCTCTGTTTCAGGACCAGATTTTCCCTTGGGCTGCACTATTCCAGATCCTGGGTCTACAGGAGTACCTTACTGCCTATACTGTGTTCTTGTATCTGTGTCCTGTATTGGCGCTACATTTATCACTGTTTGCCTGTACTACCGTACTTATTTTTTATTTAATAAAACTGTGTTTTACTAAACCTTTCGTGTCTGAGTGTCACACGTTTAGTATAACATGTCTCTTCCAGGGCTATTTTAAATTAGTATTTTTATTTTCTATTTAGATAGGGCTTTCAGATGTTTAGAGTTGGTACTTGCCATACTCGAGGTACCTTGGTGGGGTTGGCAAGCGTATACCTCCTTTTTGGCCAAAAATGTGGGCACTAAAACATCAAAATTATCAGCAATGTTATTATACATATCCAATAGATGGCACACTATTTACAATTAGCCTGGAGGAGCGCAGGTTTGTTTGTTTTTGTGTTTCAACTTTGGGCTTTTGTCTGATGTTTGGGGGACTGAAGAACCCTTTCATTACTTGCTGCACACTTCAGTAACACCATTTCTTTCAAATATTAATTTAAACAAATATATATATATATATATATATATATATATATAAAAATATTTATTATATACACATATTACTATATATTAAGGTGAGTTAGCACTGTGAGCTATTTTTCTTTCTATTTAAAGTAAAATAACAACTTGAATAAACATGATGCTGTTTATTGAAGCTTGTATGTTAGAGCCGGAGCACAGGTACAGTAATAAATCTGGGCTGCTGATTAATGCAAGGATGTTATTACACTGCCTGGCCTCCTGAGTAGTTGAGATAGATAACTGTAAAAAGATCACTTTAGTAAACAGCTTTTTAGAAAGCTGAGAAACCAGAGGCCATATTAAATGCAAACGTTGTGATAGTGGATACAGCTAATAATTTTCAAACATGTACCATTCCTAACACCTTCTCCACTGTAAGGAAACATATTCTTATGTGTACCATTTATGAAGCTGAGTGTGGAAAAGATCAAAAGGTCTTAATTGCCAAAACTAGTGGTAGTTTATAGCAATTCTAGTAGAACTGAAGCCTTTATAAACAGGCACAGTTTTTACCCCCTTGCACTCTAGGGGCTGGATTCAAATGCAGGAGTTAAATGTTACCTCCTGTTTTGTCAAAAAATGTTCCTATTGAAGTCTAGGGTTAAACCTGGAGGTAAACTTCCCATAACGACCCATGACTGTCCTGGCATGTCATGGGTTAAATTATATCAGCACACCTTGAAAAGCACTGCTATCATGCTACGGAGAATGAAATCGAGCATTTCAGGACCAGCGCTTAGTTTCATTCATTCCCAGTTCTGCCAGTACACGTGATGTTCACTACAGCGATCACTTGTACCGGCATTTTCAATCACAAAGGCAATGTGTTCTACACATTGCCTTTGTGACTGCTCTCTGCCTTTCTCTTCCTTACTATGATAGTAAGGGAGAGAGACACAGAGGGTAAACACACAAATGAAGCATCAGAGACCAGAGTTGGGGGTGTTAACCCCTTCAGCACTGGAGTACTGGGGAGGAGTACAGGTCAATTTCCTTTTTTTTTTTTTTTTAATCTTAAACAGAACTAAATATTTTATTTTATAAACACATCTTCTTAAGTTTAAACAAACATTAATGGCAATTTTATTGTTGTGGAGCAATGTAACACACTTACATATACCACCAAGTCTTAGCAATAAAAAACTGGGAAAACAGGGAGGGAAAAAGGGACATGGGGACTTTCAACTTGAGGTGACAGTGCTTACTTAAAACTGTCCATTTTGTAGATATGAATGACCGGTCATACCTTTCATTGAGTCTCCATAAAAACGTAACCCAATGCGCCCAAATGATAACACAAGAAAAAATAAAAATGGGGTTTTTAACATTTTTTCAACTGTTTTCTTTAATTTTAATAAAATAAATGGTGGGTTATCCATATATGTGTGGTATCAAAAGAAAGCCCTAATTGTGTGTGAAAAAATGGTATATAATTTGTGTGGCTGAAATAAAATCCTTAGAGGGAAAAACACTGTTGAACAAAGATATAGTCAAAAGGGTCAGAATTGCTCCGGTCCTTAAGTGCAATCCACATCAGATTTTCCTAGTCCTTAAAGGGTTAAATCTTTAGAGACACCTCTGACACCAAAGTGTTTGTGCTTTATGCCTGTTTTAACTACTGCACTCCCATTTCCTCCATTCTGTCAGAAAGCAGCCTAGGTTGTCCCACAGTGGCTGACTAAACGTCTTTTGTTTAAAGCGGAACTATCACCCTATATAAAGTCCCCCCACAATAATTAGGCATATGGTGATTAGCTTCTTAACAGTGCTATTATTGGGTGCAAGTGACACCATCTTAAGCAATCCTTTTTGTGAGACAGAAGGTTAGGCTTCTTGCTTTAGAGCCGTCTGCACGCCTGTACCTTAAGGTACCAAGGACAGCACAGGCATCTCTGAGCCAAGATGTCTGCGTACAAGCCTGGCCGTCTGTCTCAGAAGAAGAATGTTTACTTCAGAACGTGGTACTTGTGCCCGACAATAGCACTGTTAAGAAGCTAATCGCCATATGCCTAATTATTGCGGGGGTACTTTCTGTATGGTGATAGTCAAAGATGTCTCAAAAATATTATTTTACAATCCAGTTTCACAGAGCAGGAAATCAGTGCTCAGATTTCAAAATTATTACATTACATTTTCATTCAAATGAGCAAAAGCCAAAAAATGATGCTCCACTGTACATGGTTGACTTACATTAAAAAATTAGAAATGAACAGTTCCAAAAAGCACAGTGGGGAAATTATTATATTAAATGTTTAATATGGTAAATTACTGCCAAAAATAATATTTAGAGACTGCATAGCTGTAGCTGATTTGCATACAGTGATGGTAGAAATGCATGGCTAACTACATCCAATATTTACTAATGTACCTCAAACCACATATATATTCATACAGTCTTACTGGTCTTTATATTGTACCTGAGATGCAACTGAAAGCAATAACTCCATTACCTTTTCATTCATAAAATGGATTAATACTTACACTACTACCCACTTAAAAGAAAATGTTTGCTTTTCACACTTTTCTTCAAACATCAAATACAATTATTTAAAAGTACTATAAAAATATTTCAATGGAAAACCTGCAATATTAACCCTTTAAAAAAACCAGAGGGATTTGCACACTCCTCTGATCCTAAAAGGGTTAATATCAGTAAGTACATTAGCATACAACTGAATGGTTAACTCTAGGTAAAATTTAAATAAAAGGTAAAAGCTAACTGAAAACATACAATTCTTCAAATAAGTAGGGCAATTTCTCTAACTCTAATGCTCATTTACAGTATTATTTTCCTTAATTTGCACCCTGAATGCTCTAAAAATACCTTTACATGTGTATATTTTCTACTATATATAAACTCAATGTCTTCCAATTGCCAAGTATGAACCTGACTCTAGTCACCATGATTACACTGCACATACTACTTAATTAAAGAACCATCATAACACTCAGACCATCTTAGGTTTAACAGGAGGTGACAAAATATACCTTCTTCTATAACTTCATTCATTCAATGCATTACAGATCATGAGAAGAAAATATAAACACATTCCCTTACTCTTTTTACACTGGTTATTAGGCAAAAGTTGATACTGTAAGAAGAATGTTATGAATCTAATTACACTGATTATTCACAGATGCAAACTACCGGAAGCCCATAGTGCGCCAATGACTGTGCTTTGAGATTTTATATCTGAATGACTGATGAGCTTTAACTAAATTAGATCTACAGATGCAGCCTATGAACTGACCTCGTACATGCAAAAGTTTTTGGTACATAGTGGTCTGTACCAGCTATAGATCCCCGTTCATTATGCAAGCCTTTTGCAGAAACTAAACACACAAATGGTAATTTAAATATAAATCCATTATTATTATTATCGCTCTGAGATTTCAAATGTTACTGTGAGCTTATTGTGACCTACAAGAAAAAGGCCGTGCACGCAGCTAGGTGTTACAGCTCTAATATTATTATAAACATGAATCAGTTTTCAGAATATTAACACTTTGAGTGCCAGACGGGTACGTAATGTGTTGCACACCCCTCTGGCACTCAAAGGGTTAAGCAGCAAGGCAGAGACTGGAAATCTAAAATGTTAGAGTTCAATTTTATATTAAATGAGGGTCATAGTAATAAGTAAACTGTCATATGATAGCAAATGTATAACAAAGATATTGTATTGTGAAAAAAAACACAGTAACTGGACTACATCTTACAATGCCTTTACAGTAGATGTCACCACAAAATGATTTATTTCAATCTTAAAGAATTAAAAGCTGCCTATATGTTACACTCGCTATTTGTAACTGTTTTTGAAAAATTAATCTTTATCTGTTGTTGGCATAAAGTGTCAATTTATGTTCATTTTTTATGGGCTGGGTCAATATTATCACTCATTGTACTATGTATGAATCTATATAGAATCTATGTGGCATAAATTTCCACAATGCGCCATCAAAATATAAAGATTAATTTCTCAAAAAATGTTTATTTTAATTAAACTTGTACAACATATATTTATATGAAGATTTCAATTATCCGTTAAACTAAACTTCTTAAGATGATAAGTCCACTTTAAGGCTGTCTCTTAACCCTCTGAATGCCTGATGTGTTTGCAACACATTGCTTTGCTCTGGCATTCAAAGGGTTAACAAACAGTTAACAGGGGGCTTGTTCTTCACTGTCTCCTTTACACTGCTCGATTTGATCAAAAATAAAAAGCAATTATATTATATTGATTTATACCCTAGCCAAAACAGGTACTTTAAGAAGTAATACCCTTGGTATTACTGGTGAAAAAAACATATGTCTCAAATAAACCCTTTGCGTGGATGCATGATATAATCACCTTTAATAAACAAACTGGAGTGCTGATAGGGCAAACAAGCATAAGGACATCCCTAGGGGTAGAACATTTCTCTGCTCCTCTTTACCAGTTCTGAAAGATTTCATAAGATGGTTTAAAATATTCCTGCTTTTATAATAAGAAAACAGTTGGGTCCAGGAACAAATTACCATATATAGGGTCATATAAATGGCCAGTACGTCAGTTCAGTTTTCCTTGTCTTTAATTTCCATCATATGTGGTGACAAACAAAGTTCTCCTATCAAATATTGTGTGTAATAAAAGTTCCTCCCTAGGTACATTATGATTAGCTTTAGAAAGATCCTTTTTACCACAGCCTATGTCAATATATTTAAAATAGTGGGGCTTAAACTTTCAAGTGCTGTTATTTTATTTATTTTTTTTTAAGTGATTAATGCTTTGGTTTCAAATATTTTAGTTCATTCATATATAGACATGTTCTTACTCCATTATATATATATATATATATATATATATATATATTATATTAGTACATAGGCAGAAACCTACTCGGTACAGGTCAGTTGGGGTTAGGAATAACTGCTATAATGCTAAGATCCCTTCCATATAAAACAACATGGTTTTTTTTTTATTTTAAAACATGGAGACTGAAAAATAACACCTATTTACTCACTTAAAAAAACAGAAACTCCACATTGTGTAGGGCAGCTGTACCACAGCTGCAGATTTCTTGATACAACAGAATGGCAAGCACTGTGCTTCTTGTAAGTGAGCACGACAGATTTTAGGTGACAAAATCTCCATTTCCAAGAAGTAGATCCTTATCCTCAGGAAGCAGAGATCTGCATGACACATCTAATCTTTTTGGCTTATGGTACACAGCTAAATAGCTAGAGAAGATATTCTCACAGAAGAACATACAGGAGTTCATGATGTTGCTTTATTAATGCTATTTAATGTAATGCATAAAAAAAAAAAAAAAAAAAAAACCCAAAAAACAAACAAAACACAAATCGGTCACAACTTTGTGTAGAAAGTTTATAAATGCAGCATTGTAAATTAAAGACCCATTAATATGTCATGGAAACCTGTTTCATAATCTAGTACATAAAACAATAATAAAAACATGTTTATTACATGTTAAATATCGTTCAAATATATTTCTGTTGAGCATATGCATAGAACATACAGCTTCATGCAGATTATATATCCACAATCACAATAAAAAAATATGAATATTAAGAACACTAAGACTTTTTTATTTTCTGAAAGCACAATGAATCTAGGTAAACAGTGTATATGTCATCCTTACAAGACAGAAAAGTGTGTGCGTGTGTATATATATATATATATATATATATATAATTTTTTTTTTGTTTTTTTTGTTTCCAGAATGGGAATCAAGGGTCAGTTTGTTTTTTATTTTTATTAAGGTTTTTGAAACTCAACCCCAAATCTCTAAAAACAAATTAAAAATAAAGTGCGTGCGTTTTTTCTGCAACATTTATCCTTCTATTTGGGAAGCAATTGTTTTTATTGCAGTGGTTTTCCAACTAAATGTCTCAGTAAAGCCTAGTAGGGTTAACTGAAATATCTGTGGATAAAATAGTATCAGTATTTAACATAGTTTAAAGCCATGTAGTGCATATTACAAGATAAATCTAACAGATAAAATGTTGTACTGTGGGAAATATGTGAAAGCTTTCAAATCTTCCAAAATGTTTATCATATTCAAAGAATCACAGATACACTGACCGCCACCTCAGCCATAACCACCACTATACACATTTGCTCCAAGGAACACAATTTGAGAACCACTGGTTTACTGTATGACTAAACTTAAAACTAATTGAAAGCAAGTAACAAAGCAATAAACAACCAAACAAATGCATTGTGGAAAATCATTTGGTCACTGAAAATAAATACAAGTGGTATTTCCTACTACAGAAAAGTGCAGGTGTCTGCTGTACACAGAAGAGTGACCTCCGACCGAGACATGAACTGCAGATTTTAACTAAAGCAGCACTGTGAAATCTGCTATAAATGTCCATGATAATTTCCATGGCAAGTTGTTACTGTTCAGCATGCCTGCTCAAAGTGTAGGCTCTTGCCAAGATTTAGAAAATCACAGCATCAGTCTCTTTTAGTATAAGGATAGTTAAACCATTCATAAGCTGTATATCACCTTTAAAAGTTCAAGGTAAAATAAACTGCTGATGAAAGATCTATATGTTATCAGTAAATAAACTATTATTTAGTTATTTTCCTTATGTGTGTACATGAAAATGTAAATAATATTGTGTACATTAGTGATATTTACATACTACTTTAAAAGTCTGGGATACGATAGCAAGTACCAAAAAAATAGGCTCCTGCTCAGTGGAATAGGGGCGTAGAATTTGCTCTGTAAGGTTCACTGAACAAAAGGGACATTATGTGCCAGTAAAGTACCTGAGAAGGCTGGTCTGACATGAGGTACAAAGGGTTACTGGAGAGACCCCTGAAAACTTTATGGTCTTATATTTTACCATGTTTCTCCTGTGCTCACATATCCAGGAGACCCACAAAACAAAAAGAGGATTTTAGTGAACTTACTGTTAATTCCATTCTTCTTAGTCCATATGAAGCACTGGATAAACTACGTAATGTCTCCTCCTCCAGGAAACAAGGGCACTTCCAAAGAAGATTTCTGAGGTAGATACTCCCACCTTCTCATACTTTACCCCCACCTGTTAGTATCCAGTTTTAATGTATTGTAAAGACAGGATAAAGCAAAACAGAAGAGAAAGATATCCCTTGAACAGAGAACCTAGGAGGACCACTCTACCCAGGGACTCAACCCAATGGTTTCTCTGGGAGACAGCCCTGTGTTCCATTTTAACTAAGAGAAAAGGATTTAATGGTAAGTTCACTAAATCCTCTTCTTTTTCATCCAATGTGGAATACAACAGCCATGAGAATATACCAAAACTACCCATCAAGATTCAAGGGAGGGAAAAAGGGGGGAGAACCCACATCCATCACAGACCAGTATTCACAGGACCAAACTGGTACATCAACTTCAGGTGTCAAGGGACACTGATCTTGCACACCAAATAACAGCAAATGAATAGGAAACCAACATGGTTCTGCTTTCTGAGAAAAAAAAAGTAAAGAAGGACACTTGAACAGGCACCAGACCTTGTAGGACCTTCCTACCGAAGCCCACATATTCACACAGTAGTGCCTGCTAAACATGTGTAGAGACAACTATGTCCCTGCCTTACACAACTACTGAGCAGTGACCTGATTTTTGTACTCCCAAGATATACCAAACTACAATGTGGAGTCTGCCGTGACCTGAAAGGGCTCTGGTTTCTTATGGAGAGCATACTCCTGGAAATTGAATGCCTTAATAAATAGCCATATCCGAAAAACTTCTTTTTCTTCCGGATGCTTGCCCCAAAAGATAAGCCATCAGAGCTAGCTTTGCAACACCAGGGTGGCATAATGGCCCCTGAGTCAAAGTCTCGAATGCAAGAGGAGGGGAAAGGGTTCCACCATGGACAGGCGAGTAGATCCAAAAAACCAGCCCGAGGGGCCATAACAGAGCAATCCGGATGATGTGAGCTTGCTCCATCCTAATTTTCCTTAGCATTCAGAGAATTAGGGGAATTGGAGGTAATACATACATCAGTTGAAAATACAATGAGATGGTCATCACATCCACTGTGAGCACTAGAGGATCCCGGGCCTGACACAGAACTGAGGGACCTTGAGGTTCAGACAAGATGCCATGAAGCCCCAAACTGAGCTCCCAATTTCTGTGATCCAGGTGTTGGCGACTGAGAAAGTCTGCCACTATATTTTCTACCCCTGGAATGTGAACCACTGAGTGGGATGGCAAGTGTGCCTCAGCCCGCAGGAGAATCTTACAGCCCTAGGCCCAAGATGACACACTTCTGATTACTCCATGACAGTTCAAGTAAGCAACCACTGTTGCGTTGTCGGACTGAATCTGGACTGGGGAACCTAGGAGGGGGCAAGACCAGTGGCATAGTGTGAGGTGAATCACTTGCATTTCCAACACGATGATACCCAGAATCCTCTCCTCCCTGGGTCAGAGGCACTGGTCAGTAAGAGGGCTCTGGTTAACAACCCCACACAGCAGGTTGGCATCTGTACTGAACATCATCGGATCTTAAATGACAAACGGCTGACTCAACATCAGACTGGACCGTTGAAGCACCAACAAAGGTCCTCCATCATTCAGAGGGACAGATACATGACATGAGATGAGATGGATGTCTGGACCAAATCCTGAGAATGTTCATTTAACTTCCTTTGCATAACTGTGCAAAAGGAACTGCCTCCAGGGCATGTCAGATACCCCCGGGCTCTAGCTCTACCAGCTGAATGCTCTACTAACTGTAGAATAGACTATCAGGGATACAGCGACTCCTCCAACAAGGGCTGGTGGAGTGAAGGCTTGAGTACGTCGCTGGGGAGCGTGGCTGGTGTTCGCAGGCCCCCTGTAATGCGTTTTGTTGCGGCCAAGGCCGTGTAAAGGTGCTGGCCGCGAAGCCAGATGACCCCCTTCGGTTGAGCCAAAGGAGGCCCAGGAGAATGCACTACAGTGAGGACACCCACCACCAATCCCAGGGAAGGTCTGTTTCCAACACTAGGACAAGGAGGACTCACCCAAGGTAAGTCCAGAGGCAGGTAGGGCAGAGTGCAGGTAGAGCACAGGCAGAGGAGGGAATACCAGAGCAGGAGACCAGGGAACCAGGAGCAGGTCCCAGAGTAGGAGAGGAGGGGAAACAGGACAAGAGAGGACCTAGGAGGCAGGCGAGAACCCCAGGGAACAGACTAGGAGGAAGCCAGGAACAGGCCAGGAACTGCAGCAGCAGGACTAAGGCCCCTCAGGAAGATGCAAGAGGGCCAGGCAATAGCCAGGGACAGGCCAGGAATTACAGCAGCAGGACTAAGGCCCCTTCAGGCAGATGCAAGAGGGCCAGGCAATACAGGGTCAACAGGAAACAAGAAGCAGGGCAGGCTGGAAGGCACCAGGACCAGGAGACGCTGGAGGAACAGGCTGACTCAAGAGGGGACAGGCGGGGAGATACTGGAGACCTGGAAGCTGGAGTGGCTGGAAGGCACTGGACACTGGGTCAGGAAGCAGCGCACGGCTATAACGGGCCCAAACCTGGAAGTACGGGTGACGGATGACGGGTGACGCTAGCGTGGTGATGCGCAGACCGAAACCCGGAAGAGAGACAGACCACAGAACCCGCCGAGGAAACGACAGGAAAGGTAGCCATGACAGGGCAGAAATCGGTAACCCAGTACTTTCAAGTATTCACACACTGTTGCCAAGAGCCAGGATATTGCCTGAGATAGCTTTAGAGACAAGGACTGAGTCTTATCATATGGGATAAACATCCTCCCATGCAGTGTATCGAAACATATACACAAAATTAAATATATATTTTTTTTAATTTGCATATCCAAAAGTGCTGCTCCAGATATCAGAAACAACGATAAACACACAGGGTTACAACAGGAAACAGATGAAATCAAGATCACAGGTACTAGAAGCTGAGTAATGACCATCCAAGGGTGAGGATAACGGGAAAACCCAGGGTTTAACTGGGCTGCAACAAGGTGTGGGTGCTTAGCAATCAGTGCTAAGTCCATCTATGAAGAGGAGGAGCTGGAAGGGTTGTGACAGGAAAACCATGCAATAGAGAAGGTCATTCAATTAAATTTGAGCCCTGTCTGACCCCCGGGAAGCAAATGGGGGCAGAGATATGTCCCTGTGTAGATTTGCATGAAACAAAGGTGGTCACCCGATTCTTAAAGGGGTTGCATCAATATTACTAGATGAAAAAGAGAAGAAAAAAGTTGAAGATTGTATAATACACAAGTGAATCAGTAGAAATTAATAAAGACATCTGATCTAAAAAGAGGAGAAAGTCTGAAAATATAGCTGAGGAAACAGTCCAACTACAGAAAGGGTTAAGGATTCTGTAAAGTAATTGCACCTACCTTTGCAACACACAATCCATAAAGAAAAGAAAATAGAGTGCATTATAGGCAAAGAACACTACATAAAAGTGGGTGTCAATTAAGCAGGCACATAGGAAAATGGACCATAGCACTCAACAGGTTAACTTACCAAGTGTTAGTCATCACACTCCCATTGCATAACATGAATAACTTCAGAGAAGTTCCACAAAGAGGCATAGACTTTTAAAACAAGTCAAACTCCACAGGAAAAGGTCCAGAAATACATATGTGGTAGCTCAGTGGGGGATTTTACAGATCTATATAACTAAACAAACATAAAAAAGTCTTGAGAGCAGTGCCCAAACACCTTATCCTAAGAGCACGTCACATGAAACTAAGTAGGTGTATGTGGGGGGGAGGGGGTTAAGCTGGAGGTAAGATCGGAGTTTCTGCCTCAGAGGCCTTGTCTTTTGAAGTGCTGTATGCCCTCTGGAGGAGGGGAACTTAAACTCATGGTTCCACATTGGATGAAAGAGAAAATAGAATGTAAGGTGGCACCTGTGACCACAAAGTTCAACTTAAGCAAGGAGTTGAGACATTTATCCCCCTGATCCTTAAAGGCGGCAGCATCTGCCAGAGACAGCATAGTATTCTTGGCAAGATGGAAAATTGGAGGATCAACAGCAGAAGGTGTAGCCCGCTGAATTAAAGCCCAGGGAAAAAGGGATACAAGTCAGAAATCTGCCTATTAAGGAAACATTTCTTAACGTGGCCCAAGGAATGGTGAGGAGGAAAAATTGGAATATCCTTTTTACGTCTCTTAAAAACTCCAGGGGAAAAGGAACCAGAGTTAGAGGCCTCTGATACATTAAAAGTCTCCAGGACTACCCTAAAAATCCCTCAGCTGAGTGGCAAGAGATGTCCTCATGGTAATCCCCCAATGACAGAGACAAGTCCAAATAATCACCACCAGTCACCCATTCCTCAATTGAGGAATCCCCAAATATGTGTGTGTTGCCCAAATGCAGGGCTCAAGCTCCTGGTGGGTGGTCCAGTGCCCCACAGACTAACAGCTTAGTACCCACTGATGAGATGGTGGGGTAGAGGCATCTGCAGAGATAATCGAAACCTATAAGGGCCCTTGTGGTGATGGAGGGGCCACAATGCAAGAGGGACATAAGGTACTAGAATACTCCACAGAAAGCCCGATTTGGCATGAAGAGGATTGGGTTAGTCAGAAGGACCCCTGAATCTTTGGACTTGCCCATGGGTTCCTTGGGTTCAGACAAGTCCAAAAGTTCCCCCACCCCAAAATACAGCAAAATTCAGTCAAAATAATATAAAGATAAAGTACTTAAAGTATGCAAAAGTACTTATCTGACTGCAGGGGTTAAACTGGCGGCATGCAGAATCCAAAATACAAGACAAGTACTCAAAGACCATCTGTATCCATGTCAGAAAGTCTGGAAAGCAAATCATTTTGGGAGATGTAATTTTACCCATAGACAATAGGAGCATGGATCTTCAGGCATTCAAAAAAGGCACTCCACTGATAACTTTAGAGTGTCCTGAGTAGTAACTAAGTAATGTGGATCACCAGACTCACTATGAGTGCACCAGCAGCCTCCTAGGAGCAACTAGAGGCATTAGTATATGAATCCAAAATAGCTACCACGCAGACAACCAGTCTTCAAGGGGCTATGACCAAATTCAATTAAAAATACAGAATACATGTAAAACGCTTCAAGGACACACAAAAAAAAGAGCCATTCAACAGAAAATCTTTCAGTATAAACTGAAAAAACAAAGTGCAAATGAGACATAATTCATGATGGAAATGGATTCCGGAGGATAAGGGGATCTATCACCCCTGTACATGTTGGCGCAAATAGTTAGTTTATGGAACAACTAGATGTTATAATATTTTCATTTTTTAAATAAAATCACTGTTTTTCTGAAATTGATTGAGTAAATATTGCCCTGCCCCCTACTTCCGGAAAGACTGTGGTTACCAGCTCTGTCACTCGCTTCTGCTCCCCTCCCTCGATCCAGCCTCCGTCATTCTGAATATAAGCACTCTCATTTTCTCTTAGTCCAATAAGGAACACAGGAACCATGGGGATATACAAAATCACCCGAAATGATTCCAGAAAGGAAAAGGAGAAAAACTAGGATACCAGTATTTCACAGGGCTAAACTTAAAGGGGATCTATCGCCCCTATACAAGTTTGTCTAAAAAGTTATTTTAAATAGAGACTAGCTGGAATACAGCTTTCATTTTTTTTTGTTATTTGTCCAAAATAAAACATGTAAACATTATCCTGCACTTGCCTTACAGACAGACTGCGGGTACAGCTATGAGACTGCACCAGCTTACATGCAGAAATCCTCCATCATCAAAGAAGGCTGGATCGAGGGAACATTGACACAGTAGTGTTTGGGAAATGTGTGCAGGGAGGACCATGTTGCAGGACTGGTTTTTGTAGACTCAGAAATCACCCACAGATCTGGTGAAAATCTGTCACAACCTTGGGTAAGAACTCCTGGGAGGTACTAAGCACCGTCTTCGCTGGATGAAAGACCAGCAAAATAAGATTTTAGTGTTTTTACCAGTTAAATCCTTTTCTCTTTAGTCCATATGGAACACAGATACCACGGGTGTTGAGTCCCTCCTCTTTGAGGGCAGAACACATCACAAAAGACAGGGTCTTTGGGGTGGAGACTTCCTCCTTCTCATCAAACCCCCCCCCACCTGCTAACTCCCAGAACTAATGTGACCAAATCCCAGACAAACATAAGTAAGAGGGAAAGAAGAGTAGAAAACCCACAGGACTAAGACCCTAAGAGGAGTCCTTTGGTCAGGGAAACAGAACAAATTAGGTTTTGCTCCAGGTGGGAGACCGTGTTCCATATGTACTAAAGAGAAAAGGATTTAACAGATAAGAACACTAAAATCCTGTTTTCTCTTATACCCAATATGGAACACAAGTACCACCAGTACCGACATGCCACTTCGCTCCAAGTTACCCCTTGACAATTGTTGTACGCCACAGCCGTGGTGTTGTCCAACTGAACTCTCACCAGAACACCCATGAGAACTGGGGACCAATGAAGAATAGCCAGGCAAATTGCTCTGAGTTCCAGAATGTTGATGGGCACCTGCCTTCAACATCCAGGTGTCCCAGGATGGCACCCCAGCCCCTCAGACTGGCATCAGTGGTGACCAGAGCCTACTCCAGGATCACTTAGGGCCTCCCCTTCTCCAGGTTTCGCCGACAGAACCACTGGAGGTCCTCCCTGGGTTCCAGAGACAGAATGATCTGCTGAAGGATATGATCCTCATTCCTGGACCAAGACCTGAGGATGTCCCTCTGCAGTTCCCTTGTGTCGAACTGAGAGTAAGGAATCGCATCCAGGGTCGAGACCAAGAGACCCAACACCCTTATAAAGTTCTTCATCATGCAGATGACCATTCCATTGCCTGAGACATGTCCTGGAACAGAACCTGGATCTTCTCCATGAAGGGTGTTGAATCTCATGCCAGGAAGACAAGGGATTAGGAGGGGACTGGGGGAGACTTCTGCAGGTTAAGGATCCAGCTGTTATGCACTAAAATGCGGGCACAGTCTTTGGTATCATGAGCTAAGAGCTCATCCGAATAAGCCTTGATGAGGAAGTCATCCAGGTATGGAATCAGAGAAATGCGCTGGGCATGAATGAACAAGGCTAGGGCCACCTTTGAAATGTACTTCCCTCCTGCAATTTATTGCATCCCTTCATGCATTTGAAAGTTTCTATCATATCTCCTCTCTCTCTTCTCTCCTCCAAGATATAGATACTCAGATTCTTTAGTCTATCCTGATATTCCTGTAAACCAGTCACCATTTTATTAGCCCTTCCCTGTATGTATATCCATCTGGAGATGGTGTCTCCAGTACTGTACACAATACTCTAAATGAGGTCTAACCAGAGATCTGTAGCGTGGCATGACCACATCCCTTTTTCTGCCACAAATGTCCCTAGCTATACAACCCAGCACCCTGCATAAATAACATGCCACTTTGTTACATTACCTGCCTATCTTTAAGTCATCAGAAATAATTACGCCCAAATCCCTTTCCTCTGTTGTCCCTGACAGCTTAGTACCCTTAATACTATATTCTGTCTTTGTATTTTTACGTCCCACATGCATTATTTTACATTTATCAACATTAAACTGAAACTGCCACACTCTTGTCCATTCTTCTAATTTACCTAAATTATTTGTCGTTTGGTCTGTGAACCAAATCTTGAACCACAAGGTGTGGCGCACAGCAGCAACACAGAAGGCTGAGGATTTGCCTGAGAACCTAGCCACATCAAAGAGGACTTCAGTGATTTAGGCAATAGCTTCCATAATGTTAGCAAGCATAATAAACACATCCTCTCTATGAACATCTGAGCGCATCGTGTCAGAGAGCTGTTCTCCCCACATGCCAATAGCTCTGTTCACCCAAGTAAAGGCAAAAGTAGGCCTTAGCACTGCCAGAGTAGTCACAAAAGTGATCTTAAGTAGGGAATCCAGAGGCTTTTCAGTCTGGTATTCAGACCAGCAGCATCTGCAAGGGGAAGGACTGTGTTTTTAGTCAGGTAAGAAACAGGGAGGATCAACTGCTGGAGGAGAAGCCCACTACTCTAGCACCTCAGCCATGAAAGGGTAAAGTCTAGATAAATAGAAAAGTCCATTATCTGCAGTTTTCCATTCATCCAAAAGTATTTGGTCAAGTGTATTATTGGGGGGAAAGACACAGGACTATTAAGCAGGTTGAACCTGTATTTAGAGGCCATTCTCAGGTTACTGGGGGCATCTTTTACGGAGGAAATAGATTCAGATCAGTGTATGCACTCTTCCGTCTCCTTTGAGGAGTCCTGTGAGGCTGACCTGGTCTCCTATGTTGAGGGGCTCATAAGAACTGTGATGGAAACCCTTCAGGTCTCTGAGATCCCTGAGGGGGTTTGTTTCTCCAGATACCCCCTAGAACCTCCATAAACACTCAATACAATGAAAAAGCAGAACATAACTCACACCAGGGATTAAAGCAAAAATCTACTGCAGCCATCTGTGCCACAAGGCTAAGAGGGAGAGCAAACAGCTAGGAATGAGTGCATCAATAACACACACAGTGTGGAAAGCTCAGAATGGGACATACAACGGACCACGGCATTCAAGGAGTTTCTCATCATTTTTCTGTCTTCAGGATCCCATCTCAACAGGGTAGAATCTGTAAGAGACTCAGCCATGAGGAACCATGAGGATCATAAAGACAACGTCCACCAGGAAAACGCCTGTGAACTGTGCAATCCAACTCCAGATAAGCCAGTGATGGGTGTTCACCTAATGGGGATTATACAGCCCCATATCTAAAGTAAAAATAAAATAATAATAATAATAAAAAGTTAAAAAAAAAAAAAAAAAAACTAAGAAATGTTCCACAGCATCTCCATCTTGGATGCAGGAAACATGAAACTGGCAGACAGTTGATTTGAGCTGGAGAAAGTAGAGGGAGCCACCACCCCAAAGACCCAACCTTTTTTCAAGCACCCTACCCTCCTGGAGTAAGGAGCTCAACCCCATGGTACCTGTGTTCCATATTGGACATAAGAGGAAAGTGGGTACTAGAAGGTGGGGGTAAGGTGGAAGGAGGAGGGCGCCTCCGCCTAAAAGACCTTTTTAGAAGTATCATACCCTCCTGGAGGAGATTTTTACTCCAGGGTTCCTGTGTTCAACATTGAACGTAAAAGAATATACAATACAGAGAAAAAGACTCAACAGCCTTTAAGGGGTTAAAGACAGGATGCGAGGAGAGAGATTGAGCCACCAGAATATAGCGTTAAAGAGTAGGTGCCTTGTTGATGGTGGCTAAGCATATTTTTAAAAGATTCCTCTAACAGTCCCAAGTCCTTTTCAAGTCTCCCCCTGGTCCGTTTCCATCCTGGGAAACAGGAATAGAAACCTATCTAATAGGGAATTTGAACAGCCCCATGTATAAGTTAAGATAATTAAAAACCAAGCTAAGAAAATCTTTGCCCTGACCATCTATCTCCTTTCAGGTCACATTTAAAACTGAGCATGTCTGGTGGGGGTAACGTCGTGTAGGGAAGGGTGTCTCCACTTCGTCAGCAAGTACCCTTTCTGTGGGAGGATACGTTACCCACTGCCAAATGGAATTCATAAAAAAAAAAAAAAAAAATTCAGACATCCTGATGCCCACCCAGATGCTCATCTCCCAGATGATTAGGTAGGGAGACAAATGTTGGCAATGTAGGGGAGCAGCACAGTTTTCCTGCTTCCATCCTACCCAAACTACTGGGTATGATTGGGCGGCATCAGGGAAAGCCTTCCACATTGATGTGATGGGCTCTTTCGATCCCGCCCACTCCTACCCGGTAGTTTAGGTATAAAGAAAGCAGGGGAGCCCTGTTACTCCCCTATACTGCCTCTTTTGATCTCCCAGTCAATTCAGCTGGGGGATCAGTAGTTGGGTAGGCATCAGGAGGGGTCTGGATGCCCCACCACAAAGTCTGATTTTCAAAATGTACTAAGAATTAAAACAAACAAACAAAAAACAAACAAAAAAGCATGGGCCAAGCTGTTCCATTAATAATATATAAGCCTTCTGTAGGAAGGAAACAAACCTAGTAAATAATCGACTGAACTTATTAAAAACCACATATTCCTATAGATATAGTTCTCCTTTAAGTGATTTTAAGGGACAACACCTCTCTTCCTAATATACTTAACCCTTACAGTGACAAAGCCCATTATTTTGGAAAGAAGACAAATCATTGCATCAATTTTTTTTTTTACATTTCCACCCCATAAAATGTACTAATATATATGATAACTTTGGAATTTCTTACAGCATTTATTAGCTACTACTCCTCCAAAAAAATGGTACTCCATTTGTATGGTTTGAAATACCATTGGGTGTACAAGAAGCTCAAAATGACACCTACCTGTCTTTTTTTTTTTTAATAGGCTGCCTGCACTAAAATGGTCCTAACTATTAGAGATATGAAAGAAAGGTAATAGTAAAAGAAAGTAGAAATTCACCCGCTTCATATGAGGGGTTGTTTACCTTTCTATCCCTCGGCTGGTGTGCACAATTATTGCCAAAATATAGTGCTATAGCAAAAAATAATTGTTGTTTTTGTTACATCTCCATCACTCACATCTTAATAAAATATTTCAAAATTGTGGAATTTCCTGCTGTACTTGGTTCTTTCTATCTGCCCAAGAAAAAATGGGCCATGTTGGTACGGGTTGACATAACTTAGTGGGGTGTCACAAAACTATGACTGCTACTTTTCTTTTGTGAAATGACTTGCCTGCACTAAAATGATCATAACCATTAGAGTTATGAAGAAAAGGTCAGTAAGGCATACCATTTTTTAAAGTATATGTTCCCTGCATCAAATGAAGGGCCACTTGCTTTTTTAACCCTTAGGCTATTGTGCAGAAGAACTCTTTCTAGAACCAGTGCTATAGAAAAAAATAAACACTTTTTTTACACTTCAGGCACTTCAAAGATACTAAACTCTTTCAACACCATGGGATTTCCTAGTTTATCCAGTACCAAGAAAAATGGTACCCCAATAGTATGGGTTGACATACTGTAGTGAGTGCCAGAAGCATTGCTACTGGGGGGGCAGGCATATGCGTGATTCCATGACTACCGGTGGTACAAGGCTGGGGGGTAAAAGTGTTCAAAATCCACTGAAGTTTATTAACATACAGAATAATAAAAAAGGTTAAAACATACCTTAAACCCTTTCCAAGGTATGCAAAAAATATTCAGTCACATGACACTGGGCTAGAAACCAAACATTACAAGGTATCAAGCAATGTATATAAAAGGAGATATATCCAACCAGATCCGCAATTCTCTATATTAACCAATAGGATACTTAATACCTTGTGATTGATCGCTGGTCCTGGAGATGGAGATGTGCAAGGCGTCACAGCACAATGCTACGATAGCAATATTAGATCAAAAAGGGTAAATCCAAAGTTGTAAACAAACAATTCCATAAATAGAAAAATACTGCCGTAGACATAGTTGGGAGCAACAACCTCAGCAGTCCCTCCACAATGCTGGCAAATTCACACCACACGTTAATATGTAGGACAATAATAAAACTGGTTGAACAACAAAAATTATTTACACAAAATACACTATTAACCCTTTGAGTGCCAGAAGGGCACACAACACATTTGCTTTGCAATGCTCTGCGTACCCCTCTGGAACTTAAAGGGTTAATAAACCATCATTCATAGACAATACCTAATAAAGTCTCATCCCACAATGGACAGACAAAACTCTACAAAATATATATATAATATATTTAAATCTTCTTGTGTGTGTGGTTTAGTACAATTTCACCATGCAATATAAAAACTTAAAGGGATAGTAATGTTTGAAGGGATAGTAATACTTAAAAATTACTATCCCCCATCTTGTAGCCAATAAAAATCTGAGTTAAATGAAGCCAGCGCCATTTCAGATATCCGCTTTCAAAATTCCCTCTACCCTGATGTCAGCTTTCTAGCTGACAGCAGGGGAATCCGGTCCAGGGAACGGCGGAGTCTCTGCAGCAGAGCCAAGATCGAGTTAATAATAATAATAATAATAATAATAATAATAATAAAAAATAAATCCTTAACTTAAAAGGTCTTCTACGTGTGCTTGCAAACCAAGCACATGTAGAAGACCTTTTTGGCGAAGGATTTCTTTTTTATTAACGCGATCTCGGCTCTGCTGCAGAGCCGCCAGCCGATCCCAGGAGATGAGTCCCCTGCTGACAGCTAGAACGCTGTTTTACTCAGATTTTTACTGGCTACAAGATGGGGAGTAGTAGTTTTTACGTATTACTATCCCTTTAACAAAAACAGCAGCTCCATTTAATCTTCCTAGAGCGTTATTTCAGTAGTGTCAGAATTGTAACTGAATGATATAGCATCCCCCTCCCGCCCCTTTTACCTAGTGTAAGCCACCTCCCCTCAGGTGTGGAATCTGGTCTTTAGAACAGACAGCCCACAGCAAGGGACAATCTTCTTACTGTGAGCATAAGGAAAACCCTGCCCCCTTGACAGGTTTTTCCCTTATGCTAATTGAAGATTGTCCCTCTCTGCGATCCACCTGGACACCACGTTGCTGCTCTGTGGTAAGCAGTGTTACATCATAAAAGGGGGGGATGGGGGATATTTTATCATTCAATTACTCTGTAACTATAACTCTGACAGTATTGAAATAACACTCTCCATGGCACAAATACTGTGAAGATTAATTGGATCTGCTTTTTATTGTGAAATATTACTATTCACCTACAGACCTAATCCTTCCTATTGTGGGTAAAGTCAGAGGAGAGATGGATTAGGCAGCTTATATCATGAGTCTCTTTAAACAAAATGTGCCCTCTTAGTCCAACTCAAGAACAATATTACACAAAACAAATCAAAACCTTTGTTAAGACCAGAAATATGTTTAGCATTGAGTGAGAAGATCCAAAATACTTAATGAATCTACAATTTGCCATCCAAGTCTCCTCCTCTCTCACCAAACCTTGAGCTTTCAGACTGATTCACAGTTACCAAAAGGACTTTTTAAAATGAGAGGAAACATTTGATCTAAAATTGATATTTCTGATATCACTAAGTTGCTCATTTACCTTTTCTTTGAATGTTCTGGTTGTCTTACCTACATATTGCGCATAACAAATAGTACAATTAAGTAGGTAAAACTCCACCCTTAGTGGCACATTTGATATATGATTTGTTTTTGTTTTCCTTTTTGGTAACACAAGAGAAAACCACATTGTCCCAAAGCAAGTGGGTAAATAATTAAAAGCAATAATCACAATAATATATTGTGTGTGCAGTAAGCAAATGGTGATCCTACTGCTTTACTCCACAAGGTGACATGTTTCTCGCTTCACTTACTGCACAAGCAATATATTATTGTGGTTTCAGCTTTTAAGTATACCCCCCAGCTGCTAGTTTGACGATTTCTTTTTTGGACATATTTTATTTTATATATCCTGTGAGTGGAGGCTTCTTTCTCTAGGCTGCTGCTACAATAGCTTGCTTACTCTAATGTTTTTCATTTATGTGATACTAATAGCTACATATTTATTCAAAAGTTATTAAAGCTGGATCTTGTAATTTTTGGGTGTAACACAGCCATGACTTCAATTTTTACAGTGGAGCTATTGGTACAGCAGCCTACGGAGGGTTATGATCACAAGTTCCATAGACTGTTGTAGCAACACAGTGCCACCATAACATTTCAGGCCATGGAAGTAATGCACCCAAATATATATATATGGATATTCTGTGATCAATGTTTCTGCTATGTTTTTTTCATTGGGACATCTTGCTGATAAGGAGAAAATCAGCACCATACATCACTTCTCTATTTCCTGACACTTCTATCATATCTGCCCACTACTACCAGTACTTCACTTCAGTGTGTCTCAAGAGACCTCCATACATTTCATTATTTCATGGGGCCAAACAGCAACACTTAACTTATAATACAGGTAGACAGATGTACACTATAAAGGGAAATACACTCGTCCATTCATAGATAAACAGTATTTCTCTGTGTTCAGCAAAGGAATGCAGCATATCCTCTATATGCAGTTCTCCCTGCAGCTTGGCACATTGCTCATAGAAGTTGAATCAACACCTCCAATCTTAGTTTACCACATTAACTGAACAGAAAAAGACGGTTTAGAAAAAACAGAATAGTCCCTTGAATGCTACAGAGGTATACTTAAATGATTAAGTCACATTGTTTTGATGATCTCTCTAGCATACAATGAATTAAGGGTATAGCAAGTGTGAAGAGAAGCATGATCTGAAGAAAAATAAAGAGAAAGTATTCTTTGGAGTGAAACAAGGCATGTATTATAATGGCAAAAGATATTTACTGTCCCCGCTGCAATCGAGAGCAGGCTGGGGTCTGAAGAAGGACAGCAGGAACACTTCTGAAAGATCTACAGATGTTCTCAGAGAATGATTAATGTAGGATTGTATTGTAGAACTGCCCATTTGCCCTCATTGATTAGCCTCCCTTTGTATTCAGTACACCAACGTATAATTAATTCCTTGAATTTAGGGAAGTCTAATAACAAATGTTTCATACACTACCAGATTGCCTTCCACAAAACTATTTATACTGTCAATCTGTGAAGAGCAATGCTACTTTTCATTACACTGAAACTTTAGCAAGATACAGTCTTTAGGCTCCATTTCCTACCATTCATTGTTAAATAAGAGCGCTGTTTAGCCAGGGTGAATAGTGCAGAACTGCACGTACCTGCACCCTGGAAAGTAGCCATAATTCTGGCTAACAAATTCATAGCAGCTTATCTCTGGAGGTATGCCCTCCTGACACTCATTTCAATCCCCAAGTAAATGCTGACCCACAACAGCACTGCCAGCTTTCCCATCAAGATTCCTACACCACAGATGGAATCGAAATCCACTGCTGAACTTTGTGCTTGTTTAGCTTCTTGGCAAAGCTATGCCTATACCAGTGCCCAGTTACCAGTTATCATATGATTTATACTTCTAATATCCTAACCCTCCACAATTAGCTCTGCTTGTACACACATTATGCATTAACTTTCTTATCCATGCTTACACCTGTAAGAGCATTATGAGGCACAGTGTGTTAAAAGCATGCAAAAGTAATGGACATATTTTGTTTAACTCTTTGTGTGCCAGAAGGGTATCCAACGCATTGCTTGGAAGGGAGTTGGATAACTCTCTAGCATTCAAAGTTAAAGGGACACTAATGTCCAATAATAACTTTATGTTGTTTTATTTAAAAAAATAAATTATGTGGTGCAAATCCTCTCTCTCAAACATTTATGGTTTGAGAGATATTCACATCTAAAGTTCCCCCTCTCCTGATGTCAGCTGTAAAGCTGACAGCAGGAGATTCGAGTCGGGTCTTCAGCAGAGCAGAAATAGCGATATTTAAGAAGAACTACTTCACTGGAATGGTCTACAAAGTGTGTTTGCAAACCAGGCGCACTTTGTAGACCATTCCATGGAAGTAATTATTTTCAAATATTGCTATTTCGGCTCTGCTGCAGAGACGCCGGCTGGTCCCAGGACCGGGATCTCCTGCTGTCTTGCTAGAGCACTGATGTCAGAAGAAGGGGAGGGAGGGGGGAACTTTAGATGCGAATATCTCTCAAATCATAAGGGTTTGAGAAATAGGATTTACACCACATAATTTATTTATTTTAAATCTACAAAACAACATAAATTTAATTTTGGGCATTAGTGTCCCTTTAACTTTAGTTCAATGACAACCTGTAATGTTCAACAGCAAGAAAAAAAAAAAACATAAATGATTAATGGGAAGCACAACTTATAACAAAAAAAGAGGATTTTAGTCTTACCTGTTAAATCCTTTTCACTTAGTCCATACAGGTTACTGATAACTCTGGGAGGCGATCCGCCCCTTTAAGTAGGCAGGAACATTTCTCCAAATGTATGCAGGGGGTGGAGCCTCCCCACCCTCCTTAGCTGCTTCCCAGTGAGCCAACACCAGAATGATTTGTGACCCTACCAACTGACCAGAAAAGGGAGAGAAGAAGAAGACTCCTGTGAGCATGCCCAGAAGGACTCCCACAAATTGCCACAGGAGAGCCAAGCATTGTCTCTTGACAGGGTGGGAAACCAGTAACCTGTATGGTCTAAGTGAAAAGGATTTAACAGGTAAGACTAAAATCCTCTTTTCACTGTCGTCCAATACAGGTTACTGGTAACTCTGGGATGTCCAACCATTGAGTTACCCTGAGGTGGGAAAGAGGCAAGGACCAGGCGCAAGGCCCCCAAATTCACCACAATCTACTGATTAATGTGGAACTCGGAAACCACTTTAGGTAAGAACTCCTTAGAAGTACGAAGAACCGCCTTGTCCTTGTGAAACACTAAATAGGGTGGTTTACAGGAGAGAGCATGTAACTCCGCCACCCGGCGGACAGACACAATAGCCAGAAGAAAAGCCATCTTCCATGACAAAAGGTGTAAAGGAATAGTAGCCAAGAACTCAAAGGGAGGACGCTGGAGAACTCCCAAGACCAGATTAACATCCCACTGAGGAGCCGGACTCCGAAAAGCAGGACGCACATGAGCAATGCCCTGAAAGAAGATCTTGACATCAGGAAGCATAGCGATGCACTCCTGGAAAAAAGCAGAAAGCGCCGAAGTCTGAACCTTAAGAGAACTCAGGCTGAGTCCTTTATCTACACCATCCTGCAGAAACGCCAGGACAGTAGGAAGATGAAAATCGTGAGACAGGTCCCTGTCAGCACACCAAGAGAGAAAGCTCGACCAGACCCGGTGATAGATCCTGGAAGAAATAGGCTTACAAGCACGGAGCATGGTAGATACCACAGCAGAAGAAAACCCCTTTTTCTTCAAAATAGAGGATTCAACCTCCAGGCCGTCAAATGGAGACGAAGAACGTCCTCCTTCCACAGATAACCCTGTATCAGAAAATCTGGACGAGAGGGAAGAGGAAAGGGCTCTGCCACCGACAGAGCCAGAAGGTCCGAATACCAAGACTGACGAGGCCAATTTGAGCAATGAGGATGACCGGACAACGCTCCATCTTCAGCTTCTGAATCACCCTGAGCAACATTGGAAGAGGGGGAAAGATGTAAGCTAGGGGAAACGCCCAAGGAATCGACATGGCATCGACCGCCAGAGCTAGCGAGTCCCTTCACCTGGAGCAGAACGTCGGAACTTTCCTGTTGTGTCTGGTTGCCATCAGATCCACCAAAGGTACGCCCCACATCTGGGTTAGAAGCTGGAACACCTCCGGATGGAGCTCCCACTCTCCGCTGTAGACTGTGTGACGACTGAGAATATCTGCCATGACGTTCTCTACGCCTGGAATGTGCACCGCAGAAATAGCGGGAACATGAACCTCCGCCCAGTACAGAATGGCCTTTACCTCTAGCCACACGGAGAGACTTCTTGTCCCGCCCTGTCTGTTCATGTAAGCCACGGCGGTGGCGTTGTCGGATTCCACTCTGACCGGACAGTCCTCCAGCTGAGATTCCCAATGGCGTAGAGCATGGAAAATCGCCCGAAGTTCCAGGATGTTGATGGAGAGAAGGGACTCCTCCAAAGACAACTTCCCCTGAGCACTGATGCGACCCAAGACAGCACCCCAGCCCGAGAGACTGGCATCCGTCGTGACCGTGGTCCAGTAGGGTATCCGAAATGGTCTCCCCTTCAAGAGATGGGAAAGGTCCAACCACCATTCCAAGCTCAACTCGACATGAGGAGGAAGAGATACTGACAACTTCTGATGATCTGGACGATCCCTGCACGTCTGGATCACAAACCTCTGAAGTTCCCTGGTGTGTGCCATCGCAAATGGCACCGCCTCCATCGTGGAGATGAACTTCCTATCACGGTGCCCGTGATTCGTGCTGCTCTGTGTCTGTCACTTGCTGAGTATTCGTGATTGGCTGTCTGTCATTAGCCCTCCTCACACAGCCTTTTTAAACCTAGGTTGAGCACTTCCAGGTTGCCCTTTCGTGGTGTTTCTGACTCCTCTCTGCCTGACCTGCTTGTCAGATCTCTGGGCCTGTTTCCAGTGTTTCTGTATGCTACGTTCCGGTATTCCTGTACGTTAATGTTCCGGTGCTCCAGCGTTCCTGTATGCTAACGTTCCGGTGTTCCAGCGTTCCTGTATTCCGGGGTTCCTGTGCTCCAGCACCGTGCGGGTTAACCTGCACGAGTTCCTGAGTCTCGCGCTCCAGCTGTCGCTTCGGCGACATTGTTCTCCTCGCTATTACATACACTTTGTTGGTTCCAGCGTGCGGACGCTGGTTTACTCCACTAAACCTGGCTGCAATATACATTGTAGGTTCTGGCGTGCGGACACTGGTTTATTCCACTAAACCTGGTTGCAATACACATTGTAGGTTCCGGCGTGCGGACGCTGGTTTATTCCACTAACTGGTTGCGAGATACATTGCTGGCTCCAGCGTGCAGACGCTGGTTTGCTCCACTAAACCTGGTTGCAATACACATTGATGGTTCCAGCGTGCGGACGCTGGTTTACTCCACTAAACCTGGTTGCGGTATACATTGTTGGTTCCAGCGTGCGGACGCTGGTTTGCTCCACTAAACCTGGTTGTGATATACATTGTTGGTTCCAGCGTGCGGACGCTAGTTTACTCCACTAGACTGGTTGCGAGATACTTTGTTGGCTCCAGCGTGCGGACGCTGGTTTGCTCCACTAAACCTGGTTGCGATATACATTGTTGGTTCCAGCGTACGGACGCTGGTTTGCTCCACTAAACCTGGTTGCAATATACATTGTTGGTTCCAGCGTACGGTCGCTGGTTTGCTCCATTAAACCTGGTGGCGCTATTTACCATTAGTCCCAACGTGCGGACGTTGGTTTGCTCCTGCGCAACCAGTCTGTGGTCAGTTGCTGTACACTCTATACTTATGCTCTCTGCTGTCTTAGTCACCTGACAGCTGGTCTACTTGCTCAGGCTGCCCTGCCCGGTATTGGTGAGGCCGGTAGAACCTTGACGATACCATCCTGTAGGTTGCCTCACCCGGTATTGGTAAGGCCGGTAGAACCTTGTAATTCACCATCTTTAAGGTTGCCTTACCCAGTATTGGCAGGGCCGGTAGAGCCTACATTCAGCATTCCATTGGGCTGCCTTGCCCGGTATTGGTAAGGCCGGTAGAACCGGTATACGTCATCTCACGGTTGCCTTACCAGTTATAGGCAAGGCCGGTAGAGCCTGTCATTAAAACTGTCACTTGGGTTGCCTTGCCTGGTATTTAGGCAAGGCCGGTAGAACCTATTGTATGTTCTATTACTGTTGTATTGTTATGTATGTTTACCCTACGGGGACTGCCTTTAACTTTTAATAAATTTAAGTTATTTTACCAAACCTTAAGTCTGAGAGTCTTCAAAAACCGTGACACTTCCCCACTAGGGAAAGCAACTTCGGGACTGGAATCCACTCGAGAGCCAGGATCCTCGATACTCGCTGGGCAATCTGATGCGCTACTTCCTCCGGCAGGGACACCATACCCTTCTGAGTGTCGAACAGTAGACCCAGGAAGATGAGACGCTGAGATGGAGACAAGTCCGACTTGTCCTCACTCTCCACGGTTGGATAGTGAATTTGGACATGAATGCAGGTCTGAACCTGCCGGTGGAGGAGATCCGCAGACTCTGCCTTCAAAAGCAAGTCGTCCATGTATGGAGTCACTCTCACTCCATCCCAATGGAGGACAGAACTCTTTGGAAAACCTGGAAAACAGATGGAGGACAGAACTCTTTGGAAAACCTTGGGAGCAGTGGTCAGCCCAAACGGAAGAGCTGAGAACTGAAAATGACCCCTGGCGCAGGCAAACCTCAGATACTGCCTGCTCGCTGGATGAATGGGAATGTGCAGATATGCATCCTGCAGATCCAGAGAAGCAAGAAGCTCCCCTGGAGACATGGCAGCAATCACAGTGCGCAGAGATTCCTGACGATAGTGAGTCTTCACCACAAAGGAATTGAGATCCTTGAGATCCAAAATAGGACGGCCCCCACCATCCTTCTTGGATACCACAAAAAGGTTGGAGTAGAACCCCGAACCCATGTCATAGGAAGCTCTGGCTCCAGGACCTCTTTGTCCAAAAGATCCTGAATAGCTCCGAACAACCGCAGTTTCTCTGCATCCTGCGGAGAACGAGTGAGATGAAAACGAAGGGGAGGAAGGGACGAGAAAGGGATCCTGTATCCTTCTGAGACCACCTGTAAAACCCATGGGTCTGTCACAGATTCCTCCCAAACCCTGCGAAAGAAGTGGAAGCGTCCACCCACGGCAGGGTGCGGACCTGGGTTCGGTGAGTCATGCCGAAACAGGCTTGGAAGTCTTGGACTTAGAGGTAACCTTGGGCTTCCAAGACTGCTTGGGCTTGGAGGAGGCACGAGGATCGGACGGAACTGTCTTGGACGACGAACGTGCATCCGCCTGAAAGGAACGAAAGGACTGGTAACGTTTAGCCGGCAACTTCTTCTTGAAGACCAAGGGCAAAAGGGTACTCTTACCCCCAGTAGCCTCGCTGATCAGTTCCTTGAGCTCGGAACCAAACAAGGAAGTACCCTGAAAAGGCAAGGAAAGCCAAACCTTCTTAGAAGCAGTGTCAGCAGACCAAATCTTAAGCCAAAGCGCACGCCTGGCCACGACAGAAGAAGTGGAAGCCCTCGCCATCATACGGACAGCATCAAAGGCGGCATCAGAAACATAGTTCTGCGCCTCAGAAATATTGGCGCGCAAGCGCAAGGCAGAAGCATCAGATACAGGCAAAGCAGTCGATTTAGACAGTCTAGATACAGGAGCATCCACCTTAGGAGGATGAACCCATTTAGCCAATTCAGCCTCAGAGAAGGGATAAAGTTTAGCAAACTTTTTTGAGACTGAAGATGACTTATCAGGATTTTTCCAAGCATCGGAAACCAAACGTTCAAGAGTAGGGTTAGGAGGAAAACAAGTAACAGCTTTTGCCGGTTTCTGAAAAACATCAGTTGGGTCAGAGGGAACCTCTTGACTCAAGGGAAGATTGAGGGTGGTCAGAATGGCCCGAATTAGGCCCTCAGCAGAAAATTCAGGGTCACATTCAAAGGGGTCTCCAACAGACCTGGAAGACTCAATAACTGTACCATCCTCAATATCAGATTCTAGCAACAATTCTTCCTCAGAAGAATCAGACACGTCAGGAGCCCCCTGCGGTTTAGGCAGGGAGGTCCTGATGGTAGAGGGAGCCTGCCATACCTGCAGTGCTCCCTGTACCTGAGAGGGAAAGAGTTGAAGAGTGGACCTGAGGTCCCTAGTTGCAGCCTTAAACTCTTTCACCCAAGCTGGCTCTATAGCATGGCTGGAAGGCCCTGGGTTGCTGTCAGGACCTTCTGAGCATGCTGGGCATAAATGACCAGAGAATTCCCTAGGCAGCCCTGAATGACAGGAGGAGCAATGCGCAATGGGGGAAACTGATACCCCAGCCTCCTTAGTCTTAGACCTAGTCCCAAGCTCCAGCGGAGTAGACATACTCACAGTGTCAGATATACCCCACTGACAGAAATCACCCAATTAAAGTGTGAAAGATTAAAGATTCACCCCAGAAACGTTTAAAACTAAACTTATCTGGCAAGCGAAGGGTTAATCAGCGGAGGAGAGGGAGAAGGTCCGGTCCCTGCGTAGTATGCTTGATGAGAAGAGCTCACAAAATGGCTGCCGCGACGGGAGCCAATCAGAAAAAAGGCGCGAAACAAGCGCTCCTGGGAAACGTAGTTTTTCCTCACAAAGTACCCCAAAACAGTGCCCAAAGCCCCCCAAGTCCCCCAACACACTTGACTATTGAACCGGATGAAAGAGCAAGGGAAAACAAACAAAATGAGCCCACTCTGAAGTCGCTAGGTGAAGCGGTTCCAGAGATACGTCCCACACAGTGTAAGCCCATAGAGAGTAAAGGAGCAATGGCGGCTATGCGGTAAAAGCGTGCCTTAAAGGCACGGAACATAAAATTTAAGAAAATTAACCCCAATAATAAAAAGGTTAAAAACACATATGGAACACATGTACATGATGAGAAAACACTATCCCATAAAGAAAGTGTAACAGAACCCCTAATAAATGTGTCAAACCAGCAGACAAAGGGTTAAAATGCCACATAGACTGCTCCAAAACTCACAGACAAACACTTACATACATTAAATAAGTATATATAAACACACAATGAGTGCCGGAGTGCGCAATGAGAACTCCCAAATACAAGCCCGAGTAAGGGACACTGTGGTACAAGTGGACCTTCAGCACTCAAAGGGTGGCTCACCTTTCTGCAGGTCTTCTGTCTTCAGGTCACCATGCAAAGAAAGGATCACCTCAGTGGATAATCCCCCAGGGAAGTACTTGAAACCAAGTTGTTCCCCCATCAGGGCATAAGGTCCACCAAAAATCCCTGGACACTGAGCTAGCCACTTTGGAGAGGGCATTTGTCAGTCATGGTAACCCGCCTAATGGTGGTATTCAATTTTTGACAGAAAATAATAAAAAAACTAAAACTGAAGAGAGATGTTCTCCACCTGGTGTGTACACACCCAGGGACAAATCATTCTGGTGTTGGCTGACTGGGAAGCAGCTAAGGAGGGAGGGGAGGCTCCACCCCCTGCATACATTTGGAGAAATGTTCCTGCCTACTTAAAGGGGCGGATCGCCTCCCAGAGTTACCAGTAACCTGTATTGGACGACAGTGAAATAAAATTGGAAAAAGTGCAGTTCTGGGTTTTATACCTTTGACAGTTTGTATACAGAGTTATACATTTTCAGACACTTTGCAATGTTATTACTGTAAACAATAGAACAAATTGGTCTTTTGGGTTACCCATATTAATCAATGGATAGTGCAACACAGCGGAGCTCTAAAGGGAATATTCATCAATGTTTGTTTTTTTTTGGTTTTTTTTTGGGAGGGGTTGGTCAGTTTGAAGAAGCAGACAGAAGGTATCTGATATCCTAAACAAAGTAATCAAAGTTCTCAAACAAACAGAGAGAGTATAATTTTAGGAAAAAAGAAACATTTTCCTTAACATTGCAATAGGTAGTTCATTGCTGCATAGGATTTCAAGCACATATATGAATTTTTTATGAAAGTTTCACTACAGCCTCTTGAATGCTAGAAGGTGTGCAATGCATTCCTTCATCAAATGTAGCATAACTTATAACATGGACACAGTGCTCCATAGGAGGAGACTACTTTGGGGAAAAAGGACAGACACTGAGGAAAAAGAATAAACGTCCATTGCCACGCAGTATACAAAAAAGAAAAAGAAGGAAAAAAAAAAAAAAAAAAAAGTTGACAAACCAGTGGCCTACATTTTTGTGGACCAAATCATAGTCTAAAAAATATGAAGGTGGAGTGTGTCCTGTTGACCAAGATGGCCCCTTGATCCCTGAGCGCCTCACCATGAACTCCTAAGCTAAGTTTGTCTGGTGTATATGTAGTTCTACCTTTGCAGCCTACCTTGCCTCGAGATCTCCCCTTTCTCTCCCTGATGCTGACTTACAGGGAAGATAGTGGATCAACAGGTCAGGATGCAGGTCACCACTCTCCATTGCCCACAGTGGATTATCTAACCAAGGTGGAAATACTACCCCTTTCCACCAAGGAAGACATTAAAGACCTTGTGGCTGATGTTAAACAGACAGTCAAGTCTGAAATAGCTTTGTTGAAATCTGACATCAATCAACTAGCCAATCGCGTACACTGTTTGGAAGAGGAGCGGGAAGCTCTGGTCATCCCAATATCATGACGCTGAACAGATGTTATTACCACATGAAGACACCTTAGAGCACTTACTCTTGAAGCTGGACAGTCTAGAAAATATAGGACATAGGTTCAACGTCAGAATCCAGGCCTGTCTGAATCTGTTCCTCCTTGAGACCTTTGTGCCCATACGGCACTGGAGCCTAAGGGAATACCCAGTGACCATCTGAGAGATTTGATATGCTGTATGCATAGGATCCTGAATAAGGAAAAATATAATGAGGAAGGCCTGGGAGCTACCGAAATCAAATATGCATGTATAAAGGTAACCCTATTCAATGACCTCTCTCTTCATACTCCACAACTACGACTGACATTCAAGCTGCTTACTGATCACCTCAGGAATCTACAGATTAACTATAGATTGCATTAACCCTTCCATATCTTTGTTACACACAACACTAAATCGGCTTCACTTCACTCAAAAGTATCAAAAAACCTGAGGGCTTCTGCGGACTGCTGGACATTCCTCCACCTGACTTATCTGCAACAACCTCATCTAAGAACGTGACTGGGGCCAGTGCTCAACCTCTAGGCCTGCCTAGGAGTGGCAGAAGACAAGAGGTGGTGAGACCTTCCAGACATCGGTTCAGTTTTGAATGGTCACATGCAAAAGAGCGTGCGACCATTCAACTGTTTCAGCTGGTCGCCTGGGAAAAAAAGCACAACATGACAAACTCGCAGTGCATGATAGCGCAAGATTGTCACATTCCGCTGTCAATGTGCGAATTAAGCACACAGAGGCAGCTGTAGCTCCTCCGTGTGCTGCAAACATGTAAGCTGGCTGCCAGGGCACATATAACTTAAGAGAAAGTAAATCGGACAGCGGTCCATTTTTCTCAAAGACAGAGAAAGTCAGACTGTGTCGTGTGTTAAGTGGGAGATTGTGCCTGCACTGCCAGGGAAAACCTCAGTGGTGATACTTTTTTGTAAGGATGTAAGCTTACTGAAGCCTATCTCTGGGTGGGAGGAGCCACCCAGAGATTAGCAGGAAGCTATATACTCTAAGATCAGCGAATAAGGAACCCAGAATGCAGGGAAACAGTAGATAGGCCAAGGGTAGCTTTATTAAGATAATGCAAGTCCAGTGTAACAAGCCAGAGGTCAGGGCAGGCTGAGATAATGCAAGTCCAGGGTAACAAGCCAGAGGTCAGGGCAGGCTGAGATAATGCAAGTCCAGGGTAACAAGCCAGAGGTCAGGGCAGGCTGAGATAATGCAAGTCCAGGGTAACAAGCCAGAGGTCAGGGCAGGCTGAGATAATGCAAGTCCAGGGTAACAAGCCAGAGGTCAGGGCAGGCTGAGATAATGCAAGTCCAGGGTAACAAGCCAGAGGTCAGGGCAGGCTGAGATGATGCAAGTCCAGTGTAACAAGCCAGAGGTCAGGGCAGGCTGAGATGATGCAAGTCCAGTGTAACAAGCCAGAGGTCAGGGCAGGCTGAGATGATGCAAGTCCAGTGTAACAAGCCAGAGGTCAGTACAGGCTGAGATATAGCAAGTCCAGTGTAGCAAGCCAGAGGTCAGTACCTGAGATTATACAAGTCCAGCGTAGCAAGCCAGAGGTCAGTACAGGTTGAGATATAGCAAGTCCAGTGTAGCAAGCCAGAGGTCAGTACCTGAGATTATACAAGTCCAGCGTAGCAAGCCAGAGGTCAGTACAGGTTGAGATAATGCAAGTCCAGTGTAGCAAGCCAGAGGTCAGTACCTGAGATAATGCAAGTCCAGTGTAACAAGCCAGAGGAGGTTGGTTGGAAGACCCCAGGAGAAAGGCTGGCTGGAAGAAAGCTGGCTGGCCTGGAGGACTGCAGGAGAAGGCTGAGCTGGAAGACCCCAGGAAGAAGCTGGCTGGCCTGGAGGACTGCAGGAGAAGGCTGAGCTGGAAGACCCCAGGAAGAAGCTGACTGGCCTGGAGGACTGCAGGAGAAGGCTGGGCTGAAGAATGCAGAGCCTGCAAGCAGGAAGAGCTGGGGAGCGAAACTGCGGCAGGTATACCGCCCGGGACTCAAGCGACAACTGAGCGCCGAGTCCCGGTTGCCGCCAGTTTTAAAAAGAATGCCGGGCGCCCAAGGAATGACGTCGGTGCGACGACCGACGTCAGGCCTCGCTACTGCGCATGCGCGAGGACGCGCGCATGCGCCCAGCCGTCCTGAAGCCAGTAGAGCTACTGGCAAGGACGGCGAGGGCGAGGGACCTGACAGTTCCCCCCCTTTACGACCAACCTCCGGGTGGTCAGGTCAGCAGGTCGGTCTGGATGCTTCTGATGAAAGTTACGAATACAGGCCATGGTGTTGAAGTTGCCTGCGGGTTCCCAGGAGCGGTCTTCTGGGCCGTACCCCTTCCAATGTACCAGGTATTCCAAACGGCCCCGACGAAAACGAGAGTCTAGAATCTCCTTGACCTCGAACTCATCAGGATCTGTAATAGAAACAGGAGGAGGTCTAGAAGGTTCTCGACCAGGAAACGGGCTGGGAATCCATTTCTTCAATTGAGAGATGTGGAACGTTGGGTGGATCCGGAATGAGGAAGGTAGTGCCAGGCGATATGCTACTGGATTAATGACTTGAGTGATAGAAAAAGGTCCCAAGAAGCGAGGTCCCAATTTTTTGGTGGGACAAGAAAGGCGAACATGTGAAGAGGACAGCCATACTTTATCCCCAATTTGTAGTTCAGGTCCTCTCTGTCGGTGTTTATCAGCATAACGTTTATAGTCTTGCTGTGCAGATCTCAGAATTTGACTTAACACATGATGAGACTGCTGTAATTGTTGTATTCGTTGATTAGCCTCTGGGACTGGAGTGATGGGAGTGAGTCCTGGTAGAGCTGCCGGGTGGTATCCATAGTTGGCCAAGAAAGGAGAGTTTTTTAAGGTACTGTGATAATGATTATTATAAGCAAATTCTGCCATGGGGAGTAGGTGGTACCAATTACCTTGTAAGTGAGAAGAGAAGCAACGTAAATACTGTTCCAAAGTCTGATTGGTCCTTTCTGTCTGCCCATTTGTTTGTGGGTGATATCCTGCAGATAGGTTACTGGTAATTTGAAGACCGGCACAAAATGCTCTCCAGAATTTTGATGTGAATTGGGAACCTCTGTCTGAAGTAATGGATTGTGGTACTCCATGAAGACGGAAGATTTCCTGCAGATACAAAGAAGCGGTTCGGCTGGCTGAAGGTAGACCTTTGCTTGGGATAAAATGAGCCATCTTGGTAAATCGGTCTACTACGACCATAATGGTATTATGTTGGTTTGAACCTGGTAAATCCACAATGAAATCAATTGTTACATCTCTCCAAGGACCAGAAGGTATGGGTAAAGGATGGAGCAAACCGGATGGTTTGGCGTGTTGGCTTTTAGCTCTGGCACAAGTGTCACAAGAGGATACGTAGTGATTGACGTCCTGCTTTAAGTTTGGCCACCAGAAATACCGCTGAATGGCTTCTAAGGTCTTTTGGATTCCCCCGTGGCCTGCAACAGGAAGATCGTGAAACTGGTGAAGAGTCTCTTGACGGACAGATTCAGGGACAAAAACTGTATCTTGCTTATACAATAGGCCATCAGTGAAGGTTAAGGCGTATAGTTGTATCAAACGAGGAGAAGGAGTGGTGGCTTGTTTGATACGTTCCAGTAAGTTGGTGGTGACAAGGAGGAATTGACGTGGTTGCAAAATTGTATCAGGAAGTGCAGTAGTATTGGAAGGTACCGTATACATCCTGGACAAAGCATCTGCTTTCAAATTTTTTGAGCCCGGTCTGTAGGTGATGTGTAGTTGGAATCGTGCAAAAAACATTGCCCATCTGGCTTGACGAGGTCGTAATCTGCGGGCTGATTGGAGATATTCTAGATTTCTGTGATCTGTATATATTGTAATAGGGTACTCTGAACCCTCTAATAAGTGTCTCCATTCCTCCAAGGCGCATTTAATAGAGAGCAATTCCTTGTCTCCCACATCATAATTTTGTTCGGCAGGTGTGAGACGCCTGGAGTAGAAGGCTACTGGATGTAAACGATCTTTAATGCCCATATGTTGCGACAGTACTGCCCCTGTAGCGATATTAGAAGCATCAACTTCTAAAAAGAAAGGTTTATTGACATCAGGTTGTTGAAGAATAGGTGCTTGCGTAAAGTGAAGTTTTAAACGGTCAAAAGCCTGTTGAGCTTCAGGAGTCCACTGAAAACTGGCATCCTTCTTGGTTAAACATGTGAGTGGTGAAATACATTTTGAGAAATCCCGGATAAAGCGTCGGTAGAAGTTGGCAAAACCAATGAACCTCTGAATTGCCTTCTTGTCAGATGGTATGGGCCACTTCAGTATAGCTGTTATCTTACGAGGATCCATCTCTAACTGCCCTGGGGAGACAAGGAAACCTAGGAATTCGATCTTAGACACTTCAAAAGAACATTTCTCCAATTTAGCGTACAAACCATGTGTACGAAGCCTAGTTAACACTCTCCTGACATGACTGCGATGTTCCTGTAGTGAATGTGAGAAGACAAGAATGTCGTCTAAGTAAATGACAACAAACTGATCCAGAAGATCCCGAAAAACATCATTTACAAAATGCTGAAACGTTGCAGGAGCGTTACATAACCCGAAGGGCATCACGGTGTATTCAAAGTGTCCATATCTGGTTCGGAAGGCGGTCTTCCATTCGTCTCCCTTGCGGATGCGAACCAGGTTATATGCTCCTCGCAGGTCGATTTTTGAGAAGATCTTTGCGGTTGACATGCGTTCAAACAATTCTGGGATCAGTGGTAACGGATAGCGATTTTTAATGGTAATGGCATTGAGTTCCCGATAGTCTACGCAGGGGCGTAGACCACCGTCTTTCTTGGGTACAAAGAAAATCCCGGCTCCAGCTGGAGAAGTGGAAGGTCGAATAAATCCTTTCTCCAGATTTTCAGAGATGTACTCTCTAAGATGTTGCAGTTCTGGTCCGGATAGAGGATATATATGTCCATAGGGGATAGTAGATCCAGAGAGAAGTTCGATAGGACAATCATATGGTCTATGAGGTGGAAGAAGGTCAGCCCCTTTTTTATCAAACACATCTGAGAAGTCCTGATAGACCATGGGTATGGTTGACGTTGTAACACAGGTCAACAGTTTAGGCTCTGTTTTGATAAGACATTTTTCTCTACAGTGGGTGGAAAGAAAGGTTACCGTCTTGGAAGACCACTCAATATGGGGGTCGTGAATTTGTAGCCATGGAAGACCCAAAATAAGAGGAAACAAAAGAGATGGAACAACTTCAAATTTAATCTCTTCTCTATGATTTACAGCAGTGAGAAGATACAGAGGTAAAGTCTCAAAAAGAATGGGACCTGACTGTAGGTAGCTTGCATCCGCCATCTGAAGTGTGAACGGTTGGGTTTTGCGTTTGATGGGTATGCCCAAGGATAAAGCTGTCTCCTGGCTCAGGAAACAACTACTGGCTCCGGAATCTATGATGGCCGACACCTCACTCTGCTGTGTGTTCCACTGTAGAATAACAGAGAGGGATATGTAAGAAGGACTGGGCAACAGAATAGGAGCGGATGATGTTGCAGGTAAAAAATGCCTACCTTGGGAAGGCCGTGGTCTGGTATCACAGGTCCTGAGATGGTGACCCCCTTTTCCGCAATAGAGGCAAAGATTTAGAAGGCGTCTACGGTCTCGTTCGGCTTTAGATAGAGGTCCCCGTAGAACACCCAGCTGCATAGGCTCCTCTGTGGTGGTGACAGTAGCAGGTGGTTGAGATGAAGCTGGAGTACGATGGGGAGGAGAAGAAGTAGCAGAGCGTTCACGCCGCCGTTCTCTCAAGCGGCGGTCAATTTGTATGGAGAGATGAGTGATCTCGTCTAGTGTAACTGGTATAGGTACTCTAACCAGTTCGTCCTTCAGGCTTTCAGATAGGCCTAGACGAAATTGATCCATGAGCGCAGCTTCATTCCACTTTGAATCAATTGACAGACGACGAAAGTCAGCAACGTAGTCCTCAACTGGGCGTCTCCCTTGAGTTAGGGACCTTAGTGCTACTTGAGCTGAGGCCGTTTTAAAAGGGTCATCATATAATGAATCCATAGCCTGCAGGAAAGCCTGCCATGTAGTTAATACAGGACTGTTGGTCTGTAAGAGGTGATGGGACCAGCCCTGTGGTTCTCCTCCTAACAATGTGATGGTAGTACGTACTTTGGTGAAGTCAGAGGCATAGGTACGTGGGTTGATTGAGAACAGTAACTCACAAGCCGTGATGAAGGACCTGTACCGGGCTCTATCCCCATAAAATCTTTCAGGCAGGGGAACACGAGGTTCTGGAGCGGAGTTCATCTCAAGGCTAGGAAGGGGTGGTGTAGAACCACCTGCTGCTTGGGTTAAACTTGGTTGAAGGTCCTGTAGTTGCTGTTGGAGATGTGTTTGGTTGGCCTGTAATTCCTGAACAGAAGCAGTGAGAGCAGCTATCCGACTACCCAAGGTATTTAAGGCTTCGAGCAACCCCGCGGGTTCCATAACAATTTTGGGGCTCAGTTGTTACTGTAAGGATGTAAGCTTACTGAAGCCTATCTCTGGGTGGGAGGAGCCACCCAGAGATTAGCAGGAAGCTATATACTCTAAGATCAGCGAATAAGGAACCCAGAATGCAGGGAAACAGTAGATAGGCCAAGGGTAGCTTTATTAAGATAATGCAAGTCCAGTGTAACAAGCCAGAGGTCAGGGCAGGCTGAGATAATGCAAGTCCAGGGTAACAAGCCAGAGGTCAGGGCAGGCTGAGATAATGCAAGTCCAGAGTAACAAGCCAGAGGTCAGGGCAGGCTGAGATAATGCAAGTCCAGGGTAACAAGCCAGAGGTCAGGGCAGGCTGAGATAATGCAAGTCCAGGGTAACAAGCCAGAGGTCAGGGCAGGCTGAGATAATGCAAGTCCAGGGTAACAAGCCAGAGGTCAGGGCAGGCTGAGATGATGCAAGTCCAGTGTAACAAGCCAGAGGTCAGGGCAGGCTGAGATGATGCAAGTCCAGTGTAACAAGCCAGAGGTCAGGGCAGGCTGAGATGATGCAAGTCCAGTGTAACAAGCCAGAGGTCAGTACAGGTTGAGATATAGCAAGTCCAGTGTAGCAAGCCAGAGGTCAGTACCTGAGATTATACAAGTCCAGCGTAGCAAGCCAGAGGTCAGTACAGGTTGAGATATAGCAAGTCCAGTGTAGCAAGCCAGAGGTCAGTACCTGAGATTATACAAGTCCAGCGTAGCAAGCCAGAGGTCAGTACAGGTTGAGATAATGCAAGTCCAGTGTAGCAAGCCAGAGGTCAGTACCTGAGATAATGCAAGTCCAGTGTAACAAGCCAGAGGAGGTTGGTTGGAAGACCCCAGGAGAAAGGCTGGCTGGAAGAAAGCTGGCTGGCATGGAGGACTGCAGGAGAAGGCTGAGCTGGAAGACCCCAGGAAGAAGCTGACTGGCCTGGAGGACTGCAGGAGAAGGCTGGGCTGAAGAATGCAGAGCCTGCAAGCAGGAAGAGCTGGGGAGCGAAACTGCGGCAGGTATACCGCCCGGGACTCAAGCGACAACTGAGCGCCGAGTCCCGGTTGCCGCCAGTTTTAAAAAGAACGCCGGGCGCCCAAGGAATGACGTCGGTGCGACGACCGACGTCAGGCCTCGCTACTGCGCATGCGCGAGGACGCGCGCATGCGCCCAGCCGTCCTGAAGCCAGTAGAGCTACTGGCAAGGACGGCGAGGGCGAGGGACCTGACATTTTTAAAGAGTATAGTGAACACAGAATATTGCATCTTACCTGATAATTACTTGACTGTATAGCCCGTAGTTAACCATCCACCTCTGTCTGTATTCATTTTTATGTTTGCATCACACGGAGGCGATCCAGCTGCCTCCGTGTACTTAATGCGCCCATTGACAGTGCAAGATTGTCACATTGCGCTTTTTACCCAGATGACCTGCTAAAACAGTTGAATGGTTGCATGCTTTTCTGCGTGCGACCATTCAAAAGGATACCCCAGACATCTATGAGAAATCTCCATTTCAGAATGTTGGGTGACTGGTCAGAGTGTTGCTTTGGCAAACATTTTCTTATTTTACATATAAAATAAGAAAACCTTTATTCATGATGCATATCATGATTGTTTATTTTCCTCCAGGTAAGGTGCGTGAGGTGTGTAGTCTATCTGCGCAAATGGGGAGACTGTTGTCTCAGTCAAGCTCTAGGCCTCTGTGTTCCTGTACAACATCTACAACTATACTACAGATGGGTTATTTGTTCAGCATCCTCTTTGATCCCAGTGGGTAGCTGATGTTCTCTGGGTTGTCATCAGGGGTGCAGGCTGGCTTCTCCAGTTGGCACTAATCTGGCCTTGTGGCCAGCAGCTCTAATTTGGCCTAGGCCATAGAAAGGCAACCCAGAGAGCAGCCATTGACAGCCAGCTTCACACTATAGTCTTTGCTCCCTAGCATTTGGCCCACTGGGGCCGGCCTTGCAGTATACCTGTATTGTCTGTTGTTGTGCTTTTATCACTTCATTTACATCAAATAGCAGTCTGTCAAATCTTTGCGGCAAATCTACTTCACAATCCACCAGGCAGCTTACTTTGGGCGCTTAGTCTGTCAGATCATTACAGAACTCTGCCGACAGACTAATCTACCTCACAAATCACTCCTCTAATACCTCTTTGCAATCTCAACACTAGCTCTCGTTAGTATATACTATCAAATTCAAAATTCTAGTGATATCTTACAGAGCCCCTTATTAACACTGCTCCCCCTTATGTTTCAGCTAGTTTACAAATTAACTCTGCACAGGACTTTCCTTTCTCTGCAGCTCTTATTGCATCCTCCCAATCCTGCCTACAGGACTTCTACCGTGCTGCACCCGAGCTCTGGAATTCACCCCCCCATCCAATCAGACTGTCCCCCAGCCTTCAAATGCTCCCTGAAAACTGTCCTATTAAGGGAAGCCTACTAACACCCCCATAACCATTATGAGCAAGGCCTGTCCAATTTCTACTTCCACTCATTCCCTTCTAAAACCACTCTGCCACCTACAACCCCATCATTACCCTCATTGTTCATTCAGAGTTTTGTTCTCCCAAACAGACCAACTGCTTGACTAGATCACTGAACACAAAAGCACTACTTTCTCCCACCCACTGACTGGCAGCTCACGTGGCAAGAGACACTTACCCATTCTGTGTCTCCCCTGCCTTCCTTTAGCCTGTACGCTCTCTCATAAGCAGGGTGCCCTGATCCTTTTGTTTTCTATATTCCATTTGTACTGTCTGATGTGTCAGTATGTCTATTCTCCATTGTACACAGAGTGTACATGTGGTTCTGTGGTTACCAGTGGACTGTAGAACAAGGCTAGAGTGTGAAGGTCAGTGACTACCAAGCTGAACAAGACTGGGGTGTCAAATAGTGTATAATAGCTTCCAAATTATATATAATATGTACACACACTCACTATGATAATAGGATGTTCGTGTTCTTACCTTTTAAATCCTTTTCTCTTTAGTCCATATGGAACACAGGTACCATGGGGTTGAGTCCCTCCACTAGAGGGAAGGCTACATCTCAGAAGACACAGTCTTGCAGGTGGAGACTCGCAGCTTCTCCTTCAGCTCAACCCTTTCCCCACCTCCAGTATGAATGTCACCAAAGCCACAGAAGAGCAAGAGAAGAAGGAAATCTCCTGTGAGTTGAAAGACCTTTAGAAGACTCTGCTGCCCATACAGGTGAGACCCTTTTTCTGGGTGGGAGACCTGTGTTCCATATGGACTAAAGAGAAAAGGATTTAACAGGTACGAACACAGGTAGGAAGGAGGAAGGACCACACGCCTGTCCCCATTATAGCGAAGTTCCCAGGGACTATCGAGAATTGGAATAGCCCAAACAGAATAAAGTGTCAACGGACACTGAACAGTCACAGCACACAAGAACAAGATCCAACAGGGCTCAAACATCTGAACAATAAGGAAGAATAATTAAGGTCCCTAGACAGGCAGGACTGTATGGTAGCCTTAATCCAAGAGGCAATCATAACCTTGGATGCAGGTCATTCAGCCCTAGGACCCTCAGGCATAACAAAAAGAGAGTCAGCCTTACGGAAAGGCTCAGTACAGTTCACATAAAATTTAAGGCAATGCACTACATCCAATAAATGGCGATCCTTCTCCTTGTCAGACTTTGAGCCATAGCAGAAAGTAGGCACCACAATCTCTTGATTGATATGGAACTCAGAAACCACCTTAGGTAGAAACTCCTGAGAGGCTACAAGGAAAACCTTGCAGTACAGCAGCCTTGAAGGGATAGTAATACTTCATTTTTACTATCCCCAATGTTGTAGCCCTTAAAAATCGGAATTAAGCGAGACCAGCAGCATCTCTCAAACCTTTATTCCTTTGTTGTTCCTGAAGGAACAACTTGAGGTCTGGAATGGTGGCAATACATCACTGAAAGAAGACATAAAGTGCCAAAATCTTAACCTTCAAGGAGCTTAAGATGTGCCCCTTGCACAGGCCATCCTGGAGAAAGGATAACACCAAAGTAAGGACAAATTCCTGTGAGAACAAAGGCCTGTCCATGCACCAAGAATAGGCTTTGGAAAAGACAGGCTTGCGAGCCTGAATCCTAGAGGAAATTACTTCAGTGAAAAACCCTTTTCACCTCGAGATGTAGGTTTCAACAGCCATGCCATCAAAGCCATCTTTTCCACATCCTCTTTCCACAGGTAAGCCTGGAGAAGGAGGTCCAGCCTGGGAAGAACGTGGAGTGGGTCCTGAATGGAAAGACTGACCATGTCCGCAAACCATGCCCTCAGAGTCCAGTAAGGGGCGACTAGAACCACAGTCGCTCCTTGCATCCAGATCTTCCGGAGTACCCTGGGAATGAGAGGGATTGAAGGAAAGACATAAACCAGATGGAAGTTCCACGGAACCGACATGGCATCCATGGTGAAGTCCAGAGGATTTCCCCTCTGGGAGCAGAAAGCCGGAACCTTCCTGTTCTCTCTGGTGGCCATGAGATCTATTGTGGGGGATCCACATTTCTGAGACTTAGGAAGACTGCCCGCACATTTTCTACTCCTGGAATGCACGAAGGAGATCACCAGAACATGGGAAATCTGTCCAGCCTAGAATGTACCTTACCTTGAACAATGTTGCTGCACTTGGACTGCCACCTTGACGGTTTATGTATGCTATAGCCGTGGCATTGTCCTACTGCACTCTCACTGGCTTTCCTCAAATCACCCTGAGTTCCAGAACACTGATGAACTGAAGAGACTCCTCCTCAGTCCACCTGCCCTTGACCTCCAGGTGACCCAGAACCGCAGTCTAGCCGCTCAGACTGGTGTCTGTCAAGAGAGTCCATTGAGGTATCACAAAGGGTTTCCCCTGTTCCAGGCTGAGCGGATACAACCACCACTGAAGGTCCCGGCGGGCCTCTGGGGAAAGAGAAATCTTGCAATCCAGGTGATTCAGATTCCCCAGCCAACTCTGGAGGACATGACTTTGAAGATCTCTCGTATGTACCTGAGAGTAAGGCATCGCCTCTAGTGTACACACTAGCTTGCCCAACACTCTCATATACTCCCTGATTGTGCCCGAGGGCCACTCCAGAGCTTGAGACACCACTTGCATCACCAGAGAGATCTTTTCCTCTGGCAAGAAAACTTTTCCTAGACGAATGTTGAACCTCATCCCCTAGAACACAAGTTCCTGGGAAGATACTGGAGAAGACTTCAGCATGTTCAGGATCCACACGTGTTGGATAAGAAGCAGGGCACAGTCTTGGACATGCTGGGCCAGAAGCTCCTCTGAGGGAGCTTTGATCAAGAGATCGTCCAAATAGCATGTCATGGAAACGCCCCTGGTGTGAATGAAGGCCCCCATGACTCTGGTGAACATTCGGGGAGCAGAAGCCAGGCGACATGGCAGAGCTGTGAACTGGTAGTGATCTGAGCCTTAGGCAAAATGCAGATAGTGTTGGCTGTCTGGGTGAATGGGGATGTGTAGATACGCATTCTGAAGGTCTAGATACACCAGATACTCCCCAGGGCACATTGCTGGGCAGTATCTGTAAAGATTCCATCTTGAAGCACATAGCCACCACATATTTGTTGAGACACCTCGGGTCCAGAATGGGACGACAGCAGCCTCTGGGGGAGGAACTGGGATCAGACCCTCCCTGGCTAACAGTGAGTCCACTGCGTCCAGAAACAGCCGAATCTTTTCTGGCTCTTTTGGCGCTCTGGAGAAAAAGAAACAAAAGGGACGCAAAATCTATGCGGTACCCTTCCAAGATTACTGTAAAAATCCACTGGTCCACTTCAGAGAACTCCCAGTAAATGGGGACTAGGATTCTGCAAGTCATGCAGAAGACTGCTTGACAGACAACCCTTGGAGCTACTCACTTAGGCTGCCACTGCTGTCTAGACACAGTTCCCGTGCCATATTTGGATGTTTGGAGGACATTTAAAGCAACAAAGTGGTGTTGCCCCAGTAGCATCACTAAAGATCCACCAGTGAGGATTGATCCACAGACCAAATCTTAAGCCACAAGGGGTGTTGCGCAGCAACAGAAAAGGCAGAGGCCTTGGCGGAACTCTTTAATTTTGGCCAAAAGAACCAACAACTCATCCCTGGAAACCTCAGCACGTACAGTCTACATAAGCTGCACACCCCAAACAGCAAATTCCCCACTGACCCAGGCAGAAACGAAGATAGGTCTAAGTGCCGCACCAGTGGCCTCAAAGCTGGCCCTGAGAATTGAATCCAGTCTCTTGTCCGCTGGATCTTTAAGTCAAGCTGCATCTGCCAAAAGCAAGGCAGTAGATTTAGCCAACCTGGAGACAGGTGGATCTACAGTTGGAGGAGAGGCCCAAAGTGCTAAAGCTGCCTTTGGAAAAGGGTACAATTTAGAGAACCTTTTGGTACTAGCCGTTTGTTTTAGTTTTCCATTCATCCAGAAGGATCTGGTGAAGAGTGACATTAGGGAGAAAACATAGCAGAGATTTCTTATGCTTCTGGAAGATGGCCCTAGAAGAAAGCCCCTCATCAGAGGTGTCAGAGACCTGAAGAGTCTCCAAAACAGCTCTGATGAGTCCCTCAGCTGAGGGAATGGGGTCAGGCTCACAGGAGTCCCCATAGGAGTAGGAAGAATCCATATCTTCATATTCCCCCTCCTCACCCTCCCCTTCAGACAATTCCTCCTCTGAGGAAGCCCCTAGGACCTGAGGAAAGCTCTGTGATATAGAGGCCACATATTTAAAAGTAGTGGGGGGCTTCCAGGATTAGAGAAACCCTTGAAAGGAGAATGGGATTTGAACTACAAGCTGGATTTTGTTCAGTGCTGGAGGGCCTCAGTGGGGTAGTAGGGGCCACAGTAAATGGGTGGCAGCGAAAAACCAGGAATAATCCCTAGGAAGCCCCGTTTGACATGAGAAACAGTAAGCAAGGGGAGTAAGGGACGCCCCAGAGTCCTTAGTCTTGGATTTACTCCCATGACACTTAGAATCCAACATCCTGACAGTAAAAGTGTCTTAGACCGAAATAAAACTAGTAAATGATATCCCCAGATTAATAAATCACCCTAGAAAGCCCAGAAGTCACTTATCTGGCAGGCGAAGAGTTAATCTGGAGAAGAGGCCAAGGAGAATCTGCCTCTGCAAGAGAGAAGTAAAATGGTGACTGCAAAACAGGCAGCCAATCGGAAGAAAGCAAGCAAAGTAGGCATTCTGGGAAGTCTTCTCTGTTCCTGTTACCTAGTAAAGCCTATAATTCTGTCTGCAGATCACCACAGGCCCCAAAGACACACAGGACATGAACAGAATGAAAGGGCATGAGGAGACAAGAAGAAAGAGTCCACTCTGACTTTTGTATGTCAAACAGGTGCAGAGTTAAGTCCCAAAGACATTCGCGCATAGAAGTCATTGAAGTAAAGATGGCAGTGGTGCGGGAACCCATTCTTAAAGAGGCTGCAACACAAAATGGTCAAAAGTAAAGACCCAAAAACCAACAGAAAAGTATTAACCCTGGAAACTGCAGCCATGCATGCTCCAAAGCTCTGGGAAAGTTAAGAAACCAATAATAAATTTGCCCAACATGAGTGCAAGAGTCAACAAGTACTCAGAATAGCCTCTGTGTGGAGAGGCACAGTACCCGGACAATGTGGGGACCAAGGCACCCAAAGGGTTACTTACAACTTCTATTTTCAGATTACCATTGTGAAGGAAGACAGAAAGTCGAGAGACTCTGCTGGGTGGGAAAACTTGGACTGCAAGATTCACTCCACAGGGCTGCAAGGGTCCAACACAGCACCTGCAGAATGGTCAATCCACTTCAGGGAAAGCCCAGTAATGGTGACCCGCCTAATTTTGAAAGGACACATTCATAAAGGAGGCAAGGATAGGGTTGAGCTAGAGGAGTAGCTGGGAGTCTCCACTCACAAGACTGTCTTTTGAGATGTGTCCTGCCCTCTAGTGGAGGGACTTAACTCCATGGTACCTGTGTTCCATAGTGGACGTACACATATATACACACTAGCAATGTTTTTTTGTTTGTCATGCAGTTTGTAGATCAATATCTTACATGGGTTGTTTTACTGAGGTGGATTAGTTTAGAGTTTCAAAATTAATAAACAGTGTAACCCGGTGAGGACCAGAGGGATGCACAATGCTTGGTAAAGTAATGCTTTGCAGAGCCCTTATACACAGGCAGTGTAACATGCATATTTCCTCTGATACACAGACAGTGTCTGACATTCACACTTCCAGACACACAAAGTGTATTCCCCCCTCACCTAATCTGTTCCACCAAGGTTTAGCAGTGATGATGGTGTTAACGTTCTGAGTGGCAAAGGGGTGTTGAAGCCATTAGTGTGCAAAGTGTTGGACGTAGTGTTGTTTCTGTGTCACCTGTGGCTGTTAGAATACAGCACAGTGTAGAGAGGTTTACAAGATGCTACCACTGTAAACATGGATAGCGCCACAAAAACTGTGGTTGATATTTTGTTGCAGTGCCACAGGCCCCCCAGTGAGTCCTTACATACGCACAGCCATAAAGGTTCCCTGAGGTTGAATGTACTACTGGTGCACAGTGTAAGAGCACTTGAGGAGGTAGGGAGTTTGGTAGGACAGTGGAGAAGGCCAACACAGAGGGAGGGTATGGGGACAGAGGAGAAGGCAAATGATGAGGGAGGGTGAAAGGTATAGGGAGGGAGTGTGTACAAGGAGGTAGGAGAAGCAGAGAAAGATGAAGATCAGCGAAAAGGAGGGTGGGAGGAGCAGGAAGGGCAGACGATGAGGCAAAGCCTGTGGTGATTGCAGCATATGTACATTTAATTGAAGCATAATTGTAAGAAGATAGGATGGATAGAGTTAGCGAAGGTGGTGTGTGTTTTAGTAGAAATGTTAAAGCAAGGGGATGTTCAGAAGTTGATATGGTGACGTCGGGGATGAATGTGAAAGTGTACTAGAAGTGTGTAGTGCAGCACATGTATGCATTGGTTTTGGCTCCATTTTGGCTAAAATTAGATGAGGGGAATGTAGTAACATTTGTTGGAGTGAAGGAGTCAAACAGAGTATGCAAATGACAAAAGTAATTGCAAAGTGGACTAAGAGTGGAATTCATTGTGAGATTTGTATTAGTTTAATTGCCAAATTGGAGTATGTGTCAAAGTGAGTGTCAAAGTGGAGTAGTTGCAGAGTAGTCCCTACAACTGCTTACAGAGATTTTGACAGGAATGGCCAGGGGGGGTATGCTGCCCTGGCCACTCCTGTCAAAACCATGCAGCCATGGATTCACCAATGGGACAGGGATGCAGACTTTTGCTCACGTGACGCCTACTCTTTATGCATTCATATACAAATGATATAATCATCATCATCTTCAGCTATTGTTGATCCACTGCAGGATGAAGGCCTCCTCAGCAAGCCTCCAACAACTTCGATCCTGTAGCTTTTGTTGCCACTGTGTACCAACAAATTTGATAATTTCATCTACCCATATTGTCTTTGGTCTTGATCTTGGGTGTTTAGTATTACGTGGAATCCATTCCAGAATTTGTTTGGTCTATCTACCATCCGACCTTCTTGCTATGTGGCCTGCCCCTTTCCAGTTCTGGAGCTTTACTCTTTCAATTACATCATAGACATCTGTGTGCTGATGAATCCACACCCATTTTTCTCTCTCTTTTTGTTCCACTTAGAATTCACTGCTTCATACTTCTCTATGGCTTGGGCATTCAGTGTCCATATTTCGCAGCCATAAGCAAGGCTTGGGAGGACACTGCAAGTTCATAAAAGCCAGTTTGCAGCCCTTCTTGAAAGGAAATTTTAAGTGTGCAGCCCACAACTGTATTTGAGTTTGAATGTCGATTTTGGAGGCTTGAATATTTAAACAGTGCAGAGACCATAAAGTTATTTTATTTGTGTCAGAAAAGGAAAAGGTCAGTGGTGTTCCTGTGATATTAAGTGTCAGTGAAGGAAAGATACAATAGAGAGTTCCTACAGATTTTGTCAATTTAAAAATACAGGATAGAGAATATCTTAAATATCTCTGAGTACAGAAAATGGCTCACTGAACATTAAAGAGTAGAAAAGTTGGGCTACATCTATAAATGTAAACTCATAGGAACACCTATTAAGCAAAGAGGCAAAAAGCTGTTATGTAACTGTTCACATAGTGAATGTAAGTGAATATCCCTAGTATGAGTACAACAACTTCTTTAAAAATACCCACCAAATGTGTGCAGGAGAAATGCAAGCATGTGCATTGCACACCCTCTGGCGCTCAAATGGCAAAGGAAACAAGTGTATTGAGGGCAGAAAATTCAACTGAGCCATGGCAATTCAAAATGTGATCTTGAGTGATATAATGGTGACATCTAGTGGTCAAAATTATTCAGTATAATAAAGTGCTTAGTAAAATGAACATCCAATGTTAGGATAATAAGACAAGATAAGTTGGAAATGAAACTACACCATGTAAGGGAAAATTAAGTGATTTAAAACATATAATCCAAGAAAAAAAAAACTACATATATAAAGAAGAAAAGACTGGCACTCAATTATTTTTAAAGGTGGAACCCAGGATGTCAGTGAAGTCAAGTTCAGTCCTTAACCCTCTGAGTGCCAGAGGGGTACGCAACGCATTGCTCTGGCACTCAAAGGGTTTAAGACTACCCTGTTACCCAGAATTTAAGGATATCCTTGTTTAATTACAGATGAGTTAATCAGTGGCTCATTCATTTTAGCTCATCTACCACCTATCTATGTTCAAGCAAGGAAATACTGAAATCCTTGTGAACTGGTGGCCCTTCAAGACAGAATTTGGGTAACCGAGCACTAGTTGAATAAAACCTTTCCTAATGGTTTTTATTAACCTTGTAAAATTTTTAAAATAACAAAAGTATATATTTTAACTATACTACTAATAAGAACATACGCTGCAATATATGTAACCATATATATTCAGAAGGATAAATTGGAGGAAACCAGCGGTAATACAGGGAATTAATTAAAATGTGCAATTATTTCATTAGGGAATGTAACCCCTGGAATGCTAGAGAGGTCTCCATGCATTGTTTTGTACTATGTTACAGATCTCTCTGTCTTTAGTCCTTTGTGTGCCAGATGAGAATCAATGCTTTGTGTATCCTCACCGGGATTCAAAGAGTTAAAGGGACATTAATGTACCATGAAAAATGTTTAGAGTTTTGTAGAGATAAAAAAATAAGCTAAATGTCACAAATCCCATCTCTCAAACCACTATGGTTTGAGAGATATCCTCCGTTAAAGTTCTTCTTCTGATGTCAGCTGAAAATTGACAGAAGGAGATCCTTGCCGGCCGACATGAGGAGGGTCTTCAGCAGAGCCACAATAGCGCGATTTAAAAAGAATGACTTCTTTGGAACGGTCTAAAAAGTGTGCTTGCAAACCAGGCACACTTTGTAGACCTTTCCAAAGAAGTATTTCTTTTTAAATCTTGCTATTGTGGCTCTGCTGAATAGCCGCTTGTTGGTCACCAGACCAGGTACTCCTGCTGTCAAGCTTAGGGGAGAGAGAGAGGGGAACTTTAATGGAGGATATCTCAATCACAGCGATTTGAAAGATAAGATTTGTGGCATTTAGCTTATTTTTTTCATCTCTACAGAACTCTAAACATTTTTATGTGACATTGCTGTCCCTTTAAAGGGATAGTATTACTTCAAAATTTATATCCCTCATATTGTAGCCCTTAATAAACTGAGTTAAATGACACCAGCGGCATCTCTCAAACCTTTATGGTTTAAGAGATAGCCGCTTTCAAAGTTTCCTCTCCCCTGCTGTCAGCGTTCTGCATCCACAGGGGAATCCGGTCCCGGGACAGGCGGAGGCTCTAAAACAGAGGCAATATCTCTTTATGGAAGGAAAAATGATTCATTGAAACAGTCTTCTACATGTGCTTGGTTACCAAGCACACGTAGAAGACTGTTTCAATCAATCATTTTTCTTTCCATAACGAGATATCAGCTCTGCTGAAGAGCCTCCTCTTGATTCAGAGACCGGATTCTCCTGCTGGCAGCAGAACGCTGACAGTAGGGGAGAGGAAACTTTGAAAGCGGCTATCTCTTAAACCATAAAGGTTTGAGAGATGCCGCTGGTGTCATTTAACTCAGTTTATTAAGGGCTACAATATGAGGGATAGTAATTTTGAAGTACTACTATCCCTTTAAACCAGCTAAATGACCCATTTAAATCAATGGGAGTTTGGGGAATTTTTATTTGACCCATATGATGCAGTTGGTTCCATCCAGAGCTGCAATTCTTTACTTCATGAATTTTGCCTTTAGTATATTTTTGTCCTCAAAATTAGATGTATTAGGAAGGAACAGTCACAAATTAAAATATTCTGTAGCTATATTAGATTAGCTTTAAAAAATGCAAAGAAATAAATAAAAACTGTAAATTGTAAACTATGAAAACACTCTGGCAAGAAGGTTTTAACCATTTGAGTGCCAGACGCATTGCAATGTTTTGGACACTCCGCTTGTTCTCAGAGGGTTAAAAATTTGACAGCCAACAAAAACAGGAACAAGACTTAAAATTAAACAAGGTGAATTACAGAAAACTCTAGATCAATGTTTGACCTTTTTTGGGGGGGAAGTGTTCATAAACATAGTAAATAAAATTGTGTGATAGTTTGGCTGCTCGATTATCTACCATTACTATGTGCGCATTCGGTGTGCTTTGAAATGAAGACCTATTTAGCATTTAAGTGGTTAAACACCCCATTTAAATAAATGGTAAATTGTATATATGTATTTATTTCTTTTTAGCATCGTGGTATGTCTAATAAAAATAATGATTCTTTGCTTTTATTTCTTAAACGTGGACTTGGCTTCTTGGGGCATATGTATGCTTTTTTTTTTTTTTTTTTCTTTTTCAATCTGTGATATCTGCCCCAGAAGGGTATACCAGTGTTTCTCAACCTGCAGAACTAGTAATACTTGGAACACAATCGAGGTCGGGGGGGGGGGGGGGTTATTGGTACCTGCCACAGGGAGAAGTTTTCCTCAGTATGGAGGTACTCTGGATTTATAAGCCTTAAACATGTTTTGTCCATTAGTGCAGGCAAAAGTAGATAAACTGCTTGGCAGGGATGGCTTTCAACGTATGATGGAAAGCAGGAAGTAATGGTGTAGTGGAGTGTGTCTCTGTCAGCTAGCTGTACTTATTATTTGTGTCTATGATGAGAGAGAGAGATAGACTGTTTTGTTCTCCCAATAATACAGACTGCCTTAATATTTTTTGCTGTCTTTTTCCACTCCTATAAGAGGGTTTTATTAGTTTTTAAATATGAAACATAGAATATTGAGGTATTTACCAAACATTTTAGAACTATAGGGGTGCTTGTTATATATATAAAAAAAAAAAAAGTTTGGAAATAGTTGAGAAACACTGGGGTATATGATAGGATAATAGTAAGCAACCGGTATCCATTTTGATCAGTAACTGAATGGTGCTTATCTGCTATCTCATAAGACATCTTAAAAATGTTCAATGTTTCTGAATTGCTTGGGACAAGGAGTCAAGGTTAAAGTTACAACTGAAATGTCTCCAGAAGCCAAACAGAACACCTAAGAACTACAGTGTGATTACTACCTTATGTTAAACACAAAATGTCAGGAGATATTTGGTGCACTGTAAGCAATGTTATAATAAACCTAAATGACTTGTTTTGTTTTTTGTTTCTTGCTTAACTTGGAAGCAACACTAATAATGATTAAATGTGTTGTTACCTTGTTGTGTGTAAATACAACCCTTAGACCTGGAATTATTATTCCATAGGCCATGAGCAGGTCCTGGATCCTTCTGATCTCCTCCTTACACTTCTTCGTTGTAGAATAATACTGTTTCCTTACTGGTAAGTTCTTGAACAGTTTCAGCACACAGACAGTAGTACCTAAAGTTATAAAGCAGATATATAAGCTGTTACTGATTAGAATAATTGACATCATATTCTAGTTTCATCAAGCTGCATGAATAAAATCTCACATTCTTATTTTCTTCTATGGAACTTGTTTATCAAGCAATCTTTTTTAATGTCAAACCTATAAATATAAATAAAGAAAAATATAATAATACATAAAAAAAACAAAAAAACCTTTAGCTAGAAAAACATGAAACCAGAGTTAAACCTCCTGGTCCATTGTACAAAGTCACATAGTACATACACCAAAATCAACAAGCCATTATAATGGGTGAACAGACTGATAATTTGTCAGTCTTGTTTAAACAACTATGATTCTGCAGGTAAATACAATGAAAAAAAGCTTACACTGTAGATATATACATGATTTTTGTTGTTTTGCTTTTTAAACCATTTAATGGCACCATTATGGGATTGCCAAAATGTCAAAACCTACTTGTTTTGAAAGTATCAATGTAGAAGTAGGAGATACAGGTTGAATTGTATTCCAATATGGCCAGCTTGGAATATACATTCAGGAATATAGCTTTCATTGTATCCTTATTTTCATGATTAATGTCATGTTTCCCAGATCAGAACTCACCACTTTTAATGTTTTCAAGCCGGAAGGGTTGCAACACACTGTAGCAATGCACTGTATGACCCTGTTACATTCAAAGTGTTAGGAGTTATGGCTTAAGTGTTTTAACCCTGGACTGCAATGAACTATAATGAGTAGCATTACAGGTGTATAAGCTGCACCTGCAGTCTCCCATCTAGAAAAACACTTAAGAAATTGAGGCACTACAACATATAACCAAAAGTAGCAAAATAGTTTATTAAATAAACAACTATATAAAAAGAAGAAGACAACTAAAAACAATTAAACACACATTAGCAGGCTATATCTGTGATAAATAATCCATAATATGGTAGCCCACTCCACTGATACAAGTGTAACCTGTAACAATCTACAGAGAGAGTGCTATAATCATGTGTACCAAAAGCAATAAATATCTAACAAAGAAAGTGCATGGTGAACATCAAACAAAATGTGAAAAATAAGTGGCAATATACTTATCCATGATATATATTTGAAACAAAGAAATGGTCAGCTCAACATATACAGCCGGTCAAACCTCCCACAACCCAACACGTATCGCCATGTACATGACTTCGTCAGGGGAAGTGTTTGTTTTGAATATCATAGATAAGTATAATGCCACTTATTGTTCACATTTTCACCATGCACTTTCTTTGTTAGATATTTATTGCTTGGGGTACACATAATTATAGCACTCTCTCTGTAGATTGTTACAGGTTACACTTGTTGTATCAATCGAGTGATCTATCATATTATGGATTATTTATCACAGATATAGCCTATCAATATGTGTTTTATTTGTTTTTAGTGGTCTTCTTCTTTTTGTATCATTGTTTATTTAAAAAAATATTTTGCTACTTTTGGTCATATGTTGTAGTGCCTCAATTTCTTAAGGACTTTTCTAGATGGGAGACTGCAGGCACAGCTTATACACCTGTAATGCTACTCATTATAGTTCGTTGCAGTAGAGTTTGAGCCCTGGAGTCACCGGGGTTATTTGTATCCTTTAACGTATTTCCCTTATTTTAGCTGGTGCATACTATTTTCTAGTATTTTAACCCCGGACAACATCACATTTTTTGCATTCCACCTTACAGCAAATCACCATTTTTACTGGAAATCACTTCCTGTTTCAAGAAAAGAGACTAAAGTATCCTTAATTTATTTTCATATTCTACTGCACCGTTAGTCTCTTGATGAAAATGAATGGAAATTTGGGACTAATATACCACCTTTGTTTTGGTTTAGCACTCAAACAGTTACAGATAATTTAGGTGAGTGTGGTAAAACTTTCATGATTACATGGTCCTATATTTTTTTTTTATCTGCTCAAAAAATAGATATTTTCCTATGTCGATTGTAGTGAAACCTAGCTTTTCCCATTTACAAACTGCAAAGGGCTGCATTTAAAAAGTAATTTTAGTAATGTTAAACATTAACAACCGTATGTTCTGATTTTAATGAGATTTGGCTTGTTTATTATTCAAATGCTAAAGATATTTTTTGCTAACCCTTTGAGTACCAGAGAGATATCAAATGCATTGCATTGCAATACACTGGAAGTGTTCTGGCATTCAAAGGGTTAATGGAATTTTTTTTTTTTATATATATTGTTTTGTTAAAGTGCTAAAGAAAGTTTTAATTAAATAGCTAGCACTTTCATTTTGATTTTACATTTTATGCATGTCTAGAATAAGTAAAGTTAAAATGCATATACTTTTTATTTATGCATTTTCTCTCTTGTTTTGAAGGGACACGCACATTCAGACAACATAGCTTAGTATTAACAACTTCTCTACTAATCCTTTTCACCCCCACCCCTTGCTAAGAATGTTTGTTACAGTTCGTAGTCAAAAATAGGATTTTAGTCTTACCTGTTAAATCCTTTTCACTTAGTCCATACAGGTCACTGGTACTCTAGGGAGGCGTAAGTCCCCTTTAATAGGCAGGAACAACTATGCAAATGATTTGCAAGGGGCGGAGCCTCACCTCTTACTTAAGCCACCTTCTGGCCAGAGCCACTTTAGATTGATTTGAGACCCTAAAACTGACCTCAGGTAAGCAAAAAGAAAGACTCCTGTGAGCATGCCCGAACGGTCTCCCACTGGATGCCACAGGAGAGCCAAGACTGGTCCCTTGACAGGGTGGGAGACCAGTGACCTGTATGGACTAAGTGAAAAGGATTTAACAGGTATGACTAAAATCCTATTTTCACTGTCGTCCAATACAGGTCACTGGTACTCTGGGATGTACAAACATTGAGCTGATCCAGAGGCGGGAAGTAAGGCAAGGACCAGGCACAAGGCCCAAGTCACTAGAACTGCTATGACCAGTTAATAACATAGCCCAAACTGTAAGTGTCAACGGACACCAACCAAGGGAACAATCCCTGAACTAACACAGCACACGGAACCAGAGCCAACCGGGCTCAACAGTAAGGAAGCACTAAGGATCACAGAGCGGAAGACCTACACAGGCAAGACTGCCTCCAGGACCTTCCTTCCAAAACTGGCATCAGCCGAAGCCAGTACATCAACTCGATAGTGCTTAGAAAAAGTGTGCACAGAGGACCAAGTGGCCGCTCTGCACAGTTGATCAGCAGAAGCTTGATTCTTGTAGGCCCAAGAGGCCCCAATAGATCTGGTGGAATGGGCAGTCACCCGGAAGGGAACATGCTTATTCCTCAACTTATAGGCTTCACGGATGGTAGCCTTAATCCAAGAGGCAATGGTAACTTTGGAAGCCGGTCTCCCTGCCCTAGGCCCCTCAGGAATGACGAATAGAGCGTCAGACTTCCTGATAGACTCGGTGCGATGAACATAAAACTTGAGGCAACGCACCACATCCAACAGATGGAGATCTCTTTCCTTGTCAGATGAAGGATTAGGGCAGAAAGAGGGAACCACAATCTCCTGATTGATGTGAAACTCGGACACAACCTTGGGTAAGAATTCCTTGATAGTGCGAAGCACAGCCTTATCCTTGTGGAACACCAGGTAAGGAGGTTTACAAGACAAGGCCTGTAACTCTGCTACCCGGCGCACTGACACAACAGCCAAAAGGAAGGCCATCTTCCAAGTCACAAGACGTAATGGAATGGAAGCCAAGGATTCAAACGGTGGTCGCTGGAGAACTCCCAGCACCAAATTGAGGTCCCACTGGGGAGCAGGACTCTTGAAGGCAGGTCGAACATGAGTCACACCTTGGAAGAAAACTTTCACATCAGGAAGGATAGCAATCCTTTCCTGGAAAAACACAGACAAGGCAGAAGTCTGAACTTTGAGGGAACTCAGACTGAGCCCCTTATCCACACCGTCCTGCAAGAAGGCCAGGACAGTGGGAAGATGGAATTCAAGGGATAACTTCTTATCAGAACACCATGTCACAAAAGTTGACCATATGCGATGATAGATCTTGGAAGACACAGGCTTACGAGCACTGAGCATAGTCGACACCACAGAAGGAGAAAATCCTTTCTTTGCTAGAATCGAGGATTCAACCGCCATGCCATCAAATGGAGAGAGTGAACATCCTCCTTCCACAGATACCCCTGAAGAAGTAGGTCCGGACGGGCAGGAAGCGGGATCGGATCCGTCACTGACATGGCCCTCAACTCCGGATACCAGGACTGGCGAGGCCAATTTGGAGCGATCAGGATGACAGGACAACGTTCTCTCTTCAACTTCTGGATAACTCTGACCAATAGAGGAAGAGGAGGGAAGATGTAAGCCAGGGGGAAGTCCCAAGGGATCGACAAGGCATCCACTGCTAGAGCAAGGGAGTCCCTCAACCGGGAGCAAAACACCGGAACCTTCCTGTTGTGTCTGGTAGCCATCAGATCCACCACAGGCATCCCCCACCGTTGAGTGAGCATGTGAAACACCTCTGGGTGAAGAGCCCATTCTCCGCTGTCGACGGTGTGACGACTGAGGAAGTCTGCCATGACGTTGTCCACGCCTGGAATATGAACTGCAGAGATGACAGGCACGTGATCTTCTGCCCAAGACAAAATATCCTTGACCTCCCACCAGGCGGAACCGCTTCTTGTGCCGCCTTGCCTGTTGATGTAAGCCACCGCCGTGGCGTTGTCGGACTCCACTCTGATCGGAAGACCGGTCAATTGAGACTCCCAGTGCCTCAGGGCTAGCCGGACAGCTCGAAGTTCCAGAACATTGATGGAGAGCATGGATTCCTCCAGACCCCATTCCCCCTGAGCACTGAAGCGACCCCAGACTGCACCCCAGCCCCGAAGGCTGGCATCCGTAGTGACTGTGGTCCAATGAGGAACTAGAAAGGATCTCCCTTTCAGGAGATGAGAGAGATCTAACCACCAGTGCAGACTCGACTCGACATGAGGAGGAAGAGAAACAGACAGATGTTGATGATCTGGATGATTTTTGCACGTCTGGATCACAAATCTCTGAAGATCCTTGGAGTGGGCCATGGCAAATGGTACTGCTTCGATCGTGGAAATGAACTTCCCCACTAAGGACGACAACTTCGGTACTGGAATTTCGTCCATGTCCAGAATCCCAGCCACTCTGACGGCTATCTGGTGAGCCACGTCCTCTGGAAGAAACACCATGCATTGGCGAGTGTCGAACAGGAGACCCAGGAACAGAAGCCTCTGAGATGGAACCAAGTCCGACTTGTCCAGATTCAGGATCCAGCCATGACGGTTCAGGGTGTGCATGCACATCTGTAATTGCTGATGGAGAAGCTCCGCTGAGGAGGCCTTCAGTAGGAGATCGTCCATGTAGGGGGTCACTCTGATCCCATCCTGATGGAGCACCGCTATCAAGGAGCCCAATACCCTCTGGAAGACCTGAGGGGCTGAAGTCAGCCCAAAGGGGAGCGCTGCAAACTGAAAGTGTCCCCTGTGGCAGGCAATCCTGAGATACCGCCTGCTCTCTGGATGAATAGGGATGTGAAGATAAGCATCCTGAAGGTCCAGGGAGGCAAGAAACTCCCCTGGAGACATTGCTGCAATCACAGAGCGCAGGGACTCCTGGCGGAAGTGGGAAGTCACCACATAGGCATTGAGATCTTTGAGATCCAAAATGGGACGAGCTCCTCCGTCCTTTTTGGCTACCACAAACAGGTTGGAATAAAATCCTGAACCTGTGTCCCCTTGAGGAACCGCCTCCAGGACCTCTTTGTCCAAGAGATCCTGAATAGCGTCGTCGAACAGACGCCTTTTTGTGGGTTCCTGAGAAGGACGAGTAAAATGGAACCGAAAAGGAGGAAGGGAAGAGAAAGGGATCCTGTATCCCTCTGACACCACCTGAAGAACCCATGGGTCCGCCACTGACTCCTCCCAAGTCCGGCGAAAGATGCGGAGACGACCGCCTACAGCCGGATGCGGACCCGGGGTTCGGCGAGTCATGCCGAAGCAGTCTTGGAGGTCTTGGCCTTGGGGGCAACTTTGGGCTTCCAGGACTGTTTGGGCTTGGAGGAGGAGCGTGTAGTGGGAGGACCCGTTTGGGCCGAGGAGCGTGACTCAGTCTGAAAGGAACGAAAGGACCGATTGCGTTTGGCTGGAAACTTTTTCTTAAAGACTGAGGGTAGAAGAGTACTTTTACCGCCAGTAGCCTCACTGATCATTTCTTTGAGTTCAGACCCAAAAAGCAAATTCCCCTGAAAGGGCAAGGAAAGCAAGGCTTTCTTAGAGGCTGTATCAGCAGACCAAATTTTCAGCCAAAGAGCGCGTCTAGCCACCACAGAAGAAGTGGAGGCCCTCGCCATCATGCGCACAGCATCAAAAGCAGCGTCAGCAACATAGTTCTGAGCTTCAGTGATATTAGCAAGTAGCTGCAACTGTTCAGATACTGGCGCATCCTGGCGAACTGCTTCAGTCAGTCGCTCAGTCCAGGCCGCACTGGCTCTATTAACCCATGCCACAGCAAAGGTTGGGCGCATGGCAGTGCCAATGGAGGCAAAAATAGATTTAAGAGAAAGCTCTAGCTTTTTATCCGTCCAATCCTGCAGGGCAGAGGCATCTGAGACAGCCAAAGCGGTAGATTTGGATAGTCTAGAAACAGGAGCATCCACCTTGGGAGGATGAACCCATTTTGCCAGCTCAGCCTCAGGAAAAGGGTAAAGTTTAGCAAACTTTTTGGAGACAGAGGAAGATCTATCAGGATTCTTCCATGCCTCAGAAACCAGACGGGCAAGAGTAGGGTTAGTTGGAAAACAAACAACTGGCTTAGATGGCTTTTTCTGAAAAACATCAGTAGGATCATAAGTGGATTCCTGAGTCAGAGGAAGGTTGAGCGTATTCAGAACCGCTCTGATCAGACCCTCAGCCGAAACTTCGGGGTCACACTCATAGGGGTCCCCAATGGACCTGTTAGATTCAATAACAGTACGTTCCTCAGCATCAGAATCCTGTAAGAGTTCTTCTTCAGAAGAATCAGTGACATCAGGAGCTCCCTGTGGCTTAGGCAGGGAGGTCCTGATGGTAGAGGGGGTCTGCCAGACCTGGAGAGCCCCCTGAATCTGAGAGGGAAAGAGTTGAAGCGTGGATCTGAGATCCCTAGTGGCAGCTTTAAACTCCCTCACCCAAGATGGCTCAATAGCGTGGCTGGGAAGCCCAGGGTTGCTATCTTGACCAGTACAATTAGGGCATAGATCCCCCACATTATCGCTAGCCAGCCCAATGTGACAAGAGGAGCAAAACGCCATGGGGGTAGCAGACCCCCCATCCTCCTTAGACTTGGGTCTAGCCACTAGCTCCAGTGAAGTAGACATGCTCACAGCGTCAATATACCCCACTAATGACACTATCACCCAGAAAAAGTGTAAATGATTAAAGTTTCACCCCAGAAACGTCTAAAATCGGACTTATCTGGCCAGCGAAGGGTTAATCTGTTGAGGAGAGAGAAGGCTCGGTCCCTGCGTAGTGTACTCGCCTAGGAAAAGTACCACAAAATGGCGGCCGTCATGACAGCCAATCAGAAACGAGCGCGAACCAAGCGCTCATGGGAAATGTAGTTTTCCCTTACAAGTACCCCAAACAGTGCCCGAAGCCCCCCTGAACACCCCACATAAATAAAACACATTCCGGATGATAGGGCAGGAGCCTAGCATTAAAATGAGCCCTCTCTGAAGTTGCTGTGACAAGCGGTTCCAGAGATATGTCCCACACTGTGAATTCTCATAGAGAGTAAAGGAGCCCTTGCGTCTGAGCGGGAAAAAGCCGCGCTTAAAGGCGTGGAACACCATTTTTAATAACGTTTAGGAAAACATTAAAAAGTGCCCAAACAAGCATGAAACACATGAGAAACATAAATAAATGAATACCCAAAGCTCCAAAACCCAGAGAATACCACAGAAATTGCATAAAACAGTAATAATGCAATAGAAACACCCTATGAGTGCTGGAGTGTATTAAAACTCCCAAATACAAGCCCATCAAAGGGACACTGTGGGGACAAGTGGACCTTCAGCACTCAATGGGTGACTCACCTTTCCTGCAGGACTTCTGTCTTCAGGTGACCATGATAAGGTGGGAAAGAACCAAAGGTAAATTCCCCAGCAGGGGAGCTGCTTAACACAAGCTGTCCCCTCTTCAGGGCATAAGGTCCACAGAAAATCCCTGGAAGCTGCACCAGCCACTTTAAAGAGGGCAATTCACAGCCATGGTCACCCTCCTAATGGTGGTATTCCATATTTGAATAAAAAATAATAAAACACTAAGATGCATAGATGTTCTCTACCTGGTGTGCAAGCACACCAGGAACAAATCAATCTAAAGTGGCTCTGGCCAGAAGGTGGCTTAAGTAAGAGGGGAGGCTCCGCCCCTTGCAAATCATTTGCATAGTTGTTCCTGCCTATTAAAGGGGACTTACGCCTCCCTAGAGTACCAGTGACCTGTATTGGACGACAGTGAAAGATAATTTTCTGTGCTTCTGTGAATCCATGTGCCAAAACAGTTTCTTTTTTTCAGCAGAAACGTATATTCCACTATGTTCCATATATTCCAAAATGACCTTCACATCCATAAAAAGAACAAGAAGGATCCTGGGATCTAGAGTAAAACTGGCAAAACCTAGTAGTCAAACCACAGATGCGAGACCTCACAGACTAACCATGTAGTTAAACATCATCTGGTCCAGTTCATGATTCCCAGGATCTTGCCTCTGATGGCAGCGCAAGTCTGCTACAACATTGTCTAGCCATGAATTACAGAGGAAGAGTAAGGCGCATGAGCCCAAAGAAGAATCAACTGAACTTTTGGTAATGCAGCTGCACTCCTAGTCAATCCTTGGTAGCTGGTACAGACCACCGCCATTGCATTGTAGTACTGAATCCAAACTGGCAAACCCCAGAGGGACTGCAATGCACCACAGCTAGACAAACCACAGGTACCCATTGATGGGCAGAAGACGCCCACTCTCAGACCAAAAGTAGCATGCCAGCCAGTCAGGCTGGCATCCATCCATCCTATCACCAAATTCTGAATGACCAATGGCCATTCCAATCAACAGATGGGACATCAAAAGCCTCTAATGAGCATCTGACTTTGTTCGGTCGGAGAGAGGCATAGCATAGGAAAGATAACGGAGCAGTCTGGACCAGTTCCTGAGAATCTCCAGCTGCAGTTCCTATGGAATTGGGCATGGGTAATTCCTCCAAGGCAGAGACTAGAAACCCTAATAACTTCATGCACACTCGCTGCACTGCAGATAGAAAAAGAAAAGCCTGAGGTACTTGCTGGGACGAAGATAGAAAGACCTGTTCCTGAAAAGTGTTGAATCTCATGCCAAGAATGAGAAGGATCTAGGATGGAAATAGAGAGGATTTCAGGAAATATAGTACCCAGCCATGTTGTTCCTGAATGGGCACACAACTCTGAATCTGAATTCACAAAGTCCCACTGAAGGATCCTTTAACAAGGGAGTAACAGGGAGTAAGAGAACTCCCTAGAAAATGAATGTGAGCAGCCAAGGTTGCCAAGACCTATGTAAAAATCCTGAAGAGAAGGCACCAATCCAAAAGGAAGCTGCAAAAGACAGACTGGATGTCAAACCAAAGAAAAAGCTGATGATCTGCATAGATAGGAATATGCAGATAATTGTTCTAGGGAGGCTAAAAACTCTACCTGGACATACAACAGTGATGGTGGAGCACAAAGACTCCCTCTTGAACATGACAAAAACAAACTGTTGAGACATTTCAGGTACAGAATAGGACAGCATCTGCTGTCAATCTTGTGAACTAAGAAAGGATGAATAGGAGTCCATGCATCACTCAGGAGGAGAAGAAGCTACCATAACCTGCATGTCTAGCAGGAAAGAAAACATTTCTAAAAACAGATGGACTTTTACCAGAAAGCAAGAAACTATGGGCATGTAGAAGCAAAAAGGAAGAAGGGATCTGAAATATGTATGATACCCTTCTATGATCACCCTCAAAACCCACTGGTCCTTCATGGAGAACAGAGGAACTCTGATTGCCTGAGGTGGACCAGACCCCTGCGAGTCCTGCAGAGGTCGTCTTGAGAGCTGGGGGTTTTCAGTTAGGAGTCTTGCCTACCCAAACCTGTATGGGTTTTAGGGTAGGTAGTGACTGTGCTGTAGGAGTAAACACCCTAGATGCATACCCATACTGGTAGGTTTAACGAGAAACCATTTGTCTCCAGTGGAAAAAAGGAATGCTTGCGGGTAACCGGATGTAAAAACTACACCCATAGTCCAAGTAGCATGGCTAATAGCCTTGCTCTGATGCAGGGTCAAACAAATGCTTGCCTACAAATGTGAGAAAAACTAAGGATTTCATGAAAGATTGGTTCCTCGACTATAGGTTTTGAAAAAAAGTAGGACACGCAGCAACAGAAAGTGCTAAGGCCTTCCCAGTAATCCTAGAAGGTTCAAAGAGCCACTTCAGTAAGATAAGCAGTAGCCTCAAGGATCTCGGAAACAGCCAAAACATTTGCTCCCTGTTTTCGGAGGCCCAGGAAAAAAGAACTTATGGAAGATGTACTTTTGTTTTTGCTCCTAAATGAAAATGTCACAGGGAAGTATATTGCCCAGAGAATCCACCTGTTGCAGCAGAAATTACAATTGTACTGTATATGCCCCATACAATATGGCTGCTGTCAGTGTCCGTTCTAAAAGGTACTGCTAAACCAAAAACCAAAACTAACTAAACGGAGTAAACTGAGATACATTTTTTATAAAAACTCTAATGAAGAGGAGAGGATAGCAAAAGGACAGACATAAAGGAAGAGCAGAGCACAAATCTAGCAATTTTGCCATAGTTAGTGTGAATGTGCTGCTAGTCAAAACGACAGGGAAGTACTTCAAGATCTGTGCACTATGAATACTGGAGATCCTGTTCTCTTCAGCTTCTTATGTATATATGCATGTCCTGATCAGGCAAGTGAAGCAGAAATAGAGGGGAAAAAAAACTGCTAGCACAAGCCATCTACCAGACCCAGGTCCTGTACAGTCTACACTCTGGTTCAAACAGAGAATAGAGGTCAAATATAGGAGCCCTCTTAATGGAGAATTACAGAGCCCCATTCCTAGTGGAGAAAACAAACAAGAAGGATAACTATGAGAGGGGGGATATTTGCCCTGATCTACCGTCTGTCACTTTTAAACCTGAGCTGTATGGGTGGACTTAAAATAGTGTAGGGAGGGTGTCCTTGCCTCCAGACAACCTTTCAAAGCAAGCACCCTGCCCTCTTGCAGGAAAATATTTTTCCCATAGTTCCTGAGCTCCACATTGGATGAAAGAGAAATAAGGACTGCCACAGCTTCTTTGTGACTTCAATATGCCAGATAACAATCTAGTTTTATACAAATGTTTAATTGGCTACTTTTGTCTCTTTATATTGTACTAATAAATACTACACTTAAATACTTTTTATTGTTTTTCCATTTGTTTCCTCTCAATCACTCTCTGAGTGCAGGTTTCCACAACTTATTTAACATGGTAATTCAATGCAATTAACTCAATTTTTCTTTACTCTGTTTTTTCCTTTTCTCACAAATTTAATATGAGAACCAGTAAATTAGCCAAGATATACACCAGTATCTCCACTTAGTGTGGGTTCTATTTGATTGGAATCACATGACTATGGGTTTACTAGCAGTGTGAATTTTAAATAGTATACCATCTGCTGAGCTGATTGTCTATGCTCTGTGCTCTGTATTACTAAGCATACCACTACTGTGCGCACAGGTATCCCATGAGTTACATAATGGTGTGTTTGGGTCTACTTGCAGCATGAATTATAAGAAAGTATATTATCTGCAGAAACTATTATTAATGCTAGTGATCCATGTTCTATATTATTAAGAGTACGATTATTGTGCACTTTGGCATCATACGGGTCAATTGTTACCAAATATATTGGTACTCTTAACCCTTTGTCACAAATTGAGAACGTAGTATGTGTCTAAGACATACAGGGAATAAGTACCAATCATATACTCAATACGGCCATTCAACACAATAAAGACTGCACATTCAAGAACTTGTTCCTGTCATTTCATCATGTCATATAGCACTATACCATATTTTTGAGACATCCCAAGTACAAAGATTGCCCAGCTAATCTAAGGGTAACTAACAGATGGAAATGACCCTTACCATTAAGATGCAATGTAGGCAAATTATGCACGATTAATAGTGTCAAAATGCTGTGTAAGGCATAATCAGATTTAATGTATTTTTTTTATACAAGAGGGGTTGTTTCTTTAAAATGATTTCAAGTATTTATCTTTGTTTGAACTCAATAAAAGTTACATTTTTTTAGTCTTCCCTGCAGTACATTACTGGTTTACCTGATATCCATAGGGTCTGTCGGAGTGTTAAATAGATATTTTTTCTTCTTTACTTGTGTGACTTATTATACTAAGAACCCATTATACTAGCCACCAAGCTATTCTTCCCTACACACTCTTCAGAGTAGTGCTAGAGACTCTCTTCGTAATGAAGGACTGTTGACGTACTGGGAGAAAGAGAGGGAACAGTGATATGCTAAAAGAAGAGCATAATGTAGCAGTGAGACAACATGGCAAAATAATAAGGAAGCATTGAGGCACTAATGAAGGCTGCTGTATGGTGCTATGGACAAAAGATTGAGGGAGCAGTTATGACTGAAACAAGAGTATAAGAAAGGGGGAAGAGTGATTAGTTACTATAGGAAGAGAGTGAGGCAATAGCAATGGCCTACAGGGAGAGTGTGAGGGAGCAACTAGACCAGTTATTCTCAAACAGGATGCCTCAGCACTTTAGTGTGCCTTGGGCACCAATTTAGGGTGCCCCATTTTTTCCTATAAAGCCTTTGTGAGTTTGAGATTCAAATGTATATTTATGGTAACTGTTATACACAATATTCTCTGTTTAGGCATTTGCACCCTATATCCTTGGTGAATGACCAAGAATATGCTAGGAGTGCCCTGCAAATCCCAAATGTCGTATTAGGGGTGCCTTGAGTAAAAAATCATCGTGAATCACTGAATTAGTCACTATGGGAAAGAGTGCGGGAGTAGAGAGTTACTATGGATGGAAAGAGAGAACAGTGATATATTATAGGAAAAGAAGGAGGAATAAGTGAGGCATTGTGCAAAGGAGGGAGGGAGCAGTGAGGTACTATGTGGATAGAGTCGTGTGGTGCTTTGAGGAGTAAAGAGGTATCAGTGGAGTACTACAGGTAGACAATGAGAGAGCAGAGGTGAACTATGGGGAGAGAGGGATGGAGCAGTGAAGCACTCTGTGGACAGAAGGACAGAGATGAGATGCACTATGAGGAGATAGGAACAGAGAAATTAGGTATTCTTGGGAGTGAGGGACAGAGGTGGGGCACTATTGGGAGAGAGGGACAGAGATGTTAAGTACTATTGCGAGAGAGTGACAGAGAATTCAGTCACTATTGAGAGAAAGAGACAGAGAAGTGAGGCACTATGAGAAGGGAGGGAACAGTGTGAAATTATGGGAGGGAAGAGAGCAGTGAAGCACTCTAGCAAAAAGAGTGAGAGTGCACTGAGACACTAATGAGGAGGGAGAAAAGGAGAGGGTGGTGAGGCAATATGAGGGAAGAGTGGTGGAGAAGTGTTGCAGTATGCTGGGAGAGTGATGGAGGAATGTTGCACAAGTGCAAAGGAGAAAGTAGTACTAAAGTAGTAGAATGGTAGAGTAAAGAGGAGCGATGAGGAACTATGAAGGCGAGTACAAGAAACGTGCAGGACAGATAGTGCTCTATAGGAGTGAGGAGTGGTGAAGATAGCTTTCCTGGTGGCTTGTGAGGACAATGTGAGCTGCAGTCCAACAACAACTGGAGAGCCCCAAGTTTGTTAAACCCCTGCACTAACTTTGCTAAAGACCTACCAAAGGTAGGCAAGTATATGTACAGACTGATATTATTCACACTTTACATCATCTAGGCAACACTGGACTTCATATCTCTGTATCGGCGTTATACTCACTCTGCTGAAATGGCATAATAGAATAAGGCTGGGTGTGGTAATATTACTTACCCTGTCCAAGATGGGAAGGCTTTTGGGAAACAACATGTCCATTGCTATCCAAAATATACTGTGTGCTGAACTCATCAGCAGCCGTCTTTGTTGTGATTTGAACCTAAGAAATAAAGGACCCAAATGTTAAGTAAGCATCACACATGCAACTGGTATCTTAGGAGCAGAGCTACCTATGTGTCACCTCAGGTAATTTGCATACAATTCCTGCCCTTAAATGTTGGGCACTCTGACTTTAGCAAATATGTTAAAACAGTGGATTTTTTTTAAAAAACATGAAAGACACATACTGAACTTATTAGCCATCTTTATTGTAATATAAACTTAAGTAATAAGGGACCCAACTGTCCATACAACTGGTAGCTTAGGATCAGAGATAACCATGTGTCACTTCTGGAAATTTGCATTGCCTTAAATGTTATGCCCCCCCCCCCCAACTTTAAAACAGGGGGCTTTTAAGAACTGCTAAGACTATGAAAGACTCAAGAAGAAGGGGCAATGACAGCGAGCTGGCAAAGCATTAAAGGGATTTATGAATGAATGACTATGTTTATAATATATGCTTTATGGACTTCTCATATACATAGGACTTTATGTTTCATATATTTTGGAGCTGGGAAGGATCCATTTTGGAATAAAATCCAGGATATATAACAAGGACAAAGAAGAAAGAGAGTGTGGTGATCCTTTCATCTCCTTTTTTTCTTCTCCTGCCCTCAAGAGACTGTACTTCTTTGAATGAGTACAATTCAGTCCAAAGGACACCTTATTCATAGACAGGTGAAATAGTGCACGTTTTCATGCACCTGTTGGACCCATACTGAGCTCTCTGCTTTTGGCACTGAAATACTAGTGACAGACTTCACCAGTTGTGGTTTTTTTTTTTTTTTTTTTATTTATTTATTTATTTATTTATTTATTTTTTTTTTTTTTTTCCCTTTTAAAAGAGCTTTATTGAGAAAAACATAAATAATACATTGCATAAAGTGTGCGTCAACCCAAAGAGGACATGCAAGTCCATGAGCAGAAACGCTAACATCAAAGAGATAATAAAAAGAAAGCACAATGCAAAGCCTTGCAATAAGCAGTTGTTGTATAGAATAAAAGCAATAAAGATGGAAAATTCGCTTGGTATTATATTATTAACACTTAAATAGCCAACTGTGGCCGAACAAAGAAACTTCAAAGCTTCTGTATGCAAACGGAGAATGGGCAAGGTGAAAAAAGGAAGAAAATAGTGGCAGAGGGGGAGGAGGAGAGAAAAAAAAAAAAAAAAAAAAAAAATATAACATAAGTATCCAACAATAACAGCTCAACAACACAGCCACAGACAAATACTACATATCGAGGGCCAGATGCAGGGGAGGGAGAGGAAACCCAAGGGGACTATGTGAGAGACCAAAACTTTCGGGAACGCGTTCAGAAGAAGAGGTCAGATCAGTATCCCAGGAGAACACACCCAACCAGCACCACAATCCAACACCCCCAGGCACCCCCTCATGTAGCATACGAGGAGTTCTCCCAATGGGACCACAGCTCCCGGAAGCTATGCAACTGCAGCATTCGCCTAGCATGGAGGCGTTCCATGTCCCTATAAGTTCTAACCCTAGTCACCCAGGTAGAGACCGGTGGCTCGATATCGCGATTCCAATGCGCCGCAATGTTAACCCTAGCCGCCGACAGCATGAAATGGAGCAGAGCAAACTTAGTAGGTCTCAGCACGTCATGATAAGAGAAGAGGCAAAGAAGTGGGTCAATCGGGACTAAACAGCTCAACACTTGAGACATGATACCACACAGGCGAGACCAATATGACTGAATCAAGGTACAGTCCCACCACACATGAGCCAAGGATCCCCCAGGTTCGCCACATCTCCAGCACGTATCTTGTCTATCTGCAAACATCTGTGCTAAACGCCTTGGGGAAAGGTACCACCTAGATAAAAGTTTAAAATAATTCTCTTGCGTCGGGGTGTCCTTAGGCAGGCGAATCGACAAACGAAAGATGGCCATCCAAATTTGAGGGTCCTGTAGTCTAGCATCGTGAAGCTCAGCAGCCCACACCTCCGTAAAGGGTGGGAGTCCGGAACAAGTCTCGACAGTCAAAAATTTATAGATCTTCGACAAAGATCGGACCCTATTCGTAGGAGCAAGAAGAAAATCCTCCAGCGGCGTCAAGGGTCTGGTTGGATCTCCAAATTTAAGTAGATGTAGCAAATAGTGATGCACCTGTCTGTACCTCCAGAACTCCGATTCGGGGAGATTAAAAGCAATCTGCAAAGCAGAGAAACCCGTTGGGCGACCATCGGCAATAAGCAAATTAACAGAATGTACCCCAGCATCTCTCCAAGAACGAAAGGGGCCGCCTTCCAATCCCGGAGGAAAATCCATATTCCCCAACAAAGAAAGCAATGGGGACGGAAAGGGCGCCCAACCGTGTCTCCCCGCTCTACGATGCCACGTCTTCAACACCAGCCCCAGCACCGGTGAAGCAAGGAGCGTCCGAGGCAACAAGGAAGGTCGAACCAGCAAAAGCTGTCTCGGGCTCAAAGTCTTATGATCCATCAGTTCAACACAGAGCCAATGGGCCTCAGCCACAGAAGCAGCCAGATCCGACAAACGTGTGAGAACCGCAGCCTCATAGTAATCGAAAAAATTCGGAAGACCCAGACCACCAGAGCCCCTACGTCTGCACATTACCGATTTATTACATCTAGGCCTCTTTCCATTCCAAACATAAGCAGAGACAGCGGAATGTAGTTTCTGTAAAAAAGATCGAGGCACCTTGACCGGCAATGTCTGGAAGAGATATAAGACTCTCGGCAAGAACATCATTTTAACAACATTTAGCCTCCCGAACCACGAAAGTTTCGGAAAAGACCACGACTTCAGCTCAGACTGGAGTTGGGCTAATAGCGAGGGAAAATTACTACGAAACAAGTCCTCAACTCTAGGCACCAACTTGATACCCAGGTAGGTAATAGACTTCTTCCACTGAAATGGATATTGAGCCTGCAACCTCTTTTTCAGCGAATGGGGAACCAGTACCTCCAAAACCTCCGATTTAGAGGTATTAATTTTAGAACCAGCCAACTCTCCATACTGTTCCAAAAGGGACATAACAGCAGGCAGAGAGCTCAGTGGGTCCGTTAAGGTAAGCAAAACGTCGTCTGCGAAAGCCGAAACAATAAAATGTCCAGCTGAACCCGAGATCCCCTTGATATCGGGGTGTGAACGAATTGCATTCAACAGAGGTTCCAAGGTCAACACATAAAGAAGTGGCGACAGGGGACATCCCTGCCTCGTGCCGTTAGAGATAGAAAATGGCTCAGACAGAACACCATTAACTCTGACACAGGCAGTGGGATTGTCATAGAGAGCTAATATACGATGAAGGCATTTCGGGCCCATACCAAGTCGCTCAAGTAGCGCTCTCAGAAAGGGCCACTGCACCCTATCGAACGCCTTTTCTGAGTCAAGCGACAAGAAGAGCGAGGAGGTCCCCGAGAGACGAAGTCTCTGGAGAAGAGCGATAAGCTTTGTTGTGTTGTCTTTGGCCTGCCTACCCTGCACGAATCCCACCTGGTCCATATGTATCAACCCTGGCAACAAAGGTTGTAAACGTCGAGCCAAAAGCTTGGCGTACAATTTAAGGTCCACATTCAATAACGATATTGGTCTATAGTTAGAGCAAATCGACGGATCTTTCTTGTCTTTGGGGATAACTGTGATATGAGCCTGCAAAGCTTGGACGGGAAAGGCCCGACTCTCTGAAATAGAATTGAAAGACCGTACCAAATGGGGGACCAAGATGTCGCTAAAAGCCCTATAATAGCGTACAGTGTATCCATCAGGGCCTGGGCTCTTCCCAGAAGGAAGTGACTTAATCGATTGCAACAGTTCGTCGTCAGTGAAATCCTGCTCAAGAGCCACAGACAACTCCTCAGAAAGGCTATTTGGAAAGTGGCTCGATAAAAAAATCGAGGATACGCTGATGATGATCATGGTCTGAAATTGCGCTACTATGGGGAAGTTGATTATATAAAGCAGAATAAAAAGACCGAAAGGAGTTCGCAATATGATCAGATCTATGCGAGTGGGCTAATTTCTCGTCTCCAATACATCTAACCCTCGTAGCCCTCTGCCTGCGTCTAATGAAGGTTGCCAAAAGTCTGCCCGACTTGTTACCATGAAGATACATTTTATACTTAAACCATTGGTACGATCTAAAGGAGGCAGCTTTCAATATTTCGGCAATGTCAAGGCGCAGTGCCGCCAACTCCTTCCCGAGTTCTGGCGACAAAGACGCCTTGTGACTGCTATCAAGTTGTCGCAAGCGAGAGAGCTTCGAGTTAAGTTCTGATAGTTTCTCCCTTTTACGTCTCGTGCCCCATCGAATCAATTCGCCCCGGATAGTGGCTTTGTGTGCTTCCCACACAACCGTCGGCAGCACCCCACAGGACGAATTCAAGGCAAAATAATCTGTCAGAGCTGAGGAAATCGAACCACGAATCTCGGAGTCATCAAGCAAAAGGTCATTCAATCTCCAAGGTCCACCACTAGTCCTCTCTCCCCGGATCTGCAGAGTAACAAAAATCGGGCTATGGTCCGACCAAGTGATAGTCCCAATGGCCGGATCAACAAGAGATGACAACGAGAATTGATCACAGTAAAACAAATCAATTCGAGAATATTTGGTGTGTGCTGGCGAGAAAAAGGTAAAATCTTTCCCTGTCGGATGTTCCAGGCGCCAACGGCCAAGAAGATGATATGAGGACATTAAGCGAGAGTACCGCAAGAGGGTCGATTTCGGGTAAGAGGTATGTGGAGGGCTGCAATCCATCATTGGGTCAGGAGCAAAGTTGAAGTCGCCCCCCAGGACCAAAAGACCCTCACGAAAAGCGTCCAGTTTGGCAAGAAGCGAAGACATAAACGAGATCTGGTTATCATTGGGCAAGTACACATTCACAAGAGTCACCACAGTGCCAAGTATCTTACCTTTAAGCATAATGTATCTGCCGTCTGTGTCAATAAGAGCATCAATGTGCTCCCAGGGGAGATCCCTGTGCATGAGGATTGCCACCCCCTTGGACTTAGTAGAGGTAGATGAGTACCACTGGTGCGGGAAGTGGCGCTGACTAAGAACAGGATGATGATCCCGTTTAAAGTGAGTCTCCTGAACAAAGAGGATCCGGACCCCCTCCCGAACTGCATCTCTCAACAGCATACTCCTTTTTTCGGGGATATTCAATCCCTTCGCATTAAGAGAGCAGCATCTAAAAGCTACTGAGTCTCCCATGATGACCAACCACAGTCCACCCAAGCTCCAACACCACTCCCCGGATCAGTCACAATGGGCTCACACAACCACCGAATACACTCAAACACAGACCAAACAAAACAAAACAAACAAACAAACAAAACAAAAAAAAAAAAAAAAGAAAAAAAAAAAAACAAAAAAAAAAAAAAAGAAAAGGAGGGGGGTGGAGGGGAGGGAAAGAACCAGGAGAAGAAAATACAAAGAGAGGAAAGAAGACAGTCGAAAAAGCAAACAGAAAATAGACAATATAAGATTTGAATGGACAAGGGGGACTGTCCAGACAAAGGAGAAATAGAGTGGTCTAAAAGCCATAGAAGCAGGAAGGGACAGCTACATGAAGCATTACAATAGTAATAAAAACAAGGGAACTAGTATGAACGTAGGGAACAAATAGAACCAGCCGTAATCGGCTCAAAACAGTGAAAGAGAAGGGAGTGTGCCCCATGGCATTACCAGTAACAGCCGCATCTGCCTCAAGGTAAAACTTGCTCCCCCACAAAAGACCGCAACAGCAAGTTTCAAGCGTCCCTTACCCCACCGAGTGAGAGAACAGGACCGCTAGAGAAAGCTACCCCGCCCATGTCATCCATCTCGGCCACCCCCACACCAAAGTCAGGTAGGGGCAGATGACATGTTCTCAAGCAGGGACCGTCTCTCCTCCCACCCAGAGGGGACTTGCAACGCAAAGTTAAAAAAGAAAAAAAAAAGGTCAAAGGGGCAAAGAACGCGTCTCCAGCCATGCCTGAAGCACACTCCACAATCACCAGCTTAAGACATAGAGTAGAAGGTGCACCAACATCTTTAACATTTTAATAGAGCAGTAGTAGGAGGCAGTAAAAGCCAGGGCAGGATCGAGAACATCAGCAGGGCCAGGGACCAGAGCCAAACTCCCAGCGCCAGCATCAGCTGAAGCGCATAGGCGTCTACCCCCGGCCGCCAACCCGCCAAGGCCCTCAATACCAATCCCCCAACTTGAGTCAGCACAAACCCACCACCCACCCACCCCAGTCTCATAGGTGCAAAAAAAAACAAACATGCACGCAGTGATGGGTGATGAGAGATAAGGTCACAGAGACGCGACTATCACCTACCACATCACTGACCCCATAATCCACAAAAGAAAGTTAGAGCATAAAGGGGAAGGGGAAATCCCAAACCCCCACAGGGAGCAGGGAGCCCCAGCCCCAACTGATCAGCCGCAAGCCGTCCATCCATGATCGCATGCCCACATAGTCGTCTCCCATAAAGGGAAGTTTAGTAAAGTAACCGGGGCTAACACCGGAGAGATATATCAGTGTGCCATATAACTGCAACACGGATGGACGGCATGCCACAACAAACAGTACAGTACAGATCACAAAATCTCACATATTGAGGGTCATCAGACCGGAATAGCTTGAAGCGTTAGGTGAAGTAGGTCCAGCGGTCTATTCTGCGGCCTAACCTGCAGCAATCTCCGCAGCAGGTTTTTTAGAGACAATGTCCGCAGCTCCACGCCTCCGCTTCTGAGATCCACCACGAGGGCGTCGGGAGCCCGTCGGAGGATCATCCAAAGTCGCCTCCAGTTCAAACGTTGGAGCGGAGATCTGCAAGGCCTGGCAAAAAGTTTCAGCTTCCTCGATAGACCGAAGGTAGGCCACAGTCTCTCCCCTCCGCGCCTGCAGATGGAATGGGAATCCCCACCTGTATTGGACACCCAATTGTTGGAGGTGAGTAGTGAGGGGCTTTAGTACCCTCCTTTGCTGGAGCGTGAAGGGAGATAAGTCATTATAAAACTGAAGTTCCATGCCATCTCGGATTAGAGGCTCCACCTCACGGCTTTTGCGTAGAATCAGATCTTTGTCAGGGTAGTGATGGATCCGGCATATCACATCTCTAGGCCGCTGGTCAGCCCCACCACGGGCACGAAGTGCTCTGTGTACTCGGTCTAGGCGTACTGAGAAATCCTCTGGTTTCTTAAGAAGTTGTCTAAAAATTGCATGCAGTGTGGGCTCGAGTTCTTTAGCAGTTACCTCCTCAGTTAGGTTCCTAATCCGCAGGTTACACCTCCGCCCTCGATTGTCCAGGTCGTCCAGTTTTAGCTGGAGTTGCGAGATGGTGTCCTGCTGCTCCAGAACCTGTTGCTCTAAAGAGTACAGCTTATCTTGGCAGGATTCGTCGTTCGACTCCAAGGACTGGACCCGAGTAGCCAGGTGGGAGACCTCTTGTTTCACTGCAGAAAGATCTTTCCGAAATGTGTCTTTTAGGTCCACAAACATTTCCTTAAGATCAGCCCTGGTCGGTAAATCGAGGAGAGAGGGAGCAACGTCCTCCTCTGTCATGGTACTCTGGGTTGCCATAATCCGCTGCGATGCCTTGTGCCCCGTGGCAGGCAATTGTGAGCCACTACCAAGACGCCGCTCCACCAAAGATGGCGTCGAGCAGGCTTCCAAACCTCCAGCTGCCGCCTCAAGGCCTCGCTCCGTACAAGTGGCGTGATGCGTGTGCCTCCTAGAAGAGCGCTTAGCCGACATGGGGGAGGTCTTACACACCGAGTCCCCCAAGTTTTAAATGTCCATCTCCAGTATTTCGGGTAGTTAGCGATGAAAGTCCCTTCCTGTTCACGGAGCAAACTCAAGCTGCAGCCATCTTGACTGCCGGTCAGCTCCGCCCCCTTCTTTATTTATTTTATAGGTATAATTTATGGCTGCTTGGGGGCTTGGATGGCTTCCTGACAATCACGCAGTGCTGGGCTCATTGTTTCCTGCTCTCAAAATTAACAGTTCCTGGGGCCATCCCCTCCTTTATATTTTTGGATTAATGGGGACAATCTCCTTAGTTGTTGTTTGCTGACCTTTTTTTAAAATGTATTGGTGGTGAGTGGGTGTATTTGATGTTTTGTTTTTTCTTCTCCCCCTCTATCTTTACCAACCTTCATTCTAAGTGGTTTTGCAGAGCTGGAGGATAAACAATACGACCAAGATTTGACTCAACACCGATAGAAAGAGGAAGATGATTCTGCAGGAGTGTGAGTACAGTTGGGCACAAATTGCTTTTTTCATGAAACACATCTCTCCAGACTCCAATCTCCCAACCTTGGAAACAGGCGCTATGCACAAACCTACTTGTCTCCCTCTGAAAACAATAAAACAGAGGTGGCAATTCTCTTTAGGAATGACTTTGCCTTCCATGTTGTACAGTAAATTAAATTAACTCAAATGATATGTTACTCAACCTTCAAGGCATGATTAGGGGTCAAACTCTGACTATCGCAACAGTATATGCTACCAATATTAATCAGATACCCTTCCTCAAAGTGTTCTTTTCAAGATTATATTCACTTGGGCCACATCCAATATACTCTATGGAGACTTCAACCTGGTACTTGGTACTTAGATCACAATACTTCTGATTCAGTTGCAGCCCCAAGTACAGCCAATTTATAATCTAAAAATCTTTAGTCCCTTCTCTCCCAAAATAGAATATTAGATATCTGGAAAATATTACACACTGCATAGAAAGATGTCATTTTCTTTTCTACTGCTACTGAATAAACAGCTCACAAATCAAAACAAAAATCTAAGCCCGCTCATTCTAACTACTGTTGGATTCTTAAAGCTAGGGAAGCATTGAATGATCTCCTATCAGAAGAGGTTACTAAACAAATGAAATGGATGCAGCAACTACTCTATGAAAGATCCAATAGACCTCATAAGATTGTGCCTAGGAAATTCAAAGACAACAACGTTCCCAGATTTTGTCATAAAAACACCCATCCAGTCAGGCACTAAAAGATCCAACCACATTTACAATCAGTTTCATGTATATTTCACAGATTTTTACAACCTAGATTCCATAGCTCATACTGATCAACAGGCCACCAAGATGAAGTTAAATTTTTTATGCAGAACTTTCCTTTTACTAAGATCACCCCTAATGACATCAATCGACAAAATGATCCTGTTACTCCAAATGAAATATTTACAGCCAGGGGAACCTCAATGGGGTTTTTCTGTGTTCCGAGGACCTACCTGGATTTCGCATTGTGATACCGAAGGAGGTCATAATGCTTCCCATATTTCACAATATTCTGGAGGGCGCGATGGCTATACGTCGGTGGATGTCTGGTGCACGTTTCTGTTCCCAGGAAGCAAGTGACCATCTGTGTTCTCATCTGGGAGTTACGAAGCCTGCTTGGATCTCCTTTCCATGGGACCCGGGGATCCCTGAGAGACATTCTGAGGCTATGGATCATGAGTTTTGATCACGGATTGTGTCCCTTTTGTAATGCTTTTGTTTCTGATGCTAATGTTGGAGGCTACATAAACTACCTGTAATTGAGTTTTATAAGAACTTTGTCTACCCGTGAAGCTATTTGGGTATATTACACTCCTCCCTATGTATACGATTGACGCTCTTCTGTTTGTAATATCTGCCTCTAGATGTTTCAGGTGGTCCCCTGAGGGCCCGAGGGGTCCACCCTAATTTTGTTATGTTGCGTCATCTGAGGACTTACAATTATACATTTAGAAATTGTCACGATTACAGGAGTGGGTGGTGGGATGACTCCGGGGACAGCTGTATGGGTTGTGTTAGATATATTTTATAAGTTTCATGCATCTGGTTTTATGCCGGCTTCTTACTAGTGCATTTAACCATTTATGGGGGACTCATTAAGCTTATGGGTATTTTTTTCTATTAACGCATCTTTGCTGTCTTGAGACCTCTTTTAATGCTTCTGGAGGCTTTAAATGTTTGTTGCCTCCCCAACTGCTTTCTCTGAAAGATATTGAATAGCTGCACATAATTCCACTGTCCCCAGGACATCAGAGATGTTTTTTAGACCCATGGTTGATTAGTACAGTATGCAATAATTAGATCTTTATATTTAAGCTCTCCCTTTAGCTTAACACTTTAACTTAACACCTTAGGGTTTAATTGTCTAAGTCTGAACCAATTTATGTTCCTCTTCAACTTGTAGCCACTATGTTTATTATTATATAAGCTAACAATGCTGTTTAGTCAGTTGCTTATCTCTGGTCATGTGATTAGCTTTCATATACCCCCCCAAGACCTCTCTGAGGTCTAAACCTGTAATTCAGGCAGAGTGTGGAGTCTTTTACCCCACTACTCTGTCCATGCCATACTTTCTTAGTCAAACCCAGGTTGGTCTCTATGTTTTACCTTCCTGCGATATCACCCCTATATTATTACCTGTGTTTATTTTTAGGCCATTGGTTTAGATGATAGGGGAGGTTCTCTATAACTCTCAAGGTTTTACTATATCTCCTTATTGCAAATAGGTCACTATGCTATAGGTAGTTTATTCTTTGGCTCTTCTGAGCTTTAAGTTTACACAGGCACACAGGTGTGACTGGTTTATTTTTCCTGATACTTTATTCTGCAGCTTACATATATTCCTGTGGTTGTTCTAAGTGACTATTCATGCTTAACTAGAAAACTGGTCCGATAATTAAGGTTATGGTTATGCCTCATTCTATGTTTACTTATCATTTGACTCAAAGCATTGTCCATGCTGTATATACTGCATACTACCGTTATATATAGTATTATCAAACTTTAGTCAGATATATGTAATGTGAAACTTTGCCATTGTCTGCTTTGATATTTCTGATATTCTATGCATAATGTTCTTGTATTGATCTTTATTTACCAATAAAGCATTAAAAAAGGAAATACTTACAGCCATCAAATCATCTAAAAGAGCTAGTGCTCCAGGACCTGATGGCCTATCTAACTCCTTCTATAAAACTTTTCAGGCTAAATCATGCTTACTGGACTTATTCAACTTTCTCATGAGCTTGATGTCTCGATCCCGTATCTCTTTGATGCTTAAACCTGGAAAACATCCACAAGATTGCTCTAATTATAGACCAATCTCCTTGCTAAGCTCTGATTTAAAACTTTTTAGCAAAATTATAGCTGACAGACTTCCAACCCTACTACTAAAATAAGTGAATGTAGGTTAGGTTGGTTTCATCCCAAACAGGCAAGCTGGGGATAACATAAGAAAAATTAATTTACCCCATATGGCCAAAACTTAGAAAACAAAACCATTATTCTCAGCCTAGAAGCAGAAATGGAGTTCAATGGAATTGATTGGTTCTACCTAGAAGTAATTAAATTATATTGGTCTGTGCTAGTTGTCTTTTAGTTCTACACTCCCTCTATACCAATCCCCATGGCAACATTCAAACTCTCATCTACAGTTCAAACCCCCGATTCAGATAAGCAATAAAACCAGGCAAGGATGTCACCCTTCATTTTCGCTTTAGGTGCTGAACCCCTGTAAATAAGGATCAGGGAACAGCCAGATTTAAAGGCTATAGAGCTGGTTCACCACTCATGCAAGATTTCACTTTTTGTAGATTAAATAGCTCTTACTCTTTCAACTCCACATACCTCTACATTACTAAAGGAGTTCCAATCCATTTCACACTTTTGCTAGCCCTTGAACTGCCTTCAAAACATAAGTATATGTTAGCTTGGGAACGGGATCTGGGCCTGTAGAGATTGCTACAGCCACATAGTTGGTCTTGGACTGCAAAAACATCCATTAATAAAATCCTCCTGAAATGATAGTACACTGCTGCGTGGTTAATACCCTTCTGCCCTAATTCTTCAAACATGTGCTGGTGAGGCTGTGGTCAGATAGGCGATATAATGCATATCTGGTGGTCATGCCCATATATTAAATGTTTTAGGATAAAAGAGACTGAATTGCCACCAGACAGAGTAATTCTAGCATTAGGTACCCATCGACAATGGCTTATGGCAAAGTTAACTTCTGATATTTTAATGAAAGTTAGATGCTTAATAGCTCGGTTATAGAAAAGTCAACATGCCCCCTCACTGGACCTTATCCTGGCTCATAAAAAAGTTAATAAAAAAAAAGAGCTCTAGAGAAGGGGAAATGACTGTGGGGAAAGCCACAATGTTCAACACAATATATCACAGTGCTAACTGAAAAAGAGGAACGTGATTGAGAAAATTAAGAGAAATATAAAGGAGAATACACATATCATAGTGTGTTCCTTGTTTCTAAATACTGCCCTAGAAAAACATGGCTACCATGCTAAATGTGTTCTTATTTAATATGTACCAGTGGAAAATGGAAGGATCCTTGCCAATGAAAAATGTTTAACATTAGAACCTGGTATTCACCTCTGCTACAGAACAGACAGATGCTAAAGCCTCCCCTCGGAAACCATACGTTTCTAACATCTCCAGGTCCTCATGGCTCTTGATTTTTGAAGTGTAGTGTTTGATACCCATCACAGGAGTATCGGCTGCCTTGATTCCATTTCCGTTATCGCGTACCTCAATCTTGTCAAATCCAAAATTGTCCTAAAAAGGAGACATTTAGAAATAAATTAATACTGCAATTTTCATCTCAGCAATATAACATATGGTCATCTTTTCCATACACTAAAATGATATAATGTACAACTCTATCTTTGTTTCACAAATATAACACTTACTTTCCAGGCCCAATGGTGAAACAACATGTTATGAGATGCCAAGATGCTACATATACCATTGAATGGCAGAGAGGTCTCCAGGATGAGACATCTCTAACACCCAAGGGATAAAGGGAGCTTTTCCCTGTTTTCACAGGTGCAGCATGTCTTGACCTTTATCAAAGATTCCTGTAATGCACAACTGAAATGAAGATAAATCATAAATTCTATTTAAGCATAAGCAGTAAAATATTATCATAATCATAATTTTCTTAACTCTTAATTCAATTTCCTTCAGGTGTCCTTTGGAAGTGCCACTGAGAGAGTCCTGTATTCCTAGGAAGGACAGAAAAAAACATTTGAAATGATATCCACCTTCACCATTTCTACTATTTAGAACAGACAAAAAACAGGACACAAAACGATGGTTAAAAATGACCAAAGACAACCTAAAGGAAATAAAATTGAGGTAAGAAAAACACCTGTTATGCTTTTAATCTCTCCTGACCTGATAGAGATCACATATCTAAACCAATGGGAGAGGTTAAGTATCAACAGCCTGCACAAATTTACAAATAAAGCAGCATCCCATGAAACCAGAACATCAAGCCTCTAGTGCTTTGTGAAGGTATGGATGCTCAGCCAAGAAGTGATTGAAGATCATGTAAGGTTATTTAATTGAAATAGCTTTGATTTCACATTTTCTAATGGCTAATGTAAACACTGCAAGTAATACTGTTGTGAAAGAAAGCTGCTTCAGAGAACACTTGTCTAACGGGTCAGATCCCATGGTAGATAAGAAGGAATAACTCTTGGCTTCAAGACACTTGACAGAGCTAATGAATTTCTTCAATAAATAATGGTCAGCAAATGGACAAATGAAAAAAATCCTAGTTCCGAGACCTGAAGCAGGAGTGTGCTGGCACATAGTCCTTTATAAAACCTATCAGACAGGAATGGATGGAGAGTGTTTCTCTTGTGAGATTTATACCATACGTGTAAGTTCTTCCAAGTTCTATTGTAAGAATTAGGTGTACTTTTTTCCTAGATTTAAGAAAGTGCTCAATAACTTGGTGAGACAAACACTGATCACTCAAGACTTTGTTTTCAGGAACCAAGTTTCCATGTTAAGATTGAATGCCTCCTGGTATAGGACTGGCCCCTGATGTAGTAAGTCATTTTCTATGGGACAGTGATGATATGTTTCACAGCCAGGGGTTTCTGAGAAAGAAGCAGTCAAGATGACTGTTACTTTCTCCTGAATCATTTTCTTTTGCACAGGTTATGAAGTCTCATGATATGAAAAATGTAGGCTAGCATAAACAACCGAGTTTTCAGAAGAGCATCCAATGTCTCTGAACAATCCTGTGGAAAAATCTAGGAAGTTTCACACGCTACCTGGTGGTCATGATATATATACCACTTCCCTGCAATGGACATATTAAAAGAGTTCTTAGATCAAGCTCCTGTTGTATGTCATTTAGGGATGAAAAACAAAAAGGCATTTTGTGAGGTATACGTCTCCTCATCTGATACTGTATTAACCAATGAATCCAATTCTTTACCAACGAGGAAAGGACCTTCAAAAGACAGAGCATTATTTACACTTGGGTGAACAGCCAGCACCCAGTGTCTAAGCCATAGGGCCCTGCAGCCTACGGAGGAAAGAGCTGTATTTTTTTACAGCAAATGAAACATTTTGCATAGAAAAATTACACACACACACACACACACACACACACACACACACACACACACACTCTGTAAATCTGATACTATCTTTCTCAACTGCACTATCCACAGTTGCATAGATCTTGTAACAGTTAGCACATTAGACCTAAAACAAATTACCCCAATCTTTTAACATATACACAAGGCCATTTTTACTTTTTTTATCCATGGAAAATTTGAATCCTAAACAATTCTCGGTAGGGATTATGGTTTTCTTTGAATGTATAGCTGCATGGTTCCAGATAACAGTGATTTTCTGATCAAATGGATAGAAAATATACATTTTTTAGGAAATGAAAGACTTCTCTCATGTATATTCCACTCTTGTTTAATTAAGGCAGAAGCCAATTCATGGATGGAAAACACTTTATATGTTTTAGTGTACCCCAGAAAGACCCCATCTTGAAAAGATCTGGGTTTACCATCCACAGACAAAGTTTTCTCTAGTGCAAGGGTGTCCAAATGTTTTTCCACAAGGAAAAGAACTGAGAAAACAACAGTGAATTGACAGCCACATAATACTAAAGTAATTAATGACAAGTAGACCCAAAGTGACAGTTTATACAAGTCATTACGTGAAATCCCTAAGCTAAAAACTTACACTTGCAACATAACCTTAAATATATAACATTAATTGCTGGTCATATTGCTTAAAAAATAGTTAAGGATCATTATTACATTCTGCTGTAGATAATTTTAATATTTAAAATAATTTGCTTTAAGAATTGGACTGGCCATGCCAATGGGCTGCAAATGGTCAAAATTTCAATGCTGTCATCAGGAAATATATGAATCCTCTCTAAACCCTTCACTAATTGCTTGGAATCGGTACCAGATACTGTACAACATTTTAGGTCTCTGTGGTAAACTTTAGTAGAGGGAGATGTGCGTAGAGGTCCTTGACCAGCAGTTTTAAGGGAAAAAGTCTCTCTGATGAGATCTTTAAACAAAGATACCATAGAGGACAAATCCTAAGACATGCTTGACTGACAGTTATCCTTAATGAATGTAGGCTAATGTTTTTGCATAATTTTGCTGCAAAGCTGTACTGAACAATAATCAAATATTCAAGGGTGAAAGGCAGAGGACAAAAAAGTAAAAAACGAAGAGGCGCTCATAGGGTTAACAAGTCTTCATATAGAATAATTTCCAAATGTAGAATACTATTCACAAATCAATTGGCCACATGGGGTCTCTAGCAGTCCTCAAGGCCTGTGGTAGATACTATACTGCCCAACACACATATTCTTCTTAAATAAGGTTGCTCCCCAAGAGTCACTCCGCAAACAAAGAAAGAAAAGCATGGCTGTATACAAGGAAAAGAGGGGGCGCTCATAAATGAACACACATTGAGCAAAGTATGTTATTAGTTGGATAATATGTACTCACATGAATGTATCCACTGGTTGAAGATATGTACAACCAGTATAAGGTCGCAAGGGTTGAACCTGAGCCTGTACATCTGTGAGATTTTTGTTTCATATTATTTTGAGTATGTTATAAATAAAGTAAACAAAAATCTCCAATGACTGTTCACCTAATGTAAAAAGCAACCTCTTACATAATACAGTCCAAGTTAAATGCATAAATCAACAAAGTGGAGTATTCTCCCAACGGCAATACTACAATAAACCTCATGGTGGGGCATCAGGACCCCTCCTAATGTCCCCCAGGAGGGGGGCTGGGAGATCAATAGACACGAAGCAGGGGAGAAAGAGAGATCCCTTGCTTCCATTCTACCTGGAGCCGGGTAAGATTGGGTGGGATCTGGAAACCCTCTCACATCAACGAGAGAGGCTTTCCCTTATTGACATGAGAGGGTTTACCAATCCTACCCACTCCTATCCAGGTCAATCCAGGTAGAATGGAAGAAGGGGAGCTCTTTTGCTCCCTGCATCGCCTCTATTGAATTGGCAGGGAGATCACTAGCTGAGGAGCATCAGGAAGGGTGCTCATGCTCCACCATAAGGTCTGATTGTTTTTGTTTTGTTTTTTTTCGTGGAAGGGCGAGGGGGAGCCAAAACAGGGAAGAGGAGATGAACTTGATGTGTATACACTTAAGGTGAAGAAGCAGGGGGCAGCCAACACACACTGTGTGTATTTTGTTGAGGAGGTAGGGAGTGCTCCTCCTGAGGCAAATTACATTGTCTGTTTGGCTGAGGAGAGAGGGTGAGACTTCAGACAAGTCAAACCCCATCCCACACATCCCACTGGCTGGCTGCTGGCAGCAAGTCCGCCTCGGAGTGTGGCTGCCACCTTTTCCGAGTCAACCAAAACAGGGCTAGCCTTATATGTATATATAAGAAGAAGATAAAATGTATTGGATAGGATTTGGAAGGCAACCTTGAACACAGTGCAATCAACACCTCAGCTTAAAAAAAAGTAAGTCAACATATAGGTGTTCTAATCAGCAATATATGCTGTACACAGGTTCAGTTTCAAGCAATCCCTATAAATTAACACAGGTTTGTTATCAGTTTGTGTTTTCAGTCAGTAATTTGTGGAGAGTTCCTTATTCCTAGATGAGCTTCATCCCTATGTGTCAGTGTTACTATTTTGCACATATATATTAGACTTAAAACTTTGAGTGTCAACTTCCCTTCAGATTATAATTAACTATAAATTTTTACTTGCACAACACTAATTAGAAGTGGCCCTAAAAAAGTAAGCAGATCTTAGTCAAAAACTTAGAATATGACTACCTAATGTCCATACTGAAAAGAAGACGCAAGACTGACTTGATATTATATACTGAATATGTAAAGTACAAATAATGGGTTACTGTTCCTTCAAGAAGTATTTACTTAATCTTTAAAATGAAAATTTGTATAAATAGCATTTTGCATATTGCAAAACATAGGGTGGAATTTATTCAAAGACAACCTTCCTTCTGTTTTAAAAATATGCTAAAGAGGGTTTCTTTCATGGAGAAATAATATGGATTTCATTATTAATGCATCCTTCATATAACTCAAAGAAAAACATTTTAAACATAGAAGGGTTTAGCATTTTAGGAAGACTTACCCTATACTGCCTGCATACTACAGGACAAGGGAAACAGGCAGAAGACTGTGATAAAATAAACCTTGCAGCACCTATTGAGAGGTCTAATTCTACCATTGTGAAAACATTTTTTTAAAATATTTTCATTAATTAAATTAATGGCAATATATAAGCATGATCTTTGTCATTTTTGTTCTGTTTTGAGTGATTTATTTATGGTGAGGCATACAATCAGTTATAGCAACAGTAACTAGCCTTTCATATAGTGGTTTCCAGACTCCAGCCTGATTCAACCTTGACTCTTATCTGCCTGTTCTGATTTTTGGTTTCATCTGACTCCATCCTTAGCTCTCCCTGTGGTACCTCACCCTGGTGTCCAGTCCTACTCCATCTGTTTCTCCATCTCCGTAGAAGTCTGTTTCATTGACTGCATTCCAGTCACCTGGATTTGTCACAGCTGTGGCCTCCTCTTTCCTTGCCATTTACATTCTGTTAGCATGAGTAAGTCCATCTGATGCCTTAAGAGTGAAGAATCCAACAGACAGCATTCCGACTTCAGAGGTTACCTGCTTGGGGAAACCATATGATGGTGTTCAGCCTTCACATGATACCTGCCTGTTGAGTCTATCCGACAGCATTAAACCTTCAGTGGTTACCTGCTTGGTGAATCCATCCTAAAGTGTCCAGCCTTCAGTAGTTATCTCAGCCTTGCAAATCCACGAACAGAATCCACTTATCCATTGTTGTTACAGCTATCTTTTCTCTAAAGGCATATTGCATATTGGGGTCCATCACTACTACTGCTAAACTACTGGAAAGCAACCTCAAGGTCACAAACGTTCCATCTAGACCAAGCTGTAGCACAAGTACCCCTCTAACTGGTATTGTACTCTAGCACTGAACACTAGCACCACTTACAAGCCTCACACAAGCAACTACTAGTTTTGAGCGAGGCCTAGTCTGGTCAACAAAAATGACAGTAAGGGGAAACAATTAAGCTGGCACAGATCCTTAAACCTTATTAAGCTAAACATTCTCATCAAGTACAGCCTCATAACCTGTATTCTGTGGAAGGCTTTTTAGTCAGGGTCGATTAACTTCTTGCACTACATGCAAAAATTTTAAAAAATAAAATAAAAAAAAAGTATATATCCTGTACTGGCTGCTTAATACATAAATTATGAGGTTATACCCTCAAGGAATCTGAACACATCTGAGTTAGGACGCAATGGAATCCTGTAATATTTGGCTTGACATTGTAGTTGTGCCACTAACACACTTTAAAGGAATGTAGAGTAAATATTCTATATTATATAATAATACTGCACAAAAAGGTTGTGATGATGCTAAATCAAGGATGGATAACATATGCTACTCCAGCTGCTGGACCGCAGATAGCATCATCCTCAAGTGGCTGTTGACTAACAGAGGACAATTGTAGTTGCAGTCCAATAATAAATATAGGTAACTGCCCCTTGCATGTGACAAACCTAAATATATTAATCACAAACATTAAGAGCATACCAGTTTAATGTCAATGTTGGTGGCATTAGCATCCAAAGCATTTTCCACCAGTTCCTTCACCACGCTAACCACAGATGTAATAACTTGAGAGCTGGAAAGCAGGCGGATTGTTGACGAAGGCAGATGATGCATTTTGGCATTCCAAAATAATATTACAGGGTCTGCAGAAACAAAAACAATTTGTTAATCTGTAATTTTAAAATACCATGAATTCAACTGGTTACACAGTTAAAAAAGCTGAACAAAGTCATGTCTATCAAGTACAATTTTATCAAAGGTCTTTGGTGATGTAGAAGCAAGGTATACACCTTAATGGAGCCATTTCTAATGTTGCCTAAAGTGGGTAAAACAAAATTCCTGCTTTAGTCAAAATCTTAATTTCTCTAACTGATTGTACCTTGGTTTTTGTTTATCCCTTTGAGAGCACCCAAGTGAGTTATTTGTATTGGCATTATAAATATTTGTATATAAAAAAAATCATATCCACCTCAATGCCTCTCTTCTAGCAGAAACAAAGCCAGTTTTGCTGGTATTCCTTCAGAACTAAAATCTTGCTTTCCCCTTACCTGTATACTCTTTCCAATTCAATAATGATTTTTTAAGATTTAGTGCCCAACTGTGTACTCCATATGCCATGAGAGATCTTAGAAGAGTGTTATACAGAGATATAATTATACTTTTCTCCTGTGAAAATACCCTTTTTATACAGTATAGTATTATATTGGCTGTTGTAGCAGGTGACTAGCATTGCAAACTGCTGTACAGTCTATTGTAAGTGAAACTGCACTTGTCTACATTTAACCTATTGTTTCCAAATACACGTCCACTCTCAACCATCGATCTGAACAGGATCTCCTTCTGTCCTCATGTATCATTACATCCTCCTATTCCCAACTGCAAGAAGTCTCTCATGCTGCACCCGAACTATAGATTTCCCTTCCCCTCCTAACAGATTGCCCATTAGCCTTACAATATAACAACGCTCCCTGAAACCTCACCTCTTCAGGGAAGCCCATAAAATGTCTCCATAACTGTTATGAGCAAAACCAGATCAAAAATCTACCCACCTTGTGCCTTTTCTGCATCATTCCCACAATCCTACCATGACCTACATACTCTCACAGTGCCTCTTCCTATCCTAACGGACCCTCTATTGCCTGGATCACTGCAATGCAAATAGCATGTAACTTTTACTCACTGTCCCAGCACTTCATGGGGCTGGAGACACAACATTCTGTGTCCCATCTGAACTTCCTTTAGACTATGGTGTTATAAGCTGGTCTAGCTCTGCAAAATAAGTTGACAATTTATGAAGATAAATAATAAATAAAAAAATTGTTCAAATGGGACATGCTTGTTTTGGCAACAATGCATAATTGTACATTGATCTACATTAATTTAAAGGGATAGTAATGTTTCATAATAAAAGCAGCTCCAATTAATCATCATAGTTTTTGGCCCATGGAGAGTGTTATTTCAATACTGTCAAAGTTTTAGTTCAAGAGTAATTTAGTGATAAAGTATCCCCCTCCTGCCCCTTTTACTGATGTAACACTGCTCAGCTCAGAGCAGCAGGGTTGTGTCCAATTGGATTGCAGAGAGGGACAATCTTCAATTAACATAAATGAAAAACACATGTCAAGTGGGGCAGGGTTTTCCTTATGCTCACAGTAAGAAAAGTGTCTCTTGCTGTGACCTGTCCGGTCAAGAGACCAGATTCCTCATCTGAGGGGAGGTGGCATACACTAGGTAAGAAGGGCAGGAGGGGAATACTTTATCATTCAATTACTCTTGAACTACAACTCTGATAGTATTGAAATAACACTCTCCATTGCCCAATACTATGAAGATTAATTGCAGCTACTGTTTTTGTGAAACATTACTATCCCTTTACTCTACAATTTTTACACCCATTTCCACAAATTACTGATGTCTTTCTGCAAAGAAAAGGGAACCTTCTCTGTGTGCATTTCCTTACAAAATGTGTCAGCAACAACTGAGACACTATGTTCATTACCCACTTTGATCCCTTAAAAGGGTCTCCGGACCAGATTAGTAAAAAGGGGATGGAGAAAAAATGGCAATTTCTAAATAACTATAAAAAGTTGGGGCAGTGACACATGGATGATAATATTGTTAGGTATTAAAAACCAAATCCTAACTAAAGTGAAAATTAAGTATTGCTATCCCTTTAAGGACCTATTCCATGCTAGGACCGTCAAGCCGTTTCCGGAACTTAAGGACCAGTGACAGTCCTGGCATGTCATGGAATTCTGGGATGGCAGTGCTGCTGCATACCCCTCTACCATCACAGAATTGAGAAAAAAAAAGCTCTGTGGTCTTTATTGGTTTCCAAGCTCCAAATCGGACAGTCGTTAAAGGGCTTAAGGGCGTTTATAAAAAATTAAAAATCATTGGAAACAGGTTGAACTCTGAGGGGCAACTCTGTCTCTGTATTTTATTAAAGCAATAGCAATAGTTCATTTTAGATTTATTTAAAAAACATTAAGAACAATATAAGTCTTATCTCTCAAACCTTTGTGGTTTGAGAGATATTCACAAATAAAGTTTCCCCCTGACTGATGTCAGCGCTCTAGCTGACAGATTTGGAATCCGGTCCTCAGACAGGCTGGCGGCTCTTTAGCAGAGCCGAGATTGCAATATATAAAAATAACTACTTCACTGAAATAGTCTACAAAGTGTGCCTGGTTTGCAAGCACACTTTGTAGACCGTTCCAATGAAATAGTTATTTTTATATCTTGCAATCTTGGTTCTGCTGAAGAGCCACCGACTTGTCAGTGGACCATATTCCAAGTCTGTCAGCTAGATGGCAGACTTGACCGAAACAGCCAGGGAGGGGGAAACTTTACTTGTGACTATCTTTCAAACCATAAAGTTTGAGAGATAACACTTACATCGTTCTTAATGTTTTTCAAATGGTTTCAATATTAAATAAAGCTAAATTTAAGTATTACTATTACTTTAAATCCGTTTTCTATCCAAGTACATATGCCTTCTTCCATTCCTACGCATTTTAACCTTTTTATCCCTTTGAGTGCCACAGATATCCAAAACATTGCAACACAATAAACTGGATAGAACTGGATCTCTCTATGCTCAAACAGTTAGAGTGCCCTTATGTAATCTTCTACTTACACAATCATAAAATTCAAGCAGATTTTATTAATAATATGAATAATAATGTTATTCAACACATACACCTTAACCAGTTGAATGCCAGAGAGGTATTCAAAAAATGCACTGCAATGCAATACATTGGATACCTCTCCAGCACGCAAGGGGTCAATAGCATCTCTTAGTTTCTTTGCCATTAGGGAAGATGTACTTACAGGTCTATAATTTTCAGTCTAAGATCTTTAACCCTTTTGCCTAATGGTACTACTACTGCTTTCTTCTAATCACATGGCATTAACCCCTTCAGTGCCAGAGGCTTCAGCAATTTCCTGTACCCTGTGGGCCAGACACATTTTCAGCATTTTTGCTATCCTTCTGTTTAGGCTTGATTTCCGCTGAGAATTTCTAGTTACATATGGAAAACTATATATTGTTTTTTTTTTTCAGAACGAATTGAGCTTTTTTATGGTACTTACATGAAGAGAATTTTGCATTGTGCAAATAGCTATGATGTCATAATGACAAAAAAGTGAAAATATACTTATTTTGCTAAAATCACATACTATGTTTCAAAACATTTATCTTGATTGCAAAAGTTTCAATTATTTGAAAAAGCCCAGAGTCCCTCGAGTAAAAAAAAAATACCAAATTTGTATAGTTTTACCTACGTCCATGGCCAGCGCAGAGCCCTAATCACCAGAAGCACAAAATGGCATTTTCAACTTTATGAACTAATATGCGCGTTCTAGGGTTTTTGTGGTAAAGCCACCCTAAAACAGTGGAATAACTATATATTTCTGGAAAGTAGACAGCGTACCACTAGGGGTGACTTGCCTTTTTACCCCAAGCTTGGTGTGCCCAAATGTTTCCAAAAGTTGGCACTATAGAAAGAATTTGCATTTTCTTACATTTCTGCCCCTTCAAATGTACTGAAATCTGTGAAAACCATGGAATTTCCAACTGTATTCATTAGCTAGTGCTCTTAAGAGAAAAAAAGACACCCCATTTCTATGAGTTGACTACCTCAGGGGGTGCTAGAAGTGCAAAACGACACTTACTACAATGTCTGATTTTTCTAACATTTTCTCAAACATTATTTTTGTACAGACAAGTAGTTATAACAACTACAGAAGTGAATAAAGGGTAGACAAACCATACAATTTTGGAAAGCAGACAACCTGCCTTCTAACCCAAAGCCTGGTGTGCACAAATGCTTCCAGAAGGTGGCACTAATTGAAAAAAGGCATTTTCTTACATTTCGGCCCCTTCAAATGTACTGAAATCTGTGAAAACCATGGAATTTCTAAATGTATTCATTAGCTAGTGCTCTACGGAAAAAAATTACACCCAACTGGAATGAGTTGACATAACTACACCTACCTGTTTTCTTCTTTGAAAATGGCTGCTTGTACTAAAATGTTCATAACTGTTAGAGACATGACAAAAAGGTATGAAAGGTATACCATTTTAGAAAGTAGATATTTTCTCTCATTAATTGAGGGGTCCCTTGTCTTTCTATCATGGGCTGAAGAGCACAAAGATTTCCAAAATTTGCCACTATAGGAATAAATACGTTTTTTTACATTTCTACCACTTCAAAGATACTAAAATCTTTGAAAACCATAAAATGTCTTGCTGTATTCAGTACCTGCTACCAACAAGAGAAAAATGGTAGCCCATTTGTGTGGGTTAACATGCAATATGTAGGATCTGCCTACAACAAAATGATTATAACCAAAATAGATATGCAGCTAAGGTACAGAAACCATGCCATTCTGGAAAGAAGACAATCTGTTGAATCTAATGAGGGGTCAGTTGCCTTCTTACCTAAAGCCTGGTGTGCACAAATGATTCCAGAAGTGGTGCTAATGAAAAGAAAAAGGCATTTTCTTACATTTCTGCCCCTTTAATTGTACTGAAATCTGTGAAAACCATGGAATTTCCAACTGTATTCATTACCTATTGCTCTTAGGAGAAAAAAATGACACCCCATTGGTATGAGCTGACCTACCTCAGGGGGTGCTAGAAGTACAAAACTACATCTACTACAACCTCTGATTTTTCTAACATTTTCTCAAACCTAACTTGCCTGTACGAAAATGGTTAGAACACCTACAGAAGTGAAGAAAGGGTAGATAAACCATACAATTTTGGAAAGAAGATAACTTGCTGCATTTAATGAGGGTCTCTTGCCTTTCTACCCCTAAGTTAAAGTGCACAACTATTTCCAGAATGTGGTGCTACAGAATATACAAAATAACAAAAATAAACTTTTGGGTTGTTTAAAAAAAAAAAAAAAAAAAAAAAAAAAAAAAAAAAAAAAAAAAAAAAAAAAAAGGGTTTTTTTTAACAAATCAGTCACTTCAAAGATACGAAAAATTGTTCAACACCATGGGATTTCCTAAGAGGACCTACTGCCAGTCTAAGAGAAATGGCACCCCACTGATGTGGGTTGACATACCATATCGGGTGCCAGCTACCACTGGAACAAGGATGGGGAAGTAAATAGTGTGGTGATTCTATTGCTACCAGTGGTCATTCAGTGTACGTGAGGGCCAGTGAAACCAGGTGGGGGAAGGGAAGAGTGGTCAGGCAGTGTATGTGCGTATATCTATCAGCGGGCAGTGAACAAGTATGGCAGTGGTGGTGGCGGGGAGGTAAGATAGTGCATATGGGGGATCTTTGACTTCTAGTGTGCAATGCAAGTCCACCACATACACTGATTCCAAGCCTGAATCCAGTGTGTATTGGCACTTGGGTCTACCAGCTGACAGTGGAATCAGGCTGGGGGGTTATACTGGGGGAATGGGACTGCCAGTGGGCTGTGGAACTAGGCATTGCAAAGCACTTGTGTTAGACCCACCTGTGGCACATGCAGGTTTTTTGGTGTTATTTCCCCAAAATATTTTTGTGTAGACCTAGTTGAGGAGAGTTAAAACTCCTCCTGATGCCCCACAATGAGGTCTGAATAAAAAATAATGCGGGGGGGAGGGGGGGGGGGAGATCCTTTGTCTGCCACAGTGGTGTCCGATGCATTGCTTGAGGTTTTTTTTTTAGAATTTGTTTGTTATTCATACCTTGTTGGGGGCATCGGGACCACTCCAGATGACCCCCCCCCCAACAAGGGCAGAATAAAAAATAAATGTGTGTGCCACAGGGGGGTCCAATGCATTGCAAAGCATGTTTTTCCCTTTTTTTTTTAAATTTGACACCTTGCTGAGGGGGATCAGGACCCCTAATTCCATCCCAATGAGATCTAAATAAAATAAAGATAAAAAAAAAATCCTTTGTCTGCCACAGGGTGGACCCCCTGTGGCACACAAAGGATTTATTTTTTATTCTTTATTCAAAGCTTGTTGGGGGCATCAGAACCCCCAACAAGCTCTGAATACAAAGTAATACAAGAAAAAAAAAAAAAACAGGAGGGGGGGGTCAGCATTGGACCATGCGGGGTTCATTTATTTATTTATTTTGCATTTTTATTACAGACCTCATTGGGGGGCATCAGGACCCCTCCTGATGCCCTCCAATGAGATCTGAGTAAAACAAAATTGCCCCCAATGGGTCCATTCTGTGAGTGCCATAGGGTCTTGCTTTGCAATGCACTAGTCGTCCCTGCTGTACTCAAAGAGTTAAGTTTTTATTTTACTGTTTTATTTTTAGGTTCAGACCTCGTGGAGGGACATCAGGACCCCTCCTGATGTCCCACTAGCTATAGATCTCCCAGCCTATCATGCTGGGAGATCAATATGGTGAAGCAGGAGAGCAAGCAGCTCTCCTGCCATTCTCTCCTAACTCCAGTATGCGTGAATCAGGTCGGGGAAAGTTTACTGAGGTCACTGGTGACTATGTCACTGATTACATTAGGAGGCTGCCTCTGGTCCCGCCCACTCCTACCCCAAAGTTCGGGTAGGAGAGTGGGAAAAAGAGAAGCTGTGCTTCTCCTTTGGAGATATTGATCTCCCAACGTGACTGGCTGGGAGATCAATAACTGGTGGGCATGAGAAGTGATCCTCATGCCCCCCCGAAGAGTGCCAGGCAGAGTTTTTCTAAAATGCAGCCACTGCAAGTTGGTTATACCAGCTTATGCAGTGACCGCATTTTAGATGTACATTGTACAAGCTTGGCACAGCAGGTACAGCTGTCCAAATTCGTAACATGTACCCACTTGGCACTTTAGGAGTTAAGCTTGATTAGAGTGAATCAATAAAGAATAACAGTGGCATTACTTTTACTGATATAAGTACTCTTGATATAAGCCAGTGGTTCTCAGCCTCTGCTGTCAGGAATCACTAGCAGGGCAGAGTTTGAGGGTTTCCGTGTTAGAGAACAGGTGAGTTAATAAAATTCACTGAGCCTCTGATCAACACACCTGTGCTGTAGCAGAGAAATATATAAGTCCTAGTCTGATAATGGGACCAAAGAACATGGTTTAAAGGGGAACTATCACTACGAAAAAACTTTAGCTTCAATAACTCCCCTTCTGGCAACTAGCTGCTAAGTAGCACTAGTAGCCAGAATTATTAACATCTTGCCATAGTTATGTCCACTCACCTGCTCTGTCAGTCCCAGCTGGCTGCAGGAGGCATTGCTAGGAGCCATTCGGCACCAGAAGGGACTGACAAAGCAGAAACAGATGTCACTTTGGAAAGATGTCCGTGATCCGTCCTTCCTGTAAGCCGGGGAAGAACAGCTAATTCTCCTTTACAAGGTAATGCTTTTGGCGACTAGTGCTACCAAGCAGCTAGTCGTCAGATGGGGAGTTAGTAACACAGTAAATTAGGTTGAATAAAGGCACAAGTCCATCAAGTTCAACCTTCTCCTCATACCCCAGTAACTGAGAATTTTATAGCTTTCCTGCTACCATTTAAGTTAGTCTTTATTGGACCTTCCTGATCTGCCTACTGATAAACAGTATAACTCTGTATGTTCCCTTTTGAAACAAATGGTTACTATTCTCTTAAATGTATCCACTGTATCTGCCATAACCACCTCCTTGGGCAATGAATTCCACAATTTAACAGACCTTACTGTAAAAAAAACCCTTCCTCTGCTGAAGTCTAAACCTCCTTTCTTCTAATCTCAAGGGGTGTCCCCTGGTCACCTATTCAGGCCTTGGAATAAATAGCTCACCGCAGAGATCCTTGTATTGACCTTTCATATACTTGTACAATGTGATAAGGTCTCCTCTTAGTCGTCTTTTCTCTAGAGTAAATAAACCAAGTTTGTTTAGTCGTTCCTCATATGTCAAGTCCTCCATTCCCTTAATTAATTTTGTTGCTCTCCGCTGTACCCTCTCTAGTTCTAGTATATCCTTTTTCAGAACCGGTGCCCAAAATTGCACTGCACACTCAAGGTGAGGTCTTACCAATGATTTGTATAATGGCAAAATAATGTTATCCACTCTTGCTTCGATACCTCTTTTTATGCAAGACAGGATTTTGTTTGCCTTTGTTACTACTGTTTGACACTGGCCACTGTTTCCAAGATTGTAGTTGACAAGGATACCCAGGTCTTTCTCTATCAATGAGTCACCTAAAATGATTCCATTCAGTTTATAAGTAGCCTTGGGATTGTTTCCTCCCAAATGCATGACTTTACACTTCCCCACATTAAACTTCATATTCCACGTTTGCCCAATCTGACATTGTATGTAAGTCCCTCTGTAGAGAGAAAATATCCTGTTCTGAATTAATGACCTTGCATAATTTAGTATCTGCAAATATTGATATTTTGCTTTCTATATCTATTTCCAGGTCATTTATAGACATGTTAAAGGGATAGTAATACTTCATTTTATCTTTATTTTATTTTGTAGGCATTAAAAAAACATGAAGAACGATATAAGTCTTATCTCTCAAACCTTTATGGTTTAAGAGATATTCACAAGCAAAGTATCCCCCCTGTTCAGCCAGATCAGAAAGGAGGTGCCCAGGTAGACTGCAGAGAGGGACAATCTTAAATTAAGATAAGGGAAAAAGCTGAAAAACTTGTCAAGGGGGGGGAAGGGCTTTCATTGTTTTCATACAAAGAAGATTGTCCCCTGCTGTTATCTGTCTGGTCTTACAACCAGATTCACATCTGAAGAGAGATGGCTTACACTAGGAAAAAGGGGCGGGAGGGGGAAATTTTGCTTGTGAATATCTCTGAAACCATAAAGGTTTGAGAGATAAGACTTATATCATTATTCATGTTTTTTTAATGTCTACAAAATAAAATAAAGTTAAAACGAAGTATTACTATCCCTTTAAAAAGCAGCAAACCTAATATTGAACCCTGAGGTACTCCACTCTCCACTTTAACTGTATTGGAGAATTTTCCATTTACAACCACACACTGTTCCCTATCCTTCAGCCAGTTTTGTATCCAATTGCAAAGGCTATCTCCTAGCCCCAATTTCCTTATTTTATACACCAGCCTTCTATGTGGCACTGTATCAAATGCCTTTGCAAAGTCTAGATATACTACATCTACTGCCTTGCCATTATCAAGGTTGCTGCTTACTTCCACATAGAAGCTGAAAAGATTAGTTTGGCATGATCTATTCTTCATAAAACCATGTTGATTCGTGCTAATGATCTTATTTTTTGTGTTGTAATCCTGAATATAGTCCCTTATTATCCCTTCTAGCAGTTTTCCACTACAGAGGTCAAACTCACAGGTCTATAATTCCCAGGTTCTGTTTTAGTTCCCTTCTTAAATAGAGGCACTATGTTAGCTCTTCACCAATCCTGTGGCACTGAGCCTGTGATGTTAGAATCTTTAAAGAGTAATTATAGGGGTTTTTCGAACACTGCACTAAGTTCCTGAAAAACTCTAGGATGTATACCATCAGGACCTGGTGCTTTGTCGGTCTTAATTTTGTTCAGTCTTCCCATGACATCTTCTTGAGTTAACCCAATATCTGATAATTGTATTGTTTTATGTGTTACTTGTGGAGGCTCTTCTACCATTCCTTGATCCCTTGTATATACTGATGCAAAGAAAGTGTTTAGAACATCAGACTTTTCCTTATCATCTTTATTCAACTCACCATCTCATTTTTGAACGGTCCAATGCACTCCCTCTTAAGTTTTTTGCTATTTATATATTTGAAAAACTTTTTTCAAATATATAAAGCTAAAGTTTTTTCGAGGTGGTAGTTCCGCTTTAAGAATCAGTGGTGTAGGCCATCAGGTCATCTAAAAAGAGAACAGTTCCCTTTGACGTAACTATGTATGTATAGCTTTATTTATATTGTGCCACACAGTGTACACAGCAACTTACAATAGCAGTATGTCACAAAAAATAAATGGGGAAAATATAAGTGTCACAGTCATAAACAAAAGGAGAGAGTTCCCTGCTCCAAGGGACTTACAGTCTGTATGGGTACCAGGACACCAACAGCAGGGTATGAGGGTGTCAAGTGCTGTGAGTTCAAGTGCTAAGTTTGCCAAAAGGTAGTGAGTGCATGGTGATAGTGCTCGAGAAGATACGATTTCAGGGCAAACAAAGGCAGAGGGGGATTTTTCCAGACATAGGTCATATAGGCTCTGAATAATGTCACGGGCACCCAGGAATGCTCAGAACTCAGTACAGTAATATAATGCAGAATATTTATTCGAATAAATCACAGCAATAAATAAGTGGTACAACAAGCAAAGGGTTACTAGCTGGCGACACTACTACCAGAAATAGTAGGCCTCTCGCTAGACCACAATGCGAGAGACTGGGCTGAAGCCCCTGTTAGTCTCAGCAGGATACAGGAACGCCAACTCTTGATCTGTGGACTGGAACTCTGGAACAGGAGACCACTGTGAACACTGGCTCAGCAATCTTGATCCGATGAACAGGAACACAAGGACTGCTGGACTGGAGAACTGACCCACGCCTGCAATCAGTCAAACCAGCAACACCACACCTTTACAGCAACCCGGTGACCCACGCCTGCAGTCACCGCTAAGAGACGCTGTGACTCTGCCTGCAGTCACTATATCGGACCCCTGTGACTCATGCCTGCAGTCACATATTAAGACCCTGTGGCTCACGCCTGCAGCCACCACGAGACCCTGTGACTCACGTCTGCAGTCACTATATCGAGACCCTGTGACTCACGCCTGCAGTCACCAATCAGACCCTCTGTCCACAACAGTGGTCTGTCTTAAGCCAATAGCACAAATTGATCATGGTAAGGGGTACTCGTGATCCCTGGGTCATACACAGAGAGGGTTCTCGTACTTAGCTGGGTCATACACAGAGAGGGTTCTCGTACTTAGCCGGGTCATACACAGTGCGGGTTCTCATAAATAGCCAGGTCACACACAGACCCCAAGTGCTTCACCTAATAACAACAACGCAAGGACGACTGAGTCAGGACTCAGTCTGCCTTTTAAACCCCTCCACAGGAAGTAGGTGGAGCAGCTCAGAGGGAGGAAGTGGGATGTAGGTAGGAGGAGACTACAGGAAACAAACAGATAAAACAGAGGCCTGCTGCATGCTAGAAGCCTTGCACCTGTAGATGATGCTGCAAACAAGGTAGTCTGTAAACTGTAACAGTACCTCCCCCTCAAAGGCCCCTCCTCCGCGGAACCAGCCAGGGTTTGCCAGGGAACTTCACATGGAATCTGCGTACCAAAACAGGAGCGTGAACATCATCAGCTGAAATTCAGGAACACTCCTCTGGACCATATCCCTTCCAATTGATCAAATACTGTAAGTGCCCTCAAACCATCCGGGAGTCCATAAAGCAGCCAAAATCTCCTCACCCAAAGGAAAAGTAATGCAAGTATGGATCGTAGCCAAAATACGGTCAGCAGGAATGACCGGGGAGGGGGGGATCCTCATCCCTCAAGGGAGAGCAAAACTGGCAAGATAATGCATCAGCCCGAATGTTTTAAAATCCAGGAAGGTACAAAACCACATAGTTAAAACGAGACAGGAATAGTGTAACGGTTTGTTCGACACACAGACACAGTAGGTTTGGATAAAACACAATTTTATTAAACAATAAAGCTCACAATAACTCTCACAGGTCCTGTAATATAGTACAGCCACTAGACAGGTTATACAGAGGTAAGCCCACACAGGTCCAGTATAAGCAGAGAGTCCATAGAACAATATACTGACACAGGTCAGGCAGATCTTGTGTGAGACCCAGTTTATCAGTACTGCATGGGTTAATAGTAGGCAGAGAATGTTGACAGGCCCTAGTGTAGCAAGGCCTTTTAAGAAGCTCAAACAGAGGTGAGAGCTTTAATTCGAGTAACGCCCAAGATAATGGATACCAGACAATTGTGGACTGCCGTAGCAGTAACGGAGACTGAGCAACTCGAGCACTGCCGTAGCAGTAACTGAGACCGAGTGACTTAAACACTGCAGCAGCAGTAAAGGAGACCAAGCAACTTGAGGACTGCCATAGCAGTAACGGAGACTGAGCCACGTGAGCACTGCCATAGCAGTAACGGAGACTAGGTAACTGGACACTGCCGTAGCATTAACAGAGACTGAGCAACTGAAGCACTGCCATAGCAGTAATGGAGACTAAGCAATAGTAGCACTGCCGTAGCAGTAGCAGAGACTGAGCCACGAGAGACAAGCACTACCCTTAACCAGAGACCAGTCAGAGCGTGCAGAGGAGGCAGCAGCCCAACCGGGCGGGATCCACACAGCACATGAACGTCAGCCAAGTCGGTACACGGAGCAGGAACGTCAGCCAAGCCAAGTCGGTACACGGAGCAGGAATGTCAGCCAAGCCGGGTCAGTACACAGGAGATGAGAAGCAGAATGGTCAGGCATTCCGGGTCAGTGCACAGACAGGAAACAAGATGCAGAGTAGTCAGGCAGGCCGGGTCGATACACTAAGAGCTCACAAGAATCAGGAACAAGCGCTGGTACTGGAACACCACGAAAGGGCACTGGAGATGTGCCAGACACCAGTATTTAAGGACAATACTGGGCGGGACAGTGCAGCCAATAGGCGTTAGGCAGGAGTGGAAACTGACAGAGTCGCCGAATAGCACGAATCGAGCCCGTCTTGCGGATAAGCGCTTAGCTTCAGAGAGATGAATCAAATTGGGAGTTCTCTTGCCTTCCAACAGATGTCTCCACTCCTTTAAGGCCAACACAATTGCCAATAACTTTCTGTCACCAATCTGGTACAGGCTCTCTGCTTTAGACAACTTTCTCGAGAAATATCCACATGGGCAAAGGGCTTCTCCTGGAGCAGAGCGCTGTGACAACAAAGCGCCCACGCCTATCTCTGAGGCATCCACCTTCAGTGTAAACGTAAGGAGGGTTCAGAATGAACCAAAATTGGGGCAGTAGCAAAAGCCTTAAGTTCTTGAATGCATCGATTGCTTCTTGAGACCACTGAGTGGTTTTAGCCCCTTTGCAAGTCATTTCCGTAAGGGGTTTGACAATGGAAGAAAAATTTTTGATAATAATTGGCGAATCCCAGAAACCTCTGGATCGCCTTAAGGCCCATAGGACGAGGCCAATTAAGAACTGCCGGCAACTTCAAAGGATCCATGGCGAATCCAGCGGCAGAAATGATATAACCCAAGAACGTCACTTGTGGTTTGTGAAACTCGCATTTCTCCAACTTGCAAAAGAGCTTATTCTCCCATAGCAGACTCAACACCCTTGAAACATCTGCTTGATGCGTCTCCAGAGTCTGGGAATGTATGAGGATATCGTCCAGATATACCACCACACAACTCTGCAGGAGCTCTCTCAGAACATCATTAATCAGTTCCTGGAAGACAGCTAGAGCATTACACAAGCCAAAAGGCATCACCAGATACTCATAATGCCCACTTCGAGTATTGAACGCTGTCTTCCACTCATGTCCCTCTTTAATGCGTACCAAATTGTACGCCACCCTTAGATCCAACTTAGTAAAGATCTTAGATCCCTTCACTCGATCAAAAAGCTGTGATCAACGGAATGGGACAAGTGTTTTTCACCAGCAGTTTCTTTAAGCCACGGAAATCAATACAAGGATGTAACTCCCCGTCCTTCTTAACAAAAAAAAAATCCAGCACCAGCAGGAGATGTGGATTTCCGAATAATGCCTCTGGTCAATGCATCAGACACATAATCTTCCATAGGCTTATTCTCCTCCACAGACAACAGATACACACGACCCCCTAGGAGGGTTGTGTGTACTCTAATATAGGGATTCTCAATGTTAGTCCATGGAACACACAAACAGGTCATGTTTTCAGTACAACCCTGCTTATTCTTAGGTGGGTAATCAGTGGCTGAGTCATTATGATTGTTCTATCTGTGCTTAATTAGGGCTATCCTTAAAGCGGAACTTTCACCCCGCAATAACTTCATGTCCACTTACTGCTCACCTGGCGACTAGCTGCTTAGTAGCGCTAGTCGCCAGAAATCTTACCCGGTTCTTCAGATATCGGCGTTTTACAGGAGCAGGAAGCACGGACGTCTCTTCACAGTGACGTCCGTGCGCCTGCGCTGTCAGTCCCTTGTGCACCATGGTTTTAGGTGGTGTTACTGGGGGGCAGGCCATTATCAAGAAGTTATTTCATGACCTACTGACACCTCTTTGTGTTTCTTAATAAATGATTTAGAGGAAAACCAAAATAATTATTTACATGCTAACTTATAAACTCATATACTGGCGTTTAAACAAACACTAGTGATTATTGCCATGGAGCAATGTGACACACTTATATACACACCACACAGTCTAAACTCTTAAAAAAAAGAGGAACACCAGGGTGGGATAGAGGGATTTGCGAAGTTTATGGCTGGAGCTGAAGATCACTGCTTTATTGTCGCCGACTCCTCTTTTGCATCAAATATCACAGAACGAAAATGGTATAGCAGGGTTCAAACAAAATATAGCAGTAGAGATGTAGCGTAAAACAATCTTATGTGTGGGTCATCAACCTCAGAGAGACATGTTTACTTTGAATCTGCAATTACATTAGCGAGAGAAATACATAACTTATCGCCTGCCTATGTACCTTTAATTAACTACTTTTAAAAAACGTAAATAAATCTCGCAACTGGAAAATTAAGGAATGTCCAGAGATCGCATCACAAAAACCGACAATATAGCCTTGTTCGTTGATCTTATGTAACGAACCTGCATTTAACACTGCATACCTTAACACTGTGTATTTCCATTCCTGAGATCCCTCCAACCATGCTGGGCGGTCTGCGGAGGACGGAAGCACCGCCTCCAATACATCACGTGGCTATCCCCTAAACAGCCCACTGGATCATCTGCTAATCAATCACGTTCGCATTACCTCTTCCGTACTTTGCCTTCTGTGTGGGATTTGGTCCAATGTTCTAGAACCTTTGTGTATAACGCGTTTGTTTTCATTTGTGGCGGATTCTAAACAAACCGTACAGGGCAGTGATCGCAAGTAGGCAAGTATATAGTTATATAATCTAACATCTTTCAGATTTATTTGACTATTTTGGTGCTAGTGAGTCCGATGATGTGTTGATCTTTGACAGCAAAAGGGATGAAACTAGTATTGTGTAATGAGGATAGAATGTAGATGGTTCGATTGCTGTTTTGCTAAATACCTAAGGGCTGTCTCATCAACTAGTGTACAGGATCCATGTAAAGGGTTAGATTAGGACAATGGTATTTAGGCAATATATAAAGCACGTAATAGATGTTTAACTGGTGTGTTTTATTGGGCCCTGTAGTATTTGGTAAGTGCGGACTATTAATAAAAAGTGATCAGCTGGTATATACGTTGTTGACTTCAGTGTTCGGTAGAGTGACAACCCACTAGCGGTAAAAGGCAAAACGTTGCTGCATCTTATATCTAATATGGGGCCCAGGACGAGGGGTTTTCCATGCCACCTAACTTGCCCAGCATGATAAAGTACCAGAGGTATGTGCACCGCAATGCAAGGTAATAGCTCGCACAAAAAACTGGAACTGAGATGGTTAAATCTGCATTTACATTGTAGTAAAGGGATTCTGCCTCGGTGGTTGCTGTGATTGTTCATTTTCTCACTCTCTATCCTGTAAATACCGTTTTTTCTTGCAGTGGCTGTACAATATGAGTTTTAGCTGATATGCATGTGTAAAGGCAGCTCTATGTCCCCCTGGGATGAGATCATTGTGCTCAGACCGCTAGCTACTAAATCCAAAACAAATGTGCATTACATCACCAGCTGTCTGGGGCCTTTTACATCACAAAAAGTATCCGTGATTACAGCAGGCAGCTTTGCTTGAAAACACCTATGATGGAATGTCTTCATCTCCCATTAGACTGGCACAATGTCAAGATATCCACGTTTATTTACAGACTGCTTTATCCTACCTTGGTGTGACTGCAAGGTATCTGGGTTCTGAATGTAGTGGTTCTGACTTTAACAGTTCTCCTTCCAGAGGGACCTACATGGCATTCTTTGAACAGTGTTTGAAATGTCTCCCTGAAGTGACAAGGATTACTACCATACAGTTCACCAGTGGGACAATGGTAGATTTCTGTTGTTGAATTTGCTCCAAATAATCCAGAAAAGAGTTGACAAGTTATAGTCTGACAACAGCTGAAGGACCACAAGTTACATAACTGTCACTGGTACAATCTCTATAGTACTTCGTTAGGAGTCTGCTAGATAAACCAGTGGAAACATCTTTGAGTTGCAGTGACATCCTGCTCATAGTGTGACAGTAACATACTTGGTATTATAGTAGTAAAGGGGAAGGGTATGCTTTACTTCACAACCCAACACCTCAAGTCTACCGTAACCCTTTTAAGGGCGAGAGGCTGTTTAAAACATTGATTTGCAATGCTTTGAGCTCCCCTGTGGTCTTAACCCTCTGAGTGTCGGAAAGGCATCCAATGCATTGTGCTGCAATACACTAGATAACTCTCTGGCACTCAAAGGGTTAAAGGATTGAATACATTATCAAAATTACTTTCCTAGGAAAGTGTACTTCACATAGCAGGCATGTACCTTCTGTTCAATGTTTTTATTTCAATTAGAAGTCTGTTTTATTTTACTGCTAATTGTTTGTTTAAAACCTGATAAATAAGTGTCCCTTATGAGCCAATCAGGTCTATTCAAGACCATTATTTGCGAGGAGGTGGGTTCTAGTGGCAGATATAATCCCCCCCGGCCAAAAAAAAATAATAATAATAAATAAACATAATGTATACCTGACTGCTGTATCGTGAACACCAACCTGATAAATCAATGTGTTAAAAATGTAAGCAACACTTAATAATAGGTTATTGTTCTTCTTTAACATTACATGTATAACGAAGTCCACCATCCATTTTATGTCCCCCACCCCCTTTAATGTGTTTCACAGCAAAACTCCTGCAAAAGCCCCACAGTAGCTACTGACTGTTGACAATGTATTCTGCCTTCTTTAATTAAAGGGACCGTGTCTGTTACGAAAAAAGTATTTTCGTCAATTAATAAATAGGACACCAAAGAGCCTGTCCCTGACACTCCTACATGGCCACACAAACATGATATTTTTACCATAAAATGAATTTCTTTGGGGAGTTTAAAATCAGTTGTTTTATGTTTGTTTTTTTTATCTTCAGAGTGATAATGTGTAAATGTTGACTTTGTTTTCTGCAAGAAGATAATTTATACGTAGTCCTAATAACTACATGTTTTACTATTTTCAAATATTTAACCCAATTTTAATTTTATTTTAGTGTTTCCTTCGGGGCTTCTCTTTCTTGGTCAGTGGCATTATGATTTGATTCCTCATTGATGAGTCTGCCACAAGTGATATGGTGTACACGTTCACGGCATGAAACCCAAATAACATACAGAGTTCTGTGTATACTGTGTACTAAAGTGGAAGTGAGAGATGCTCAACTAGGAACTAGCCTGCAATGCAAATTTGTATGGTGTCCTACCCATGGTGCCGTTTCTTTAGCCCACTAGTGCCTTTCACAGAAAGGAAATATCCTAAAGCATATTGTATTGGTCCTGCCATAACAGCAGTCCAACCACAAAATGGCAGGCAATTCCTCTCTGAACATGAGAAGCAGCCAACCGCAGATGTATGTTTTGGCCTTGTTGGGCCTCGTCAGTGAGGTGTAGCTGATTTCTCTAGGCACTGTGAGCAAGGGGTCCAGTGCTGGATTCCCCTATTACCCTTGAGGTGACAAATCTTTTAGTCACCCCAAGGGTAATATTGGGAATCCAGCACTGGACCCCTTGCTCACAGTGTTTAGAGAAATCAGCTGCACCTCACTGACGAGGCCCAACAAGGCCAAAACATACATCTGGGGTTGGCTGCTTCTCTTGTTCAGAGAGGAATTGCCTGGCATTTTGTGGTTGGACTGCTATAATGGCAGGGCCAATGTGATATGCTTTAGGATATTTCCTCTCTGTGAAAGGCACTAGTGGGCTAAAAGAGACTGCACCCTGGGTAGGACACCATTCCTATAGAACCTGGAAATTTGTATTGCAGGTTCGTTCCTAGTTGAGCATCTCTGACAAGAGATGCACCGATACCAATTGTACGAGTACTGTGTGTGTGTGTGTGTGTGTGTATGTGTGTATATATATATATATATATATATATATATATATATATATATATATATATATATATATATATATATATATATATATATATATATATATATATAAAATGTACTCAGCCTGGGAGCCCCGGGTCAAACTTGGAGACAGCACACTTGTAAGGATCTCGTTAGCAAAAAGTTCTTTATTACAGCATCATTTGCAGCCAAATGTTTTCGGTCCTATTATGGACCTTCATCAGGCCCTAGCAAGAAACCAGGGAGTGCTATCACATATGTATGTGCTTTATAAGCAGATATTATTACGTAGATTTAGATATACCTGCACCTTGGATGATTCAACATTTCAACAAGCAAGTGCTTGCAAGCAGCGAGAAAATGTATGTCCACTAGCATTTACATAGGTAACTGAAAAATTAAATCAAAAATTGACAGCCTCTTATGATTTTGTCCCTTATTTGCACCCAATTATTTTAGTTGTAATCACCCTATTCTGCTAGTTTTTCTATTTATTGAAACTTCTATAAGTTTGTCTGTGTATGTTGTCAGTCAAGGAGTTAAAATTGTAATGTCTGCATTCCAGTTTCATACATGTTTCACTGTTTTCAAAATGTATCTTTGAGGACTATAGGCTGCAGGCAAAACCTTCCCTCTTTAATCTAGGCCATGCAAGTTGTTTGACCCTGTGCCATTAAATGTGAAGGCTGTGACATGGCTGTACTGTATTGTGATAAGGCCCAGTTTATGGTCTTATACAGCTATGTGACTGTTTAAGAGTGGCAGAACTATGGAAGAGTATTAACTGCTGTGCTAGAAATCTACATTTGTATAGTACCCTTTGTCATTCAATGACATGTATGATTGTGAAAAGCCTTTCTGTTTGATACCAACTAGGTTGGAAGCCAGTGAGAGGTGTTTGCCCCTTGACTGGCATGTTTTAATCCTTTTTAGGTGTTCAGGTTAGAGCTGTCATTTTCCTTCTGTTTTTGTTTGTTTTGCAGAAAAACAGCTGTGCAAGACGTGCACACATTATCCAAACACTACAAAGGTCAGTGTTGTGGCCTCAACATAGGCCACCTTTGGCCTTAAGGTCCATCAGACAGTCATGCCTGTTCAAGCACCACACCAAAAGAGAGGAGGACTCCCAATCCCAATAGTGTAATACAGCTTATAGTACAAAAAATAAATAGATAAATGAAATTGCAATGGCATTTGAAAATAGTCAGCTAATGGCATTACCCAAGCTGACTAAATAGACATATGGAGAATTTTCCCCATTTCCACTCCATGCTCAATCACATTCAAAGCTGCTACACCACAAAGAACAGAAAATCCTCTAGGACTTATGGCACTACAAAAGGTATTTCAATATATGCAAATTAAATTTAAAATAGTATAATAGTGTAAAATAGGCTACTGCTTTAAGAGGAGCTGCCTGATTTGCAGTGTCCTCTATCTGGATCAGGTTTATATACCCAAAACTGCATTCTATGCTGTCTATCATACACGTAATTGATAGCATAGATGCTTTTGAGTACCCAGGAGTGGGGTGTTTATTCGGTGGTGGAATAGAATCCTAAGAACTCGCTGCACTAGGGCACCTCCTTGTCTTCTCATGTTTGTCTTCTAATGCCTGTTTAAGAACTATTTTTCGTACCTCAACATTCTGTTTTGAACCCTGTTGCCTCTGGTTTGCTGTCTGTTGACACTTGAGACTATATAATGCCAGTTTAGTCCTGTTAAATACTGCACTTCTGTGAGGAGATCTCCCCCCCCCCCCAAGGTAGCTGTTAATATTGTCCATGAACGTAGAGTGGCACAACTTAAAATAATTACTGCAGTATTACCACATTGTGAGTAGAACCATCATCAGATATCATTGTATGTCCTTGGGCAGTTTATTTCCTCAAAAACATATTACATCATGATGGACCACCTTTTTGTTTGTTTATTAACAATATAAAAGTTATATGACTTACTGAGACAGTATTTAGTAATAATATTTTTGCTTTGTCTTTTTCTCAGGCTAAAGATGAACGTGGGTGTAGCACACAGTGAGGTAAACCCAAACACAAGGGTAATGAACAGTCGTGGAATGTGGCTGACTTACGCCCTTGGAGTTGGAATGCTTCACATTGTTCTACTCAGCATCCCGTTTTTCAGTGTACCAGTGGCATGGACGCTAACCAATGTCATTCACAACTTGGTAAGTGCCAACCATTGCTTTTCAAAGATGTAATCCAAGTAGAAATAAAATATAACCTAGTTTACTAACTATAAATAATATATACTTCTTGTATTGTCAACAATATTAAAGGAATGGTATCACCTAAAGGTGTCCACATCCATTCTTCAAATATCATGGGTCCTTAATCCATTTTCTCTGTCCTCCAATGTGCAACAAAGGAACCATGATTAAAATCTTCACCTCCTCCAGGATGGCAGGGCACTTCCAAAAAAGTTCTGAGGTAGAGATTCCTGCCTTCCTTTCATTCAATTTTAAGTGACCTCATCAGGAATGTTACACTGGCACAACTCTCTTACTTCATCTTATTATTTTTATTCTTAGGATATGGGGCTGTATAATCACCCATTAAGCGGGCTACTATTTATTGGCTCCCTAATTCATGGATCGTCCAGTTCACAGGTTGAATTTTCAGGACCTCAGACACCTGAAGGTGGGCTTGTTTTGCCGTCCATTACCTCCCTAAAGAGCGTCTCTTTATTATAATGGGGGACTGAAGCAGCAGATGAGTTAACCTCTTGACTGCTATGGTCCTGTATGTGTGTCTCTATCTTACTGGTATCCACTTGAGGTGGAATTTTGCCTGATTTGCACTCTGCTCTATTCTTTAATTTTTCATTTTATATGTGTCGCCTGGCTGGCTTAAGTGCAAAGGGTTATTAACCCCCTTCACTGCCTTTTTTTATAATATACAACGGGCTTGAGCATCTTTCTGCAAGGGGGGGGGGGGGGTCATGCCTTTATTGTACAATATTTATTTTGTTACCAAAATTGTGACATGGCCAGTTTAAGACTGGGTGCCCACATGGCAGTCATTTTGGATTCATAGACGTCACTTGTATGGGACATATCTTGCCTCTGGGTGTTCTTAGGAGGCTGAGGGTGGGCTCAAAGTGCTCTGGCATCTCCAAGTTGTAAGGATGGGCTGGAGAACCATACTGCTATTTTATATGAAAAGACTACATCTCACAGAATTCTTCTTCCTAGATTATCTTCCATCAGAACATGGGAAGAAGCAGTCTTTGAGTAATCTTCCTGCTTTTGCGATTCCACATGCTGCACGGAGGCTGGTCTCTCCCCCCTGCTTGCCTATTAGCCACTTGCAGTCAGATAATTATTTTTGTATACATTTGTGTTCCTTTCTCTTATATTTATGCTACTTTGACTGTCTTTTGGGGTGATATTCTGACAATGTCAGAACCCAAGGTTCACATTGACAAGTCCAAGCCTAAAGATTCTGGGGTCCCTCTACCCCCTTTAATCCATTTCTTCTGCGAAACGGACCTCCCTAGGAAGTATTCTGCTATCTTCTGTCCATCTAGCAGACCAGGAACCAACTTTGGTTAAGGCTCTTATCTCTTCAGTAGTTTCTATACCTTCATCTATTCATGGGGTCTTTCACTCTTGGCCTGTGGGACACCATACAGGAGCTTTTGCCCTGTATTAGGAGGCACGTTAATTTCTTTGAGGATGACTCTAGTCCCTAAGCTGAGAATCTTATTTGTGCGGTACTGAAGAAGCTTAAGAGACTTTATTTTTTCCTACTCCTCATTCCTTGGACCAGGTTCTCCTGAATGAGTGACAGATGCCTGACAAGATTTTTTGTTTAAGAGATAGTAATGGGACAATATAAATGAATCTTCAATTATTCGTTATACTTTTTAATAATGTTGTGCACCTTCCAATCTCTTCATATCCATTTAGTTATATTATAAATTTTATTGTAAAGTTTCCCCCTACCACCCCTTTTCCTGACCTCACTCTTCTTCCTGCAGATGAGAGAGCCTTTCCGGACAGATCACAACAAGGGACATTATTGTGTGAGCATAAGGAAAACCCTGCTCCCCTTCATAAAGGGGGCAGGGTTTTCCTTATACAAATAGAGAAAAGATTGTCTCGTAAAGCGACCAGATTTCCGATCTGCAGAAAGAAGAGTGAGTCAGGAAAAAGGGTGGGAGAGGGAGCTTTACAATAAAATTGTGATAAAGCTGAACAGATTATAAGGGGCACGGCATTGCTAAAAAGTATAACGAATTATCAAAGATTCATATACACACACACACACACACACACGTATTAGTTCCATTACTATCTCTTTAAGAGGAGCTTTTCTAATTTTGTAACCTTTCTCAGCTGAGACCTTAACACAGTAGACTACCCCATGCAGTTGATCCTTCATCTCTCACCTTGCTAAGAACACAGCAAGCAGCCTTAAGGATCAAACTACTTCCATCCTACAGCCTCAGGTAAGGTCCTTGAAGCTAATGCTACCCTGGGGCCTCCGATAGCCTAGGGCCTTTGGATCAGGGAGGTGAGAGCCTTTTGGCCAACAGTGATCTTGCGAGCAATTTGCATCACTCTACACCACTGATCTTGTCCCATTCTAGGATCCCCAGTACAAATCTGGTCAGACTACGAGATGGTAGTTGCTTTCATTAACCGACTAGGAGGAACCAGAAGCACTTAAAGGGATAGTAATACCTAAAGTGTAAAAAAAAATATGTTGTAGGGTTTATCCCCCTGAGTAAAACAAGAGTACTCCCACTGCTGAAAGATGTTTCATTCAAAAGTTATTAATTTTCAAAGTTGAATTTTTTAGGTGCAATATCACAGTGGCCTGAAATTTTACAGTGGCGCTGTTGCTACACCATCCTATGGAGATTTATGGTCCTGAGACCAGAGCTGTCCATAGGATCGTGTAGCAACAGCGCCACTGTACAATTTCAGGCCACTGTGATATTGCACCTAAAAAATTCAACTTTGAAAATTAATAACTTTTGAATGAAACATCTTTCAGCAGTGGGAGTACTCTTGTTTTACTCAGGGGGATAAACCCTACAACATATTTTTTTTTACATTTTAGGTATTACTATCCCTTTAAGCGTGGGCTGAGATTTGGAGGATTCTTTTGTGGGCCAAGGCCCACGTACCAGCTCTCTCCACAGCTCACATTCCAGGTGTAGGACATGTAGTGGCAGACTTCCTTAGCTGCCAGCACCTGGATCCTGGAAATTTGGGAGCTCAGTCCAAGCATATTCAACTCTATCTTTCACCGTTGGTGGCTTCCAATGGTGTATCTCATGGCCTTTCACCTAAACTGCAAGGTCCCTCAGTTCTGTGCCAGATCTACAGATCCTCTGGCTCTCACTGTGGGTGCAATGACCATGCCTTGGGGTTTTTCTCTGGTGTATATATTTTTTCCATCTCAATTGATTCCCAGAGGAAAGTGAGAATGGAGTGGTCTTATGTCATACTGATTGCTCCATTCTGGCCCTAACAAGCTTTGTCATTTGATCTTCTCAATCTGCCTGTTGCAGAGCATTTTTTCCTCCCATTGCATTCAGACCTTCTGTTATGCTACCCACTGGTGGAGAAGCTACTTTTGATGGCTTTGCTCTTGAGGTCAGCATCCTGAAGAAAGAGAGGTTTTCACACTGTTTTTTTCCAAACTGTTGTTTTTTTCTAATGCCGGTTTGGTCCCTCTTCTACAAGTGGTGTTCTGACTGAGGCTCACATACTTTCCAGATTCAGATAGTCTTGGCCTTTTGTCAGGATGATGTTCAGAAAGTGTTTAGTCTTGATTCCATCAAAGTTCAGATTTTAGCTTTCTGTTCTTTTCGATTGGTGCATTGCCTTGCTCCCTGATGTGCAAACTTTTGTCCAAGGGGTGCCTTTTGCCTGTCATTTGCGATACCATTTCTCAGTGGGACTTCAGCCTTGTATGAGGAGTGCTCCAGAAAACTCCTTTTAAACCTTTTGTCTTAAGATTGTGTTTCTTCAGGCTATTGTCTGTTTGGTGGCTGGCTAAGCTTCAGGCCTTGTCCTGCAAGCCTCCCTTTCTGTTTTTTTCACCAGGACCAGGTGGTCTTGAATGCCTGTGGGGTTTTTGTTATTTCTTTCATTCTTTCTGAACAGGAACTTCACCTATTGGATGTGGTAGATGCTTGAAGTACTATGTTCATCACATGTAGCATCGCATGTAGCCTTTTCAGAGATCTGATTCACTCTTTGTCATACCTGAGGGACTGTGTGCAGGGCAATCTGCATCTAAAATTGTTGCTTTCTGGATTAAGGTGGTTGTCAGGAGTATGTCCTCAAGAAGAAGTTTGTACCCTTTCCGGTCACAGTGCATTCCACAAGGTTGGTGGAGGAGTCTTGGGTCTACAAAAATCAGGCCACTGCGGAGCAATTGTGTAAGGCAACAGTGTGGTTGCCTCTGCACACCTTTACCAAACACTACATTTGTGGGTGCTCTGGCCTCGGCTGATGGCAGCTTTGTGTCGGAAGGTCCTTCAGACTGTAGTGCCTATTTGAAACACAGGAATCCCTAGAGGATATTAACTCCTTTTTTAAAGTCCCCAGATAGAGGGGTCCTCCTGGACTTCTGGATTTCCTCTTCTTCTTTCACTTCTTTTATTGCTTAATTTGGCTTTGCTATATGATAAAATTAAGCTAACAGGCGGGGATAAAGTGGAAGGGAGGACGGAGTCACTGTGGACCCTTTTGGAAGTAGCCAACCCACCTGGGGGAGGAGTCTTTACTGTGTCTGGATTTAATGGTAAATCCTCTAAGATCCCTTTTATAGCAGAAATTGACATTATGCTTATTAGAACAATCTGTTTTAGGCTTTACCAGGCTTTAGTTCATTGTTTGTACCTCAGTTACGGCATACATTATACTTGGTACTTGCATAACAAACAGGATAATTAATTAATTTTATAGGGGGATGCCTAACAAAAGTAACAAAAAATATAGTAGAGCAAGTGCACATGACTCATTCAAAGTGAAAGTTCCATGAGCTGAAGGTTACCAACTTGCTTGGAAAAAAAATGACTTTTCCATTGTAGTTACATTATCTGCAAGTCCCATTTTTACTGATGTGCCAAACATATTGATCATGACAGAAAAAAGGTTTAGCTAAATTCTAAGACACCAGAAAGAGCAAGTTCAGGATACAAAAGTAAACATTCACATAACTTGTAATTAGGGAGAGAATGACAACTGCTCAATCATACAATGCAGACCGCTCAGATTTCATAGTTATTTATGATTCTTTTTATCCAAGAGTGTTTAGTCAATGTTTCTTATGCTTCTCATATAGACTAGTTCTGTTACCATTATAATGAGACCAGATCACCCTGATAAATATGCCAGTCTCCCAAAAAAACTTGTGACTCTCCAGCTGTTGGACTACATCTTCACAAGGCCAATGACTGACTGAGATTTTCAGGAATTGTAGTACAACAGAAGCTGGACAGCCACATGTTGCACACACCTGTACCTGCAAAGCTTTCCCCACCTCGCTTGGCCTTCAATGTCCCCCTAGGGAAGATGGGTAAGTATCCGGCTAGTGTCAGTGCCCACGCTTTGCCCCGTTTTACCCCTCAACTCCCGCATCTCACCCGCTTGCTCAGCAGGATGAGCTCCGTCCCGCTGTTGAGTTGCGGGCAGTCAGGTACTTGCTGTACACCAGCTCCATGGTCACTGTCAAGAGAAGGGGAAGAGGAGAGGCAGAGGGGAAGCCATTCAAGGACCAGCAGCATGCTGGGAACTGCTGCTATTCCTGCCCCATCACCGCCCATCCTCCTTTCACCATAACAACTATCTCTAAGTCCTGCAGATATTTTTGGACTGCACTTCCCACAGTACTCAGCTGTGTTTTAATCAGCTGGATATGATGGGAGTTTTATTCCAACAACCGCTGAAGGGCTGACGATTGTACATTAAACTTTTAAGTGCAAGCGCGTGCGTATGTCTGAATGTGGGATTTTCGGCCATTTTTTCTTATTTCTGCTTCTTGCCGAAAATGCTATTTTCGGCCGAAACATTTTGGCTACCGAAATTTCAGTGCACCCCTAGATCATGCATAGCTGGCTACACACCCATAGAAAAATATGATTATCAGATTTCTTATGGCTTGTGTATCTCCTTTTTAGAACAAATTTAGTTTTCATAATACTCTATGGGAAAGTTTGAGTCAGACTAGTTAGCTATAATAATTGATAGGAACAGCACTATCTGGTGACCACAATAGAAAATTGCAAAAAAAAAAATAAAAGTAGTTTGTGCTGTAATAACTTTTGAGTAAAAAATCTTCCAGGATCAGGAGTATCCTCGTGTCACTCAGCAGGAAAAGCCCTATAACATATGTTTTAATTAAAAAATAAATAACTAAAATAATTTAAAGTGTTAGTAATGTCTAAAAAAACCGTATCTCTCAAACCGCTATGGTTTAAGAGATACGGGTGTTTAAAGTTTGAACACTAGGCACACGTTTTAGACCATTCCAATGAAGGGATTCCGTGTAAGTAATGAGAACTCGGCACTTCTCAAGCGCCTCAGTGTCGACTGACACGGATCTCCTGCTGACAGCTTTACAGCTGTCAGTAGGAGAAATCAAACTTTAAATGCTCGTATCTCTTAAACCATAGAAGTTTAAGAGATACAGTTTTTTGCATTTATATCAGCTTTTTAAGATCTTCTAAATGCAAAAAAAATTTTTTTTAGACATTACTAACACTTTAAAACATTTTTTTTCAAAGAGAAATTAACCAAATTTTGTACCAAGGTATCTGAGAATTCAAAAGATTGTGGGAAGGTATAGATCTTTATAGAGCCAGGGGAACATTTCATTGTGGAAAATGAGAAAGGATGTGTGAAAGGAGTAAATCGGAAGGGTTTTACCCTCAGTATAAGTTTGCAAGGCACACACTACAGGCACCACAGAAGTATATGTGTCTCAGGGGTAGTTAGCCATATGTGATCTTAGAGAGCTGATCACAACTAACATATCTTCCCTTCAATCAGTCTTTGATGGGGAGCATCAGGGCCCTCCTGATTATCCTTTTTTGCACACTTGCCCTTAATTGCCTAGCTGCTAGCACCAAAAGGTCTATAAGCAAGACTGGAAGAAGCTGTGCTCATCATATATTCTCGGTATAACGCTATAGATAAGGCGACCAACACCTACAAGCCCTCCTACAGAACCTATAAGTTCAGGCTACAGCGAGCAGCAGAAAAGCTCTGCAGACGTTATTGAACCTAGAAACCGAAGCAAGCACCGATTCCTTGATGAACTTTGCATCACTTTGTTTTGCTAAGCCTCATGATAGTGCTTGACTCCTTTTGGACAGTTGATGGAGTTCATCAGCCTAAGTACCTGACCATGCCACGAAATGGGAAGTCTTCCCTGCTTGCAGGGCCCATTGCACATTCCCAACAGCACAGAAATGCAGATAGGAGCTTCAGTTGATAAAACATAACATTTGTGTGGTTCACCATGTGGCTGTAGTTTGTAGAAAACACAAATATTATTTGAATACTCAAAGGGTTAAAAATAAATTGTTGGGGCCAGGTCAGCAGTTTGCACAGTTTCTATTGCACCTGTTTTTCGTATAGGCTCCTGTTTTAGCCTGCAACAAAATCTCTATCTATACAGAGAGCATCACGACTATCATTTTAAAAATGCATGTTTGAGCTATAGTAACTGTTGAAGGTAGTAATTCCTAGTAGTGGGTGCAATCGTTTATTACTCAAAATGAAAATTCCTGTTAGTTGTGTTGAGGGTCTCTATCACTGGGGTCAATGGAGTTCTTATTTGCTGAACAAGGTTGCTTTCTTTCCTCCAGGGAATGTATGTGTTTCTTCATGCAGTAAAGGGCACTCCATTTGAGACACCAGACCAGGGTAAAGCCAGGCTTCTAACACACTGGGAGCAACTGGATTACGGAGTGCAGTTCACTTCTTCCCGGAAGTTCTTCACTATCTCCCCTATCATTCTGTAAGTTACTTTGAGGGGAACAAATAATTATTTTGTTTTATTATTGTATAATAAACCTACAGTCTCCGCTGAAACATAGAATGGTTATTTCTAATGAGGATTGCAATTTTAAAAACCCAGTGTCAGAATTGAATTTACAAGTGAAAGTTCATAGCAAAAATATATTCCTAATGAAAATGTATATTTAAAAAAGTTTGCCCTGTTACCAACATACATCCACAACCTCTCCATTTGCATGCTGTCATTATTGTAGAGCAATAATAAAATGTGTCACTTGTCACTGCTTAAACGTATATTATCACACTGGTGTGGCGTTTTAGCAACACAGGCTGATTTATTTAAAAGAATTGGAGCTAACTGCACCATAGGAAAAAAAATCCCAAGATTCCAGTTCATTTGAATGGGGTTTTAAACCTCTGAATGCTATGGAGGAATGTATCTTGTAGTTTGTAGCATTCAGATAGTTAAGCCTAATTTAATCCTTGTTTATTTATTCACACTAATGTAGTTGGTTTTCACCAGGATTTCTCCAGTTCCTCATAGTTCATCATCCTCAGTCTATGTCCTCTATAAATTTTAGCCCAGCCCCTTCCCTTTGCTCTCCTCTTGAGAAATGAAGAAGGGAAAGTTGACAGCTGGTCCATATGGAAAAGAGTGGGTCTTTTTGTTCTCCACTCCAAATGAAGAACAATTTTTTTAAGACTTACTGTGGTTGGAGGAGTATAAAACACAGAATCTACCAACCACTGTCCACCATAGCATCTTTAAACAACACCGTCTTAATGATGTGGTGTAGATGCATCACTTTTATTTGCTTCCTCTAAAAGCTCGCCCCTTCCCCCAAAATCTTCTCTATCAACACATGCTTCCAAAAACCCTCTGTTACCTCAGAATGGGTCCATTGACCTGTGCAACCCTTGGGCAGTTTTCTCAACTAATCAGTCTATCCCTCAGTGTTAATGTCTATTCATCCATGTTATGGCCTCCACCTCCTATTTTGCCCTGTCTGCTGTGCCTTATTTCCTTCCCAGCTATTTCTGTTCACTCCATAGCAGACTCCTTGGGTTGTAAAGAGATGATGAAGATGCTTGCATATAACGGGACAGTGTTCAGTCGCTTAACCTATTAAATGACGGAGGATTGAGAAACATGTTGCTCACCTCCCTAATACACACAAGGGTTAATAAGTGTATAATGTCTTGTGCACACTGTCATGCATGAGTGCAATGCATGATTTCCTATGAGATTTCAGCTCTGAGCATCCCAATGGGGGCTTGAGACGTCGTTCTCAGTTCCCATAGTGCCAGCTTCCGATTAGGGGCAGAAGTTGGAAGATGCTTTCACCTAGCAGAGAGAACTGCTTTGCAGAGGGATAAGTATTAACTCCTGAGCTACTGGAGCAACTTAGTACAGAAGCTTAAAATGGAATGCAGATTACAGGCCTTTCATTTGGCAAGGAAAGTAGAACATTTTGTGTACTATAAGACACATATTTTTATCTTTTGTTTTATAATCCAGCGGTGGTGCCCTGTGCCCAGAGTTTGGGGTGCATGTGGATGGCTGCACAGTAGGAAAAACTCACATTTATGTCCTGTTCCCCAGTAAAGGCACCTAGAGGAGACTGGAGCTTTTGTTTTTAACTCTTCCAGTTATTTCCTCATGCCTGCTGCTGCTGTTATTTGGTGAAGATCAGAAAAAGGATTGCGCAACAAAGTAAAGCATAAAAATGTAAGCATACAAAAGCAGGAGGGAATTCTAAAAAAAACAACAGTTCTTTGGTTCTCGCCAGGTGCTTTAAGTACTGCTTTACTGATCAGGGAATATTACGCAAGTAATTTAGAGGATTTCTTACTGCCATGCCACCCTAAGCACCCCTCTATTCTGGAATATGTACATTCTCACACTCGTTTTACTATATAACTTTTATTTTAACCATAAAAAAATGGCTTCATTTTATAATCTTGTGTGTCTTATAGTCGGTAAAATACAATAATAAGCATAACATACAGATAACGGTATAGTAAACTGTGTATGGATCTGAAATAGAACTGAGGCAATGTTGGGCAATTCAGTGGTCCTAACAAGTTGAAGAACAAAAATAAACACTATGGGTACACACTACATCATCTCCCCTTTCTGTTTTTAAGTAGAACTTTTATTATAATAGATTGGAAAGAGAGGAGGTATTGTATATCTTTCCAATTACTAGAAAGTGATTTATATATTGAGAGGCAGTGAACTGGGAAAGACAGAGAAGAGAGGCTCATAGTGTAGTATATCCAGATGATCAAGGTAATGTTCACAAAAGAAAGATACATTTTGGAATTTGCCACCAAGAAATATCAGTAACAAATTACGCTTGTGGAGGATATTATAACTGTCCCCACACAGATATCTCAGAGCCAGCCACTCAATCTCTCAACAGCCACAACCTCCAGGAAGGGCGTAAAGACAAAAAGGCAAACAGGAATGCGAGGAGAGTGACCCTATTACAACATCAATAGTATAATGTATCAGAAACGATGTTGCAAAAAATACTCACAGGGAACACTCAAGCCTGGTCCTAGATAATGGATACCGGTGTAAACACCAGTGCGGAACAGTGATGCTGGTTCTTCCCAAAACGGAACCCTGCTAGTATGAATCAAACACTTCTGGAGAAAATCTAGATTTCCTCCAGAAGTAGTTTGATACCACAAAACATGTTGAGGTATTCTATTGTTTTAATACAATAAATCATATATTTTTACATCTCCTGGTCTGGTGAATATATTTTTATTGCAAAAGGAGTCTCTACAACAGTGGATGCATGCTAGCAGGGTTTTGTTGTGGGAAGAACCAACATCATTGTTCCTCACTGGCGTTTAGACCGGTATCCATTGTCTAGGACCGGTCTTGAGTGTGTGAGTATTGATTGCAACATTGTCTCTGATATATTATACTGTAATAGGGCCACTGTTCTCACATTCCTGTTTGAATTAGGAAAGGGACATTAGAGGTCCTAAGGAACAGGCTGTGCATTTTTGCATACACTAAAATATAAATAAAGACACCAATTTAAAAGTATATATTGTTTTTAATTAAAAAAAGGGGGGGTAACCTCATTAACCTCATACAAGTAATTTTCATAGTTTTTAAGTAAGCCTGCCTCTATCTAAAAGCCTTGTGGGGGCTCCTGTGCCCCCATAGGCAACACCTGTCAAGTTCAGAAATAGGCAAGAAGGCTGTTCAGAAGCCTAAGGCTGAAAAGTCCACCTTTGCATGACCCACGAAGGTCCTGGTCCATCTCAGCCACTAGGGGTTTGCTTCTGTTTTTTGTTTTGTTTTTTTTCCCCCAAGAAGTAGGCAATTTCAGTGAAGGATCAGTAGGTTTTGTGGGTGATTTTGGAAGGGATCTGGATTGGACTATCTGTTTCTAGAAATGGTCCCTTCCCTCCTAGAAAAGCAGGTGTTAGCCCCTGTCCCTCTACAGGAATGCTTCACTCGATTCTGTACGTTGTTCTGAGGGGGGAAGAGAAAAAAAAAAAAAGCAGCTACCAGCCCATTCTGGACTCAAAGCACCTCAACCAACCATTTTGTGCTGTCTCCACTGTTCAAAATGGATTATTTGTGCTTTGTCATTGTGGCTGTATATCAAGAGGAGTTTCTTGCCCACCTAGACTTACAGGGCGCTTCACTGTATGTCCTGATCCACCCGGATAATCAGTGATTCCTGCTCCTTGCCTTTCAGGACTGTAATTTTCTGTTATCTGCCCTTCTTTTTTGTCTTCCGTCCACTCTGATGATCTTCACAAAGATCACATCCACATTGGCAGCTCACAGAATAGCAAATCAGTGGATGTAGTGTGTATATATAGGTTTTGTAAAGGCATCTGATGCAGTGTCACAAAGGAGGCTGGTGTATAAAATAAGTAAACTGGGCCTAGGGGAAACCATTGCAGATGGATAGAAAACTGGTTGAAAGATAAGGAGCAGAGTGGTGTTGTAAATGGAAAATTCTCCAATACAGTTCAAGTTGAGATTGGAGTACCTCAGTGCACTGTTTATAAATGACCTGGAAATAAGTATATAAAGCAAAATTTCAATATTTATAACACTAAATTATTCATGGTGATAAAGTCAGAGCTGGGTGTGTTTTGTTTTTTCCCTCCACAGAGGAATTTACATAAAATGGCAGATTGTGTAAACAAATGGAATATTAAATTAAATGTAGGAAAATGCAACGTTATGATTTTAGAACACATTTTAATTCTACTTATGAACTTAAAGGGGATGTTTACCCCCTTCACAACTTTGGCTAAATCGTTTTAGTACCAATAATATCTAATGGAAAGTGTGTTCTTTTTTTTAAAAAAATCTGCCTGTTTGAAGAAATTCTAAGTTTAAATGTACCTCTGTTCCTACTTCCGGCAGACAGTGCTGACCAGATCTGTACCGTAGTCTCAGCTTCTATCCAGCCTCCTCTGATGTTACAGCTTACCTTGACTTCAGCATCATCTGCAGGTGTGAGGCTTTAAGCATGCTGCAGGCCTCTGTTTTATCTGTTTGTTTCTTGTAGTCTCCTCCTACCTACTTCCTCCCTCTGAGCTGCTCCTCCTACCTACTTTCTGATGAGGTGTTTAAATGGGTGACTGAGTCCTGACTCAGTTGCCCTTGCGTTGTTGTTCATAGCAGTTCTGTTCCGTGTATGACCTGGCTAGTCTTCCATCTATTCTGGTGCTGACCTGTGGCTCTGTCTGACTATTCTTTTGCATAACCCTTAATAGTAGACATCTATTCTGGTGCAGACTTGTGGCTCTGGCTGACTACCTGAACTGTGTATGACCCAGCTTGTCTGACTACCCCCTCTGGTGCTGTCTTGTGGCTCTGTCTGACTATTCTTTCGTCTTTTCCCCTGGTGATCAGACAACCAATATAGTGTGGGCCTGGGGCTCTGGCAGACTTGCATAGCTGACTGGAGGCGTGAGTCAGTATTCGCTGCTCCTGGCTGCAGGCGTGAGTCAGTATTCGCTGCTCCTGGCTGCAGGCGTGAGTCAGTATTCGCTGCTCCTGGCTGCAGGCGTGAGTCAGTATTCGCTGCTCCTGGCTGCAGGCGTGAGTCAGTATTCGCTGCTCCTGGCTGCAGGCGTGAGTCAGTATTCGCTGCTCCTGGCTGCAGGCGTGAGTCAGTATTCGCTGCTCCTGGCTGCAGGCGTGAGTCAGTATTCGCTGCTCCTGGCTGCAGGCGTGAGTCAGTATTCGCTGCTCCTGGCTGCAGGCGTGAGTCAGTATTCGCTGCTCCTGGCTGCAGGCGTGAGTCAGTATTCGCTGCTCCTGGCTGCAGGCGTGAGTCAGTATTCGCTGCTCCTGGCTGCAGGCGTGAGTCAGTATTCGCTGCTCCTGGCTGCAGGCGTGAGTCAGTATTCGCTGCTCCTGGCTGCAGGCGTGAGTCAGTATTCGCTGCTCCTGGCTGCAGGCGTGAGTCAGTATTCGCTGCTCCTGGCTGCAGGCGTGAGTCAGTATTCGCTGCTCCTGGCTGCAGGCGTGAGTCAGTATTCGCTGCTCCTGGCTGCAGGCGTGAGTCAGTATTCGCTGCTCCTGGCTGCAGGCGTGAGTCAGTATTCGCTGCTCCTGGCTGCAGGCGTGAGTCAGTATTCGCTGCTCCTGGCTGCAGGCGTGAGTCAGTATTCGCTGCTCCTGGCTGCAGGCGTGAGTCAGTATTCGCTGCTCCTGGCTGCAGGCGTGAGTCAGTATTCGCTGCTCCTGGCTGCAGGCGTGAGTCAGTATTCGCTGCTCCTGGCTGCAGGCGTGAGTCAGTATTCGCTGCTCCTGGCTGCAGGCGTGAGTCAGTATTCGCTGCTCCTGGCTGCAGGCGTGAGTCAGTATTCGCTGCTCCTGGCTGCAGGCGTGAGTCAGTATTCGCTGCTCCTGGCTGCAGGCGTGAGTCAGTATTCGCTGCTCCTGGCTGCAGGCGTGAGTCAGTGATATTTCCTTCTGACTGCAGGCTGAGTCAGACCTCATTCCTCATCGGATCAAGATCCTGGGTTCCTGTTCCTGGTTCCAGCTGAGACTTCCAGTGGCTAAGGCCTAGTCTCCAGCACAGTGGTTAAGCATTGCAACCTATTATTTCTGATAGCAGGCTTGCTGGCTATTACCCTGTGCTTATTCCTATTGTATATGTTGTGTATATCCTCTTTATGTCATTTGTTAATAAACTGCATTAACTAAACCATACTGACTCCTGAACTTCTCTGGGTAACAGTGACATCCGATGACTGAGGCTGTCTGTCTCTAAGCTGGAGGACTTTCATTGGCAGAGATCAATTTCTGGCCAATGAAAGTGCTCCAGCTTAAAGACAGACCGCCTCCGTCATCGGAGGAGGTTGGATAGAAGCGGAGACTACGGTACAGATCCGGTCAGCACTGTCTACCGGAAGTAGGAACAGAGGTACATTTAAATTTTTTTACTTCATCTGTTGGATATGGTATTTTGCTTTAAGTACTATGTTCATCACAAGCAACATTTTCAGAAATCTGATTTGCTCTGTCATCCCAGCGGGCCCATGTGCAGGTCAGGCTGTGTCGAAAGTTCCTGTTGCTTCCTGGCTCAAAATGATGATGATTATGATCCTAACCTTTACCAATAACCTTTGACTTACAATAGATAACAAACAGTGGGGTTTAGTTAAATCGGTCTGGCAACAGCCCTAAGCTTGCCTACCACATCAGGGCACTCCAGATTTAGGCAAGTCCATAATACTTCAAATCCAAGTGAACATGTATTTACTATAATGCAATTAAAAAGAAGTGAAATCACCTTACCTCTACTGTGAGCAAAACCCTTGCGAGGGGAATAAAGGAGGTATTTATACCCTCGCTAATTTATGCTACCACCTGAATATAGAGGGAGATACTACCCAAAAAGGGAGGAGCTAAATCCTCACAAAATGGATACAAAAATATAATTTACAGGTTCCTGGGGAACTCAAAATAGCATTTTCAATAATATTCAAACAGGTGTGTGTGTGTGTGTGTGTGTGTGTGTGTGTGTGTGTGTGTGTGTGTGTGTTCAGGAGAGCAAGAACTATATATACAAAGTAAACAAAAAGAAGTCACAGGTTATTTATTAGTAAAGGTCAGGATTTTACAGACTTCTTTTTGTTTACTTTGTATATATAGTTCATGCTCTCCTGACTGTACACACATATATATATATTTCTATTTGAATATTATTGAAAATGCTATTTTGAGTTCCCCGGGAACCTGTAAATTATATTTTTGTATTTATTTTGTGAGGATTTAGCTCCTCCCGTTTTGGGAATTTAGTTGCATGTTTCTGGCAGCAACCATGATAAGCTTGCGTTCCTCTAGTCGTATGTCCTCAGGAAGAAACCTGTACCCTTTTTGAGTCATTGCTTCTTCCTCATAAATGGTGGGCACTTCTTGGACTTAAGAAGTCACCAAACACTAGCCTGCGAAAGGCTTGGCCTCCACTATAAGTGAAAACTGGATGTAATAGTAAAGTGAAGGGAAGATGGGAGTCTTGGCCTTTTTTTTTTTTTTTTGGAAGTGCCCTGCCCTCCTGGGGGAGACTTTACCATATGGTTCCCGTGAACTAAGAGAAAAGGATTTAAGGGTACGTTCACTGAGGTAGGCCTCTCTTTAGAATGACATCTGTCTATCTCCTGCTGCACAGCTGATGTGCTCATCACAGAACCTTTCCTGAAATGAGCTGGAGGTGGCTACAGTTGCTTCCACTACAGCCAAACACACACACACATTTCTTTGTTTAAAAATAAATAAATAAATAAATAAGTGCTTTTAACCCTTTGAGTGGCAGAGAGGTGTCCAACATTGTGATGCAATGTTTTGGATACCCTTCTGGCACTCAGAGGGTTATGTATTTTGCCATGTTAATTATTTGTTAGTAATTGTACAGTTCTGGTTTATCCAATGCACAGCAGGAGATGCATGTGTGAACACCTTAGTACTGTTTGTTTGGTACAAAATAAGCAGATATTAAAATATATTTTTCCGCCGTCCAGTATGACATACAGGTACTATGGGGAGGTGACTACCTTCCTAAGTAGGCTGGAACATTTCAAAGACAAGGTCTTGGAGGTGGAACCTTCCCTCCTCCTTGGTCCCGCCTTCCAGTTTGACCTGTTCCACCAGAGTGAAGGCTGGGAAATTTCCTGCTTAGTTTTTAGATTACATTTTTGTTTTATATATTAGATATGGGGTGTCACAAATCCCCCCCCCCATTAGGTGGGTTGCCATTCCTGGCTTCTCCTGGAGGATTGTCCAGCAGGCAGGAGCCATTGAGGACCTTTGCAGCCTAAGTTTCTCTCTAACTGGATCTCTCTGAGGCTCTGGTTTCTCACAATGGTAAACTGAAGACAGAGGATGAAATCTGGTGAGTAACTCTTTGAGTGCTATGGTCCACTTGTCCTCTTTGCTCCCCTCTGTACAGGTGTCATCTTGGAGTCTACAACTTAATGTATGTTATTGGTCCTTATTTGGTTAGAATGTGTGTCTTACATTTTGTGACCCTGGAGCCTGTGTGCCCCAATGTTTTTACGTGCTTATGCACTGAGACGTATATGGAGATGTACCTGAGGATACATATGTGGATCTGCGGCTGCTCACATATTCGCATGCTCTGTGTTCCGGTTTATGCAGTGACACGCACAGATAAGAGGGTGAGTATAGCCAGCGGGTGCATGCGCTGATCCTTTGGTGCACACGCATTTGGTGCTCTCTACTTCCGGGTTAAGCTGGCTGCGGTGTCATAAAGAGGGAGGACACCAACAGGTATGATTCTCTGTAATATTTTTGTATATTTAGCCAAGCTGCTCCTGACAAAAAAGCAGTGGGTTTTGAAACATGTTGACAGGATTTCCTCTGGTGGCTAGACAGAACCAACCTGGAGCAGGAGAAACAGTTTGAGATCAAGGAATGTTTGTAACTTTGTTACAGTGGATGCCAGCCTGGGGGGCTGGGGTGAGGTCCTGGGTCACCTGGTGATCCAGGGCAGGTGGACCTTGGAGGAGTCCCTTCAGTACATCAGTGTTCTGGAACTCAGGGCGATTTAGCACTCTCTGGAGTATTGGTCCGTTCAGTTGAGGGGTTGTCCAGTCTGACAACGATACAGCCATGAAGTAAATCAACATGCAAGGAGGCACAAAAAGCACTTCAGCTTAGTGTCAAGTCTATTTTGGCCTGGGCAGAAGATCATGTTCTGGCCGCCATGCACATTCCAGAGGTGTACAGCGTCCTAGTGGACTTCCTCAGCCATCAAAGGGTGGACCCCAAAGAGTGGGAGTGCCATCCCAAGGTTTGACCTGTTGGTGCAGCAGTGGTGTCTTCCTCATATAGACATGATGGCCATCAGGGACAACAGGAAAGTACACATGTTTTGTTCCCATTGGGGGGGGATCCTCTGGCCTTCGCAGCAAACACACCTAGGATTCCATGGTGCTTTTATCTGGCTTACACCTTCCTTCCAATTCCTCTCATCCCCAGGGTGCTTCAGAAGACTCGGATGGATGGTCCTGCGGTCATCATGATTTCCCCCTATTGGGGGTTGCTCTCTCCATTCAGAATCCATTTCCACTGCCACTCAGACCGGATCTTCTCCTTCATGGGTACGTCTATAAGGAGCATGTGGAGCACCTGGCTTTGATGGCATGGCTCTTGAAACATCCATCCTGAGGAGATAAGGTTTCTCCCCGAGGTTATCTCCACTATGATCCAGACCTAGGAAGCCTGTTTTTAATAAGTCCTACCACAAACTTTGGTTAATGTTTCGTTCTTGGTGTGTAGACAGGGGTCTGTCTTGACAGGAGTTAGAGTTTCCGATAGTCCTGTCTGTTTTTCAGGACAGGGTGAAAAATGGGCTCAGTCTTAGCTCCATGAAAGTTCAGAATTCGTCTTGTATTTTTCCAGAGACGTGTTGCCATCCTGCCAGATGTCAAGGTGTCCTTTCATGATGTAGCTCATGCTTTCCCTACAAGGCTCCCACTCCCCTGTGGGATCTTAACCTGGATTTGGGTGTCTTGAAGCGGCCTCCCTTTGAGTCCCTTGCTACTGTTCCTCTGCATCTTCTGACGTGGAAGAAGTCTCTCTTTTTCTGGCTGTAGTCTCTGTGAGCAGAGTTGCTGAATTGCAGACCCTGTCCTGAAAACCGCCTTTCCTGGTGTTTCATAAGCACAAGGCTGTTATTCAAACCTCCCAGGAATTCCTTCCTAAGGTGGTCTGAGTTTCACATCAATCAGGAGATTGTTGTGCCTTCGTTTTGTCCTGACCACAAATCTGACAAGGAGAGGGATCTCCATTTGTTGGGTGTGGTGCGCTGCTTTAAGTAAGACTCATGCCTTATTTGTCATCCCTGATGATCCTAGGGCAGATATGGCTGCATCCAAGGTCACTTGCATTCTACAATTCCCAAGGCTTACAAACCTGTTTCCTTTCACGTTATAGCACACTCCACCAGGTATGTTGGGGCCTCCTGGGTCTACAAGAATCCGGCCTCTGCTGTACAGCTGTGCAAGGCTGCGACTTGGTCCTCCATGCACACCTTTGCCAAACAATGTTGTGCTGACGTTCTGGCTTCGACCTGTCTAGGGGCCTAATCATTCCTGTGCTTTACTGTTCTTTAACTGTTTGAGCCTGGTTGGCTCTTGTTCTTGCGTGCTGTACGTAACAGTGTCCGTTATATTAGGCTGTTCCTAGGTATTAGGGGGATTGGCATTTGGTCCTTTCATTTTTCTTCTCACCCTGGGCGCTTAATATTGGTGTATCCTCGTGGTACCTGTATGTCATATTGGAAGACAGAGAAAAGAGGATTTTAGTCTTACCCGTTTAATCCTTTTCTCTTAGTCCATATGACATACAGGTGTGACAGTTACCTAGTTCCAGCGACGCTACACACGAGGACGCAGGAGGCGTCGATATGTTGCGGTCGCTTCCTCCCAGACGTTGCTGACTATTCCTGGTTTGAGCACGACTGGCGGCGTCATTGGCCGCCTATGTCCTCTTGCCAGCTGGATTTGGTGCTTGTTTTGACGCAGGTAGGGGCAGCTGGTTTGACTCATTGCAGCGGGATGTGTCATTTTAGGGTACGAAGGGGTAGAATGACACAGACCCCTGTTTTGTACTGCTTGGCTGTAATCTCCTCCCATCCACTTCCTGGGCTGGGCTTTAAGAGAGAACTGAGCCAGTTCTCAGTTGCCCTTGTGTTGTTCTACACAGTTGGGTTTCCTTGGGCTCTGTGTATGACCTGGCTTCTCTGACCATCCATCATGGCGCTGACCTGTGGCTCTGTCTGACTATTCTCCTGCCTACTCCTTGTGTATAGCGGACACCCAATCTGGTGCAGACCTGTGGCTCTGGCTGACTAACTACTCTGTGTATTACCCGGCTTGTCTCACCATCCATCCTGGTGCTGACCTGTGGCTCCGTCTGACTATTCTCCTGCCCTACTCCCTGCTCATAGTAGAAGCCCAATCCGGTGCGGACCTGTGGCTCTGGTTAAGACTATGTTCAATGTCATTTTCCTTGGAACTGACAGCAGGCATGCTTCAGTGCATCTTCCTATCACTGTCCTTTGGAAGATCCCTCTGACTGCAGGTGTGAGTTAGGTTGTCTCTAGCAGCGCTTCCTGAGTATCTTCCTGGATACAGAGACTACAGGGGTGCGTGCCTGTCTCTGGTAGAGGTTCCTTTGTTTAGGCAGACTCCTATACCTGATAGAGTTGCTGACCTCTAGTGGGACCTCTACTGTTCATAGTGTCTATTGCCTGTGAATACTCCTATTTATTGCTATATTCTGTTTGTATTGTTTAATAAATATTGTCATTTTTACTATACCAGTCTGAGTCCTGACTTGTTCTTGGGAAACCATGACAACAGGTCTCTCACCCAATGAAAGGGACCTCGCTTGGTCTCACTTAGCTGGACGTGGGAGTCCTTTTTGGGTCTTATTGCTCACAAGAGCTTACCTTCTCTCGCTGTCCTATTTAGTGAGCTTGTCTCATGTCAAACTGGAAGAAGGTGCTAAGGGTAGCCTGATAAGGAGAAGGGAAGACTCCATCTCCAAGACCTTGTTTTTGAAATGTTCCAGCCTACTTAGGAAGGGAGTAGCCTTCCCATGGTACCTGTATGTCATATGGCCTCAGAGAAAAAGATTTTACAGGTAAGACTAATATCCTGCTTCACACTATGTTACACATCCCTCTTCTCCTTTTAAAAAAAAGATGTAACCGTGTTCTAATACTGATAAGCCAGTTGCATAGACAACATAGCACTGTCTGGCTATGTGGTATTCTACACATAATCACAAAGCAATGTCTAAAATGGGGCTTGGGGAAGAAATTACAAAGCTCATTGAAGTTCCAATACATGTTCTACATGTTGGTCAAATGTGTGGCATTGGCACAAAGTTAAAATAAATAAAACAAAAAAGGCTCAGAGCTCCTCTACTAAAACAGTAGACTTGATGTGCTCTGAACAGGTCTGCTTACCAGGTATAAGATGTAAAGAGGCCCACCGGTATTCTTCCTCATGACCTAGTGGAATACACCTTGCTTGATGGTGGTTAATGAGGTAATATTCGTAATTTATTGTATACGCAAAAAGGAAACTTGCTCTAAAATAGTACATACTTTGTAGCTAGTCACGTCATCAGTGATGGTGAAAGCTTCGTAGGCAGTGATTTATTAACAATCCTTGTTGGTGCATCCCTTTGACATTTTTAATCCTGACTGCCCCTACAGCAATCTGTTATTTGATTTTATCACTCTTATCTTAATGCATATATTTTCCTTTTCATCTGACAGGTACTTCCTGACTAGCTTCTACACAAAGTATGATCCAACACACTTCTTCATCAACACAGCTTCTCTTCTTAGTGTCCTTATTCCCAAACTACCACAGCTGCACGGAGTACGAATCTTTGGCATCAATAAATACTGAACAGAAATCCTGAAGAAAACCTGTTTGTTTCGAGCGCACACATCCTTGGCTCTGGCTTTTTCTATTCTGATGGAATGGGTAGCCTATTTGGCCATTTTAACAGTTTATATACAGAAAAAAGATCTAGCTGCTCCTTCTTTGTAAGCTGTTGGAATCCACATGGACTTGATAAGAAGGCGCCGCTCCCAGAATTCTCTAGGAGTAGTAGATCTTAAGGAAGGGTTTTCCTTTGTAAGCTGGGCAGGCCCAGCAATGACACTCAGTTTGCAGTGCATAAACCAGGCTGACATGGGTGACCAAGAAGGTAGAAACAGCTCACTGAAAACTATGAGCAAATCATACACACACACACACACACACACACACACACATTAAAAAGAGAAATATTTGTTTATTATTTTTCTATCAAGTATAGCAAGTCTATTTGTAAGATACAACACCATTCACTATTTAGCATAGCCTTGTGCTGCATGCTCTGTTAACAAAATGCAATAGCAATCCAGTCCTTCATTTATTTTATCTTTTGTCAGCTCCACCATTTTAAGTGGATGACAGTTGTATGCTTACGTATTCTGTGATTTGCCTAAAATCTTTGTGTGACAATTGTACCTTCATTAAGCTTCTGGTCACAAGCATAAACATGTAGTGAGTTTTAGAAATGCAGTAAGCATTTGATGATTTACTAGTATGCTTTAATTTAAACTAGTTTTGGTTGCAATTTTTCTTTCATTTAACAGTTCTGAACAGTGGTGCTGTCATAATGTCTTATTTTAAGGCAATAATGGAGAAACACTGCTATTCTTTTAGTAAAGTAGTGATAATCCATAAGTGGCCGTAGAGCCAGCTAGGAAATTGATCACCATTCTGTAGGAGGTGGTCAGTAGCTAACTGAGTACATAGTCGGTACAAATGAAGATGCCAGCACCACTCATTGCATAAAGGAAAAGTCTGTTTTGGATTGGGGACTGTTTCTCTTTATCTATTTTCTTTTTACACCCAGCATTTCATGTGTTAATTTGTTATTCAAATGGTAGTAGTAACTGTTCCATGGAGCCTAAAACATCGAGGGATTTTCTTTTAGTTTACAGAAGCTGTGGACTCTTGAATGTTTTGTATAATGGGCTCAACATGGTATGGAGCAGTTACATTATATTAGAAACAGGAATATTAAAATAGTGTATGCTATTAAAGGGATAGTAACGGTTGCTTTTAAAGGGATGGTAATACTTCGTTTTAACTTTATTTTATTTTGTAAGCATTAAAAAAAACATGAAGAATGATATGTCTTCTTTATGGTTTATGAGATATTCACAAGCAAAGTTTCCCTTCCCCACCCCTTTTACCTAGTGTAAGCCATCTCTTCTCAGATGTGGAATCTGGTTGTAAGACTGACAGATAACAGAAGGGGACACTCTTATTCCTATGAAAACAATGAAATCCCTGCCCCCCTTCACAAGCTTCTCAGGTTTTTCCCCTTATCTTAATTGAAGATTGTCCCTCTCTGCAGTCTACCTGGGCACCTCCCTTCTGCTCTGGCTGAACAGTGTGACATCAGTAAAAGGAGCGGGACACTTTGTCATTGAATTACTCTGGAACTACAACTCTGACAGAATTGAAATAACACTCTCCAAAGTCCAAATACTATGATGATTAATTAGAGCTGCTTTTATTATGAAACATTATTATCCCTTTAACAATGTTTAATATTGTAGATATAAATTATTTGATGTAAGTCGGGTCTCTCAAACATGTATCGTTTGAGAGATATACTCTTATAAAGTCCCCCCTCCTGCCCTATTCACAGACGTCTGCTCTAGTTGACAGCATGAGATTCTGGTAATTTGACTGGCCAGTGGTTCTTTAGCAGAGCCGAAATAGCGTTATCTACAAAGAAATACTTAATTGGAATGGTCAACAAAGTGTGCCTGGTTTGCAGGCACACTTTGTAGACTGTTCCAATGACTTATTTCTTTCTAGATAACTCTATTTCGGTTCTGCTGAAGAGCCGCTGGCCGGTCAGCTAGAGCGCTAATGTCTGTGAGGGGGGAACTTTATAAGCGTATATCTCTCAAACTATACATGTTTGAGAGACCGGACTTGCATCAATTTGTTTATATTATATATATTTAATGTATAATATTAAACGTTGTTAAAAGCAACCATTGCTATCCCTTTAAGTTTGCAGCAGGTTTACTTTGTGCTTCATTACAATGACTCTATACAATTATGTTTATATGTAATTGCAAGATTATACAGTATTTTTTTATTTGGGATAAAGTCCTTTTATGACAAATGTTAGTCATGCTTTAGAATTTTGCAGTTTTCAAAGGACAGGGAAATGAGATGTCCTTTGGCAGGAGACGAGATCAGCACAGTTTAAAGTGGAACTAACATTTTATAATTACTTGGGTAGTTTTGAAATGACTATTTGTTAGCCATTCTTTATTTAGAACTATAGTTTAAGAGATATTTAGCTTTGTCAGTTTATGCAGATTAGGCAGTACTGACTGCACAGTCAGGTGTATCAGACATGAACACTTTATTCTTCTTCCCAGTTGCCACTTCCTTCTAGGAAGTACTGGCTAATTTTCATGAAGTGACATAAATAAAGCTAATTATCTCATGAATTATAGTTTTAGATAAAGAATTGTAAACATAAATGTATGTAAATTTGAAAGCCCTATCAAAATGAACCAGATTATAAAGTGTTACTTCCACATAACCCTCCTGCAGCCCAAATGTTCATCAACCCTATGAGTGCCAGAGGGGTACACAATGCATTATTCTTCAATGTTTTGTGAACCCTCTGGCACTCAGAGGGTTAACAGACTGTGGGCCTCTCTTTTAGTATGCACTTTCAAAACAAGATGGTGATTTTTTTTTTTTTTTTTTTTTTTTTTTTTTTTCCTTCTTTCTTCCAAATTTTCCCCAAAGATTTACTGCATTGGTGATATTTTCACCTTTACCAAGATGCACCACCAAAACTATTTTTGAATTTTGAGAAGGTGATCACAAATCTGTTAGTTCCTCAGCTTTACACTGTATGATTTTGTGTGTTTTTTTTTTTTTAATATGTTTTTTTGTATTTTCCTAATTTTGTCAGATCATTTTGAAGAATGTGTTTTAATTGGGGGAAATAAAGATAACTCAAGAAAATACAGTTTCTGTTTAGTATGAAAACGATGAGGAAAGGTAATCCTATTTACACAGAATGTATACATTATCATGTTTGCAAAGTGTGACTGCTGTAAACATTTGTAACTTTTTTCTTTAAAGAAAAATATTTTCCTCTTTCCAATGGCTTTTCCAGTTTACAGAATAAAATAAAATTTCCGTTTCATGTGTTTGTATGTTTATGAAAGAGCATTCTGTTGTGTACATTTTTAAGGTACAGGTCTTTACCTTTAATATAATTATGATCCATCAGATAGCATCTTCTCTCTTTTTGCATACCACTTGTGCCTATATGTCAGGGGTTCCCAAATAGGTTGTGATACATATAGCATGAAAATGCTAATCAGGTTCATGCTCACATTTATGTACACTCTGTAGTCCTGCAAGCAGACAATGTAAATTGGCCAAAATCACATGCAAACACATTTTGTACTAAAATAGCAGTTTGCATTCTACTAAGTACTTCAGTCCCATGTTTGAATGTATTAAATGGATACCATCATGAAAAATATTTGCATGTTACAGTCATAATACAGTATTCTGCTATAGCTGCAAGTTTTTAGAAAGTTATTTAGAACTGATGTTTCTCTTATGTCCAATATGGAACACATGTACCATGAGGTTGAAGCCCTCCTCATGGAAGGCAGGAAACTTCTCAAACTACATGAGTCTTTGGGGTGGCGACTTCCTCCATCTCAGCTGCCCCCTCCTACTAACTCCCAGAATTCATGTATCCTGTTAGAAGCTGGCAAGGCAAGACATAGGGCCAGATTTAAAAAAAAAAAAAAAAAAAAATATATATATGTACAATGCAGAAATATCTGGGAAAACGAGAATATAGTTTAACCCCTTGAGTGCCAGAGGGGACCGCAACGCATTGCAAAGCAAAAGCAATGCGTTTCATACCTCTCTGGGGCTCAAAAGGGTTAAAACATGTTATTGTGCAGTTTGTGAATATGCCTCCATTTAATCAAATATATCTGACTTGTTAGAGATGCCATGATTAAAATGCCATAAATGGCTGTATGCTATAACAAAATACATAGCTTAAATCTGTCATTCTCCGCCTCTGCGTGCAGAGGCAGTGATGCATAACATAGCCTCCATTCCTGTCCTGCACGGGCCGATGCCCGTTATACACTCCGTTACAATTCTCTCACAGCCACTGGCTGGGAAGTGCTTACACACATCTCAGCTAATCAGATTCAAGTGGCTGTTGTTTAAATTGATTGGCTGGGATGTGCGTAAGCACTTCCCAGCCAATGGCAGTGAGGGAATTGGAACTGAGACTGCCCATATATAAAGGCAGTGTCACGGTAGTCAATGAAGATGCAAGAGACAAGTACAGAAATTGAACTCCACCTTTATTAAATAATCACAGGTAAAATGGATAGCAAAGTAGACAAAACCCTAGAATGAGAACGGACCCGGAACCAGAGCAAGTGTTTCCTACAAGAAATAGGAGACTTCTCAGGAGGGTCTCAAAAATGGAGATAGCCGAGAACCAGGGCTATGACCCAGCCAAATACTAGGGCAGGAACAGGTGGTGAGTACCAGGGTTAAGACCCAGCCAATCCCTAGTACAAGATCATGTAGCGGCAATGCCCAAAGGCAACAGGAGTAGGAGTAGTTCTAGGCTGGAGCCACAGGTCTGCACCAAGATGGATAGTCAGACTTTGCCAGGGTTCATACACAGAGTAGTCAACCAGAGCCACAGGTCAGCACCAGAATGGATAGACTACTCCAGGGGCCATACATGGAGCAGGTAGCCAGCCGGAGCCACAGGTCTGCACCAGAATGGATAGTCAGACTTAGGCAGGGGTCATGCACAGAGGAGTTAGTCAGCCAGGCAATGGTCAACACTAGGATCAGCCACGGGACACATGAAAACCACTGCACTGGACACTGCGTAAGGGAGAATGAGCCAGGTGTCCAGGCAGCTTATAACACACTGTGCCGGAGTGAGAGGAGGAGCACACAACAAGTCCCGAGAGGTAAAAGCAGTGGGCGCGTCACTAGAGACTTCCTCTGACGCGAGCCCGCTTGTGCCAATTGGAATGCGGAAGTAAGCCGCATTTGGAGATGCAGCACGGATGCGGCCGGCTCCCGGCCGCAAGTTAAGTCACTACTGTGACAGTACCCTCCCCTAAGCGACCACTCCTCTGCAGAAAGGACCGTGGTTTCAAAGGAAAGCGAGAATGAAAGTTTTGGATGAACTCGGGAGCATGCACATCCCTAGAAGTAATCCAAGGATGTTCCTCCGGATAGTAACCACTCCAGTGCACAAGATGCTGCAACTGCCCCCTGACTATACTGGAATCCAAAATACTCTACCTCATACTCCTCGTGATCTCTAACTCTGACAGGATCAGGACGGACAGGAGCAGACGATTGCAAATCAGGGGTTTAAGTAAAGACACATGAAACACATTGTGAATGATCGTGGCTGGGAGATCTAGGGCATATGCCACTGGCTTGATTATATGAAGAACACAGAAGGGACCAGTAAAACAATGAGTCAGTTTCCTACACGGCACTTGGAGCTTAAGGTTGCAGGAAGATAACCAAACTCTCTCACCTGAAAGGTTGGTGCTGGTAATCGCCTACGGTCTGCTTGGCTCTTTTGCCTTTGCATGGAACCACGTACCCAAGAGGAACGGAGTGCCCTCAAATACTCCTCAGGAGCCAGAATATTTTGTGCTTAGACTCTGGAAGTACGGATGGTTGCAAACCATAATTTATCAGGAATGGGGAACGTTGATGAAGGGTTCACAGCACAATTCCGGGCAAACTCCGCCCAAGGTAACAAGGTAGCCCAATTTTCGTGGTGGTCTGATATGTAGCAACAAAGGAATTGTTCCAAGGCTTAGTTAAACCTTCCTCCTGCACCGTTGGATTGAGGATGGTAGGCCGAGGAAAAAGAGAGCTGGATCCCTATCTGAGCACAAAAGGACCTCCAAAAAATGAGAAACAAATTGCCTGTCCCGGTTTGAGATTATCACCTTAGGTACCCCGTGGAGCCGAAAGACTTCCTTAGCAAAAATCACTGCGGACTCTTTGGCCGAAGGTAGTCCTTTAAGAGGTACAAAGTGAGCCATTTTCAAAAAGTGATCTGCGATCATTCGGATGACTGTGTAGCCCTCAGATACCGGTAGATCGACCATACAATCAATGGATACATGCGACCAGGGACATTCTCCCTTAGGAATGGGTTGAAGGAGACCCACAGGAAGATGTTGTGGTGACTTATTCTGCTTACATGTGGGACAAGCTGCCACGAACACGGAGGAGTCAGCTCTTAAGCTAGGCCACAAAAAGAGCCAATAAATGGATCATATGAGCTGGAATCTCCCAATGTGACCTGCTGCTTTGGAAGCATAAGTCCCAAGCAATCTGATACATAAAGGTTCTGTTACAAAGCATCTCCCTCTAGGTGTATCAACAGGCGCGGAGGCTTGAGATGCCAAAATCTCCTCTCCCAAGGGAGAGGTAACACTCGTACGTATAGTCGCCAGTATACGATCAGAGGGAATAATACGTGTGGGAGTACTCTCCTCCTTAGGATTTGATCCAAACTGGTGAGACAGGGCATCAGGCCTAATATTCTTAGTGCCAGGAAGGTAAGAGACCACGTAATTGAATCTAGAAAGGAACAAGGCCCATCTGGCTTGTTGTGAAGATAATCTCTTGGCCTCAGACAGATAAGTAAGATTCTTGTGGTCCATGAGAATCAGAATCGGAGCTCTAGTACCTTCGAGTAGATATCGTCACTCCTGAATGGCTAAAATAATGGCTAACAATTCCCGGTCACCTATGTCATTCAGACTTTCCGTCTTGGACAGCTTTTTCGAAAAGAACCCAAAGGGAAGCAATGCCTCTCCCGGAGCCGAGCGTTGAGACAGGAGAGTGCCTACTCCAGGTTCGGATGGGACAATATCGGTGCCATTGCAAATGCAGACTTAAGGTTTTCAAAGGCGAGAAGAGCGCTAGATGACCAGTCAGAAGTATTTGACGCCCTTACGAGTCATGTCCATAAGTGGTTTAACCACAGCAGAAAAGTTCCTTATGAACCTCCTATAGTAATTGGTTAACCCCAAAAATCATTGTATAGACATAAGCCCCACTGGAAGGGGCCACTGCAAGACTGCCAATTAATTTTTGAGGGTCCATAGCCAAGCCGGTTGAGGAGATAACATACCCCAAGAATGTCACCTGGGGTTTATGAAATTTGCATTTCTCCAGTTTACAGAATAAGTTATTCTCCCTTAAGAGTTGTAGCACCATGGACACATCAGAACGATGGACCTCTAACATTGGAGAATGGATAAGAATGTCATCCAGGTAGACAACCACACAACGTTGTAGTAAATCTCTAAGAACATCATTGATGAACTCCTGGAAGACCGCAGGAGCGTTTCATAGACCAAAAGGCATGACCAAATATTCATAATGCCTGCTAAGGGTATTAAACTTAGTCTTCCACTAATGGCCCTCTTTTGATTCTAATGAGATTGTATGTGGCCCTCAGATCAAGCTTGGTAAAAACTTTTGAACCTTTCAGTCGCGGAGCTACAAAGGAATGGAGTGTTCGGCCACAAACTCGACATCAGTGAACCAACCGGCAACACCTGAGTTTATCAAGGCTGGGGCTACCACAGAAGAACTGGCCTAAGAAAGAATAACCTCAAGAATAGGTTCACCCTGTACGACCTCCGGGACTGAGAGATTCCACCCAGGGTCTGTTCCCGACAGTACCGTAGGTGCAAGAGTTTCCCGGCCGCATGGGAGAAGATCGCAATATGTGCCCAGGTTTGCCACAATACAGACAGAGGCCCTGCCTTCGGGGGAAAGCCCTCTCCTCCACCGAGAGGCGAGTGAAACCCAGCTGCATAGGCTCACCGCCCACCGGGTCAGAAGCAGAAGGAGAGGGAGGAATAGGTGTGTGTGCAAAGTTAGGTGCCAGCCGAGACGGAGGCCTGTGTAGGCACTCCCTAAAAGACTGTCTCTTCCTGATTCTGGTATCAATCAGGATCATAAAAGTAATTAATTTGTCCAGATCGCTGGGCAGCTCAGGGGCTGCGATTTCATCCTTTATTGTGTCACTCAACCCTTGGAAAAAGACTGCTACAAATGGCTCATTGTTCCACCCCACCACTGCTGCCAGAGTACGGAATTCGAATTGCGTACTCTGCCACTGTTCATGCACCCTGGCGGAAATAAAGGACATGCACAAATAAAGATTACAAATTAGTAAAACAGTCCATAAAATAAAATAGGAGAAACACAAGAGATCTCCATACACAATTACCACCACGCAGTGTATGAGTCAGAAGTAGGCAACTTGCGACAACCCCAGCTGTTATACTACAACAACTCCCATAACCCTGAGCAGGCCATTGGCCAGCAGCTAAGAAGCCACAATTTGCCCAACCCTGGACTCTAATGTCTTCAACAGCCACCTGATCCGTTTGTTACCAGTCAGCCAGGCATGCAGCACCAAAGGTAAACAACAGGAGGCTTCAACTGCCCTTCCTGCGATGCAGATCCCATTACCAGCTGAATCTCTTACCATGAAGTCAGTCTCCCCCCTGAAACAGTCCGGACATAGCAAAGCAAGACACCACCTACCAATGGATAATCACTGTTTGGACTCAAACACCCCATGGTGACTGTGCAACCCCGCTACCAATGACGACATCTGATAATAATCATAGGCAATTGAAAACAAGAGATAGAGCATCCCTCCACAGCGTTATGTGAGCAAATTGCATTCCGCAATTCCTCCCCGGTCAGTCACCTCACTCCCCTCCTTGGACGCACACAAATAACGGCGTTTGAATTGCCGGTATCGTAGTTATACCGGCACCGGCTCCAGTGTGCTAATTACCGGCTGTGCCAGTAAAATACAGGCCGGGTGGCAACCTGTCACGGTTTGTGATGACTCTCAGACACAGAGTTAGGTAAAAACACCACTTTATTGAAAAGTTAAAGAAAACCTTATTGGGTAGCATACACATACAATATATATAGAGTGAATTACATAGTAGCATAGTACTGATACATGGAATGAGATACAGGCTCTACCGGCCCTGCCAATACCGGGTAAGGCAACCTTAGTTGGCACAAGATGGTAACAGGTTCTACCGGCCTTACCAATATACCGGGCAGGGCAGCCTGGAGGCTAATGCAATGAAGAAGAGGCTCTACCGGCCTTGCCAATATACCAGGCAAAGCAGCCTGGAGACAGGTACCACGAATAGAGAAGGCTCTACCGGCCTTGCCAATATACCGGGCTAGGTAGCCAAGAAACTGAGACTGCAAGTAATGAGGCTCTACTGGCCTTGCCAATACCGGGTAAGGCAACTCAAGGAGGAATGGACACGATCAGGTTCTACCGGACTTACCAATACCGGGCAAGGCAGCCTAGACTGCTGACAATGGTGGCTGCACAGGTGGCCGAGGTGACTAGCTAGGTGGAGACACCAGTCACCTAAGATGACAAGCGAGGCCCACTGAATATACAGGATGGAGTAGACTACCAGCCACACATGAATGGAACAAATGTCAGCAGCATGCCACAGTCACAACCAGTACTGTTAGATAGAGCAATAGCTACCGGTATAAACAGGGAGTGAACCAGTACCCGTGTACTGGAGTAAACCTTCAATCTGTCAGGCTGTCTAGGACTGAACAGCCTCCGATAAGTGGAGCGAACCAGTACCCGCGTACTGGAGAAAGCAGTGACTCTACCGGTGCAACAGCAGCCGATTACAGTGCAGCGAACCAGTACCCGCGTACCGGAATAACCAAGGACTCTACCGGTGCAACAGCAGCCGGTTACAGTGGAGCGAACCAGTACCCGCGTACTGGAGTAAGCAGTGACTCTACCGGTGCATCAGCAGCTGGTTACAGTGGAGCAAACCAGTACCCGCGTACTGGAGTAACCAATTACTCTACCGGTGCAACAGTAGCCGGTTGTAGTGGAGCGAACCAGTACCCGCGTACTGGAATAACCAATGACTCTACCGGTGCAACAGCAACCGGTTACAGTGGAGTGAACCAGTACCCATGTACCGGAATAATCAATGACTCTACCGGTGCATCAGCAGCCGGTTACAGTGGAGCGAACTAGTACCCGCGTACTGGGAAACCAACAAGTGAATGAAAATGTCGCCCAGTTCTCAGGATGAGACAGACACCCGGTAGATGATACAGCAGGAACCCAGCCGAGGATGAAGAGGTACAGCTCTGCAGACGGTCAACCGGATCTGGAACGGTAGAAGGAAACAGCAACAGGTACAGCAACTCCAACCGGATCAGGAACGGATGCAGGAACCAGGCGACTAGGAAGCAGGAACTGGATGACCACAGGCAAGCAGGAACAGCGACAAGGCCCAGGAAGCTCAGGAACTCAGTGCAGGTACAAACAGCATAGAGACAACACGAAACGGCAACCAAAGGGTGCCCAAGCTCAGTCTAAATAGGCAATGCAGGGCGGGGTGAAGGCAAGCAGCCAATGGAGAGTCCCCTACAGGTAACTGACATGTAAAGGCAGCAATCACGGGCACCGTGATAGTACCCCCCTCTCAAAGACCCCCTCTCCTAGAAGTGGGTCTCAGTTTCTGAGGATACCTGGAATGGAAAATTCGCAGTAATTTGGGAGCATGAAGGTCCTTACTATCTACCCATGATCTTTCTTCAGGGCCATAACCCTTCCAATGCACCAAATACTGCACTTTTCCTCTAAGTCTGCGGGAATCAATGACATTCCGAACTTCATACTCCTCCTGACCTTCAACCTCTATAGGCCCTGGCACCACAGGGTTGGTAGTATAACGGTTGCAAACCAGAGGTTTGAGGAGAGAGACATGGAACACATTATGAATACGCATGGACGCAGGAATGTCCAAAGCATACGAGACAGGGTTAATCTTGCGAACCACCCTATAAGGACCAATAAATCGCGGAGCCAATTTATTAGACGGGACTTGAAGTTTAAGGTTTCTGGAGGAAAGACATACTCTGTCCCCAACCTGAAAGGAAACCGCTGGCAATCGTCTGTGATTAACATGGCGCTGATGGCGCTGGAAGGACTGACCAAGTGCCCTCTGAACCTGTGCCCATGTGGAGCGGAACTGCTCGATATGCTCATCCAGAGCTGGAATCTGCCGTGACTGAAATGAATCCGGGAGCAAACAAGGCTGGAACCCATAATTAATCAGAAACGGGGAGCTCCCGGATGAAGAGTTAACTGCACAGTTGCTGGCGAACTCTGCCCAGGGCAACAGGTCGGCCCATTTATCATGATGGTCATTAATAAAACAGCGCAAGAACTGCTCCAATCCCTGATTGGCACGCTCAGCAGCCCCACTGGTCTAGGGATGGTAGGCGGAGGAAAAGGACAGTTGTATGCCCATGTGTTCGCAAAATGCCCTCCAAAATCTGGATACAAACTGGCTGCCCTGGTTGGACACCAGCACTCTGGGTACTCCATGCAACCGAAATACTTCTCTAGCGAAAACCACCGCTAATTCTTTAGCAGAGGGAAGGCCACGGAGGGGCACGAAATGAGCCATTTTAGGAAACCTGTCCACCCCCATCAGTATAAAGGAATACCCTCTAGACACTGGCAATTCTCCCATGAAATCAATGGAAACGTGGGACCAGGGGCGTTCACCATTAGATACCGGCTGGAGTAGGCCCACAGGGAGGTGTCTAGGGGTTTTGGCACGGGCACAGGTGACACAGGCATTCGTAAAATCAGCACAGTCAGTTCTCATAGAAGGCCACTTGAAGACCTGTGAGAGGGAACATAACAATTGATCTCTGCCAATATGTCCTGCAGCTTTAGAGGAATGATATGTTTCAAGCAAACGAGTGCGGAATGGCTCATCAACAAAACACTTGCCCACTGGAGTTTCTGGGGGAGCTGATGCCTGTGAGGCCAAAATCTCTTCCCCTGGTGGTGATGTGATACTAGTACGTAGTGTAGCCAATATCCGATCAGGCTGAATGATAGGTGCTGGCACCTCTTCTCTGTCAGTTTCGGGCTCAAATTATCTTGACAGAGCGTCAGCTCTAACATTCTTGCACCCTGGCAAGTAGGATACAATGAAATTGAATCGAGAAAGGAACAGTGCCCACCTGGCCTGACGACAATCTTTTAGCCTCCGAGAGGTAGATCAAGTTTTTGTGGTCAATATAAATACTGGGTTTTTTGTGCCCTCTAGTAGGTGACGCCATTCCTTCAGGGCAAGGATAATGGCCAGTAGTTCTCTGTCACCTATTTCGTAATCACTGTGGGCCCCGGACAACTTTTTGGAGAAAAACCCACAAGGTCTGAGAGTTCCTCCTTTAACAGTACTGCCCCAACCCCAACCTCTGAGGCATCGACCTCCAATGTGAACGGGAGAGATGGGTTGGGGTGGGATAACACAGGAGCATTAACAAAAGCGGATTTCAATTTTTCAAAGGCCTCTTCCGCATCCACTGACCATTGAGATGGTTTAGCACCCTTGTGCGTAAGGTCAGACAGAGGTTTAACAACTATAGAAAAATTCTTAATGAACTTTCTATACTAGTTAGCGAAACTCAGAAATCGCTGGATGGCTTTTAGACCCTTAGGCCGTGGCCATTGCAGAACAGCCGCTAGTTTCTCTTTATCCAAGACAATGCCTTCTTTGCCGATTACAAAACCCAAGAATGGCACACTAGTTTTGTGAAAATTGCACTTCTCCAATTTACAATATAATTTGTTTTTGCGTAGGCAGAGCAACACCTCAGACACGTCTTTAATGTGTTGTGACATATTTTCGGAATGAATGAGTATGTCGTCCAGGTAGATAACCACACAGGACTGCAACATATCCCTGAGGATATCATTGATTAATTCTTGAAATACTGTGGGTGCATTACGAAGACCAAATGGCATGACTAGATATTCGTAGTGCCCCAATCCAGTGTTAAAGGCAGTTGATACTCATCTGGAAGTGAAGGGGAGGTACACAAGATCTTAACCGGGTGGGATACGCAATGCGCCATACAGTACTGAGACCAAGCAGAGATTGGTCTCAGTACTGAGACCAAGCAGAGATTTCACACTTTTGCCAATCAAACTGTGGATTATGAAGCTGCAACCAAGGAAAACCCAGAATAACTGCGTAGTGTGGAGAACTGATAAGTTGGAACAGCTGTTCCTCCTTGTGAAGTGCCCCAATGGTCATAGATAATGGCATTTAGGGCTGCAACTAACGATTATTTTGATAATCGATTAGTTGGCCGATTATTTTTTCGATTAATCGGATAAAAAAAATAATATGCTAATTTTTCATTATTTAAACTGATTTAATGAACAAACAGTGTTAAAAACAAACGGCAGAATAAAAAACTTTACACATTAACATGTGTCATTGTTATTATTTCACCATGGGGTCTATGCACCTCTTTCTACCCCTTGCGCCTCTATTTCTCCCCCCTTGTACTTCTCTCTCTCCCCCTTGTACTTCTCTCTCTCCCCCCTTGTGCCTCTATTTCTCCCCCCTTGTACTTTTCTCTCTCCCCCCTTGTACTTCTCTCTCTCCCCCCTTGTACTTCTCTCTCCCCCCTTGTGCCTCTTTCTCCCCCCTTGTACTTCTCTCTCTCCCCCCTTGTGCCTCTTTCTCCCCCCTTGTACTTCTCTCTCTCCCCCCTTGTACTTCTCTCTCTCCCCCCTTGTACTTCTCTCTCTCCCCCTTGTGCCTCTTTCTCCCCCCTTGTACTTCTCTCTCCCCCCCTTGTGCCTCTTTCTCCCCCCTTGTACTTCTCTCTCTCCCCCCTTGTGCCTCTTTCTCCCCCCTTGTACTTCTCTCTCTCCCCCCTTGTGCCTCTTTCTCCCCCCTTGTACTTCTCTCTCTCCCCCCTTGTGCCTCTTTCTCCCCCCTTGTACTTCTCTCTCTCCCCCTTGTGCCTCTTTCTCCCCCCTTGTACTTCTCTCTCCCCCCCTTGTGCCTCTTTCTCCCCCCTTGTACTTCTCTCTCTCCCCCTTGTGCCTCTTTCTCCCCCCTTGTACTTCTCTCTCCCCCCCTTGTGCCTCTTTCTCCCCCCTTGTACTTCTCTCTCTCCCCCCTTGTGCCTCTTTCTCCCCCCTTGTACTTCTCTCTCTCTCCCCCCTTGTACTTCTCTCTCTCCCCCCTTGTGCCTCTTTCTCCCCCCTTGTACTTCTCTCTCTCCCCCCCCTTGTACTTCTCTCCCCCCTTGTACTTCTCTCTCTCCCCCCTTGTACTTCTCTCTCTCCCCACTTGTACTTCTCTCTCTCCCCCCTTGTGCCTCTTTCTCCCCCCTTGTACTTCTCTCTCTCCCCCCTTGTACTTCTCTCTCTCCCCCCTTGTGCCTCTTTCTCCCCCTTGTACTTCTCTCTCTCCCCCTTGTGCCTCTTTCTCCCCCCCCCCTTTTGTGCCTCTCTCCCCCCTTGTACTTCTCTCTCCCCCCCTTGTACTTCTCTCTCTGTCTCCCTGTCACGGTTTGTTAAGACACTCAGACAATAGATTTTGGTAAAAGCATAACTTTATTAAAAAGTTAAAGCACTCCCCATAGGGTTCACATACATGTACATACAATATAGATAGCAACTGAGAAATAGAACAGGTTCTACCGGCCTTGCCTGTAATACCGAGCAAGGCAACCTAGGCGGCTATAAGGAATAGCAATAGCAGGCTCTACCGACCTTGCCTATACCGGGTAAGGCAACCGTGAGGTGGAATATACCGGTTCTACCGGCCTTACCAATACCGGGCAAGGCAGCCTGGGAGATACTGAGAATAGGCTCTACCGGCCTTGCCAATACCGGGTAAGGCAACCGTGAGATGGAATATACCGGTTCTACCGGCCTTACCAATACCGGGCAAGGCAGCCTCAGTGAATACTGTGAATAGGCTCTACCGGCCTTGCCAATACCGGGTAAGGCAACCGTGAGATGGAATATACCGGTTCTACTGGCCTTACCAATACCGGGCAAGGCAGCCTCAGTGAATACTGTGAAGAGGCTCTACCGGTCCTGCCAATACCGGGTAAGGCAACCGTGAGATGGAATGTACCAGTTCTACCGGCCTCACCACTATCGGGCAGGACAGCCCCAAAGGAGGAGATAACCAGCATCCGCACGCTGGAACCAACAGTCTAATGTATACCAGATTTAATGGAGTAAACCAGCACCCGCACCCTGGGACCAACAGTAAGATCTACCACCAGCCTGAGTGGAGTAAACCAGCGTCCGCACGCTGGGACCAGCAGGATAGTATACCACCAGGTATAATGGACTAAACCAGCGTCCGCACGCTGGGACCAACAGGATAATAGGCCACCAGGTTAAATGGCATAAACCAGCGTCCGCACGCTGGGACCAACAGTATAATCTATCACCAGGTATAATGGAGTAGACCAGCGTCCGCACGCTGGGACTAACAGGATAATCTGCCACCAGGTTTAATGGAGTTCACCAACGTCCGCACGCTGGGACCAACAGTATAATATGCCACCAGGTTTAATGGAGTAAACCAGCGTCCGCACACTGGGGCCAACAGTATAATCTGCCACCGGGTTTAATGGAGTTCACCAACGTCCGCACGCTGGGACCAACGGTATAATCTGTCACCAGGTTTAATGGAGTAAACCAGCGTCCGCACTCTGCGGCCAACAGTATAATCTGCCACCGGGTTTAATGGAGTTAGCCAGCGTCCGCACGCTGGGACTAACGGAATAGTCTGCCACCAGGTCTAATGGAGTAAACCAGCATCTGCACGCTGGGACCAACAAGATATTCTGTCACCAGGTTTAATGGAGTTAACCAGCGTCCGCACGCTGGGACCAACAGTAAAAATATCGCCAAGGCGAGAGAGTAAGCAATGTCGCCAAGCGGCTACCGGATGGGAACTCTGAGGCTAGGTGAAGGTGGAGCACAGCGAACACCGCTGATCAAACAGCAACCGGAACAAGGCAGACGAAACAACTGGAGTATCAGTCGTCACGGAGGGGTCAAACCGGAGAGGCAAGCAGACTGGAACAGGAACAGATGAAATCAGGAACACTGGACTCAAGATTCAGTAGCTGAAGACTCTGGAACAAGCCTCAAGCAGCGAGACAGACTGGAACACAGGACTCTGCAGCTCTGGACTCTGGAACACTGGAACAGGCCCAACCAGTATGACAGGAAGAACAAACAGGTACTGTCAGAGACACCACGAAAGGGCAACCAAAGGGTGCCTGAGCTGAGTCTAAATAGGCAGTCAGAGGCGGGCAGACAATAGACAGCCAACTGGAGCCCCTGCAGGTGATAGACAGTGTATAGCACCAATCACGGGCACCGCATTGATGACATCCGGTGCGCAACCACGCCAAACGCGGAGACGCCGCGTTGAGAGTGCAGGGGTTTTCTTCCTCAGTCTGGGCGCCAGTTTTAAACTGGCCTCAGAACAGAGGAAGAAAATATCTGCAAACTCCATGCGGCGTCTCCGCGTTTGGCGTGGTTGCGCACCGGATGTCATCAATTCGGGAAGTAAGAAGACAGCATCCGGCGGCTGTGGGGCTGCTGGGTGGCACAAAGAATCGATAATGAGAATCGTTGGCAACGATTCTCATTATCGATTCGTTGTTGCAGCCCTAATGGCATTGTTTCAAAGGTAACCTATGCAGGTTCTAAGGGTCTGCCGTCTATGGCTTCAATAGCGAGAGGAGATTCTCTCTCAATACGTGGAACCCCATGCAGTTCAGCAAAGGTATTATCCATATAGCTGCGCCGGAATCCACCAGAGCCAAAACCTCCACTGAGCGTTTTGCCCAAGATAGTACCACCTGTATGGTGGGTTTCAATGTGTTCAAACCTGGGGACGATTCAACACCACCTAGAGCCTGTCCCCCAAGGTACTCTAGGTGTGTTCGTTTCCCGGCCGTACAGGACAGGATCTTAGCAGGTACCCACTCTTGCCACAGTATAAACACAATCCCTGCCGTCTGCGATACGTTCTTTCTTCCCTGGTTAGTCTGGTGAAGCCCAGTTGCATAGGTTCACCAGATTCCCGTAATTGTTCAATAGGTTTAGATGCCAAGGGCGGGATAGGTGGGCAAACTGTACTGCTAGTTCCGTTATTTTTTTACTTTAGCCTACGATCTTTAGCCGTCAGTCTTTCACAAATCCGGGTATCAATTAGGATAACATATTCAATATAATCGTCTAGATCCATAGGCAAGTCTTTAGCTGCAATTTCATCTTTAATTTGGTCACTCAGACCTTGGGCGAAGGCTGCCAACAACACCTCATTGTTCCAACCTACCTCTGCTGCCAAGGTGCGGAATTCAATGGCATAGTCGCCAACCGTACGCCTGCCCTGCTGTATTTCCATGAGGTGTTTAGCAGCAGAGGTGGTTCTACCAGGGGGTTCAAACACTCTCTGAAAAGACTGCACAAATTCCTTGAAACTCTTTGTGCAAGGTTTTGCACTTTCCCATAAGGGATTGGCCCATGCCAGGGCTCTACCAGTCAGGAGGGATATCATAAACCCAACTTTGCTGCAGTCACTGGGAAAGGAATGCGCAGTCAATTCCATAAATATTTCAAGTTGGTTGATAAACCCTCTGCACAGGTTCGGATCATCATATCTGAGTGGCAACGGGGCCATAGCGGTTAACCCCTTGACTGCAGCCCCTGACGGCATGGTATCGTTCTCCGGTGTCTGACCTGGGGAGACCACCGGACTCGGAACAGACTTATCTGAGAGTACAATGCGTTCAAGAATAGTTTGTATCGTTACCGCTAGCTGATCCAGGAGTTGCTCATGTACATCCATCCTCCAATGGATGTTCTGAGTATTACCATCGCTCTTACTATCTGAGGTCATGGCCCTTTCATACTGTCACAGTTTGTTATGACTCTCAGACACAGAGTTAGGTAAAAACACAACTTTATTGAAAAGTTAAAGAAAATCCTATTGGGTAGCATACACATACAATATATATATAGAGCGAATTACATAGTAGCATAGTACTGATACATGGAATGAGATACAGGCTCTACCAGCCCTGCCAATACCAGGTAAGGCAACCTTAGTTGGCACAAGATGGTAACAGGTTCTACCGGCCTTACCAATATACCGGGCAGGGCAGCCTGGAGGCTAGTACAATGAAGAAGAGGCTCTATCGGCCTTGCCAATATACCGGGCTAGGCAGCCAAGAAACTGAGACTGCAAGTAATGAGGCTTTACCGACCTTGCCAATACCGGGTAAGGCAACTCAAGGAGGAATGGACACGATCAGGTTCTACCGGACTTACCAATACCGGGCAAGGCAGCCTAGACTGCTGACAGGTGGCCGAGGTGACTAGCTAGGTGGAGACACCAGTCACCTAAGATGACAAGCGAGGCCCACTGAATATACAGGACGGAGTAGACTACCAGCCACACATGAATGGAACAAATGCCAGCAGCGTGCCACAGTCACAACCGGTACTGTTAGATAGAGCAATAGCTACCGGTATAAACAGGGAGCGAACCAGTACCCGTGTACTGGAGTAAACCTTCAATCTGTCAGGCTGTCTAGGACTGAACATCCTCCGATAAGTGGAGCGAACCAGTACCCGCGTACTGGAGAAAGTAGTGACTCTACTGGTGCAACAGAAGCCGGTTACAGTGGAGCGAACCAGTACCCGCGTACCGGAATAACCAAGGACTCTACCGGTGCATCAGCAGCTGGTTACAGTGGAGCAAACCAGTACCCGCGTACTGGAGTAAGCAGTGACTCTACCGGTGCATCAGCAGCCGGTTATAGTGGAGCGAACCAGTACCCGCATACTGGAGTAAGCAGTGACTCTACCAGTGCATCAGCAGCCGGTTATAGTGGAGAAAACTAGTACCCGCGTACTGGAGTAAGCAGTGACTCTACCGGTACATCAGCAGCTGGTTATAGTGGGGCGAACCAGTACCCGCGTACTGGAGTAACCAATGACTCTACCGGTGTAACAGCAGCCGGTTGTAGTAGAGCGAACCAGTACCCACGTACTGGAATAACCAATGACTCTACCGGTGCAACAGCAACCAGTTACAGTGGAGCGAACCAGTACCCATGTACCGGAATAATCAACTAATCTATCGGTGCAGCAGAAGCCGGTTATAGTGGAGCGAACCAGTACCCGCATACTGGCGTAAGCAGTGACTCTACCGGTGCATCAGCAGCCGGTTATAGTGGAGCGAACCAGTACCCGCGTACTGGAGTAAGCAATGACTCTACCGGTGCAACAGCAGCCGGTTACAGTGGAGCGAACCAGTACCCGCGTACTGGAGTAAGCAGTGACTATACCGGTGCATTAGCAGCCGGTTACAGTGGAGCAAACCAGTACTCGCGTACTGGGAAACCAAAAAGTGAATGAAAATGTCGCCCAGTCCTCAGGATGAGACAGACACCCGGTAGATGATACAGCAGGAACCCAGCCGAGGATGAAGAGGTACAGCTCTGCAGACGGTCAACCGGATCTGGAACGGTAGCAGGAAACAGCAACAGGTACAGCAACTCCAACCGGATCAGGAACGGATGCAGGAACCAGGTGACTAGGAAGCAGGAACTGGATGACCACAGGCAAGCAGGAACAGCGACAAGGCCCAGGAAGCTCAGGCACTCAATGCAGGTACAAACAGCATAGAGACAACATGAAAGGGCAACCAAAGGGTGCCCAAGCTCAGTCTAAATAGGCAATGCAGGGCGGGCTGAAGGCAAGCAGCCAATGGAGAGCCCCCTACAGGTAACTGACATGTAAAGGCAGCAATCACGGGCACCGTGATACAACCCTAAGCACGGGAGGGGTTAGGAACGCTTAATACCACGTGGAGATAATTGTTTGCAGCGTCAGAAACTCCCTGGAAGTGGAACCAAATATCAGTTGTTCGGGAGAGGACTGTTTCACTAGTTAGGAGTACAACTGCACAGCCAGCCATTCAGCTGCCTTGCTACCGGGCTGGCTTACTGCAGCAAATTCTTACTTTTTAACCAGCCTGTGTAAATAAATAAAATACCCTTGTCTTGCTCTAGATCATTTATTGAGTTTCATATAGAGGTGTCAATACGTCATGAATTAACCTAAAAATAGCTGATAAGGGGACCCGCCCACCAACCACACCCCCAACACGTCACCAAAAACAAAAGTCTCCCTCTTTGGCAATATGAAATGTTGGGAGGGGTTACATTCCTCCCAAGTGTCCATCTTTAAGAGGGAGAGATCCTCCAAGATGCAAACTCCTTTGTCCCTCTTTCCCACCATGGTTTCTCTCTTCTTAAAGGGATAGTAATGTTTCATTATAAAAGCAGCTCTAATTAATCATCATAGTATTTGGACTTTGGAGAGTGTTATTTCAATTCTGTCAGTTATAGTTCAAGAGTAATTCAATGACAAAGTATCCCCCTCCCGCCCCTTTTACTGATGTCACACTGTTCAGCCAGATCAGAAGGGAGGTGCCCTGGTAGACTACACAGAGGGACAATCTTCAATTAAGATAAGGGAAAAACCTGAAAAGCTTGTCAAGGGCGGCAGGTATTTTATTGTTTTCATAGGAATAAGTGTCCCCTTCTATTATCTGTCCAGTCTATGGACTGCATTCCACATCTGAGAAGAGATGGCTTATACTAGGTAAAAGGGGCAGGAGGGGGAAACTTTGCTTGTGAATATATCTTAAACCATAAAGGTTTGAGAGATAAGACTTATATCGTTCTTCATTTTTTTTAATGCCTACAAAATAAAATAAAGATAAAACAAAGTATTACTATCCCTTTAAGAGATCAGACTGTGTGGTGTGTATATAGGTGTATCACATTGCTCCACATCAATAAAACTCATTCATGTTTATTTAAACTTAAGCATATCCTGTATAATAATTCGATAAGTTGTGTGTAACGCCCAACATGCACAGTAGACACTGCTGCGCATGCGGCAGTCATGCGTAGTACAGAAGATGTAATCATAATCTAAATCATTCAGTTACACAAAAAGGTGTCAGTAGGTCATGTAATAACCTCAAAGTTCTCAGCAATACCCCATCCACCAGAAGCCCCCCATCAACACCACCTAAAACAAGTGTCCCTCTTTGGACATATGAAATGTTGGAAGGTACAGGGTTGTCCCCTTTTAAAATTTCACTTTTGTGGGGCTACAGATAACTATCGAATTTCCATTGTCCACAAGATAGCCCAGTGGTTTAAGAAGTTCCCTGATGGTATTTCGCTCACCCAATACCTGGGAGATATCTGGCTTTTACAATTTATTACCAGGTCTCCGAAAAACACTCATTCTCCTTCTTGCCACCCTGCTCCTCCCGCCCACTTGAAATCCTTCCCACTCTGTTCCGCCCACCTCCAGACACAGTCCGTTAAGCCCCACCCTTTGGGAAGCGAATCTCGTAAATTACATTCCCCAGTAGCACCATATGAGCCCCCATCCCAGGTATGGATGTAAAGTATTTTAGTGATAGGTTGTTCCATTATGAACTTGAACATGGCCTAATTTGGCTGAGCGTTTCACTGTTATCTCTTAGTTATATCTAACACTGTCAATTTGCTTTATGTTTATTATCTGTATGAAAGATTATACTGAAACTTACATGTGTTCTCATTGAGGTTTTTATTCAGATCTAGGCAAGAAATGTTACCATAATAGAGATAATCGTGTAATTATAACATCAAAACCACCCACAGAAAATAACTCGCGCGTCAAAACCGATCATTGGCCTGGTGTGCAGGTCCTTCTCCAAGAACTAAGACACTACCAAACCGGCGGCAGGGACTGCTGTTTGGAGCTCTGTGTTTGCTTTCACATTCATTTAGTATACAGCGGGTATTATGAACTATTTTACTTGTAAGAGTGGGAAGGACACGCCATGATGACCTACCTCGTAAATCATTGAGTAGGCAGTCCGCTTCTTAGCCTGCCCATTCCTTCCAGAAGTGCGACTTCGTGCTAACCCTTTTGGGGGTGGTTCTAGGTAGATCGGCGGAAGCAGAATAAAACATCGGGTCGTCTCAGAATAGGCAGAGGGTGCTAAGAGAGTGGTGCTAGGAAACAACGTGGATCCGGAGCTTAACCCTTAGAGTGCCAGAAGAGTATGCAATGCGTTGAATACCTCCATGGCACGCAATGGGTTAAAAGTAATGCATACGCTGATACTGCACTGAGCATGACAGAGATGTCAGGAGCTGCGGAAAGTTGTAATTAGAAAGGTGGGTGCCAACGTTCTGAGTACGTTCTCAGACATTGGAGATTGGCAAGGGTAAATTAGTACCAGCGTAGCATGATTGGATGGTAGATGGGTATGCAATGTATTTAGTAGCAATGTGTTGTCCACCCATATGCCATTCAAAGGCATATTGGCCACATTGACCATGTAAAGGAAGAGTTGAAAGATATTGGCACAGGGTTCTCTAGAGCACTGATGCCAGGGCAGGTGGGTGCAAAGTATGTGGTGTTTGGTACTGTGTCCTGAAGATGTCTGGCAGTAGGGATTATGACACTCGGAGAGGCTGGCAGTGATGTTATACCAGTGAAATCTATCATATAGTGTGGCCAGGACGCGATTAAACTTGCCTCTCTGTTGTTGAGGTCTTTAGAACAAGGAGCCAGGAAAATATAACCAGTCAGGTTGGCACAAGGGTTGTAAGGTTGTAAAGACTAGATATGGTTATAGACAATGCCGTATGGTTTAAACAGTCCAGTATGGCATTGTACTATTGAATTTACATTAGGAATCTAGCCTAGAAGCAGGGAGAGAGCACCATTACATGGCCCAAACTGGCAACAAAATCAGGGCTGATGTATCACCTTATAAAAAGGTGTTACCATCCGCTTTGTGAATAAAAGTTATTATATGAAAGCTGTGGTTTTTTTTTTGTTTTTTTTTAAATATCTAAATACTTATAAAGATATTCCAAATGCTGTGCTGTGCACTTCAGCATTATGTGCACAGCACAGGTCTTCAGCCTGTCCTGTTTCTCCCCCACCTCCCTCCCAGCTGCCCCAGGAAGTGTGTTCATGCTTAGAAACATAGAATTTGATGGCAGATAAGAACCATTCAGCCCATCTAGTGTGCCCAATTTCCTACTGTAAAAAAAAAAAACCTCAAACCTTTTTTTGGTCCTTGTTCTTTTCTTATGTTAAGGACTGCCTTATGCCTATCCCATGCATGCTTAAATTCTGTCACTGTATTGACATCTACCACTTCTGCTGGTAGGCTATTCCACTTGTCTACTACCCTCTCAGTGAAGTAAAACTTTCTTACATTACATCTAAACCTGTGTCCCTCTAGTTTTAGACTATGGCCTCTTGTCCTAACGTTTTTACTCTTTTGAAATATACTTCCATCCTGTACTTTGTTGAATCCCTTCATGTATTTGAATGTTTCTATCATATCCCCTCTCTCTCTTCTCTCCTCCAAACTATACATATTCAGATCATTTAGTCTGTCCTGATATTTCTTTTCCTTTAGACCAGTCACCATTTTAGTAGCCCTTCTTTGAATTTTCTCTAGCATATCAGTATCCTTCTGGAGATGGGGTCTCCAGTACTGTACACAATATTCTAGGTGAGGTCTAACTAGTGATCTGTAGAGTGGCATGACTACTTCCCTTTTTCTGCTACTAATGCCCCTAGCTATACAACCCAGTGCCCTGCTTGCATTCCCCACCGCTTTATTACATTGCCTGCTTACCTTTAAGTCATTAGAAATAATTACTCCCAAATCCCTTTCCTCTGTTGTCTCTGACAGCACAGTACCCTTAATAGTATATTTTTACTTTGGATTTTTATGTCCCAAGTGCATTATTTTACATTTATCAACGTTAAAGTGCATCTGCCACACTCTTGACCATTCTTCTAATTTACCTAAATTATTCGCCATTTGGCTTTTTCCCCCTGGAATGTCTACCATATTGCAGATCTTTGTATCATCTGCAAAAAGGCATACCCTTCCTTGAAGACCTTTTGCAATATCACTAATAAAAATATTAAAAAGAATGGGCCCCAGCCCATGCTAATCGTAGCTTGGCGTAATGCTAGGAGCCGTTCACATCACACCGAAGGGAAGCGTGAACACGCTTCCTGGGACAGCTGAGAGGGAAGTGGGAGGAGAAATATGAGCATGTCCCATTATGCTGACCGGCAAAGCTGTTCTGCACTACTAAATGGAATATCTTTAAAAGTATTTGGATTTTTTTTAAACTCAGCTTTCATATAATAACTTTTATTCACAAAGCAAATGGTAACACGTTTTTATAAGGTGATACATCCCCTTTAAACCACAATACCTGAAGCTTAAGGCCAGGACAAACCAGCTCCCTTTTTAAACTAGTGATGAAAGAGGACAGTTAAACAGGTATTTAGGCTGTCAAAAAATGGTCTCTCCTTCTAGCAACCCCCCCCTCCTTTTAAAGGGGATGTATCACCTCAAAAAATATTTTACCAAACGTTTTGTTAATAAAGTAGTAGTAGGAAAGCTGTGTTTTTTTTTTCCTTTCTAAAAGTAAGTACTTTTAAAATATCCTATCTTCAAGCTTTGCCAGACTGCATAATGCAGCAAGCTGAATCACTGGCAAAGCTTTTGCTCGCAGCCTAATTCTCCTCCCACCTCCCTCCCAGCTTCCCCAGGGAGCGTGTTCACTCTTCCCTTCAGTGTGGTGTGAATGGCTTCTATCATTATATCAAGCTCCAGTTAGCATTATACTGAGGTTGCGACCTCAGTGTAATTCTAGCTGGAGCTTGATATAACAATAGAAGCCATTCACACCACACTAAAGGGAAGCATGAACGCGCTCCCTGGGGCAGCTGGGTGGGAGATGGGAGGAGAAGAAAAGCTCTGCTGTGCCCATTATGCAGAAGTGCACATCAGAGAGGAGACAATATCTTTAAAAGTACTTACTTTTAGAAAAAAAAAAACCTCTTTCCTACTACTACTTTATTAATAAAACGTATGGTAAAAACATTTTTTCGAGGTGATACATCCCCTTCAAGTTCAAAGGGGAAATTCTCCCTTATAAAGGATGATTAATTTCAGACCTGGATCAGTTTATGTTAGACATATAACCCTCTCTACCTAGTAACACTGGATCAAACAATGTACATTGATCCTCAAATCTATTAGTTTAATTTTGGTTATAAATGTGATCCATATCGGTTGTATCAGTGGTGTTAACTGTGTCAGAGAAAGAGAGCACCCTCCTTTGTATTTTTCACTGCTATCTCTTGGTTATTCTTTAACCCTTTGAGTGCCAAAGTCATAAATTTCACTTGGTTAGCAAACAGGCCCTGCACAGCCAACCTTGTGAAAAGTTTGAGGTTGCATTTAGAACCTTCTCACTGCACCCCTGGTTTAGGGAAACGATTCAAACTTGCCGTGCATGTAGGAAAGAAGTATCCAAAACTGAAGGGTAGGTTTCAAGTCTTAAAAGTATACATGATTGCTCCCATAAGTATGGAAGCGTTCGTGTATATAAAAAATGCACATAGTACGGGATCTCATGATCCCCTCCTCGGCAGCATCCTCAACACCTCAGCCTGGTAACACTTCTAATCACCGAGCCCTACATACACGGATTCCCCCCTCAGCCTGCTTCCATGGGTATTCCATTGTTTGACCCCCAGCCTGGATCCACTGCCCAGTGGTAGTTACAGGGCCACATATACACTGTCTGCACCCCCCCCCCCAAGCCTAGTCACCTTGTTAGTCACACAGCCACATTCACTCCTATACAGTTTTCACTGCCCCCTGGTAGCCGAAGATACACCATATACACTGGCCCTCAGCCTGGTTTTGCTGGTAGTAGCAGAACCCTACATACATGGTCTGACCCAGCCTGGTTTCACTGGTAGTAGCAGAGCCCTGCATACACTGTCAATCCCCAGACTGGTTCCACTGCCCCCGATAGCCACCTACGCTGTATGAATACACAGTTTTACATAGTAACATAGTAGATAAGGCTGAAAAAAGACATGCGTCCATCAAGTCCAGCCCATGCCAATAACACCCCTGTTGATCCAGAGGAAGGCAACAAAAAAGCCCTCTGGAGCAATTTCCAATGTAGGTGTGTGTGTGAGTGTGTCAAATAGTTCCCCGGCTCAATATCCTATTTGCTTTGAAGCCATCTGTCATAACTGTCAATATTGTTCTGTGCTAGATAGGCATCCATTGCTTTTTTGAATGCAGTTACATTATCTGCAAGCACAGCATCCCGAGGCAAAGAATTCCATAGCCTTACCGCCCTTACTGTAAAGAATCCCTGCCTGTGTTTTAGTCGAAAGCGCCTTTCCTCAAGTCTTAATGGATGACCTCTTGTTCTTAGCTCAGCTCTTTGCATAAATAATTCATTGGATAGTTCTTTGTATTGGCCTTGAATGTATTTGTAAATGGTAATCATATCACCCCTTAGACGTCTCTTTTCTAATGTAAACAAACCCAGTTTGGCTAGTCTCTCTTTGTAACTCAGATCCTCCAATCCCTTTATCAGTTTTGTTGCACGATCCTCCAATCCCTTTATCAGCTTTGTGTGCCCCACATACACTGTCTGATACCCTTGCCTGGCTTCACTGCCCCTGTTAGCCACAGATCCCCATATACACTGTCTGAACCCCCCGGCCTGGTCCCGTTGGTAGCCAGAGAGCCACACATTACTCTGTTTGACACTCCAACCTTGTTCCATTGGTAGTCAAATAATCACACATACACTGTCTGCTTCCCCAGCTTTGTATACTGGTAGCCATTCTCCTGGCACCCACTATGGTATGTCAACCCATACCAGTTTTCATAGGTACTGTGTTGGAAGATTTTTAGTATATCTGAAGTGATTAAAGTTTAAAAATTACATTTTCTTTTCATATAGCACAACTTTGTAGAAATAATTGTGCACACTAATCTAGAGGTAAAATGGCACCTACTGGCACCCCATACAGTATGTCCACCAAAACAAATAGGGTACCCCATTTCTCAGTTGGTAGCAGGTACTGAAAACAGTAGGAAATATGGTTTTCAAAGATTTTAATACTTGAAGCTGTGTAAATATAAAAAAATATGTTTTTCTAAATCACTACTTATGAAAGATTTGTTCAAACCAGCCTAGAGGTACAAATGCATAAACCCTTCTTTTGATGCAGATGAATGTCTGTTTTCCAAAATGGTGTTTTTTGCATACCTCTCCATATTTCTAATAGTTATGACTATTTTAGTGCAAGATGCCAATTTAAAAAAGAAAACAAGTAGGTATAGTTTTGTGCTTCTGGCCGCCCCCTGCAGTATTCATCCAATACTAATGTGGCACCATTTTTCATGGATAAGCAGTAGATAATGGGGGTTATGCACTAAGGCATGAAAAAGTGGAGATTACTTCTCCAGTGATATCACTTCTCCAGTTACTATGTTATTCTATAGATCCTATGCGCTAAGTTATCAACAGTTGGAGAAATCTTAGTGCATTGGCCCCATAACATAACATAGGACTTGGAGAAGTACTATCAATGGAGAAGTCATCTCCGCTTTATCTCATCGACACACCTTAGTGCATCTCCCCTAATGAATACAGTAGGACATTCCATAGTTTTCAGTGACATCAGAACCTTTGAATGGTTGGATATGTAAAATAATGCCTATTGTGTTCCATTAGCACTATATTCTGGAAACATTTGTGCACATCATGCTAGGAGACGACAGGCAACTGACCCCTTCTTTTATGCGGTCGGTTGTCATCTTTACATAATTGTATGGTTTGTCTACCTTTTCTTCATTTCCTTAGTAACAATCACTTAGTACCTATAGTTCAGATCTTACCAATGGGGTCCATGTCTCTTGGAGAGGCAATCTTATTATTTAAAAAGATATGGTTAGCTCCAGTACGTACAAAGAGCTAGGGCTAATAATCACTATACTCTTAGGCTCAAATAACAGTTGAAACACAATTGGGTAAAGAAAACCCCACAAAGCAAAGCTAATGTTATTAGTACAAAATGAAACAGAAAAAGACTAATATAAAAACAATTAAAAACAGTGATCAGGGGAGACAAGTAGGGCCCTTTAATTAAATATGATAACCAGCTCAAGTAAAGGATACCAAAAAATAATGGCTATCTTCAAGTATAATGCTGGTTAATATAAGACCAAATTACCAAATTATAAGAACAAATTACCCTACTGTTACATATAATAAACAATAAGTATGCAGAGCAAAATCAATAATCATAAAAAAGAAGTCATACAATACAGTGTTCACATTAAGCTAAATAGCCATGTGATGCCCACATACAAATGCTAAAGCAATACTGAATATAAAGCGTTATGTTCAAAAATCATCATAGAATACTTATCGATTGAAAGATGATGAAAAATAAACAGCAGGAAAGGCACAAGCAGGAGTCTCCCCTGCAGAACTGTCAAACCTGATGCTTATTATCAACAAGTAGCTTTGTCAGGGGATGATGGATAGGTAATGGCTGAAGAAAGTTTGTAAAATGCTTGAACCATTGAGAAGACTCTGTCAAACACGTGATGAGGCGGCATAATAAAATGAGGAGTCATGTCAAATGTGAAGGTGAAGTCAAATATAAAATAAATCACCCAATACAATAATACATTGCATAATTGTCACACTATATTGACAAAACAGACCACAATGCAGTGAATAATTAGAGAGTATGCGCATGCGCTATAAATTGTGAGCACAGTTTGATCTTAATAGCGCATAAATACAGTAGAACGTGTAATAAGGTAATGTAGAGATAAGAAAAGGGACACCACTGATAATATGTATTGCGCTTGCTCCCCCAGAAAGAAGAGAATATGCTAATATTGTTATGAACAAATGATCAGAGTGTTGCATTCATATCAAAGACAATATAATGTAATGAAAATGGCTGTCATGTTCTTCCATTTTTCCAGGCTTTTTGGCATTCCTTGCCTGGTCTTTTTGTTTTGCTTCTGATTTGTATTCCCTGCCTTGCTGTATGACGCTCTTGCTGAGCCTTTATCAAGCTCCTGCACTTTGTGTCGGCGCATGATCAAAACATTCCTGTAGTGATCCGAGTTACAGCTTTTTTCTAGTGATTTCTTTATATTGACCTGGCTTTCCTTCGACTCTCCTTAAGTTATCTGATTTCTCTCTTTGTTCGTGCTTACCGGTATTTGACCTTGGCTCCACTTCCTCGGCTCTCCTTTTACCTGCTCATTGTGTTCTGCCTTTTCCTGGCTGGATTGTGACCCCAGCTTGTTCGACTAGTCTTCATCTCTCCCCTGGTGTACTGCATTGTCTGCCTGTTGCTGACTCGTCCTGTCAACCATTCTTACCTCCGACTCTGGTGGTTCTCTTCCTGTGCTTTTCAGTCAAGTTTGACCTCCTCGACCACCAGTCGAGTTTGACTTCCTCGACCACCAGTCGAGTTTGACTTTCTTGACCTCCAGTTGAGTTTGACTTCCTTGACCTCCAGTCGAGTTCTGTTTCCCTTGACAGCTGGTCAAGCCTCGTTCCTTCAACCCCTTGCCGAGTCCAACTTATAGTTGTTCCTGTTATTCTCCTGCTCCAGTATGCCAGCAGTCACAAGTATTCTGCTGGTAGAAATCTGTTCTCCACTTTCCTGTCCTCAGTGAGTAGTTGCTGTTTCTTGGGTTGTCATCCGGGGTGAGAGCCAGCTCCTCCAGTCAGCACTAATCTGACCTTGTGGCCATCACCTTTATTCCATCTTAAGCGGCAGCAAGGCTACCCAAGAGCAGCCACTGTCAGCCAGCAATGCTCCCCAGCCAGCTTTCTCCAGCATCTTGTACACTGAGACCTATTTAGCAGTATTGTATTGTTTTCTGTTGTCTCTGTTTTATAATATTGATAGCAGTCTTGGACAGTATCTATGGAGGAAAAGAAAATCCATAAGTAAGAAAATTGGTTGACATAACTAGTAAAGAACATATCCTCATTCATGCCAGATGGATAACAAGACTGAAGCATGTACATTCACCAGGTTTTACTTGTAAGCAGTTGTTTAACTGTATTACCTCTCCATATATTCAATTGTATCCTCTCTAATACAAATAATGCTAGACCTTCAGTTGAACCATTAAATGCTATAAGAGGTTGTTGAGCAACAGTGGTTAGAGTTATACCCTTACCTGAATCCTTACATGGTTTACGTATCAGTGATATTTCAGTAACCATGATTTGATCATTTCTGTAGCTTGACCTACATAAAATTGATCACAAGGACACCTGATGGCATAAACACAGTTGGTAGTCCGACAGTTAATTAAATGTCTAAAGTATAGGTCAATGTTTGTAACCGGACTAAAAATCTGTTTAGTAGGTGCAACATATTTACAAATCGAACAATTACCTCAAGGGAAAGTAACGCTAAGCTTATGTCCACCTGTATGTTGCTTACATGGATGAAAGTGGCTATGTATCAAAGCATTGCCTAGATTTTTAGATCTCCTGTCTATTAGGGAAGGACAAGAATCAAGATGTTTTTGTAATGTTTCATTAGTTTGCAAGATACACCAATGCTTATGAAAAAGTGTGCAATGTTATCCCATTGGACGTTAAATGTGGTGACAGGTCTATTCGTTTGAATGGTGCTAGAGGTTTTCTTACCTTTATAAAGTAATTCACCTCTCACTCAGCAGCTTGGGCTCATATATATCCCTTTTTTAGACATGATTTGGGATAGCCCTATCCCGAAAACTATGATAGAGGTCCTGAGAGTGTTTGCTAAATGTTTTGTCTGTTGAACAATTTCGCCGTATGCTTAGATACTGTCCTGTTGGAATTGATTTTTCCATGTAAATTGGATGTGAACTAGAAAAATGCAATAAAGAATTCACCAAAGTTAACTTTTGAATCTGATTTGTTTGCACATAACCAAGATCATTCATAAACCTATGCCAAGACTTGAACATTCACTTGACATCTGTGGATTTCTTGGATTTGACACTTACTTAGGATGATCTGGGTTATGTGTAAACAAATATGTTTTGAAAGCCGACTGAAGTTAAAGTGATAGTAATGTTTCAAAAAGAAAGCATCTCCAATTAATGTTTATAGTATTTGGGCCATGGAGAGTATTTTAATACTGTCAGAGCTGTAGTTCTTATAAATTATCCCCCTCCCGCCTCTTTTACGTAGTATGGTTGTTGTGTTCCACAGTGGATGAAAGAGAAATGACAACTGATAGTTTAACGCCTGAGGTTTGGAGAATTTTGTCCACTGCGGTGGTCAGGCACTTTTTTAACATTTCGCTACACATTGGTTTTGGTAGGATTCTCAGACGTAACATTCTAGTTCTATATGAAAAACTATATATATATTTTTTTTTTTCTCACAACAATTTCAGCTTTTTTAGGGTGCCTCAAATAAAGGAAATTATACACTCTGTGGCAAGTTATGATGTCATAATTACATTACAAAAATTACTTATTTTGCTGATATCCTACACTCTATGTGAAAAACATTTTGGTCAGTTGTGAAAGTATCAATTATTTTTCTAGTTTTTGTAGATGAGTAGTTCAAGAGTAATTGAATTATAAAGTATCCCCCTCCTGCCCCTTTTACCTGTTGTTAGCCGTTTCCCTTCAGATGTAGAATCCAGTCATCGGATTTGACAGATTGTAGTGAAGGGCAATCTTCTGTCTGTGAGCACAAGGAAACCCCTGCCCCCTTGACGAAGGAGTGCAGGTTTTCCTTATGCTCACAGAAGGTTTTCCCTCATTGCGATCTGTCCGGACGGTCTTGCTAGTCTTAGGAGAGCAGTGTTACATAGGTAAAAGGGATGGGAGAGGAACACTTTATAAATCAATTACTCTTGAACTACTTGTACAGAATGGTAATAACACTCTATATCATTCAAAAACTATGAAGAATAATCAATGCTGCATTTATGTTGAAACATTACTATCCCTTTAAGAAGCTACCACTAAGAGGCAGGGCACTTGCAGACAAAAGTTGTCTGGAGAAGAAGACCCCCTTCCAGCTCTGCTTTGTAGATGGGTATCAAAGTGACAAAATGAATAATAAACATAATATGTAAATGTATTTCTATGGTGTGATGACAGCACTAATACTCAAACTATATAAAAGGTATATGGTTTTAAAGGGCAATTATTGTGATTAAAATAGTGTTTATTGGTGTGAAACATTATATACATTGATAAAACCATTCTACACAAATCTGCCCACAAAAGAACATAAATATAAATAGGGAAATATGGTAAGAAGGGAAGATTAAACTTGTGTCAGTGACGGTACTGCTGCAAGTCAAGAAAAGCCATAACGTATTCCACTTTAAATAAATCTTCGGTTCACAAAATCAGGAAGTTGATTTATACTGTGAGTTTAACAGCTAGATATAAGGTGCAGAATGTGAGTTTTAAACCAAGATCCTTTTTAAGTTGATTATTCAGATACTAATAAGTAATGGACCATTACAAAAAACAAACACGCATGATATTTCCAATCTAGATGATAAAAAATAATTCCAGAACAAAAAGTAAAAATAAAATGTAAAATTGATGAATAGTCGCTAATAAACAAGACTCCATATTTAGGGGTGCCATTTACTCATATAAATAGAAATACAAAACAACCCATACAAATGTGATATCTAAAATATTGTGAGGTAATTAAAAAATTAATTAAATCTATCCCTATGTAATTATTTTATTGTAAAACTAAACAATGTAAAAAGGAATTACACATCAGTCATTTCTGGATTCTCATTCAATCCCTCCAGTAATACAATCTGTAGATGCAGTAGGATGCAAAATGAAATAATGTCTGCAGTCACCTATAAAGAATCAGATAATTGTACTATCATTTGTTATCAAACCTTTGGATTTTTTTCACCTACATTCAGACAGTGTCAATCAACATGGTGCATAGTATACTGCTTAAGAATGTTGCTACAAATTTGACATGAGAGCCGTTGTGGAATGTCTAATGTATTGTAATTCACCTATGCACTTGATCTTATAAGTGACAAAGGAGGACTCGCAGTTTCGTAAAAGACTGTATCTCAAATGTGTCTCTTTTCATTGCTGACTGGAAACTTGATATTCGATTTACATTGTTTTCACAAGTTAAACATTTGACCTAGCCACACCTAAAACAACTCTTTAGTGTTGTTAATGAGAGGATTATTTATAGAACTATTGAACTCTTCTCTAAATTTACTTGTTGCTAGACCATTTTATATATATATATATATATATATATATATATATTTAGATTGTGATGATCAGACTAGGAATAGCCCAGTCTAAGCTGCCTGGATATTAATTTGGAATCTCCACAAAGAGAAAACAGACTGCTATTAATATGTATAAACTAAACAACAGACAGCAATACAAGATATACTGCTGAGTAGGCCTCAGTGAGCAAGGTGCTAGAGTGCTCTTGATTAAGATCATATTTTTCTATTTTAAATATATTAATTTAATGCAGTGGTTCTCAAGCTTTTTTTGCTCAAGGCACACCCAACACGCAGTCTGGCATTTTCAGGGCACTCCTATCACTTTATGTCATTTGTCAAAGGTGTAATGAAGGTTACAAATACATATATATAGTTATTGTTGGACCTCACAACTAAAATAAATATATTGTGCATAGTAATATCCTTAAATATACAGGTAGTAGTCTACATTCACATTTTTGTCAAAGCCTTATAGATAAAATGGGGCACCCTAAGTGGATGTCCGTGGCACACCAAAGTGCCACGGCATCCTGGTTGAGAATGTATAAGAGTTTTTGGCCATCTGCAGAGTGGTCACATAATTTTTTTTCAACTTCATCATATGATGCTCCCCATTTCAATTTGATTTTTAGCTGTTTAACAAACATTGATGTACAGATGGTTAAAACAGCACATTAAGGAACTTTAGACGTTTCCATTTTAATGCTGAATATCTGTGTCTAGGACATTCAGTGCCTTTCCCAAATGATTTCCAGTACTTTGAACTTCAGTTGTTCTGTGCATGAAATAAAGCTTATTCAGGAGTCAAATTCCCAATTCTCTCCAGTTCCTTTTTTGGAACTGGTGCCCCAAACTGCACTGCATATTCGAGGTGAGACCTTAACAAAAATTTGTACAGTGCCAAACTTATTATTATTATCCACTCTTGTTTCAATACCCTTTTTAATGAAAATCGGATGTTGTTAGATTTGCTACTGCTGTTTGACACATACATTTTGGTGGCACAGTGTTGCACTGTTCTCGAACAAATTTTCTCTGCTGTTATAAATTCTCCCAGCAGAGAAACAAATTAACATAATACTGCCTTCAACAAGTACAGGTTACTTCTCAAATAGTAATATTACAAACAAATGCATAGTACACAATATAGGCAGTTTTTAATTATCTTTAGAATTAACTAATTTTAACTTAAGTTGACAGATGCAATTAAAAAGCAGCAGCTATCACCAGTGACAGATTGTGAGACCAACTGATCATAAGACTACATAACTATTTGCAGTTAATAGGGGTTGTGTAGATCCTCAACTTCTCTTAAAGTAGCATAACAAAACTGTTGTAAAAATCATTTTGGAGTTGTTTGGGGAGAGTAGCTGTGAACAGCTACCACATTTGGGCAAACTGATTTCTATCTATTCCTTTGTCTCTTAGTGATAATGCCCAATATAATTTTGTAAAATGTATGTTTAGATCTTTCCAAGATTTGAAGGAAGGGAGGTAGATATTGTCCAGTTTGTAAGTATGTTTTTAGTGGCAATTTGTATGAAATTGTAAATTAGGTATTTAGTCTGTTTCGGCACGTGTGACATATGCCCAGAATGAAATTGGGGTCACTGACTGGTATATCCACATGACAAATATTATGAATGAAAGTCAAACTTTTTCCCCTAAAATGCCTGTATAAAGGCAGAATGCCACAAAGAATGAAGGAGATTAGCCTGTCGTATATGACATTTTGGGAAACGACTATCCATAGACATAAAAATGTTGTATGCTATACTAAGCATAACATAGGCACAATGTAAAATCCTGTAAGAAAGCTCATGTGGAGTGGAGCTACTAAATCTCCTATGAAAATTCCTGAGAAATATGTTGTTTCTATCAGCCATTCCTATATTCTTTCTTTTAACTTTGTATAATCAGGATGTAGAGATACTCATTTATATAACAATGATGTGTTAAATGTAATACCTGGTGTGTTCCTGGTATAACCATTAAGGAGGTTGTTGTCGGAGTTAAAAAAGTGGGCGATAGTTGTTGGGCATTGTGTTTTAATTGAAGGTAGAGGAAAACATGTTTACCAATGTTATAGTTAAGTTACATTTTCACCCTCCATATAGCTAACCATTGCTGGCTTTAACCTTACTTATGCCTCCTTTACTTTTTCTCCATTCATTTACATGTCTAAAGCCTTGTTTTTCTCTCTTTCTATGGATTTGGCATATATTACATGCTTAGCCTCATAAGCCTGCTGTGATAGTCTGCCTGTTGTTCTTGTGCAAATTGTTCAACCTTTAGCATACCTACGTTTTCTGTTCAAAGCCAGATTGTTTTTATTTTCCTCTTACCTTGGTTTACGTGCTTGATGTTGCATTCTGTTGCAGATGAGATTGTTTAAAACTTTACCATTGTTTCTGCACTCCAGGAAATTATATTCTATTTTCTAAATACTTAGGTAATCAACACTAAGAGAAAAATCAGCCCTTCTAAAATCTGACATTTGTTTGTGGGTGTTACTCAAAGGCATTAAATGTGCAGTAAGCTACACTGATTGGTGATCACTGGTCCCCAGGCTGTCTTCTATAATTACATCTGACACTGTATCAACATGCATGAGTATAAAATCTAGTATTGGGTCCTTATAAGTTTACTCCTTCACCAACTTTATAAAGGGTGTCCCTAGCAAGGAATACTACTACTCTCAAGGTAACTCAGGAGTATAAATTAATAAATTTTAAATTAATTAATTAATTATGAATGAATATATTTGTATAGTGCCACAAGTATACGTAGCTCTTTCATTTTTAGGGTTTGGACAGTGCAGGGTTACAAGTGCTTAGCAAAGCGAAACACTGGAAGTGGGTACCCTGATAGAAATCTTACAACCTAAAATGGAAAAATAACTTAAAAAGAAACATACAGAGTACATATGGGTTAAGCATGGAATACATTGCTAGAGTTCTGGTGGGGAGAGGAGAAACATAATATGTAAGCCTTGGATGTATAATGTCAGTGCCTTCTAGCTTGAAGCATTGTTGAGTGTAATTTTAAGAGACTTGAAGACTGCAAGAAAAGTGCAGTGGAGCAGGCTGTAAGGTAGAGCATTCCACAGATAAGGAGCAAGAAGGGAAAATGGCTTGCCAAGCGAGAGCTGTAGACTCAAAAGGAGCTGAAAGAAGAATGTTGGTTTATTGTAAGTGGAGGGATGGAGTATAGTAGGAGATTATAGTGGAAATGTAGGAAGAGGTAGAGGAGATAAGGTTCTTGAATGAGAGAAGCAGTATTTTATAAGATGACCAGAGTTTGATAGGCAGTCATTGGAGTTATTGGAGGTGGAGGGGGTAGGGACAAACCTAATTGACAGTAAGGTAACTCATGCTTTAGCATTTTTTTATTCCATTAACTAAAATAAACATCCCTGTAATTCCTGCAATACATGAAGGATTTACAGATGCCCCATTCCCAATCTCCCAACACAGGTTTGAGTGGGAATAAACAAGGAATGTATAATGGGCTAAATTAACTGGTGGAGGCGTTGTCTGCTTACCTTTACTTTACATTTGATGTGTTAAATTGCCCAAGATAGGATCTAAGGATCCAATTTCCATCTGATACATGTATTAAAGGAATAAAATAATAAATAACTGTAACATTCATTGTAATGATTTAAGATGATGGTGTTTACCAAGGGAACACAACTTCATTCTTTGTGTTGCACTAACAGGTAGAATTGGATATCTCTTAATTCAGCACCAGTTTGCAAGATATAACAGTTGATAGGAAAACAAAAAAGAATCATTATCTAGGGGCACTCAGATTATATCCAATAGATTCCACCAGTTTTATTTTCATATATGACTGATTTTTATTGCATTATGGCACTTTCATGTTTGTAGATAACAGAACTGGATGTGAGTCTTATATTGTTTGCTGTAGTTGCAGGCAATATTCTATCAATGATATAACAAATGATTACACAGTTCATCATTTACAGATAATTAAAGTATGTTTTTTCAAAAGTTAAACTCCCACAATAATTTTTAGGCCATTAAAGCCACAGAAGGTAACTCATTTAGGAGAATCAAAAAGTTGATTCATAAAAAAATATTTGTTTTTTTCCCTAGATGCAGTTATACAATAAAAACACTTAACAAGAAAAAAAATGGCAAGGGTTTTCTGTGATATATTCAAATCTGCTTTGGATCTCCGCAAAAGAAGAATCTCTTTGCACAACATGGTAAAATGTTCCAGATTAGTCTTGGGGATTGAAACAAGCTGTGATGACACTGGAGCTGCCATTGTAGATGAAAATGGTAGAGTACTTGGAGAGGCTCTTCATTCTCAGAAGGAAGTTCACTTAAAGTAAGTAAACTTGATGCCATAATGAAATAATATTTGTAAGAATCCCTCAAAAGAGGGAATTCAAATTTTGCAGAACCAAGATATCCTCCTGGCTTCCCACTTAGTGTACATATTTATGCCCTGAGAGATAAGGGGTAAGAGAGATCCCTCTTTCACATGATTCATTTTTTTCTTCTCTGGTACATGTTAATAATGAGTCCAGTATGGGCTTGGTCTCCCTTATTCCCAGACTAAGGAGATAATTTCAGAAACAAATACCCCCTATTTAAGACACCCTGAATTGGGGGTGGGGGCAGCAAATATCAAAATAGAATTCGGCTATAATAAATTATAGGCCCTCCACCTTGGGTCTCTGTAAAAAGGAACTATCAGATACAAAACAGTTTAAAAAGCCTAAATTCTGTATTACTAAAAGGAGAAGGCTGGGTGCCAGATTCTCCATCTCAGCCACACACACACCTGGGTGGACACACAAACCCATGGGCGACAATAAGGAGGAAAGGCGATATTCATATCTTCTCTATACTGCCTCAGTAAGAGATATAGGGGGCATGATTTTGACAGGAGGCCCCTGCCCTCTCCTATATAAATATTTGCAAGGAATTTCCCCACCTTCACTATTAATTTTCCTATGACTTTCACAGCCATCTGTATTGCAGCTGAGTAAGAGTTGACTCGCCTTCAACTTTAACTGTCTGCAACTACTTCCCCTCCTTCATAATTCATTTTGCTAGCATTTTGACCACAGTCACTATTGTCTCATTAGTACTTTAGCCGCCTTCACTATTCCATTTTCTCTGTTGTCCAATACATGTTACTGGTACCAATACAGGTTACTGGTAACTTTGGGTAGACGATCAGCCCCTTTAATAGGCAGGAACAATTCTGAGAAGTGACTGCTGGGTGGAGCCTACCTCCTCTCCTTAGCTTGCAGCTAGCCAATCCCCAACCAGTAAGATTTGTTCCTTGGTCAAAACACACGGCAAGAGAACAGTTCTGCTATAGTTTTAGCTTTTTTATTATTTTTCTGTTAGATATGGAATACCACCATTAGGTGGATTACCATCACTTACAGTTTCTATCACCCAAATGTGGACAGCTCAGTTTACCAGGTGCTTTTGTGGCCCTAAGGCCAGGGGGGAAAATCTTTCCCCAGGGGTTGCCCACTGAGGCTTCTTCTTGATATATGGTAATCTGAAGACTGAAGACCTGCTGAAAAAAGGTGAGCACCCTTTGAGTGCTGAGGTCCACGTGTCCCATGCTTCCCCTCTGCAGAGGGGTCTCATTTGGAGTTCCTATTACATACTCATACACTCATCGGGTTTATCTGTATGTCTGTGAGGTGTTTGGAGCAAGTTTCTGTAACTTAACCCTTTTGTTGCTCGTTAGCACGTTTTGAGGGGGCTTTGGACACTTTCCTTATTGGGACCAGTGTTTAATGGGTCTACTGTTATATTCTAATGGGCTTTTGAGTAGTTTTCCGTTCTGGTATTCACCCAGTTAACTTTATGTAAAAGTGCACATTTACCGTATAGACACCATTGCATCATTCACTTCTATGGCACTTTACAGTTTGGGAGATATCTCTGCAACCGCTCCACGTAGCAAGGTCAGAGATGGCTCGTTTTGTGGGTTTGCCCTTGTTCTGTCATCCGGTCAACATTCTGGGCATGTTGGGGGCTTTAGGGGGCTTCGGGCACTGTTTGGGTACTCCGTTAGCGAAACTACGTTTCCCATGAGCACCCGCTTCATGCTCTTGTTTCCAATTGGCTCCTGTCACGGCAGCCATTTAGTGTATTCACAGATCGAGTATCCTACACAGGGATTGGACTCTCATTCTCTCCTCCACAGTTTAACCCTTCGCCTACCAGATTAGTCTTATTTAGCGTTTCTGGGGTGCATTTATTTATCATACACACTATTTTGTGGGTGTTTTGGTACTTTGACTCTGTGAGAATGTCTACTCCATTAGACCTTGGGGCTAAACCTAGGACTAAGGATACTCGGGTGTCTGTGTCCCCCATTGCTCATTGCTCCTCATGTCACTCAGGGTTATCTAGAGCAAGGCTCAAAATTTCAAGTCATGAGCTACTAGTCAGGCCTGAAATGTTACTCGCCACCGGTTTCCATGCTTAGCCTCACCCATATCCCTACCTTTAACCACACCCATAACCCCGCCTTTAATCCCACCCATCTCAAGTTTTATTCAGCATATGGCATAGGGGCACCTAGTCACCAACCCGCTTGGGGGAAACATGTGTGAGTTGATAGTTTCATGAAGTTTATTTTGTACACTTTGAATTGTGTATAATTTTGGCTGTGTGCTTTGCAGTGTGCCAGAGTCAATGGTGTGCAGGATTTGATTGCATTTTCCCTTATCTTTGGCTGCCCTGGGTTTGTTTATACTTTATTATATGTTATATGTATTGTATGTGCCCAATGCCCTGCATTAATGTCACCCACTGGGGTTATATGCTACCACTGCTCTCAAGTCCAGTGCAGGGACCATTGTTAGGGGATCTGGGGTATAGCAGCTGTGGGTGTGCCACTGTAACTGCGCTCTGTCGGTGAGTAAATATTTTGCTTTTTCAGGGGTGCTGTGCAATGTGAGAGCGACTCGCTGCAGCACTTCCATCACTGTGACTCACATGATGGACATTAGGTTAGGGAATGAATAGATAACTTAGTTTTAATGATATTCCACTAGCTTGTAGGCAGTAAGAGCTGTTAAAGTTGAATGAGTGGTGGATACATAGCTTTCAATGTGTTGGATACCTCTAGCATTCAGGACCTTAAAACCACAATTTTCATTATCACCAACTTTATTTTTTATCCTCTATGCTGCAGCTGATTTGCTCCATGTTTGCTTTTATACATTATGCCTCTTTAAACTTCCTCACCACAATTGTGAGACAGATTGCCCACATAAATATACAGGGGGGCTTAATACAGGCCAACATTTTACTATTGTATGCTAAGGGGTGGAAGAGACAAAATGAATAGCACACTGCAACCAGGCTGGCCAGGACAATTAAACCTTCAAGCGCCACAGTACTACCCAATTCATTGCAAATAAATGCATTCCAAACCTTCTGCCTCTCAAATGGTTAACTTTCATGGGCAACTCCTTGCCCCTGTTACTAATAACCATTAAGAAGACACACATGACCACTAACCATTATACATCCTAACACTAGGAAGCGAGTGTTTTGCAAACAATAGCACTGTGTGGAGCATTCCTAGCAGGGAGCACTGACATCTAGTGGTAAGGGTAGGGAATGCACAGAGCTGTCTAACTAACTGAGTTTCCACTCGCCTTCACTCAATTTCTCCTCGCAAAATGCGAGGAGGCAAGTGGAAATTTTGAGCCCTGACCTAGAGAATACTCAGGTCATGTTTGCCAAGCATGCGCTGCTGCCCCTGAATCCCCTGCAGGGGCCTCCAGCCATGCACTAGAGCCAGTATGGATGCAAGAGTTTAATGCTACTACCAGGGACCTCCAGTCCACCTTACAGCTCCTTCCATCCACTTTACATGGGGTCTTCTACTCATGGCAGACCCCCCACCCCTATCAGATCTTCCCTGCCTAAACCGCCAGTTGTACCTGTTGTGTCTGACTCTTCTGATGAGGAATTGTTGGTGGACTCTGATGATGATGACTGTTCAACTGTTCCTTCATCTCAGTTTTTTGGGGACCCCTTTGAGGTGGACCCCATTACCTCGGCTGAGGGCCTGATCAGGGCTGTGTTGTTCACCCTGAACATTCCCTTGGTGCAGGAGGCATCTTCTGACCCCTCTGATATTTTTCAGGAGCCTATTAGGCCCCATGCTTGTTTTCCACCTAACCCCCCTTTTGACCTCTTGGTGTCAGAGGAGTGGAAATTTCCAGACAGGAAACCATGTTTGTCTAGGAAGTTCGCGAAACTTTAATCGTTCTCTGAAACTGCCCTCACGCAGTGGGTCCATCCCCCCAAAGTGGATACCCCAGTTTCCAGGCTTTCTAAGTCCACTGCTTTGCCAGTGGCTGATGCCTCTGCTCTTAAAGACTGGACTGATAGAAGCTTGAGACTTCTATCAAGGCTATTTTTGCGATGGCGGGCTCTGCCCTCTGCCCTGCCTTTGCTGCTGCATGGCTAAATAGGGCTGTGGCTTTTTAGACTGAACAGCTCACTTCTGCTGTCTGTCAGGGGGCCCCTACTTCTGACATGTTGCGACTTCTCCCTAACATTGCTGAGGCTCAGCATTATGCCTCTGCTGCCCTGTTTGACGCTGTGCGTATGGTAGCCAGGGCATCTACCAGGGTTGTGGAATTCATATCGCCCGACGCCCGGGACATGTAGTTCTGGGCGCCAGGAGGTACATTTTTAATCATATTTAGCCCTGCTTTGGGCAAGCAGAGCCGGACCAACCGGGAAGCTGTGAAATTTTTTTTTTCCTTTTTTTAAATAAATTGCATCACCAGGGCCTCCCTGTGCTGCTGCCCTAAATGCCCTGCAGTCCGCTCTGAATTCCGGCGCCTACAGCTCCCTTCATTGAGTCTATTGACTCAATGAAGGGAAGCTATTGTTAACTCTGTGTGCGTGTGCGCAGTGTCGCATCTGGTTGGGCCAAAAAAAAATGCTTGGCGTGCAGTTGAACAGAGCGCGCCAAGCCAGTTCTGTAGCAGTTTTCTGGCCCCAACATCAGTAAGGTCCTCCTGGCTCAGCCACTGAGAGAGAGGCTGGCGGCAGGACTTCAGTTACCCGAGGTGGAGGAGGCTTCATTGGAAGTAAGCACTGATCTGAGTGCCAGTGTGGGCAGGGTGGACACAGTGTGGAGGTGGACAAAGGATGGACAGTGTGGAGGTGGACACAGGATGGAGAGTGTGAAAGTGACACAAGATGGAGATTGTGAAGGTGGACACAGGGTGTGGAGGTGGACACATGATAGGCAGGGTGTGGAGGTGGACACAGGATGTGGAGGTGGACACAGGGTGTGCAGGTGGATACATGGTGTGGACACAGGGTGTGGAAGAAGGCGCCTGTCAAAAGGAATCAGCTTATCTCTGTCGTCCAATACAGGTTACTGGTAACTCTGGGCGGCGATCCGCCCCTTTAATAGGCAGGAACAATTCTAGAAGTGTATGCAGGGGGTGGAGCCTACCTTCCCTCCTTGGCTGCAGCTAGCCAACCAGCTCCAGAAAGATTTGTTCCTTGGTGAAGACACCAGGCTAGAGAACAGTTCTGCTATAGTTTTAGAATCTTTTTTATTTTTCTGTTAGATATGGAATACCACCATTAGGCGGATTACCATAACTGACAATGTCCTTAGATGTGGCTAGCTCAGTATCCAGGTGCTTTTTTGTGGACCTTAAGTCCTGAGGGGGAAAATCTTGATTCCAAGTGCTTCCCCAGGAGTTTCCCACTGAGGTTACTTCTTACTACATCTGAAGACAGAAGATCTGCAGGAAAGGTGAGCAACCCTTTGAGTGCTGCAGGTCCACTTGTCCCACAGTGCCCCTCCGCACAATGGTGTATTCACGGAGTTCCTGTTGCACACTCCTGCACTCATTGGGTCTATCTGTGTGTCTGTTTGGTGTTTGGAGCAAGTTTATGTGGTAACTTAACCCTTTAGCTGCTGGTTTGGCACTTTTTAGGGGGTTTTCTAACACTTTTCCTACTGGTTTAGTGTTTTTTGGGTGTCCTCACATCTTCTATTGATGTTTTGCATATTTTACTGTTTTACTTTTAAATTTGTAAAATTTGAGTACCGCACCTTTAAAGCACGCTTTACCGCATAGACGCCATTGCTCCATTCACTTCTATGGGACTATACTGTTTGGGACGTATCTCTGCAACCATTTAACCTAGCAGCTTCAGAGATGGCTCATTTTACTTGTCTGCCCTTGGTCTATCATCCGGTTCATGTTTCTAGTGTGTTGGTGGGCTCAGGGGGCTTCAGGCACTGTTTGGAGTACTTTTTGGGAAAAACTACATTTCCTATGAGCGCTTGCTTCGCGTCCTTGTTTCTGATTGGCTCCCGACGCGGCAGCCATTTTGTGAGGGTCTCTGGGCGAGTATCCTATGCAGGGCTTGGACTCTCCTTCTCTCCTCTGCAGATTAACCCTTCGCCTGCCAGATAAGTTTATTTTAGCGATTTCTGGGGTGAAACTTTAATCCTACACACTATAATTGGGTGATTTATTGTACAGTAAGGTTATTTGACACTGTGAGAATGTCTATACCGCTGGAGCTTGGGGCTAGACCTAAGACTAAGGAGGCTGGGGTCTCTGTATCCCCCATTGTGCATTGCTCTTCCTGTCACTCAGGGCTACCTAGAGAATTCTCAGATCACTTATGCCCAGCATGTTCTGATGTCCCTGACAGCAATCCAGGGACCTCCAGCCATGCATTAGAGCCAGCTTGGGTGCAAGAGTTCAAGGCCGCGACTAGGGACCTTAGGTCCACATTCAAACTCTTTCCATCCCAGTTACATGGGGCCTTTCAGTCTTGGCAGGCCCCCTCCTCAGTCAAGTCTTCCCTGCCCAAACCTCAGGGAGTACCTGACATGTCAGATTCCTCTGAGGAGGAACTGCTGGTGGATTCAGATGTTGAGGAGTGTTCTGTATTGGGGTCCTCTCAGGTTTTTGGGGACCCTTTTGAGGCTGATCCTGAGCCCTCCGCTGAGGGCCTGATCAGGGCCGTCTTAACTACTCTTAACATTCCCCTAGTTCAAGAGGTCCCTTCTGATCCTTTTGATGTGTTCCAGGAGCCTGCAAAGCCCCTTACTTACTTTCCACCTAATCCCACTCTTGACCGCCTTGTGTCTGAGGAGTGGAAATCCCAGGGCAAGATACCCTATGTGTCCAAGACATTTGCCAAGCTTTACCCCTTTTCTGAAGCTGCTCTTGCTCAGTGGGTTCATCCCCCCAAAGTGGTTTCTCCTGTATCCAGGCTATCTAAATCTACTGCCTTACCAGTCTCTGATGCTTCCTCACTGCTGGTTCTGCTATGCGTCCAGCGTTTGCCACAGCATGGGTGAACTGGGCCATTGCGGTCTGGACTAAACAGCTCACCCGGGCTGTCTGTCAGGATGCTCCTACTTCAGATAAGATGTGCCTTCTTGCCAACATTTCTGAGGCACAGCAGTATTTTTCTGTTGCCTTATTTGATGCCATCCATTTGGTGGCTAGGGTTTCCACCATGTCTGTGGTGGCCAGACGAGCTCTCTGCCTCAAGATCTGGTCTGCTGACACTGCTTCCAAGAAAGCTTTACATTCCCTACCCTTTCAGGGTACCTCTTTCTTTGGGCCGGATCTTAAGGATCTGATCAGTGAGGCCACAGGGGGTAAGAGTACTTTTCTACCCTTGGTTCCCAGGAAGAAATTGCCGCTTAAAGGGGAACTTTCACCCCTTAATAACTAAATCTCCCCTTACTGCTGACCTGGCGACTAGCTGCTTAGTAGCGCTAGTCGCCAGAAATCTTACCCCGTTCTCAAGATTTCGGCGTTTCAAAGGATCAGGAAGCACGGACGTCTCTTCACAGTGACGTCCGTGCGCCTGCGCTGTCAGTCCCTTGTCAGTCCCTTGTGCACCGTACGGTGCACAAGGGACTGACAAGGGACTGACAGCGCAGGCGCACGGACGTCACTGTGAAGAGACGTCCGTGCTTCCTGATCCTTTGAAACGCCGAAATCTTGAGAACGGGGTAAGATTTCTGGCGACTAGCGCTACTAAGCAGCTAGTCGCCAGGTCAGCAGTAAGGGGAGATTTAGTTATTAAGGGGTGAAAGTTCCCCTTTAAGTGTAACCGGTATTTTCGTTCCTTTCAGAATGAGACACGTCAGGCGAACCAGACAGTTCCCTCAGCTCCATGTATCTCCTCCATTCCCAAACAGCAATGGAAGCCCAAGGTCTCCTCCAAGCCCAAGGCTTCCAAGACTTCGCTGAACCTGGGTGCGCACTCTGCTGTGGGTGATCATGTACGACACTATCATCGCATTTGGGAGGGCTCAGTGGTGGACCCATGGGTTTTACAGGTAGTGATGGAAGGGTACAAGATCCTTTTCATTTCTCTTCCTCCCTTTTGTTTTTGTCCTATTCACACGCCTCAGGGTGCAGAGAAACGCTGTCTGTTCGGCAGCACTGTTCAGGCTCTTCTGGACAAGGATGTTCTAGAGCTGGTGCCTATGCAGGACAGGGGTTTGGGTTTCTACTCAAACCTCTTTGTGGTCGTCAAAAAGGACGGCGGTTGTCGCCCTATTTTGGACTTGAAGGATCTCAATTCCTTTGTGACCCGGACTCATTATCACCAGGAGTCTCTACGGACGGTGATTGCTGCCATGTCCCCAGGGGAATTCCTCGCTTCTCTGAATCTTCAGGACACGTACTTACACATTGCCATTCATCCAGAGAGCCGGCAGTACCTCCGGTTTGCCTGCAACAGGGGACATTTTCAGTTCTCAGCTCTTCCATTTGGTCTGACGACAACTGCTCAGGTCTTCAACCGTGTCCTGCATGCCTTGATATCCGTCCTCAACCGGAACAGCATGAGAGTTACTCCATACATGGACGACTTGCTTCTGAAAGCCCCCTCTGCAGACCTTCTTCATCAGCAAGTTCAGCACTGCATTCAGGCTCTCACCCATCACGGGTGGATCATCAGCTTGGACAAGTCAGATCTTGTCCCATCCCAGTGTCTGGACTTCCTGGGCCTTCTCTTCGACACTCAGAAGAGCATGGTGTTCCTCACGGACGAGGTGGCTCACCAGATTGCCCACAGGGAGGGGTCTGAAGAAGCGATACAGGAATTTGTGAAATTTATTAACGATAATCCATATCGTTTGCAGTGATATAGAGTGCAGTGAGATGCTTGGGTGTGAAGGTTTAATAGTGCTGCTGGTGAGTGTTGACAACCCCTGGTTATTCCTTACTGAGAGAGAAGCCGAGGTAAAAGTGTTGGCCATTAACCAGATGTCTGACCCCAGTTTAACTCTCTTGGAGGCCTCAGGTGTATGCGCACCTCTTGAATGCAGTCTGAAGCAGGCTGGAGAACAAGAATGTCTCAGCAGTCAGGAGAAAGCTGAAAAAGGAAACAGAAACAGGGTACTCCAAGGTTGAAACCAGGAGTCAATCAAGGTCACAGCACCAATGAAGAGAGCAGGAACAAGTCAGATATTCAGGCTGGGTCAAAACACAGGTGACTGGCAGATGGTATCAAAGGAGTCAAGCAGAAGTGAGGTGGACAACAAGCTGGATCAAACACATGAGAGTGAAAGGAGGTACAAATTGAGCCAGTAGAAGGAAGGTGAGGAGCAAGCTGGGTGACAACAGTAGTAGCACTCACCTGAGAGCAAGGCATGTATAAAAGGAAGAGCTGCCCAATAGCAACAAAGCAGAGGAGGAGCACAAAACAGAAACAGTGGTTCATGACACTGTACCTCCCTTCAACGGATGGCCTCTGGACATCCAGGACAATCAGGTTGTGGTAAAATTATCTGACTAACTAATGCAGACGTACGGGCCTGTCACGGTTTGTTATGACTCTCAGACACAGAGTTAAGATAAAAACACAACTTTATTGAAAAGTTTAAAGGGAACCCTTGCGGGTAGCATTCACATTCGACATTTAAACACAATAATACAGCGTAGTGGTAGCAGAATGTAGGACAGGCTCTACCGGCCTTGCCAATACCGGGTAAGGAAACCATAGGTTGGTACAGGATGGAATTGGTTCTACCAGCCTTACCAATATACCGGGCAAGGCAGCCTGGGAGGCTAGTATCACTAGGAGAAAAGGCTCTACTGGTCCTGCCAATATACCGGGCAGGACAGCCTTGAGACTGGTACACCGAGTAGTGAGGCTCTACCGGCCCTGCCAATATACCGAGCAAGGCAGCCTTAAGACTGGTACAACGAGTATAGAGGCTCTACCGGCCTTGCCAATACCGGTTAAGGCAACTATAGGTTGGTTCCGGATGGAATTGGTTCTACCGGCCTTACCAATATACCGGGCAAGGCAGCCTGAGACTGCAAGACTGGAACATAGGCAAAGCTGACCTCAGCGACTGACCAAAGATGTAACATCCAGTCGCATATGATGGACAACAGAGGCCGGCTAGGCTGTCAAGCTGTAATAAGCTCCCAATGCAACAATGGAGCGAACCAGTACCAGCGTACGGGAGTGACAAGCTCTACCGGTGCAATAAGCAGCCAGTGTACTAGGAGCGAACCAGTACCTGCGTACTGGAGGAACACAATCTCTACCGGTGCTAACTGGGCACAGCAAGCCACCAGTGCGAATGGAGCGAACCAGTACCCGCGTACTGGAGTGACAGAATATCTCTACAGGTGCTGTCTAGGATTGAACAAGCAGCCGGTTCAATATGGAGCAAACAAGTACCCGCGTACTGGAGTGACAGAATATCTCTACCGGTGCTGTCTAAGAATGAACAAGCAGCCGGTTTACGTTGAGCGTACTGGAGTGACATAACCTCTACCGCTGCAAACAGCAGCCGGTCGTACAAGGAGCGAACCAGTGCCCGCGTACTGGGGAGACACAAACACCACCGGTGCTGACTAGGACTGAACAAGCAGCCGGTTAATGTGGACCAAACCAGTACCCACGTACTGGAGTAACACAATCTCTGTCGGTGCTGTGAGGGACTGAACAAGCAGCCGGTTAACGTGGAGCGAACCAGTACCCGCGTACTGGAATAACACAATCTCTACCAGTGCTGTTTAGGACAGAACAAGCTGCCGGTAAACGTGGAGCGAACCAGTACCCACGTACTGGAGTAACACAATCTCTACTGGTGCTGTTTAGGACTGAGCAAGCAGCCGGTTAATGTGGAGCGAACCAGTACCCGCGTACTGGAGTAACATGACCTCTACCGGTGCGACAAGCAGCTGGTTGTAGATGGAGCGAACCAGTACCCGCGTACTGGAGTACACCTTCAAGAGAGTGAAAATGTCGCCCCAGCGACAGGAGGAGAGAGAGATGCTCTGCAGGCAATCCAGGAGCAGAAACACAGCCGGTCAGGACAGGAACTGAATCACCACAGCAGGCAACCGGATCATGAACGGCAGCAGGAACAGCAGCAGGAACAGCAACCCCAACCGGATCAGGAACGGAAGCTGGAACCGAGGAAGCTGTCAGGCAGGAACTCAGGAGATCACAGGAGAGCAAAAAGGTAACACGGCCCAGGAAGCTCAGGAACACAATGCAGGTGCAGGCGACATAGAGACAACACGAAAAGGCAACCAAAGGGTGCCCAAGCTCAGTCTAAATAGGCAATACAGGGCGGGCTGTAGACAGGCAGCCAGTGGAAAGCCCCTTCATGTGACTGACAGAGAAAGGCAGCATTCACGGGCACCGTGATGGGGCCATAGCTAGTCCAATCAACAAGATATTGAATTGTTCATCTGAACTGCTGTGATTCAAGGATTTTAGAGTTCTCGTATTCCTTTTGGCCATCAACAATAACGGGAACCAGAGGCCAAGGGGAACATTATAAACAATTCTTTACCACCAGTTTCAACAGAGAAACATGAATGTGGTTTGCTATACTTATGGAAGGAGGAAGGACCAAGGAGTAGGTGACAGTTTCATCTTAGAGAGCAAGCGAAAAGGCCTGAACTTGGGACCGAGCTTGCGAGAAGGTTGCTGGAGACATAAGTTCTGAGTTTAGAGCCATACTTCGTTGCGAGGATCAGAGCAAGGTTTAAGGTTTAGAGAGGCCGAGCTTGCAAGAACATTGCTGGAGACATAAGTTCTGAATTTAGAGCCATACTTCATTGCCAGGATCAAAGCAAGGTTTAGAGTTTAGAGAGGCGTCTGCAGCCATCTTGTAGTGGGACATAGTACAGGAAATAAGACATTGGATATCAGCTTGGGGTCGATGGAGATCGTCAACCTTAGTGTCAGCCAAGGGATGTGAGAGACTGATTAAAGTCAAACAGAAAACAATTACTTCAAGTTTTTGCCGCTAAATGTGGTTCTGCAAGCTATTGAATCATAAGGGGTACTTAGTTTTTCACACATGGCTTCTCCATTTTGGCTTTATTTTTGTTAAATAAATCATGACACGCTGTAATGTGTCATGTGTTGTTATTCATCTGAGGTTGTATTTACCTAATTTTTAGACCTGCTAAGGAACAGATGATTTTTATTCTTCCCTGATATGTAAAACCATATAATTCAAAGAGGGTGTACTTTCTTTTCACACAATTTCACAAATTTCTCTTTATCCTCTTTTCAACTTTCAGACCACCACCTCTAAAGCTTTTCCACAACTCTTCCCCCCCACCTACTAAGACCCTGCATTGCACACACAACCTTCACTCTCTAGACATCTCTACCATAGGTTCTGCATTGCGCTTCTCCACCTTCAACACTCTTACTGAACCTGACAGCCTTGTTAAATCCTACAACCACCTCCTCAACCTGTATGCCCTCCTGCAGGCCCGTCACAAACACCCCTCAAATCCACACCCTTGGCTTAACTTTCAAACATGCTTTCACCACTTCTGTACACACTCTGCTGAACGCTTGTGAAGGAAGTCTCTCTCTTGCTGGCTTCTTCCACTTCAAATTATTCCTGTTTGGTTTGAACACTGCTCTCTCCTCTGCCAAACAACACTAATCAATACTCACAAATCTAACCCATGACTCCTATTCTCCATCTCCAATTCTCTCCTTCACCCCTCCCCTCCATTTTTCTTGCTCCCCTCTCTCATCCGTCTAATGTGCATAATTCTTCAAACAGAAGATTGATGTACTACATAAAATAATCCAACCATATCTTCCTGATCCTCCATCCAGCTCATTTGATTATTTTGCTTTGGTCACAGAGGCAGAAGTCTCCCTTTTTGCTCTCCACCTCACCACCTGCTTCCCTGATCCTATACCATTCCACCTCCTCAATCCTTTGTCATCCACCTTTGTTCCCATGATGACTCATGTCTTCAACTCCTCTCTATCCTCTGGCACAAACATTTAATAGTATCTCCATTCTTCTAGAAAAGCTCATTAGATCCTACTTCCCCATGCAAATACCACTTTGTATCACTCTTGCACTTTGCCACAAAACTTCATGAGCGCCAAGTCTGTCCTTCTCTTCTTACCTTTCTCAGCTCCCATAACATTCTGGAATCTCTGCAGTCTGGTTTTTGGCCTGCTTTCTCTATGGATACTGACTTTATAAAACTAATAAATTATCTCCATACTAGTGTAAAAGCCTGTGGACACGGGCCAAGGTCTGGGTGATGTTAACCCTTTGAGTGCCCCTCTGGCACTCAAAGAGTTAAGAGGCCGGTTCTGCTCTGTGTCCTGCCGCTGACGCAGTCATGCACTGTAGCGACTGCCCAACAGCACAGAATGCTCCCAGCACAGAACTCCCAGCATTCTGTGCTTTCGGGCAGTCTACTGCACATGACGGCTTCTGACAAACATCCTAGCAAATTATTATATAGGATTGAGAGAACCAATGGGTATTTCTGTCTTCTTATCCTCCATGACCCTTCAGCCACATTCAACACAGTCAACCATACCCTCCTTTCCCAACAGCGGCCCAAAGCAAAACCCAAACAGGCCTGGCAGCCCAAGTGATCAGCTTCAAATCTGACAAACCAAACTCTGCATGATGCCTGGGCAACCACCGTAACGGACCAGTGGGTTTTGTGGGTGGTATCAGACGGGTACTCCATATATTTCAGATCCCTTCCTCTATATCACGTCTTTTCCTCAAAGGTTCCGCAAAACCCAGAAAAAGAGAGACCTTTCCACAAAGCTGATTCCACTCTGCTGGAAAAACAGGTCCTACTGCTAGTTCCAGCCCAAGAGCACTTTTCAAATTTCTTTTCCAACCTTTTTGTGGTACCCAAATGCCTCATGTGGGACCTCAGATGCCTCAGCAGGTTCATGGTTTCTACGTGCTTCAAGATGGAGTCTTTGTGTTCTGTCATCGCAAACATATGCCAAGGGCAGTGCCTAGCCTGTCTGGATCCTCAGGATGCATACCTACACGTCCCGATCAACCTGTACAGCCAATGCTACTTGTATTTTGCTTGCGGCTCCAATCACTACCAGTTCATGGACCTGCAGTTTGACCTGGCTTAGACGCCCAGAATCTTCGCAAAGATAATGTCAGCCTTTGAAGCGAATATTTCTGACTCCATATTTGTACAGTTTCCTGCACAAAGCTCCTTCAAAAATAATCTTGGCTCATTTATGCAAGAGTATGTCCGCATTCTGGTGCATCACAGGTGAATTCAAAATCTCAAGAATATTTCTCTCATTCCATCCTGAGTTTTGGTGTTCCTGGCTTGAGGTACTACCTGTTACGGAGTGACTAGGAAGTAACGACACTTGACAAGTACAGATGAACTTAAAATAAAACTTTATTTTAAACACAATAGTAGCAGCAATGAATAACACACATTCATGAGGCCAGGGAAGAACAGTGCACTCACTTTCTTCACCCTTCACTAGGCTAGTGCGATAGGCCACGTCTGTACCCAAACGTTAGAGTAAACTCAGGCAACTGGAGCGAGGAGCTCCAGACACTGGAGCTCACAGTAGCGACTCCACCACCTTCACGAGACCAGGTGAGGACAGTGTAAGACACTTCTTCAACCCTTCACTAGGCAGGTGAGCTAGTATTTGAATGGCCCTAGGAACCTTCACAGACTAGATGGGAGGACAGTGCATGGCACTTCCTCAGTCACAGCCGCCAGATGAATATAGAGCAACTATACCCTACCGCTAGGGTATACCAAAGGCAAGGTAAAATGGCACCTAGAGGGCTAGGTGAGGCAACACTCAAACCAGAACCACCACGGGAGGTCAGTAACACAGACTGATCGACAAGCTCCGCTACAGGTAGCAAGCGCAGTAAAAGGTAGGCCCAGGCAGCAAGGATCTCAATAGCCGGGGCTGGGTAGCAGAGGCTGGTAGTTGCAACCGGCACGCAACAGAGAGTAACCAGAGGCAGTAAGGGGTCAGAGCTGGATCGGGTAGTCAGACGAAGCCAATGGTCAGAGCCGGATCAAGTAGTCAGACGTTGCCAGAAGTCAAAACCAGAACGGGTAGTCAGACGTAGCCAGGAGTCAGAGCCGGAACAGGTAGTCAGACGGAGCAGGAGTAATACACAGGAACAGCAATGGACTAACACAGCACTAGGCTCAGGTACACCACGAAAGGGCACTGGTAATTGGACATGCTGAGGTTTAAAAGGCCTGGCAGATGGGCGGAGAGATGACATCACAACAGCAGTGACCTATAAAAACAGAGACTTGCATAGAGTGACAGCCAGAAAGTAACAGTGTCGCTGTTACAGCAATTACCTACTGGATGCAATCACGGGCACCATACTACCCCCTTCAGGGGAAGTTCTTTCTCAAGGAGGATGAAGATTCAGATTCTGTTCCAGGATGTGTCTCAGGCATTGGAATGGCAGCTCCCTACTCAGAGCTCCACACGAGAGAACGTTAGTGGGAAATCCTGCCAAAATGGTCCAGAAATCCAGAATATCTATCTTATCAGATGACCCGTCTCTGGAAGCCAGGGAGGACCTTCACTGGTGGCTCTATCATGCCTGGAGAGAGGGAAGCCCTTTGTGATTCCAAAGTGGACCTTGGTGACAATGGATGCCAACCTGAGAGGCTGGGGTTCTATCTTGGGTCCCTTGCATGCCCAAAGTAGATGGAATGGGGAGGAGACCCTACTGTCCATCAATATTGTGGAGCTTAGAGTGATTTGCCTGCCTCTCTTTCATTGGTCTAGGTACTCATGGGAGTTCCCGTGAGAGTTCAGTTAGGCAAGGCCACATCAGTTGTGTACATCAACCACCAAGGGGAAACCTGCAGCGAGATTGTATGGAGAGAGGGGAAGGATTGACTCAGTTGGTTGAAAGCTCACTTTCCAGCCATCTAGGCCTCACATATTCCAGGAGTGGAAAATGTACTGGAAGACTTTCTCAGTTGTCAAGACTTAGCCAGGAAATTGCAAGCACCATCTGGAGATATTCTACCTGTTAAACACTGGGGAATTCCAGTGATATATCTAATGGTGACCAGGAAGAACGGGAAAGTTCCAGCCTGCTGTGCTCACAAGAGGTATCCTCTGACCACAATGAATACAATGTCCATTCCATGGAGTATTCATCTATCTTAAGTGATTCCCCCTATTCCTCTTATGGTGGTTATCCTAATCTCCCCATTCTGGCCAAGGAGGGTTTGGCTTGAAGACCTATTCAGTCTATCTAGTCCATCTTCTATCCAGGCGGGTATCACTGTTCCCGTGATTCTGCTGCCACTCTCTGCTGTGGTGCTCTCTCATTGGCGGAGCTTGATTAGCTCGCCCAGGGTGGCCTTCATATACCGGGCCTCTGGCACCTGTCAGGTGCCCTTTTGTGGTGTTCCTGTACCTGTGCATCTGTTGCTGTGTTCCTGCGTTGCTGTGTACTGATTCGGCCCGTCTGACTACTCTTGTTGTTCCTGCTTCGTGATTGACCCGGCTTGGCTGATGATCCCGCTCCGTGATTGACCCAGTTTGACTGACGTTCCTGCTCCGTGATTGACCCAGCCTGGCTGACGTTCCTGCTCCAAGATTGACCCGGCTTGGCTGACATTCCTGCTCCGTGATTGACCCGGCTTGGCTGATGATCCTGCTCCGTGACCTGCTTCCAGTGTTCCAGCGAGATTCTGATTATATGTCACCTGGCAACATTCTGAACTGTGTATGCAGTGCTGTGCAGACTGATCACCCACTTAACCCTTGCAGAGCTTGTTGCCTCCACTACTGAGCCTGTCTGTGAACACTTGTTGAGCTTGTTGCCTCCGTTACCGAGCCTGTCCATGAACACTTGCTGAGCTTTTTGCCTCCGTTACCGAGCCTGTCCGTGAACACTTGCTGAGCTTGTTGCCTCTGATACTGAGCCTGTCATTAACTCTTGCTGAGCTTGTTGCCTCCACTACCGAGCCTGTCCGTTAACACTTGCAGAGCAATCGTGGCCTCCGTTAACTGTGCTTCCACCTTACACCTTATGAGCACAGAATAGCAGTTGTTGCACCGCGTGGTGCTATTGGGCATTCCGTTAGCTCTTGCAGTGTTTGTCTCCGTTACCGCACCGGAAGGGTGTCTTGGCTCTGGTATCATTCCACTCTCGCAGTGTTGTGCCTTCGTTACCGCACCGGTAGAGTGCTACTGGCTCAAGTTACATTTAGCTCGTGCAGTGTCTATGACTCCATTACCGCACCTAAGGGGTGCTATTGGCTCTGGTCCCATTTTGCTCTTGCAGTGTCTCTAACTCTGTTACCGCACCTAAGGGGTGCTATTGGCTCTGGTCCCACTTAGCTCTTGCAGTGTCTCTGACTCAGTTACCGCATCTAAGGGGTGATTTTGGCTCTGGTTCCATTCAGCTCTTGCAATACTGTTGGGTATCTCACGGATCGCCTGTTCCTGGAGTGTTTCAGTTCTGTCTCACTGCTAAGGTGTTTCCCACCTCGCACCACTGCCGGGGCTGTTATTACCATCTACTGGGCGTTGGCTATCACACCACAACAGAGACTGATTACTTGTATTGGGCATTAACCCTTATACCACTATTGATTCCTGTTATACATCAATATTGCCCCAAGCCATCTTGTGCCTGTAAGACATCCATTATACTTATCTATATACATGCTATTACCTATTCTAGCCCCTAGGGGGCAGTGTTCCTTGTTTTCGCTCAATAAAACTGTGTTTTATTTTAACCTCTGGTCTGAGTGTCGTTAAAACCATTACAGCGGGATCTGTTGCTCCAGGGACCCTTGTGGTACGAGGATGCAGGGAGGCTGGCCTTGAGGGCATGGCTCTTGAGGCCACGATTCTGAAGAGGAAAGGATTTTCTAATGATGTGTTCTTCACCATGATTTAGGCTCAGATAATGGATGGGAGAAATATTTCACCTCAAAAGTGAAATAGAAGAAAAGTGCCATTTTTCCAGGTAGCTCATTGCAATGAAATCAGTGGGAAGACTGAATTTCTTCCCATCACGTGGCAAGTTTCCCTTCTTTTCCTGCAATAATGGAATCAAAGTGGTGCCAGGTTCCCACAGCATGCCATTCTGTGTTTGTGAGAGGAAGAGAAAACAGCAAAATTTTGAGCTAGAGTATTAGGAGAGTCGGGGGGCAGGAAGGGAGAAAGGGGGTTTCCCCAAATACTCACAAATTCAGTATGACTGACTAGGAAAACACTGGTGGTGTGCAGACAAGAATTTCTCCCCACAAGACTTTTGCTTACCCATGTTGTTGTCCTTCCTTTAGGATGGAATCAACAAAGGTTTCTGCTTGAATTCCCTCAAGGTTCAGATCTCCGTCAAACTGCTGTGATCCCTGACGTGAAAACTTTTTTGGGATCCCATACCACTGTGAGATCTCAATTTGGTTGAGTATTCTTCAGAGGCCTTTTTTTGAGCCTCTAGCTTCAATTTCCTTGTATCATCTGACACTGAAGATGGCCTTTCTCTTGGCAGTTGCCTCTGTTTGGAGGGTAGCTGAGCTGCAGTTTCTGTCTTGCAAGTCTTCTTTCCTGGTGTTTCCCCAGGATGAGTTGGTCCTATGTACTTTTCATGAGTTTCTTCCTAAAGTTGTCTCTAAGTTCCACATCAATCCTGGGATCATTGTGTGTGTGTTTTATGTGCACTGCTCTAAGGCTTTTCATAAGGCTTACTTGATGGACAAGGAGATGATGTTTACTGTAAATAAATGTAAGGTTATGCTTTGGGTTGTAGCAACAAACATATATATATATATATATATATATATATATATATATATATATATACACATACATACATACACACACTAAATGGGAAACTTCTTGGGGAATCTCCATTAGAGAAATATTTAGAAGTACTAATAGACGACAGACTTCGCAACAGTGTGCAGTGTCATTGAGCATCTGCAAGATAAAATAGGGTACTGTCCTGCATAAAAGAGGTATAGATGCACAGGATGTAAATATAACTCTACCTCTATCTAAATCCTTGGTAAGGCCTCATCTAGACTATGGAGTACAATTTTGGGCACCAGTTCTTAAAAAAGACAATAGTGAACTGTAAAAAGTACAGAGACGTGCAACAAAACTGATAAAGGGATTGGTGGATCTGAGTTATAAAGAGACATTAGCACCATTGAGATTATTTACATTAGAGAAGCGACATCTAAGGGGGTGATATGATTACCATTTACAAATCTATTCAAGGGCAATACAAAGAACTCTCCAGGGAACTATGTACTCAAGCAGATGAGCAAAGAACAGGCCGTCTTCCATTAAGGTTAGAGAAGAGGAGTTTTTGACTAAAACAGAGGCAGGAATTTTTTACAGTAAGGGTAGGAAAGTTATGGAATTCTTTGCCTCTTGATGCTGTGCTTGCAGATACTGTAATTGCTTTCTAAAATGTAATGGATATAAACCTAGCTGGGGAATATCTGACTGCCATTTGGAGTCAGGAAATATTTTTTCTACCTACATGGGGCTTAATTTGAAATGTGTATATATATATATATATATATATATATATTTATTTATTTATTTATTTTATTTTATTTTTTTTTTTTTTTTTGGCTTTCCTCTTGATCAGCATGGTTGTTATAGTATGGGCTGGACTTGATGGACCCATGTCTTTTTTCAGCCTCATCAGCTATGTTACTTTGTTACTCTGACTCTTTTTTTTATTCCTGAGGGGTCTTGAGCATTTCAGGCTGCATCCTAGGTAACCATTGCCCCTTGGATTAAAGCCAAGCATACAAGATTAGGAAGAAAAATTGTTATCTGAAGCTCACCGCACATTTTACCAGTTCTGTGAGTGCTTCTTGGACCTACAAGAACCAGTCCTCCTTGCATATTCATTGTAACATAGTAAATTAAGTTGAAAAAAGACACAAATCCATAAAGTTCAACATTTGCCTCATAATAAAACAATGAGTGGCAGCAATATTGGCACAGCTTTGCATGTTCGGTTAATAAAATAATGAGTGAATTTTAAGTGCTTAGCCCTTTCACCTCTAAAAAGGTGTATGCAATGCATTGCAAAGCACTGTGTCACAACTCTCCATCAGTGAGTGTGAGCGTGTGTGTGTTTGAACCTATATAAAAAATGTAGAGTAAATCATTAAAAACATACATAGAAAAAAGTAAATCAAATTAATAAAGAAAATGTTCTGTAAAATAAATAATATAACCATAAAAATAAATAACATTAACAAAATATATAAAGAATGAAGCTAAGAATGCAACTTAAATAACAGATAATAAATAGAAACCAATAAATGGTTTAAAGTGAAAAATACCTAACGTAAGTAGGAAAAGTCAGCAGCCACAGTCTCCCGGGTGGTGATGTCAAGTAGTTTTGGTCGTAGCGAAGCAGGTCTGGAAGGTCCGACTGGGAGTTGAGCAGTAACAGTCAAATAACAAGCAGTGTTGCTTGAAGTCGAATGGGATTGATGGGCTACGACCCTTCTTGATACAGCTCTGGGTTGGATGACTGTAGTCAAAGAGCTATGACTCCTGAAGGAAAGACTGGAAGTTGACCAGCATTTGATGGGTTGAATAGGAGTAGGAGGCTTGCCGGCAGCTTGACCGACAACGGAGACATCGAAGAGAATTGGATGGTCAAGCCAGCAGCAGTTGACAAGACTGAAATCAATCCAACCGGCCGTGGATAGTTAGGCCTAGTTGGAAATCAACCTGTCATCAATCCCGCAGGCCATCGAGGTAAAGCAGGCCCAGCAGAACATCTACAGGCCAAATGCAACAGCTGGGATCGACCCAAGTCACGGTAAGATGGAAGATGAATGAGATTGGGATCAACCAGCAGCAGTAGCACGCTAGCAAAATGTTAAGTTGGATAGTCGTAGATGAAGCCAAAATCGAGCCGGGAACACAACAGAAGAATCCTTGTCAGAAATCAAGTCAGGGTGTAATGGGAAATCAAATTCTAGAGGATCCAGAAGGGAAAGAGGGTCAGGAACAGGCTGAGTTTGATGATCAAACAAACGGGCAGAGTTTCATCTTGAACACCAAGAGGCTCGAAGATCAGAAGCGGGAACCCAGGAACCATGGGAAATTAAAGGGCAAATACCCAGTCATGATTGAGAGGGAAAGGAAGCTGACAAATGGAGTGACACTAAGTGAATATATGCTATGATTTTCTCTATTTTATTAAATAGTTAGCCATTTACTCTGTATTTTGGCTTAGTTATTCTGCTTTGTCCTAAGGCATTTTCACTTGCACATCTACTTGACCCTTTGAGGGACTCTCCAGATATATGGCTATAGCTTCAGTTTTACAGGATTGGATTCTGTTTAGTAAATGCATATATATATATATATATATATATATATATATATATATATATATATATATATATATATAAATTTTAGTGTAAAAGCCCGTAGTACGTAGGCCAAGGACCGAGTAATGTTAACCCTTTGAGTGCAAGAGGGTTATGCAACGCATTGTTTACAATGCGTTGCGTACCCCTCTGGCACGCAAAGGGTTAAATGGCTGCTACCTCACTGCTCCACGCGATGCAGTCTTGCGTCGCCTCACTCATGCAATGCAATCATGCGCAGTAGAGACTGCCCGAACACGGGCAGTCTGTACTGCGCATGACTGCATCGTGACAAACATCCTAGTGATTTATTATATAGGATATATCCTATATTATAATTTGCTAAGGATGTTTGTCAGAAGCTGCCATGTGCAGTAGAGACAGCTGCGTGCACTGCAGTCATGCGCAGAACAGACTGCCCGCTCCGCAACTGATATGGAGCGGGGTGCCCCGAATTCAGATCGGAGTCTTCTCTGTGCACCTTCCTGCGACCTCCAGTGTTGGCACGTATACAATGGCTTTAAAACTAATAAATATATGTGTGTGTGTGTATATATATATATATATCTCAGTTTCACTCTTTTTTGCAATTATATGGATATAAAAATAATTAATATAATTGATAAAGAATATTGCTGGGATTCCAAATAGTGGGTATGTAGATCTCTAGTCATATAAGACTCTAATATACAATGTTGTACCTGAGCTCAACAATCGGAGAAGGACTGATTGGGTAAAGAACGAAGGTGCAAAGGTTTAAACAGACGCCAAATTCAGATATCCATTGTACTCTAAGGAAGTATCTGTTGATAAGAAACGCATAAGTCTGATCCATTCAGACACTTAAGTGCTATACTTGGGTACAGTTCTTTAATAAGAGCCTCCAGCCCTACCCATATGGCCACCCAGTGATTCAGTCTGCAAGACACGAGGAAGCGTACAGGATACAGAGGTAGGGACTGCCTCAGAACAAAAGACCTGTGGCCGACATATGAAGGAGTATGCCAGAGGTCATAATGACAGAAGGTCTAACTTTGACCAGGATGGGAGAGTAATACATACTGCATGATAAAGTGCTTAATGTTCATGCATTTCACATATGGACAATGAGCATCAGCCATTAAGGGTAACAGTATTATCATCTAGAGATTAACATCATTTTGCAGTGATGTCACTTAAAATGTTTTGATTTATGGTTCCATTTCTGTTTATTAGAATCATATATACAGTATATACGTTGCTATATGTTATGGTCTAATTATTATTTGTGTATTTTCATTAAATTTCTATTTTTATTTCTAAGAGAATTGGAGTGCCTTTATATATATATATATATATATATATATATATATATATATATATATATATATATATATATATATAAATCTCCTATAACATAAAGTGGTAGAATGCGTCGCTCACTGTGAGCCGTAACAGCCCATGCGCAGGAGAGAGTCTCTACTGCGCATGTGTGGTTTCACACACAGGGAGCTTCGCTGTGCGCCGTGTGTAGCTCCCCACTAAGGATCAGCGCGTTCGGCAACTCCCTACTGCGCATGACTGCAGTCATGTGCAGTAGAGACTCGCTGAATGCGCTGCCCTGCTCCTGACGGCTCACGTCCTGTCTCTGATTCTGTGTATACGGGCTTTCATACTAGTATATATATAATCTCAAACATATGTCCTTACAATGCATACTTATCCTAGTTTGTAATGTTTTAAATTTCACTGCAGCTACTGAAAGCCCCAATATATTAAACAGTGAAACACTGTCATGTACTCCCTATAATATATATATTTTTTTTCTACAGGTCAGGTGGTATAATTCCTCCTGTGGCCCAGCAACTCCACAGAGATAACATTGAAAGTGTTGTGAATGAAGCACTACTGTCTAGTGGGGTATCTCTTGATGAAATCTCTGCCATAGCAACCACAGTTAAGCCTGGGCTTGGACTAAGCCTTGGAGTTGGCCTTTCTTACAGCAAAAAACTGGTGAACCAATACCATAAACTTTTTATCCCCATACACCACATGGAAGCTCATGCACTTACTGTTCGATTATTGCACCATGTGACATTTCCATTCTTGGTGCTCCTGATCTCTGGAGGTCACTGCATTTTGGCTGTAGCCAATGGAATATCAGAATTTCTGCTGCTTGGACAGTCACTGGATGAAGCACCAGGAGATACTTTGGACAAGGTATATATATATATATACATATATTTATAATAACATTTTATTCCTGCAGTTGGGAAAAAAATAAAAAAGTGCAAAACAAAACATCACATCTAAAGTCACTATTTTAGTAAAAAAAAACTTAAATGCATACAAAAAAAGCACAAAGTTTAAAATATTAATCAATACGTTCCAAACGCTATCTCTCAAACCACTATGGTTTGAGAGATATAGGGATTCAAAATTTCCCCTCCCACACCTTCTCCTGATGTCAGCTGTAAAGCTCACAGCAGGAGAATAGAGTTGTACAACTCAAGGATGCTCTGCAGCAGAGCCGAAATCGCGTTATTGCTAAAGAATTAATTCATTGGAAAGGTCTAAAAAGTGTGCCTGGTTTGCAAGCAAACTTTGTAGACCTTTCCAATGAATTAATTATTTTTAAGTAACGCGATTCTGGCTTTGCTGCAGAGCCGCCTACAGGTCCCCGGACTGGAATCTCTTGCTGTCAGCTAGACGCTGACATCAGGAGAAGGGGAGGGAGGGGGGAACTTTCAATCCCTATATGACTCAAACCATAGTGGTTTGAGAGATATGGTTTGGAGCGTGTTGGTTAATATTTTAAACTCTACAAAACGGAACTTTTTTTTTTTTTTTTTTTTGGACATTACTGTCCCTTTAAACCCCCAGTCCTGAAAGCCAGAGGCTACATGGAGAATGACATCCTTCAATCTCTCCTTCATAAGTATTTATCCTACAGTTCTTCCAGTGATACTTCTTTTTTCTGCATCCCTTCTTGGGCTATATGTGATCCAAGTGGTGATACCAACAATGTCTGTGTGTCACTTGGACCTGGACTAGAATACTTTCTATGGAGGGGTTTAAGAGGGGATTTTTGTGTACTTACTGGTAAACCATTTTCACTTAATCCACGTGGAACACAGGAGCCATGGGGTGAAGTTTTCTCCTCAGGAGGACAGAGCACTTGCAAAAAAAGCTTTCCGAGGCAGAATCTCCCATCTAGTACAGCTCTGTTTGGCATTCATTTTGGGTCTTTTTCTCTCTAGAGGGCTTTAGTAGTACAAATAGCTTCTGTTCTTTGCTATTATTTACTGTGGGTAACCTTTTCACTGCTGTAATGCCTATTGGTATATGTTGGGGGCTTTATTCAGCTCCCTTGCTACTTGGAGTTTATTTTTTTCACTCCCCAGGAGTCCCCTGGGGGTTTTGGGTTTCTTACTGTATTCTTTTATTTAGATAGATTTTTGTGAAGCGTCCATCTTTGCTCCATTGACGTCTATGTGAAAAAATACTCTGGGACATATATCTGCTACTATTTGGGCTACAGTGACCAGAGAGGGCTCTATCATCTTGTCTCCCCATGCCCTGTCATCTGGTGTCAGGGAGCATGCTGCAGCCTGCAGCTAGAGTAGTAAGCATTGCTAGGCAGCAAGCTATAGAGAAGACTACATTTCCCAGAATACTTGTTTCTAGGTCTTTCTGGTGACCATGAATGAATTAATATGTTTATTTATATAGTGCCACAAGTGTATGCAGCGCTTTACAATTTAAGCGTTTTGACAATACAGGGTTACAAGTGCTGTGCAAAGTAAAACACTGGAAGTGAGGTCCCTGTTTGAAAGCTTACAGTCTAAAGTGGTAATTGGAGACCTAGGGCAGGGAAGACTGCTTCCAAGGTTACCATCACTTCTTGGATCAAGTCCACGATTCGTAAGGCTTACGAACTTCGGAAGAAGCATTTTCCCTTTAGGGTTACGCCTCATTCTGCGAGGTCTATTGGGCTTCTAGGGCCTACAAGAACCAGGCCTCAGCTGATCAGTAGTGCAAGGCAGCCACTTGGTCATCTGTGCACACTTTTTCTGTACACTATGCTGTGCATGTGCTGGCATCGGCTGATGCCAGTTTTGTGAGTAAGATCCGGGAGGCAGCCGTGCCTGTCTAGGATCTCTTTAGTCTCTCAGTAGTTTTTCACTTTTGAGCCCTGTTGGCTCTAGTTCATTGTGCTGTGTACAGTTCCTGGGGTCTGTTTTACCCCGTTCAGTTTCCGTTGACACTTTGCGGTTAGTGTTGAGCTATTCATGATCTGTAGGTTCATTAGTGCTCTGGTGACTTTGGGGGCCTGTTCCTGGTCCTTGCCTTTCTTCCCGCCCTGGGGAACTTAATGGTTGGACATCCCAAAGTTACCAGTAACCTGTAATGGACGACAGAGAAAAATCCTTTTCTCTTAGTCCATACAGGTTACTGGTCTCCCACCCTGTCAAGGGACCATGCTTGGCTTTCCTGTGGCAGAACGTGAGGGTCCTTTCGGGTTCATGCTCACAGGAGTCTTCCTTTACCTTCTTACTACCTAGTCATTAGTTAGTCTGTAAATCGTACTGGTTGGGGATTGGCTAGCTGCAAGCTAAGGAGAGGAGGTAGGCTCCACCCAGCAGTCACTTCTCAGAATTGTTCCTGCCTATTACCCCAAAGTTACCAGTAACCTGTAAGGACTAAGAGAAAAGGATTTAACAGGTAAGACTAAAATCCTATTTTCTCTTTACTCCATGCGAACACAGGTCTCCCACCCAGATTAAAACCCTTTCTGGAGTTGCTTTCCGGGGCAGAGGGGTCCTGTTAGGGTCTTTGTCCTAGGAGATTTTCTTTTCTTCTTACTTTCTTATTTCCCTTTATTGTGGCTCTTTGTCACATTAATTCTGAGAGTGGGGGAAATGTAAGCTTGGAGAAGGGAGCCTCAATCACAAAGACCCTGCCTTTTGTGATGTTGCCTGCCGTCCAGGAGGAGGGATCCAACCCCATGGTATCTGTGTTCCATATAGACTAAAGAGAAAAGGATTTAACAGGTAAGAACACTAAAATCCTATTTTCTCTTATGTCATATGTACATCACAGGAACTATGAGGATATACCAAAACATCCACCAAGATTCCAGGAATGGAAAGACAAAAAAAAACAAAACACAGACCAAGTTCAACAGGAATGAACATGAACCTCATGTGCCAACTGACACCAACTTTACAAACCAAAGTACAGAAATTAATATGCTGCTGGTCCAACAGGAATCGAGGAGGACACCTACAGGTACACAGCCTGGAGGACCTTCCTTCAAATGCAGGCTCTAGCCAAAGCCAACACATTAACACGGTAGTGTTTGACAAAAGTGTTAAGAGATGATCATGTCACTACCTTAAACTGCTGCTCAGCAGAGGACTGATGTTTATGTTCCCAACATGCTACCACCCACCTGCTAGAATCCGCCATGACCTGAAATGGTATTGGCCTCATCCACAGGACAAATGCCTGGTGAATGGTCGCCTTAAACCAAGGAACCAGTGTTACCATAGACTCAACCTGGCCCACAAGAGGGCCCTCGGGGATTACAAAAAGCTAATCAAATTTCCTAAAAGGCTTCATGCAATGAGCATAGTATTTCAAGTACCTAACCAGACCCTAGAGATGAAGTTCCTGTATATTAGTAGGAGCTGGACAGAGAGAAGGATAACTATTTATTTTTAGCTAGTGTAAAAGACCGTGTACACGGGCCAAGGTCTGGGTAATGTTAACCCATTGAGTGCCAGAATGGTATGCCAATGCGTTGCATACCCCTTTGGCACTCAAAGGGTTAAGAGGCTGCTACCTCACTGCTCCACGCGATGCAGTCTTGCATCGCCTCACTCACGCGATGCAATCATGTGCGGTAGAGACTACCCGAATGAGCGCAGTCTCTACTGCGCATGATAGCTTCTGGGAAACATCCTAATGAATTATTATGTTGGATGTGAAGCTTAGAAACAACCGTAGGGAGAGACCCTATAGCAGTCCTCAGAACCATCCTGTCAGGTGGAAGACCAAAAAGGGCCGGTTACAAGATAAAGCCTGAAGATCTGACACCTGCCAGACTGACACAATAGCCAATAGAACTGCAGTCTTGAGCTCCAGGAAGCACAGTGAAGCAAAGGCTGAAAAGGAGACTTCTGTATTGCCCCCAGAGCCAGTTTCAAGACTCATAGAGATGTAGGATCCCTATAGACAGGTTAGCCACCCCTTAGACAAAAGTTTGCACATCAAGTAAAAAGGCAATATGCCTCTGGAAAAGGCATATTTTTCCAGATATGAAGAAATGCCAAGAGGGCCTGAAGTAAAAAAGATTGGGGCCTCAACCCCTGATCCTCACACCGCTTACAGAACAGGAACCATACCCTATAATTGTAATGGTTTTTAGGACACTCAGACCAGTAGGTAAAATAAAACACAATTTTATTAGAATATCAATAATGCAAACGATCGCCCTCTAGTGGCAGTAGAAATAGACACACAGTGAAGACTGATATAGCACAAAGAGATAATGCACAATATAATTGACATACAAGATCTCTATACAGAGAATGGTGTTCTATACCCCAAAGGGTTAAGAGCATAAATCAGTCAGTCTCAGATGTGGTGGTTTGGCACGCCCTGGGTGTTAAAAGGAGGTGCTGATAGAGACAGTCCACAGTGTCCTGGAAACGTAAATGCCTAGCCAAAGTGACCAAGTTGTAAAGCAGAACAGAGATCCAAATACCCCCGCGGGCGTACCTACAGGAAGACTGCGTAACGCGTAGACGCGTAACGGAAACCGGCCTGCAATGCAAGAGCTGATAATAGCCTCCTCAGACGAAACCTGATACCAGCAGTAATAGTGCTAGAGCCTATAGCCCCCACGGGCGTACACAACGGGAACTTGCCGGAGCTTGAGCCTTCTCTCTGCTGCCACACTACCATAGTAGGTATCGCCCAGTAAACAACGAGAAGTGAGAGCCAAGGACGCCCTACCGGCCCACATAAAGTGACTACTCTGCAGTAGGATAGATAGTCGCCGAAGGTGAGCGGCCAACTCAACAGACGTAGCACAACGAAAGAGGCTCTATACTGGGAATCGAGGTAGCGAGAGTAAAGCGGCACTGCAAGGGTTAATATGCACGTTTGCACAAGGCTCAGTAAGGTAACGAGGCTCTGCAAGTATAGTGAGGCTCTGTGAGGCACGCACAGATCAGCAAGACAATCGGTACACTGCACTGATTGAAGGCAACACAAGGCAGGATGGTCACACGGTGGCTGGCAACAGCAGGTGCAAAATGTCGCGGCGGCGACAACGGGAACGGAGGTCACAGGAACAGGCTGGAGCTTGATCACGGAGCAGAAAGTCAGCCGGGCCGGGTCGGAACACGCAGGAGGTAGTCATACAAGCCGGGTCATACACGAACAGGAACGTCAGCCAGGCCGGGTCAAGACACAGAGGTGGTTCGCAGACAAGCACGGGTCAAACACAATCAGGAACACTGGAGCGTAGTCAGGACAAGCCAAGTCAGTACACGAGAATCTGGAACACAGGAACACAGCGACAGCACTACTGGCTCGGGAACACCACGAAAGGGCATCTGACAGATGTCTGGGCCAGGCATAAAAAGGTCACCAGGGGTGGGCCAAACTGGCTCAGCAAATCAGAGCGAACCACAAGAAAGAGTGACAGAGAATCACAGGCACTGTGATAATAATATGGTCTGAAGAAACTGTCTTTTAGTACTGTAGCTTCGTAGTAATGACTGAATGAGTCAGAAAAAAACCCTTCTTTCTCAGGATGCTGGCCTCAAAGCCAACTTCTCCACTTGTAGATGGCACAGTGGATTCTGAGACAAAAGGTCTGGATGTGGAGGGAGCCAAAAGTTCTTGGCCACTGATAGAGTGAGAAGATCCAAAAACAAGACCCAACAGTGGTACAATAAAACAATCAGAATTACATGAGTGCACTCCATCCTGATTTTTCTGCAGCACCCTGGGAAAGAGGAAACACATATTCCAGCTGACACTGCCATGTAGAGACCATCAAGTCTGTAACAAGAGCTAAAGGATCCTGGTACCTGGCACAGAATTGAGGAACCTTTCGGTTCAGCTGAGAGGCTATGAAGATCCCATAGATGAGCTGTGGAGTTGAATACGCTCTAATTGAGTTCTCAATTGCCCATATTTAGATGCTCATGACTGAGAAAGTTGACATTGTTGATTTGAGGAATGAGGATATTGGAGAGACCTGGCATGTGAGCCTCTGGCCACGTGAGAATCAACAGAACCTCAGCCCATCTAGTACCTTTTATTCACGGGAAGCATCCCGGAGGTATACAAATTGGGTAGCTAGAGAGCAACTCTGGGGAATGTAGGTTGTGTCCATTACTGGCTACACCTATCCCTTGCTGAGGCCCAAGCCGGAGTAAAGGTGCTGACCATGAAGCCAGATGTCGTCCAATCCTGGTTAAGCTGGAACCCTGATCAGGATGGGAGTAGGCACACATGTCACGGCTTGTAAGAACGAGAACTGGACCAGTACTGTAGGTAACACAATCTTTATTAAGATACACAACGTAAAGAAATACTTGGCAACAGTAAGTACACAAAACAATCTTCAGCAACGTCAGGAAGGATAGTGCTGCATTCTTGAGGTACAGAACTGGACCCCTATAGGCAATAGGGAGTAAATAGGCAGCCTCAGGTCCGCACTTGAGCAGTCTACAACAGGTCCGCACCTGAATACTCTACAACAGGTCCGCACCTGCACAGTCAATGTTCCTGAGTAAGAAGTAACTGTGCCACAGGTCCGCACCTGAAGGCACCAGTTAACGGTTGGAAACGAAGGAGAAGTCTGCCAGAGCCACTGATAGCACCAGAAAGGATATCCACTGAAGCGTTGGTATACTGGGTACGCAGTGGACAGAGCCCCAGATAACACCAAAGTGGGTAGTCAGACAAGCCGGCGCAGGTTAGCACCAGATAGGTTATCGGACTAGCCAGGGTCATACACAGAACGGCTAGTCAGACAGAGCCACAGGTCAGCACCAGAATAGATAGTCAACCAGGCCAGAGGTCATACACAGAGGAGGTAGTCTACCAGAGCCACAGGTCCACACCAGAAGGGATATCAGACTATGCCAGGGTCATACACAAGGAGAGTAGTCAGACAGAGCCAGAGGTCGGCACCAGAACGCGTAGTCAGACAAACCAGGTAATACACTATACTCAAACCAAACTGCACTGGACACCACGAAAGGGCAACTGAGCATAGTGTCCAGGCAGTATAAGTATCCTAAAGCCAGGAAGAGGAGGAGCCAACAATTGCACAACTGCCCCTTTAAATAGCGCGCACGTCCATGCTCTTGGTTGTGCGCCTATTATGACCTCATCCAGCCGCGGCAGAGAGGGAAGGCACCAGAGCCCAGAAGCAGGAAGTGGCTGAGCCGCCAGACAAATGATGCGGCCGAAGCCGCCGGATGAAAGCTGTGGTCGTCTCGAGCAGCCGCCTCAGAGGTACTATAACACCCCAGGGTAGTTCTCAGACCATGGACACTAGGAGAACCCCAGATGCAGATCGACATAACAGCAAGGATGCACTGCTCGGGTTTGACAGGAATATCAAAGGATTCTCTATCATCAAGACAATATATGACAGGATACAGACAACATGTACAAAACCTATAGGGGAGCTGTCAACAGGAGTCACCTAGAATCCAGTTACTGTCAGAAGAGAACATCTCCGACTGAAAGTCAAAGAACATCTGACAGGAGATGTGGGAAATAGTGTACGACTGAAAGTCAAAGCAAGTCAGAAAGAAAGGACAAGTGTGATAGAAGAATGACCTTGGTTTAAGTAGTATGTGAATAGGACTGACCAAATCTCGACACCCCTAACGAGAGATCAGAGCACTGCCGCCTTCTAGGGATTGACAAGTAATTGTACGACTAACACACAACTCATACCCAGAGTCTATATGGTAACACAGGTATAGGTAAACTATCTCTCAGGACGATAACAACGATTAGCTTTAGTTAACTCCGGCCTCAAGGCCTGTATGCCGGTATAGTCGGCCACCCAGTAACACTTATGAGATGGGACCCCTGAGGGATGAGAAACTTCCAGCTTCAACTTACCCTACAGTTGATGCATACTGTCGGACGGAGTCAGCCAGAGGCGTAAGCCCAAGTTGAAGGTAATGATAGGGTGACAATAGGAGGATACCGATAATAGCAACAGGACACTGGGTTGGAGGATACACGTATAACTCAGGCAAAGTGGTGAGCATAAGATACCTCCCGGGCCAGAAGACCCAAGATATGAACATACCTGAAGGTGTGAAAAATCCACAGAACAGAATAGTCAAAACAAGCAGAGGTCACCAGGAGCATATGGGGTACAAGAGATAAGCAGAATCAGTAGTCAGTAAAAGTAAGCCAGGAAATACACAACTGGGAGGACAATCCAAAGAATACACAAGCCAAGGTCAAACTGCAACAAAATCTAGTAAGCAAACAAATTTGAATCATCGGGCAAAGACGATAAGGATGGGTATTTAACCATGGATCCTCCAATAGTAATACAAGGAGTAGTTGAAGATGTAAGGGACAACACCCAGGGCCACAAAAGGAGGGAAATCACAAACCAAAAGTCACAAGCCTGACACTTTCTGAATACCCACGGTGCAGATGCCAACCCAGAGGGAAGAGTGTAGAATGGATAATGACGATCCTTAGATGCAAACCACAGGAAACGCAGACTATCTACATGGATAGCAATGCACAAATAGATGTCTTTTATGTCTAGGGAAACCAGAAACTCCCCTGGGCACATAGCAGCAATGATGGAGAGCAAGGACTCCATCCTGAACTTTGGAGCGAGCATGAAACTGTTGAGGCGTTTCAAGCCCAAAATAGAATGACATTCACTTTCTTTGTGGGGTCTATGAAATGGTTGTAGTGGAACACAATGGATCTTTCCTGAGAAGGAGCTGGAATGAACACCAGCATATATAGCAGGGAATTGTGAGGGACTTTTGAACATTAAAACATTATGCGTAGGAAAGAACTTGAAATCAAAGTGGCACCATACCAAAATGACCCACAAAATACAATGGTCTTCCACAGCCCATGTACCATAGAAAAAACAAGGATGACCTCCTGTTGCCAGGCACCAGAGAGTCATGCAGATGGAGGTTTGTCTGTTTTTGGCTTTTGTTCAGGCTTCTTGCCCACCCAAACCTGCTTTTGTTTTGGTGAGGGATGCACCTGGATTACTGAGGGAAGCGGTGCCCTGGGAGCGTACCCATATGGGCAGGGGTAACAAAAACCATGCTTCTTCAGTGGAAAACATTTAGGCGTAACCTAAGGCAATGGGTTACTCTTGCCTCCAGTGGCATGACAGACAAACTTTTTCAATTTTGGGCCAAAGAGCTGTTTTCCCACAAATGGGAGAGATCTCTTGGAGGACTGGGCGGCTGATGAAATCTTAAGCCACAAACTATTATGTGGAAACACAAAGAAAACTGAGCCCAGTAAACTTAAGGTCATTGAAGGCCCCTTCAGTAAGATAAGTATAGGATCTTAGAAATAATGACCACTAGGTCTTCCTTGGGTGGCTTCCAGAAGCGGGTCCCTCTAGGCTGCCACAGTCTTACTGATCCATGCAATGACAAAAGTAGGCACCAGAGGCTGCAAAATTCACCTTCAAGAAGGAATCCAGAATGATCCTTGAGAGCTGCAGCATCCATCAGCCTTTGGTGGAAAAAACGCAATCTCCTCCTTGTGTCTCTTAAAACTATTCAGGGAAGAGAAACTAGAATTGGAAGCCTCTTTTACCTAAGCATCTCTCGGACAGACCAAATAAGACTCTCAGAGGAGAAGCAGGAGTCCCCATTAAAAATCTAGATCTCCTTATTAGTTTTCCCTTCCTCAGTGGAGAGTATCCCCCTCTATAACATCACTTAGGCACCTTGTGGGAAGCACAGGATAGGTCATGGACTGAGAATCTAAAATTCCTACAATAGATGAGGGGACAGAATTAAATGAAGACATTAGAACCTTAACACATACAGGTCCCTGTTTAATTGATGAGGACCCCAAAGATAGACCAGGGTCCAGAGAGCAAGATGGGCATAGAGTACCATAAAACTAGGAACCCCAATCTGGCATGAGGAGCAGTGTGTTAAAAGAATTATAGGGACCCCTGATTCCTTAGTGGTATTGGACTTGCCCATGTCTCCACCTGGGGTCTGACATAACCAAGAGACCCCTAAAGTATAAGATGAAAATAGGAAAAGTAGAATAAATACTCAAAAGTCTTCAAAAGTACATATTTGACTGTAAGTGGTTAATGTGTGTATGAAGAGAGAGAAACCAACCTCATCATATTCAGCAGAGTCCAAAAAGGAAGAGGATACATCAGGACCCACCTTATCTCCTGCCAAAAAGCTGAGAGAGAACTGGCTGCTGGGAAACATATTTGGGGGGGTCCACTGGGTTCCAGTAGTGAGTATTTTCCTAGCAATATAATAACATAGTAAGGGCTCGATCCAAATGTTGGCGTCGCCAGAAAAAAATGGCGACGCTGGTTTTAACGTCAACTGAGCAATGCAAATGTTCCACTAGTAACAAGCAACGCCAGTTCTGAAACACATATCGCCCATCGCCAGAACAGCAAGATCTCACCCATAGAGGATAATGTACAAGCGACGCCAAAAGCTATTCAGACGTTGGAGTTAGGGCTAACTCACGTTAAATTGCAACATTTCTCTCCAGAAATCTAACGCCTATTTTTTTTTTTGGAGAACAGCACACCACACAGAGTAAAAAAAAAACACCGTCTCCAGTTCTGAACAGCATTCTCTGTGCTTTTCCCTACCCAGCCACTAGGGGAACACAGAGATGGCTTTCAGCACCATGGACAGCTTTGAATGCCCTAGGGATGTGCACTGCTCACCCCTGTGGCATTCAGAGGGTTACAATCAATACAACTAGTACACCAAACACTACACAATGCCCCCTTCCACATCCCCCCCCTTATTATGTCACATATATTGCATATATGTGACATACTATCCACATCCACCTCATGGACTTCCATGTAGTGGACAAATCTGTCTCTTATTCCACAATTAACCCTTTGAGTACCAGAGAGGTAGGAAAGCATTGCTTAGCATGTTTCATACCCCTCTGGTACCCAAAGGGTTAATAGGCAAGGTATGGACTACATACCTTGCCTGTATATATGTGTGTGTGTTTTTTAAACTTTTTTTTATTAAAAGATTATTATTACACATAGTTTAAATTAGATCTCATTCATTTTTAATGCCCTACCTCCTGTGTCCCATTGCTATTAGTACTTTTGCTCCACTCTCCTTCAAACTGATTATAAATAGATGTGATCTAAGTTAACCCTTTGAGTGCCAGAGTGGTACGCAACGCATTGCAAAGCAATGCGTTGCGTACCACTCTGGCACTCAAAGGGTTAAAATACAATTGTGGGAGCAGGCTGCACTCTGACTGCAGCACTTCCCTTCATTCATAAAAGTGTCATTGCTGCGGGTGGCTTTGAAGCCCGCAGCATAAGAAAGGCTGGGGACAAGAGAGGCATTGGAGGAAGCGGGAGGAGGGGAGAGAGACATCTCTGTGAGAAGGGACGAATTGTACAACGTGGGACACCAGGCAGGGCACAATGCCAATGCGTGAGGAGGGGAGAGAGGTATCGGAGGAAGCGGGCAGCAAATACAAACTTGCCACCCTCTTCCTCCGATGTCTCTCCCGCTTCCTCCAGTGCCTCTCTTGTCCCCAGCCTTTTCTTATTCTGCGGGCTTCACAGCCACCCGGAGCAATGACACTTTTATGAATGAAGGGAAGCGCTGCAGTCAGAGTGCAGCCTGCTCCCTCAATTGTATTTAACCCTTAGAGTGCCAGAGTGGTACGCAACGCATTGCTTTGCAATGCGTTGCGTACCACTCTGGCACTCAAAGGGTTAACTTAGATCACATCCATTTATAATGTTCTACCTCCTGTGTCCCATTGCTATTAGTACTTTTGCTTCACTCTCCGTTTGAAGGAGAGTGGAGCAAAAGTACTAATAGCAATGGGACACAGGAGGTAGGGCATTAAAAATGAATGAGATCTAATTTAAGCTATGTGTAATAATAGTCTTTTAATTAAAAAAAAGTTTAAAACACACACACACATATATACAGGCAAGGTATGTAGTCCATACCTTGCCTATTAACCCTTTGGGTACCAGAGGGGTAGGAAACATGCTAAGCAATGCTTTCCTACCTCTCTGGTACTCAAAGGGTTAACCCTTTGAGTGTCAGAGTGGTACGCAACGCATAGCAAAGCAATGCGTTGCGTACCACTCTGGCACTCAAAGGGTTAATTGTGGCATAAAAGACAGATTTGTCCACTACATGGAAGTCCATGAGGTGGATGTGGATGGGGTTAGTATGTCATATATATGCAATATATGTGACATACTAAGCGGGGGGATGTGGAAGGGGGCATTGTGTAGTGCTTGGTGTACTAGTTTTATTGATTGTAACCCTTTGAATGCCACAGGGGTGAGCAGTGCACATCCCTATGGCATTCAAAGCTGTCCATGGTGCTGAAAGCCATCTCTGTGTTCCCCTAGTGGCTGGGTAGGGAAGCACAGAGAAAGCTGTTCAGAACTGTCGACGTGGATTTTGGATTTTCTGACTGAACTTGATACTTTGGAGTGCTGTGATTGGCTGTGGTGCTAGGTAACATTTTTATCGTGTGTTTTTAGGTAAGATTTTCCATGCAACGCAGGTTTAAGGTTAACGTGTATTTTGTTGGTTATCGCTCTTTAGCCTTTCTGGGTAAGGAAGATTTGAATCTTACGTTACCTGGTCTTGCTTAACGCGCGAAGGCAGTTTTTTTTCTTCACATTGGTTTTAACGCCAACATTTGAATCGAGCCCTAAATTAGGTTGAAAAAAGTCCAACAAGTTCAACCTTTGCCTCATAACCCAGAGAGATGAGAAATATACAAGCTTTCTGACTGCCAAATGAGTTAGTCTTTACCAGAAATTCCTGTTTTTTACCTACTAATACACAGTATAGCCCTGTATGTTCCCTCTAGAAAGAAATGTTCTTATATGTATCTATTGTATCTGCCATTACCACATCCTTGCGCAAGGAATTCCACAATTTAGCAGACCTTCTTGTAAAAACTCTTCCTTTGCTTAAGTTGAAACCTCCTTTCATCTAATCTTAAAGGGATAGTAATGTCAGAAAAGAAGTATTAACTATATGGTAGATACAATTAAAAGAGAGTACTTGCACTTATTCTTTTCTCTCAAACCTTTATGGTTTGAGAGATATAGGAAAATAAAGTTATCCGCTCCCTCCCCTTTCTGCTCGACGAGCTGTAAAGCTGTCAGAAGCAGATTCTGGTCGCTTGACCAGACATGGCTCTTCAGCAGCGCCGATATAATGATGTCTAAAGATAAATACTTAATCGGAATGGTCTACAGTGTGTGCTTGCAAATCAGCCAGTTCATCAGAGGAGCAGTAGGGGAGAAAGACTGTAAAAGAAAAATCCAAGGTTTGTCAGCGGATGAATGGAGCCAATGTATTATGGAAGACAGGTGGAAAGCCTGGTAATAACGAAACAGGTCTGGGGCGCAGAGTCCGCCCTCCCTCCGGGATCTGGTTAGAATTGAGAGACGAATCCTAGCGGGTTTATAATTCCAAGAGAACTAAGTAAAAACATGTTGAAGGGATTTTAAAAAAGACTTGGATAAGGAGATCAGAACGGCTTGCATTAGGTAGAGGACCTTTGGTAAGAAGATATATTTCAGGACATTTATGCAGCCAAACCAAGAAAGGAAACCATGGCGCAAAGTCCACAACTCCCTATCCAAGCAAGAAAGAAGAGGAAGATAGTTGGCCCGAAAGAGGAAAGACATCATGGGGGTCAGTCGGATCCCCAGATACAGAATTGAAGACCCTGCCCAACTAAACGGGACAGTAGCGGATATGGCAGATACCTGGTATTGTGGGACAGAGACATTGAGCATTTCACATTTCTGCAAGTTGGCCTTAAAGTTACTAACATGGCTGAACTGCCGTAGCTCTGAAAGGATCTCTGGAAGGGAGGAGAGGGGATCAGAAAGGAGATCACTGCTATAGTCAATCTTTCGGGTTATGTCTTGTCCCCCACTGAAGAAGCTGTATTGTCGAAGGGTCTCAATTATTCCCCCACTGTTCATTTCAATCTCTTTAACACTATGGTTGATTTAAATAAATTCACACGGAAACTTGTTTTGAAAAAATATTTTAGTGTTGAGAATGAGATGTGTAACAATGAGGTGGAATTGTCTGGCGATCTTGTAGCATCGATGAAACCTGCAAATGATGCCAGTTGTATTGAGGGATTGAATAGGAATTTTAATACTCAGCCCTTCAATTTTGGTGATATATGTGCTCTTTCAGATCTACAATCATTGGGAGAAGAAAGTAACAACCGTCAGAAACTAACTGTACTTACACATATACCTTTTAAGAGTAATATCTCTGTGTCTCGGTTTTATCCCATTACAGCACGAGGTCGAGTGTTAGATCAATTCCAAACTTTAGTTGAAAAAGATCTCACTAATCTTTATATGAAAAGGAAGCGAGTTACCCCCAATATGAATAAACTTGAAATTCAAGCTTTAGAGTCTTTGTCTCTAAATAACAATATATTAGTGAAAGCTGCTGATAAGGGGGGCTCAGTGGTTATTTTGAATTCGACACAGTATAAAGCTGAGGCGTTGAGACAACTGGAGGATAAAGAGGCATACACTTTACTATCTAGAGACCCAACCGGAGACTTTCTCGGACTTCTGGGCTCTCTTGTTGAGCGGGGTGTGAGATTGGGGGTTCTTACTGCCAAGGAAGCAGAATTTATGATTAATACACATCCAGTTACGCCCATCTTTCACCATCTGCCCAAGATACATAAATCTTTGGAGAGCCCAGAGGGCCGACCTATAGTCTCCGGTATTGGATCCTTAAATGAAGTACTTGGAGAATGGGTAGATCATTTACTACAGCCCCTGGTGTTAAGGTTACAGAGTTACCTGAAAGATAGTACACAGGTTATGCAAAAATTGGGAACTATTCGATGGTCAGCCTCTTATACATGGATAAGTTGTGACGTTAAGTCACTTTATTCATGTATTCCACATCAATTAGGTTTGAAGGCTGTAGAATACCATCTTACTAAATACAGTTGTTTCTCTGAGGTGTTGACCGAATTTGTGTGATTGAATATCTGCTTACGCACAACTTCTTTATGTTTGATGGTTCATATTATCTCCAGAGGCGCGGGACTTCTATGGGGGCCAAGTTTGCCCCCACGTACGCCAACCTGTTCATGGGATGGTGGGAGGAGTCCCGCGTCTTTGGAGATTTGAATCCTTATAGGGGGGAGGTTGTGTGGTTTGGCAGATTCATAGATGACCTGCTTTTTGTTTGGCAGGGGTCTTATGAACAGGTTGCACATTTTGTTTCATATTTAAATGACAACGTTTTGAATTTGGTCTTCACCTCAGAGGTGACTGTGAATAGAATTAGTTTTCTAGATTTGGCATTGGAAGGAGATGTTAATACAGGAGAAGTAAGGTTTGATATATATCGGAAACCTACTGCAGGTAACAGCCTACTTAGGGCAGACAGTTGTCACCCCAGGCATACTATATCAGGAATACCAGTGGGACAGTTTCTTCATTTGCGTCGAATATGTTCCACTGATGCTACTTTTGAAAAACGAGCTGGGAATTATACCATAGGTTTAGACAGAGAGGATATCCAGTTTGGATGTTGGATAGAGCTTTAAAACGTGCTAGGAATGAAGATAGAGATAAGTTATTGCAGTATAAAATCCCCTCTCAGTTATCTGAACCCCATTTGAATGGAGGAGAAACCAAATCCACAATTGATAAAATTGTTTTTTCAACAGCATACAGTGTTGAGTTTAAGGAAATTGTAAGAATTGTTAAGAAACATCTTCCAACACTTTATGGAGATTCTGGATTTCATGATACTCTAGCTAATGGGGTTAGATTTGTCCCTCGAAAGGCCCCCACTATTTCAAATAGGGTCTCCCCTAGTCTATTTGAATCTGGTCATAAAGTACATCATTGGATGCGGATACAGGGAACTTATAAATGTGGGAGATCCAGATGTGGATGTTGTAAACTTATAGATGTTACCAAAAGTTTTGTTTCCACTGTGACTGGTAAGAAGTATGAGATGAGAGGATACACCAATTGTGTCACTAGGGGGGTTGTTTATTTGATTACCTGTATAACATGTCAAATACAATATGTCGGTAAGACTATGAGAACAATAAGGGAGAGAGTGAATGAGCACCTTAGTGACATTAGGAGTGGGGAGTTCCGCTTAGGTGTGTCCTCTCATTTCAAAATTGGTAATTGCAGGAATTCTGGTTTTAAAATCCAAGGTATAGAACATGTATCTCTAGGGGTACGTAAAGGTTGCTTGGATGATAAATTGTCCAGAAGGGAAGTCTTTTGGATATTCACATTGGGAACCAGACATCCGGGTGGATTAAATAGAGAGTATGATGTAACGTGTTATTTTTAAACACGCTATGGTATTGATCCACCTTTACTTTGATTATTTGGGGAATATGACAATTTTGATGATTTGAAACTTGATTATCTGGTTATCTTGGGTTTCAATGGTTTGCTTATGTTATTTAGATACACATATGAATTATGGTTGCCAATATGTTCATATTGTCCGGATGAATTGAATTATAATTTTTTATCATACGCTGTATGTTTAATTGACATTTATATATTCATCTGGATAGGTGAGTGAAATGGTTTTTTGTATTTTTAGGTATTTTACGAATTAGTGGCATGATTATGCCTATCGCTCCATCGATGATAACAATTTACATCATGTTTTACTATATTTGAAAAGAGATGTTGTTGATGTGTTCGGTGGTGCTTTAATAATTGTATATCACTTTAATGGATTCCATTTCATTACATTTGGTAATCATCATTCTTTTAAGTTTTGGACTACATTTACCCGGTGTGAAACATCAGCGAAAGGGATTATGCAGTCCATAACTATATCCTCTGCAGCTTTAAGGTAACATCTTCGGCTCGACATTAAATGCATTTATTCTATATATTTAAATTTATTTATTTTAATTATGTTATTTATAATATTGTAATGCAAATTTGGGTTTTTGTGTTGCTTTTGACTCGGTGTTATCAGTAGATTTGTCATTAACATCTCTTATTGGCACCAATGTGTCAAATTTATATTTTTACTTTATTGGTCTGATCGCAAGAGGTTAAATCTTCTTTTCGTATTTTTGATTGACAACTCTTTTTGATTGGATGACACTGATTCAAAAGAACCAACAGACTCAGTTAGTACCTTAGATCATGATTAAGCGTATGCCACGCGAAACATGTTGATCGGTACAAGCCGTTCTGAATTAACCGTGCTGGTTTGAATGGGTTTGCTTTAAGTCTCTCTTCCATTTACCCCAAGATTTTCGGAAGTTGTTAAGGTATTTACCTTTTTTATTGTTTGTTTCAATAAATGATTTTTGATTTTATTCAACATTTACAGTCTGTTTATTGCAGTGAATTTTTCTTAAAGCTGCAAAGTCCGCAACTCCCTATCCAAGCAAGAAAGAAGAGGAAGGTAGTTGGCCCGAAAGAGGAAAGACATCATGGGGGTCAGTCGGATCCCCAGATACAGAATTGAGGACCCTGCCCAACTAAACGGGACAGTAGCGGATATGGCAGATACCTGGTATTGTGGGACAGAGACATTGAGCATTTCACATTTCTGCAAGTTGGCCTTAAAGTTACTAACATGGCTGAACTGCCGTAGCTCTGAAAGGATCTCTGGAAGGGAGGAGAGGGGATCAGAAAGGAGAAAGATGAGGTCGTTGGCAAAGAGAGCAAGTCTATGCTCACAACCAGCCATAGGTAGACCCGTAATCAATGGAGAGGAGCGAATATGATTTGCCAATGTCTCAATGACCATAATAAAGATATTGGGTGACAGGGGGCACCCCTGTCTGGTACCGTTGCGAAGGGAAAAAGCGGAAGACAAGTACCCATTAACCCTGACTTTTGCAGAAGGGTTGGTATATAAGGATCGAACAAAGGAAACATAGCGATCTCCCAGACCAAATCCTTGCAGGACTAACAGAATGAAATCCCAGTTCACTCTGTCGAACGCCTTTTCAGCATCGACAGAGAGGAAAAGGGAGGAGACTGCAAGACTTTTAGCCCGATCCACTAATGAGATAAGTCGAATAGTATTATCCCGGGCCTCCCTCCTAGGTACAAAACCAGCCTGATCAGAATGTATCAGATCAGGGAGGAGACTTCAGTAGGTTGGATAGAATCTTGACATAGATTTTAGCGTCCACGCTTACAAGGAAAATGGGTCGGTAGCTGGGGCATAGGGCGGGATCCTTACCTGGCTTGGGGTTACAGATATGTGAGCCTCCGCAAAGAGTGGGTGAGAGGAAATGGAGTAGAAAGACACTGGGAAACCTTCAGGGCCCAGACATTTGCTAGGGGGCATCTGCTTAATTGCAGAAAGAATTTCAGAATTCAAGATGTCCTCCTCTAGCTGGAGGGCCTGGGAAGGGGTCAAGGAGGGAAGATGAGCGTCCGCGACATATTTAGCCTGCGAATCATGGAGAAGAGGATCCTCGGGAGTTACCAAATTGTAAAGGTCAGAATAATAAACTTGAAAGGAGTCAGCAATAGCCGGTAGGTCATGAACGCGGTCTCCCGAGGAAGTCTGTATGCATTTTACCATCGTGGGGGGGTACCACTGGGGCCAGTTGGCGGAACAATCATTTCCCGCATTTGTTTCCCTGCTCATAAGTAAAGTGCTTCGTCCGCAAATAGGACTTATTAATTATGGACAAAAAGAGGGATCTAGCCTGTTTGCGTTGTGAGAGAAGGTCTCGTAACACCAAGTCGCTCCCAGTAACCTGATGTCGGGGCTCTAGGTCATCAATTCGCGAGTAAAAGTTCCAATTCCTGTCTAGAGCATTTCTTTCTTTCTGATTGTAAACGAATACATTCACCTCGGACGACTCATTTCAAAGCCTCCCAGAAGGTCAAAGGAGGTACAGAGGAGGCATCATTAAAACGTAAGTAATCCTCAATAGCTGATCGGACTCGAGAGGTATAAGCAGGATCAGACAGAATGGATTCATCTAACCTCCAAGTGCCAGGAGGGGAGAGACATAAAGGTAAAGAAACCTCGATCTCCACGGCGCATGATCCAACCACGTAATGGAATGTAAGGAGGCTGATGAGATTAGGTGGAGGTAAGACTGTGGTATTAGAAAGAAGTCAATCCGGGAGTAGGTAGAATGCGAGGGTGAAAAGAAAGAATAAGAGCGATCAGCTTCATTCAAGATACGCCAGGGGTCAAGAAGGGAATACCAGGACAAAAGTGTTCTAAGTTTAGCATAATGAGATGTAAGGAGAGAAGACGATCCTTGAGAACAATCCAAAGAAGGGTTAAGGACAGTGTTAAAGTCCCCACCTAGAAGAAGGCCTTCAGTGAATGAAGCGATAGAGGACAGAGTGGAGTCAAGGAATGGGAGTTGGTGGGAGTTTGTTTCATAAAGAGTGGCCAGTGTACACATCTGTGAGCCAATTCTGCCCTTGAGAAAAAGGGACCTGCCCTCGGAGTCAGACATGGAGTCCACCACTGAGAAATTGAAAGATTTGTGCAAGAGGATGGCAACACCGCTGCACTTGGCAGGAGCAGAACTATAATACTGGTGTGGGTACAAACGACTGGAGAGTTTAGACATATGGTAAGCAGCAAAGTGGGTCTCCTGAACAAAACAAACCTTGCTTCCTAATCTAGAGCATTCCCGGTAAAGAAGGGATCGCTTCTGTGGGGTATTGAGGCCTTTGGCATTAATAGAGACTACTTTAAATCTATAAGCCATAGAGGACCAATAATCCTCTGTGCGGGAGAATCCTAATCAAAAACTGCTGGAGAGTGGAAGAGTTGGACAGGGGTCCCTCGGGTGGAGACATGCCCTGGGGGTCTAAAGGGGACATAGCATGAGTGGAGGCCGCAGGAAGCAATCGCCCCGCCACAGGGGTCAAGGATTTAGAGACAAACATATAGGCAGATGTCATCACGGTCATTAGGGTGTTATCATAAGCAGAAGAGAGGCAAGAACAGGAACCCAGACCAGCAAACATGGTAAGAAGGACCAGGACAATGAACGAGCACAGCCCACTAGTCTGTAGCAGGCTATCAAGAGGAGAGTCCTCAGACTCCCACCCCGAGAGCCACTAAAAAAGTAAGAAGGATCTTTCAATAGAGTGGGGGGGGGCACTCGCCCAGGACCCTTAATAACAAGAAAACATAAAAGAACATTCATATTTAAACAAACAAATAACAGTCCCATAATTGCAACAGGCAAACATAGGGCAGGTAGGAGTGTGAAACCTGTGATAGTCCTCAGGCATCTCCAACTGAAGCAGGTGGATCTGGTGTTACCCTGGCCCTCTTCTGAATGGCAGGCTGCCATATTTCACGCCGAGGGAACAGCTGCTCTCGAGGAGGGGCCAGACGAAATGGGTCAGTGAGCACCGGAGCTGGTGAAAAGTCCAGAAGCTGACAAAAATCCTGCACCTCCTTCTCCTTCCGGATGGTATGCGTGCGGCCATCATAAGACACAATCATGGCGAAGGGAAAGCCCCAGCGGTAGGGTATGCGATGATTCCTCAGTTCATCTGCAAATGGCTTAAGTTGTCTTCTCTGTTGCAAGGTGCGAGGGGACAGGTCTTGAAAGAGGGAGACCTGCGAGTCACCCAGCGAGATAGGCCCAGAATCTCTGGCGAGTGTCATAGTAAGCTCCGTTCAAGGCGAATGGTATCACCCAGGACGTCAATAAGTTTCCCAAAGAGTTATTGTAGGGTATGCACAAGTTGGGAGGCAGAGATAGATTCAGAAAGGGCATGTGCTCGAATATTTGACCTCCTACTGTGATTCTCCAAATCATCGATCTTCGCTCTCTGGAGATCAGTAGTATTCTCCTGGTATATGAATTAAAAACCCAGTAGTGCTAAAATAGGAACATATTGTTGCTACCTAAGATATTGAATCGCTACTTCTAAGCAAGTCAGCAATGGAGTGCATTGCTGGCTATCAAACCATAGCAAAATGTGTCTACCAGATAAAGAGACCGGGACAAACTCACAGGTCCTGTGCAGTCAGTAGAATCCTCTCTTCTGTCTTCAGATGCCATTTTATATAGAGAAGCTTCATAGAAGCTTAGAGAAGACTGACTATAAATGTAAGCCATGCACCAAAAAACCTGTCCTGAAAAGTTTGTTTTCTGTTTAATCCTTACAAAGGAAGCCAGGAATAGGAGTTTGCCTCATATCTTACATCAGAAAAATAAGAAATGAAATCTAACCAAGAGAGCTGCCCTTGCTTCTGCTCCTGGAAGGACATGGGATGATGGGAGTATCCGCCTCAGAAAGTGCTTTTTACAAGTGCCCTGCCTTCCTGAGAGAGAACTTCACCACATAAAATATAAGAGAAAAGGATGTTTCCGAGTTACCATAGTGCAGGCCAAACTATGTAGGGCATCATTTGGAGGGATAGATGATGATGTGGATCTGTATTTTTGCACTAATCCAAATGCGTATGGTGAGTCTGTATGTTTCAGCTTTTTGCAGTTGTATGAACTGTTTGTTTCATACAGCAAGTTGATCCATAAATCTCATTAATCTAAACTGGTGCTGTAACCACTTAAAATTTTCTGTTTGCTAGCCCATTTATCCCCTTAAGTACAGATAAAGTATTGGGAGACATCATGTTATTTTTATATTTGAGTTTGGATAAAGTCTCCAAAGACATGCATATTTGTGAGAATTTGGAGTATGAGGGATCTGCAACCAGGAATTTAAGGGATTTGGGCATCCTGTTTCATGACCTTTTTTTTGTTTTTAATAGATCAGGAATACATGTGTTTTAAAGAGGAGAATCTGCTCTTTCCATTGTTTCTACACCCTATGGACCATACACCAAGTGTTCACATCTGTGATTGGGAAGTCAGTCTAGAGCGGGGTCAGCCATCCCTGGTTTTCACTGGGAACCAGAAGTGTATGTTTTCAGGATGTACAGTATTAACCTGACTATGAGGCTCATTGTTTGAGAAATGTCTCAAAGTGTGTCCTATTATAGTCTACAAAATATGATATTTACTTGAGCAAAGTTGAATCAATCAGTGGTACAGTCACTTTAATTTGAATACCAGGTTGGTTACTCCTATATATGTACTTTTTAAGAAGAACTGGGTAAACTGAAAAGGTGTGAGGGGGGAGTAATTATCCAGTGGTTGTGCAACACATTGCTTCACACTCCTGTGGTCCTTAAAGGCTTATATTCTTGTCTGGGATTGTCATGCAGAGGCCTTGTGGGTTTACATTTCCACTGGGGGCAATCATTTTAACAGTTGCTAGGAATTTGCTAAAAGTCACCAAATATTGTTGAGTTTTCAGGTACCCACCTTGTACTGCAAATGGTAAACTTGTACCTAGAAATGAAGATAAGAGAGCATCAAAGCAGAGGCACACTATGCAGAAGGAAGAATATTGGGCATTTACACATATGGAAAAGGTTGGAAAGATGGAATCTGACATTCATTTTTTGGTAGAATACTGTGTGTTGCAACTTGAAACTGGGTTTGGTGCAAACTGGTCTCATAGACTATGTGAAAATATAGTCGATAATAATAAGACATCCAGGTATGAAGCTGAGGAGAGTTCATAGAAACATTAGACTTCAGTTTTCCCTCTTGGGTACGCTCCTGTGGATTTCCCTTGTCTTCCTAAGATGCTGAAGAAGCTTGTCTTTCCCTGGCTTCATGTGTATGTGACAGTTCAGGCTGCCGGGTAAATCAGAAGTGGATAAGAACATAGAGGCGCTCGTGGGTAGCATCTGACTTTTGACAAGGGAAAGCGAGACACAGCTACAAGGCTATGCTAAATAAGAGGGCTATATGCAAATTATCTGCTATAGTCTGTTAGTGTGCATTTTATGTGTTTGTGCAATTTCAATAGTAAACACCACTTTTACACTGGGTTTCTATTTTGCTTTTCTGTACATAGATAAGATAGACAAATGTATATCTTTATGAGGTGTTGGTATCCATTTAAGGAGCTAGGAAGCGATCATTCTATACACAATATGATGAATAATAGCTCTGTCAGAGCACATATATTCCATGTTTTGGAAGGGGGTGTTTTTAAGTGGGTTTAAACTTGAAAGCAGAATGGCAAGTTGTAATGGTGTAGATAAGAATTTTTAATGTGACTGTCAGAAAATGCCATTATGTTTTGAATGTAACAGACCATGAAATGTAATTTTATTGGCAAAGGGTTTGTGGTTATAGGCGTGAAAGCCATACTGCCTTCTCCAGTCCTGGTCACTGTAAGGTGCTTCACCTAAAACCCTCTGGGGGACCTTTAGACAACACACAGTTCCTACAGATATCCCAGCTTTCGGCACCGGGGGACTGAAATAATAGACACGCAAACAAACCTCATTCCAACTTTATTACAGTTGTGCACAAGCTTTTTTTTAAGATACATATATGGGTGGGTCACACATCCCGGAATATCACACCTCCAGGATATGGGTCACAGTCTTGCAGTTACAACATTTGCATATCATTACAGCTTATGCAGATCATTATTACTATGCAGATTATCACATTTTATGCAGACCATTATATCCTATGCAGAGTCTTATTTCCAATATTGTCATAAATCCTCTAGGTGGCACTCCATGAATGGGGCATGGACCAAGTCCAAATGACCAATTTCCAGTAAACCCTGACCTCTTACCTACTTGGCTACCTGCCCCAAGCATGAGGTCCACAAGAGGAACAGTTTACCACAAAAATGAGGAGCCAAAACAACATTTAACCACTTGGCTAAATGCCCCTGATGTGTACATCTATTTCTCTGAAAACAACATCCTTTAAAAACAACATGTACTGGAGATCTTATAGAAAAAAACAGAAGTAGCAATTATCCTACCTTGAAATTATGTTATTTTCCTGTATTTAAAGCTTATCAGCCAAGCTAAAGCATTAACCCTTGATTGGCATAATACCCGGGGCCCACCAGCCTGAACCAATAAATGGATATATCCTTTCAGTTCCCTTCTTTTGTTCTGAAAGAACAACCACAAAAATTGCCCCTGGCTGTACTCAGAGAGGGGCATGACCCTAACCGGAAGCAGGATCCCCCCTCACGGGTCTCATGACAGCGTCAGGGGCTTCCTGGCCCATACAGGATGGTTGAAGTCTTCCAGCTAAAAGGGGCGTATGGGCACTAATGACTGCCCATGGGTGTAAGTCAAGAGGGTACCATGAGTCTCTAGGGTCCTATTCATATTGACATATGTATTAGAAAGATCTCTGGCTTCGTGGCATCTAGGAACAGCAGAACACATACACACACACAAAGAAGGAAAATATTGCATATAACAACGGAGAAACACAAAGAAGGAGGGAAGGAAAAGGAGACTAGCCACAAGGAAAGAGATGAGGAAAAGTAGCCTAACTACAAACTGTCTTAACCATGTAAAATTAGGGAGCCAAGACCACAACCAGTCCTACCAACCATTTCCCCAACCATCCTGTCCTATTCCCTTCACTAAGGTGTTCATTTTCTGGATATGTTCCCTTATACATTTAGAATGATCAGTTGGGGGGTTAACTGTCTGGGTAGTCACTGGTCTACGATGTCTTGGAGATATGAATGAGTCAATTTCAGTCAGATTGGAGTCAGCAGAAAAAGTTGGATTTGTTGTCCTGCGGGGGCTGCCCGAACATCAGAGCAACAATCATCCCCACAATGCAAAAGCTTATAAGTCTATCAGCAGTTTGGAATTTAGTCATTAAGCTGTATTTTAGCATCTCAGAGTCAGTTATCAACAAGGATGTGGTGTCTTGTCCACTGTTGTGAGGTCTCTCTTCTCTCTGCTCACATGGATTCATCTTGGCAACAGTTGTTAGAGATCTAAAAGGCGGGCCCAAGGTCTTGTCTTGTCCTCAAATAGCTATCTACCCACAAAACGTGATGGTATACCTGTAAGCAAAGAGAAACTAACATCACCATAGATGCCATTCCTTTTATCAATCAATCGCAATACGTATTTATACATTTATTACATTGCAAGTCACCTATAGTGACTTGGCCTAGTGCCCTTCCTCAATTTATCTTTACCTATTGTCATAGTTTTGTTTTTTTTTGTTTTTTTTGTGTTATATAATTGTAGCTATAAATGGTATACCTTTGTCACTAGTAATCATCAGAGGGCATCCAAATCCGGGAACTTTTCCCTTATATAGTACATCAGCGATGGTTTTGGCGTTTTCCTGGCCCAGGAAATTGGGGCAATTATTTTATGGTATCCTTATTCTTCCCTCCTTGTCTGACTCCAGACCATAATGGACTGGTGTCAGACCTCCTTTAACCAAACTTTCAGGTCATTTTTTAGAAACTAATGCTTGCGATCAATATTTATCAGGGGATGGAAATGGAAGTATCAAAGTCAACTACACAATGAAATCTGTCACTGTCTCTGTTTACAAAATAGGGAGCACATGTGTGTTAGAACTATTAGTTCAGCAGCCTGGACAGATACAAAAGGGAAGGAGTTAGTAAATAATACCCTATCCAATATTTAAACTACAGTAAATTCCATAAGGTATACCCCATCAGCTAGTCTGGAGTGTGACCCATCCACATATACTGTCTCACTTCATTCAAGGGGAACAGATTACAGGTCAGGTTTTGGTGAGATATCCATATGAATGGACTATATGCAATTGTGTACCTCAACCTCTGATATGTCAGAGGGAGAATGTAAAAAGTAATGTATGTAAAGTCACAGAGAGTACTGAGTGTGAAGGGTAATATTGAATGTGTAAATAATGTCAGAACCAAATTCTCTCACTCGGCACTCGTGTCTGAACAGCCCCTACCATCAGACCGCCACTGCTCCTAAGCATTCAGGCAGGCCCTGAACCACAGATAATATTACTTTAAATAATAAACCACTGGTACATAGTGCAGCCATTTTCCCTTGAAAGGACATCATGAAACAGTGGGACCTCCCTCCTTACAAGACAGATGAACTGGAGAGAGTAGTTGGGCAATCCCAGAACAGGAACAAAGCATAAGGCTGTTGATTTTAGTACTTTATATGGCATGTCCATAGTCCATTGTATGACATCATGAGCATCCCTCAAGGTACCCTGTCTTAATGTGTAATCGTGGTGAAATCCTTTGTCTACGGTAAATACTGTACCTAGGGAAAATAGCGTTGCAGATTGAGTCTTTGGCTTTGGGAGCAAGATAAAGACTTTTACTCATGCAGGAGCCAGCAACCTCTGTCCAGGTGACATCACAAATCCTAGGTAATTCACAGTCTGTAGTTTAGCAGGGATACCATATGACCAGTTTTTGTCAGGTGTTACAACAAGGAAGATGTATCTTTCACACAGGACTCCATCTGGGCTACACATCAACCACAAATCATCCATATACTGAAGCAATGTGGAGCCACAATCAGGTGACCAAGACTCTAGGGTTTTTCTGACTACAGCAAATTAGGCAGTGGGGGAATCAATCACACAATTCATTCCGCTCATACTGACTCCCTCTATAAGTGAAAGCAAACAGTGGTTTCATGTCAGGGCACCCCTGAATGCCAAAGAAAGCAAGTGACAGGTGATTGTACTGCAGAAAACATAGAATTTACATCAGGCACTCAAAGTGCCAGTGGCCAAATTACCTCATTCACTGCCCTTTTACTTTTCTAGTAATAAGGGATTTTTCTCAATATACACGGGGGATATACACAGTCTAAACCTGGGGATGTGTAACTTTCAGCAGACAAAGAATTGGAAAGTGTGTGAAATGTGTCATAGATACTATAGTGTAAATTGGGTCTAATGATATGAACACTGACGCTTGAATCAGCCTTTCCCCATACATTCATAGAAACACTCCACCATTTGCAGCAATGGGACCCTCTGCAGGGGTCAACCATATACCTTAAATTAGAACATTATTACATACATCACCATGCATACATATAGGTGTCCAAAACCAAGCACTAATTCTAATGGTGGAAACACATACACAAGAAAATATTCCTTTTAATAATATGCTGACATCCAGGGCTAATTGTAAAGAACATGCAGGCATTACAGGGTTAGTCATGTGTGAATAAGCAACCAAAATACTGTAAGCATTATGGTCTAAAAACTATAAACAATGGTACATTTGTAGTCTAAGAACAGAGCAACATTATTATACACACATCTCTTAGCATCTACACTTATCCATATATGCCTTAATCCAATCTATTCACCCATGCATTACTAGCTGAAAAATGTCTGATCAATAGATATTTTAGTATAACATAAACAATTTTAATTACCAACTTCAAATTGTTGTGTAGAAAGTAAAAAAAAAAAGGATGTATAGAAAGCCTAGAGTATACGGAAGTTCAGACAAAAAGAAAAGGGAGGGTTCAACAGCTGCGGGGGGTTAGAAAAGCTGTCTTCTCACCGAACTACAAATTACAAGTATGGCGTATTAACCTGTACCTTACCATCACCCTTCAAATACATTATATTAGCATCAATGGAAACCTCTTCCTGGTTCTCTAGCACCCTAATTCTGTCTACCTTTGTATTACCTTCTGACTCAAACTGAGAGTATATTTCCACATTCTCTGTTTCTTTCTTAAAACAACCTGTCACATCCATCACTCATATTGCCATTTCCAAGACTTTACTTTCTAAGCTACGCCAATTATCAATATACATTCTGATTTGGGACCACTTCAAAATGAAGTGGTCCCAAATCATCTGTCTTAACAAATCCACATGCATTTTGCCAATAGTCACCAAAACTCTTCCATAAACATACACTTTCCAGTTCTCTCTGTTTACATGCTGTGTCCTTCATTCTGTCCCTGTCCAGTCTGTGGAGGAACCCTCAACTCCCAACAGTCCCTCCTGATGTGCAGGGGCAGACTTATAATTAGGCAGAGTAGGCATCTGCCTACAGGCGCACCCCACAGAGGGGCGCCTGTCATTGGGATCATTTTTTTTTTAAATTAGCCTTATGATGCGTGTCTGGAGTGCCGTGTATGTGATGACTGAATGCGCGGGAAGTGCGGCTTTTAACCCCTTGAATATCTGAGAGGTCTCCAAATTAATGTTGAAGCCCATTCAACACATTGAATGCTAGAGATGTGTCTGTGTTCAAGCATTACATCAATGGCAAAGTTGACAATATTTAATTTAATTATCCTTATATTGCAGTTGAATTGCTCCACTTTTGACTTTGTGTATGCAGAACAATGCTGGGGCAATCCAGCTGCACTGTTGATATTAAGTAAAAATTCCTGTTGATTTAAACCCTTGTTTACTATATAGTGTTAACAAGGTGTAGAGGAAAAGAAGTCCCATGGCTTAGTAACCCATTAACAAGCGTTAATGGGGGTGTGGCTAAGTGAGGTGTGTGGTTAGGGGTGGAGCAAAGGCAGGGCTAGGGGCACCAGAGGGTGTTGTGCCTAGGGGCGCCTGAGATGTAAATCCGGCCCTGCTGATGTGTCCCCTTTTACCACAGTGAAAACAAGCACACTGATTCCCCCTTGTTCCACCTGCATATCTTCTCCCTCTACCTTGTCCTCTGCCTCTCTCATGATTCTGCTGGAAATACATACTGGCAACTGCCGTATCATTATCATTGTTATTATCCTTTTTATCAAGTCCGCACTCATTTGCCCACTATCACCAAAATGCTTCAAAACATTTGTAACACTCTCCCCCACCTTCTGTCTACATCCCATAGCTTTCATGGTATCCTACGTGTCCCCACTCATCTCAGTCAATCCTTCTTTAACCTCCTCCCAGACGGCAGCACTATATAAGGGGCAAAAGAACTGCAACACTATCACCACTATAGCAAAGGTAATCAATATCAAGTAAAGCAATATTTCACCCCAGGTTATTAACAGAAGTGCCTGAGTTGCAAATGCACATATCATGAATATAATCAAAACAACCAAGGATGACCAGGACATTGCATGTAAAATTATCAGCAGTAAGAATCATTAAGTACCCTTAAAGTGTTAGTAATGTCTGAAAAAAACTTTTTTTGCATTTAGAAGAGCTTAAAAAGCTGATCTGAATGCAAAAAAACGTATCTCTTAAACCGCTATGGTTTAAGAGATACGGGCGTTTAAAGTTTGATTTCTCCTACTGACAGCTGTAAAGCTGTCAGCAGGAGATCCGTGTCGGTCGACACGCTGGCGCTTGAGAAGTGCTGGGATCTCGTTACTTACACGGAATCCCTTCATTGGAATGGTCTAAAACGTGTGCCTAGTGTTCAGCGGTTTAAGAGATACTTTTTTTGCATTTAGATCAGCTTTTTAAGCTCTTCTAAATGCAAAAAAGTTTTTTTCAGACATTACTAACACTTTAAAACCATATAACAGTGAACCAATACATATATATTTACAAAGAATAACAGTGTAAACGGTTCTGATAAATTTAACAAGATGATAATGGCACACTCATAAAATCAGTAGCCGGACCACTTACTAAGGTCCATAAAACAGATTACACTTGTTACAAGCCTTATTAGTAAAAGTTGAGCAGCAATATAAACAAATAAAGCAATAAAATAACACAAATATCACTGAGCAACATCAATACAAAGCAGCATTAGTACAGAGTAGCATTAATTACCCTCCCTACCGTTCAATCTGCAGGAAGGATGCATATCTGTTAGTGGGTACTCAACAATATCCTACTACCCATGGCTACCTCAACTCCCATAGCATTGGATCTCTGGACCTCCCCAGACCGATCCAACCTCCGGACCTACCTACCTAACTCTAATGACTGGTTCTCATTGCCGCCCTATTCTATATCTCCGGACTTCCCGGACCCTTCTACCACTAAGCTATTCCTACCTCTATATCTAATCTCACTATTACCTGTGTCCAGAGGGAGATGCCCTTAAGCACAGTATGAAAAAGGCAACAAGCTCCGGAAAGAGGCAAGCAGAATAAACATGCACATATAAATATACAATGAATATTCACCCACCTCAGATCCGAAGATCCCATCCTCGTAGTCAGATTTGAAAGCCATACTGCCTTCTCCACTCCTGATCACTGTAAGGTGCTTCACCTAAAACCCCCCGGGAGACCTTTAGACAACATACAGTTCCTACCGATTTCCCAGCCTTCGGCACCAGGGGATTGAAATAATAGACATGCAAACAAATGTAGGCGCTAAAATCTCATTACAACTTTATTACAGTTGTGCACAAGCTTTTTTCACTGTCGTCCAATACAGGTTACTGGTAACTCTGGGAGGCGATCCGCCCCTTTAAGTAGGCAGGAACATTTCTCCAAATGTATGCGGGGGTGGAGCCTCCCCTCCCTCCTTAGCTGCTTCCCAGTCAGCCAACACCAGAATGATTTGTTCCTGGGTGTGTACACACCAGGTGGAGAACATCTCTTTTCAGTCTTAGTCTTTTTATTATTTTCTGTCAAATATGGAATACCACCATTAGGCGGGTTACCATGACTGACAAATGCCCTCTCCAAAGTGGCTAGCTCAGTGTCCAGAGATTTTTGGTGGACCTTATGCCCTGATGGGGGAACAACTTGGTTTCAAGTACTTCCCTGGGGGATTATCCACTGAGGTGATCCTTTCTTTGCATGGTGACCTGAAGACAGAAGACCTGCAGAAAGGTGAGCCACCCTTTGAGTGCTGAAGGTCCACTTGTCCCACAGTGTCCCTTATTGGGCTTGTATTTGGGAGTTCTCATTGCGCACTCCGGCACTCATTGGGTGTTTATATATATACTTATTTAATGTATATGAGTGTTTGTCTGTGAGTTTGGAGCAGTCTATGTGGCATTTTAACCCTTTGTCTGCTGGTTTGACTCGTTTATTGAGGGTTCTGTTACACTTTCTTTATGGGATAGTGTTTTCTCATCATGTACATGTGTTCCATATGTGTTTTTAATCCTTTTATTATTGGGGTTAAATTTCTTAAATTTTATGTTCCACGCCTTTAAGGCGCGCTTTTACCGCATAGCCGCCATTGCTCTTTTACTCTCAATGGGCTTACACTGTGTGGGACGTATCTCTGGAACCGCTTCACCTAACGACTTCAGAGTGGGCTCATTTTGTTTGTCTTCCCTTGCTCTTTCGTCCAGTTTACTAGTTAAGTGTGTTGGGGGGCTTTGGGCACTGTTTTGGGGTACTTTGTGAGAAAAACTATGTTTCCCATGAGCGCTTGTTTCGCGCCTTTTTTCTGATTGGCTCCCGTCGCGGCAGCCATTTTGTGAGTTCTTCTCATCAAGTATACTACGCAGGGACCGGACCTTCTCCCTCTCCTCCGTTGATTAACCCTTCACTTGCCAGATAAGTTTAGTTTTAAACGTTTCTGGGGTGAATCTTTAATCCTTCACACTTTAATTGGGTGATTTCTGTCAGTGGGGTATATTTGACACTGTGAGTATGTCTACTCCGCTGGAGCTTGGGACTAGACCTAAGACTAAGGAGGCTGGGGTATCAGTATCCCCCATTGCGTTTTGCTCCTCCTGTCATTCAGGGCTGCCTAGGGAATTCTCTGGTCATTTATGCCCAGCATGCTCAGAAGGTCCTGACAGCAACCCAGGGCCTTCCAGCCATGCTATAGAGCCAGCTTGGGTTAAAGAGTTTAAGGCTGCAACTAGGGACCTCAGGTCCACTCTTCAACTCTTTCCCTCTCAGATACAGGGAGCACTGCAGGTATGGCAGGCTCCCTCTACCATCAGGACCTCCCTGCCTAAACCACAGGGGGCCCCTGATGTGTCTGATTCTTCCAAGGAAGAATTGTTGCAAGATTCTGATATTGAAGATGGTACAGTTATTGAGTCTTCCAGGTCTGTTGGAGACCCCTTTGAATGTGACCCTGAATTTTCTGCTGAGGGCCTAATTAGGGCCGTTCTGACCACCCTCAACTTCCCTTGAGTCAAGAGGTTCCCTCTGACCCAACTGATGTCTTTCACAAACCGGCAAAGGCTGTTACTTGTTTTCCTCCTAACCCTACTCTTGAACGTTTGGTTTCTGATGCTTGGAAAAATCCGGATAAGTCCTCTTCAGTCTCAAAAAAGTTTGCTAAACTTTATCCCTTTTCTGAAGCTGAACTGGCTAAATTGGTTCATCCTCCTAAAGTGGATACTCCTGTGTCTAGACTGTCTAAATCAACTGCCTTGCCTGTATCTGATGCTTCTGCTTTGCAGGACTGGACGGATAAAAAGTTGGAGGTCCTTATGATGGCGAGGGCTTCTACTTCTTCTGTGGTGGCCAGGCGTGCGCTTTGGCTTAAGATTTGGTCTGCTGACACTGCATCTAAGAAGGTTTTGCTTTCCTTGCCTTTTCAGGGTACTTCCTTGTTTGGTTCCGAGCTCAAGGAACTAATCAGCAAGGCTACTGGGGGTAAGAGTACTCTTTTGCCTTTGGTCTTCAAGAAAAAGGTGCCGGCTAAACGTTACCGGTCCTTTTGTTCCTTTCAGGCGGAGGCGCGTTCGGCGTCCAAGACAGTTCCGTCCGATCCTCGTATCTCCTCCAAGCCCAAGCAGTCCTGGAAGCCCAAGGTTACCTCTAAGTCCAAGACTTCCAAGCCTGCTTCGGCATGACTCACCGAACCCTGGTCCGCACCCTGCCGTGGGTGGACGTCTCCACCTCTTTCGCAGGGTTTGGGAGGAATCTGTGACGGACCCATGGGTTTTACAGGTGGTCTCAGAAGGATACAGATGCAGAGAAACTGCGGTTATTCTACGGCGCTATTCAGGATCTTTTGGACAAGGAGGTCCTGGAGCCAGTGCTTCCTATGGACATGGGTTCGGGGTTCTACTCCAACCTCTTTGTGGTATCCAAGAAGGATGGCGGGGGCTGTCCTATTTTGGATCTCAGGGATCTCAATTCCTTTGTGGTGAAGACTCACTGTCGTCAGGAATCTCTGCGCACTGTAATTGCCGCCATGTCTCCAGGGGAGTTTCTTGCTTCTCTGGATCTGCAGGATGCGTATCTGCACATTCCCATTCATCCAGCAAGCAGGCAGTATCTGAGGTTTGCCTGCGCCAGGGGTAATTTTCAGTTCTCATCTCTTCCATTTGGGCTGACAACTGCTCCCCAGGTTTTCCAAAGAGTTCTGGGAGCGTTGATTTCTGTCCTCCATCGGGATGGAGTAAGAGTGACTCCATACATGGACGACTTGCTTTTGAAGGCAGAGTCTGTGGATCTCCTCCACCGGCAGGTTCAGACCTGCATTCAGGTCCTCACTCGCCACGGTTGGATAGTGAATTTGGACAAGTTGGACTTGTCTCCATCTCAGCGTCTCATCTTCCTGGGTCTACTGTTCAACACTCAGAAGGGTATGGTGTTCCTGCCGGAGGAAGTAGCGCATCCGATTGCCCAACGAGTATCGAGGATCCTGGCTCTCGAGTGGATTCCAGTTCCTAAGTTGCTTTCCCTGGTGGGGAAGTTCATCTCCATGATGGAGGCGGTGACATTTGCGATGGCACACACCAGGGAACTTCAGAGGTTTGTGATCCAGACATGCAGGGATCGTCCTGATCATCAGAAGTTGTCAGTGTCTCTTCCTCCTCATGTCGAGTTGAGCTTGGAATGGTGGTTGGACCTTTCCCATCTCTTGAAGGGGAGACCATTTCGGATACCCTACTGGACCACGGTCATGACGGACGCCAGTCTCTCGGGCTGGGGTGCTGTCTTGGGTCGCATCAGCGCTCAGGGGAAGTGGTCTTTGGAGGAGTCCCTTCTCTCCATCAACATCCTGGAACTTCGGGCGATTTTCCATGCTCTGCGCCATTGGGAATCTCAGCTGGAGGACTGTCTGGTCCAAGTGGAATCTGACAACACCACCGCCGTGGCTTACATCAACAGACAGGGCGGGACAAGAAGTCTCGCCGTGTGGCTAGAGGTAAAGGCCATTCTGTCCTGGGCGGAGGTTCATGTTCCCACTATTTCTGCGGTGCACATTCCAGGCGTAGACAACGTCATGGCAGATTTTCTCAGTCGTCACACAGTCGACAGCGGAGAGTGGGATCTCCATCCGGAGGTGTTCCAGCTTCTAACCCAGATGTGGGGTGTACCTTTAGTGGATCTGATGGCAACCAGACACAACAGGAAGGTTCCGACGTTCTGCTCCAGGGGGAGGGACTCGCTGGCTCTGACGGTCGACGCCATGTCGATTCCTTGGGTGTTTTCCCTAGCCTACATCTTTCCCCCTCTTCCAATGTTGCTCAGGGTGATCCAGAAGCTGAAGGTGGAGCATTGTCCGGTCATCCTCATTGCTCCAAACTGGCCTCGTCAGTCTTGGTATCCGGACCTTCTGGCTCTGTCGGTGGCAGAGCCCTTTCCTCTTCCTTCTCGTCCAGATCTTCTGATACAGGGTTATCTGTGGAAGGAAGACGTTCATCGTCTCCATTTGACGGCCTGGAGGTTGAATCCTCTATTTTGAAAAAAAGGGGTTTTCTTCTGCTGTGGTATCTACCATGCTCCGTGCTCGTAAACCTGTTTCTTCCAGGATCTATCACCGGGTTTGGTCAACCTTTCTCTCTTGGTGTGCTGACAGGGACCTGTCTCACGATTTTCATCTTCCTACTGTCCTGGCCTTTCTGCAGGACGGTGTGGATAAAGGACTTAGCCAGAGTTCTCTTAAGGTACAGACTTCAGCGCTTTCTGTTTTTTTCCAGGAGCGCATCGCGTTGCTCATGTGCGTCCTGCTTTTCGGAGTCCTGCTCCTCAGTGGGATCTTAATCTGGTCTTGGGAGTTCTCCAGCGTCCTCCCTTTGAGTCCTTGGCTACTTTTCCTTTACGCCTTTTGTCATTGAAGATGGCTTTTCTTCTGGCTATTGTGTCTGTCCGCTGGGTGGCAGAGTTACAAGCTCTCTCCTGTAAACCACCCTATTTGGTGTTTCACAAGGACAAGGCGGCTCTTTGTACTTCTAAGGAGTTCTTACCTAGGGTGGTTTCCGAGTTCCACATTAATCAGGAGATTGTGGTGCCCTCTTTCTGCCCTAACCCCTCTTCAGAGAAGGAGAGGGATCTCCATTTGTTGGCTGTTGTGCGTTGTCTCAAGTTCTATGTGCATCGCACGGCATCCATCAGGAAGTCTGACGCTTTGTTCATCATTCCGGAGGGTCCTAGGGCAGGGAGACCGGCATCCAAAGTGACTATTGCATCTTGGATTAAGTCTACCATTCGTAAGGCGTACAAATTGAGGAACAAGCATGTTCCCTTTAGGGTTACGGTCCATTCTACCAGGTCCATTGGGGCCTCTTGGGCCTACAAAAATCAAGCATCTGCTGATCAGCTGTGCCGGGCGGCCACTTGGTCCTCTGTGCACACTTTCTCGAAGCACTACCGTGTGGATGTGCTGGCTTCGGCTGATGCCAGCTTTGGGAGGAAGGTCCTGGAGGCAGTTCTGCCTGTATAGGCTCTTCTTCCTCTGTGGTTCTTAGTGCTTCCTTACTGTTGAGCCCGGTTGGCTCTAGTTCAGTGTGCTGTGTTACGGTTCTTGGGGTCTGTTTGTACCCCTAGTTGGTGTCCGTTGACACTTCTGTTTTGTTGGGATCTCTGCCCAGTAGGTTCATTGAGGTCCTGGTGACTTTGGGGGCCTTGCGCCTGGTCCTTGCCTCTTTCCCACCTCAGGGTAACTCAATGGTTGGACATCCCAGAGTTACCAGTAACCTGTATTGGACGACAGTGAAAATAGAATTTTAGTCTTACCTGTTAAATCCTTTTCACTTAGTCCATACAGGTTACTGGTTTCCCACCCTGTCAAGAGACCATGATTGGCTCTCCTGTGGCAATTTGTGGGAGTCCTTCGGGGCGTGCTCACAGGAGTCTTCTTCTCTCCCTTTTCTGGTCAGTTGGTAGGGTCACAAATCATTCTGGTGTTGGCTGACTGGGAAACAGCTAAGGAGGGAGGGGAGGCTCCACCCCCTGCATACATTTGGAGAAATGTTCCTGCCTACTTAAAGGGGCGGATCGCCTCCTAGAGTTACCAGTAACCTGTATGGACTAAGTGAAAAGGATTTAACAGGTAAGACTAAAATCCTATTATTGAGATACATATATGGGTTGATCACACATACTGGAATATCACACCTCCAGGATATGGGTCACAATCTTGCAGTTACAGCATTTGCATATCATTACAGATTATGCAGATCATTACTACTATGCAGATTATCACATTTTATGCAGACCATTATATCCTATATAGAGTTCCAATATTCTCATAAATCCTCTAGGTGGCACTCCATGATTGGAGCATGGGCCAAGTCCAAATGACCAATTTCCAGTAAACCCTAACCTCTTACCTACTTGGCTACCTGCCCCAAGCATGAGGTCCACAATAGGAACAATTTACCACAAAAATAAGGAACCAAAACAACATTTAACCACTTGGCTAAATGCCCCTGATGTGTACATCTATTTCTCTGAAAACAACATCCTTAAAAAACAACATGTACTGGAGATCTTATAGAAAAAAAGCAGAAGTAGCAATTATCCTACCTTGAAATTATGTTATTTTCCTGTATTTAAAGCTTATCAGCCAAGCTAAAGCATTAACCCTTGATTATCATAATACCCGGGGCCCACCAGCCTGAACCAATAAATGGATATCCTTTCAAGGCATATTTGGGAAATGAAGGAATCAGAGAAATTGTATTTTAGACTAACTAGTTTTGAGAAAAATAATTGTTGGTGAGAAAAGGGGATTGTGGGAACAAATATGTTTACAGCAGAAATTGGTAAACTGTGGTGATTCTTGTGTTTTGGACTACATCACTATTTGCTGAACTGAAATTGGTTTGAATTGCAGGTCAGCAACATCTGAAGAGTCAAAGATTACCCACCACTGCTGTAGATTATTTTGTCTTGTTAAAATCAAGCAACATTAACATTCATTTTTAAATAATCTGTGTCCAAAACTGCAAAATGTGGATGTGCTTCATTCTGTGTATTTCTTTGTAGTTCTTATTCAAGTTCTTAGTTTTGTAAGCATGATCTAAAAATACATAAGTGGTTACATGTTTCATAGAAAATGAGAGTAACATCTGGTAAATGTCATTAATATTTTAGATTGCCAGAAGATTGTCACTGATCAACCATCCTGACTGTTCATCTATGAGTGGAGGGCAAGGCATAGAGCACTTGGCTCAGTATGGGAATAGAGAGCACTTTAAACTCAGGATCCCAATGTCACATCACCAGGACTGCAATTTCTCTTTTGCTGGATTACGCAACCATGTCAATCAAATAATACAGCAAAAGGAAACTGAGGAAGGTACATATTTCTTATGGTTTTTAAAATTGTAAACTACTCAAAATCTTTTAGTGTTTGTGAGACTAGTAACATATTATTTTTTTTTTACTAGCCCTTTAGAAATTATATTTCAGGCGGATGGCCTTAAAACATATTCATTGTCAGTGATACCATTACTGGGAGACTGTCTTGTGTTATTGTTTATTGCAATTGCCAATGGAATATCATTTTTAGTATCTGATTAATCCAAAAAATATCTTGATTTAAAACATACATTGCCTGTTTTTTACCCTTTTACTTAGCTGAAAATTGACAGTGCAAACTGACTTCCTTTTTGAGCAAACTGAATATTTTTGTACATTGGAGAAATTATGGTTTTAAGAAAGCTGGCCTATGTTTTGGAGCTGCCCACTTATTGACTACTTGCCCCTTAAAGGGATAATAATGTTTCATAATAAAAGCAGCTCTAATTAATCTTCATAGTATTTGGGCCTTGGAGAGTGTTATTTCAGTTCTGTCAGAATTGTAGTTCAAGAGTAATTGAATGATAAAGTATCCTCCTCCAGCCCCTTTTACTGATGTAACACTACTCAGCTTGAGCAGCAGGGAGTGTCCAGGTAGATTGCAGAGAGGGACAATCTTCAATTAATATAAGGAAAAAAGCGAAAAACCTGTCAAGGGGGGCAGGGTTTTCATTGTTCTCACAGTAAGAATATTGACCCTTGATGTGATTGTGTGGTCTATGGACTGGATTCCACATCTGAGGAGTGAGGGCTTATAGTAGGTAAAAGGGACGGGAGGGGGAAACTTTATCATTCAATTACTCTTGAACTACAGCGCTCACAGTAATGAAATAACACTCTCTATGGCTCAAATACTATGAAGATTAATTGGAGCTGCTGTTTTTGTGAAACATTACTATCACTTTAAAGGGATAGTAATACTTCATTATCCCCCATGTTGTAGCCCTTAAAATTCTGAATTCAATGACACCAGCGGCATCTCTCAAACCTTTATGGTTTGATAGATATCCGCTTTCAAAGTTCACTCTTTTTGGCTTTTCCCCTGACGTCAGCATTCTAGCTGAGAGCAGGGAAATCCGGTCAGTGAGCAAACGTCGGCTCTGCGGGAGTCCTGATATCGGGCTATAGAATCAGAAATCCTTCACTAAAATGGTCTTCTACGTGAGCTTGGTTTGCAAGTACACGTAGAAGACCATTTTAGTGAAGGATTTCTGTTTCTATAGTGAGATCTCAGCACTGCTGCAGAGCTGCCGCCGGTCCTGGGACCGGATTCCCCTGCTGTCATATAGAATGCTGACATCAGGGGAGAGGGAACTTTGAAAGCGAATATCTCTCAAATTATAAAGGGTCGAGAGATGCTGCTGGTATTGTTGAATTCAGAATTTTAAGGGATACAACATGGGGGATAGTAATAATGAAAGTATCAATATTCCTTTAAATGCCACAATATACCATAGAATTTACTAAACTGAATGCAATACTCCCACAAACATTTCAGTGCTCCTGTGTAATGGTTCACTGTCAAAATGGCGCACACTATAATGCAAGCAAGTAACTGGTGCATTAACCATATAGAGGGGATGAAAAGGGCAACATGATAATCTCACCCGCATCAAAAGGGCTAGATTCTCATGTTATGCTCATTTGAGTACCCACATGACTTAAAGGGGAACAATCACATTACTCAAACTTGTGTCCATTGGCTTTCATTAGTAAAACTAAGTTAGCTTTTTCTTTTTTTTTTCTTACCTGGTATTGAAGATATTAAGACCTGTAATCATACGCTCCCGCATTGTGCGGCACAACGCCGCAGGACTTCCCACCTCCTTCCCAGCTGCCCCAGGGAGCACGTTCACTCTTCCCTTCATAGTGGCATTTATTTGGGCTATCATTACAGCAAGCTCTGTTTACCATGCTGCTGAGCTTAAAAGCTACCAGTAGGTGGGTTCAGTTTACTGGCTTTCTATTTATTGGATTGTCCAGTTCACAGGTTTATTTTCAGCACTTCACAATCTACAGAGGTTAGCTTGATTTTCAGCCTTTACCTCACTAAGGAACTTAGCTGAAGTTTCTTTCCCTTGTTATAATAGAAGTCTGAAGACTGATGCTGCTGGTAAGTTTAACCTCTTGGGTGCTATGGTCCTGTATATATGTCCCTGTATGTATGTCCCTTTTCGTTGGCACTCATTTCCAGGGTAAAACATTTGGTTGGCTCACCAATCATCCAAGAAGTCTCTGGCTTTTCTCCCTTGCAAAGCATTGTTTGGCCCTGAAAGGTTATTAGCCATGCCATCGGGACCAAGGCCTAAGAGTGTCTTCTTTCCATGCAATATGCATGATTTTTGTTACTCCCACCAGTTTGTGTATGCGTCTAAGGTCCAGAGCGTTCTCTTGTGGGCCAAGGCCCGCATGCCAGCCCTATCCACAGTTCACATTCCACGGGGCGAAAATTCAGTGGCAGACTTTTGCAGTTGCCAGTGCCTGGATCCCGGAAATTGGTAGCACAGTCAGTGCTTCTTCAGCTCAGTTATCCAACACTGGGGGCTCACGAGGGTGGATCTCATGGCCTCTTGTCTGAACCACAAGGTTCCTTAGTCCTGCCCCAGGTCCCAGGATCTTTTGGATCTCGCTGTGGTTGCAGTGACCGTCCCATTGAATTTTCCTCTGGCATATGTGCTTCCTCCAGTTCTGCTGATTTCCAGGGTGCTGAAGAAAATCAGGATGGAGGGTACTCATGTTATCCTTATTGATCCATACTGGCCCTGGTTTTTGGATCTTCTCAATCTGCCTGTGGCAAAGCCTTTTCCATTGCATCCAGACCTTCTGACTCAGGGCCTTTTATACCACCCTCGGGTGGAGAAGCTGTCTTTAATGGCCTAGCTCTTGAGGCTAGCATCCTGAAGAAAAAGGGGTTTCCTGACGCTATTATTTCTACAATTTTTCGGGCTAGAAAGCCTGTTTCTTCCAAAGCAGGGTTTGTTCTTTTTTCTACAAGTCTTGTGCTGACTGAGCCTCGCTTTCCACAGCCTATTCAGCTTCCTGTTGTTTTTAGTCTTTCTTCAGGATGGTGCTCAGAAAGGGCTTGGTCTCCGTTACATCACCAAGGTTCAGATTTTGGCTATTTTTGTTATTTTCCGGTGAAGCCTTGCTTCCTCCCTGATGTGCAGACCTTTTTCCAAGGGGTGGATTATGTCAACCATGTGTTTCAGGGTCTCACTCCTCCATGGGATTTGAACTTGGTATTAGGAGTGCTCCAGAAGTCTTTTGAACCTTTACGTTCTGTTTCTCTGTCTTTTGACTCTCAAGACCGTGTTTCTTCTGACTATTTTGTCTGTTCAGTGGGTAGCTGAACCTCAGGCTTTCTTATAAGTCTCCCTTTCTGGATTTCTATCTAGACTGGGGGGGGTGCAATTGCGAGTTTTTTTTGCCCAAGGCTGTTTAGGATTTTCACATCAACCAGAAAATTGTTCTTCCTTCCTATTGACTGGCTGTCTCTAATAGACAGGAACAGGAACTGCATCTGTTGGGCAGCACAGTGGCTCAGTGGTTAGCACTGTTGCCTTGCAGCGCTGGGGTCCTGGGTTCAAATCCCACCAAGGACAACATCTGCAATGAGTTTGTATGTTCTCACTGTGTTTGCGTGGGTTTCCTCCGGGTACTCCGGTTTCCTCCCACACTCCAAAAAAACATACTGATAGGTGAATTTAGATTGTGAGCCCCAATGGGGACAGGAACCAATATGTACCTTTTCAGGTATACCTTTTCCTGGTGGAATACCAGGTCAGTGGTCACAATTGGGGCATTCAAGAATCATGCCATTGCTGAGCAATTTTGTAAGGAGGTGACGTGGTCGTGTCTGACACTACCTTGTAAATATGCTGGCTTCAGCTGACACCAGTTTTGTTCAGAAGGTATTACAGGCTGTTATTCCGTATAGATGTTGTTCATGCTTTTCTGAGCTCAAATCCTGTTGGTTTCCTATTAAATCACGTGGAGTAAACTCCACTGGGTTAAGTCCTTGGGTAGGGGGTTCTCTGTTTGGGAGATTCCCTTTTCTTCTTTCATTTCTATTTTGCTTTTCTCTTGTTTTAAAAATGTGCTTAGCAGGCAGGGGTAAAGTGGAAGTGAGGAGGGTGTCTCCACAACCAGAGACCTTTTTTAAAGTGCCCTGCATTCTTGCAGGAGACTTTACCCCATGGTTCCTGTGTTCAACATGGACTAAGAGAAAAGGATTTAATGGTAAGAACACTAAAATCCTCTTTCTCTTACATCCAATATGGAACACATGAACCATGGGGTTGAGCTCCCTCCTCCAGAGGGCAGTGCACTTAAAAAAAAAAAAAAAGACAGGGTCTTTAGGGCAGTGTCTCCCTTCCACTCAGCCTCTGCCTTAACCCAGACTCATGTGCACTGCGACAGCAAGAGGATGCAGCTGGAACATCTCTTAGTTTTTTTAGGTCTACTTTATTGTTTTTACCTTGGATATGGGGCTGTATAATCCTCCATTAGGCAGTCTCCCTTTGAATTGGAATGCCCAGCTCACAGGAGTTTTATTCTTGACCTATTTCCCTGTTAAGGTTGACTTTGTGATAAGTCTATTCCTCATTGCTGAACTTTGAGGTTCAGACCTACTCGATGGGAGCCTGAAGACAGAAGACTGGTGAGCAGTCCCAGTACACTACTACTACTAAATCATGGTGAATATGCACTTGTTTCCTCTCCCATATGTGCCTTAGTGGTAGAGATGGTTCCTTTACTTGATCTCTCCAAATTTAACCCTTTCAGTGCCAGTTAGTACATTGATTGCTGTTAGACACTTTATCTCTGCTCCAATATTCATCAGTCACTGTATTCTTTATTTGTACCCTCTCATAGGTGTTATCAAGGGGTTTTTTGGAAGTTTTTATAGTAGTTTTAATAATTACATTTTTGGTGCATGGCCCCTTTAAGAACTGGAGCCCACGCAGCAGCCATCTTTGCCTCATAGATTTTAGTGGGAAAAGTTTTGTGGGACATATCTATGCACATATTTATACTACATGGGTCATGGTAGGCTCTTTATTCTCCTCTGACCATGTTTTTATGCATGATCGATGTCTTGTGAGTTTTGCTTTGTTCCATGGCTGGAGTTAAGCATTTGCTTAGTTTAAAGTACTGGGTAAAAATGACATTGACCAGAATCCCTTTTTTTCCCAGACTTTTTTCTGATAGGTTGGGTGCCTTTTTGGCTGACTCTTACCTCTCCGTTACTTATACTACATAGAGGCAGGATCTCCTGCTTTCTCTGTCCAGGTTAAGTATTTTCATGCCAGATAAATACTAGTTGAGTCTTTCTGGGAACTTTGTATTATACTTATTTTACTTTTAACTAGTTTTTATCTCGTTTTTACTACTTACTCTTGACATGTCTGATCTCAAGGGGCATATGAGGAAATCCAAACTCAAAGATTCAGGGCTTTCCCTAACCCCCCTCACTCACTCTTCCTCATGCCATGCTGGGCTTCCAAGGGAATATACTGGCTCCCTATGCTCCACCCTTTACTGTGGCCCCTAATACACCCCTGGGGCCATCCAGCACAGTTCAAGCTTAGGTTAAAACCCTGATATTCTCAGTGGTATCTATTCCCTCATCCATTCAGGGTGTCCCCCATCAGGCAGGTTGATTCTGTTTTCAGGGGACATGCTCAAATTGTTGGGGAAACTCCTGATGAGGAAACTGATTCAGAGTAAGAAAACATGGACCTTACTTGTCCTTTGTGGGATCTCCATGAGGTTGACTCTATCCCCTCCGCAGATGGGCTCATTAGAGCAGTGTTGGAGATCCTTCAGGTGTCTGAGGCCTCTGATTGGGGATCTGCATCCGTGTGTATCTTTCACAGACAAAAGAAGGATTCACTGGCCTCCCCTCCTAACAGCAACCCAGGTTCTGTTAGAAGAGTGGAAGACCCCAGATAAGGTAACATGTCGCCACCATGAAAAGGGCATCATGAAAATCTCGCCCTCAACAAAAGTGGTGAGATTCTCATGTCGTGTGCTGAAGCATTGCTCATTTGAGCGCCCTCATCAGAAGCACAAGATTCTCATAAACATACTATCACAGTGGGTGAAAACAGCCAGCTGTCTGAGGATATTACTCCCGCTCTCCTTCCCCTCAGTGTCTGTGGCTCATAATAATAAAAAATCATTGTGGCGTGGAATATATAACCAAGGAGCGCAATTCATCCCTACAGAGTATGTACACGTATGTATATACATCCGACTAGTTTGCGCTATATTTAACTTCTGCTTCAGGCAATAATCCATTGCATTAAAAATGGATTATTTCCTAAAGTGGAAGTTATATATAGAGCAAGCTGGTCGGATGTATAAACATATGTGCACATATCCTCAGATAGCTGGCTGTTTTCACCCACTGTGATGGTATGTTGGCTGTTTTCACCCACTCTGATGGTATGTTTATGAGAACCTTGTGCTTCTGATGCAGGCGCTCAAATGAGGGATGCTTAAGCCAGCGATATGAGAATCTCTCCCTTTTGATGCATGCCAGATTCTCATGTTGCCCTCTTCATGGCAGCGACATATTTAATGCACCATTTTGTCTGTCTCCCAATAGTGAGCAACATTTGAAAAGGATACCCTCTGCGACTGACCCTCTTCTATCATGCTTAGCCAAAAATACAGCACTTTCATTGGCAGATGCTGCTGGTCTTGAGGATCAAGCTGACAAACTCATTGACTCCCTTCAAAAGGCTAACTTTTCAGCCACAGGGACACCTCTGCTTCCCATGTTTGCTTTTGCCTGGGTTAATAGGGCTACAGCTGTCTGGAGTGAGCAGCTTTCTGAAGCCATTCACTCAGATGTCCATAAGGAAGACTTGTTGTTTATTTATGCCAATATTGTGGAAGCTTATGCATATCTTTCTGAAGCTTACTTTGTTCCTGACAGGTTTCCCAGTAAAGCCTCGCCTTTGTCTGTTGCTGTGTGGTGCATCTTGTGGTTAAAGTGTTGGTCTGTGGATCAGTCTTCCAAGAAATCACTGATCTCTCTGCCCTTTACAGGTAAGACACTATTTGGACCTGACCTAAGCAAGGTCGCTGGTGATGTCACTGGAGGCAAGAGTACTCTCCTGCCCCAGATTACTTCTATGCGTATCTCTTTTTGCCAGGAAGACACAAGGATTTCTCCCCACCAGTTCTAGGTTATAGGGGGTTCAAGCCTCTTAGGTCTCCCAGACATGCCCGCTCCAAAGCCCAAGCAGACCTGGCAGAGCAAGAACTTTGCTCCAAAACCTGAATCAAGCATACCTCCGCATGACTCGCGGAGTCCTGGTCTGTCATTGCCTATAGGTGTTTAGCCTTAGTCTTTTTCAAGACACCTGGGCATCTTCTATGACAGACAAGTGGGTTTTGAGGATTATTTTGGAAGGGAACGTCATAGATTTCAAGTCCCTTCCTCCTCAATGCTTCTTTTTGTCAAGGGTGCCTCTCTTTATAGACGTTGTATCATCTCTGCTGGACAAGCAGGTCCTGGTTCTGGTCCCAGGTTTTTATTCCAACCTTTTTGTAGATACCAAGAAAGGCGGCAGCTGTCGTCCCATTCTGGACTTGAAACGACTCACCCACAACATGGTTGCTACATGCTTCAAGATCAAACCTTTGTGCACAGTGATGTGTCCAGGGGAGTTCCTGGCTCCTCTAGATTTTCAAGATGCCTTCCAACATGTCCAGATCCATTCAGACCACTGTTTCCTGCGTTTTGGCTTGCGCACTGTCATTACAGCTCACTGCACTGCCCTTCGGCCAGACCACAGCTCCATCAGAACAAATTTTGGTGACCCGAATCCAAGAGTGCACCATGGCTGGGTTCTCAATTTCAAGAAGTCCTCTCTACGAAGGTCCTTTTCTTTCTGGGGATGACGTTTGACACCCTTCAAGGACAAGTGTTCCTACCAGAGCACAAGATCCAGATCCTGTTCCAGGACATGTCATAGGTACTGGAGAGCCCTCAGCGAAAATAAGACATTACATGAGGATCCTGGGATGACTAGTGTCTGCCCAGGAAGTGTTCTGTAATGCTCAGCTCTACATGAGAGGCTTACAACTGGACATTCTCCGGCAACTGAGTCCTGTGGAATACTGGTATCTTATGGTGAGCGTTTTTTTTTCCTTTCTGCTCCCTGGAATCTGTGGGATGCTTTGGTATATCCCCATGGTTCCTGTGTTCCACATTTGGATGTAGGAGAAAATAGGATTTTAAAAAAATTAAAGTTAAATCTTATTCTATTTGGTCTCTGGAACACAGGACTCCCACTAGAGATAAAAGCAGAGGACTCCTCTTGGGGTCTTTATTTAGGAGATTTGCTGTTCTTCTTCCTGCTTTTCAGTTCTTTTTCTGTGGTACTTGTTACACACGAATCTGGGTTAAGGGGGTGGTTGAGCTAAAGGAGGAGGGAGTCTTCGCCCAAAAGACCCTCCCCTTGCCTCTGAAGGAGGGAGCTCAACCTCATGATTCTTGCATTCCATATAGATTAAAGAGAACATTTTCACAGTAAGTTCACTAAAATACTAATTTTCCTTAACTCACAAAGGGATGGTTAATGCAACATTATAAATATAGCTGTTTATATGCATTGTGACCTTCAGATGTAAAGGTTCACCTAATGAAGGAACATGCTCCGTGCAACATTCACTTTTTTTGTTCTAGGAACTGGTCTGAATCTTGTTCATCTACTATGCTTCACTATATATGTTTTTATAATAATATTCCCTGTGTTCTAGGTATACACAACGGGCAGTTGCTGTCCTGTGCATCAGATATTGCTGCTGCAGTCCAGCACACAATAGCTCTTCACATTGCTAAGCGGACACAGAGAGCCATTTTGTTTTGCAAGAAGGAAGGTCTGTTACCTTCAACACATACATCATTGGTAAGTAGTAATTATATTCATTATCTTGTTCCAAAGCATCAGCATATTCTGTAGCACTTTACAATAAGGAATAAAACATACCAAGCTAAAAATTCACAAAAGAATTTAAAATCATTTTTTGGCCCTGCTCCAGGAGCCTTAAAGGGATAGTGTTTCTTAATATGGAATGAATATATATATATATATATATATATATATATATATATATATATATATATATATATATACACTACCTGTCAAAAGTTTTAGAACACCCCCATTTTCCAGTTTTATTAAAATTTACGCAGTTTAAGCATAGAACAAATAAACAACCGGACATTAAAAAGAAATCATGGAATCGTTTTCCTTAACAAAATGTAATATAAATTTTTGACTAATCAGAGTAACCACCTTTTGCAGATATAACAGCCGAACACACTCATGGCATTCTTTCCACAACGTAAATCAAATATTATTCTGAAAGTTCTTCCCAACACTATTGCAGAAGTTCCCACAAATGCGTTGCACTTTTAGGTTGTTTTGCTTTCAACCTTCTGTCCAGTTCATTCCAAAACAGCTCGATGGGGTTTAAGTCTGGAGACTGTGCTGGCCATTCCATGATTTCAAGCCTACCATCTCGTTCTTTTCTTCTAAGGTAGTTCTGACACAGCCTGGAGGTATGTTTTGGGTCGTTATCTTGCTGTAGTATGAACCCCTGACCAACTAAGTGTGTACCAGAGGGTACTGCATTGCTCTGCAAAATGCTGTGGTAGGAGTATTGGTTCAGGGTGCCACTTACTCTGTGCAAGTCGCCGACTCTGGATCCAGAAAAAGAGCCCCAGACCATCACTCTTCCTCCTTCATGTTTGACAATTGTTGTCACACTCTGAGGAACCATCCTTTCGCCGACTCGACGGCTTACAAGAACCCTGCGTGATGAACTTAAGATCTCAAATTTTGATTCGTCGGTCCATAAGACCGTTTTTCCAGTCTTTAGTAGTCCACTGGCGGTGCTTCATGGCCCAGGCAAGCCTCTTTTTCTTTGAAACTGACACTTGCTTACTTTTATTGGTGTTAAGTTGTTCTTGAAGCTGTTTTGCTGTGAGCCGCCTGTCACGCAAGCTGTTAATTCTCAGAAACTTGTCATCTGATTCTGTTGTGGCTTTGGGTCTGCCAGACCTCTTCCTATCAGAGTTTCCTCCAGTTTCCAAGTGCCTTTTGTTGGTGTAAGAAATTGTACTCACTGACACCTTGGCAGTTTTTGTTAACCTACTCTCTCCCTACCCTTTCAGGGTACCTCCTTGTTTGGACCAGATCTTAAGGATCTGATCAGTGAGGCCACAGGGGGTTAGAGTACTCTTCTACCCTTCATTCCCAGCAAGAAGTTGCCGCTTAAACGTAATCAGTATTTTCGTTCCTTTCAGAATGAGACACGTCCGGCAAACCAGACGGTTTCCTCAGCTCCGTGTACCTCCTCCAAGTCCAAACAGTAATGGAAGCCCAAGGTCTCTTCCAAGCCTTCTTTGGCATGACTCACCGAACCCTGGTCCACACTCTGCTGTGGGTGGTCATCTGCAACACTATCACAGCATTTTGGAGGATTCAGTGATGGACCCATGGGTTTTACAGGTGGTGACAGAAGGGTACAGGATCCCTTTTGTCTCTCTTCCTCCCTTTCGCTTTCTTCCTTCTCACATGCCTCAGGGCGCAAAGAAATGGCGTCTGTTCGGCGCTGTTCAGGCTGTTCTGGACAAGGACGTTCTAGAGCCAGTTCCAGTTCAGGACAGAGGTATGGGTTTTTACTCAAACCTCTCTGTGGTCTCCAAGAAGGATGGCGGGTGTCACTCCCTGGGAGCCTTAGTGTCCGTCCACCACCGGAATGGCATCAGACTTACTCCATACATGGACGACTGCTTCTGAAAGCCCCTTCTATGGAACTTCTTCATCAGCAGGTTCAGCAATGCATTCATGCTCTCACCCATCATAGGTGGATCATCAACTTGGACAAGTGAGATCTTATCCCATCCCAGCGTCTGGTCTTCCTGGGCCTTCTCTTCAACACTCAGAAGAGCATGGTGTTCCTCACGGACGAAGTGCTCACCAGATCACCCACAGGGTTTCTGAGGTTCTGGCTCAAGATCCAGTTCCAGCCAAGAAGCTGTCCTCTCTAGTGGGAAAATTCACCTCCACCATAGAAGCAGTCCCGTTTGCCATGGCGCACACCAGTGAGCTCCAGAGGTTCGTGATCCAGGTGTGCAAGGGTCAACTTGACCTTCTGAAGACACCAGTGTCCTTTCCTCTTCATGTGGAACTGAGTTTGTCATGGTGGCTCGACCTCTCCAACCTTCTGAAAGGCAAGTCCTTCCTGGTATTCTTCTGGACCACGGTGACTACAGATGCCAGCCTCTCCGGCTGGGGAACGGTCCTGGGTCGCCTGAGCACTCAGGGTCGGTGGTCTCCGGAGGAGATCAACATATTGGAGCTTCGGGCGATATTTCATGCCCTTCGACATTGGAGTAGAGTCCAACAACGCCACGGCCGTGGCTTACATCAACAAGCAGGGCAGAACAAGAAGTCTCACCGCTTGGTTAGTGGTCAAGGCTATTTTGTCCTGGGCAGAAGATCACGTTCCTGCCATTTCCACAGTGCACATTCCTGGCGTAGACAACGTCATGGCGGACTTCCTCAGTCGACACACAGTGCACAGCGGAGAGTGGGAGCTGCACCCCGAGGTGTTCAACCTCATTGTTCAGAAATGGCGTTTTCCTTACATCGACCTCATGGTGACAAGACACAACAGGAAGGTACCGAGGTTCTGCTCTGGGTAAAGAGACCCTCTGGCTCTGGCGGTAGATGCGATGTCCCATTCCTTGGTTATTCCCTCTGGCCTACATCTTTCCTCCCCTCCCAATGTTGCACAGAGTGTTATGGAAATTTCGACTAGAGCGTTGTCCAGTTATTCTGATTGCTCTGTACTGGCCTCGTCAGTCTTGGTTTCTGGAGCTTCTGGCTCTATCTTTGGTGGAGCCATTTCGGCTCCCTTGCCGTCCGGATCTTCTTGTACAGGTTTACCTGTGGAAAGAGGATGTTCATCGGCTAGCTTTGACGGCTTGGAAATTGAATCCTCAATATTGAAGAAGAAAGGGTTCTCTTCTGGTGTAGTGGCTACTATGCTCAGTGCCCGCAAACCTGTTTCTTCCAAGATCTACCTTCGTGTCTGGTTGACTTTTCTGTCTTGGTGTGCTGACAGGGACCTGTCTCAGGATTTTGATCTGCCTACGGTCCTGGCCTTCTTTCAGTACAGTGTGGATAAGGGCCTCAGTTTGAGTTCCCTTAAGGTTCAGACTTCTGCGTTTACTGATATCAAGGTTTTCTTCCAGGGTGTTGCTCATGCTCGTCCTGCCTTTAAGATTCGTGCTCCTCAGTGGGATCTTAACTTTGTTTTGGGCGTTCTTCAGCGCCCCCATTTGAGTCCTTGGCTACTATTCCTCTACACCTCTTGACGTGGAAAATGGCTTTCCTCCTGGCGAATGTGTCTGTCTGCCGTGTCGCGGGGTTACATGCTCTATCCTGTAAACCACCCTATTTGGTGTTTCACAAGGACAAGGTGGTGCTTCGCACCTCTCAGGAGTTTCTCCCTCTGACAAGGAAAGGGACCTCTACTTGTTAGACATGGTGCATTGTCTCAAGTTTTATGTAGATCGCACTCAGTCTATCAGGCAATCAGATGTGCTGTTTGTCATTCCTGAGGGTCCTAGGACAGGAAGACCTGCATCCAAGGTGACTATTGCTTCTTGGATCAAGTCCACTATTTGTAAGGCTTATGAGCTGAGGAAGAAGCCTGTCCCTTTCAGGGTCACGGCTCATTCTACTAGATCTATTGGGGCCTCTTGGGCTTGCAAGAATCAGGCCTCTGCTGATTAGTTGTGCAAGGCAGCCACTTGGTCGTCTGTGCACACCTTTTCGAAGCACTACCGTGTTGATGTGCTGGCATCGGCTGATGCCAGCTTTGGGAGGAAAATCCTGGAGGCAGTCTTGCCTGTCTAGGATTTCCTTTGGTTCTTGGTGCTTCCTTCACTTTTGAGCTCTGTTGTCTCTAGTTCAGCGTGCTGTGTAACAGTTCCTGGGGTGTTGTTACCCCTGTTCAGCGTCCGTTGACACTTCAGTTGTTTTTTTTTTGAGCTATCTCTGATCTGATGGTTCATATCTGCACTGGTGACTTTGGGGGCCTTGCGCCTGATCCTTGCCTTACTTCCCGCCTCTGGGAAAATCATTGGTTGGACATCCCAAAGTTACCAGTAACCTGTATTGGACGACAGAGAAAAGTGGATTTTAGTCTTACCTGTTAAATCCTTTCCATCCCAGTTACAGGGGTTCTTTCATTCATGGCAGTCAGTCAAATCTTCCCTGCCTAAACCGCAGGGAGTACCTGACATATCAGATTGCTCTGAGGAGGAACTGTTAGCAGATTCAGATGTTGAGGGATGTTCTGCTATGGGCTCCTCTCATTTTTTTGGGGATCCCTTTGAGGCTGATCCTGAGCCTTCGGCTGAGGGCCTGATCAGGGCTGTCTTGACTACCCTAAACATTCCCTTAGTTCAGGACGTTTCTTCAGATCCCTCTGATGTATTTCAGGACCCTAAAAAGCCCCTTACTTGTTTTCCACTTAATCCCACTCTTGACCACCTTGTGCCTGATGAGTGGAAATCCCCGGACAGGAAACCTTCTGTTTCCAAGAAATTTGCCAAGCTTTACCCCTTTTCTGCGGCGGTGCTTGCTCAGTGGGTTCATCCGCCCCAAAATGGATGCTGCTATTACCAGGCTATCTAAGTCTACTGCCTTGCCAGTTTCTGACACTTCTGCTCTGAAAGACTAGACTGACAAGAAACTTGAGGTTTCCCTCAAGTCCATTTTTGCCACTGCTGGTACCGCCATGTGTCCAGCATTCTCTGCGGCATGGGTTAACCGGGCCATTGCGGTCTGGACTGAACAACTCGCCCTGGCTCTCCATCAGGGTGCTCCTACGTCGGATATGTTGCTCATTCTTGCCAACATTTCTGAGACCCAGCACTATGTTTGTGCTGCCTTATTTGATGCCATCTGTTTGGTGGCTAGGGTTTCCACCATGTCTTTGGTTGCCAGACGAGCTCTTTGGCTCAAGATCTGGTCTGCTGACACCGCTTCTAAGAAAGCCTTGCTCTCCTTGCCTTTTCAAGGCATGTCATTATTTGGGCCAGATCTTAAGGATCTGATTAGTGAGGCCACAGGCGGTAAAAGTACACTTCTGCCTTTGGTCCCCAGGAAGAAAACACCTCTCAAGCACAATCTGTTTTTTGCTCCTTTCAGACTGAGACACGTCTGACGAACCAGGCAGTTCCCTCAGCTCCGCGTTCCTCCTCCAAGCCCAAACAGCAATGGAAGCCCAAGGTCTCCTCCAAGCTTAAGGCTTCCAAGCCTTCTTCGGCATTACTCACCAAACACACTTCCCCACTCTGCTGTGGGTGGCCGTCTGCGTAACTACCACAGCGTCTGGGAGGATTCAGTGGCGGACCCATGGGTTTTACAGGTGGTGGCGGAAGGATACAGGATCCCTTTAGTCTCTCTTCTTCCTTTTTGCTTTTTTCCTTCTCATACGCCCCAGGGCGCAGAGAAACGCTGTTTGTTCAATGGTGCTATATAGGCCCTTCTGGTCAAGGATGTTCTAGAACCGGTTCCAGTTCAGGACAGAGGAATGGGGTTTTACTCAAACCTCTTTGTGGTCTCCAAGAAGGACGGTGGTTGTTGTCCCATTTTGGATTTGAAGGATCTCATTTCCTTCGTGATCAGGACTCATTATCACAAGGAGTCCCTAAGGATGGTGATTGCTGCTATGTCCCCAGGGGAATTCCTTGCCTTTCTGGATCTTCAGGATGCATATCTACGCATCGCCATTCATCCAGAGAGCCGTCAGTATCTCAGATTTGCCTGCGACCAAGGGCACTTTAAGTTTTCAGCTCTTCCTTTTGCTCTGACTAAAGCTCCTCAAGTCTTCAGTCATGTCCTGGGAGCCTTAGTGTCCGTCCTCCATCAGAACAGCACCAGAGTCACTCCATACATGGTAGATCTGATTCTGAAGGCACCTTCAACATGGACATGTCGGATCTTGTCCCATCCCATCGTCTGGTCTTCCTGGGCCTTCTCTTCGACACTCCACAGAGCTTGGTGTTTCTCACGGACTAGGTAGCTCACCAGATCGCCCACAGGATTTCTGCTGTTCTAGCTCAAGGTCCAGTTCCAGCCAAGAAGCTGTCCTCTCTAGTGGGGAAATTCATCTCCACCATAGAAGCTTTCCCAATTGCCATGGCATACACCAGGGAACTCCAGAAGTTTGTGATCCAGGTGTGCAGGAATCAGCTGGACCGTCTGAAGACGCCAGTATCCCTTCCTCTTCATATGGAACTGAATTTGTCGTGGTGGCTTGACCTCTCCAATCTGCTGAAGGGCAAGTCCTTCCTGGTATCCTTTTGTACCACGGTGACGACGGATGCCAGTCGTTCCGGCTGGGGAGCGGTCCTGGGTCGCCTGAGTGCCCAGGGTCGGTCGTCTCCGGAGGAATCTCTCCTTCCCATCAACGTGTTGGAGCTCCGGGTGATATTTCATGTCCTTCGTCATTGGACACCCCAGCAGGAAGAGTGCCCTGTCTGGGTACAGTCCGACAACGCCACGGCCGTGGCTTACATCAAGAAGCAGGGCAGAACAAGAAGTCTCGCTGCTTGGTTAGAGGTCAAGGCTATTTTGTCCTGGGCAGAAGAACACGTTCCTGTCATGTCCGCAGTGCACATTCCTGGCGTAGACAACATCATGGCAGACTTCCTCACACAGTGGACAGCGGTGAGTAGGAGCTGGACCCAGAGGTGTTCATCCTGATCATTCAGAAGTGGGATCTTCCTTGCATTGACCTGATTGCGACAAGACAAAACCGGAAGGTTCTGAGGATCTGCTCTCGCTGGAGGGCTCTTCTAGCTATAGAGGTGGATGCCATGTCCATTGTTTTGTTATTTCCTCCGGCTTACATCTTTCCTCCCCTCCCCATGTTGCACAGGATGTTGCAGAAATTGAGACTGGAACGCTGTCCAGTCATTCTGATTGCTCCGTACTGACCTCGACAGGCTTGGTTTCCGGAGCTTCTGGATCTGTCAGTGGCGGAGCCATTCCGGCTCCCTTGCCGTCCGGATCTTCTTCTACAGGGTTACCTGTGGAAGGAAGATTTCATCGTCTAGCTTTGACGGCTTGGAAATTGAATCCTCAATACTGAAGAAGAAAGGGTTTTTCTTCTGGTGTGGTGTCTACTATGCTTAGTGCCCGCAAACCTGTTTCTTCTAAGGTCTACCATCGTATCTGGTCAACCTTTCTATCTTGGTGTGCTGATAGGGACCTGTCTCAGGAATTTGATCTGCCTATGGTCCTGGCCTTCTTGCTGGACGGTGTGTATAAGGGTCTCAGTCTGAGTTCTCTTAAGGATCAGACTTCTGCTCTCTCTCTGTTTTCTTTCAGAGGTGCATTGCCATTCTTCCTGATGTCAAGGTTTTCTTTCAGGACGTTGCTCATACTCGTCCTGTCTTTAAGAATCCCACTCCTCCTTGGGATCTTAACTTGGTTTTGGGCGTTTTTCAGCACCCTCCCTTTGATTCTTTGGCTACCATTCCTCTATGCATGTTAACGTGGAAAATGGTCTTTCTCCTGGCATCATCTCTGTTCGCCGTGTCGCGGAGTTACATGCTCTGTCTTGTAAACCACCCTTTTTGGTGTTTCACAAGGACAAGGCGGTGGTTTGCACTTCTCAGGAGTTTCTCCCGAAGGTGGTTTTGGAGTTCCACATCAATCAGGAGATTGTGGAGCCTTCTTTCTGCCCTGACCCCACCTCTGACAAGGGGAGGGATCTCCACTTGTTAGATGTGGTGCGTTGTCTCAAGTTTTATGTACATCGCACTGAGTCTATTATGCAATCTGGCACACTGTTAGTCATTCCTGAGGGGCCCAGGGCAGTAAGACCTGCATCCAAAGTGACTATTGCGTCTTGGATGAAGTCCACTATTCGTAAGGCCTACGACTTTGGTGTGCCATGGACTTTTAAATAAAGATTTATAGAAATTGTTATGCACATTATGTTTAATCTTGTTATTATGATTGTAAGACCTAATAATAACTGTATATGTATGTACCATGTATATGTATGGTACCTTCATTATGCCCTTGATAAAGTACATTAAATATGTTAGGGGTGCCCCAAACAAAAAAAGATTGAGAACCACTGGCCTACGAGCTAAGGAAGAAGCCTGCTCCTTTTTGGGTCATGGCTCATTCTACTAGATCTACTGGGGCTTCTTGGGCTTATAAGAATCAGGCCTCCGCTGATCAGTTGTGCAAGGCTGCCACTTGGTTGTCTGTGCACACCTTTTCAAAGCATTACTATGTTGATGTGCTAGCACTGGCTGACGCCAGCTTTGTGAGGAAGATCCTGGAGGCAGTCTTGCCTGTCTAGAATCTTCTTCGGTTCTTGGTGCTTCCTTCACATTTGAGCCCTGTTGGCTCTAGTTCAGTGTGCTGTGAAACAGTTTGGGTGTTGTAGCCCTGTTCAGTGTCCGTTGACACTCCCTTGTTGTTGGTCTATCTCTGATCTGATGGTTCATGTCTGCTCTGGTAACTTTGGGGGCCTTGCGCCTGGTCCTTGCCTTACTTCCCACCTCTGGGAAACTCAATGGTTGGACATCCCAGAGTTACCAGTAACCTGTATTGGACGACAGAGAAAAGAGGATTTTAGTCATACCTTTTGGTTGGCTAGCTGCAGCCAAGGAGGGAAGGTAGGCTCCACCCCCTGCATACAATTCTAGAATTGTTCCTGCCTACTGAAAGGGTGGATCGCCTACCCAGAATTACCAGTAACCTATATGGACTAAGAGAAAAGGATTTAACAGGTAAGACTAAAATCCTCTTTTATGTGAAGCACCATGAAAAAGATGAATTTATTCTGAAAGAACGATATATATATATATATAGTTTTACATATGGAACTAGAAAGTTACCTCCCGGAATCATAATTGATAGATGGAAAGAAAAATGTTGATAAAGTGCCTGGCCTCCTCAGAAGACAACATTCTCCAAACAACTGGCACTCAGAGGGTGAAAATCACCCACCTGGTATGTTGAAATAATTTATAACTAGTATTCTTTTTTAAGAAGATTCTTAATTATGTATGATGATACATAACCCATAAAGTGACTAATTTCTTTGTGATTTCTTTTGTACTAGGTTGTATCTGGTGGAGTTGCCAGCAATGGGTATATTCGAAAAATGTTACAAAATGTAACTGATGCCATGGATATGTCTTTGTTGTGTCCACCACCACAGCTCTGCACAGACAATGGCATTATGATTGCATGGTAAGCCTATCTTGCAGATGGTTATTTTTACATGTTGATGCAGACATTTTGAATATAATTGTTACCAATCAAGACTACCCTAGTGCTAGAGCTGTGTGGATTCTACTATTCATTTGCCTTATGCAGTTAAAAGCTGCCCAATCTAGGTCAAAACTGTTATTGGTACACAAATAAGAACTCTATCTTTAAATATTTCTCCCTGTCAACTTGGGAGTAAATAAGGTTTATTTTATGCAATGTGGCAACTCTGCTTTCAGCACTGATTAATCTGAGTGCTGTGGATGCAGGCTTTACTACATTATTTCAGATTATATTTTTATCTTTATTGCATTTCACCAATTCTTGAGACTGTGAGGGTTTAACATTTTGTAAATGTTTTGCAGCTCTCTTTTAGAGAGGGTTATAAATGTATTCGAACTGTTGAGTGTGTTTTAAATGAATCCCTCGGTACTTTTTCTGGCCCACTTGAGATGTATTTTAGTTTTGAAATGTCTTCCTCTTTTTCCTTAACTGTTTTGGCCTTTGTTAAAATTGGTTTAGAATTACAGAAATCTTTGGAAAAGAAGCATTATCGTTTAAGATTGAGAAATTTGGATCATCATAGAAAATTACTATTTCATGGACTTGGACACTTATTTTAATCCCTGACATTTGGTTATTGATCCTGATTGAGTTTTCTAGGGATTTTACATTGAGAATAAATATGAGAGCGACTAGTGTACAGCCTTTTCTTTTCCCATTTTTCAAATCTAAAGGGTCTTTCTGTAGGTCACCAACCTTTATTCTGGTGGTTGAATTCTTAACTTTCTTAACTCCCATAACAATTTGGATCCATTGAATGGCCAATGAAGCCATCTAGGGGAATGAAATAAAAGAATTATGCAATAATTAGTAAAATTGTGGTGGAAAGGAGGAGGGAGTCCCACAGATGGTGGAAGGCAAGATCCAGTGGGCTGTCTGGGCAGGTTATTGCTAGGCAAGGGAAGATACTGCTGCTGAATGCCTAAAAAGATGATATGTAATGGGAGCATCATAGGGGTGGAGATAGTAGGGAGGAGGCTCTGGAACTGGGTGAGGATGATGAGTGTGGAGTGGAAGAGAGGTTGGTAAATCAGTACATATGTAACAGTGAGCTGAAAGGAGGATGATCCACAGATGAGAAATAATGATACAGGGAGAATTAGAGGTGGAAAGACTTACCAAAATGTGTTATGCTTGCAGTTTGAGAAAGTGGGACCAACTTGTCATAGGACCACGTGACATCAGATTCACTAATGGTTTTAGTGCAACCACTAATGGTTTTAGTGACAAGCAGTTAGGGAAGGGACTGAATGAGGATTTAAACAGTCCTCCAGACCCTCACACAAATACAGATGAAGCCTTAAATGTATAAGGGTCTTGCTATTACTGAACTAAGTTCCTTAGGTACCCTTGGGTGCATGACCAGTTAATATTCCAACCTATGTCTCCGTTATGAGCCCATTCTTTTATGCATTATACTTGCACCATTTATTTTTTAAATTGTCTGTCTGCTTATTTGACTTGGAAAATCCTTATTGACAGATTTACAGTATCTGTTATTCTTTGTTCTTGCTATGTATTATTTATATTTTACTTTATTGACTTGAAAATTCCAATAAAATGTAAATTACACCTTTGTACTGTGTAACTACTATAGGACATTACCATGTAGAAAAAATTATTATTTTTTTTTAATCAAGCTGTTTTTATTAAAAGGAATATAAAGCAGTACAAGTCAGGTATGCGTTATCAGGTCACACAGATCAGTACAAGAACAACATTAACAACAGTAACCACTGTACTCGGCAACATATCAAGGGTAAACTGACACATCGAAAGGTGATCTAAAACTGTAACAGACCTTATTGAATGATTTCTCCTAAGTTGCTCCAAAAGTAAGGAAAGAAGAGGATAGACATGGGAAAACAAAGAACAATGTGAAGGGATGGGAGAGGGGACACCCTGGCTAAGGCATTTGCTCCAAACCCACTGGAATGAAGAGGTGATGGAGGGGGAAGGAGACATCTGGAAGGTGTAAATTGATGAAGTTGCAGGATCTACCAGATGCCCACCATGTATCAGCCCCTTAGACGCCCAAAAGCAAAATCTGACATCTGAGTAGCCCTGCTGGAAGACAAGTTGTTTAAAAAGGGAAGAAACAAGGAGACATGTTTGGACCCAAATATGCTTTTCTGGGTCTTATGCACGGCCAGCATGGTGCTCGTTAAGAGGGGATTGAACGGCAGCTCATGGGAATTTGGTACCGAGTGGCATGGAGAAGAAATTAAATGTTTATGTGAGGAACAAAGCCTTGGTCGCGTTGACCGTCTGTGAAGGTAGTGGTATTGTGGATCCAATCTCTGGTGAATCTGGTGAGGCATTCAATATTAAAGAGACTTATGTATGGGAAATTGAAGCCTCCCATTATCTTTATGTTGTTACAGCTTAAAGAGACTAATTTTGGGGTGTTTACCCCTCCAGTGGAAGCCCTAGAATTTGCCTTGTATGAATTTGATGTCTTGGCCAGAGAGGTATAGAGGCAACATTTGTATATTATAGAGAAGGCGGGGGAAGGTTACCATTTTTTAGAAGGCTATTACGTCCTATAAAGTTGAGTACCACCCCTGCAGCTCCGACACTGTAAGGTCAATAGAAGGAGTGATGTTGAGAGAGTAAGGTTGAATATGTGATGCCAAGGAATTTGAGTGCAGAGCTAGACCATTTGAAGGGAAAGGACTCTCTATCAAATGGGGGGATGTGGTCCGTTAGCCACATTGCCTCAAACTTAACCAGGTTCATCTTAAAACCCAAGACAGAGCCAAACCAATGGAGCTTTTGAGGATAGCGGGTAGACCTGTGTGTGGATTACCAATGTACAACATGGGATCATCAGCAAATGCAGATAATTTTTTCCGCACTTCTCGCCCATATTCCCTGGAAGGAGTGCAGAGCCTTCAGGTGATGGAGGAGGGGATCTACAGCTAGGTTGAAAAGTAGGGGAACAGTGGGCAACCCTGCCTGGTTCCCCTGCATAAGGTAACGAGAGGAGAGTTATAGTTGTTGGTGGTAGTCATGACTTTAGGAGAGGATTATATAAGGGTGACATATCAGATAAATTGCTAGCCAAAGTGCTGGTTGTGTAGCATCCAAAATAGATGAGGCCGAGAGATCTTATCGAAGGCTTTTTGAGTAATAGGTTTTAGGTGACAGGTAGCTGTGGATTGGATTGTAGAGGCAATTGCTTTAAAGATATAAACGACAGAGTGTCTGCCGGGAACAAAGCAGATTTGCTATTCTGATATTAAGGAGGGCAAGATTTGATTTCGCCAATTAGCCATGATTTTACATAATGAGTTTGAAATAGCAGGGAGATGGGGCGGTAAGAAGAGACTAGGGATAAGTTCTTGTCCGGTTTGGGGAGAACAATGATACAAGCAAGAGTAAAGTCATCTGGTAGGGCAGGTAGCGTGAACACCTCATTAAAGTCGAGATCAAAGTAATGGGAACATGTCCTTTGAGAACTTTATAGAATTTGGCAGGCAAGCTTTCAGGACCCAGTGATTTACAGAATTTCAAATGGGACAATGTTTGTATTACCTCTTCTGGGGTGATAACCTTCTGTAAGAATTCCCACTGGTTAGGTGACAATTAGGGGGGGTTGGCCTTATCAAGAAATGCCTCACTAGCACCAGGATCACTAAGCTCCTGCTGGTATAGGCTCTGGTAGAAATCCCTAAAGGTATTGTTTATGTCTTTGAAGTGAGTCATTATGTGGGTCCGGTCATGGAGGAAGGAGATTATACCTACTGGGCCTTTAGCTGATCTAATAAGATGAATATATATAAATGTGTGGCAGGCACTGGTCTCATATATCTGTTTCATCCGGACCAACCATAGTAATAATGGGGTGCACTCAGGACTAGAAATGAACTCACTAAAAAATATTTTGGAAGGGACAATGGGGAGCTAATATTAATAATACGTATTGTTTTAATAAGGTAAGTTTTTCGATCTACGTGTCTCAAATATATGCGTCTAAAATATGTATAGAATTTCTTTATTTTTATACTATTTTATTGGGAATTTACAGTTGATCTATGTGCAGTTTTTGTTTATATTGATCACATGGTTCCCTGCTCGTATGAGCAGTGATCACGGGTTTGTATCCATCGTTCATCTGTACTAATTTGGCGACAACGTCATGTAAGTTTCTTATGAGTTGAATCAATATGTGAAAATGTATCTTCGATCATAATAATCACGTGGTTCTCTGTTCATGCGAGCAGTGATCATGAGTTTGTATCTATCATTTATTTGTATTATCTTGACGATCATGTGATATGATGTCCATACTATTAAATTGGAGAACTACTAATGAATTAAGTTTTTGTTTGTGTTTACGATCATGTGTATCATGTGATGTTTTGTTCATGCGAGCGGAGATCACGAGATCGTTTACATTTCCTGTATTAGAGCTCACCTTATCTATTTTGACGCCAATGTAACGGCCACTCATGTGACTGAAAATCATGTTATTTGTATCTCCATTCCCATTGGGTCACACAGACTTTAAAATCTTTGACAACTGCTATACCAAACCATCCCCTGACGAAGCCGATATTGGGCGATACGCGTTGGGATCGGGTAGCGTGCAAGTAGTATTCGGTTGTTGCCTTCTCTGTACTCTTCTAAGAGTTTATTTACATGTAGTTGGCTACATCCTTTCTATACCCCTCCTTTTCTTTAGAAGGACTTAGATTCCATTTCTTATTTTATTATATCTTTGTTAACTTATTTACTAGAAGCTCATGTGATACTATTTTGTATGTATTTATATACACACGAGGGGCTTTATTTCTATGATATATGAGGTTATGGATATGATTATAAGTGGTATAAATCTCTTTATGTGTATTATATTTATTGTATAAGAGTCACTCTGCTTTGTGTCTGTTTTTAATTGATTTTATATTGTCTGTTTCATTTTGTATGTTTTTGCACTAATAAAGAGATATATATATCTTTACATTTACTATTTCTTTATTATCCTGACCAGAGTGCCTCCTATTTTGAAGAAATATCTTTTATAGGAGTTGGTTTTCTTTCTTTCTCTCCTATTGAGTGTTTTAGTGATCTAATAAGATGAGACAACAGTCTTCTCTGCTTATTTGCTCAGTTGAAGTAAGTAGCTGAGCACCTGACATAAGCGAATTGGGCAAATGCATAAAGGATAGAATCATGAGTAGATTTGTCAGCAAGATACGCTTGTTTAGTGGTAGAGGAGGGCTGTGTAATATGGATCTTATATGCCTTAAAGGGGTAGTAATGTTTCAAAACAAAATCAGCTCCAATTAATCTTCATAGTATCTGGGCCATAATATCCTGGTGTTTCACAAGAACAAGACTGTACTTTAAACCTCCCAGGAATTCCTTCCTAAGGTGGTCTCTGAGTTCCACATCAGTCAGGAGATTGTTGTGCCTTCATTTTATCCTGACCATAAATCTGGCAAGGAGAGGGATCTCCACTTGTTGGATGTGATGCTCTATCTCACGTTTTTTGTGCAATGTACAGAGTTTTTGTGTAAGACTGATTCTCTGTTTGTAATTCATGAGGGTCTTAGGGCAGGTCAGGCTGCTTCCAATGTCACCATTGCATCTTGAATCAAGTCTACCATTTGCAGGGGATACAAGCTCAGGTAGAAACATTTTCCCTTCAGAGTTACAGCACATGCCAGCAGGTCTGTTGGAGCCCACCTGGGCCTACAAGAATCAGGCCTCTGCTAATCAGTTGCGCAAGGCTACTACTTGATTCTTTGTGCACACCTTTGCCAAACTCTATCGTGTTGATGTTCTGGCTTCAGCTGAAGCCAGTTTTGGCAGAAGGGTTCTTCAGGCAGTACTACCTGTATAAGGGCCTACTCTTCCTGTGCCTTACTGTTCTTTAACTGTTTGAGCCCAGTTGGCTCTTGTTCATGTGTACTGTGCCTACTGTTTTTCAGTGTCTGTTGACACTTCATCATGTTTGGGCTGCTCCTAGTTCTGGATAGTCCTAGGAACCCTGGAATGTTGTAGACCATCACTAGGTCCTTTCTTTTACTTCTCACCGCTGGGAGCCTACTGATTGTATATCCCATGGTACCTGTATTCGATATTGGACAAAAGAGAAAATAGGATTTTAGGCTTACCTTGTTAAATCCTTTTCTCTTAGTCCATATGTCATACAGTTCTTCCACCCAGAGAAAGAGGACCTTGCTTGGTCTCATCTGGCTGGATGTGGGAGTCCTTCTGGAGTCTTTTACTCACAGGAGCTTACCTCTTCTTCTCTCTGTGATCTATCTAATGAGTTTATCTCATATCAGAACTGGAAGGGTGGGGGCAGAGCTAGCCTGATGAAGGAGAGGGAAAGCTTCACCTTCAAGACCTTGTCTTCTGAAAATGTCCCACCTTCCAAGGAAAGAAGATCACCTCCCATGGTATCTGTATTCCATATGGACTAAAAGAAAAGGATTTAACAAGGTAAGACTAAAATACTATTTTTGGGCATTTAATAGTTTAAGTTTTTAATATGTTTACATGGTGTGTAACTGTGTTCTATTGATTGTGGGGTTTTGATTCCCAAGAGCATGTTTTTGTTTGTTTTTGTTTTTTTGTTTTTTTTTGGGGGGGAGGACCTAAATCTGGATGTTTTTATTTATTAAATTTTCTATTAAAATACTTGTTTCCTAGGAATGGCATTGAAAGGTTACGTGAAGGTGTTGGAGTATTACGTAATGCAGATGGTGTCTGCTATGAACCAAGGTACCTGTGGCTTTTTTGCTTACTATAGCAATAAACTTTCTGATAGGCTTCATTGTATCTAAACAACTGCTGGACCCTCTTCTAAAAGAGTTGACAATACTACAGAAAGGTTCTGTCTTTCAAATTTCTTGACTGAAGAAAAAAAAAAAAAACACTGAAGCAAACCATGGCACATGACAACTTGAGGAAAGGGTATACAATGTTCAATTCTGAAAAACGCTTGAAGATCAAGCAGCTTGCAAATGTTAAGTGATTTTTTTTTTGTTCTGAATATCAGTAGAATATGGGGCCTGAAGTAATGCCACCTTTCTTGCAACAACATAAATCAAAATTGTTTCAATTAATGTTGCACAGTGTAAAGTATTACCCATGTATGATTTTTGCTCATAATTTCTGTTATATTTGTGTGAATTTCATGGGGGAATCATGACTTTTATAGCAAAGCCAATAAAGTGAAACTGTCAGTTTGTTCCAAAAAGGTTATTTTGAAAATGATTTCAAAATCACCTATATTTTATGTTGGCCATTGTATATTTAAAACTGCAGTTTGATATATTTACCATTTATTTCTCATTCATCCAATGTGGAACACAGGAACCAACCAAAGTGTAACATAGGTAAAGTATCCTCCTGCAGGAGAGCAGGGCACTTTCCTTAAAATCCCAGAGATCATAGAAAACAAAAAAGAAAAGAGTGCCCAATAGTATAATACAATAATCTCAAATAATAATTATACTTGAAATAAATTCCACTCACATTTCTGAATGGTCAGATAACTGTTTTTGTTTGTCCACTTTATTGCTTTGATAAAGCAGCATTATCACTGCAAAACACGCAAGTGTTTAAACCTTCATACTTATTGTTTTTAAGATTTACTGGTATCGGTTCACATTCAGGAATGTGAGTGCAATTTATTTCAAGTATAATTATTATTTGAGATTACTGTATTCCACTGTTAGCATTCTTTTCTTTTTTGCTTTCTACGATCTCTGGGATTTCTATGCCGCTCAGGGAGTAATATAGGAGCAGCATATCACTACGTGGATTTCCATTGTTTATACTGCATCTGAGGGCAGTTATCAATCCTCAGTGGCTAGTGTACTGGAACTGGTATATACACCACTATCCAGCCAACATCCATGTGAATATGCACCTTTGGGTTTTGGTGGTGGCCATTGATGCCTTATTGATCCTGCACAGGGGTGCTTGTGGTCTCTTTCTTCTCCCCCCTTTTTTTTCTCACTACAATTTCCTTTAAAGGCTCTCTGGAGGCAGAGACTCCTCCACTTTACCCTGATGGGGCTATGTAAATGCCTTTAGCTGAGTTAGGACAAGCAAATATCCATAGGAGCCTGAATATTGAAAATGACAGGATTTCCAGTATTCAGAGTGCACATGTCTTGTGAGTGTCCTTGTCTATTTGTCTTTTGGGCTTCTAAGGGACTTTGCTGCAACTTTCTACCCCTTGGACCACTGAGGCATTAGGGCTTTCCATATTAACCCTTTGCTCCTCATATAATTTTTTTGCTCCTGGTGACGTGGCACGCTGTGCCACAAAATACGTAGAGTGTATCTACAGTAAATAGTATGTGTTTTTGAAATTGATTTTATATATGCCATTTGCAAGTAGTGTGTTTTTATTAATATTTTTATCAATGAGATACTGTGATATGGATGGCACTTTTTAATAAATACCTGTTCCTCACATGTTGATAGAGGGTGCTCTGGTTTTTGTTGCTCTTTTTATATAATATACTCCCAGCATCCACAGCCAAGATTATCTGGTATTTTTTGGCTTTTGGATTTAAGGGGTTAAAGGTAACCTACTCTGTGGGGTTGTCTCCATTGAGTGGTTCCCTAAAAAAAACCCTATATTATCCTGTACCTTTTGAAGCTGGTGGACTGGTGGAGAAAATAAAGAATACCAATCCTGGGGTATATACCGGGGAAGCGAATACATCATAGAGGCAGAGTAAAAGCCTCATAAATATGTGAGTAACATTTCTTTAGAGCACCGTGGTGAAAGTGAAGGTCCTTGAAAAGCTACTTATATACTACACTTAGAAGAATCTCCTGTGCTGGCTTTCTTTTCTTGCTCTTCATATCAAACTGGTCTTCTAATGGGCTTTGCTGCTTCACTCTTTGTTTTTTTTTTGTCTGTGGCCCCTACACAGCAACCCCGGGGCTCCTCTTCTGAACAGGAGCCCATATGAATTGCAGCAATATTCTTTTTTTGCTGTGGATACTATCTCTTCTCAATTATGGTGGTCTTTGAATTCACTCTGGATGCAGGGCATCCTTATGATCATTCCTGGGAACTCTCCGGATCTGCCGTGGAGACTCCGGTTTTTACAATTAATTACTGGGTCTCTGAGCACAAAGGCTGATTCTCTGGAGGGGGTGAGTTTCTCTGCTCACTTCTCCTTCCCAACCTATTCTGCCCACATCCCACCCACTTCACTTTCACTTTATGACACAGTACATTAATGATGAGAGGGTGCCATGGATGAGGATGGTTTTGATTACTGATTTACTCCTAGGAATGACCCTCTGTCACCTGCTGAGGGTCTTAGCACAAAGGTGTTTGGAGTCTTTGTCCCAGATACATTATGGAATGTGACTTGAGGGATGCTGTGATCTCCTGTTCTTCTTTCCTGGCTTTGATTGAAGGGAATTTGCCTGTTATGATAATTCTTATTCCCAGACACATTTCTCTTTCAAATTCATTTCTCCTGATGCCCTACTGTAGTGGGCTACCTCCCCCCAACAGTCTACCTCTACATAACTCACAGGGGTCTGGTCCATCTCAGTGTTAGTCTTTTTCACAATTTTCTTCATGGTGGACCAGTGTGTTTGGAGGCTGATCCTCGAAGGGTATTGTATAAATTTCATATCCTTTCTACAGGTTATTCCTTCATGTCCAGAGTTCCTCTAAGTCTGATGAGAGACCGTCTATATTTAGACACGGTTCCTTTTCTGGTGGACATTCAAGTCTTGGTACTTACTGGAAAGATTCATAAGATCCTATTCCAATCTTTTCATAATTCCCAAGATAGATGGTGGAGTCCTATCCTGTACTTGCAGTGTCTCAACCTTTTGTACTTACATACCAGTTCCAGAAGGAGTCTTTGTGCGCCCCCATCACCATTACATGTTCAGGAGAATTTAAAGCTTTGCTTTACTAGATATAAAGGATGCGTATCTACATATTCCTACCCCTGCAGATCATCAGCAGTTTTTTCAGTTTGACTTGCAGTCCATTTTTTTCCCTTCCTTTTGGGCTGGCATCCATTGACAACCTTGGCTACACACATTTGTTCTCTATGGATTCTTTTTATGCCCTGTATGGGTGACCTTTTGTTAAAGGCTACTTCAGCGGAGGTTTTTGCACCATCACACTGAGACTTTTTTGTCAGTTCTGGAACAAAACGGTTGGGTTAAAGTTTTCCAGAATTCCTCCAGGGATTTTGCGGCTTGTCTGCGGTGATTCTGGGTTCCCGTGCTGCCCTTATATATGTGTGCTCTGGTGGGGTAGCCCTGTTCCCATACTACCCGTGGGGGTGGCCTACCTGCTGTGTCCTATCTTCTTTGTCTCACCTTTCTTTCTCTCTTCCTCTCTTTCTTCCTCTCTCTTTCCTTTGCTCACTCTCCTCAGGTGCTATCTCCCGCTGAGCCTTCCTCTGCTCGTATCCGTTCTTTAGCTACTATTCTTTTGCTTTCTTTTCTACTGAAGGTTCTGAGCCCAATGGCAGTGCCTGATTGGCTGCTGATAAATCCTTTTTCATCTCTTATCCGACTCTGCACACACCCCCTTTTTGTAACTTCGTAAACTTGGTTATAATTACTTTACTCAATACAGTATTGCTGCATTTTATCCCTCCCGTGTATTAGATTCTCTTTTGTCGATTTTGACTGTTTATAACGCCTTCCCCTCCTTTTTTTCCCTTTTATATTTCCTTGAAAAATTTAATAAATATTTCAGTTGAAAACATTTTTTTTCCAGAATTCCTTTCTGATTCCGTCTTCTTTCTTGAAAAGAAATGGGCCTTTCTACAGTATAAACAATTTTTTTTTAATTTTTTCCATGCTTTATTTCACGCCTTTCACGGTGCAGGTATACATGAAGTTGTTAGGGATCTGCCTTGGAGGCAGTCCTCTTTTTCCCATTTAATTCACAGAAACTGCAGGTGCAGACCCACAGGAATTCATCCAGACAGCAGTGTTATATTCTTGTGCCACGTCTTTCTCTGACCAGATATTCTTTGGTAACTTTAGATGTCCCATCTTTTAATCAGGATGACCATTTGTAATTCTCAATTGAGTGATAATCACAGCAGATGCCAGCAAGAGTGGCTGGCGTGCTACTTTCAGATGGCCTAGGGTCTCTGGCCTGAGAGTGGCAATCTTCTGTACATCAAAGTGCACCCCGTGATTCATCTCACTCTGCTGCATTGCAGTCCCTCCAGGATTTGCAGAGCAGATTCAGTCTTACAATACTACAGTGGTGGTCTAGATCAACTGTCAAGGAGTATTAAGGATTGCAGTTGCATGGCCAGAATGTTAATGAATTCTTGTTTAGGTGGAAGCTCTCCCTCCAACAGGGTGACTCATGACCACCAAGCCTTTAGGGACCCCTTTCCTCTGTAGGAGTGGATGTTGGGTTTCTGAAAAATCCGAACACTTGTATTTGAGCCTGTCTTTCCCTTTGGCCTTTGACTCTTAGGACAGCTTTCCTTTTTGCATTTGTGTCTGTTTGGCATGTGGCCAAAATACCAGTTTTATCCTGTAAAACTCCCTTTCTATCTTGCTTTCTGATAGGGTCGTTTTGAGAACTCATGTAAGGATTTATCCTTACGTTGTTTCCAGTATCTAGAATTGTATAATCTCTTCTTCGTGTCCGACTCCTTCTGACAGACAGAAGCAGCAGCTTTATTGCTTGGATGTAGTTAGGTGCTTGTGGTGCTACATTCCTCGCACAAGGCCTTTCCACAATTCTGACTGGCATCTTGTAATTCCTGAGGGCCCTTGTACAGGCCTGGTTGCTTCTCTGGTGACAGTGGTTTCCTGGGTTAAGGTGACCATTTGGCAGGCGAACGACTCAGGAAACAGACCTACCTCCTTTAGGCTGTTGAACCTATGTGAGTATCCTTCTTTTCCTTTCCTCCAGTAATTTGTGTTTTTCCTGTTACTTGGGTTAGTTTGTTGTGGTCTGTTGACACCTTTGGTTGTATCTGTTTCATTTCCTCTCTGTTAGAACAGGTCTGTGTTTTGAAGGTTTTTTTCTCTTTCCCTTCTTGGAATCTTTGGCATATCCCCATGGTTCCTTTGTTCCACATTGGATGAAAGAGAAAATTGGATGCTTACTGATAAATCCTTTTCTCTTAGTCCATGAGGCCATCTCTGCCGGAGAAAAATGAGTTGTTTGAGTTCCAGACAGTGGGGTCCTGTGATGTTCTGACCGATAAAGCTACAAATGTGAGCTGCTTGACTCCGTGAAAGTAGATGACCCACAAAGAGGTGACAAATACAGATTGCGATTTGAAATAATAATACGACTAGAACACAATAGACAATACATAGTATATTGCAAAGTAGGCTTCAGTGGACCAGATGCTTGAGAGCGATGACTAGAGGTTGAGGCTGACTGGCAGTACCTACCCTCTGGAATGCCTTGCTATGGCCTAGGTTAGTGCAGACCAGAGGAGCCATCCTGCACCCCGGATGACAGCACAGAGAACAGCAGCTACCCACTGAGGTAGAAGAGGATAACAGAGGAAGCAGCCTACCTGCAGTATTAGTCTTAGTTGTTGTATAAGGACACTGAGAAGACAGAACAAAAGAATCGAAGTCCAACTGGTGTTAGATGTTCGACTGAAGGTATAAGGGATCGAAACTCACCAAGGTCTAGACAGATGAGAAGACAGACAAACCAAGTCAGGAACGGGCTGCAATGTAGTACCAAGCAGCAGACAAAGAATAGTCGACAGCGGTGCCTGTATCAGAAACCATTCTGGCAAAGCAGTACTCGGAGACGGGCAGGAGTGGAGTCGATAAAACTGAGCTGGTTGGTAACAGGAAATCTGGGAACACAGAGCTAAGTCGAAGAGCAGGAGGAAAGTCAAAGGAGAAGCTGGGTCAATACACAAGGAACAAGACTGGAACTATGGGTCAAGAACTGGAACTCTTTGATCGCACTTCAGCCTTAAAGCACTGATGCGCTATCAAGGCTCAGAGCAAACACTAAACAGGGTGAGGAATCAGGATCTGGATAACAGAAAAAAAACAGAATTAAAACCAGACAAAGAATACAAAAAGCAATGAAAAAAGGGCAGACCATGACACGTTCTCTGATATAGGTAACCCCCTTTCCTGCTTCACTTTTAGTTTTTTCGCAATTGTGTATTTTATTAAGTGGACACCTTTAATCTAGTAGAAAAATGTTCTTTGAAATTATTCTAGTGCATAAGAATTCAAAATGAAACTAAAATCACAATTCAGTGTATTTACATTTTTATTTATTTGAATTATTAAAATTTAATTTGTCTAAATTTACAATTTGTTTTTATTCTAGAGCATTACTTGGAACAGATATTTCAGAACATGTGAAGAAAGCTGCAATTAAGGTGTCTTCTCTAAAAGAAAGGAAGTTCATTCCGAGTGATAGTAATATTTAGGTAAACATTTGGCCTAAAATTAAATGTTTATGGGCACTATGTTGACAACTATCGTCATTTGTTTTTAACACATCTCCCTGCTTCTCTAGACATATCCATCTTGAGTTGGAAATGCAGAGGAAGATATTCCATCTGAAAGAGACAGCAGAAGAGTGAAGACTGTCTTCCTGTGTGACTTCTATGAGAAGGATCTGCCATTTTCCATATATTTTTGGGGTTATTTTCCACTTTTCAACAAGAAGATTATGCATTGTTCTATAAGATATGATGTCATACTCTATATCTCAAACAAATTCAAGTTTGTAGTTAAAAGTACAGTTGATAATAAAAGCCCTGCATTGCTGAGTACACAGATATTAAGCCTATAGTTCTATGAACATACATGGCCTGCACAGTCCCTACATTAAAGAACACATAAGAGTATATGCACATTCCACTGGTTACATGGTAAATTGACCAAAAAACATATAAATGTATATGTATCCTAAAAGAGCACTGTTTATATTACTCAAAATTATCTTACAAAGACATTTTTTGAAAAAGAGGGATTTTCAGAAACGTTTAATACATGTAGACTATAGTAACAATATACAGCATAGAATCTCACACAAGTTTAAGGTAACAAGCAAGAAAGTATGAGAGATGAATGCCACATACCTTCTGAAAAACCTGATACCCAGTATATATAATATATAAATATAGAGAGAGAGAGAGAATTGCAGATGAAAAGTCTCATCAAACAGCAAGCGCACTCCAGGGTCTATACATGAGAAAATACTTATTTCAACAGTTCAACGTTTCGACCCCCTTGGGGCCGTTTCTTATATATAGACCCTGGAGTGTGCTTGCTGTTTGATGAGACTTTTCATCTGCAATTATCTATAGAAATCATTTTTCAAGCAACACAGGGCAAATTATTGTTTTTCTATATAGAGTTATGGAGTGCCTACCTGACACTCTCATGGCGACAATCAGAATACATTAAACATTGTTTCTCTGTCGTCCAGTACAGGTTACTGGTAACTCTGGGTAGGAGATCCGCCCCTTTAAGTAGGCAGGAACAATTCTAGAATTGTATGCAGGGGGTGGAGCCCACCTTCCCTCCTTAGCTGCAGCTAGCCAACCGGCTCCAGAAAGATTTGTTCTTTGGTTAAGATAACACAGGCAAGAAAACAGTTCCGCTATAGCTTTGGAAACTTTTATTTTTCTGTTAGATATGGAATACCACCATTAGGCGGATTAGCATAAGTGACAATGCCCTTAGATGTGGCTAGCTCAGGTGCTTTTTGTGGACCTTAAGCCCTGAGGGGGAAAATCTTGATTCCAAGTTCTTCCCCAGGAGTTACCCACTGAGGTTACTTCTTACTACATGGTAATCTGAAGACATTTCATTTGGACTTCCTATTGCACACTCCTGCACTCAGTGAGTCTATCTGTATGTCTGTTGGGTGTTTTGGAGAAGGTTTATGTGGTAACTTAACCCTTTAGCTGCTGGATTGGCATTTTGGGGGGGGGGGGGTTCTAACACTTTTCCTACTGGTTTAGTGTTTTTTGGGTGTCCTAACATGTTCTAATGCTGTTTTGGGCATTTTAGTATTACACTCTCAGTTGGGCGTGCTTTACCTCATAGACGCCATTGCTCCATTCACTTATATGGGACTGTACTGTTTGGGACATATCTCTGCAACCGTTTAACCTAGCGACTTCAGAGATGGCTCATTTTACTTGTCTGCCCTTGCTCTATCATCCGGTTTACGTTCCTAGTGTGTTGTGGGGTTCAGGGGGCTTTGGGCACTGTTTGGGGTACTTTTCTGGTAAAACTACATTTCCCATGAGCACTTGCTTCGCGCAGTCGTTTCTGATTAGCTCCCGTCACGGCAGCCATTTTGTGATCTTTCCAGAACGAGTATCCTTCGCAGGGCTTAGACTCTCCTTCTCTCCTCTGCTGATTAACACTTCGCCTACCAGATAAGTTTATGTTAGCGTTTTCTGGGGTGACACTTTAATCCTACACACTATAATTGGGTGATTTTGTTATACAGTAAGGTTATTTGACACTGTGAGAATGTCTATACCGCTGGAGCTTGGGGCCAAACCTAAGACTAAGGAGGCTGGGGTCTCTGTATCCCCCATTGCGCATTGCTCTTCCTGTCACTTAGGGCTACCTAGAGAATTCTCATGTCATTTATGCCCAGCATGTTCTGATGTCCCTAACAGCATTCCAGGGAACTCCAGCCATGCCTTAGAGCCAGCTTGGATGCAAGAGTTCAAGGCTGCTACTAGGGACCTTAGGTCCACATTCCAATGCTTTCCATCCCAGTTACAGGGGGCCTTTCATTCTTGGCAGGCCCCCTCCTCAGTCAAGTCTTCCCTGCCCAAACCTCAGGGAGTACCTGACGTGTCAGATTCCTCTGAAGAGGAACTGCTGGTGGATTCAGATGTTGAGGAATGTTCTGTGTTGGGCTCCTCTCAGTTTTTTGGGGATCCCTTTGAGGCTGATCCTGAACCCTCCTCTGAAGGTCTGATCAGGGCTGTCTTAACTACTCTTAACATTCCCTTAGTTCAGGAGGTTCTTTCTGACCCCTCTGATGTGTTTCAGGAGCCTAAAAAGCCCCTTACTTTCCTTCCACCTAACCCCACCCTTGACCGCCTTGTGTCTGAGGAGTGGAAATCCCTGGACAAGAACCCTCTGTGTCCAAGAAATTTGCCAAGCTTTATCCCTTTCTGAAGCCGCGCTTACTCAGTGGCTTCATCCTCCCAAAGTGGATGCTCCTGTTTCCAGGCTATCTAAGTCTACTGCCTTACCAGTCTCTGATGCCTCTGCGCTGAAGGACTGGACTGACAAGAAACTTGAGGTCTCCCTCAAGTCCATTTTTGCCACAGCTGGTTCTGCCATGCGGCCAGCATTTGCTGCTGCATGGGTGAACCGGGCCATTGCAGTCTGGACTGACCAGCTCACCCGGGCTGTCCGTCAGGATGTGCCTACCTCGGATAAGTTGCGCTTTCTCACCAACATTTCTGAGGCATAGCACTATGTTTCTGCTGCCTTATTTGATGCCATCCGTTTCGTGGCTAGGGTTTCCACCATGTCTGTGGTGGCCAGACGAGCTCTTTGGCTCAAGATCTGGTCTGCTGACACTGCTTCTAAGAAAGCATTGCTCTCCCTATACTTTCAGGGTACCTCTTTGTTTGGGCCAGATCTTAAGGATCTGATCAGTGAGGCCACAGGGGGTAAGCGTACTCTTCTCCCCTTGGTTCTCAGGAAGAAATTGCGGCTTAAACTTAATAGTTATTTTCGTTCATTTCAGAATGAGACACGTCCAGTGAACCAGTCTGTTCCCTCAGCTCTGTGTACCTCCTCCAAGCCCAAACAACAATGGAAGCCCAAGGTCTCCTCCAAGCCTTCTTCGGCATTACTCACAGAACCCGGGTCTGCACTCTGCTGTGGGTGGTCGTCTGCGACACTATCACAGCCTTTGGGAGGGTTCAGTGGTGGGCCCATGGGTTTTACAGGTGGTGACGAAAGGATACAGGATCCCTTTCGTCTCTCTTCCTCCCTTTCGTTTTCGTCCTTCTCACACGCCGCAGGGTGTTCAGGCTCTTCTAGACATGGATGTTCTAGAGCCGGTGACAGTTCAGGACAGGGGTATGGGTTTTTACTCAAACCTCTTTGTGGTCTCCAAGAAGGATGGCGGTTGTCATCCCATTTTGGACTTGAAGGATCTCAATTCCTTTGTGACCCGGACTCATTGTCATCAGGAGTCTCTATGGACAGTGATTGCTGCCATGTCCCCAGGCGAATTCCTTGCTTCTCTGGATCTTCAGGATGCGTACTTACACATTGCCATTCATCCAGAGAGCTGGCAGTACCTCCGGTTTGCCTGCGACAGGGGACATTTTCAGTTGTCATCTCTTCCATTTGGTCTGATGACAGCTCCTCAGGTCTTCAACCGTGTCCTGGGAGCCCTAGTGTCCGTCCTCCACCGGAATGGCATCAGAGTTACTCCATACGTGGACGATTTGCTTCTAAAAGCCCCTTCTGCGGACCTTCTTCATCAGCTGGTTCAGCAATGCATTCATGCTCTCACCCATCACAGGTGGATTATCAACTTGGACAAGTCAGATCTTATCCCATCTCAGCGTCTGGTCTTCCTGGGCCTTCTCTTCGACACTCGGAAGACCATTATGTTCCTCACGGATGAGGTGGCTCACCACATCGCCCACAGGGTTTCTGTGGTTCTGGCTCAGGATCCAGTTCCAGTCAAGAAGCTATCCTCTCTAGTGGAAAAATTCATCTCCACCATAGAAATGGTCCAATTTGCCATGGCGCCCACCAGGGAGCTCCAGAGGTTCGTGATCGAGGTGTGCAAGGGTCAGCTGGAACTTCTGAAGACGTCAGTTTCTCTTCCTCTTCATGTGGAACTGAGTTTGTCATGGTGGCTCGATCTTTCCAACCTGCTGAAGGACAAGTCCTTCCTGGTATCCTTCTGGACCATGGTGACAACGGATGCCAGCCTCTCCGGCTGGGTAGCAGTCCTGGGTCGCTTGACCACTCAGGGTTGGTGGTCTCTGGAGGAATCCCTCCTTCTGATCAACATTTTGGAGCTTCGGGCAGTGTTTCATGCCCTTCTACATTGGACATCTCAGTTGGAATACTGTCCGGTCCGAGTAGAGTCCGACAACGCCACAGCCGTGGCTTACATCTACAAGCAGGGCGGAACAAGAAGTCTCACCGCTTGGTTAGAGGTCAAGGTTATTTTGTCCTGGGCAGAAGAATGCGTTCCTACCATATCCGCAGTGCACATTCCTGGCGTAGACAATGTCATGGAGGTCTTCCTCAGTCTACACACAGTGGACAGAGGAGAGTGGGAGCTACTCCCAGAGTTGTTCAACCTCGTTGTCCAAAAATGGGGTCTTCCTTACATTGACCTGATGGCGACAAGACACAATAGGAAGGTACTGAGGTTCTGCTCTCGGTGGAGAGACCCTCTGGCTCTGGCGGTAGATGGTTATTCCTTCTGGCCTACATCTTTCCCCCCTACCAATGTTGCACAGGGTGTTACGGAAATTACGACTGGAGCGTTGTCCAGTTATTCTGATTGCTCCGTCTTGGTTTTTGGAGCTTCTGGATCTGTCTGTGGCGGAGCCATTTCGGCTCCCTTACCGTCCAGATCTTCTTCTACAGGGTTACCTGTGGAAAGAGGATGTTCGTCGGCTAACTTTGACGGCTTGGAAATTGATTCCTCAATATTGAAGAAGAAAGGGTTCTCTTCTGGTGTGGTGGCTACTATGCTCAGTGCCTGCAAACCTGTTTCTTCCAGGATCTACCATCGTGTCTAGTCGACCTTTCTGTCTTGGTGTGCTGACAAGGACCTGTCTCAGGATTTTGATCTGCTTATGGTCCTGGCCTTCTTGCAGGACGATGTGGATAAGGGCCTCAGTTTGAGTTCCCTTAAGGTTCAGACTTCTGCGCTTTCTGTTTTCTTTCAGAGGTGCATTGCCATTCTTCCTGATGTCAAGGTTTTCTTCCAGGGTGGTGTTCATGCTCGTCCTGCCTTTAAGATTCCTGCTCCTCAGTGGGATCTTAATTCTGTTTTGGGCGTTCTTCAGTGCACCCCATTTGAGTCTTTGGCTACTATTCCTCTACGCCTTTTGACGTGGAAAATTGCCTTTCTCCTGGCGATTGTGTCTGTCTGCTGTGTCGCGGAGTTGCATGATCTGTCCTGTAAACCACCCGATTTGGTGTTTCACAAGGACAAGGCGGTGCTTCTCACTTCTCAGGAGTTCTCCTGAAGGTGGTCTCTGAGTTCCACATCAATCAGAAAATTGTGGTTCCCTCTTTCTGTCCGGACCCCACCTTTGACAAGAAAAGGGATCTCCGTTGTTAGACGTGGTGCATTGTCTCAAATTTTATGTCCATCGCACTGAGTCTGTCATGCAATCAGATGCGCTGTTTGTCATTCCTGAGGGTCCAAGGACAGGAAGACCTGCATCCAAGGTGACTATTGCTTCTTGGATCAAGTCCACTATTCATAAGTCTTATGAGTTGAGGAAGAAGCCTGTCCCTTTCAGGGTCACGGCTCATTCTACTCGGTCTGTTGGGGCCTCTTGGGCTTACAAGAATCAGGCCTCTGCTGATCAGTTGTGCAAGGCGGCCACTTGGTTGTCTGTGCACACCTTTTCGAAGCACTACCCTGTTGATGTGATGGCATCAGCTGACGCCGGCTTTGGGAGAAAAATCCTGGAGGCAGTCTTGCCTGTCTATGATTTCCTTCTGTTCTTGGTGCCTCCTTCACTTTTGAGCCCTGTTGGCTCTAGTTCAGTGTGCTGTGTAACAGTTCCTGTGGTGTTGTTACCCCTGTTCAGTGTCTGTTGACACTTCAGTTTTTTTTTGTTGGGCTATCTCTGATCTGATGGTTCATATCTGCACTGGTGTCTTTGGGGCCTTGCGCCTGGTCCTTGCCTTACTTCCCGCCTCTGGGAAACTCAATGGTTGGACATCCCAGAGTTACCAGTAACCTGTATTGGACGACAGAGAAAAGAGGATTTTAGTCTTACCTGTTAAATCCTTTTCTCTTAGTCCATACAGGTTACTGGTAACTCTGGGAAGGCGATCCGCCCCTTTAAGTAGGCAGGAACTATTCTAGAATTGCATGCAGGGGGTGGAGCCTACCTTTCCTCCTTGGCTGCAGCTAGCCAACCATCTCCAGAAAGATTTGAGACACTAACTATTGACTAGATAATGAAGGGAAAGAAGACTTCTGTGAGCATGACCCCGAAGGACCCCCACAGTCTGCCACAGGAGAGCCAAGCATGATCCCTTGACAGGGTGGGAGGCCAGTAACCTGTATGGACTAAAAGAAAAGGATTTAACAGGTAAGACTAAAATCCTCTTTTCTCTTCTGTCCTCTTCTATGTTGAATACAGGAACCATGGGGTAAAGTCTCCATTTCTAGGACGGCAGAGAACATAACTAAAAAGGCTCTTAGAGGCATAGACTCCCACCCTTCTCCACTTTACCCCTGCCTGGACATGCTCGGTTTTAAAACTGGCCTTCCATAGAACGGAAGCTGGGCAAAGCTTCTCTTAGTTTACCTTCTTTTAATTTGTTTCAATGGGGCTGTGTATTCCCCATTAGATGGACTCCTATCTCTGGCATACTTTATATGTCTGAACAACATCAGTCCTCTCCCATAGCTTTCTCTAAGCAGTTTATTTGCTTGCTACATAGAAGACTGAAGCAAACTGATTCTGTCTGAGTGTACGTCTTGTGAGTATGTTCCTGTTTCTTTGTAGCCACATTTTTCTTTCTCTGTGGTGTTGATGTTACAGCCTGATTAACACTCACGACTATGGGCTTACTAAAGCACAAATACTAAAATTGAAAAGACATATTTCCGTGTTCTTATCCTTCTTTATGCCTCTAATACACAGTGGGATTTTTATTTAACCTTTGCACTGCCTTTCTGGTAAGACATTCTTTGCATTTTGCCTATTCTGTCTTTGTAACTTGTTTTACTTGAGCTTTCTCAAGTAAAGACCCAGGTGTGGGTCAAAACATTGTCACTTATGTTTATTTAAAGCTGAATTTTCATCACACACACACATATATATATATATATATATATAGAGCCCCAAACCATAATTACAATAGCGATATGCATAGAGTATTTTCAAGAATAATTGCTGCTTTAGTGAGAAATAGAACTTTTTAGGCAGGCAGGCGCTGGCAGTAGGCGCTCTCTGTGCCTGTGCTGTCAGTCCCTTCTGGTGCCTTAAGGCACAAAGGCGTTCAACTCGCCAGTCGTGGAGTTTAAGGGAACGAACATTGCAGACTCAGAGATGCCGTCTCTGCAAGATGTCTGCACTGTTCCCAGCTGCCTCTCTGCGTAAAAAGGTCTGTTTTCACTAATGACGCAATTATATTTGAAAATACAAGTAAGTCTATACATATCGCTATTGTAATTATGATTTGGGGCTCTATATATATGTGATGAAAGTTCCACTTTAAATAAATTTTGCTTTATTTTAAAGACTGATGTGTGCCTGCTGGTGATATCATACAACATATGATACAACTGTTTCCTACATTAATCAATTTCAGCACTAGCACCGTGGCAATTCACAGGAGATTGTTGTGCCTTCCTTTTGTCCTGACCCTAAATCTGACAAGGAGAGGGATCTCCACTTGTTGGATGTAGTGCTTTGTTGGATTGTCACGGTTTGTTAAGACTCTCAGACGCAGAGTTAGGTAAAAACACAACTTTATTGAAAAGTTAATGCAACCCCGTAGGGTATCATACATGTACACACATATATCTTTATTAGAGAGGAATACAATACAAACAATAGCGATATTGGCTCTACCGGCCCTGCCAATATAGCGGGCAAGGCAGCCAAGGAATTGGAACTCGTGAGGTGAGGCTCTACCGGCCTTGCCAAGATACCAGGCAAGGCAGCCACTAGACAGGAGGCTAAGACTGGCTCTACCGGCCCTGTCAATATACGGGGCAAGGCAGCCAAGGAATTGGAACTCGTGAAGTGAGGCTCTACCGGCCTTGCCAAGATACCGGGCAAGGCAGCCACTAGACAGGAGGCTAAGTCTGGCTCTACCGACCTTGCCAATACCGGGTAAGGCAACCCAAGGAAACAGGACAGGTTCTACCGGCCTTACCATATACCGGGCAAGGCAGCCAATTGACAGGAGATAATGGCAACCTCTAGCCTCAGTGACTGGAAGGTGGAACAACAGTCACTATGATGACAAAGAGGCTAAGTCAGTAAGTAGGCCGCCAGCAAAAGAGATAGCGGATGGATGTGGAGCTAACCAGTGCCCTCACAGATGGAACACCATAATTCTATAGTAGCAACCAGGTGTGTATGGAGCGAACCAGTACCCAGTACGTGGAACGCTAGACAAACTACAGAATAGCCGGGAGGCTAAAGGAGCAAACCAGTACCTAGTACGTGGAACGCTAACAATTGTGCAATACAGCCGGGTGGCTAGAGGAGCGAACCAGTACCCAGTACGTGGAATGCTAACAATACTGAGACAGCTGGATGGCTAGAGGAGCAAACCAGTACCCTGTGCGTGGAACGCTAACAATACTGAGACAGCCGGGTGGCTGTCAAGCAACCAGTACCCGCGTACTGAATAACCGGCAAGATAGAAATGTCGCCAAGGCGACTCAGGAACGTCAGATGACTGTAGGCGAACTGGACAGGAACCAGCAGATGGAAGCAGGAACCAGCATGCAGACGATCAACCGGAATCAGGAACGACGGCGGCGACTGGCAGCAGGAAGCGATGGCTCAACCGGATCAGACGGAAGCAGGAACTACTCGACTGGCAACACTGGAACAGGACGAACACAGGTCGCAGGAACACAGCAAAGGCCCAGGATACTCAGGAACAATGTGTAGACTCGAACAGCATAGAGACAACACGAAAGGGCAACCAAAGGGTGCCCAGGCTAGGTTTAAATAGGCAATACAGGGCGGGCTGAAGGCAGCCAGCCAATGTAGGGCCCCCTACTGGTGATAGACACAAAAGGAGAGCAATCACGGGCACCGTGATATAGATTTGCCTCAAGTTTTATGTGCAAAGTACTGAGTACATCCGCAAGACTGATGCCTTGTTTGTCAGCCCTGAGGTCCCAGGGCTGGTTTGGCTGCATCCAAGGTGACTATTGCATCCTGGATAAAGTCTTCCATCTACAAGGCTTATGAGCTCAGAGGGAAACCTGTTCCCTTCTGCATTACAGCACATTCCACCTGGTCTGTTGCGACACTAACCCTACTGAGCTAGATAGCGTGAAGAAGAAGTGAAAGATTCCTGTGAGAAAGGACCCATATAGGACTCCCACGTCCAGCCACAGGAACCAAGCATGATCTCTTTCACTGGGAGACCTGTAAGCTATATGGACTAAGAGAAAAGGATTTAACAGGTAAGACTAAAATCCTATTTTCTCTGTCGTCCAAAGTAAAGTCCTAGACAGACACACTGCCTCCAGGACTTTCCTGCCAAAGCTGGCTTCAGCCGAAACCATGACATCCACATGATATTTGGCAAAAGTGTGGACAGAGGACCAGGTGGCCACCTTGCACAGCTGATCAACAGAGGTCTGAATCTTGTAGACCCAGGAGGCCCCAACAGACCTAGTAAAATGTGCAGTGATGGAAAAAGGGAACAGGTTTTCCTCTGAGCTCATAAGCCTTGCGCATGGTAGACTTAATCCAACATGCAATAGTCACCTTGGACTCTGCTTTACCAGCCCTGGGACCCTCCGGGATGACAAACAAAGCCTCAGTCTGATGAACAGAGTCAGTGCACTGCACATAGAACTTAAGGCAACACACAACATCCAACAAATGGAGATCCCTCTCCTTGTCAGATTTAGGTTCAGGACAAAGGGATGGCACAACAATCTCCTGATGTGGAACTCAGAGACCACCTTAGGAAGAAATTCCTGAGAGGAACGGAGAACAGCCTTATCCTTGTGAAACACCAGGAAAAGGCGGCTTGCATGACAGGGCCTGCAGCTCAGCAACTCTGTGGACAGAGATCACCGCCAAAAGAAAAGTCATCTTCCACGTCAAAAGGCATAAAGGAATCGTAGCCAAGGACTCAAAGGGAGGCCACTGCAAAACCCCCAAGACAAGATTAAGGTCCCACTGAGGAGTGGGAGCCTTAAAGGTAGGGAAAGTATGGGCAACCCCTTGAAAGAAAATCTAGACATCCGGTAAGGTGGCAGTGCATCTCTGAAAAAAGACAGAGATAGCTGAGGTCTGAACCTTCAAGGAACAAAGACTAAGGCCCTTTTTCACTTCATCCTGCAAAAAAGACAGGATAGCTGGAAGATCAAACACTTGGGAGGACAGATCTCTGTCCACACACCAAGCATGGAAATAGACCAAACCCTGTGGAAGGCCATTGAGGACACAGGTTTCCTGGCCTGGATCATAGTGGAAATTACCTCTGGAGAAAAACGTTTCCATCTCAAGATGTAGGTTTCAACACCCATGTCTTCAAAGCCAGCTGATCCACATACTCCTTCCACAAATAACCTTGCAGAAGGAGGTCCGGTCTGTGCGACAGAGGAAATAGTTCCTGATCTGATAAGGCCAACAGTTCGGGAAACCAAGACTATCTGGTCCAATAGGGCGCAATCAGGATAACTGAGTTGATGTCCATCAGAATCTTCTGTTAGATCCTGTGCAGTAGAGGGAAGATATACGCCAGACAGAATCTCCAAGGGATCGACAAAGCATTCACTGCAATTGCCAAGGGATACTGCCATCGTGAGCAGAACATCCAAACCTTCTATGCAAGGAAGACCCCACTTCTGTACCAGGAGGTCAAACACTTCTGGGTGAAATTCCCACTCTCCAAGATCCACTGTGTGTTGACTGAGGAAGTCTGCGAGCATGTATTCCACATGGCGGAGATAGCAGGCACATTCTCTTTTGCCCAAACCAAAATATCTTTGACCTCGAACCAAGCCACGGGGCTTATTTTGCCTCCTTGCTTGTTGATGTAAGCCATGGCGTTCGTGTTGTCTGATTGGACTCTGACCCGGCATCCTGCTAGGTGAGAGGACCAATACCTCAGATCATGAGATACTGCTCTAAGCTCCAAGATGTTAATGGGAAGAAGAGTCTCCTCCAGTGACCAGCGACCCTGAACACTCAGGTGAACTAGGACTGCGCCCCAACTGAGTAAGCTTGCGTCCGTCGTCACAGTGGTCCAGTATGGAATCACAAATGGTCTGCCTTTCCTCAGGTTGGAGAGATCCAACCAATAGTAAAATGTCTGTCTCACCTCCACAGGTAGGGTGATAGGGTGATCCAGAAGATCTGGTTTTCCCCTACAAGTATGGATCACAAACCTCTGAAGTTCTCTGGCATGGGCCATGGTAAAGGGAACCACTTCTATGGTTGATAACGTTTTCCCCACCGGAGAGGAGAACATCCTCGCCGGAGCTGATTCGCACGTCAGTACAGGTGACACCTTAGATGTGAGCTGCTGAATTGAATCCTCTATCAGAAAGACCATACTCTGCAGAGTGTCGAACCGGACACCTAGGAACACCAGATACTGGGAGGGAACCAGAGCAGACTTGTCCATATTCAGGATCCAAACATGTTGAAGGAGAATCTGAGCACACTTCTGAACATGGCGCTCCAGAAGGTCCCTGGAAGGCTCCTTGAGTAGAAGGTTGTACATGTACGGGATCCCCTTGGTGCGCAGGAAAGCAATTACTGCACCCAGAACTCGACTGAACACCTCAGGGGCAGTCGTGAGTCCAAATGGGAGAGCAATGAATTGGAAGTGTCCCAAGTGGCAGGCAAATCTGAGGTACTGCTGACTTGCCGGATGCACAGAAATGTGTAGGTACACATCCTGAAGGTCCAAAGACGCCAGAAATTCTCCCGGACACTTTGCGGCAATGACCAAACAGAGTGACTCCATCTTGTAGCAATTTGTTGAGAGCCTTGAGGTCCAGTATAGGATGGCAGCTGGCATCCTTCTTGAGAAACCTGAACCTTCCTCCTGCTGAGGAACCGGTGCCAGAACTCCCTTGTCCAAGAGAGACTGGACCGCCCCATTGAAAAGCCTGAACTTTTCCTGACCCTGAGGGTAGCGAGAAGGGAAGAATCTGAAGGGGGTAGGGATTTGAAGGGAATCCTGTAACCACCTTTAATACCCATTGATCCGCAACAGAGCCTGTCCAAAAAGTGTTGCAGATGACCCCCCCCACACACACACACACACACACACACACACTGGATGCGGACCAGGGTTCGGCAGGTCATGCTGAAGAAGGTTTGGTGGATATGGGTTTGGTGGAGGTGTGTTTAGACCTCCACTGCTGCTTGGGGTTGGTGGTGGCACCCTAAACGTTTTGCCTTGTTTGGGACAAAAAAGACAATGTCTCTTTGCCTGAAGGTTGCATTTAGGAACCTGAGGAAACAATGTGCTTTTACCCCCAGTGGCCTCACTGATGAGGTTCTTCAGTTCAGGGCCAAAAATAGGTACCCTGGAAGGGAAGAGAAATCAGTGATATCTTAGAGATCAAGTCAGCAGACTAAATCTTCAGCCACAGCAAGAGCGTTAGTAACATAGTGCTGCGCCTCAGAAATGTTGGCCAAAAGGTAGACTTTTGGAGCACCCTTATGAACAGCAGCAGTCAGCCGTTCAGTCCAAACAGCAATGGCCTTATCGAACCAGGCAGAAGCCAAAGTAGGTCTCATGGACGCACAAATGGCTGTGAAATTAGCTTTTAAGACCGCTTCAAGCTTTCTGTCAGTCACGTCCTTAAGAGCTGATGCATCCACAACTGCCAAAACAGTTGATTTAGAGAGCCTGGAAATGGGAGAATCAACCTGTGGAGGAGTAGCCCATTTAGCCAAGGCAGCTTCAGCTTAGAGAATCTCTTAGACAGAGCGAGATGCTTGTCAGGAGTTTTTCACTCATCCAGCATAATCTGATCCAGAGCAAAATTAGGCAGAAGCACAGTGTCACAGGAACCGCCGGGCCCCTGGAGGGGCCTGAGGGCCAGCCTCCTGCCCACAGACTATGGACCTAGCCCTGGAACAGGGTATGGCCTCTCCCTGAGACTAATCTCTGCCCTGTTTGCTCCTTGCCATGGAGGATCCTTTACCAGCTCTCCAGTCCCCTCTTGGGGCTGTCACCCTGTACTTATTGGGGGTACAGGATGACCAAGAAACCCAGTGAACATTCTTCCCAGCCTTGTCAAATGATATCAGACTTCCCAAAGGACTAATGTGTAAAAGATGCTTCAACAACTCATCCTGTTTTGTGTATTCTGGACCCTCTGTAACACTTGTACCCAGCCCTATTCCTTTGTCCCATTGTATAGTTAACTCACTCAGGTCTTGCCCATCGTATCCCATTGTCACCTACCCATTTTCTCATCACACTGTATGTTTACACTCCCCTTGCATTCAGTGTACTACATGTTTATACTGAAACCAACCTCCACCCATTTACCCTTTTGTAAAGATGTGTATTCCCACTTCAGCATTGTGCCTCTTTGTACTGTGCCCTTCCACCAACAGCCCCATTGTCTTACCATATATGGATTGCAGTACCTGTGTCCTGTTGGGTGGATAACTTGTTATGTGTGTATTTAAACCCTGTATGTTTCACAATAAATTTCAGTTCTTGTCTTAACCTATACTGGTGGTGTCTGGTGGGGTAAGCTTGCTGTATCCAGAGTGTGTTCACCCTACAATGAGTCTTGCCTAAGTAACTGGGTGAATGGAGCTATGATCCTGGTTCCTGACTTGAGGAGATCCTGAGTGTTGTCCTGGGTTAAGGAAGCACAGTTTTGGCGGAGCTACTCAGTCTGAGTACAGGTATCCGTCATAAACAGTACAGGACTTCTTGCACCTCTGAAAGACATCAGACGTAGCCTGAGGCTCTACAGAAGTAGAGTGAATATTCAAGGTAGTTAATACCACCTTAATGAGACCCTCAGCAGAGGGTTCAGGGTCAGCTTCAAAAGGGTCACCATGAAACTGGGAAGACTCCTCTTCAGAACACACACCATCCTCATCTGAATCCTCTACATAAGAATCAGATAGATCAGGAATACCAGGGGCAACAAACCTGAAGGAAGTAGGGGGTCTCCAAGACTGAAGAACCCCTTGAAGGGAAAGAGGAAACTGTGCCATATAGTACTTTAAGTCCTTGACCCAAAGTGGCTCTTGAGCATGGCTGGAAGGCCCTGGCGGAGACGCAGGGGCCACAGTACATGAAGGGAATAAGGGACCTGAGTACTCTCTGGGAAGCCCTGTGTGGCATGAGGAACAGTGTGTAAGGGGGATCAAAGATGCCCCTGAGACCTTAGGCCTATCCCCATGTCCTAGTGGATTCGACATAGTACAGAATAAAGTGTCAAACAGAAAAGGAATACCCACATACAGATTTCACTCCAGAAAGCCTAAAATACACTTATCTGGCAAGCGAAGGGTTAACCTGAGGAGGAGAGTTGAGGAAACCAAGCCCTGCGTGTGATACTCGGTAGAGAGGAAAACTAAAATGGCAACCACAAAGGGAATCAATCGTAAAACAGCCCACGAAGCGGAATTTTGTGGGAAACATAGTTTCTCAAAACAGAGTACCAAAAAAACAGAGCCAAGACACATAGAATGTCCACTGGATAATTATTCAAGGCTAGACAAGTAAAATGAGCCATCTCTGAACTCAGTACATAGAACGGTTGCAGAGATATGTCCCAAAATGTCAGTCCCATGGAGATCAATGGAGCATTGCGGCCATGCGGTAAAGCATACCTTAAAGCTGAAAAATATTAAAAAAAATATTGAATAAACTAAAAGCGAGTAGGAATTGTAAAAAGACACATAGCACTCTAATAAACATGAAGGGGTTAATTGCCACAAAACTGCACAAAATGCTCCAAAGACCCTCAGAACAAAAATAGAAATACCCAGCATGAGTTCGGGAGTTACAGAGAAGTCCAAATAAACCCTTGTACAGAAGGGAGCTGTGGGACAAGTGGCCCATGGCACTCAAAGGGTTGTTCACCTTTTTCTAAAAGTCTTCTTTCTTCAGCTTACCATTGGAAGGAAGAAGCCTCACAGGGAGACTGCTTCTGGAGAGAGACATTGGTTACATGATTCCCTCCCAGGGCTGAAGGGTCCACAAGCAGCTCCTGTAAACTGAGCAATCCACCAAGGGGAAGTCAGTAATGGTAATCCACCTAATGGGGTCATTTTTATACCCCATATCTAAAGAAAAATAATAAATAACTAAACTATGCAGGACTGTTCACAGCCTTCCTACCAGGATAATGGAACAAATCAGCCCTGGAATACCCCAAGAATTATACCATGCATCAGTATAAAACCTACTCCAACACTATAGGTGGAGAAATATCATGATGGCTTAAGTCTCCCATAAAGGCTTATGTATAAAAGAGGATTTTAGTCTTCCCTGTTAGATAATTTTCTCTTAGTTCATATGACATACAGGTACTATCCAGGACACAGAACAGCCCAAACCAAGTGTCAACAGGAACTGAATAACAATATCACAGCACCCAAGAAAAATCAACTGGGCTCAAACAATTAAAGAACGGTAAGGAACAGAAGTGTAAAAAGACAGAACTGCCTCCAGGACCTTCCTGCCAAAGCTGGCTTCAGCTGAAGCCAGAACATCAACAGTATAGTGCTTTGCAAAGTTGTGCACCTTGCACAACTGTTCAGTAGAGGCCTGATTCTTGTAGGTCTAGGAGGCCCCAACAGACCTGGTGGAGTGTGCTGTAATGCGAAAAGGAACAGGCTTCTTTCTGAGTTTGTAAACCTTGTGAATAGTAGACTGAATCCAAGATGCAATAGTGACCTTGGATGCAGCCATACCAGCCCTAGGACAAATAATGCATCAGTCTTATAGGGTGCACAAAGAAATTAAGACAAAGTACAACATCTAACAAGTTGTGATCCCTCTCCTTGTCAGATTTGGGGTCAGGACAAAATTAAGGCACAACAATACTCTGATTGATGTGGATCTCAGAGACCACCTTAGGAAGGAATTCCTTGGAGGTACGGAGAATGGCCTTATCCTTGTGAAACACCAGAAAAGGCTGTTTTCAGGACAAGGCCTGCAACTCTGCGGACAGAGACCCCAGCCAGAAGAAAGGCCATTTTCCATGTCAGGCAAAAAGGAATGGTAGCCAAGGACTCAGAGAGGCCGCTGCAAGACTCCCAAAACCAGATTAAGGTCCCACTGGGGAATGGGAGTCTCTTAGGCAGAGAAGGCATGAGCGACACCCTAAAAGAAAACCTTGGCATCTGTCAAGATGGCAGTGCATCTATGGAAAAAAACAGAGCTGAAGTCTGAACCTTCAAGGAGCTAAGACTGAGCCCTTTGTTCACACCGTCCTGTAAAAAAGACAGGATCACTGGGAGATCAAACTCTTGTGAGGACTGGTCCCTGTCAACACACCAAGACTGAAAAATGGACCAAACCCTATGGTAGGCATTGGAAGAAACTGGTTTCTTAGCCTGGATCATAGTGGAGATCACCTCACAGGAGAACCCTTTCCTTCTTAGGATGGAGGCTTCAACAGCCATGCCATCAAAGCCACGGGCTCCACACTTCCTCCTTCCATAGATAACCTTGAAGGAGGAGATCAGGTCTGAGTGGCATTGGAAACTGATCCTAAATGGAGACAGCTACAAGTTCTGGGAACCAGGGCTTCCTGGGCCAATAAGGGGCAATCAAGATGACCACCGGACCGTCCATCCAAATCTTGGTCAGCTCCCTGGGAATGAGAGGAAGTAGGCGTAGGCCAGATGAAAACACCAGGGGATCACCAGAGCATCCACGGCAAAGACCAGAGGATCCCTCTAACTAGAGCAAAACAGCTGAACCTTTTCTGTTGTTCCTTGTGGCCATCAGTTCTATCTGAGGAAGACCCCAAAAACAGGTCGAAAACATCTGGGTGGAGCTCCCAGTCTCCTGAGTCTACACTTTGACTGCTGAGGAAGTCCGCCAGGACGTTGTCTACCCCTGGAATGTGAACGGTGTAAATAGCCAGGACGTGATCTTCTGTCCAGGCCATAATATACTTGACTTCTGACCAATGGAAGCGCTTCTTGTACCTCCTTGCTTGTTGATGTATGCCACAGCCGTGGTGACTCGGACTGGACAACCCCTCAGTGAAGAGTAGCAGTATGCTACATAGCATGATAAATCGCCCGGAGCTCTAGAACATTGATGGACTGTAGAGTCTCCTCTGTAGTCCATCTGCCTTGAACCCCCAAGTGACCCAGGACAGCTCCCCAGCCCCTGAGGCTGGAGTCCATAGTCACCAGGGTCCAGTCCTGAATCACAAAGGGTTTCCCATTCTCCAGATTGTACCTGTCCAGCCACCAGAGCAGGTCCTGTCTCACCTCCGGAGGGAGGGACACACTGAGGTTCAAGAGATCCGAATTCCCATGCCAAGCATGGATAGTGAACCTCTGGAGCTCCCTGGTGCTAGTTATGGAATACAGAACCGCTCCCATGGTGGACACCATGAGGCCTGTCCGGGTCAAGAACTTGCAGACCTGATCTGAGGGCCACTCCAGAGCTTGGGATACCAGATGCCTGACATGTTAGATAGGATCATCAGTCAGGAAAGCCTTCCCTTGGCAAGTATCGTACCTGAGACAAAGGAAAACCAAGACCTGAGAAGGGACTAGAGCATATTTCTCCATATTCAGAATCCACCCATGGTGGAGGAGAATCTGAGCACAGTCCTGGACATGCTGGTCCAGGAGTTCCCTGGACGGTTCCTTCAGCAGAAGGTTGTCAATGTAGGGAGTCACCTGAATCTCCCGGGTGTGCAGAAAGGCAATAAATGCCCCTAAGACTCTGGCGAACACCCGAGAAGCAGAGGTAAGCCCAGCGGAGCACTTCCAGTTCACCACTCTGCCCAAGTTGTAGGCAAACCTGAGTTACTTCTGGCTGTCCGGATGGTTTGGGACATGCAAGTAAGCATCCTGCAGATCCAGAGAAGCCAAGAACTCTCCTGGACACATAGCTGCAATGACAGAGCGCAAGGATTCCACCTTGAAGAGTGCAGTCTCCACAAAAGGAATTGAGGTCCAAGATATGACAACTGCCACCATCCCTCTTAGCCACCACAAATAGGTTTGAATAGAAACCTAAACCTCTCTTGAGGTGGAACTGAAGTCAGGACTTCCTTGTCCAAGAGAGCCTGAATCACATAGTTGAAAAGATTCTGCTTTTCTTGATCCAGAGGAGTTCTGGACTGGAATTATCTGTCAGGAGGAAGGGATTTGAAGGGAATCCTGTACCCTTCTGAAACCACCTGTAAAACCCACTGATCCGCAAAAGAGGCTGTCCAGGTGTCTGAAAAATGGCGCAGTCCTCCACCCACTGGGAACTGCGGACCAGGATTCTGCGAGTCATCTGGAGGCAGACTTACCAGACTTGGGCTTGGCGGTGGCATGCTTTCAGTGCCACTGCTATCTGGGCTTGGTGGCTGGGCGCAGGGTGCTGGCCTGAGACAAACTTGGATTTGCCCTTTGCATTTTGTTTTGGTGGGGAAGAAAAATACTCTGTTTCCTCGCCAAGTTAGGGAGCTTGGAAAACCAGAGGCAACAAAGTGCTCTTGCCTCCAGTGGCCTCACTGATAATCTGCTTCAGTTCAGGCCCAAAGAGAGACTTGCCCTGAAAAGGGAGAGAAATCAGTGACTTCTGAGATGATAGGTCCGCAGACCAAATCTTGAGCCACAATGTGCGTCTAGCAGAAACAGAGAAGGAAGAAGCCTTAGCCGCAAGTTTGACAGCATCATGTTTGTGAAAAGGGCTAAAAGGTCCTCCTTAGGGGGCATCCTTACTGATAGCCGCAGTAAGTTGTTCGCCCCAGATGGCAATAGCTCTAGTGACCCAAACAGAAGCCAAGGTAGGCCTCAAGGCAGCACCAATGGCAGCAAAGTTAGACTTCAGCATAACTTCCAGCTTCTTATTGGTCATATCCTTTAATGCCATGGCATCAGCCAAGGCTAGAGCACTAGACCTAGAAAGTCTAGAACTAGGGGGATCAACCTGAGGAGGTGTAGCCCACTGAGCCAGCGCTGCCTCAGAGTAGGAGTACAGCTTGGAAAATCTCTTGGACGAGAAAGGCACTTGTCAGGAATTTTCCACTCATCCAGGATAACCTGGTCCAGAGTTGGATTGGGCGGAAACACAGTGAGGGATTTCTTATGCCTTTGAAAGACATCAGAAGAAGTCTGGCCCTCATTGGGGGTAGTAGTGACCTGTAGGGTTGTTAAAACCTCCTTACTTAGACCAACAGCAGAGGGAGCAGGGTCAGCCTCAAAGGGGTCACCATAAGCATATGAAGAATCCCCTTCCTCACACTCCCCTTCCTCTGTATCAGCCTCAAAGGAATCCTCCCCAGAGGTTTGTCAGATCAGGAATGCCAGGGGCCACAAACCAGAAAGAAGTGGGGGTTTCCAAGAATGGAGGACCCCCTGGAGGGAAAGAGGAAATTGTGCCATAGAGGACTTTAAGTTCTTGACCCAGAGTGGCTCTTGTTCAAGGCTGGAGGGTCCAGGTGGAGTTGTAGGAGCCACAAACTGTGACCCTAGTAAAATCATAAGGAGGCATGTTTAAGACTTAATGTAATGCTATTGTTTACATCTGACCATTATTCATATAGAGTCCCCTGGGGAGATATATGGTCTGTTGTCATCTTTGTCTACTATAACTTTTATGCTTTATACATTAAAAGTAGCACATAAATGTATTCATTTGAAATGCAAGCACATTATCATAAGATGTAACATATGCGGTAAATATGAAGTCTGTACCCCAGTAGGTTATCCAGATAGAGTTTATTATCTTGTGGACATATAATATAGCGTACCCTGTCATACTATATAAATACTTTATGCTCTAAGCATCAGTAGGAGTACAGAGACGAAGACCATCATATAGCAATACATTGTTTCCATATTGGCATGATCGCCACTAATTGGGGGTTGCAACATTGTGACAGCCACCGCAGCTTATATAACAGCTGTACCACCACTCTGGACAAGGCTGCTGAAACCCGGGTGTTGCTTCGTGCAACTTCTTGTTATTGGTGAGTTAGATCATGCTTTTTGGTTGATTATGTATAGTTTCTATATATATAGGAGATGGATCCAGTAGACAGCATTTAGATGATATTTGTCTAAGAACCTATAATTGGTGTTCTCTGCATGTCGGGCATATGCTTTGCAATGCCCTGGAGACCCGCAACGGCGCTATGCTTAGATATGCATTCATACTTGGGATATTTTATATTACTCTTTTTTGACATCTTAACATTATGATTTGCAGAATACAGTATTCTACTTATGTCATTTCATGATAATTTAACCTTATAGTCAAAACTTTATTGCTTTAATACCAAGATGTCTGCTCATTTCTGTATTTTGTTTTTAATCTCATGCTCAAGGTGTGAAATCACTTATGGTACATTTTTCCTACTATTAGAAAAAACTAAGTAGCCTGATAGTAGGTGATTTTATTTATTATTCAATCACTAGATTATATGTGTTTTGAAATTCACACTATCTGGAGGGAGTTTCGGCTCTAAAGGTCACAGGGTATATAAGGAGGATGTTTTGCTTTTGGTTGCCATCTTGATAAAACGTTGATCTGTTCAATAAACTTTATTTTCACTTTAACCCCTTCAGTGCCAGAGGCTTGGGGCCATTTCCTGTACCCTGCAGGCCAGACACTTTTTCAGAATTTTTACTATCCTTCTGTTTAGGCTTGATTTCCTCTGGGAATTTTTAGTTAAATATGGAAAACTATATATTGTTTTTTTCAGAATGAATTGAGCTTTCTCGTGGTACCTTACATGAAGAGAATTTTACATTGTGCAAAAAGCTATGATGTCATAATGACAAAAAAAGTGAACATTTACTCATTTTGCTAAAATCACATACTATGTATCAAAAAATTTACCTTGATTGAAAAAGTTTCAATTATTTGAAAAAGCCCAGAGTCCCCCGAGTAAAAAAAATACCAAATTCGTATAGTTTTACCTACGTCCATGGCTAGCGTAGAGCCCTAATCAACAGCAGCGCAAAATGACATTTTCAACTTTATAAAATAATATGCGCATTCTAGGGTTTTTGTGGTAAAGCTACCCTAAAATAGTGGAATAACTACATAAAGCTATATATTTCTGGAAAGTAGACAGCCTGCTGCATCTAATGAGGGGTGACTTGCCTTGTTACTCCAAGCCTGGTGTGCACAAATGCCTCCAGAAGGTGGCGCTAATGAAAAAAGGCATTCTCTTACATTTCTGCCCCTTGAAATGTACTGAAATTTGTGAAAACCATGGCATTTCCAACTGTATTCATTAGCTAGTGCTCTTAGGAGAAAAATGACACCCCATTGGTATGAGTTTACCTACCTTAGGGGGCGCTACAAGTACAAAACTACACCTATTGCAACCTCTAATTTTTCTAACATTTTCTCAAACACTACTTGTCCGTACAAAAATGGGTATAACAATTACAGAAGTGAAGAAAGGGTACACAAACCATACCATTTTGAAAAGAAGACACCCTGCCGCATCTAATGATGGGTGACTTGCCTTGTTACCCCAAGCCTGGAGTGCACAAATGCCTCCAGAAGGTGGCGCTAATTTAAAAAAAAAGGCATTTTCTTACATTTCTGCCCCTTCAAATGTACTGAAATTTGTGAAAACCATGGCATTTCCAACTGTATTCATTAGCTAGTGCTCTTAGGAGAAAATTGACAGCTTATTGGTATGAGTCAACCTACCTTAGGGGTGCCAGAACCACATAAATACACCTACCTGTTTGCTTCCTCGAAAATGGCTGCTTGTACTAAAATGTTCATAACTGTTAGTGACATGAAGGAAAGGTATAAAAGGTATACCATTTTGGAAAGTAGACATTCACTCGCATCACATGAGGGGTCACTTGCCTTTCTACCCCCTGGCTGAAATGCTCAATTATTTCCAAAAGGTGGCGCTATAGGAATAAATACATGTTTGTTTGTTTTTACATTTCCACCACTTCAAAGATACTAAAATACATTTCCTACTGTATTCAGTACCTTCTACCAACATGAAAAAAATGTTACCCCATTTGTGTGGGATAACATGCAATATATGGGTGGTAGGAAAACTTACCTAAACCTGACACTTTTGTTTTTGAAATTATCTGCCTGCATGAAAAGTGTCATAACCATTATAGATATGCAGGAAAGGTAGAGAAACCATACCATTTTGTAAAGAGGATAACCTGCCGCATCTAATGAGGGGTCACTTGCCTTCTTACCCCAAGCCTGTTGTGCTCAAATGCTTCCAGAAGGTGGCACTATAGGAAAAAAAAACTATTTCCAGAATGTGGTGCTACAGAAAAAAAATGTTTTTCTTACAAATCAGTCACTTCAAAGATACAGAAATGGTTCAACACTATGGGATTTCCTAGGAGGACCTCCTGCCAGCCTACAAAAAATGGTGCCCCAATGCTGTGGGTTGACATACCATATTGGGTGCCAGGAGCATGGCTACCGGTGGAACAAGGATGGGGAAGCAAACAGTGTATGTGTGATTCTATTGCTACCAGTGGTCAGTCAGTGTAAGTGAGGACTTGTGTCTGCCAGAGAAACCAGGTCGGGGAAGGGACGAGGGGTCAGGCTGTGTAAGTGGGTATATCTACCAGTGGGCAGTGAGCAAGTGTGGCGGTAGTGATTGTGGGGAGGTAAGTGCATATGGGGGATTTGTGGTTACCAGTGTGCACTGTAAGTCCCCTCATGCACTGTTTGATTCCAAGCTGAATCCAGAGCGTACTGGCACTTGGGTCTACCAGTAGGCAGTGGAATCAGGCTGGGGGAATGGGACTGCCAGTAGGCTGTGGAACTAGGCTGGTGGATAGGGTATGTGGTGAGGGGATTGGAGGCATTTTGTGTGCATGCCACAGGGGTGTCCTATGCACCGAAAAGCAATGCACTGGACACCCTGTTGCACACAAAGAGTTAATTTTTTTAGCTGTTATTTTTTTATTCATACCTCATTGGGGGGCATCAGTACCACTTCTCATGCCCCCCAACGATGTCTGAATAAAAAATAATGGGAAAAAATGTGTGTGCCACAGGGGGTCCAGCGCATTGTAAACCACTTTAATTGGACCCAACTGTAACACATGCAGGTTTTGTGGTGTTTTTTCCCAAAAAAATATATATATGTGTAGACCTCATTGGAGGGCATTAGAACTGATGCCCCACAATGAGATCTGAATAAAAAGTAATGAGGGGAAGAAAAAGAAAAATCCTTTGTCCACCACAGGGGTGTACAATGCATTCCACAGCAATGCATTGGACCCACTGTGGCAAGCAGAGGGTTAATTTTTTTTCTTTTATTATTTGTTACTCATACCTTGTTGGGGGATCAGGTCTACTTCTGATGACCCTTCCAACAAGGACAGAATAAAAAAAAAAAATGTGTGTGCCACAGGGGTGGTCCAACTCATTGCAAAGCACTGCGTTGGACCCCCCCCCCCCGTGGGGCACGCATTGTTTTCTTTTTTTTTACACCTTGTTGGGGGGCTTCAGGACCCCTGATGTCCCCCAATGAGGTCTAAATAAAGTAAAAATTAAGGGGGAAAAAAACGACTTTGTCACTTTGTCTTCCACAGGGGTGTCCAATGCATTGCAAAGCAATGCACTGGACCCCCTGTGGCACATAGAGGGTTAATTTTTTATTCATAGCTTGTTGGGGGACATCAGGGCCCCCAACAAGCTTTGAAAAAGAAAAGAAACGCAAACCAAAGTCCTGTGTGTGCCACAGGAAGGGGGGTCTGCTTTGGACCCCCCCCCCCGTGGCACACACAGGGTTAATTTTTTTTTTTTTTTTTTTTTTAATAGACCTCATTGGGGGTCATCAGGACCTCTCCTGACCCCCCCCAATGAGGTCACAGTTAAAAAAAAAAAAAAAAAAATGTGCTGCACCACAATTGACCCTGTGACTGCCAAAGGGGTCTCCATTGCATTGCAAAGCAATGCGCTGGACGTCCCCGCGGCGCTCATAGGGTTAATTTTTTTTAATTTATTTCTCTTCAGACCTCGTGGGGGGACATCAGGACACCTTGTGATGTCCCCCCAGTAATTGATCTCCCAGCCGATTGTGCTGAGAGATCAATCTGGCGACTGCAGGAGAGCAAAGGCTCTCCTGCCTTTCACTCCTACCACCGGTAGGAGTGATCGCATTCGGGGAAAGTCACCTAAGGTCACCGGTGACTATGTCACCGATGACATTAGGAGGCTTCCCCCGGTCCCTCCCGCTCCTACCCGGAAGTTCGGGTAGGAGAGCAGAGGAGGGAGAAGCTCTGCTTCTCCCTTGGCGATATTGATCTCCCAGTGTGATCGGCTGGGAGATCAATACCTGGGAGGACATGAGGAGTAATCCTCAAATCCTCCAAAGAGTGCCAGGCTGCATTTCAGCTGAAAGGCGGCCACTGCAAGCCGGTTATACCGGCTTATGCAGTGACCGCATTTTAGCTGTACAATGTAGGAGCGTGGCACAGCAGGTACAGCTGTGTCCACTCGTACATTGTACCCACCTGACACTCTTGGGGTTAAGAGAAGTTCCTGAGAGTGCTGATTTTCACCTATTATATCTATTGTTATATACTGCACCCAGGCATTCACCTAGATTATCATGAGAGCTTCTCTTCAACAATTTTATATATACTTCAATATGTAGTGATCAGTGTTGTTTAATTCTGTGGTCAACGTTTCGATCCTCACATGGATCTTTCTCAAGATGTCATATTGGTGTACCTCTCCCCTATAAATACCCAGTGACCTTTCATCCATCCAATCAGGAAAAACATAGATTTGTGTAAATCAGGAATATGATGTACAAATAAAAAATGTCATAACCCCAGTGACAGTATACAGTGTACATACATAGAACATCAATTTAGAAGCAAGGAAAAAAGAAGAAACTCATACTATTAAGAACTTCACAATGGATCAAACCATGGATAATCCTCTGTACTGGCGAGCCCCGGGTCTCCGCACATTGCGGAGCACCCAAATCCGTCAGTAATAATCTCCCATTCTTATAAGTAATAATCTCCCATTCATATAAGTAAACAAATAACTAAACATACAAAAAATCACATATGTACAGTACAATCTGATATTCCACAGCCCCATCTGTCCAAACCACCTCGATCGCCTCTGACCCTAAATAACAATCGGGATCGCCAAATGGCAAAACTCAAAATATTCCCTTTGTGAACCAACTCCACTGGACGTATCTACACTGGCACGGCATGTCATCCCAGTCATGAGACCATAGTGCACTATGCATTTACATATGTGCAACAATAATTATTACCCGTGTCACGATCATATGTAATGGCCCATTTCTATGGAAGCTCCATGTGAGCGCCCTCTGCCGTTCCAATTAGTAGTTAGGAAGGGCCACATTCAATCAAAATTGCTAAAACAGAGAAACATAAGTCTATAGGAATGTAACCATCGATACCGGATGTCATTAATGAAAATATAGAAGTCTCCTATAAATGATGGAAACAAATCCACAACATAGGGAGTTCATAGGAATACTAGAAATACTATGTATAATAGTGATCAATTCTAATAAAGCAACGACCCCTGCTGAGGGCGTGTTATAATTATGGATACAACCATCCAAAAGAGAGTAGTATCAGACAAATAAAACAGCATATACATTAATTCTCTACCCCATATTCAGACTGATAGTTCATACAGAAGTAGCCGGAGCATATGCCGCTGCTGGATATGAGAAAAGACTCAGAGAGATGCTACCCATCCATCTTCCTGTTCCCCACCGAGTCTCATACCTCACTCCAATAGCGAACTCCATCATCCAGCCCTAGCGGGTAGGAATAACTGATTCTTATGAAACTCTCTTAGTCTGGTATGATCAATGTAAGGGATTTCAACCAGCAGGGGTTGTTGCTTTATTAGAATTGATGACTATTATACATAGTATTCAAGTTGGCGAGAGTGCGACTTTCTCCTGCTTTTACTATATATATATATATATATATATATATATATATATATATATATATATATATATACACAGTTCAAGGAGAGACGGCACTTACAGGATGACTTAGGAGAAGATTCAAATGATTTTTATTTCATCGTTTTGGCCAATATCTGTGGCCTTTTAAACGTCGAAATAAACATTGTTTGAATCTTCTCCTAAATCATCCCTGTGAATGCCCTCTCTCCTTGAACTGTATGTATATTCTTCTTTTGATTGGCACCCAGGTCTTTATATACACTAAACAGTGAGTGCATCTCTTAAGACTTAAACATATACATGCATATCCCCTAATGTACTGAAACCCACACAGTCATACATACACATATAAGCAACTCACCAAGCACATTCAAACCTATATATATATAAATCAGTACAAATATAAATCCATTCATGCACCTAAGGCATATACAGAACTATACAACTATGAAAATAGTAAAATTATACATTGCACTTGAGTACAATAAAGACATAAGATAGATCCAATCAGAAACCATAATGTACCAGTATGATTCCTGGGGGGAAGTGCTAGCCTGCCAGAAAGAACAAAGGGTTTCAGAAGAGCTCCTGAAGCCTTGGTGATCTTAGCCTTCCCATTATCTCCTTTATTTTAAGAAATATCAAGAAGATCCACAAATAGATACATTCAGAGTAGAAAATAAGAATAAAACACTTATCTGTCTATTGTGGGGGTAAGAATATGGCACCAGGAAGGATATTCAGCCACAGAGGTAGAAATGTGTGCCAGATGCCTCAAGGGATGCTCCACAGTAAGAATAAGGAAGAGGAGAAGCAATAGCTCTTCCCCTTCCTTCTTTCCTTCCTTGAGGCCCAGCAAAGAATTAGACTTCATGGGAAACAGAAAATCCCTCTAAAAATAGAAAGACGGCACAGTGGCTATCCAAGCACTAATGATCATAGTAATATATTTAATCACATGCTGTTAATGTCATGAGGGAGCCCTTTTCGGGGGGTGTCCCATAACGTGTACCGAATATGTACCATTGATCCATCCCGTACATGATTGGGCTTGTAATGTTCACATCACCTTCATAGTTCTTCCAACTGAAACACATTAAACTTGCATCAGTATATATATGGGAGGTGTCAAAAACTGATTCAACCTAAAAGCTGATGTCATGCCATATCAGTGAAATGAAGGAGGACACAAAAGAATTTTGGGGGATGTCTATTTTCTCTGTTTTTCTCTCAGCAAATAGACTCAAATCCAGTATGTGAGCAGATTTTGTAAATACACCCTTAAATCTATAGTAATGCTTAATTTTTTGTCTCACTGTACTGTACTGATGTAATCTATACTATTTTGACGATACTTCTGTTTTAAAATTCCACTCACTCTCCTTTCCCTGATATCAGCCAGTTTACCTGAGAACCATCTGAATGGTTCAGCTAATTGCCATGGATATGCACCAGATGGATCTCTCTTATAGAGACACATGTCTGCATGTGTAGTTTCAGTATTCAGTCTGTGCACAGACATTAAAACTACTCACATAAGAGGCATTCAAGCTACTCCAGCGGGTTGGTTGCCATGCAGCTGATTCTCAGCAGAACCAGCTGACATAGCAACCACTCAGTCATGTTGGCCAGTCCCTTAACTAAAGGAAAAGGCTGACATCGGGGAAAGGAGATGGGGAGAGGTATTAAAAATTGTAAGCTCAGTCATACACTTTACAAAAGATCTATTTCCACAACTTAGAGGGTGGAAGTCAAGACCATACATCCATTTCACATTTTGGTAAATCTAAGCCCTAACTTTTAATTTCACCCAAAGTAATGTTACAGTATCTTTGTTTTCTGTGTAAAATGTTTTATATTCTCCAGATGTGCAGTTTTAGGTCTTGTAACATATGGGATAACTTGATGTGACAAATCCATGTTTCCATGTGTATCAGCAGATCTGGAAATGTGCTTTGAATAAGCCACTGCTGATTTGGTTCTCAAATTCCCTTTCCAGTGATGATGTTCTGTGTTTCCAGCTTCTTGTTTCCCTGAGTTAAAACAATAAATTAATATTGTGCAATTAGTAACATTCACTATTGTTTGTCTTCTCACTAGTTAAATTGCACTAATTTAACCACTAGAGTGCCAGCCATGTGTGCGGCACATTTTAGGCCATGTGCACCCGCACATTCCAGAGGTTGTCTCCCCACCACCAACCCATGTTTTTATTTTCTTTTTTTTCCATACCTCATTGGAGGTACATCAGGACCCTTCCTGATACCACCCCCCTAGCTATTGATCTCCCAGCCGATCACTGGGAGATCGATATTGGTGACAAAGGAGAAGCAGCATGTTTTCCTACTTTGTTCCAATCCAGACTCCTGGGTATGAGAGGGAGGGATCTCGGAAAGCCTTCCCGTGTCAGTGGTGACATGATTACATGTGACTGAGAAGGCTTTAACTGATCTTGCCCACTCAAACCAGTTTGGGTAGGAATGAAGCAGGAGAAAATGTTTCACCATATGCTTCACCAATATTGAACTCCCAGACTGATCATCTGGAAGATCATTAGCTGTGGGGGCATCAGGAGAGGTCCCCCCAAAGAGATCTGATGAATAGATTATTAAAAAAATAATAAAATAACCCAGTAATTAAAAAATAGCTTAAAGTGGAACTTTCCTCAGATAAATATAGAGCCCCAAATCATATTTACAATAGCGATATGTAAATATTAGCATGTATTTTCAAGTATAATTGCAGCATTAGTGAAAATAGACCTTTTTGCACAGACAGGCAGCGGGGAACAGCGCAGACATGGCATCTCTGAGTCTTCACTGTCGTCCCCTTCAACTCCACATTTGGTTAGTTGAATGCCTTTGTGCCTTAAGGCACCGGCAGGGACTGACAGAACAGGCACAGAGAGCGGCTACTGCAAGATCCCTGCCGGTGCCTGTCTGCCTAAAAGGTTCCATTTCTCACTAATGCAGAAATTATTCTTGAAAATACAAGTTAGTCTAGGCATATCGCTGTTGTAATTATGATTTGGGGCTCTATATAGATCTGTGATGAAAGTTTCACTTTAAAGCTCCTAATTATAAAATAATATAGGATAACACATGGAAACTATTTAAAATGGTATGGCAACATATACATTTATTTGTAATTCAAATCTTGCCATAAAATATAATACTTAAAATTGTGGCCTCAGCTATATCTATAATACCTGGTGTGCATATAATATGTATGTACGGGGAGGGTTGGCAACTTGTGGCCTGAGGGCAAGTACAATCAAGTGGCCCAATACTGCCATCATTCCAGCCCACCACATTGTGCTAATTTTAAAACTGGTGTTAATGTTGTGAAGTAAGGCAATTAAGATCACATAGTTTACAATTGAAATAGGGCTACACTTGTGATACTACAGAACTTACAGTTGAAATGGCGATACACTAGTGATAATACAGAGCTCACAATTGAAAGCAAGTTATATTAGTGATAACACATAGCTTACAACGAAGTAAATCTACACTAGTGGTACCATAGAGCTTATAAGCGGAATTAGTTATGCTATTAGTGTAGCTTCATTTGGATTTCTCTCTGTGGTATCACTTGTGTAGCTCCTTTTAAATTGTAAGCTCTGTGGTATCACTAGGGTAGCTCCATTTACAACACCTGATTGAGGCAGCGGCCCATTAGGCAATCGCCCCCTTGGCCAGCCCGTGTGTGTGTGTGTGTGTGTGTGTGTGTGTGTGTGTGTGTGTGTGTGTGTGTGTGTGTGTGTGTGTGTGTGTGTGTGTGTGTGTGTGTGTGTGTGTGTGCGCATTATATATAAATGTCCTCTCCCATATGTCCATGATCCTGCCACCAATATATGTATATATAATAGTAAAATACAAACTTCCCTCTAAACATGCAATACATAAAATATAAAATAAAACAATGTGGAAAAACACCACCATAGTGAGTGAAATAGTATTCTGAAAATCTCTGCTATTAAAATAGATCTAAAAAGTCCATAAATGTATGAATAATCCATATGACAGGGTACCAGATATGTCTGGTCTATTTTCTAAATGGATATATTAAGTGGAAAAGTGATACATAAGAAAAAAAGTTGCAAAATATTACATAATTAAAACAAAATCCATATAATCTCTTGAATTAATGTGTTGTGAATAATGCTAAAGGACTAAATGCTGGATGGGTGAATAACAATTAATGTGATGGAAATAAATGGTTAATAATCTTGTATCTCTATGTGTAGTTTCATAATCCATGAACATAAACACTGGTGATGAATACAATGATGAATAGATGATAAATAGATAATGATAAGTGAACATGGCAAATCAAATGCTGAAATTAAATTAATACTTTATTACATTTCCATTTATTGGTCAGAGTATCAACACAGACTAACAACCTCCACATAACTAGGGACTTTGTAACCCAACCTGACTTTTATAATAATAAATCAATAAAATGCCAAAAATGTAAAAAACCAGTCCACTACCGTTTCAACCCCTAGAGTGTCACGGCAGTAAAATGTAGGGCTTAGCCAGCTGTTCCCAGTGTATGCTATATGGGTGAAATGCAGCCACTGTATACCGGTTATAAAAAAATAATAAAAAATGCAGAACTCATGAGGGGCATCAGGAACCCTCCTGATATATCCCCAGTTATTGATCTCCCAGCCTATTTGGCTGGGAGATCAGTAAATGCGACACAGGGGAACAGCATGGCTTCCTTGCTTCCATCCTACCCAAACGTCCGGAAAAGAGTAGGAGGGATAGGGGAAAGCCTTCCACTTTTGTCAGCGGTGACAAGGAAGGCTTCCCCCGATCCTGCCGACTTCTACCCAGAAATACCTTGTGTAGGGGAGCCCCTGCATCTTCTCTATGGATTTCCATCCCAAATTGTCTGGAAGATCAGTACTAGTTGGGACATAAGCAGGGGTCCTGATACCCCCTATGAGGGCTGAATTCATCCATTTGTGTGCCAGAGAGGTATCCAATTCATTGGATACACCTCTGGGATTCTGAGTTTAAATTAAATGAATAAAAAAAATGCCCTTAGCACCCCTTTAGAATCTGCACATACCACCCCCATCCAGATGTCTGATCCACAATCCTCCCCCCCAACATATAGTATCTAAAACCCCTGTCTGGTCCCTCCACAGACCCCAGGTACCCCCAAAGCCTGGTTCTATTACCACATACTTTGTCTGACCCCCCCCCCCTCCACAGCCTGGTTCCACTGACCACTATTGGTTACAGATTCCTGGCATCCACTATGGTATGTCAACCCATACCAATGGGATACCATTTTTCTCAGGTTAGCACTAGGTGCTAGACAGACTAGGAAATCCCATGATCTTGGAAGATTTTAGTATATTTGAAGTGATTGAGGTATAAAAAATGTGTTTTTACCCCTAATAGCACCACGTTCTGGTAAGAGTTGTGCACACTAGCTTAGTGGTAAAAAGGCAAGTTTCCCCTCATTTGAAAGAGGGCAATGTCTACATTCCAAAATGGCATGCCAACCTGACCTTTTCTTTAAATCTCTAATGGTTATGACCATTTTAGTTTAGGCTGATCATTTGACAAAAGAAAAGTGGCAGGTGTAGTTTTGTGTTATTGGCACCCCCTACTGGATGTAAAATTTTTCTAACACCAGTAGAAAGTTCTAAATACAGCAGGGAATTCCATAGTTTTCAAAGATCTCAGTTTCTTTGAAGTGGGGAATGTACGAAAAACAATTTTTCCCTATAGTGCCACGTTACGGAAATAACTGTGCACACCAGCCTATGGGTAGGAAGGAAAATAACCCTTCATTTGATACAGGTGAGTGTCTACTTTTCAAAATGGTATGACTTGCTTACCATTCCTTCATATATAATAGTTAGGACCATTTTAGGGAAAGCAGCTCATTAAAAAATGAATGAAGGTAGATGTCATTTTGTGCTTTTTGTACCCTCTACATTACATCAATCCATAGCAATGGGGTACAATTTGTTCTTTGAGGATTATTATTATTAAGAATGCAATAAGAATTTCCATAGTTTTCAAAGATTTTGGTACATTTGAAGGGATGAAATGTAATACAAATGCCTATTTTTTTCCTGTAGCGCCACCTTCTGGAAAAATGTGGCTACCGCAGGTTAGTGGTAGAAAAGCAAGTTGTCTTCTTTCCCAGGCAGTGTGCTTTGATTACCTTTTCTTCATTTCTTTAGTTGGGACAACATTTTAGTACAGGTAAATCATGTTTGAAAAAAATCTAAGAAAAATTAGTTTGTAGATGGTGTAGTTTTGTGCTTCTTGTACCCTAGTATGACAACTCGTATAAATGGGTTTCCATTTCCTCGAAAGAGCAGTAGCTATTGAGTACAGTAAGAATTTCCTTAGTTTTCAAAGTTTCAGTACATTTGAAGTGGTTTAAATGAAAAAAACTATTATATTTTCCTTTAGTGCCACCTTCTGGAAACATTTGTGCATGCCAGGCTAGGGGTAAAAAGATAAGTGATCCCTCATTTGATGCAGTGGTATATCTACTTTTAGGAAATATATGGTTTTATGCAGTTATTACATTGTTGCAGGGTAGTTTTAGCATGTAACCAATATAGTGTGCATTTTAATTCATAAAGTTGAAAATACAATTTTACACTCCTGTTAATTCGCAATCTGTTCAGGTCATGCTTGTACATAAAATTATACACATTTGGTATTTTTGCATTCAGGGCATTCAAGGCTTTTAAAAATAAATGAAATCTTCACGACCAACATAAATGTTTTTGATAGTTTATGATAACTGCAAAATAAGTAATTTTTGAAAAACAATGCTGTATTCATGACATTGTCATACAATGTGAAATTAATTTTTTGTGATGTGTGTAAAAAAAAAAAAAACACTGAATTTCTTCTGGAAAATACAGTATATAGTTTTCCGTATGTAACTAGGAAATTAACCAGCACGAATCATACCCAAAGTAGAAATGTGTCTGAACAGCAGGGTACAAAAAAGTCCCCAAGCCTCTCGTACTGAACGGGTAGCCTTAATAGCTACATTGGAGGTGTTGGATACAAGTAATGTAACCTCAGCCGTTAAGTGTATTAAGGGATATAACAGGAGAATTCATCTTCTCTTAGGGTATATAATTCAATGTTGTATTTAAATTCTTACCCTTCATATGGCTCGATACAATGACTATGACTAAAAGCATCTTTAGAGGCCAAAGGATTTCTGGGCGATACACACAGTTGTACTGTCGAAATCCTATTGCTTGTTCAGTATCCACTGCAATGAGCATTGGTCGCCAAAACCCATGTTGTGGCCAAATGCTTGTCTCCACACCAAAGAAAACTAGCTAACTCTCGATGTTTGACACAGTGTCAAACATAGAGTTAGTTGAAAACAGTCACCCTCCCAAATGCTAACCCTACACAACCCCTGACAATATCAATAAAGTGAAACAATACTAGAGCTAAAACTATCCTATCACCCATACCCCACAGCTGTAACAATTACCTGTCATCCACTGTAATTCTTCATCTGTAAGCTTGCATCTTCTTCATCTTCTTTCTCTCTCTCTTGTTCAAAAATATAATGCCTCAATAAAGAAAGTAATAAAATATTAATTGTGCCCCAAAATGTAATTTTCCAATACATGTACTCTGCAGCCACTGGCAGCGGCAGCAGGAAAACAAATTAAAAACATCCCCCCTACATACCTCTCGGGCTGATTGGGCAATCCATACTGAAGGGAATTTGAATAGAGATTGGCTTTTTGTATGGCCAGTCCCTGTTCAAAATGGTTCCCACACTTCCATTGGCTCGGATGTGGGGTTACGCAATTCCCAGCCAATCAGCTTCTAGCAGGAGGGATGAGGAAACCCACTAGAATCTGATTCCTGGGAAGTGCATAACCCCGCATCCCAGCCAATAGAAGTTTGGGAACCCTTTTATATAAAAAGCCAGTCTCTGTACAAATTACCCTCAGTATGGCAACGGCCCAAGAGGTATTGTTTTGGTTTGCTTTTCTACAGCTGCCAGAGGCAGTAGAGTACATGAACTGGAATATTAGATTTCTGGGCACAATTAATATTAACCAATATATCTTTTTTTATTTAGACATTATATTTTTTAAAAGGAGGAAGAAAGAAGATAAGAAAACGAAGAGTACAGAAGTTAAAGAAGAAAGAAATGACAAGCTTACAGATGAAGACTTATAGTAGATGACAAGGGTGCACAAGACCCTTCTGGACATCAGGATTACAGGTAAGTGTTTATTTCAATTGTACGGTGTTAGCTTTAGGGGATTAACCCTTACTGGCACTCAGAGGGTTCATTTTTTTCTTTTCACTCATGTTTTTAGATCTGCGGATGTATTGATATGGGGCTTAAGGGGTCTCTATTGTAGGAACCTGTAGCTGCGCCTGCATGTGTGTGTTTCAAACCACTGTTCAAGAACACATAGGTGGTTTTTAACACACGTTAGGGACTCGGCGCCTAGAGTCTCTATACTAATCCCACTGGTAAAAAAAAAAAAAGTGGCGAAGGTAGTTTTGAAGGCACAGTTTGGTACTCTACTACCTGTGCTGTGTAAAAATGCACAACAGGCACAATATTTCCATCCATTGTGAACAGTGTAAAAGTAGTTGAATTTAGCATTCTAGAACATGTGGTAGCTTGTAACACATGTTAAGGGTCTCTCTATATTTGCAAAAAATAGCACCTAGCAAACCTAGACGTTGAGATAAAAAACACTGTGTACTAGAACACTGGTTTCTAACACACAAACACACACACACGCACGTGTGGCTAGTGATCCCTACAACAGTGACACGTGAATATATTGATATAGGGCCCTAAGTCCCATATCAATATATCCAAGTAGCTAAAAACATGAGTGAAAAGAATATAAACCCTATGAGTGCCAGTGGGGTATGCAATGCATTGCAGAGAGTTGCATACCCCACTGGCTCTCACATGGTTAATCCCCCCAAAGCAAACACCATCCCATTACAATAAACACTTACCTGTAAGTCTGATGTCCAGCGGGGTCTTATGCACACTGGTCATCCACTGTCATTCTTCTTCTGTAATTGTCTATTTTCTTATCTTCATTTGTTTTATTGTAGTCTTTTTATCTTCTTTCTTCTGATGATATATCCATGTGACTATTATAATAATAAAGAGGTTCACATCACAGATGTCCCAAAAAATATTAGTTATAAGAGCACAATTCCCCCAAAACAGATTCCAAATGGAAGTGCACAATGCCCCCCAAAACAAATTCCATTTATGATTGCACGATCCTGCAGCCGCGGTATTGTGTCTTCTTTCCCTCAAATAGATTGGTGGCTGTCTAGCCCCTCTGAACCCATGGTAGCCCAACACATTCATGAACCTCTTGGCCAGCTATGCTAAGAGTGGGCAACTCCTCTGACTTCTGGATTTGTAGTGCCATCCCAGTCAGTGAGGAGTCCCATGGTCACAGCGAGAAATGAGACTGGATTTGGATGGTTCAGAGAGACCGGCGAACCCAGCTCAGAGCAACGCATCCACATAATTAACCCTCCTACTTCAGGAGCTGTATGTGTATACTAATAAGGTGCTGGCCCTAACCCTGCCAAGTTAGGGAAATCAAATTGCTCCCAAGCCTGGATAACAAAGTACACAGAGGGAAATACTTGGGAGATGTTTATCAATGAAATCACACACACGGTGAGCTATGTCAAGTTAACCCCCAGAGACACTAAACGAAAGCTGAATTTTATATATATATATAGACATGTTAATAGTTTATTTTTATTAGTTAGATCTTGGAAGGTAGGTTGTTCCAAATATCTTTGAGAACTAACCAAAGTTCTTCTGTGGATTTAGGTAGCCTCAGTTGCTTCTCTCTCTTCATGTAATCCCAGACAGACTCAGTGTTGAGATCAGGGCTCTGTGGGGGTTATACCATGACTTCCAAGACTCCTTGTTCTTCTTTATGCTGAACATAGTTCTTAATGATTTTGGCTGTATGTTTGGGGTCATTGTCATGCTGCAGAATAAGCATGTTTCCTGTAGCACTCACTCTTGCACCACTCCCCAGCACTTCTGCAAACAAACTGCCTTCTGCTACAGACAAATATTTAAAATTTTGACTCATCAGTCCACAGCACCTGCTACCATTTTTCTGCACCCCAGTCCCTTTGTTTTTGTGCATAGTTAAGTTGTTTGGCCTTGTTTCCACGTCTGAGGTATGGCTTTTTTTTTTCCTTTGTGCTTCTTCAGAAGAGCTTGGACAGAACATCTGGAAATCACTGTCTGCCTTGAAATTTCTGCATTGGAGAGACCTTGCTGATGCAGTATACCTAACTTGTGTCTTGTTGTTGTGCTCAGTCTTGGAATGATGTATGACTTTTGACTTTAACCCCTTCCGTGCCAGAGGCTCGGGACATTTTCTGAACCCTGCAGGCCAGACACTTTTTCAACATTTTTGCTATCCTTCCGTTTAGGCTTGATTTCCTCTGGGGATTTTTAGTTAAATATGGAAAACTATATATTGTTTTTTCAGAACGAATTGAGCTTTCTCGTGATACCTTACATGAAGAGAATTTTACATCGTGCAGAAAGCTATGATGTCATAATGACAAAAAAAGTGAAAATTTACTCATTTTGCTAAAATCACATACTATGTATCAAAAACATTTACCTTGATTTAAAAAGTTTCAATTATTTGAAAAAGCCCAGAGTCCCCCGAGTAAAAAAATACCAAATTTCTATAGTTTTACCTATGTCCAAGGCTAGCATAGAGCCCTAATCACCAGCAGCGCAAAATGACATTTTCAACTTTATAAACTAAAATGCACATTCTAGGGTTTTTGTGGTAAAACTACCCTAAAACAGTGGAATAACTATATAAAACTATATATTTCTGAAAAGTAGACAACCTGCCGCATCTAATGAGGGGTAACTTGCCTTCTTGCCCCAAGCCTGTGGTGCCCAAATGCTTCCAGAAGTTGGCACTATAGGAAAAAATGTCATTTTCTTACATTTCTGCCCCTTCAACTGTACTGAAATCTGTGAAAACCATGGAATTTACAACTGTATTCATTAGCTAGTGCTCTTGGGAGAAAAATGACACCCCACTGGTTTGGGTTCACCTACCACAGGGGATGCTAGAAGTGCAAAAAGACACCTACTACAACCTCTAAATTTTCTAACATTTTCTCAAACATTACTTGTCTATACAAAAATGGTTATAACAACTAGAGAATTAAAGAAAGGCTACACAAACCATACCATTTTGGAAAGAAGACAACCTGCCGCATCTAATGAGGGGTAAATTGCCTTCTTACCCCAAGCCTGTTGTGCCCACATGCTTCCAGAAGGTGGCACTATAGAAAAAAAATGGCATTTTCTTACATTTCTGCCACTTCAACAGTACTGAAATCTGTGAAAACCATGGAATTTACAACTATATTGATTAGCTAGTGCTCTTGGGAGAAAAATGACACCCCATTGGTATGGGTTCACCTACCACAGGGGATGCTAGAAGTGCAAAAAGACACCTACTACAACCTCTAAATTTTCTAACATTTTTTCAAACATTACTTGTCTATACAAAAATGGTTATAACAACTAGAGAAGTAAAGGCTACACAAACCATACCATTTTGGAAAGAAGACAAACTGCCGCATCTAATGAGGGGTGAATTGCCTTCTTACCCCAAGCCTGTTGTGCCCAAATGCTTCCAGAAGGTGGCACTATAGGAAAAAAATTGCATTTTCTTACATTTCTGCCCCTTCATCTGTATGGAAATCTGTGAAAACCATGGAATTTCCAACTGTATTCATTAGCTAGTGCTCTTAGGAGAAAAATGACACCTCATTAGTATGAGTTCCCCTACCTTAGTGGGCGCTACAAGTACCAAACTACACCTATTGCAACCACTAATTTTTCTAACATTTTCTCAAACATTACTTGTCTGTACAAAAATGGTTATAACAACTAGAGAAGTGAAGAAAGGCTACACAAACCATACCATTTTTGAAAGAAGACAACCTGCCTCATCTAATGAGGGGTGAATTGCCTTCTTACCCCAAGCCTGTTGTGCCCAAATGCTTCCAGAAAGTGGCACTATAGGAAAAAAAATGGCATTTTCTTACATTTCTGCCCCTTCATCTGTATGGAAATCTGTGAAAACCATGGAATTTCCAACTGTATTCATTAGCTAGTGCTCTTAGGAGAAAAATGACACCTCATTGGTATGAGTTCCCCTACCTTAGTGGGCGCTACAAGTACCAAACTACACCTATTGCAACCACTAATTTTTCTAACATTTTCTCAAACATTACTTGTCTGTACAAAAATGGTTATAACAACTAGAGAAGTGAAGAAAGGCTACACAAACCATACCATTTTGGAAAGAAGACAACCTGCCGCATCTAATGAGGGGTGAATTGCATTCTTACCCCAAGCCTGTTGTGCCCAAATGCTTCCAGAAGGTGGCACTATAGGAAAAAAATGGCATTTTCTTACATTTCTGCCCCTTCATCTGTATGGAAATCTGAGAAAACCATGGAATTTCCAACTGTATTCATTAGCTAGTACTCTTAGGAGAAAAATGACACCCCATTGGAATGAATTGACATACCTTAGGGGTGCCAGAAACGCATAACTACACCTACCTGTTTGCTTCTTCGAAAATGACTGCTTGTACTAAAATGTTCATAACTGTTAGAGACATGATGGAAAGGTATAAAAGGTATACCATTTTGGAAAGTAGACATTCTCCCGCATCAAATGAGGGGTCACTTGCCTTTCTACCCCCTGGGCTGAAGTGCACAAATATTTCCAAAAGGTGGCGCTATGGGAATAAATACATTTTTTTTTTACATTTCCACCACTTCAAAGATACTAAAATCTTTGAAAACCATAACATTTCCTGCTGTATTCAGTACCTGCTACCAACATGAGAAAAATGGTAGCCCATTTGTGTGGGTTAACATACAATATGTGGGTGCTAGGAACACGTACGTAAACCTGACACTTTTGTTTCTTAAATTATCTGCTTGCACTAAAATGGTTATAACCATAATAGATATGCAGGAAAGGTAGAAAACAATGCCATTTTGGAAAGAAAACAACCTGCCGCATCTATTGAGGGGTCACTTGCCTTCATACCCAAAGGCTGGTATGCACAAATGATTCCAGGAGGTGGCGCTAATGAAAAAAAAGGCATTTTCTTACATTTCTGCCCCTTCAAATGTATGGAGCTCTGTGAAAACCATGGAATTTTCAACTGCATTCATTAGCTAGTGCTCTTAGGAGTCAAACGACACCCCATTGGCATGAGCTGAACTACCTTAGAAGTAGAAAACTACACCTACTACAAACTGATGTTTCTAACATTTTCTCAAACCTGACTTGCCTCTATGAAAATGGCTATAACACCTTCAGAAGTGAAGAAAAGGTAGATAAACTATACCATTTTGGAAAGAAGACAACATGCCGCATCTAATGAGGGGCCACTTGCCTTTTTACCCCTAAGTTAGTTGGCATAACTATTTCCAGAATGTGGTGCTACAGGAAAACAAACATTTCTTTTACACTTCAGTCACTTCAAAGATACTAAAATGGTTCAATGGCGTGGGATTTCCTAGGAGGACTTCTTGTCAGCCTAAGAAAAATGGTACTCAACTGCTGTGGGTTGACATACCAATTTGAGTGACAGGAGCGTAGCTACCAGTGAAATAGGAATGGGAAAGCAAACAGTGTATGTGTGATTTTATGGCTAACAGATGAAAGAAGCTAGGGCGTCAGCCAGTGTACGCGCGGACCTGTGACTACCAGTGTAACAGTGTGGGAGGGTGAGGGATTAGGCAGTGTGTGTGGGTATGAGCAGAGGAGCAAGGATGGTGGAGATGGTGGGGCAGTGTCTGAGAGTGTGTATGGGAGATCTGTGACTACCAGTGTGCACTGTATGTCCCCCTCATACAAAGTTTGATTCCCAGCCTGAATCTAGTGCATACTGGTACTTTGAGTCTACCAATAGGCAGTGGAAACAGGCTGGGGGTCAGGCTGGGGAATGGGACTGCCAGTTGGCTGTGGAACCAGGCAGGGGAATACGGTACGTGTGTGTGTGTGTGTGTGGGGGGGGAATCGGAGGCATTTTTTGTGCATGCCACAAGGGTGCCCATTGCACTGCAAAGCAATGCGTTGGACCCTCTGTTGCACAAAAAGAGGTTGTTTTTTTTAATTATTATTTTGTATTCATACCTCGTTGGGGAGGCGGTGTCAGGAACATTCCTGGTGTCCCCCATCCAGGTCTAAAAACAGAATAATGAAAAAAAAAAAAGTGTGTGTGTGTGTTACAGGGGGTCCAACGTATTGCAAAGCACTGCGTTGGACCCCCCCCTGTGGCACGTGCATTTTTTGGGGCTTTTCCCCCAATATTTTTGTGTAGACCTCGTTGGGGGCATCAGAACCCATACAATGAGGTCTAAATAAAAAATAAAAGGGGAAAAAAAAATAATCCTTTGGGTGCCACAGGGGCCCAATGCATTGCTTTGCAATCCACTGGACACACAAAGGGTTAATTTTTTTATCGTTACTTTGTATTCAGATGGCCACCAAACAAGCTCTGATCACAAAGTAATGATAGAAAGTCCTGTGTGTGTGCCACAGGAAGGGGGTCTGCATTGAACCCCTCTCCCAGTGGCACACACAGGGTTAAACTTTTTTTTATTTTTTTTTTATTATATACCTCATTGAGGGGCATCAGGACCCCCTGATCCCTCCCCAATGAGGTCTTAGTAAAAAAAAATATATATGTCCACAAACGGAGTGACCCTGTGAGTGCCACAGGGGTCTCCAGCGCATTGCAAAGCAATGCATTGGATCCTTGTGGCACTCAGAGGGTTAATTTTTTTTCTATCATTACTTGGTAATCAGAGCTTGTTGGGGGGCCATCAGGACCAATCCTGATGACCCCCCCAAAAATCTCTGATAACAAAGTAATGATAAAAGCCCTGTGTGTGCCGCAGAAGGGGGGCTGCATTGCCCCCCCCCCCCGTGGCACACACAGGGTTAATTTTTTTTTTATTTACTTTTTTTTATTATAGACCTCATTGAGGGGTATACGAACCCCCCTGATCCCCCCAATGAGGTCTTACCAAAAAAAAAAAAAAAAGTTATCAAAAAAAGTGTCCCTGTTAGTGTTGAGCGAGCGTGCTCGGCCGATGCTCGGATCGGCTCGAGCATCGCTCTGCTCGGCACATGGCGGTACTCGTCGAGTACCGCCATGTGCTCGCCCGCCATGTTCGGGTGGCGGGGATCTGTGCCGGAAGAGGCACAGATCTGAAGACGCTCCGCTGGACCACCAGGGACTGGAGGTACGGGGGCATTGCGGAGATGAAGGGGGCATTGCGGAGATGAAGGGGGACATTGTGGAAGAGGGGCATAGCGGAGATGAAGGGGGACATTGTGGAAGAGGGGCATAGACTCTATGCCCCTCTTCCACAATGTCCCCCTTCATCTCCGCTATGCCCCTCTTCCACAATGTCCCCCTTCATCTCCTCTATGCCCCTCTTCCACAATGTCCCCCTTCATCTCCGCTATGCCCCTCTTCCACAATGTCCCCCTTCATCTCCTCTATGGCATAGAGGAGATGAAGGGGGACATTGTGGAAGAGGGGCATAGCGGAGATGAAGGGGGACATTGTGGAAGAGGGGCATAGCAGAGATGAAGGGGGACATTGTGGAAGAGGGGCATAGCGGAGATGAAGGGGGACATTGCGGAGATGAAGGGGGCATTCGGAGATGAAGGGGGCATAGCGGAGATGAAGGGGGGCATTGACCAGGCACCCTCCCCTCATCAGAGCAGGGGGTGCCTGGTGTAATGCTCGTGTCGCCCCATTCATTTCAATGGGGCTCGGGTGCTCGGCCGAGCACTCGAGCCTCAGGGGGTGCTCGGTCAGAGCACCCGAGCATCGGGGTGCTCGCTCAACACTAGTCCCTGTGAGTGCCACCGGGGTCTCCAGCGCATTGCAAAGCAATGCATTGGACCCTTGTGGCACTCAGAGGGTTAATTTTTTTTTTATCATTACTTTGTAATCAGAGCTTGTTGGGGGGCCATCAGGAGCAATCCTGATGGCCCCCCAACAATCTCTGGTAACAAAATAATGATAAAAGCCCTGTGTGTGCCACAGGAGGGGGGGGGTGCATTGGACCCCCCCCGTGGCACACACAGGGTTACATTTTTTTTTTTTTTTTTTTGCAATTATAGACCTCATTGAGGGGCATCAGGATCCCCCCTGATCCCCCCAATGAGGTCTTTAAAAAAAAAAAAATCCCCCCCAAAGAATTGACCCTGAGAGTGCAACAGGGGTCTCCAGCACATTGCAAAGCAATGTGCTGGGGACCCTGTGGCACTCACAGGGTTACTTTAATTTTTTTTCTTTATTTATTTTTTTTTTTCTTTAAACTTTTCAGACCTCGTGGGGGACATCAGGACCCCTCCTGGTGTCCCCTCAGTTATTGATTTCCCAGCCGATCAATAACTGGGGAGGCATGAGGAGTGATCCTCATGCCTCCCCACGAGTGCCAGGATTTTTTTTTTTTTAATGCGGCCACTGCATGCCGGTTATACCGGCTCATGCAGTGACCGCATTTCACTCTTACGCCGTACGAGCGTGGCACAGCAGGTACAGCTGTGTCCACTCGTACGGCGTAAGTAGCTGGCACGCTAGGGGTTAAACTGTTTTCAGCATACTCACCTGAGTTTTGCTGTTCCTCACCCAGTTTTATTCCTGCTACACAGCTGTTTCTGTTTCAGTTAATGATTCAGTTTCAACTCACATATTAAACTGATGGTCATTAGCACCTGTTTGGTATAATTTTATAAACCAACCAAAATCTGTGATCACTGCGCCCTTTACAACTATAATTAGCTCCGGAGCTGGACATTGTCTTTTTGAATTCTGGCACTTTAGGAATTTATTAGGCAGCTATTTGTATTTTATTTATTCGTTTGTTTATTTTTTAATAAATATGTGTATATGTATATACTGCCTACTGTAGCACGCTCCTATTTTTGCTAGTTTGGATATATATATATATATATATATATATATATATATATATATATATATACATATGAATGATACATCACACACAGAGTTAGATTATCCTATATAATAATTTGCTAAAAGTTTGTAACGAGACAGTCATGCGCAGTAGAGACTTCTACGAGTGCTGCAGACATGCGCAGTAGAGATTGCCCGTGATGTGACCGATACAGAGCAGGGCGCTCTGAATTCAGACCCAGCTCCGTATCAGCCGCAACACAGGCAGTCTCTACTGCACATGACTGCACCACGACCGGCCGGCACTGTTGCCCATGTACACGGGCTCTTCAATCAGTATAGATTATAAAGCATTTAGAAATAAAGTATGGTTTATTTATTTATATGTTTACCAAGACTTTTAACTAAAAACTAAACAATGTAAAGCATTTGTATCATACCTTTTAATTGTGAGGGATTGGCGGGTGGTCCTCCATTTATAACCAAACTATATATAAAAAAAAAACAGAAACAATAACTCAGACATAGAAATACAAATTACTTTGTAGTTAACATGCTTTAGAGCAGTTGAACATCATGATTTGAGCTTAATGCATTTTTATCAACATATGATATAAATAAAGTAAAATGATGTAACTTTTTTAGAGCCCATACTGTAATTTGTAGTCCTGTTGTTCAATATACAGTACTCCATTATCTGGCATACCCCAAGCACCTAGAATTACAAGTCCGAAAACTGATTGTTTGCTTAATTAAACAATACCTCCTAATACATCTAAGGATGTCTCTGCTATGTCCAAAGAGGTTTAACAGTCACATGGTTAAACAAAGGGGACTTCTGCTGGTTGGTTCTTAGTACCTCTATGGAGCCCATTATTTGTACGCTGGCTCTGTACTGTTTCACATTTAATTGCTAAATACTAACTTACATCAGGATGAAGCGACAGCACTAACCAAAGTTTGTTATTCTATGGAGTCCTCTGTTGAAGGACTTGGGAGCCTTCTAGTGAAGTCAACATGTTTGTTTATCATGGGGGGTGGAGACTTTCACTGGTCTACCAGGGAAATTAGTCCTTAACCGCTTGAGGACCAGAGGGTTACACATGTTTTGTTCTTCGAGGGGTTAAGGGGGGGCTTTGGGCCCCATATCAATGCATCCACTGGGACTTAGGGTTTTTTTTTTTTTTTTTTCTATTCTTTAGTTTCAATTCATGCTTCGGTACTTTTTAGATCAGGTAAGGGACTCTGCACCCAAAAATAACTCTGTGCATCATTTCCCATGATAAAGAGGGTCCCTTACCAGATTTTAGGGCTAACATATACAATTATATTGCCCAACAGGCCTTTTTTCATAGCACTGGTAATTGAATAGCTTACCTGCTTGAAACAATGCCGTTGGTTGTTTTTTTTTTTAGCCGTTGAACCTAATTGAATCAAGGCCTAAAAGAGTTACCACTCCTTGCCTTCCTCAGTTAAGTTTTTGTCTGAGCTGTAAAATAGAACAAAAGCAGGTGGAAATGGTCATGTGTGCCTTAGGCAGACACAAAGAAAAAAAAAATATCTGTGAGTGAATTTCACACTTTCAAAGCGGCTGGCTTAAGGGAAAATCAAACCCTTTCTGTAGAAAATCCAGTATTCTGGCAGATGATATACGATCCCTGGGAATCTATTTCACCAAACACCAGGATCTGAAAATCTTCCGACTTCAACAGTAAGTTTTATATGTAGATGCCTCTCTGCCAGCCATAATCATAGCGGACACAGATTTTGAAATACATCTAGAGGCTAAAGAGAGCTGCTCAGCAGGGTTTGGATGGAAGACGGGATCCTGGTTCAATAAATTGTGCATCTCTTGCAGAGGCCGGGGGGAGGGGACTATAGACAAGTGAATGGAATCTGCACACCAGATCCTTCTTGGCCACTTTGGGGCAATTAGGATCACCTCCACTTTCTGTTCTTTTAACTTCCTCTGTACCTCCAGAATAACTGGGATTGGTGGGAAGATATAAGCCAGTTTGAAATGCCATTCTTTCTTCAAGGTATCCTGCCCGATGGACCCTGGGTCCTTCCTACGTGAAAAACATCTCCTGCATTTGTTGTTCAGTTGTGAGGCCATCAGGTCCACTTCTGGTTGCCCCCACTTCTTTAACCAGGATCTGAAAAATATCTTCCTTCAAGGACCATTTTCCTTGATCTATGGTCTTTCAGCTTAAGTAATCTGCCTGTGCATTGAGAGCTCTCAAGATGTGCAAGCCTGAAATGCTCCTGAGATTTTCCTCTGGCCAGGTTTGTATTTTACTTGCTTTCACGTTCAGGACTCTGTTCCTTGTACCTCCCTGATTATGTAGGTACATTATGACTACAACATTGTCTGATCTTATCCATCCTGATTTTCCTTCTAGACAGGATTTCAGCTTCAGAAGGCACCTTCTCACTGCCCTCATTTGTAGACGTTTTTATGCACGTTTTTGTCTCTTTTTGACCATTTTCCCTGAATATCAGAGATCTCCATATTCCTCCCCAACCCGAGAGACTTGTGTCTGTTGCCTCTATTTCCTATTTCGGTTTTAACAATGGATGGCCCTTTTATCAAGTTTCCTTGATTCAACTACCATTTTAGATCCCTCCTGACTAAAGGTAGCAATGGAATTCTTTGGGATGTGTTGATCTCATCCTTGTTCCAGTACATTAAAAAGTTGTTTTGCACCATCTTCAAATGAAAACGACCATGGAACTACCTGACTGGTAGATGTCAAAACTCCTATCAATGCCATGACATCTTGGGCTCTAGTTGTGGATAGCCTTATGAATAACTGAACCTTCCTCCTCATTTCCTGAGTGTCTAAAACTACTCCTAGAAAGGTAGTTTTTTGGGAATGGCGTCAGTTGGCTCTTCCACCTGTTTAGGATGCATCCCAGATTGTTGCTGAGATCTTGAAATCACAAGAATGTCATGCAGATTTGTTACCACTGGAATACCTTCCACCCTTAATGTCTGTAAAGAGACTGCTAAGATCTTTGTGAAGATTCTGTGAGCAGAGGGAAAGGCTGAGCAAACTACAAATATTTCCTATAACATGGTCTAATGACGACATGGCAGTATGCTTCCTGCAAATCTATGGAGGGTATAAAAGCCTGAGAAGAATAACTTTCATCACTGAACATATGGTCTCCATCCTGATGGAATAATTCTTGATAAAACTGTTTAAATATTTTAAATCCAGTATGGTCCTGTAGCCCCCGATGACTTTAAAACTAGAAACAGGATGGAGTATATACCTTGACCTCTTTCAGAGAGAGGAATTTTCCCTGTGACACTGTGATTTCCAGTTGTTGAATGGATTTTCTCACGCTCCTTTCTTTTTTTCACAAATTTATGAAATTTGGAGTTCTCAAATATGTTTTTTATTGGGATAGAATGAAATTCCAGTGGATATCCCAGCCCCACTGTACTGTAATGTGTTGTAACTTTCTCCCCATATAAAGGCTCAGGGGACTTTAAGTACAAGTTCAAAACCCCAATTTTTTTTATACGTAGAATGGCCTCACAATTCCTTAGAATATAGCAAGTATAATCAAGAAAGGGGCGAGAGTTTCAAATATACTTAAACAGGTATATATATTTATTATGCATATACCATAAATTAAACAGAAATATGAAAAGTATGATTTGTAAATATCATTAGTAAATCCTGTATAAATAGCAGAGTATAACTTATAATATATGCTTCCAATAATAAAAGTATTACATACCATTAATATATATATATATATATAGTTTTTGAGTAAGCTTTGCCACACCTTTTTCTCTACTACTCTATACATTGGTTCAAAATGATCTGTTCTGGTTTAAATTCAATCACCCTGGTACAAAATGAATGATTTTGGCCTAAAAATGTCCACTTGTATTCTGTTGCCCTATCAGCATAATGTTACTAAAGATTAGCACCAAGTGTGCAAAACAAAAGGGTATGTTCTATAAGCAAATTATAAGGCTCTAATCAGTCCTATACACTAGAAGCACTAAGTATACACAAAGTAACTAACACATTCTTCAAATTACCTTGTATACACAGTGCTATAATAAAATGTAGCTAAATGGTGAATTACCCATGAAAGTATGGGCAAGATGACAACATTCAGGGCTTGATATATATTCCTTTCTTTGTGAGGAAGTCTAGGTCTATGAGGCTGAGATCTCCTTGATTCACCAAAGGATTTCTTCCTTAAACGTAACCCACAACCCTTGAACTGAGTTGGAGATCTGACTGTTCTTTCCTGCTTTAAAACGGTACTCCTCCCACCAGAAGACTTTTTAATTAATTCATAAACTGGGTACCAAACAAGCTTCACAAGAAAAAGGCCAAGTTACTAGCTTTGCCTTGGAAGAGGAATCGGCACCCAAGATCTGTTCCAGAAAGAATGTTTCACAGTCAGTGACAAAGCAGAAGACTTGGTTAACAGTGTAATGATATCAAGGGAGGAGTTGAAAGAGAAACTAATAATCATAATCTCCTTCAACAGCTTGGAACTGGAAACTGATGTTTACATTTTCTCCTCTAATTCAGCTACCCAGATCCTCATTGATCTCACGATACAAGCTATGGCAGTAGACACCTTTAGATTTTGGTCCAGAAGAATAAATTGCTTATCCATGGGGTCTCAAGGACAAACCATCCTCCACTGGTAACATTGTTCTCTTGGTTATCTGTGCAATAACAAGATAAAGTGTCTTGTTCTAAGGCATGGTAGCCTTACAATGGTGCTACAAGTCATGTTTTTCACTCCTGTGTGCCATTGAAGAGAAGAAATTTCCATATCCATATCAGACTAGTCCTGCCCACAGACAGTTCATGGAAGCAAGGGTACATGCCTGGGATCTACCTTAGGGGAAGAAACCAAATACTGTACGTCAAATGGATACATCTTCTGGAATCTCTATGATAAGGTGAACCTCTTATCTGCCTTATCCCATTCCGCCTTCACTAGATCATGAATAGAATGGTGTACAGGAAACACTGGAGTAGATTTTCTATTTCCAAGAAAAGCAGCATCCATAACGTCCAGTTCTGTATGAATGTCCGTGTGCTCCAAGGACTTATACACATATATAATTTAGGAATCTATTTTATTAAAGTTACATTAAGTGGATTCCTCCAATAGCTCTCCCTCTTCTGCTGACAAATATAAGGACTCCATATCCTGTACACTGAGAAAGTCTTCCTGAAAATGAGGGTATACAGATAGTCCCTCATCAGGATCATCAGCTTTCTTCCTGTTCCTGAGGACAATCATCTCTTGCAGAGCCACACAAATCTTGAAGATACGAGGGCATATCATGCCCTGCTGCTTTATATAGGCAATCTGCACAAAGCTTAGTGGTATCTGAGCTTGATACATTTTTATCACATGAAACACATTGCTTGAATTTCTCACCCTTATCTTCCTCATTAGATCCAGAAGCAGCTGAAGGAGTTTTCTCCTTATCAAGAGGTGTTGAAGCAGACATAGTGAACATGAAGTGTAGAAATTAAATATATCACTAACCTTATTCTTCCATGTCAATATCATGCTCTTTTCATATAGAATATGGCCAAATCCTGTGTGGGTTCCAAACATGGAACGCACATGGTAATGCCATTTTCGGGTACCATCTATGCTAGCTTTGAAAGAAGACAACAAAATGCCAGTAAGTCACCAAGGAAAGGACAAGTGGACCCAACTGCGAGCAGGTATGAACTCTCTCCAAATCATACAGACACTGCCATTGGTGGGTTAGAGAAAGAAGGGCACTGGAGGATTTGTAGGTTAAGAGGGGGAGCAGCACGGAGATGTAGCCCACTGGAATTGAGATAAAAAATAACAACGACATCAGAGGAAGACATCTTCCATCCAGAAGCTAGGGTAGGACCATATGAAAGAGTGAGTAGTAATTTGGAAAGGGGAATTGCTGTTGATGTAGTATACTTGGATTTTGCAAAAGCCTTTGACACAGTGCCTCACAACAGGTTACTGCATAAATTAAAAGGCTTCGGTTTGGGTGGTGTTATCTGTACATGGATTGAGAACTGGTTAAATGATAGATGGCAGAGAGTTGTTGTAAATGGAACTTTTTCAAATTGGTCTAGGGTTATAAGTGGGGTGCCGCAGGGTTCAGTCCTGGGCCCAATGCTTTTTAATTTGTTTATTAATGATCTAGAAGTGGGAATTGAAAGTAGCATCTCAATATTTGCTGATGACACTAAGCTATGTAAGGAAATACATACAGAGCTGGATGTTTTTCCCTACAGAAGGATTTAGATAAACTAAGTGAATGGGTAGAAAAGTGGCAGATGTCATTTAATGTAGATAAATGTAAGGTTATGCATTTGGGTTGTAGAAACAAACTTGCTACATATACTCTAAATGGGAAACAACTTGGGAAATCCTCATTAGAGAAAGATTTAGGTGTACTGATAGACAATAGACTTCACAGCAGTGTGCAGAGTCACTCAGCTGCTGCAAGAGCAAATAGAGTACTAGCCTGCATAAAAAGAGGTGTAGAAGCAAGGGATGCTAATATTATCCTACCTCTGTATAAATCCTTGGTTAGGCCTCATCTAGAATATGGAGTACAATTTTGGGCGCCTGTTCTAAAAAAAGACATTACTGAACTGGAAAAGGTGCAGAGATGTGCAACAAAACTGATAAAGGGATTGGAGGATCTGAGTTACAAAGAGAGACTAGACAAACTGGGTTTGTTTACATTAGAAAAGAGACGTCTAAGGGGTGATATGATTACCATTTACAAATACATTCAAGGTCAATACAAAGAACTATCCAATTAATTATTTATGCAAAGAGCTGAGCTAAGAACAAGAGGTCATCCATTAAAACTTGAGGAAAGGCGCTTTCGACTAAAACACAGGCAGGGATTCTTTACAGTAAGGGCAGTAAGGCTATGGAATTCTTTGCCTCGGGATGTTGTGCTTGCAGATAATGTAACTGCATTCAAAAAAGTAATGGATGCCTATCTAGCACAGAACAATATTGACAGTTATGACAGATGGCTTCAAAGCAAATAGGATATTGATCCGGGGAACTATTTGAAACACACACACACACCTACACACCTACATTGGAAATTGCTCCAGAGGGCTTTTTTGTTGCCTTCCTCTGGATCAAAAGGGGTGTTATGGGCATGGGCTGGACTTGATGGACGCAGCCTTATCTACTATGTTACTATAATAATTGAGGAAAGCAAGGAGTGGTGACTCTTTTAAAATCTGCATTTGACCTACCAGCTGAAGGGTGCAGACAAAATCCATTCTACTGCCATGGAGTGGACATATAAGAAACATGAAACCTTGTCACACTTTTAAAATTAGTAAATATAATATCTAAACAAAATACAAGAAAATCAGACACCTAAATCATAAAGTACAATTAAGGACTAGATTTAATCAAATAAACACATCATTCTTGTTTTAATTAAAACAATCATTAGTGGCCCCCAGTGTATCCACTCATACTCATGTTTCCTCAATTTCTTATCATAAAACTATGTCTTCTCTTTAAAGGGGCTTTTTCTAGTACAGGAAACCTAAGCTGACCTGGGTACTGATTGTGAATATCCTTAACCTTATCAGGACCTGAGAGGTACACAAAGCATTGCTTAACAATGTGTTTTACCCCTCCATGGTCCTTAAATGGTTAAAGAACATAATTATTTTCTATTTTTCTAGAGCTAATAAGTCTTGTATGTTTTACTACCCTCCTTCACATATATTACGTTTATATGTTTAGCCAATGTAAATGAAGTTACATGTGCACCTATGACAGTTCCACAGTTTGTGAACTCTTTAAAGCTGATAGTGTACTCTCTAAATATAAATGTATTTATGGACCTCAGCAATAAAACGGCATATGTAATGTGCTGCAGTTACAGTTACAATTAGGTAGCCAAGTTCTAATTACAGGTGGGACACACAGTAGATGTTACCATTTCCCTCAGAATATTTATTTGTCTCCTAAAGTAAGACCTAGGCAGCCTTGTAGAAAGATCTTTTAGACAGATGTCATTGAAGAGTACCCTCTAATATACAGAGATAGATTATTTAATTAATCAAAGTCCATTTCCTTTTAATTGGTTCTAGGTCACTTATGACGAACCCACCTGGGATATTTAGTCCTCACTTTATTCCAAGCTTTTTAATTAAATCATCAGGATAACTTTATAGCAAGAGGCTACAGCAGGCTATAGCAGACTTTTTTTTGCCCTTTTTGAATATTTAGAATGGAATTATCTGTACTATAATGAGGAATCGGTGGCAGAACTCTTTCTGAAAGTGTCTGCTGTTACCCTTTCTATCCTTTACATCACTTCTCTGATCCATAAATTTAACAAAATTATCTCTATAGGTCCCTGTTAAGCTTACCCCAACATATCTTGTATTTATATGATCCAAAAATGCATGGATGGAGGACTGATCATTCTCTCAGTTATAAACATGTTGTCTATAAAGTGTCTTCAAAATATCATCTTAGACCAAAAAGATGTGGTGTTATTATAGATATATAAATGCCTTTCTCCCAGAAATGGACTTGCATTCATAGGGGCTATTAGAATAACTATAGAGTGCTGCACCCTGATAGTACTACATACATGCATATAAGTATAAATTCAAGCCTCTCTAGCAAGAATGTAGCCCTGTGCTGGAGTCTTCTCTCTGCACATTATGTCTAACATCTCCCAAACCCAATTCATGGAGAACATTGAGTCGAAGGAGCAGGCATCTATACTTGCTCAAGCAAAAGTAACCTGCCAACTAAAGTCCCTTTTACTTTTGATGGTATCAGTGGAGTCCCCTAATAAAGAGGGTACATATACTACATATCCTGAAGGATGACATATATGTACTTACAGGGCTCTCTAAATCCTTGTGGACCTTTGGAAAAAACGCCACACTGGTATAGTGAAAGTCTTAGGGATGAAAGTGTTGCCCATCTTCATATGCAGAAATCCTATAGCTACTCTGTAGTTAATGAAGAATACAACTTTTGTTCTATATGTCGCCACTGGGTTAACCCTAAGTGTTGCATATATGCCATCCTCATTCAACTGGCACTGAGCAGTCCGTGCACATGATGACAACATTACCCCTGCCCCGTTTGCCTCCTTGATTATGATGTTACCTTGTTAACATAACCACTGCAAGCATATACATTATTCCCTCAAGATATTATAGCCTTTGATGAGCCTCTAATACCCACTGAGAGTGCATCCTGGTTTACAAGATGGTGAAGAATATGTACTTCTTCTCACTTTTGAGTGGATTAAACGGTTACCTAGACTTAAATCTGTCTAAAGTTGACAATGTATAGGTAGATTTATTAATCATATCAGAATGTAAATTCGACTGGCAAAATTGTAGGAAAAATAGATTTTCAAGCCTTTTTTCTACTCTACTTCACTCACACAAGTCACCCTTAACCACTCTGATGTCAGTCACCTTGCAAAGCATTGCTGGATTGGATAGGAATGCGATCCAATTAAAGTGTTCTGACCAGCCTAACATTACCCCCTATCTCTCCATCCTAAGCAGATCAGAATGGAGAGTATTCCAAAATATAAAGGGGGGTCCTGATACCCCAATAAACATTTGTATCATTTTAAGGAGGGCACTTTCATTTCACACTCTAGCTTCACTCTCTAGCAGCTCTCAGCAACAGCAGCAGAAGCCTTATGAGACTTTTTTTTCTGTCAAACCATGGCAACCCATCATCCAGCTTTTATCTGCAAGTGAGTTGTACTTTTCACTTTCTGTTTTCAAGGACTCAAAGACTGTTACTAGTTGTTGTTTTTGCATCTGTTCTGCCTAGCAACCCCCACCCCCTGCCCTCCAGGTACGCATCCTGTCATGTTTGTTAGCGTGACAAATACATGCAAAGACCTATGTGGGCACATAACATTACACAAAAATGGAAGAGCATGCGTTAATTAGATGCCTTTAAAAGGCCCTGGAGACTTTTTTAAAAGAGCAGAACATAGAGGGTTATGTATGTTAGTATTGGGATTAATATTTATTTAGTGATTCTTGATCCAAGGAGAAATCTGATTGCCATTTCGAGTCAAGAAGGAGTTTTTCCCCCCATTCAAAACAGAATTTTAAAATGCTGAAAAGAGGATTTTAGTCTTACCTATTAAATCCTTTTCTCTTAGTCCATACAGGTTACTGGTAACTCCGGGAGGCGATCCACCCCTTTAAGTAGGCAGGAACAATTCTCAAAGTGTATGCAGGGGGTGGAGCCTCCCTTCCCTCCTAGACTGCAGCTAGCCAACCAGCTCCAGAAAGATTTGAGACACTAACTATGACTAGATAGTAGAAGGGAAGAAGACTCCTGTAAGCATGACCCCGAAGGACCCCCATGGTCTGTCACAGGACAGCCAAGCTTGGTCTTTTGACAGGGTGGGAGACTAGTAACCTGTATGGACTAAGAGAAAAGGACTTAACAGGTAAGACTAAAATCCTCTTTTCTCTGTCGTCCAGTCAGGTTACTGGTAACTCTGGGATGTTTAACCACTAACTTTCCCAGAGGCGGGAAGAAGGCAAAGACCAGGCGCAAGGCCCCCAAAGTCACCAGTGCATATATGAACCAACAGGTCAGAGACAGCCCAACAAAAAAACTGAAGTGTCAATGGACACTGAACAGGGGTAAAATACCCCAGGAACTGATACACAACACATTGAACCAGAGCTAACAGGACTCAACAGTGAAGGAAGCGCCTAGAACTGAAGAAGATCTTAGACAGGCAAGACTGCCTCCAGGACCTTCCTCCCAAAGCTGGCGTCAGCCGACGCCAGCACATCCACATGGTAGTGCTTCGAAAAGGTGTGCACAGATGACCAAGTGGCCGTCTTGCACAGCTGATCAGCAGAAGTCTGATTCTTGTAGGCCCAAGAGGCCCCAATAGACCTGGTGGAATGAGCCGTAACCCTGAAGGGAATATACTTATTCCTTAACTCGTAGGCCTTACGAATAGCGTACTTGATCCATGACGCAATAGTCACTTGGATGCAGGTCTTCCTGCCCTAGGACCCTCAGGAATGACGAACAGCACGTCCGATTTCCTGACAGATTCAGTGTGATGGACGTAGAACTTGAGACAATGCACTCCTGATTGATGTGGAACTCAGAGAGCACTTTAGATAAAAACTCCTTGGAAGTGCGAAGCACCACCTTGTCCTTGTGAAACACCAGATAGGGTGGTTTACAGGAAAGATCTTGCAACTCCACAACACGGCGAACAGATACAACTGCCAGGAGAAAGACCATTTTCCACGTCAAGAGATGTAGCGGAATAGTAGCCAAGGACTCAAAGAGGGAACGTTGAAGAACACCCAAAACCAAGAGATCCCACTGAGAAGCAGGGATCCTGAAGGCAGGACGAACATGATCAATGCCCTGGAAGAAAACCTTGACATCAGGAAAGATGGCAATGCGCTCCTGAAAGAAAACAGAAAGCGCAGAAGTCTGAACTTTAAGGGAACTGAAACTGAGGCCCTTATCCACGCCGTCCTGCAAAAAATCCATACAGTAGGAAGATCAAAATCATGGGACAGATCCCTGTCAGCACACCAAGACACAAAGGTCAACCAGACACGGTGATAGATCTTGGAAGAAACAGGCTTACGGGCACAAAGCATAGTAGCTACCACACCAGAAGAAAAACCTTTCTTCTTCAGAATTGAGGATTCAACTTCCAAGCCATCAAAGCAAGCCGGTGAACATCCTCCTTCTACATGTAACCCTGCAGAAGAAGATCCAGACGGCAAGGGAGCCAAAACAGCTCTACCACAAATAGATCCAGAAGCTCAGGAAACCAAGACTGACGAGGTCAGTACGGAGCAATCAGGATGACTGAACAACTCTCCAGTCATAATTTTCGTAACACCCTGTGCAACATGGGAAGGGGAGGAAAGATGTAGGCCAGAGGAAACATCCAAGGAATGGACATTGCATCCAGAGCCAGAGGGTCTCTCCACCGAGAGCAGAACAGTGGAACCTTCCTGTTGTGTCTCGTCACCATCAGGTCGATGTGAGGGAGGCCCCATCACTGAACAATGAGTTGGAACACCTGAGGGTGCAACTCCCATTCTCCCCTGTCTACTGTGTGACAACTGAGGAAGTCCGACATGACATTGTCTACACCTGGAATGTGCACTGTGGATATGGCAGGAACATGTTCTTCTGCCCAGGACAAAATAGCTTTGACCTCTAACCAAGCAGCGAGACTTCTTGTTCCTCCTTGCTTATTGATGTAAGCCACGGCCGTGGCATTGTCAGATTCCACTCGGACTGGACAGTCTTCCAGTTGAGACACCCAATGACGCAGGGCATGAAATATCGCCCGAAGCACCAATATGTTGATTGGAAGGAGGGATTCCTCCAGAGACCACCTCCCCTGGGCGCTGAAGCGACCCAGGACCATACCCCAGCCGGAGAGGCTGGCATCCATCATCACCTTGGTCCAGAAGGGAACCAGGCAGGACTTGCCCTTCAACAGGTTGGACAGGTCGAGCCACCAAGACAAGCTAAGTTCCACATGAAGAGGAAGGGAAACAGACATCTTCTGATGATCCGGCTGACCTTTGCACACCTGTATCACGAACCTCTGAGCTCCCTGGTGTGCGCCATGGCAAATGGAACCACTTCTATCGTGGATATGAACTTCCCCACCAGTGAAGACAGATTCAGGCCCGGAACTGGAACCGGATCCTGAGACAGAATCGCTGAAACCCTGTGGGCGATCTGGTGAGCCACCTCATCCAGGAAAAACACCATGCTCTTCTGAGTGTCGAAGAGAAGGCCCATGAAGACCATTTGCTGGGATGGGACAAGATCCACCTGTGATGGGTGAGAGCTTGAAGGCAGTGCTGAACTTGCTGATAAAGTAGGTCCGCAGAAGGGGCTTTCAAAAGCAAATCATCCATGTAAGGAGTAACTCTGATGCCGTTCCGGTGGAGGACGGATATCAAGGCCCCCAGAACACGGTTGAAAACCTGAGGAGCCATCGTCAGACCAAAGGGAAGGGCTGAGAACTGAAAATGTCCTCTGTCGCAGGCAAACCGGAGGTACTGCCTGCTCTCTGGATGAATGGAAATGTGTAAATACACGTCCTGAAGATCCAGGGAAGCAAGGAACTCCCCCGGGGACATCGTAGCAATCACTGTGCGCAGAGATTCCTGGCGATAGTGAGTCCTGGTCACAAAGGAGTTGAGATCCTTCAAATCCAAAAATAGGGCGACAACCGCTGTCCTTTTTGGCGACCACAAAGAGGTTAGAATAGAACCCTGAACCCTTGTCTTGAATAGGCACTGGCTCCAGGATGTCCTTGTCCAGAAGAGCCTGAATAGCACTGTTGAACAGATAGTGTTTCTCGGCACCCTGAGGAGTGTGAGAAAGACGAAACAGAAGAGGAAGAGAACAGAAAGGGATCTTGTACCCCTCTTTCACTACCTGTAAAACCCATGGGTCCGCCACTAAATGCTCCCAAACGCTGTGAAAGAGTCACAGACGACCACCCACAGCCGGATGTGGACCCGGGTTCAGCGAGTCATGCCGAAGAAGTCTTGGAAGCCTTAGGCTTGGAGGAGACCTTGGGCTTCCATTGTTGTTTGGGCTTGGAGGAGGGACGCGGTGCTGAGGGAACTGCTTGGTTCGCAGGACGTGTCTCATTCTGAATGAAACGAAAAAAACGGTTACGCTTAAGCTGCATTTTCTTCCTGTGGACCAAGGGTAGATGAGTACTCTTACCCCCTGTGGCCTCACTAATCAGATCCTTAAGATCAGGCCCAAACAAGGAGGTACCCTGAAAAGACAGGGAAAGCAAGGCTTTCTTGGAAGCAGTGTCAGCAGATCTTGAGCCAAATGGCTCGCCTAGCTACCACAGACGTAGTAGAAACCCTAGCCATCATGCAGATGGCATCAAATAAAGCAGCAGAAACATAGTGTTGTGCTTCAGAGATATTGGCAAGACAGCCGTGGTGAGTTGTTTAGTCCAGACCGCAACGGCCCTGTTAACCCACGCAGCAGCAAATGCTGGACGCATAGCGGTATCAACAGTGGCAAAAATGGATTTGAGGGAAACCTCAAGTTTCTTGTCAGTCCGGTCCTTCAGAGCAGAAGCATCAGAGACTGGCAAGGCAGTAGATTTAGATAGCCTGGAGATAGGTGCATCAACTTTGGGGGGATGAACCCACTTAGCAAGCGCAGCTTCAGAAAAGGGGTAAAGCTTAGCAAATTTTCTGGACACAGAAGCAGTCTTGTCCGGTGATTTCCACTCCTCAGAAACCAGACGGTCAAGAGTGGGGTTAGGTGGAAAATATGTAAGGGGCTTAGCAGGCTCCTGAAATACATCAGAGGGATCAGAAGGGACCTCCTGAACTAGGGGAGTGTTAAGAGTAGACAATACAGCCCTGATCAGGTCCTCAGCAGAGGGGTCAGGATCAGCTTCAAAGGGATCCACAAGAAACCGAGAGGACTCCAATAAAGAACATTCCTCAACATCTGAATCCACCAGCAGTTCCTCTTCAGAGGAATCTGACACGACAGGTACTCCCTGAGGTTTGGGCAGAGAAGACCTGATTGAAGAGGGGGTCTGCCAAGTCTGAAAGGCCCCCTGTATCTGGGATGGAAAGAGTTGCAATATGGACCTAAGGTCCCTAGTCACAGCCTTGAACTCTCGCACTCAAGCTGGCTCTGTGGAATGGCTGGAGGTCCCTGGGTTGCTGTCAGGAACTTCAGAACATACTGGGCATAAGTGACCAGAGAACTTTCTAGGTAGCCCTGAGTGACAGGAAGAGCAATGCGCAATGGGGGGCACAGAGACCCCAGCCTCCTTAGTCTTAGGTCTAGCCCCAAGCTCCAGCGGTATAGACATTCTCACAGTGTCAAAATAACCAACTGTACAGTAAATCACCCACAAATCGCTAAAACAGACTTGTCTGGCAGGCAAAGGGTTAATCTGCAGAGGAGAGAAGGAGAGTCCAAGCCCTGCATAGGATACTCGCTAGAAATGCTCACAAAATGGCTGCTGTGGCTGGAGCCAATCAGAAATGAGGTGCGAAGCAAGTGCTAATGGGAAATGTAATTTTTCCCAAAAAAAGCCCCCTGAGCCCCCCAACACACTTGAAATATAAACCGGATGATAGAGCAAGGGTAGACAAGTAAAATGAGCCATCTCTGAAGTTGCTAAGTTAAAGGGTTGCAGAGATACATAGTAGTAACATAGTAATTTAGGTTGAAAAAAGATTTAAGTCCATCTAGTTCAACCCTTTTCCTATTCCTGTTTACCATCGTGGATCCAAAAGAAGGCACCCCCACCCCCCCACAATATAGCAATTTCGAATTCTACCCTGAATGGGGGGAAAAATTCCTTCTTGATTCCAAATGGCAATCAGATTTCTCCTTGGATCAACAAGCCCTAACTAAATATTAATCCCAATACTAACGTACATAGCCCTCTATGTTATGCTCTTTTAAATTAGTATCCAGGCCTTTTTTAAAGGCATCTAATGTACTCAATAGCACCACCTCCTAAGGCAGTAAATTCCATACCTTTATTGTCCTTACTGTAAAGAAACCCTTCCACTGTTGTAGATTAAATCTCCTTTCCTCAAGTCTAAGCGGGTGGCCCCTTGTCCTTTGTACTGTTCTGTTAATGAACAGGACTTTGGAGAGCCCTTTGTATGGGCCCTGAACATATTTATATAGTGTTATAATATCCCCTCTAAGACGCAGTTTTTCTAGTGTGTACAAGTTTAACTTTTCAAGCCTTTCTTCATAACTAAAACTTCTCATTCCCCTTACTAGTTTTGTAGCCCTCCTCTAGTTCCATAATGTCCTTTTTCAGAAAGGGTGCCCAGAATTGAACAGCATATTCTAGGTGGAGTCTTACCATGGACCTGTAAAGAGGCATAATGATATCTTCCTCCCTTGAGCCAATACCCCTTTTAATACATGCCAATATCTTATTGGCCTTTGCAGCTGCCAGCTGGCACTGCATGCTACCGCTAAGTCTATTGTCTACCATTACTCCCAAATCCTTTTCATTAGTAGATTTCCCCAGAGAAACACCATTTAAACTATATGTTGCATTTTTATTAGTATACCCAAAATGCATAACTTTACACTTGTCTATATACATCCCAAACAGTATAGTCCCATAGACGTGAATGGAGCAATGGCGTCTATGCAGTAAAGCGCGGCTTAAAGGCGCAGTACAGAATTTTTACAAACATTAAGGAAAAACATGAAAAGGTGTAAAACATCCATAGAACATGTGAGGACACCCAGAAAACACTAGTCCAGTAGGAAAAGTGCCATAAACCCTCCCCAATAAAGTGCCAAACCAACAGTGAAAGGGTTAAGTTACCACATAAACCTGCTCCAAACACCAAACAGACATACAGATATACCCAATGAGTGCAGGAGTGTGCAATAGGAACTCCAGAACACAACCCCTGTGCGGAGGGGCACTGTGGGACAAGTGGACCTGCAGCACTCAAAGGGTAGCTCACCTTTCCTGCAGATCTTCTGTCTTCAGATTACCATGCAGCAAGAAGTACCTCAGTGGGTAACTCCTGGGAAAGCACTTGGAATCAAGATTTTCCCCCTCAGGGCTTAAGGTCCACCAAAAAGCATCTGGAAACTGAGCTAGCCACATCTAAGAGCATTATCAGTCATGATAATCCGCCTAATGGTGGTATGCCGTATCTGACAGAAAAATAAAAAAGATTCTAAAACTATAGCAGAACTGTTCTCAACCTGGTGTTGTTGCACTGAAGGAACAAATCTTTCTGGTTGGCTAGCTGCAGCCAAGGAGGGAAGGGAGGCTCCACCCCCTGCATACACTTTGAGAATTGTTCCTGCCTACTTATAGGGGCAGATCGCCTCCCAGAGTTACCAGTAACCTGTATTGGACGACAGAGAAATAAGGATTTTTGTTTTTTTGCCTTCTTTTGGATCAACAGCGGTAAACAAGAATAGGGAAAAGGGTTGAACTTGATGAACGCAAGTCTTTTTTCAACCTAAACTTCTGTGTAACTATGTAACAGGAGGAGGATAGTAGAGCAAAAAATTATAGCTTTATTGGCTAACTCAGTGGCATTGGATGCAAGCTTTCAAGGGAACTAGGGGCTCGATACTATGTTTACCGGTAAAAAGGAAACTGATGAAAGTAGTTTTTGAAAGCACAGTTTTGTATTCTACTAACTATGCTGTCAAAAACTACTGACGTGTAAAACTAACAAGACAGTTACCTGATTAATATGGTTTGACATTTTGTACCATGTGGGTTTTTCCAGAAGTAGAAAACTGTGTCTATCATAATCTACATTGTGCAACATCACATGCCTTCACATACATGAATGTAACAGCTTTATGCATTAACCTTATTATTTCTTATTAATGTCTATTTTGTTTTTAATATTTGTTTTATTATGTTATATTACAAACAGTAACTAGTCGATATCCTACTGTGAAGGTTGGAAATCATGTTATGTTAGAGAAAAAAAAAACTGTCTCCTTCACACTGATCAAGCAGACAACCCCAGTGTAGTTAACACCTTGGTTGCCAAGGAGGAATGCAACTTTCTTTCAACACTTATCTGACATTCAAAGGGTTAAACATGCATTTAGCTCAAATGATTTGAGTGCCAGAGAAAACACACATACACCTATAAATCAAATGATTTAACCCTTGACATATCCGGCTTGTAAGATCCTTTGTATAGCATTATTTTATTAATTTTGGTTCACCTTTTGTTGTATTAACCTTTTTTTACTACTCCCATACTGAAAGAAGATTGCTTTTACTACAGATATATGGTAATTCTGAACATTGTGATTGGGTTATGTGCCAAGAAAGATTGCTCAAATAATAAACTGCAAGAATTGCTGAGGAAGAGATGGAAAAGCAGTAGAAAAAATTAGACTACTGAAACATTTGGAGAAAAAGGAACTATGTCACAGAGTGTTTTCTGAGGAGGTAAATATCTAAGTAATCATTTGCTCAGTGCATAGAATGACAATATATATAACGGATGGGCTCTCAGAAGTTGTGCTAGCTTGTAAGCATCTCCATTTGAGGGGAGTTTACAGGCTGCACAACTACTTCAGGGGGTCCTGTATCCCCTCTTAGTAACTATACTCCCTTAGCATCTAGTTCACCTTTTTTCATCTATATTATCTGCTCCTATTGTCTGCCCTTCAATAAACTGCCTTTTTTTGGCAATATCAACATTATTTTCATCCCTGCCTTCCCTTTTCCCTTCTGTACCAACAGGTCAAAAACTTCCGAATGGAGCTCCCGCTCTCCGGGGTCCACAGCCTGGTAACTGAGAAAGTCTGCCAGGACGTTTTCTATGCCTGGGATGTGCACAGCGGAGATGGCAGGAATGTAAAATAGCCTTTACCTCGGCAGAAGCGCTTCTTGTGCCTCCTTGCTTGTTGATGTACACCACAGCCATAGCGTTATCCGACTGAACGCAGACTGCACATCCCCTCAGTGGAGAGGAACAGGACACCAGAGCCTGAAGAATCGCCCTGAGCGCTGGATGTTGATGGGCAGGAGGGTCTCCTCCACACACCATCGGCACTGAACCCCTAGATGACCCAAGACAGCTCCCCAGCCATAGAGGCTGGAGTCCGTTGTCACCAGAGTCCAATACTGGGCAACGAAGGGTTTCCCCTTCTCCAGGTTGGGTCTGTCCAACCACCAAAGGAGGGCACATCGCTGCATTGGCAGAGCACAAAGACTCCATCTTGTAGTGAGTATGGACCACAAAAGAGTTGAGGTCCTTGAGATCAAAGATAGGGCTGTGGCCGCAGTCCTTCTTGGGAACTACAAAGAGGTTTGAATAAAAACCTAAACCTCTCACTTTTCTTGACCTAGAGGGAGGGAGGAATACAAAGGGAATCCTGTAGCCTCCTGAAATCACCTGTAATACCCACTGATCTGCATCAGAGCCTGCCCAAATGCTTGAAAAATGCTGCAGGCGACCACCCACAGGTAGAAGCGGACCAGGGTTCGATAAGTCATGCCGAAGAAGGTTTGGTGGATTTGGGTTTGGTGTTTTGACCTCCACTGCTGCCTGGGCTTTTTGACCTCCACTGCTGGCCTGAGATCCACTCTGATTCTGCCTTTGAACTTCAAAGTCAAAACTGCCTTAATGAGACCCTCTGCGGAGGGCTCAGGGTCAGCCTCAAAGGAGCGGTCATATTTATGGGAAGAAGCCCCTTCTGTACACTCCCCTTCCTCTGAATCAACCTCAAACGAATCCTCCTCAGAGGAATCAGAAAGGTCTCGAATGCCAGGGACCTTAGGGGCCACAAACCTGAATGAGTTGAGTGTTTCCAAGACTGGAGACCTCCCCCCCCCCCCCCCGGAGGGAAAGAGGAAACTGTGCCATAGAGGAATTTAAGTTCTTGACCCAAAGTGGCTCTTTTTTAAGGCTGGAGGACCCGGGTGGAGAGCAAGGAGCCACAGCGCATGAGGGACATAAGTGTCCTAAGTACTCTCTAGGAAGCCCCGTTTGGCATGAGGAACAGTAAGCAAGGGGGATCAAAGATGCCCCTTAGTCCTTAGCCTTAGGTCTAGCCCCATATCCCTTTGGATCCAACATCCTAACAGGAGAATGCCTGAACAGTAAGAGGGAACCTAAATACTGTCACCCAGATTAATAAATCACCACAGGAAGCCCAAAAGAGTACTTATCTGGCAGGTGAATAGTTGCCTTGTGGAGGAGAGTAAGGGAATCCAAGCCTCTGCATAGGATACTCATCCAAAATGAGATAGAAAATGGCGAATGAACTCACAGCCAGTCAGAGAAAAGACCATGAAATGGGCATTCTGGTTATTGTATTTTCCCAGCAGTGCTAGAACCCCCCAGGGGACCTGTAAGACACTGAGAATGTGAACCGGAACGCAGGGCAAAGGTAAACAAGAAGAATGAGCCCTCTCTCAAATCTGTAAGTGGAACGGTTGCAGAGATATGTCCCAAAGCAGTCTGTCCCATAGAAGTCAATAAAGCAAGTGCAGCCATGCGGTAAAGTGCACTCTTAAAGGCGCAAAAAAAATGTAAAATTTTGGAAAGGGAATAAAAGTACCCAAAACACATACAGAACATGTAAGGAACATAAATCCAAAGGGAAAATGAAACATGAGCCTCAGAACCCAGTGAAAACAACAGGGAAGGGGTTAAATACCATAAAATCAGTCAAACATGCTTCACAGACCCAGTGAACAGACAAAAAATTACCCAACATGAGTCCAGGAATTATAATGAACTCCAATGAAACCTATGTGCGGAGGGGAACTGTGGGACAAGTGGACCATGGCACTCAAAGGGTTGCTTACCTTTTTTGCAGATTGCCATTGAGTAGGAAGAAACCTCAAAGAGACCCCTTTAGGAGAGAGAGACATGGGTTGCATGATTCTCTCCCAGGGTTGCAAAGGGTCCACAACAGCACCTGATAACTGGGCAATCCTCCAGAGGAAGCCAGTAATGGTAATCGGCCTAATGGGGAAATTTGGGTACCCCATATCTAACAATAAAATAATAAAAATACTATAACTAAGCAGATCTGTTCTCAGTCATCTAACCAGGACCTTGGAACAAGTCTATCTGGGCGGGGCCTTAGTATCTCACGGGCAGATGCCCATTCCAGTGTGAGGGCATTTTGAAAACAGATTGCCTTTTATATGGGCAGTCTCTTAAAGACTTACGCACCTCCCAGCCAGTCATCATCTAGCAGGTTCCGTCAATCCCCAGCTCGAAGCACACATTCCAGCCAATAGTTGTGAATCATTTTGAACAGAGACTGCCCATATACAGGGAGTGGGAAGATTTGCTCACCTTTCCTCTCTCTGTCACCACCACTGCCGCCGACAGTGGGGGAGAAGACCAAGGGAACATGTTAATTTCAATATTGTTTGGTCACTGAATGTCACTTTTGTTTGGGAGCGCATTTTTTAATTCTCAGCGGATTTATAGGGCAATTATTTTATTCTACTGCCATTCTATTTATATATAACAATGACATACTGAAATACATTGCATACCACTCCGGCACTTAAGGAGTTAAACTATGCACAGATGTCAGAGTTATTTTTGTGGCACACATTTAATATGTTTTTTTTCTTTATTTCACTGGAATGATGAAATGAAAAGAAGAAGGAAGAGAGGGAAGATAGAAGAAGATGGACAGTAGCTGACCAGGGTGCTGAAGACTCTGCTGGACATAGAAACATAGAAATTGGACGGAGATAAGAAGCATTCATCCCATCTAGTCTGCCCATTTTCCTATTGTAAAAACCTCAAACCTTATTTGGTCCTTAGTCCTTAGACAGCCTTATGCTTATCCCATACATGCTTAAATTCTGTCACTGTATTAACTTCTACTACTTCTGCTGGTAGGCTATTCCACTTATCTACTACCCTCTCAGTGAATTAAAGCTTTCTTACATTACGTCTAAACCTGTGTCCCTCTAGTTTTAGACTATGGCCTATTGTCCTAACATTTTTACTCATTTGAAATGTACTTCCCTCCTGCACTTTGTTGAATGCCTTCATGTATTTGAATGTTTCTATCATATCCGCTCTCTCTCCTCCAAGCTGTACGTGTTCAGATCCTTTAGTCTATGCAGATATTCCTTTTCTTGTAAACCAGTCACCATCTTAGTAGCCCTTCTCTGAATTTTCTCTACAGTATCAGGATTAACGGTGTTTGTTTTCAAGGGCTGTTGCTTTATAACTTACAGCTAGATTTAAAGGTCCCCTTAGAGCCTTCTCTTAATTTACCTGTAACAAAAAGAAAAAGGCTAAAAGATATAAATATGTAATACAAAAAACCTGAATATCTCTGCAAAGTCTAACCCCTTGAGTGCCAGAGGATTACACAACACATTGCAGAGCAATATGCTGCGTACCTCTCTGGGACTCAAAGGGTTAGACAATGCTTAGATGTGCGAGTTGATATTAAAGAACATGCCCAAAGTCCAAAACATTTGTCCCTATTATCATCCTGTAATATGTGTAGGAAATCAAAAAATGTAGAAAACTTTTAAAATAAAAATATTGTCTCTTTTTATTTCTGCCCCACTGTCTGCAGCAGCTGTGGCGGCAGAGAAAGTAAGAAGGAGCACCCCCCCCCCCGCCCCCACACACATACACGCATACTTTGTGCCTGACGGGCCAATCCCCGTTCCACTGTGAGGGAATTTTGAACAGAGACTGCTTTTATACATGGGCAGTCTCTGTTCAAAATGCCTCACAGCTATTGGCTGGGATGTGTGCTTATGCACCTCCCAGCCTATCAGCTTCAGGCTCGAAGCTGATTGGCTGGAAAATGCGTAAGCACACATCTCAGACAATAGTTGTGAGCATATTGAACAGAGACTGCCCACATATAAAGGCAGTCTCGGTTCAAAATTCCATCACAGTGAAACAGGCATTGGCCAGTCAGGTACAATGCGTGTGTGTAAGGGGGTGCTCGTTCTTACTTTCTCCACTGCCACAGACAGAGGCGGAGAAATTAAAAAAGGGACAATATTTTTATTTTAAACATTTTAGCCATTTTTCGATTTCCTACACACATTACAGGATGATAATGGGGACAAATGGTTTGGACTTTGGACATGCTCTACAATATTGACTTGCATATCTAAGCATTCTTTAACCCCTTGAGTCCCAGAGAGGTACACAACGCATTGCTCTGTAATGTGTTATGTACCCCTCTGGCATTCAAGGGTTTAAACTATGCACAGATGTGCAGGATCTTTGTATGGCATATTTATTTATTTTTCTCTTTGTTTTACAGGTATATGACGAGAAGACGGAAGAAAGAATACAGACCAGAGGAAGAAAGAAGATGGAGAAGAAGGAAGAGAGGAGGAAGAAGATACGAGAGAAAAGAAGGAAGACACAAAAGGACTGACAGTGGATGACAGGTAGGTATAACACAGATAAGCTAATGATCGGTGCTTGACAGGATGGAAGGCACCGATCGATAGCTTTTATCCTTTGATGTTCACATTATTGCCGTTTTGGGAAGTTAACGCACAGAACGAACATTTGGCCATGAGTCCTTTTCTGTGGCCTAACTTCAGTTGTGCTGTATAGGACAACTGAATAGCTCTGTAGCACTTTTTCTAAAGGGACATTATCCAATTTTACCCTACCGGATATTTTAATGGCCTTCTTTATATCGAGCCCATAGTCGGATTATCCCTATGAGTGCTAGTAAGGTAATTATACCCCACTTGCACTCATAGGGTTAATTTTACTAACATTGGACACTTTTTTCAGTGCTTTGGATGTGTTGATAAGGGGCTTAGAGCCCCATACCATTACATCCATTAGTGACAGGTTTTTTTTTCTTTGACGTTGGCTGTTTTGAGATATATTAAGGGATTCTGCTCCCAAAAAACCTGGGGGCAGATGTTCCACGATAAAGTGGGTCCCTTTAGTGATCTTAGAGCCAGAACATTCAACTGAATTGCTTCTTGCAGTGTTTTTTTTTTTCCTTGCAATGGGCGAAAATGCTGTTACATTTATTGCCTGACGTGTTTTTTTCCCGGTATTTTTTCATAGCACAGGTAATTGAAAAGCTTACCATGCTTGAAAAAATGGCCTAGCCTGTTTTTTCTTTTAGCATTGGACCTAATTGAATTGAGGCCATAAATAGATAATTTTGCAAGATGTTTTAACATTGCCTTGATTGTTTTAATATAGAGGTCTTCAGCATGATGAGATCATGTACCTTGCTTTGCTCAATGGTATATTGTGGCATGGCTAGCAAAAATGTGTCAGTTTTATTTTTACCTACCTAAGTGAGGGCAGTCCTATTTGTTTCTGAATTTTAAATTCCTCTGTAAAGTCCTTGGAGATTTTTGCATCTGTGCTAAGGTTACCGATTAGCAATGTATACAGTGTGGGTCGATTCCGGCATTCCAATAACAGATGTCGATAGGCTGTGCGATGGAATGTTAAATATCCTAATGCATTGGCACAAGCATTACGGACCTTAAATACAAATAAAAGAATAAAGCACATAAAAATAAATGAATTGTCACATATACAGAAGCAGCCAGACTAGTTGATGTGTCGGGGTGTACCCCTCAAAATGCATATATAACATGCTTTTAAGAGAAACTCTCTCAAAATCTCATTGATATTTCTGGGCTTAGCTTCCATTGCATTACAGTACAAATGTAAATATTTGCTGAATTCCTGAATATATTATACTTTTTTAACATTATCCATCCTGATCTGATGGAGAGATGGGAAGATAATGCTATTCCCAAAAAAATTAAGGTCATCTTGGCCTTGTATTTAACTAATGATTTATTTCTATAAAGTGTAACACCTCCATTGCCATGCTAGCTGGAAAGCATTAATTTCAGTGCATTCCCAGCCAATCTGGTAATGGATGGTTTAATGCTGGGCTTGGTTATGCTGTGGTAGTGAAGTGGTAGTGTATTTTATTATTAGGGACACTTAACCTCTCACCAGACAGTTTACAATGCACTGCATAGCAATGCTTTGCAAGCTTTCTATCATCGGAGGAATCAAAGAGGACTTGGGTGAGTATAGGGAAGGGTGCACATGGGTACACAAAGGGGCTGTGGTGGTTTACACCCGCATAGGCCTGTTTACCAGACTTGGCAGCTGTGAGCTGCTGAATCTGGGAAGGCCTATCCAGTCACAAAAGAGAGCCATGCAAAGGCCATTCTACAACAATACAATAGCAGAATGGCTGTTAGCAATGTTTTCTTTTGGCAGTTTTGTATATGTATCCTGAATGGAGAAATTGTGGATACAAGTGGCTGTAAAGAAATGACCAGAGTTGGTTCTTTTGCTGGCCTAACTCCCCACTGGGAATGATGGATTCCAGACCCTTATTAGGTACTTAAATTAGTTGTCTGGTAGTTTAGAGTGAGGAATGTGAAGGAATGTAAAACCACTGAACATCAGCAATAATCAAAATTTTGTATGGAGACAATGTGCATTTCAGAATATATTTTTGCGTCCAATTTTGCACTTTAAAGGTGCGATTCAACAAGATAACTTAACTAAAAGGAAAAAAAAACATTCCCAATGATTTAACCCTTTGAGTGCCACTGGGGAACCCAAAGCATCTGGACACCCCTCTTAACTCAAAAGATTAAATGGGACTTTTAATTTACTGAATGCTAGAGAGGTCTCCAATACATTATGAAGGAATGTGTCGGAGCATTAAATGGGACAAATAAGTATTTGGGGAATGTTTACTAAAGGAACTGTGTCTCTTTAGCTTCTTGAAATGCATTTTTGGAGCTCTATTTATCAAAGCAAAAGTAGAGCGGTTCTGGGGGAAAACAACTGCACTATATTTATCAAAGAGAAAAATTCAAATTTTTCCACCTTTGTCTTTATAAATAATTGATATCCTGTTCCTAAAATATTAAGAGCAATGCTATATGCACAGAATAAACATAGCTCTTGAGAAATTAATCTTTTTTTTTATTAAACTTTATGCTAATCAGTTTCTGTGCTGGGCCTAGATTATCATTTACTGTGCTACAAACAGTGCCTACGCACTGGTGATAAATTTGGCTTGGAACATATCTAATTAACATATTGTACAAAAAATATTTATTGTACTGGATTACATATTTTTTCTTAGCTGTCAACTCCTCCAGGTAGGTCTCTTTGGAAACATACCTGAAAGAGTCATGCCACCCAAGGTAGGACAGGAGAAATGCCTAAAAGAACTTCCCACACTCACCATTTTCAGTATTAGAACAGAGACAAACATGACACAAAACTATACAGAAACAAAAATATTTTAATGATGACAGCTAGAGGGAAGTCAATGTGCTACAAAGAGACCTGTAGGAACAGATGGAGATAGTTGATCCTTCTTGTGAGATATAGACCAGAAAAAAGTATTTATTTAATGTTTTATTATAAATATCAGATGTACTTTTCATTCTGGATTTAAGAAGGTGATCAGTCAGATCACATGGAAAGTCAAGCCTTGATAATTCATGAATCTGCTATCAGCAACTAGGCTGCCAAGCTCAGTTTGATTGCCTGCTGGTGTTGGCCTGGACCTTTTTGTATAAGGTCTTTCTTGAGAGGAAAATAATGTATTCTTTCACAGGTGTTGCAGAGTGGCAACCCACACCTTACTGGGACAGTAAGGAGATATCAGGATGATTGTTGTTTCCTACTGAACAATTTTGTTCAGCAGCAAATGACAGAGCACCACAGAAAGAAATATGTAGGCCAAGTTGGCTATGCTGAGGCAACTGAGAGAAGAATGCTAGAAGCTTTGTATTCGCTTTGGTAGCCATCCTATATATCAGAGGATGACCCCACATCTTCATCAGGGAATTGAAAACCTCTTGACTCAGGGACCACTCATCCTACTGAATTGTCTTCCAGCCTTCAGTTGAGGTTGTTTGTCTATTAATTGTCATTCTCTCTGGTATTAACAGCTATCAACACAAACATATACTGTCTGAATGTCATGGACAGACACGGCAAAGTGCCCCAGTTCTTGTGCCTCATTTGTGTCTCATTTTCTGGAGAGGCAGGTTATGAACATAGAAGAAAATTACAGGAAAATATCCGACTGACATTTGGAGTCAGGATGGAATTTTTTTTACCCATGTGGGAAATGGCTTTAATGTTTTGTTTTGGTTTTTTTTTTGCTTTCCTCTGGATCAACAGGAGTGATATGGCATAGGCTGAACTTGATGGATGCATGTATTTTTTCAGCCTCATCATCTGTGTTACTGTGTAACTATGTAAGTGTCTGATCTGATCCTGACAGAATGACCTTTATAAAATAACTTTCAGTGCTATCCAGACAGCCAGAAGCTCAAGATAACTGAAATTAATAGTTCTCTTTGAAGGGGACAAGAGGCACTGGAATAGTCTACATTACAGAACAAGCCCACAACCATGCCTGCTTATATCCATAGTGATGATTGCTCAACATGGCATGAACCCTTGGAGATGTTTGTTTTGACAACCAAGCTAGAGACAATTTGACCAGAGACAATAATTAAACATGATGACTTTGAGAATTGTGATTCATGTTCCAGTGTTTCAAGCTGATCTGGCATGAGACTTACATATATTTTCTTCTGCTCTGGAATCGGACCTGGCTTCCTTTGCTTGACCAGCAATGCAAGAAACCTTAAAAACTGAAAATGTCTAAAAAGCAGCTGGAGAGTAGATGCTTTCATCAAACAGCCATCTAGATATGGTATGGCAGTGATGCCTTGCTCTCCTATATGTGCTACATCACAGCCATAAGCTTTGTAAATCCTCTTGGAGTAGAGAAGAGGTGAGGGTAAATGATGCAAACCCTCTTGTAAATATATACAAAGGCTATCACATCTCCCATTTATAATAAGTTTATTGCTGATTCGTTACCTCCCATCTTGAAGTATTCCGACTGGACAAATTAATTCATAAACGGGAGACTCACAACAAGGCAAATCCATTCTGAATGTTTTGGAACCAGGAATATTAAAGCATAAGTACATTTTCTCTGGACACAACTTGGGACTGGAACCAATACTCTGGAATCCATAAAATCTTGGATGCTTGAAGAAAGCTTGGCTTTTGGTATAGAGGTGAGTAACATAGTAGACAGATATTTGTTAGGAAACAGTGAAGCATATCTTATTTTATAACTGTAGGAAAATACCCTAGTACCTTAAAGTAGAGTAGGGAAGACAACAGCTCATATGAGAGACTTATGGGCAGATGGAAATGCAGATGAAAATGTAACATTTGTAAGTGCAACACCCCAAGACTTTGTTTGCACTTTTATATTAAGTTTTTGATGAAATACCATTGGGTTCTTCACTTTTGCAGCACTGTATCTTAAACAAATGCAGTCATCAAATTCTCATACCAGCTTCATCTGATGCTTTACTCTCATTCAAGGCTTTCTATGTGTCATGGATACCATATGAAAACAATCAATATGAAGAACCACCACAGCTGAGATATGGTTATATCATTCTTGTTATCCACTTGTAGCTGGATAGTAATATGAAATGTCCTTACAGTATAATCCAACACATTTTTGGAAGGATCTCCTTCCTTCTTCTGGGATAAATAGATAAAACCCAAACTTCTGCTACTTTCAGATTTAAATAACAGTTTTCACCTAAACCATCGCATCTATGTCACTAGAACCCCATAACTAGAATAAATTCATGAATTATTTATTCCAGAAACCGAAATATGTCCAAATCTGTATTGAGACCACTGCAAAGCTCCGAATATAGCCAGAGTATGTCTCAGCACTGATACCAAGCCTGTTCCTGTGGAAGGAAGATTGTATCACTTTCTTTCCCAGTGGGAAAGAATTACCTCAGATTATTAGGTTTTGGTGTGATCAAAGATGGATATCAAATATGATGCTCTTGAGTGGTGACTAGTCACAGAACAGGCAACATTGCTTTTTACCACAGAGCCTCTTACATACTTCAGCTTGTTTTTTGAAAAACAGTGTGTCTCACCAAAGTAAAGGGTAATCCAGATGTAGACCCCTTGCTCTCAGTGCCTAGCGAGATCAGCTGCTCCTCATTGATGAGGCCTAAACAAGGCTGAAAAGTACATCTTGGTTTATCTGGTATTTCCTGTGCAGTGGGGACATGCCCATCATTGTGGAACTGGACTGCCCCTTTTTTGTGGGATTAGTGTACTATGTATGCTAAAATTTCTCCTCTGTAATGGCACTAGAAAGCTAAAACATGATTTTTTGAATGTTAACTAGTCATAGAACTGGCAACATCGCTTTTGCTCATCCTTAGAATCACTCACATACTTTGGCTTGTTTTTTAAAACTTGAAATTTGTCGAAACAGGTTCCGAATGGTATCAAATTTGGAAATAAACAAGTCACTAATGCAATGAAAGGAACTCAGCACCACTTGACATTGCTGATGGCCAGAGGGACAGCATCCTCTCCAAGACTGCCTCAGAAGGGGAACATGCCTGTGAAGCCTAACAGGTAGTCCAGCTGGGTCTTTTGCAAAACAACAAAAGAGAGCATTAGCAAGTAAAAACAAAATGTCCTGACTGGTTAGGAAAAAAATACAGGTGATGTGATGGTAAGAGGTCCTTTCAAACATTTTTCCTGTCCAACCTAGGGAAATGTGATATCATATCCTGAAGGAAATGTGGCTACTACACCTTATAGGTATACATTAATTATTTAAACAAACTAAAATTTCCTTAGGGTGACAGGCCCACTTTAATATAGGATAACTAGTTGAACAGCCCGTTACACGGGCCACAGTGCCACTGCCACCCAGTCGCATGGCAGTCACACATAGTGGAGACTGCCCGCGCCACGGCTGATACAGAGCTGGACGCTCCTTCTGATTGCCTAGCTCTGTATCCGCCGCGGTGCGGGCAGCCTCTACTGCGCATGACTGCAGCATGTGCAGCAGTGTGTACTGCGCATGTTGCAGTGTTACACACAATTTAGCGAATTATTATATAGGATGAGATCATGAATTGTGTCTTTGGTATCATATGGATATAATAGTGCCTACAATATAGTTTAACAAATGTTGAATCAGCAGTGACCATTGTCTTACCTCCTCATCTTCACTGTACAAATGGTTACAAAGGCACTTTACTGTTCCTAGTGTGGTTATTGCTTCTGGAATACCTGCCCTGCTGTGAGCCAGAGTTGCAAGCAACTCTCCTGAAAATTATACAAAACATATCTAGTCAGTTCTTGAGAATATAACAGGTGTGTCCTTGCCTTGACTACTTGATCTCCACATAATCTAGAATGCAGGATTATTTATTTGTAAATTGAAGTCAATGAGAACTAAGAATAAATTTTTCACTGTCGTCCAATACAGGTTACTGGTACACTGGGAGGCGATCCACCCCTTTAAGTAGGCAGGAACATTCATCTAAATGTATGCAGGGGGTGGAGCCTCCCCTCCCTCTTAGGCTGCACCTCAGTCAGAACAAGCCAGAATGATTTGTTCCTCGGTGTGTTCACACCAGGCAGAGAACAGCTCTCTTCAAGTTTTAGTTTCTTTGTTATTTTTACAAATATGGAATACCACCATTAGGCGGGTTACCAAGGCTGTCAAATGCCCTATTTAAAGTGGATAGCACAGCTTCCAGGGTACTTCTGGTGGATCTTTTGCCCTGAAGAGGGAATAACTTGATTTCAAGTATTTCCCTGGGGAATTATGCTCTGTGGTGATTCCTTTCTGATCTTGGTAACCTGAAGACAGAAGTCCTGCAGGAAAGGTGAGCCACCCTTTGAGTGCCGAAGGTCCACTTGTCCCTCAGTGTCCCTTCATTGGGATTGTGTTTGGGAGTTCTCATTGTTCACTCCAGCACTCATTGGGTGTTTTTATATATATTGCTAATGCAATGTATATGTGTATGTCTGGGTTTTGGAGCAGTTTATGTGGGATTTAACCCTCTCTCTGCTGGGTTTGTCTATTTTATGGGCATTTGCATTGTTTACCTTGGTTGGGTAATGTTTGCTGTTATAGTATATATGTTTGCTATGTGTTATGGAACTTTTACTTTAAGGGTAAAATTTATTTGACATAATGTTCCGCGCCTTTAAGCGCACTTTTCCCGCATAGACGCCATTGCTCCTTTACTCTCTATGGACTTACACTCTGTGGGACGTATCTCTGGAACCGCTTCACATAGCGACTTCAGAGAGGGCTCATTTTATTTGTCTTCCCTTGCTCTATCATCCGGTTGTATGTTTGAGTGTGTTGGGGGACTGGGGGGACTTTGGTCACTGTTTTGGGGTACTTTGTGAGGAAAACTACGCTTCCCATGAGCGATTGGTTCGCACTCTTTTTCTGATTGGCTCCCGTCGCGGCAGCCATTTTGTGAGTTCTTCTCATCGAGTATACTATGCAGGGGCCGGACCTTCTCTCTCTCCTCTGCTGATTAACCCTTCGCTTGCCAGATAAGTTTAGTTTTAAGCGTTTCTGGGGTGAATATTTAATCTTTCACGCTTTAATCGGGTGATTCCTATCAGTGGGATATATCTGATGCTGTGAGCATGTCTACTCCACTTGAGCCTGGGACTAGACCTAAGACGAAGGAGGCTGGGGTATCTGTCTCCCCCATTGCGTTTTGCTCCTCCTGTCATGCAGGGCTACCTAGAGAATTTTCTGGTCATTTATGCCCAACTTGTGTGGAAGGTCATGGCAGCAACCCAGGGCCTTCCAGTCACACTATTGAGCCAACGTAGGTGAAAGAGTTCAAGGCTGCAACTAGGGATCTTAGATCCACTCTTCAGCTCTTTCTCTCTCAGGTTCAGGGGGCTCTTCAAGTATGGCAGACCCCCTCCACTGTCAGGACCTCCCTGCCCAAGCCACAGGGGGCTCCTGATGTCTCTGATTGTTCTGAAGAAGAATTGTTGCAGGATTCTGATGTTGAGGATGGTACAGTTATTGAGTCTACCAGATCCATTGGAGACCCTTACGAATGTGACCCTGAACTCTCTGCTGAGGGTTTAATCAGGGCTGTGCTGACCACCCTCAATCTTCCCTTGCGTCAGGAATCTACTCTTGACCCAACGGACGTGTTTCAGAAACCTTCTAAGGCTGTTACATGTTTTCCTACTAATCCTACTCTTGAACGCTTAGTTTCTGATGCGTGGAAAAATCCTGATAAGTCCTCTTCAGTCTCAAAAGAGTTTGCCAAACTTTATACTTTTCCTGAGACTGAACTGGCTAAATGGGTTCATCCTCCTAAGGTGGATGCTCCTGTTTCTAGGTTGTCTAAATCTACTGCTTTGGCTGTATCTGATGCTTCTGCTTTACAGGATTGGACAGACAAAAAGTTAGAAACTTGTCTTAAGTCTATTTTTGCCTCTGTTGGTACTGCCATGCGTCCAGCCTTTGCTGTGGCGTGGGTTAACCTGGCCATTGCGGTCTGGACTGAACAGCTTACTGTGGCGGTTCACCAGGATGCGCCAGTGTCAGAGCAGTTGCAACTCCTTGCTAACATTTCTGAAGCTCAGAATTATGTTTCTGTCGCTGCTTTTGATGCAGTTCGCATGATGGCGAGGGCCTCCACTTCTTCAGTGGTAGCTAGGCGCGCTCTTTGGCTGAAAACTTGGTCTGCTGACACCGCTTCCAAGAAAGTGTTGCTTTCTTTGCCCTTTCAAGGGACTTCCCTGTTTGATTCAGAATTAAAGGAGTTGATTAGCGAGGCTACTGGAGGTTAAAGTACTCTTCTACCCTCAGTCTTTAAAAAGAAGTTTCCAGCCAAACGCAATCGGTCCTTTCGTTCCTTCCAAACTGAGACACGCTGTGCGTCCCAGGCGGTTCTGCCTGCTTCGCTCTCCTCCTCCAAGCCCAAACAGTCCTGGAAGCCCAAAGTTGCCCCCAAGGCCAAGACCTCCAAGACTGCTTCGGCATGACTTGCCGAACCCGGGTCCGCATCCGGCTGTAGGTGGGCGCCTTCACATCTTTCGCCGGACTTGGGAGGAGTCAGTGGCGGACCCTTGGGTTCTTCAGGTGGTGTCAGAGGGATACAGGATCCCTTTCTCCTCTCTTCCTCCTTTTCGGTTCCATTTTACTTGTCCTTCTCAAGAACCTACAAAAAGGCGTCTGTTTGACGACGCTATTCAGGATCTTTTGGACAAAGAGGTCCTGGAATTGGTTCCACCAGAGGACACAGGTTCAGGATTCTATTCCAACCTGTTCGTGGTGGCCAAAAAGGACGGTGGCGCTCGTCCTATTTTGGACCTCAAAGATCTCAATTCCTTTGTTGTGAGTACCCACTATCGTCAGGAATCCCTGCGCTCTGTGATTGCTGCTATGTCTCCGGGGGAGTTCCTTGCCTCCCTGAATCTTCAGGATGCTTATCTGCACATCCCTATCCATCTAGAGAGCAGGCGGTATCTCAGGTTTGCCTGCCACAAAGGTCACTTTCAATTTTCGGCTCTTCCCTTTGGACCGACTACAGCCCCACAGGTTTTTCAGAGAGTCCTGGGTGCTTTGATAGCGGTGATCCATCGAGATGGCATCAGGGTGACTCCCTACATGGACGATTTACTCTTGAAAGCTTCATCTGCGGAGATCCTTCACCAGCAGGTTCAGGCTTGCATTCAGACACTCACTCGACACGGGTGGATTGTGAATCTGGACAAGTCAGACTTGATCCCATCTCAGCAGATACTCTTCCTGGGTCTCCTGTTCGACACTCAGAGGTGCATGGTGTTTCTCCCAGAAGAGGTGGCTCATCAGATTGCTCTCCGAGTATCAAAGATTTTGGCTCTCGAGCGGATTCCAGTACCGAAGTTGACATCTCTGGTGCGGAAGTTCATTTCCACAATAGAGGCGGTGCCATTTGCCATGGCACACATCAGGGAACTTCAGAGGTTTGTGATCCAGACGTGCAGGAATCATCCAGATCATCTGCACCTGTCAATATCTCTGCCTCCTCATGTCGAGTTGAGCTTGGAGTGGTGGTTGGACCTGTCTCATCTCCTGAAAGGGAGATCCTTCCAGATTCACTATTGGACCATAGTCACGACGGATGCCAGCCTCCTGGGATGGGGGGCAGTGTTGGGTCGCTTCAGTGCTCAGGGGAAGTGGGGATTGGAGGAATCTCTCCTCTCCATCAATATTCTGGAACTATGTGCCATCTTCCTTGCCCTGAGTCATTGGGAATGTCAACTGGAGGGTTGTCCAGTCAGAGTGGAGTCCGACAACGCCACCGCAGTGGCCTACATCAACAGACAAGGCGGAACAAGAAATCTCGCCACATGGTTAGAAGTCAAGGCCATTTTATCTTGGGCGGAGGCACATGTTCCCGTCATTTCAGCGATACACATTCCAGGCGTAGACAACGTCATGGCAGACTTTATCAGTCATCAAACAGTCGACAGCGGAGAGTGGGTTCTTCATCCAGAGGTGTTTCACCTTCTAACCCAGATGTGGGGGGTTCCTGTAGTGGATCTGATGGCAACCAGGCACAACAGGAAGGTGTCCGTGTTCTGCTCTCGGTGGAGGGATCCACTGGCCCTGGCAGTGGACGCCTTGTCCATCCCTTGGGACTTCTCCCTAGCCTACATCTTCCCTCCTCTTCCTCTGTTGATCAGAGTCATCCAGAAGCTGAAGGTGGAGCGTTGTCCTGTCGTCCTAATCGCTCCGAACTGGCCTCATCAGTCCTGGGATCCGGATCTGATGGAAATGTCTGTAGCGGAACCGTTTCCGCTTCCAGCTCGTCCAGATCTGCTGCTACAAGGTTACCTGTGGAAGGAGGATGTTCATCGTCTTTATTTGATGGCCTGGAGGTTGAATCCTCAATTCTGAAGAAAAAGGGTTTTTACTCTTCTGTGGTGTCTACGATGCTTAAAGCTCGTAAGCCTGTGTCTTCCAAGATTTATCATCGAGTCTGGTCAACCTTTGTCGCATGGTGTGCTGATAGGGATCTATCGCTTGATTTCCATCTTCCTACTGTCCTGGCCTTTTTACAGGACGGGGTTGAGAAAGGGCTCAGCCTGAGTTCTCTCAAGGTTCAGACGTCTGCTCTGTCTGTCTTTTTCCAGGAGCGCATTGCCATCATTCCTGATGTCAAAGTTTTCTTCCAAGGTGTGGCTCATGTTCGGCCCGCTTTCAAGAGTCCAGCTCCTCAGTGGGACCTCAATCTAGTTCTGGGGGTTCTTCAACAACCCCCATTTGAGTCCTTAGCTTCCATTCCTTTACGCCTTTTGACCTGGAAGATGGCCTTCCTCTTGGCTATCGTTTCAGTTCGCCGGGTGGCAGAGTTACAAGCCTTGTCTTGTAAACCTCCTTATCTGGTGTTCCACAAGGATAAGGCTGTGCTTCGCACTTCCAAGGAATTTTTGCCTAAGGTTGTCTCCGAATTTCACATCAATCAGGAGATTGTGGTGCCCTCTTTCTGCCCTAACCCTTCCTCTGACAAGGAGAGGGATCTTCATTTGTTGGATGTTGTGCGTTGTCTCAAATTTTATGTTCATCGCACTGAGTCTATCAGGAAGTCTGATGCTCTGTTTGTCATTCCTGAGGGAACTAGGGCAGAGAGACCGGCATCCAAGGTGACCATTGCATCTTGGATCAAATCTACTATTCGTAAGGCTTACGTATTGCAGAATAAACATGTGCCCTTTCGGGTCACTGCTCATTCCACCAGATCAATTGGGGCCTCTTGGGCCTACAAAAATCAAGCGTCTGCTGATCAGCTGTGCCGGGCGGCCACTTGGTCCTCTGTGCACACGTTCTCAAAGTACTATCGTGTCGATGTGCTGGCCTCGGCTGATGCCAGCTTTGGAAGGAAGGTCCTGGAGGCAGTTTTGCCTGTCTAGGATCTCTTTCTTCTGAGATTCTTAGTGCTTCCTTACTGTTGAGCCCTGTGTGCTGTGTTTTGTTCTTGGGGTCTGTTGTTACCCCTAGTTGGTGTCCGTTGACACTTCTGTTTGTTGGGATCTATAACCAGTTGGTTCATAGAGGTTCTGGTGACTCTGGGGGCCTTGCGCCTGGTCCTTGCCTTCTTCCCACCTCTGGGAAAACTCAATGTTTGGACATCCCAGTGTACTAGTAACCTGTATTGGACGACAGTGAAAATAGGATTTTAGTCTTACCTGTTAAATCCTTTTCACTTAGTCCATACAGGTTACTGGTCTCCCACCCTGTCAAGGGACCATGCTTGGCTCTCCTGTGGCATGGTGTGGGAGTCCTCTGGGGCATGCTCACAGGGGTCTTCTTCTTCTCTCCTATCTCTGGTCAGTGTTAGTGTCTCAAATCATTCTGGCTTGTTCTGACTGAGGTGCAGCCTAAGAGGGAGGGGAGGCTCCGCCCCCTGCATACATTTAGATGAATGTTCCTGCCTACTTAAAGGGGCGGATCGCCTCCCAGTGTACCAGTAACCTGTATGGACTAAGTGAAAAGGATTTAACAGGTAAGACTAAAATCCTATTATATATTACATTGCTATGCATCTGTATGAATCACTTATAATATTGTCTAGAAAAACAAGAAGATAAAGCTATTTCTTACCTGCTAACACAAGTGTGGATGAATTTTTAGATTCTAGAAGATCTGTTAGTATTGACACCCCTCTGGCAGACAAACTGACTTGATCCATATCAACAATAACTTTAGATAAAACTACAATCTAGAAAAAAATAGATCAGTTTGAATTGTATTACAAAGTGAAAGTATTTCCAAAATCTCTAAATAGCCAACATCCTACTAGGCACACCTTAATAGCCTTTGCATAACATTATCTGTAGACAAAGTACACATTTTCACCAGCTTTAAATGTATATACTATGCACGTTGTTATCAATGTTACTACAAGATGATGATATCATACATGCTAACAATTTGTTTCTCATAATCCTTTCTGAGGCAGGTTGTCAAGCCTGTTTAGGCTCTTGCTAAGCTACTCCACGCTCTAAAATGTGTAGCTAGAACCATTGGATGTAGAGAGTGTGATTGGTAAATTAAATAAATAATTTAATAATTCCAAAAAACAAATGATCCCCATCTCCTCCTCTGGGGGTTGACACATTTCACCATGTCCCTTGAAATACTGCACAATGGTTTTGGGGATATCTTCAAATCTATAACCTTTATGCATTTGGTTGGTGTGATCTTACTTTTATGTCAGCCGAAATACTGGGAATAAAGGTGGAGGTAATAACTTCCCTATACGTCTTGGACATTATAGAGAGAGATACTAGCTCACCAGCCACTGGCTTAGTAAGGTACTACTTATGTCCTCTCTGTTCACTGGATATGAGGATGGTGGTACTACTTCCACTCCTCCCCCTAGACGCTGAGATAAGGATTACTGCATGAACATAAAAAAACAAATTGGAACAAAACCTCTGAGCTCTAGATAACTTGGGCAATGTAAAAAATATTTATTCTAATTATAAGAAATAATAGTACATAAAAATAAAAACTAAATTAAATAAAAAAACATAAAAATAGTTAAAATCACACATCGTATCAACTGTGTAATTCTATTACAATAGACTGTAATGTGATGCAGTTAATATTTATCAAACAATGCTATGCTACAGGTATATACAGGGGAAAAGTCTGCTATATATTGTTAAGTAATAGAAACAAGCACTGGTTGGCATATAATTATCCAGGAAAAGGACAAATAATGATATGTGTTCTGCAAAAGTTAACCAGATTCTGATCACTAGAAGTCAAAGACTGTAGCCAATTGCACAAACTAATAGCGATGTTAGTGGCCAGTAAAAGACTAAAATTGTTCTGAATAATGCTGTATTGGATTTAATCCCAATCCCACAGAATGACCAAAGTTGGTTGCTTGAACCTTGAGATATGTAGACATAGATGGTTAGAGAGTAGCAGACATGAGAACCAAGCAATTGATGTTAATTGCTGAAACATTCAAGCATGCAGGTTGCCGGAGTAAGATATTAGTGAACACAAATACTAGAAGTTATCAGATCAAACAATCTTTATTTTGCACTGAATATGCAAATGTTTATAACCAGTAAGCAACCAGGGATATTTATTATTATTATTATTGCTTTATAATACATGCTTTAAAATTGTCCAAGCTATCTGTAATGCTGAGGTTTTGTATAAATTTGTTTTTTCCTGTTATTACACCTTTAAGGTAAAGGGAATTCTATACCCTAGCTGCTGAGATACTTGAAATTTGGAATCACGCTATTTAGAGCATAGTACATATATTGTTCTCTTCACATACATACCCTTGCAGCTTATAAAGATTTTTCTGAAACTGCCAAAAGCGCCATAAAGGCGTAAGAGAACCATTGTTCCTGTGTAGAACATTTTAGCAATACATTTTTTCATTTTATGCCCTTTGTGTGGAGTTGAAATTAAAGGGCACTATGGGATTGTTGCTGGAGCCTCCACCCCAAAGTTAAAGATTTAGTTGTGGGCCAGAAAATCCCTGATGACCAGGGGAGAGCAGGTAGGTAGAAACTACCCCCACCTAATGCATATGAGGCTGACCTGGTAGCATACCCAGAGGTGGGAGTAAATAGTGTCAACCCCCAGTTAGGATCAAATAAATTAGGCTCAGTCTCCCCAATATCAGTTATCTGAACATGGCAAAGCAATCTAATATATCTAAAACTACACATTTCAATCTGGCCAATAGCAGATTGTCTTACCAACACTACATTAGTACCAAGTCATATTTAAAATTTTCTCCCATCAGTACTATAAGCAGTGACAAGCATAGAGTGATATTAAATTAGACAATTATGAGACGTAGCTGATAAGGTTAAAAATAAATTAATACGAGAATCCATCCAAGTTTGACCTTATTTGAAAAGATGACACACACGGTCTAATTCAGCAAGGCAAAAGTAATGCAATTCTGGGGCAAACCAGCTGCACCACAAGGGAAAATGAGATTTCCCAAATCCTCACTGATTTAAATGTAGTCCCATTAAAAGTCCCATTTGAAGCAAGGGGACTCTTTAAATTGTCCCCCATTGTGCATCTGGTTTCTCCAAAACTGCACCATTTGAGGTTGATGAATTAGGCTCATAAGATCTTAGCCAATAAGGTGGTGCAAAAAAACTGCAATTCTGAAGCACACCAATTGTACCATAGGGGACAAATAAATATTCGAAAATCCACATTGATTTAATTGGGGTTATTAGCCTTTGAATGCTACATTTCAAAGCAATGAATTGTAGACATATCAGACCTACCTAGTAATCAAAGGGCAGATTCTAATTTAAAGCACTGGCAATGTTTATCTCCCCTCCATAGTGCAGCTGGTTTGCTCTAGAATTGCACTGCTTTAGCTCATTGAATTTAGCATTATCCTTTAATAAATGGCACTAAATATTAAAAGTCAGCAAATTTAGTTTTTTTGGTTCTATTCATTATTTTCTAACACTTCGCAAAAAAAGAAACCCGATATTGGAAAAAGTACAACACTTAGAGATATATAGAAACATATTTACATACTTTATTTGTACAGAAAAACATAGGATAATCAGGGGTAGAAAATACCCCTCCTCATAACCTACTGAAGAAACAGTAACTTTTAAAGGGATAGCAATACTTAAAATATAAAAAAAAATATGTTGTAGGGTTTATCCCCCTGAGTAAAAACAATGAGTACTCCCACTGCTGAAAGGTGTTTCATTCAAAAGTTATTAATTTTCAAAGTTAAATTTTTTTAGGTGCAATATCACAGTGGCCTGGAATTGTACAGTGGCACTGTTGCTACACCATCCTACACCAACATCGCCACTGTACAATTTCAGGCCACTGTGATATTGCACCTAAAAAATTCAACTTTGAAAATTAATAACTTTTGAATGAAACACCTTTCAGCAGTGGGAGTACTCTTGTTTTACTCAGGGGGATAAACCCTACAACATATTATTTTTTACACTTTAAGTATTACTATCCCTTTAAAGACAATGCATGTATGGGAGGGAGTTATTCCAAGTCAAAATCTTGTTTAAATTTTAAAGATATGTTTATTAGATGCGATAATTATGTATTCAAGTACAGACCGAAACTCTTCATTGCCCCTTTAAAAAGCACTCCCTGACTCTTTCCTAAAAGTGTCTATACCTCAAATAGCAAAAATAAAGATGAGACTATGTATGTCAAATTAGTCCTCATAATATTACCAGCAATCAAATCATTGCAATTTGTGTCATTGCTCCAAGGCCAAACTGACACGCTTTCACTGTACCTGGAATGCAGCCTTTGCTCTGTCGGTCTCCATATCCGAGTGTAGAAAAGGTTCATATATTTCAAATGTAATGCCACCATTCTCCAATATGTAAAGCTGTTGTTCAGTATTGTTGTATGCAAAAAGGGCTAAAGCATATCCTGCTTGCAAGCAAATATCCTGAAATAAAATACAAGAAGTATTGTGAATGTATTTCTAAGGGTTTTTTTTTTTTTTTTTTTAATGTTTCAATGCTCTATTGAAATAAAAGTATCCAATACAGAATATTTTTGAAATCAGAACAAATACAAGGTCAGCAAATTCTGCCAACATACACCAACCAGTAGCGCATGTCATAAGCATAGAAAGGCAATACATTGAACGCTAACAGAGAATCATTTGTCAGAGATAAGTTTAAGTGTAGCTATAAGTAGCTCTATAAATATTAAATTTAAGTATTATATAAATTGCGGACATAAAATAGCCTACAAAATTAAGTGTAAGGATAGCTAACATTAGCTCTACAGATTTGAAATATGAGTACTATACAAAGAAATACAGTATATATATCACATAGTCTTAGATATATTACCAAAATAAAGAAAAAGCAGACTATATAATAAAAGGCTACATTTGAAAATATAACCATGTAAGATAAAACTCTGAAAGAAAAGCACTCAACTAAGGTAAGTGTAGAATTATCTGAAATGAGTTCTAAAGAATCAGAATATAAGTATTATATGAAGTAATACTGAGTGTATCCAAAGAGACTGGGAGACAATACTAGTATAATTAGAAAACATAACTTTTAATAAATGGAATATGTATCCAGTCAGGAGAAAAGGCTAAAGGGACTACTCCTTACATATATATTTATATATATATATATATATATATATATATATATATATATACATAGACTCTAGAGGCGTTAAAGGAGAAAAATAAAGGGAAAGAGTTTGAATAACACACTCAGAAATGGTCAAGTGGTCCTATTACAAGAAAAAGCGTGGGCAGAATGTCAGGGCTGTCACCCTGAACTCTGTCAGAATAACACGAGGTGACCTCTAACCATAGCCTGGAAACTACTGTGTTGCACATAACAAGTTAGATCACAACCCTTGTCTATTTCATAATATGGAGTATAAGAAATGGAAACAGCAAATTTAAGTATATATTATAATTGTGGTCTGGTGTACAGCAAATGTTGTGACTGATACTAGTCATTTATTATGAGGGAGATTTCTGGGACATAGCTCGGGAGTGGGCTTGGTGGCAGATGGAACAAATATGCAGTAAGTGACAAGCGATACAAAAGTAGCCTTGGGAATTAAAATTGTTTAAGTTTCTTACATAGTCAGTGATTCTACCTAGTTAATCAAGAGGATGGAGGGGAGGTGGACTGGTAAGAGGAAGATGGGAGAAAGGAAAGCTATAGAAGCTGGGCAGCTACTTGTAGAGGGAAGTACTGAGTGGCAATGGTGAAATGAATGGGATATTGACTAGAAGTATTGACCGACTGGTTCTTTGAGGCCAGAACAATGTGTACAAGAGTTAATTGTTGAGTGAAAGGCAATCAGTAATGTAATTAAATTGGGCCAATGTTGCAGCAAATTTAGAAGAAAAGGATCTATGATAGTCATAGAAGGTGAATCCTCCATACTTGTACAAATACTGGTCCAGTTATTGTCTACAATGAGGGAGTGCTGAACATAGGATATTTCTGAGTATAATAATGGCTAGTACAAACTTGGGGATGGAGAGCTTCTTGGAAAGTCTGGGGTCTTTAGATTTAAGAGTAACAGAGATGTCACCACAGCTCCACCAGGTCTTGTTAGGCTAAAAGGAGGGAGATTAGGTTGACATCTTTGCCTTCTATGATGTCTTGATGATGCTGGGAAGGAAACGTGTGTGTGGCCTCTACGAAAAGATAAGGAAGGAGCTAAAATAGAATAATAGACCCTACAGCCTCCGAAAGAGGCAAGGATGTAATGACTCCTTCGGCCTCTTAAGAAGAGGTAAGGATGAACATATGCCTCTGTCAGGGAGACCAGGAAAAGCCACTCTTCAGCCGATTTGGCATCTGTTGTTTTCTCTGCTCACACAACCTGCTGGTTTGCCTATCCTGGCTTTGTGGCCAACATCGTTAATTTGGGTTCTACCACAACAAGGGCACAATTGAAGTCATTGCACGCCATCCTCACTCTCCAGCATCATAACCCAGCACAGTGTAGCCTTAACCTCTCTCTACAGAATATCCAATTCTGTTAACGGGTTCCAGTCCCTGCTTCTCTATACAAGCAGATATATCTTCTTTCCCTTGTACCATTTCTCCCAGGGAAAATGCCTCTTCATGAGACAATCTAAAAACAACTTTAAGGGAATATATTTATGAAGAAATTGGTGTTAATAAAGATACATCATAGTAAAAAACCTGAAATTAACAGTAACAATTACAAAAAATGTTTGCAGGTATATACTACAAACCAACAAGTACCTGTTCCAGGTAGTATTCACCTAAGAGTTCTTCACTAAGTGCAGGGCTTGCAAAACAACTATTTTTATATTGTTAACAGACTTGGTGCCTTTATTTAAGAATGAGATTAAAACAGATCCTAGAATTTATAGACTTGTGAGTCTAATGTTGGTAGGGAGTAAATTGCTTGAAGGTATTATAATAATAAGGAATGCATTGCTAAATATAAAATTATTATCAAAAAACAACATGTTTTTATGAGAAACAGATCCTGCCCACAAATCTATTGTGCTTTTCATAAAGAAATATGAAGGAAGATGTTTAACGGTTGAGCAGTAGATTTAGTATATCTAGACTGTACATTGGCATTTGATTTGGTGCTACACAGAAGACTGGTCTATAAAACAAGACATTTAGATCTAACCTTTGTATTTGAATGATACTTGGTTGAAGGATAGGGAGCAACATTTTGTTGTAAATAGAATATACTCAGATATAGTTCAATTTAGGGGAATAACTCCTCAGGGTTCAGAATATTCTGCACTTCTTTATAACAAGCTTCTAAATGATCTGAAATAAGGTTTAGAAAGCAACATTTCAATATTTGTGGATGACACCAAATTATGCATCTCAGAGTGATATGTTTGTTTTCTATAGAAGGATTTACATAAAATGTGAGACTGGCCAAATAAATGGATATGAGCTTGAAAAATGGGAAATATAACGATAAAAAAGTAAAAAAATTAACATTTTACATATGAACTTTATGAGCATTTTAGGAGACTGATTGAAAGACAGACGGTATTGGAGTACTTGTAAACTGCAAACAACAGTGATTAGTGTCAAAGAGCAGTAACAAAAAGCAAACAAAATAATACCCTGCATAAAAAGAGTTACTGATGTATATAATTTACTTATATAGTACCATTAATTTTAAGACCTCGCCTAGAATATGCAGTATCATTTTGGGCACCTGTTCTTAAACATAATATTCTAAAACTGGAGAGACAGCAGAAAAGAGCAAAAAAAAAAAAAAAAAATTAAATTACGCAATGGAGGAATTTAAGTATGAAAAACTTCTAGCCAAAGAGGATAGGGTATTACACTGTGTAAGTATATGTGATGTAAAAACAAGGATCTCTCAAGTGAGCTTTTCATTCCAAGGCCTGATCAAATAACCATAATCTGGCCTTAAGATTAGAATAAAGGAGGTATTAACCTCAGTAGAGGAAGGTTTTTACAATAAGATCTGTTATATTGCGGCAGTCTTGTTGTGATGGAAGATACAATGGATGCATTTAAGATTTTTTTTTCGCATGTCTAGAAGAAGGGGAAACAGAGGATTATACTAGATGCTAGTAGGCTTAATAGGAACTTGAATAACACTCATCTTAGAATCAGTGTTATTTAGCTTTCATTTTCTGGGAGAAACTGTCAAAGGCTGAACTTGATGGACATGTCTTTTTTTAACCCAATTTGCTAAGTAACTGAAATGTTCCATTCTTATTTTTGCATTTATCTGTACTCTTTAACCCCTTCAGTGCCAGAGGCTCGGGCCATTTTCTGAACCCTGCAGGCCAGACACTTTTTCAGCATTTTTGCTATCCTTCCGTTTAGGCTTGATTTCCTCTGGGGATTTTTAGTTACATATGGAAAACTATATATTGTTTTTTTCAGAACGAATTGAGCTTTCTCATGGTACCTTACATGAAGAAAATTTTACATCGTGCAAAAAGCTATGATGTCATAATGACAAAAAAAGTGAAAATTTACTCATTTTGCTAAAATCACATAATATGTATCAAAAACATTTACCTTGATTGAAAAAGTTTCAATTATTTGAAAAAGCCTTGAGTCCCCCGAGAAAAAAAAAATACCAAATTTGTATAGTTTTACCTACGTCCATGGCTAGCGTAGAGCCCTAATCACCAGCAGCGCAAAATGACATTTTCAACTTTATAAACTAATATACGCATTCTACGGTTTTTGTGGTAAATCTACCCTAAAACAGTGGAATAATTATATAAAATGATATATTTCTGGAAAGTAGACAACCTGCTGCATCTAATGAGGGGTGATTTGCCTTGTTACCCAAAGCCTGGTGTGCACAAATGCTTCCAGAAGATGGCGCTAATGAAAAAAAAAGGCATTTTCTTACATTTCTGCCCCTTCAAATGTACTAAAATGTGTGAAAACCATGGCATTTCCAACTGTATTCATTAGCTAGTGCTCTTAGGAGAAAAATGACACCCCATTGGTATGAGTTCACCTACCTCAGGGGGCGCTACAAGTACAAAACTACACCTATTGCAACCTCTAATTTTTCTAACATTTTCTCAAACATTACCTGTCTGTACAAAAATGGTTATAACAATTACAGAAGTGACTTCTGGGTGACTTGCCTTGTTACCCCAAGCCTGGAGTGCACAAATGCCTCCAGAAGGTGGCGCTAATGAAAAAAAAAGGCATTTTCTTACATTTCTGCCCTTTCAAATGTACTGAAATATGTGCAAACCATGGTATTTCCAACTGTATTCATTAGCTAGTGCTCTTAGGAGAAAAATGACACCCCATTGGTATTAGTTTAACTACCTCAGGGGGCACTAGAAGTGCAAAACGACACCTACTACAACTTCAAATTTTTCTAACATTTTCTCAAACATTACTTGTCTGTACACAAATGGTTATAACAACTACAGAAGTGAAGAAATGGTACACAAACCATACCATTTTGAAAAGAAGACACCCTGCCGCATCTAATGATGGGTGACTTGCCTTGTTACCCCAAGCCTGGAGTGCACAAATGCCTCCAGAAGGTGGCGCTAATGGAAAAAAAAGGCATTTTCTTACATTTCTGCCCCTTCAAATGTACTGAAATGTGTGCAAACCATGGTATTTCCAACTGTATTCATTAGCTAGGGCTCTTAGGAGAAAAATGACACCCCATTGGTATGAGTTTAACTACCTCAGGGGGCGCTAGAAGTGCAAAACGACACCTACTACAACTTCAAATTTTTCTAACATTTTCTCAAACATTACTTGTCTGTACACAAATGGTTATAACAACTACAGAAGTGAAGAAAGGGTACACAAACCATACCATTTTGAAAAGAAGACACCATGCCGCATCTAATGATGGGTGACTTGCCTTGTTACCCCAAGCCTGGAGTGCACAAATGCCTCCAGAAGTTGGCGCTAATGAAAAAAAAAAGGCATTTTCTTACATTTCTGCCCCTTCAAATGTACTGAAATGTGTGCAAACCATGGTATTTCCAACTGTATTCATTAGCTAGTGCTCTTAGGAGAAAAATGACACCCCACTGGAATGAGTCGACCTACCTTAGGGGTGCCAGAAGCACATAACTACACCTACCTGTTTGCGTCTTCGAAAATGGCTGCTTGTACTAAAATGTCCATAACTGTTAGAGACATGAAGAAAAGGTATAAAAGGTATACCATTTTGGAAAGTAGACATTCTCCCGCATCAAATGAGGCGTCACTTGCCTTTCTACCCCCTGGGCTGAAGTGCACAAATATTTCCAAAAGGTGGCGCTATGGGAATAAATACATGTTTTTTTACATTTCCACCACTTGAAAGATACTAAAATCTTTGAAAACCATAACATTTCCTGCTGTATTCAGTACTTGCTACCAACATGAGAAAAATGGTAGCCCATTTGTGTGGGTTAACATACAATATGTGGGTGCTAGGAACACGTACGTAAACCTGACACTTTTGTTTTTTAAATTATCTGCTTGCACTAAAATGGTTATAACCATAATAGATATGCAGGAAAGGTAGAGAAACAATGTCATTTTGAAAAGAAAACAACCTGCCGCATCTAATGAGGGGTCACTTGCCTTCTTACCCAAAGGCTGGTACGCACAAATGCTTCCAGGAGGTGGCGCTAATGAAAAAAAAGGCATTTGCTTACATTTCTGCCCCTTCAAATGTATGGAGCTCTGTAAAAACCATGGAATTTTCAACTGCATTCATTAGCTAGTGCTCTTAGGAGTCAAACGACACCCCATTGGTATGAGCTGACCTACCTTAGGGGGTGCTAGAAGTAGAAAACTACACCTACTACAAACTCTGACGTTTCTAACATTTTCTCAAATGTGACTTGCCTGTACAAAAATGGCTGTAACACCTTCAGAATTGAAGAAAAGGTAGGTAAACCATACCATTTTGGAAAGAAGACAACCTGCCACATCTAATGAGGGGTCACTTGCCTTCTTACCCCAATACTGGTGTGCATAAATGTTTCCAGAAGGAGGCGATATAGGAAAAATATTGCATTTTTTTTTACATTTCTGCCCCTTCAAATGTATGGAGCTCTGTGAAAACCATGGAATTTTGAACTGCATTTGTTTGCTAGTGCTCTTAGGTGTCAAACGACAACCCATTGGTATGAGTTGGGCTACCTTAGGGGTGCTAGAAGTAGAAAACTACACCTATTACAAACTGATGTTTCTAACATTTTCTCAAACCTGACTTGCCTGTACAAAAATGGCTATAACACCTTCAGAATTGAAGAAAAGGTAGATAAACCATACCATTTAGGAAAGAAGACAACCTGCCGCATCTAATGAGGGGTCACTTGCCTTCTTACCCCAATACTGGTGTGCATCAATGTTTCCAGAAGGAGGCGATATAGGAAAAAAATTGAATTTTTTTTACATTTCTGCCCCTTCAAATGTATGGAGCTCTGTGAAAACCATGGAATTTTCAACTGCATTTGTTTGCTAGTGCTCTTAGGAGTCAAACGACACCCCATTGGTATGAGTTGAACTACCTTAGGGGGTGCTAGAAGTAGAAAACTACACCTACTACAAACTCTGATGTTTCAAACATTTTCTCAAACCTGACTTGCCTGTACAAAAATGGCTATAACACCTTCAGAATTGAAGAAAAGGTAGATAAACCATACCATTTTGGAAAGAAGACAACATGCCGCATCTAATGAGGGGTCACTTGTCTTTTTACCCCTAAGTCAGTTGGCACAACTATTTCCAGAATGTGGTGCTACAGGAAAAAAAACAAACATTTGTTTTACACATCAGTCACTTCAAAGATACTAAAATGGTTCAATGGCGTGGGATTTCCTAGGAGGACTTCTTGCCAGCCTAAGAAAAATGGTACCCCACTGCTGTGGGTTGACATACCAATTTACACTACAGGAGCGTAGCTACCAGTGAAACAGGAATGGGAAAGCAAACAGTGTATGTGTGATTTTATGGCTAACAGATGAAAGAAGCTAGGACGTCAGCCAGTATACGTGCGGACCTGTGACTACAAGTGTAACAAAGTGTGTGGGAGGGTGAGGGATTAGGCAGTGTGTGTGGGTATGAGCAGAGGAGCAAGGATGGTGGTGATGGTGGGGCAGTGTCTGATAGTGTGTATGGGAGGTCTGTGACTACCTGTGTGCACTGTATGTCCCCTCATACAAAGCACTGCGTTGGACCCCCCCCTCCTGTGGCACGTGCATTTTTGGGGCTTTTTCCCCCAATATTTTTGTGTAGACCTCGTTGGGGGCATCAGAACCCATACAATGAGGTCTAAATAAAAAATAAAGGGGGAAAAAAATCCTTTGTGTGCCACAGGGGTGTCCAGTAGATTGCAAAGCAATGCATTTGGGCCCCTGTGGCACACAAAGGGTTATTTTTTTTAAATCATTACTTTGTATTCAGATGGCCACCAAACAAGCTCTGATCACAAAGTAATGATAAAACGTCCTGTGTGTGTCACAGGAAGGGGGTCTGCATTGAACCCCAGCTCCCAGTGGCACACACAGGGTTAATTTTTGTTTTAATTTTTTTTTATTATATACCTCATTGAGGGGCATCAGGACCCCCTGATCCCTCCCCAATGAGGTCTTAGTAAAAAAAAAAATATATATATGTCCACAAACGGAGTGACCCTGTGAGTGCCACAGGGGTCTCCAGCGCATTGCAAAGCAATGCACTGGATCCTTGTGGCACTCAAAGGGTTTTTTTTTTTTCATTACTTTGTAATCAGAGCTTGTTGGGGGGCCATCAGGACCAATCCTGATGGCCCCCCAACAATCTCTGGTAACAAAGTAATGATAAAAGCACTGTGTGTGTGCCGCAGAAGGGGGGCTGCATTGGCCCCCCTGTGGCACACACAGGGTAAATTTTTTTTTTATTTACTTTTTTTTTTATTATAGACCTCATTGGGGAGTATCAGGACCCCTCTGATCCCCCCCAATGAGGTCTTACAAAAAAAAAAAAAAAAGGAATAAAAATACATGTCCCTGTGAGTGCCACAGGGGTCTCCAGCGTATTGCAAAGCAATGCATTGGACCCTTGTGGCACTCATAGGGTTATTTTTTTTTATTATTATTATTATTACTTTGTTATCAGAGCTTGTTGGGGGGCCATCAGGACCAATCCTGATGGCCCCCCAACAATCTCTGGTAACAAAGGAATGATAAAAGCCCTGTGTGTGCCGCAGAAGGGGGGCTGCATTGGCCCCCCCCCCGTGGCACACACAGGGTTAATTTTTTTTAATGTACTTTTTTGTATTATAGACCTCATTGGGGGGTATCAGGACCCCTCTGATTCCCCCCAATGAGGTCTTACAAAAAAAAAAAAAAAGAGTAAAAATAAATGTCCATGTGAGTGCCACAGGGGTCTCCAGTGCATTGCAAAGCAATGCATTGGACCCTTGTGGCACTCATAGGGTTATTTTTTTTTATTACTTTGTAATCAGAGCTTGTTGGGGGGCCATCAGGACCAATCCTGATGGCCCCCCAACAATCTCTGTTAACAAAGGAATTATAAAAGTCCTGTGTGTGCCACAGGAGGGGGGGGGTGCATTAGACCTCTCTGTGGCACACACAGGGTTAAATAAAAAAAAAAAAAAAAATTATCATAGACCTCATTGAGGGGCATCAGGACTCCCCCCCTGATCCCCCCAATGAGGTCTTGGAAAAAAAAATCCCCCAAAAATAAGTGACCCTGTGAGTGCCACAGGGGTCTCCAGCACATTGCAAAGCAATTTTATTTTTTTATTTATTTATTCAGACCTCGTGGGGGACATCAGGACCCCTCCTGGTGTCCCCCCAGTTATTGATCTCCCAGACGATCGGCTGGGAGATCAATAAGGCCACTACAGGAGAGCAAAAGCTCTCCTGCCCTTCTCTCCTACCACCGGTAGGAGTGAATGGGACCGGGGAAACTTCCCCAACGTCATCGGTGACCATGTCACCGATGACGTTGGGAGGCTTCCCCCGGTCCCGCCCACTCCTACCCAGAAGTTCGGGTAGGAGAGACAGGAGAGGAGAAGCTGCGCTTTTGCTGCGCTTCTCCTCTTGTTTTATTGATCACCCAGCGCGATCGGCTGGGAGATCAATAAAAGGGGGGACATGAGGAGTGATCCTCATGTCCCCCCACAAGTGCCAAGCTTTTTTTTTTTTAAAATGCGGCCACTGCATGCCGGTTATACCGGCTTATGCAGTGACCGCATTTTAGTGGGTACATTTTACGAGCTTGGCACAGCGGGTACAGCTGTCCAAACTCGTACAATGTACCCACCTGGCACTCTAGGGGTTAAAATGCAATGGGGGCAAAGCACTAATGTGTGATAAAGAGGTGATAAAGTGGAGATGATTAAATAGTGAAGGTTTTGCTACTCCTATGCGGATAAGTCATGTTTTGCTTTAAACAAACATTTGGAAATCCATATTATTATTATTATTAAACTTTATTTATATAGCGCCAACAAATTCCGCAGCGCTTTACAGTAGGGAATAGACATACAGAGGTATTAAATAGTACAATCAAATGTGGAGAACAGAAGGCTCAGAGGGCCCTGCTCGTGAGAGCTTACAGTCTAGAGGAAGGTAGGTTTGACACAGAAGGAGTAAGTGCTATTGGGTGTAAGTGCCTCCTGCCACATGAACTGCCAGTTAGTGGGTGGGAGTGAGAAGTGCTGTTGAGTGCAGTGGTCCAGGCAAGGGTGATTGTTAGTGATAATGTTTATGGAGGCAGTTGATAGGCTTCCCTGAAGAGGTAAGTTTTCAGGGAGTGTCTGAAGGCTGGGGGAGAGTCTGATTGGGCGGGGGAGTGAATTCCAGAGCTGAGGTGCAGCACGGGAGAAGTCCTGTAGGCGGGAGAGGGAGGATGTGATAAGAGCTGTGGAGAGCAGAAGGTCGTGTGCAGAGCGAAGATGGCGAGATATAACACATGTGAATATTAATACACCACCATACATATTAGAACTCAAAAAGCCATAAACAGCTGAGTAGTTGCAGGCTGAAGACCCCAGCTCATAACTGTGTTTGCCTATTAATGCACAAAAAACATGAAGGTTGATCCAATTTTCTGAGATTTGCTAAAAATGATTTAAATGGAAGATACCTCCATCCTGCAAACAAACAAATACATTTGTTTATTCACTACAAATCAATTTCAGTCTCTGTTCAGAGGATCAACATGGTTAAACCTCCTAAGTGCTGGAGCTGTATGCAGTTTTTTACAGTGTGAGATAAAATATCTACCTTATCTGTTGCATATAGAAGACTGAGAATGTCAGTGTACTGAAACCCTTCCTTTTCATGCAGACGCTGTTGCAAATGAAAATTCCTCACTACAATGGAAGCCAAAGTACAGGCCACTTCAACCTAAGCGTAGGAAACAGACAAAATAAAGAATTAAAATATAAACACAATTTTAGTAAAATACATTAAACAATAAAAGGATATTATGTTTTAGAAGTGGATCCGATTAGATGATTCCTAGCAACTGAGTTTTGTGTAAAAATGTTTGGATTATAGGTATTGCCTACATGCTCTAAATTTGCTTTGGGAAATACTACACATTAGGGACAATCTATTAATACAATTTCATGCTAAAGTGTGTGTAATGCACCTGCCTAATCAACCCACTAAGATATGTACACTGAAAATTTTCTTTCCAAGGGCAGGGCTCTGAGAGAGTGTATATTTTGGAACTAGAGTAAAATTAGTAAATTAGTAACATTAGTCTGTTAAATTGATTATACATGCATGTACATAGCAAAAACTTCAGTTTTATGCCAGCAGAAAATTAGCTGTATTAGCATATTCAATTCCCCACCACCACTGTCACACATTTTAGACGACAAACTAAGTTCTACCATAATGGCTTATCATAAAATACAAGGACATTAAAATGCATTTTGCATCCACATAGAATAAGAAGTCTCTCGTTGTTCAGGATGCACTATGCACCAACATGATGCAGGGGTAGAAATAAGTGGGATCACTGATTTAAAGAAGCAGTAAACTTTTTTTTTATGAAAACACATATTTTGCAGAGCATTTCCTGCTGAATAAAACAAGGGTACTTCCATCGCTGTCAGATATTTTATTCAAAAATTAGAGCAGTTTAAATAATCAGGAAGTGAATTTACTGTGTTTACTTCCTGATAGTTCCAACTGACAGGAAGTGACAGGCAGTTTCTATCACATTCTATGGAGAACCGTATGTCTCTGACTTTTCCAACTTTCCTCTCCATTAGAACCTAACAGGAAATCTAATTAGAATTTGACCTCTAGAGGGCACTGCTAATGTAAAAAAAACATGGGTTTAAACTGTAATAACTCTGGAAATAAAAATCTCTTGGCAGTGGGACTACCCTTATTTTACTCAATAGGAAATATTTTTTCATAAAAAAGTTTAATGCCCCTTAAACCCATGGAAAAGTATACAGGGTCATCATTCAGCAAAACCCCCTGCATATAAAGAAAGTAGGATGGATAAACCAATTGTCAAGCATTTTTTTTCTCAAGGTCACCAATTATAAGAATTAAAATTAATTACCAAAGGCTTGGTACCACCTCTAAGAAGAAAGTGAGATGATTACAAAGAGAGTCTTTATGGATAAATACCTTAGACACCACTGGCCTTAACAATACAATTTGTTTGTAATGCTTTTTATACATCTTTTCTATAGGTCTCCTATATAAATATACATTATTTGTATTAATGACCATGATTTACTGTATAATGCATTTGTGCAATTCTGTTACTACGGATTCCTTTGGTAGAACAAATCTCCAATATTAGACCTCTGTAGTTTCTACTCCCCTCCCAAATCCATTGATCCATAGTTGCCTAGGATCATGATTGGTAAGTGTAGGAAAGACAAACCTCCAGGGACCAGCTCCAGGCAAGAACAGATGGAACTGGAGAGAAATGGAAGAAAACAGGAGGTGATGGCCAAGAGGAAATCAGAACTACAAGTATGATTTGGTTGCTGCTGTTGAATTTAGAGGCTGGTTTAGCATCTACCATATGTATGTGAAGCAATGACCCCAGAGTATGAGCCCAATGGGTGGGGGGGGGGAGCAAATGAGCAGGATCTCACAGGCTGAGGAGACTGGAATTGTAGGTCAAGATCAATGGGTAGGTAGCCAGCAGCCCAGAGGTCCAGAAACCAAAGATCAGGAAGTTTGTAGTACAAGCCAGGGGTCAGGAAGCTAGAAATCATAGCAGTCGATTGAGCAAGCCAGAGGTCAGGAAGCCAGGGATCAGAGCCAAGGGTCAGGGAGCAGGTAATCAGGAGATGGAGTACACAAGCCAGGAGTCAGCAATAGGAGATCAGATGAAGAAAAACGCTAGGTCGCAATTACAGAGGCACCAGAAAAACTGAGCACTGAACAGGGAATAACCCAGGGTTTAAATAGGGAACTGGAGGCAGGTATTTGCATCATTCGGAGGGGATGCATCATATAAGGGACACAAGGACACTAGGCACACAACAAAATGAATAGCATCTGGTGCGTCATGTCACGTACATCAAACTTGTATAGGAAGTGAGATAGATGCAGAACGTTGTGTATATGCAAACAAGCATGATACTCAAACATGACTCCCAGAGAGCACACCAAAAGGATCAACCCAGAAGCGAGGTGAGTGATGTGATGGAGTCCTGCAGGTAAACAAAACCTGAGACTGACAATGTGAGTATAATAACATGAGATGTGAGGGAAGTGTGTCAAATGATGAACTGCTACATTTAGAGATGTAAGTGCTCTTGTTCTACATGTTTGTCTGCCAAGTACACCAATATCATTTGAATTAGCAGCAGAGCTATCCAAGAGGGAGGACTGTTCAGGATGGACTAATAAAGGGCTAAACAACTAACTTTATAAAGACATTTGCAGTTTTCATTGATATGTATTGATATTATTGCCAGTTGTGTGTATATTACCAGCTGGGTTTGAATAGCCGATCTTACATCATGTGTAAGTCACTAATTTTCCATATCATATTTTATATTGTATTTAATCTTTACCAGGAGCCCCATCTGTGTTTCTTGTTTGCTCTTTCTGAGTGTGGTTGTTTGGATCGTCTGATTATCAGGGAGCAGTGGTTTTATGGTGTGTAACTGAATGGTGACAATCCATTTCCTCCAACTGCTCTGGTTGTTCGTTTTATGCAGACTTTTTCCTTGTGTGTGCCATGGTGCTTTGGTGGAGATATTTACAAACTATTACAGTTTTACACTATAAGCAACCCTTTGTGCTTCTCCAGTGATATTGCTTCTCCAATTCCTATGTTAGTCTATGGAGTCTATGAATTAAGATTTCTCAAGTGGGAACAGATCTCAGTGCATAGGCACCATAGAATAACGTAAATATTGGAGAAGCATTATCACTGGAGAAGTTACTTCCACTGTATCACTTCATTATCACCTCTTAGTGCATTTCACCCAACTTGAGAGGCTCCATACAATAATGCAGGACTTGGATAATTTATAACACTGGAAAAGTCATCTCCTCTTTATCATCTATTTATCACACAAAAGTGCATAACCCCCTTGGTGCTACTTTTGTGTTCACAACTAGGTGCTATTGTTTTGATGGGGTCTGATGTTGAGATCCATTTTTTCTGTTGCATTTCCGATCTCTAATTCCATTCAAACTCACTTTTGCACCTCGTTTCAGGTTTTCTTTCTTGTTCTTCACTTTATTTATTCCTATTCTTTTCCATGATCTGTTACATTATTCATCTAATGGATCCTATTTTCTGTTGTACTTCCATCTTCATCTGATTTCAGGCTACATATTGGTAAATTATGCTGATTTTTTAAATGGCACAGATAACATACCTTTATTTTGTTCATGATAAAGATCTGCTACATGAATCAAAAGGCTGAAACATTGTAACACGCTAAGAACATTGTTTTCACTGGATCTTTTCAAGCCAAACTTCTGCATGCATTACTCCACCAATTGCCAGGGGGACTGCTTCATTCTAAAGAGTCTCACATGGGCAGGGATTGTTTTGACTGAAGCATGCAGGGTAAAGCTCTGTATGTTACAGTCAAACCATTCCCAGTAAGAATCTGCTCAGTCTTCATTGTCTGTAGTCCCCTCTATCCACATGCAGTCCCCTCACACTTCTCAACAGAACCCTCTCTCAGAGTCTCAACACCCGTGTCAGACATATAAGCCTTCATTAACAGCAGTATATTCAGACACACGTACACACCCTCACGCACACAAACGCTCCACACACATTTATAAGCACTGATGAACACATTCCATAGCAGAGAGCTGTGCAAGGTATTGAAAAAGGCCTTTCTTTGCAATGTGTTGAGAACCATCATTAATTTTGTCACCTCTGTGCCCCTTCATATCCAGTTTTCAATCCCCTCCAGCCTCCCTCCGTAGATTTAGAAGACCCCACTTTTACCCCTGATTTCCTCCTGTCTCCCCCAATTCAGAAGCACCATTTTTGCCCCTCTCTCCCTTCCATATCACCACAGCATTGACCTTTAGTGAATCTAGGCCCTGACATTCATACCTACTGTATATCCTCTAGGGGAAGCTATTATATCTAAGCACAGGGAGCATATTAGTCCAATTTGTTAGGGAGACCTAACACATCGGTTTTATAAAATACTAGTATTGAAGGCCCATGTGCATGGAACAAAGTGCGGCTGCTGCCTCAGAGATGGGAGTGGAGACAGGAGGTGGGCCGTTTGGAGTTCCCCGCTCCAGATCAGCCGTGCCGCCACTCGGACTGAAGGCCGGCACTTTTGGCCAGCCTCTACTGCACATGACTGCATTGTTCCGGCAGTCTCTACTGCGCATGTGCGTGTTACATGCACAGGGAGCGATTCATCCTAGTAAATTATGATAAAGGATGAAAAAAAGTCTTATGATAACAGTTTCACTGAAACAAACAACCACTTTTGAGCTACTTAAAGGGATACTATCAACTAAAGGTACATTATGAACGTTAGTGATTTTGAAAGTATCTAAAATCACCTACATGTATTAGCCATTTTTTTCTATTTAGAAAACTATTTTTTGAGTCATTTAGACTTATAGATAATGCTAATTAAGACATGCCATGCAGGTACTTCCTGTGCTAGCCCTACATTACCTCCACCGCTCAACGACACTGCTCAGCAATGTATTTTTCACCTCCCCTAGCATTGAAATGGTTAAGTGTCAATTATAGGAGGAGGTAATGTAGGGATAAAACAGATGATGCTTCCATGGAATGCCTTAATTAGCACAATCTTTAAGTTTAAATAACACAAAAACAAGTTTTCTAGATGGCTAATACAACATATAGGTGATTTTTAGAGATAAAAAATAGCCAACATTTCTTAGGTGATAATGCTCATATAATTACATTTTATGCACATCATGAAATCATTACAGAATAAGACTCCTTTACATACAGCTCACAGGTTGTTGTCCCTGAAGCTCTTATCACATTTACTTTTTTATATTTTGCTAACCTAGTGCAGGTATTCCTAACTGAGAAGGCTAAATAAGGCCATTTTGAGGGTGGAATATACTTAGTGGTAATATAAGACTGAAAAGCATATGGATATATTTCTTCTATTATGGCTTAAGCTTTTACCTTTTTGAACTTTTAAAAAGCCACTTTAATTTTTCATACCTTAATTTTTAAAGAACTATGAGTTTTCAGAAGGTGAATAAGAGTTGGAAACGCCTGCTCCTCCACTACTTTCTCTTGGGTGAATGGATTGTTTATATGAGCAACTCCTGTTAAAAAAAAAATTATTTTACATTTTTACCATATATTTATTTTTTAGAAAACATCTTCCAAACATATAAGTAACTGTTTTGCTTAAACATAGAGACATACTCTGTTTAGAGATGTTGAAAAGGCACTTTCAAGCAAAAAAACCCTCAAAAATGTAACTGCTTAAACAGTAGCAATTCTAATTTTAACATAATCGTGCAGTGGTGCACCTAGCATCATACTATAAGAAAACAAAACTTTTTTTATATAAAATGTAAGGGGATTTTTGTGTACATAGCAATAAATCCTTTTTTCTTTGTCCTTATGGATTACAGGAACCATGGGTAAAAGTATCCTTCTGCAAATGGAGGGCACGTGCCTTATCCTTTTGAGTTCCAGAGAACTCAACACACACTGAGCTGCAATGCATTGGATACCTCTCTGGCACTTAAAGGGTTAAAAGGCTATCGGAGGCAGAGTCTCCCTCCCTGCTTCTCTTTACAGCTCTAGTCTAGCTCTGTTTTAAAGGACCGCGTGGTCTAGGGGTGAGATGCGCTGGAGGGCCAGCTTGTTTTTTTTTTTCCGGCCTACCCAGTGATGTCTTGTGTACCATATGGTATGGTGTAGTACATCTTAAGACAAACATTGTGTCATGAGGTACAAAATTCATTTCTCTAATGCTGAATTTTCAAGTGAAAAGAAATACAAAACTACAAACAGAAGGCACAGAGGAAGGGATAAATATATGATCATCGTGAAGTGAAAGTTCTGCTTTGAGGATCAGAAATAGAAAAAACATTATACTTAATATGTATTGATTCACTTTTATCAGGTATAATGTCCTGTGATTGGAGTAAAGCTGATGTAGTTCCATTGTTCAAAAAGGGGGGCAAGATCCAAACCAGGAAATTAGAGACCTGTAAGCCTGACTTCCATAGTGGGTAAGATATTAAAGGAGCAGTAAACTTTTTTATGAAAACATATATATTGTAGGGATTTTCTTATTGAGTAAAATAAGGGTACTCCCAGTGCCGAGAGATTTATATTTCCAGAGTTATTACAGTTTAAACCCATGTTTTTTTACATTAGCAGTGCCCTCTAGTTGTCAAATTCTAATTAGATTTCCTGTTAGATTCTAATGGAAAGGAACGTCAGAAAAGTCAGAGACATACAGTTCTCCATAGAATGTGATAGAAACTGCCTGTCACTTCCTGTCAGTTAGAACTATCAGGAAGTAAAGACAGTAAATTCACTTCCTGATTATTTAAACTGCTATAAATTTTGAATAAAACATCTGACAGAGATGGGAGTGACCTTGTTTTATTCAGCAGGAAATGCTCTATAAAATATGTGTTTTCATAAAAAAGTTTACTGCTCCTTTAAAAGGGTTACTAACTAACAGCATTCAGAACTATGTGAAGACAATATTATTATTAGTAGGAGTCAGCATGGTATTATGAAGAATAGATCATGTCAGACTAACTTACCTGCATTTTACGAAAGGGTAAGTAGTAATTTGGACAAGGGAATTGCTGTTGATGTAGTGTACATGGATTTTGCAAAAGCCTTTGCTACAGTGCCTCACAACAGGTTACTGCATAAATTAAAAAGGCTTCGGTTTGAGCGGTGATATGGCAGATAATGGTTGTAAATGAAACCATTATTGAACTGGAAAAAGTGGAGAGATGTGCAACAACACTGATAAAGGAGGGTCTGAATTATAAAGAGAGACTAGTCAAACTGTGTTTTGTTTACATTAGAGAAGAGATGTCTAAGAGGTTATATGATTACTATTCACAAATTTATTAAATGTCAATACAAAGGAATATCCAATGAATTATTCATGCAAAGAGCTTAGATAAGAATCAGAGGTCATCCATTAGTACTAGAGGAAAGGCTCTTTCGACTAAAACAAAGGCAGGGATTTTTTTAAAGTAAGAGTGGTAAAGCTATGGCATTCTGTTTCTCATTACTGTAGCTAGGTATCTGATTCTGCTCCAATGGGGATTGACCATCTCACACTCTCTGTCTCAGTGGCTCTCTCTGGTATCAAAGTATACAAATTTCACACCTCTCACACTAATTACTTGGTTGTCTAATTGTCCATCTTCTTCTCTTTAATGTGGAATCCTGCAATTCTGGATCTACTTGCTTTCCCCACAATTCCCCCCTTCCCGATCCCTCCAAACCCCTTATCCACTATTTCTCTTTTTTCTTACTCTTTACTGTCTTTCATTTCTTGCATGCTCCTTGCTTTTTTATCTCTGCTCTTCTTATATGCATACCAATATTGCTGAGTATTCTCACATATTTCTTTGGGGCAACAAATCACACACCTTAATAGCGCATCAATTAGATTCCCATAAAACTGTTTGTTACAATAAGAGTATTATCTGTGGTGATGGAATTGCTAAGAGCTCAAATTTAAAAAACATAATTTACTAATTTGAATTTTTTTTATGAAGGTATTTGGAGATCTTCATACTTTCAATGAAGAAGAGTTTAGGAACATTTTTGCAAAGTAAAACTTGTCTAGTTTAAATATGAGCAGGGGCGTAAAGAACTGAATAAACCTTTGAAAAAAAAGCCATAATGGGCTTGAAAAATAATAAAAGTCCAGGGCCAGATGGTTTTACAAATTTATATTATAAGTTTTTCTGAAGGAATTTCTTCCGCATCTCAACCCTTTGAGTGCCAGAGGGGTATGGAACACATTGCTTTGTAATGCATTCTGTGCCCCTCTGTCACTCAAAGGGTTAATGATTACTTCTGGAGAAGGAGATATTAGAAAAGGAGGCTAATCTGATTTTTATTTCTGTAATAGGGAAACTAGGGAAGTATATTGAGAAATAAATCTGTACGCTGAACATTACTTTTTGTATCAGAAACTTAGTTGTCTATGCACAATACATGTTCTATATTTTTACAGTTTAGTGAATTTTCAGGGTTGGTGATTAACCAGGATAAATCTGACATTTTGGGTCTTGCCTTAAATAAGATAGTTAGGAATTAGGGTGACCACATGTCCCTGATTGCCCAGGACAGTCCCTGATTTTAAATGTGTGTCCCTTGTCCCTAACAGCCAATACAAAGTCCCTGAATGAAGACTCCAGAGTGTAGAGTTCTAGACACTAGGAGAACTGCCCATTACCTACTGTGACAGGAAGTGATGCCTCTGCTGGGCTTCAGGGAAATGGCTTGCAGCCAGAGCTCTAAACACTAGAGAGAGACCTGAGCCTTGATCCTGACATCAAACAGGAGCTGCAGTGCAATTTTGTTTCAGTGTAAAGCTTGTCTAAGGCTTTGGATGTGACGTACATTTTCTTGTAGCCCGCAGCAGACACATTTTCTGTTACAGCAGTTAATGGGCAGTTCTCCCTCTAGTGTTTAGAACTTTGTGGTGCTCTGGAGAAAGAGAGGGTTGCTCACTGATGACCAGTGATGTATACTGACCCCTCCCATATAGCTGCACTAGAGCCGAGGACAAGTATTCTACTGTTCTCATTTCCCCAGTGTCCCTGAATGGCAGAATGGAAATGTGGTCACCCTATTAGGAATCTCAAAAGTAGGAACTCTAATTTCCCTGAACAAAGGTGTGGGAAATATCTGAAGATGTTAAACAGTACAGTACAAGGAATGATTTGCGCATTTGGGACAGAAATAGATTAAAATTAAAATTGATGGATTTTAGAACAAAACTTTTAACTTTAATGGTCTCTTTCTTTAAATGGAATGTCGTGGAATAATTATTAATTGATAAATTGTTTGGGAATGGCCTAGAAACCATAAGGGATTTTATTTTTTGAGATAAGTTAGTCGAGTGGGATCATATAAGAGATAAGAGGAATTTTTTCTTCAATCAGGGATAGACTGGGGAAATGCTTAAGTGGGCATTTAAGCATGACCTTGACAAGTTTTGAAGCATTCTTCAGACATTGAAATCTGTCCATTAAATCTACATCTCTGATATATAAGATTTTATTATGGAATAAATTAAAATGTCAGGATTCTTAGGATATAATGTTGGCTGAGAATTTGAGTGAAGAACAATTATAAAAGAAATCCATAAAAGTAATATCAGTATTAATTGTGGTCAGTGCTTCCAGCATGACTGAAGACTTGATGGTAACTAGTGTTCAGCACCTGGGAGCTTGATCCCCATGGCAAATAAATGTGGTAGGCCTGATTTGAGGGTCAGTCTATGGACTCTCGACTTAGTATTTATCGGTTTGCAGCCCCTCCCACAAATACAGGCAAAGTCTTATAATTCAGTTGAACAACTTCATAAAATGTTCCATATTACTTATTTAGTTTCAGGAGATGTCAGGAGATTGGAACATTTATCCATATCTGGTGGGATTGTGAAAAAGTGAGATTAGTTTGAAACAAAGTTATTGGATAATTATCTTGTGTTTTGCATACAAATATCATACTTAACAAGTGGTAGGCACTTTTGGGGAAAATAGTTGAGGGGATGGGTAAATGTGAGGATAACTTAATTTTAAATATATGCACTAGAATGTGCAAAGGATCTCATTTGAAAGGACTAGAGATTCCCTGGGGTATGGTTTTAGATAAAATACAATTTTTATTTATTAATGTGTATCTAAGCTCTATTGAACTAGGATGTTTTAACAAATTCCTTTTGGTATAGTCTCCATGGATTGAGAGTAGGTACAGGCCACGAATGTAAATTGCTTATTAGGACTTAAAATTTCTCCTTTTTTTGAGGTCTATTTATCTCCTGCAATTTTTGTTTCTTCTCAGATCTGGTCTTAATAAAAAGCTTTCTACTTTTGCATTGCTGATGGGTTAGGTGGGTTTCCTTTTTTTAAATGTTATATGATTCAAATTTGATGTTATTTATTTTAATATGTTTTTTTCGGAGTCACTTTTATTTAATTTAAAAATAATTACAAAGATTTAATGCAATGTACTTAATGCAAGGTAACTCTTTTTCTGTTCTTAATATTTTTTGAAATATAACAATAAAATATATTAATCATAAAAAATGAAAGTATGCCACAATGTTGTCTACCCCCGGGATATGAATAGAGGAGAGAGCTGTCTGTAAGGGTAAGCCGAACCTCCGACCAAGTGGCCACACTACTGGTACCTCTCTGGTGGATAATCTAGGCCACCACTGTAGTATTTTTGGACTGGATCTGCACATGAGATCCCTGGAGTGACTAAGAGCAATGCTATAGATCTAGGCAACCAGCCTGAAGTTCCAGAACACTTATAGATAGATGACTTTCTGCAGCAGTCCAAAGACCCTGAGAGGTCTGAGGATGCACAAATCTGAATCTGAAGGTGCAGAGTCTCCTCAGAGGAGCCTTAAATAAAAGAATATCCAGATAGGGAGTCACAGAGATCCCTAGAAAGTGGATGTGTAGTGCTAGGGATGTCAGGACCTTTGTAAAGACCAGCTGAGTGGAGGCCAAACCGAAGGGTAGGGTAGTGAACTAAAACAGATGGTCTTGAAAAGCAAACTGCGTGAAACTCTAATGACCTGCATGGATGGGAATATGCAGGTAAGTATCCTTTATATCTAGTGATGCCAAAAACACCCTTGGACACATGATATCGATGATGGAGTACAAGGATTCTATCTTGAACCAGAGTGCAAGAACAAAACAGCAGAGAAGCTTCAACTCCAGAACAGGACTGCATCTGCCATCTTTTTTAGGAACATGAAAAGGTTGGAATAGAATCTTATGAACCTTTCCAGAGAAGAGACTGAATATAAAAAGAGACAATTTCGCACAGGATTGCAATCTGGACATGAAGAAGTGACAGGGAAAAAGGGAGTCTATGTTGTACCTTTCCAGCAAAACCTCTGATCCATCAATGAAAAGGGCCATGTACTATGAAAAAGGAGTAATTGACCTTTTATTGCCTCATGTGGAGGTAGGCTTGTCAGTTTTGGGGTTCTGAGCAGGTGTTTTGCCTTTCCAGGCCTGTTTGGGTTTTGGGTAGTGTGCACCTGGGCCGCTTTAGAAGTAGTTGCCCTTTTGGCTATCCATATTGGCTGGGATAAGGAAAAGTCATGTACCTTACTTCGAAAAAAAAGCAATGTTCAGAATTAACCTGAGGCAATAAAGTACTTTTGCCTCCAGTAGCATGACTTGTAACTGTCTCTAGCTCTAAGCCAAACAGCTGTTTGTCCACAAACAGAAGGGACCCTAAAGACTTCTTGGAAGACTGGACAGCTGACCAGATCTTGAGCCAGTGAGTATGACACGTGGCAATACAGAAAGCAGAAACTTTTCTAGTAAACTTAACAACCTCAAAGGTTGCTTCTGCAAGATACACATTAGCCTCAATTATCTTAGAAATAGCCACAACACTATCATCCTTAAGCATGTATGAATGGATGGCCTGAAAAAGCTGATCAAAACAGACAGCCATAGCCCTAGTTGCCCAAGCAACAGCAAAGGTGGGGCATAAAGCGGAATCAGAAGCTGCCAAATTTGCCTTCAAGGTGCTTATCCGCCTGATCAACAAAATGTCACTGTATCTGCAAGTGGCAAAGCTGTATTCTTGGAAGGGTAAGACACTGGAGGGTCCACTGTTTTAAAGCTTCTGCAGAAAAAGGGTACAAGAGATACACCTAGAAAGTAACTATCTTTTGCCATGCATCCTCCATTCTTCCAGAAAACCCTGCATCTCTTAAAAATATCAGGGGAAGAAAAACTAGAATCTGAGGCCTCTGAGATTTCAGGGTCTCAAGGATGGCCCGGATAAGACCCTCAGCAAAAGAACCAGGTTCTTCCTCTAAAGAATCTCCAACAGAGAAGGACAAATCCAGATCGTCCACATCTGAGTCCAACCATGGGAATATTACCTTTGACAAAGTGGCCAAAACACCCTTTTTTGGGGGGGCAGGGGCACAGGATGCTTATGGGACCAATACTCTAAAATCCCTGAATAGGTATGGGTAGAACTCATAAAGGAAATTAAAGCCTTAACCTACAATATGTGGGCAACTGTTCTTTAGAGAAGGGCCCTGAAGTTGTGTAGGAGCCACAAAGCCAGAGGAACCAGAAGAATCCCTGGAAAGATCAATCTGGCAGGAGAAGAAATGGGTTGGGGGGGACCCTGGAAGCCTTGCTACCCTTAAGTTTTGCTCAAGTCTCCCTTAGGCTCAGCCACAGCCAATAGATCCCTCAAGATAAAATGCAGATCATTAAAATAAGCTAAAAGTATTTATATCAAGTTAAAATTACTTATCTGACTGAAAAGAGTTAAAGCGGTATACATGGAGGGAGAGATGAGCCTCATGCATTGCATGTTCAATCCAAAAGGGAAGAGGGTCGTGTAGGACCACCTCTTCCCATCCCTTAAAGTCCTAGAAAAATTGGCATGGTATGGGTAGTGTAGTTCCCTAAACAAAAAAATGGCACTGTGGCTCTCCATCTGTTGTGCTTTAGCCCACCCTCAATACCAGAGGGGGGCATCAGGGCTCTGCTGTGCAGTCCAAAGACAGAAGCATAATAAGCTCCCTTACACCTGCTGGTATTCAACTGGTGGAACAGAAAGTCCACACATATGGAAAAAATAGTGGCTCAAGCTTCTTTACATGCACATCTTATCTTCCACAATATCTCCAAATACAAAGACAACAAATAAATCCTCTTATTTTCTTCTCACTGATAAGGCATGAATACATACAGTGTGTGTGCAACCTAGGGTTTCTCCATTGACCCTTTGAACGAACAAACACAAAGAAGATAGGTGCACTAACACTTTTGAATAACCACAATGCCTTACAGGGAATAAAATCAATGTAGACCTTTATTTAGTACAAAAATAAAAACAGCCAAGTGTACCTTTCATAGTTGAAAAAAACAACCAGAGAATAGCCAGTGGGTATCTTCTAATTAGATGCCTGAATGCTTTAGATTGACATGTTTCGCGCTACAGAAAGTCCCACACACTGTCTATGTCCCAATATGGCCTCCACACTTGCCCATTCTTAAAGGCAAAACATCCCCAAAAATCAAAGGTGCACTGACCATCAATTAAAAAAAAAGAAAGTGAATAATGAATGGAGTAAAAATACAACCAAATAAGACTTAACAAAGCAAAAGAAAAATAACATGAGATAAAGTAAGGTAAAAATGAATGAAAAAGTAAAATAAATAAGAATGATACTGTAATAAAAGTATTAAAGAATTAAAACTAAAGGGAATTAGTGGTACAGAGAGAAATGTACAGAAGTATATAGGCTGTCAGTCCAGCCAAAGCACCACAGATAATGGAAATGAGGCTGACAGACAAACAGACAGGGATATATTCAAAGGACCTGTGCATTCTGAATGGAGGAAAGCTTGTCCTCTTCAGGCTCATATGCACCATACATATTTCTGCTCAGCTCAGCTAAACAGAAATAGTGAGGTGAGGGCTGATAATGCATGCCATCCAGGACCTTTATGTCTATGCTTGGGTTCAGACCGACAATGAGAGATTGAAGCCCGCCTACAGGGAGATTACATAGACCCATTCTAACTAAAAAAACAAACAAGGCTAAGAGAAAATAGAATATTTTCTTATGCACACTCAATGAAGGTCACTCAAAACTGACCTAGACTGGTGGGGGTATAGTGAAACAAGCAGGGAATTTCTGCTTCGGAAAGCCTTTTAAGGCATGTGCCCTGTCCTCCTGCAGGAGAACACTTTACCCCATGGTTCCTGTATTCCACATTGGAAATAAGAGAACTTGTTATGGAAGAGCTTTCTAAACATGTCCTCAAATAGTACTAACATTCTAAGACATTAGGAGCAAAGGTGAGTTTATCAATGTAATTGAGTCTCTGATTACTCACCTGTGCTTAAGGGAAATCCATAAATTATGGTGTGTTGGTGTATGCAATTACAAGCTAGTGACTATTAGGGTAGGGAACAATGGTAGGTGCAAGACAGAGGTTAAAAGTAATAGATAAGGATTTATTTATTATTATTATTATTTAAGGAAGTTATATTACTGGTTTCTCATTTATGGGACGCCTAAATATTTGCATTATGTTTTATCTACATTGTTCACAAAGTTACACTAATGGCACGTCCTCCAGCAATTGAGTGTTTCTTCCACTAGTGGGTCACTCCAGCCCACCTGTCACACAGCACACAGTTCTTCTACCACTCTACACTCAACAGCTGGTCTTTCTGGATATCCTGAAAAGGACTGACACTGGCTCAGAGCTTGTGAGATGTTCTAGCCCCATTTCCACTTGAGAATTCAGTCTTTCAATGATATGATGGACTCAGTGGGATAGGGCTATCATAAAATATTAAAAAACTTAAACCAAATACTCTTAAAAAGTATTATTGAAACATTTTCCCTCTGTTTCATGGCAATTCTATGGACATTTCTTCAGTTAATCAGTATGATGACAGTTGTAATGTTAATTTTAGAGGGACATAACCCTCTTTCTATTGAAGACTAGATTTATGACAACATTTCAGCTCGACTGATGCTAGCAACTCCACCCTATGTATTGCAGTGTGGATTTAAAACAAATATCACTCAATAAAAGTGATCATATACACTACTGGTCAAAAGTTTTAGAACACCCCCATTTTTCCAATTGTTACTGAAGGGTGAAAGCAAAGCAACCTATAAGTGCAACACATTTGTGGGAACTTCTGCAACAGTGTTGGGAAGAACTTTCAGAACAATATTTGATTTCCGTTGAGGAAAGAACACCACGAGTATGTTTGGCTGTTATATCTGCAAAAGGTGGCTACTTTGATGAGTCAAAAAGTTGGATTACATTTTGTTAAGGAAAACGATTCCATGATTTATTTTTAATGTCCAATTGTTTATTTGTTCTATGCTTTATTTTCAGAGTACACTGAAACATTAAACTGCATAAATTTCAATAAAAACTGGAAAAATAACAACTCTCCCCCCACACCTTCCCACAAAAAAGTTCACCATATAATTGGGACACCACACAAACTTATCTGAAAGCACAGGTTATATAAATATAACTATCAGTTTTGCAATGATAATGTGCATGTGTATGCAAGAAATGGACATATTAAACACCAGAGATGTCGGATCACACTATAGGTAAGTATGTGCAAAATATCAATGGCTAATCCTGCTCCACCACTTTAGCCTAATTTCAAATGACTCCCACACAATCTCCAGATGAAATACTTTTCTAGAGATATATGCAACTTCTCAGCTCACAGGTGACCAACATCTTGAAGTAAAATACTTGGATGAGAAGAGGAATTTAAAAAAAACAGCTTTATTGAATTACAAAGCATAAAAAGAATAAAAGGGCATTACATACGATAATCACAGCAGTCTACTTCTTACATGTTTTAGAGGCGCACAAGCCTCTGAAATGCATAAGGAATTAAATGGACATTGCCTGTGCTTTGATTGAATGATATTTGTTTTAAATGTATACTGTGACACATAAGGTGGAGTTGCTAGAATCACTCACTGAAATGTTGCCTTAAATCTAGTCTTTAGAACAAGAGGGTTAGGTCTGTTGCCATAGAGATTGACTAGAGAGGTTTTAAAATTAGAGCAACTGGAGCTGCTGCCTTCTTACAGAAAAAAATCTGCAAAACAGCCATAAAACTTGAACAGTGATATTGCTTCAGTATTAATTATTAGATATATTAGTCTTAAGTTTATAATACATATTTTAAAATAGTTCTACCCCACTGACTCCATCATCAGAGCACATCCCTTCTGGGAACACAGGCAAGACCAGCTGATGAGTGCAATGTGGTGGAAGGATGGCATGCCATGTGAGAAATGGTCTGGCAGGTCAGCGAGTGGAAGATGATCTCTGTTGCTGGTTGTTTTGTATTTTGTTTTATTCTACAGTTCATTTCTGAATTGTGTGGAAGCAGGAGCAGTGATTACACCAGTGGTTCTCAATCTTTTTATGCCCAGGGCACCCCTAACACTCAATCTAGAGTCTGTGGGGCACCCCTAACATTTTGTGTCATTTGTCAAGGGCACTATGAAGGGTCCAAATACGTAATATACAATTATTCTTAGATCAGGGTAACAAAAACAACATATTGTACGTAAAATTTGCCATAAATACACATTTGAAACTCAACATTTTCATTTTGTCAAAGTCTTCATAGAAAACATGGGGCACCATAAGTGGATGTCCATGGCATACCATAGTGCCACTGCACCCTTGTTGAGAATCACTGGATTACACACAGGGATACCAGTCCTTCTAAATACTGCCCATCCCCAGTCCTCTTAGATATCTCTCTAAGTAGAGTCAGGACTATTTTCCACAAATATGCTGATAAAGAATACAAAAAGTATTCAATAATGACCAACAAATAATGTGAGTAGTCACTTGGCAAAGTGCTTCACTTTTGATGACAGACAAAGACCTTTAAACACACAGGGATATCCTCTTTTGCATACTGTATATTTTTTATTGTGTAAAAAATAAAACATACATACCAATACACATGGTTCCCAGGGCTTTAATAATGCTGATAAGTGTTCCATGAGCCACTTTGGAATTTCGTAACAATCGCACCAGAGGACCAATGCCATTCCCTTCACATATTTGGTCCTGGTGGTGTTTGCTGTTCTTACACAAAGCTATGACCGCTTCACCACCTTTGGAGATAAGCAGAGATAAATATACATTCTTTCTTACCCTAGTAGCCCCTATATAGTGTCTGAATAAATAAATCATACCTACGTATTGCATCTTATCAGAGGGCGATAAGAGCATGTCAATGATAAAGTTGTAGCCTATATGTTCAGCCATTGTCTTCTGCTGCTTTCTTGTTTGACCTGCCAGTGCCCAAAGAGTTGTACTGCCTTGTTCCCGGACCTCCAACTGAAAGACCTAAGATGTGAAACAAGACATTTAGTGATATCTGAAAATCAAATATGTACGCTTCAAGAACATATATCATGGATTTGATTTAACCAAGTCGAAAAACATGCATGTTGATTTGCATTCTGTTCAAAGTTTTTTTTCTCCAAAATTTGTCAATAAATGAGATACACTACACAATGCAAATGTCCAGTAGAGGATGCTTGTGAAAAATGCACCAGGAATATTAACTGAACAAATGCAAAAGATTTGCAATAAACATTATATACAGTAATAAAAAAATGTACAGAAATTGCGCGCTAACCAAATGGATGGCATGCAGTTGTAACAGTCGGAGCAGCAGATTTTGCCTCTTTTCCCAGCATCCTGTTCTTGTGGTATGCTTGATTCTGGTTCTGGCAGCCTTGCTTCTCTATTACTGCATTTGAACCACTACACATTTCATAGAAAGCACAACCCTGGCTCATCTGTCATAGACAGGTTAACATACTAGCCACTCTGGTACTATACTATGGGTGAGGTAAATTGCATTAATACGATTCCAATTGAATTGCCGTGCACAGAATGTAATAAAAGTTAAGTTTTAAATCAGTTTTTGGCGTATGCCCAACTTAAATATTCCAATATGAGGTCAATTGCATAACATTTCTGTGATCAGCATTTTTTCTTTTGTATCTCTGAACATTGATACCAATATCTATCTATATATATAAAAGAGAAAGGCTCATAACATAATTTATGTCTCCTCAGGAGACACACACACACACACAGGGGTGGCAATAAGGAGGGGTTAATGCTCCCATTGGGTGACTCAATAGGGGCGTGATTTTCACACCAATTGCAGTGGCCAAAGGCCACTGCTATTGGTGTTAAAATCATGCAGGGAGTTGGCCCGCCCCCACTATGCAGCCCGCCCACCACTATCAAAATCAGAATAAAACAAAATGGCTGCCACTTGCTCCTACACCACAGGCAAACACACACATGCCCCACTCACACAGCATCAGACACACACACACGCACACATGCCCCACTCACACAGCACCAAACACACACACAAAAGCCAGAAAGAGATATGGCTGACACACAGTCACTCACCCTGACTCACAGTGGCCTCAGCAGGACCTGTAGTACAGCCACTGAGGAACAAAATGGCACTCAAAGGGTTAAGGTAGGTCCTCATTGCTCAATTATTTCTTCACTGTCATCCTTTGCCATACAACACAGAGGACAGACAACCATCAGGTACACACTTAACCCACTGACTGCCACAGGGTTGTGTATCAAGTTTAAGCCCTCAGGGAGTATGTTCAAAACCCTCACACTGTAAACTTGCATTTCCCTCCCACTTCTCCTCCTTCCCCAGCCTATTACTAACACTTTTCCACATTTCTCTTAAGCCCCGCCCCTATTTGTGATTAAGCCCCACACGCTTTTAACCCAAATTGCCCCATATCTCTCTCCACATCAGCACCACATGAGGGACTCCACAAGTAAAAGTTCCCAGGTATTACACACACATGCCCCACTCACACAGCACCAAACACAAACACAAAGCCAGAAAGAAATATGTCTGAAACACACACACACACACACACAGTCACTCACCCTGACTCCCAGTGGCCTCAGCAGGGCCTGTAGTACAGCCACTGAAGGGTGCTACAGCACCAGGGGAACAAAATGGCACTCAGAGGGTTAAGGTAGGCCCTCATTGCTGAATTATTTCTTCACTGTCATCATTTGCCATGCAAGACACAGGACAGACAGCCATCAGGTACACACTTAACCCACTGACTGCCACAGGGTTGTGTATCAAGTTTACCACTCAGGGAGTGTGTTCAAACCCCTCACACTGTAAACTTGCATTTCCCGCCCACATCTCCTATTAGCCTATTACTAACACTTTTCCAAGTTTATGTTAAGCCCCGCCACTACTCGCGATTAAGCCCCACCCACTTTTAACCCAGATTGCCCCATTTGTCTCTCCACATCAGCACCACATGACTCCCCTCCAGGGACTCCACAAGTCAATGTTCCCAGGTATGAATACACTTTCCACTGCTATTTAACTCTGTCATGCCTCTCTATAGTGCCAGTGGGGTGCACAACTCATGCACGCATGTGTTTCTGCGCATATATGTTGCGTGTGTGTGTGTGTACATCTCTGTTACATATTTGTGTGCATGTGTGCATCTCCGGTGTGTGTGTGCATGTCTTTTGTATGTCTCTGCCGCTCACTGTATGTGTCTGCCTGTGTGTTGCATATGTCTGTGCTTATCAGTGTGTCTACATTTCACACACGTGTGCCCAACGGTCATAACATGACGGCCAACGCCGTCCCACATAGCGTATAAGCGCCCAACATGTGTCACTTAACCCTTTCACTGCCAGAGGACTATACAACTCATTACACAGCAGTGTGTTGCGTACCTCTCTCACAATCAGAGTTAAAGTGCTTCACTCCAACCAACTGCTACACTAGGTGTGTATAATGCAGTAACCCTACAGCCCTGTATTTCATGTCTACTTCACTGTCTATGTATAGTCATTTCTCCCCCACACCCATTACGTTACTTTAACACTTCACTGTCCCTCTTCTCCTCAATCTTTCGTCTCCTCCTCTTTTGTCACCCCCACTCACCTATCCCCTTGCCATTCATCCATAGTCCTAATCTCGCCAATTTACTCCCACATCACTATTACATTATCTATCACTGCATCTGTCACTTAACCCTCTGTCTGCCAACCTATTTCTTCAAATGTACTGCAGTATCCACTGCTGTTATCTAAATTATTCCTTTACTCACAAACATCTTCTCACTATGACCTTCAACAAGTAACACAGCACACTCACTTCAACTGTAAGGATACAGGGTCTTATTCATCAAGTAACACAGCACACTCACTTCAACTGTAAGGATACAGGGCCTTATTCACGAAGTAACACAGCACATTCACTTCAACTGTAAGGATACAGGGCCTTATTCATCAAGTAACACAGCACACGCACTTCAACTGTAAGGATACAGGGCCTTATTCATCAAGTAACACAGCACACTCACTTCAACTGTAAGGATACAGGGCCTTATTCATCAAGTAACACAGCACACTCATTTCAACTGTAAGGATACAGGGCCTTATTCACCAAGTAACACAGCACACTCACTTCAACTGTAAGGATACAGGGTCTTATTCTTCAAGCTGAAGAGCTGCAATTAAAACCTTTTTTTACAACTCTTATCAGCATATCTACATCCCCACTGCGTCTGTCACACACTGTCTACATATGTGACATACGTCCATGTATGTGTGTGTCTCTCTGTATGTATGCGTTTCACAGTGTGTGACACTCTCTGTCTCTTTAACTGCATGTCTGTAACACTGCATATTTCTGTTTCACACAATGTTTTTTTGGGTATTGAAGAGGAGGCCCAGGAAGACCAGACGCTGGGATGGGACAAGATCTGATTTGTCCAAGTTGATGATCCATCCGTGATGGGTGAGAGCATGAATGCATTGCTGAACCTGCTGATGAAGAAGTTCCTCAGAAGGGGCTTTCAGAAGCAGGTCGGCTATGTATGGAGTAACTCTGATGCCGTCTCGGTGGAGGATGGACACTAAGGCTCCCAGGACACGGTTGAAGACCTGAGGAGCTGTCGTCAGACCAAATGTAAGAGCTGAAAACTGAAAATGTCCCCGGTCGCAGGCAAATCGGAGGTACTGCCGGCTCTCTGGATGAATGGCAATGTGTAAGTATATGTCCTGAAGATCAAGAGATGCAAGGAATTCCCCTGAAGACATAGCAGCTATCACCGTTCGTATAGACTCCTGGTGATAATGAGTCAGGATCACAAAGGAATTGAGATCCTTTAAATCCAAAATGAGACGATCCTTAAGATCTGGCCCAAACAAGGAAGTGCCTTGAAAAGGCAAGGAGAGCAATGCTTTCTTAGAAGCAGTATCAGCAGACCAGATCTTGAGTCAAACAGCCCGTCTGGCAACCATAGACATGGTGGAAACCCTAGCCACCAAACAGATGGCATCAAATAAGGCAGCAGAAACATAGTTCTGTGTCTCAGAAATGTTGGCAAGGATGCGCAACTTATCCAAAGTAGGAGCACCCTGACGGACAGCAAGAGTCAGCTGTTCAGTCCAGACCGCAATGGCCCAGTTCACCCATGCTGCTGCGAATGCTGGACGCATGGCAGAACCAGCAGTGGCAAAGATGGACTTGAGGGAGACCTCAAGTTTCTTGTCAGTCCAGTCCTTTAGCGCCAACTCATCAGACACTGGCAATGCAGTAGACTCGGATAGCCTGGAGATAGGAGCATCTACTTTAGAAAGATGAACCCACTGAGCAAGTGCAGCCTCAGAAAAAGGGATAAAGCTTGGCAAATTTCTTGGAGACAGACGTTTTCCTGTGTGGAGACTTCCACTCTTCGGACACAAGGCGGTCAAGAGTGGGGTTACGTGGAAAGCAAGTAAGGGGCTTTTTAGGCTCCTGAAATACATCAGAAGGAACCTCCTGCACTAAGGGAATGTTTAGGGTATTTAAAACAGCCCTGATCAGGCCTTCAGCCGAGGGCTCAGGATCAGCCTCAAAAGGGTCCCCAAAAAACTGAGAGGAGCCCACCACAGAACATTCCTCAACATCTGAATCCACCAGCAGTTGACACTTCAGGTACACCCTGAGGCTTTGGCAGGGAAGACTTGATGAAGGAGGGGGTCTGCCAAGAATGAAAGACCCCCTGTAACTGGGATGGAAAGAGATGCAATATGGACCTAAGGTCCCTAGTAGCAGCCTTGAACTCTTGCACCCAAACTGGGTCTAATGCATGGCTGGAGGTCCCTGGGAGACTCTCAGGGACATCAGAACATGCTGGGCATAAAGGACCTGAGAATTCTCTAGGTAACCCTGAATGACAGGAAGAGCAATGCGCAATAGGGGATACAGAGGCCCCAGCATCCTTAATCTTAAGTCTGGCCCCAAGCTCCAATGGTATAGACATTCTCACAGTGTCAATAACATTAGTGTATAAGAAATCACCCAGTTATAGTGTGTAGGATTAAAGTTTCACCCCAGAAATCTCTAAAATAGACTTATCTGGCAGGCAAAGGGCTAATCAGCAGAGGAGAAAAGGAGAGTACAAGCCCTGCATAGGATACTCGTTCTGGAATTAGCACAAAATGTCTGCCGCGGCGGGAGCCAATCAGGAACGAGCGTGCGAAACAAGCGCTCATGGGAAATGTAGTTTTCCCAGAAAAGTACCCCAAACAATGCCCGAAGCCCCTTGAGCCCCCCAACACACTAGAAACATGAACTGGATGATAGAGCAAGGGCAGACAAGTAAAATGAGCCATCTCTGAAGTCGCTAGGTTAAACGGTTGCAGAGATATGTCCCAAACTGTACAGTCCCATAGGAGTGAATGGAGCAATGACCCCTATGCAGAAAAGCACGCCTGGAACTCAAATTTTACAAACTAAAAGACATGAAACATCACTAGAACATGTTAGAATACCCAAAAAAAACACTGAACAAGTAGGAATAATGTTAGAAAAACCCCCCAAATAAATGCAAAACCAGCAGTTAAAGGATTAAATATCACATAAACCTGCTCCAAACAGACATACAGATAGACCCAATGAGTGCAGGAGTGTGCAATAGGAACTCCAAATGAAAAATCCCTGTGTGGAGGGGCACTGTGGGACATGTGGACCTGCAACACTCAAAGGGTTGCTCACCTTTCCTGCAGATCTTCTGTCTTCGGATTTCAAGTGTTATTTTTTTGTATCTGTAAATCTTAACAGATATTTAAGACTCTTCCATAACTAGCGCTTTTTCAACTTGGAACCTATGCAACACTAACTTGGGTCTAGTGAAGTTGAAAAATATTACACAGTAAGGTACCGATATAGATATAGGCGATATTCCCTATAGAGTGAATTTGGAGGATTACTATATAACAAGTGTCTCTCCATCTTGGAATCAAATGCAACATCTATAAATAATAGAGTTTAAAGTGGTATTGTATTGGGGACTTAACAAGTCATAGATATTTTGATATACTAGGGAACACTATTAATCTGGTCAATTAAATATCTCTTACAGTTCGGAACAAATGTGGGAAATATTACCCAATTTGTTCTAATAGAGTTGAAAGTAGTAATAGTGCAAAACTGCGGAGTAAATTCTATAACTCAGTGTGATCAATATAGATACAGAGGACATCCCTTATATAGCACGAAACTTGGACTTTTCAGTTCTGACCATATTCAACTCTTTTCAGTTCTTGAAACTATCTGCCTTAAAACAATATCATAAAGATATTGAACTAATAGAAAGTGGGAACGCATCAATAAGACAAGTGACATTAGTTTGAATAGATACAATAGCTTCCTCTCATCTCACAAATAGTTAAGAATTTTAAAATCATTGTGTTTCATTGTACCAGTGGTTTACAGTTTTTAATGTTTATTTTTAAAGAATTAATTTAAAAGTTAGTTTTAAAAGAGTGTGTTTTCTCACTAATAGGTATGTAATGAGACAATACAAATCCATAAAAAAGTATTGAACTGGTCTCACTTACTGTCACAGTTACCTTATATCCAACGATGCCTTATGGGTTGACGCAGGTAGTATATGGCTTGATTTTTCACAGTGGTGTCATCCCATGCGTCACTTCAGGGACTGGGTCTAGGCGTGTTTGGCGTCTTCAGCGGTCATCTGTGTCCTCGTGCAAAGCGGGTCTGCTTCATAGAATGACGAGGAGAAGGGGCGGAGTTTTGTCGCATCTCGATGCGTCACTTTCGGACGCAATGTTACAAAATGTCGCAGGCCTCTGTTTTACCCTATTGGGGCTGTAAGCTCCACCCATCTACTTCCTGACTGCCTTTAAAGGAGAACTGGATCTTAATTCAGTGACCCTTATGTTGTTGTTCAGTGCAGTTCAGTTCCAGTTCTTGCTTCTATTCCAGCTCCTGTTCTTGTTCCAGTAGTTCCAGTATCCTGTGTATGACCCGGCTTGTCTGACCATCCATTCTGGTGCTGACCTGTAGCTCTGTCTGACCCTGGCTTGTCTGATTATCCAATCTGGTGCTGACCTGGGGCTCTGGTTAACTATCCTCCCAGTATTGCCTCCTGCTAGTGGACATCCTATCTGGTGCAGACCTGTGGCTCTGGCCACATGCACTCAATGTATGACCCTGGCTTGTCTGATTATCCAATCTGGTGCTGACCTGGGGCTCTGGTTAACTATCCTCCCAGTGTTGCCTCCTACTAGTGGACATCCTATCTGGTGCAGACCTGTGGCCCTGGCTGACTACCCATATCTTGTGTGACCCGGCTTGTCTGACCATCCATTCTGGTGCTGACCTGTGGCTCTGACTGACCATTCTCTCTGTGTGCTCCATTTGCTTTAGACATCCAATCTGGTGCAGACCTGTGGCTCTGGCTGACTACCCGCTCTGTGTATGACCCTGGCTTGTCTGACTATCCTAGCTGGTGCTGACCTGTGGCTCTGGCTGACTACCTTGCTGAGTTGTCCCATGATCACAGACATCCTATCTGGTGCAGACCTGGGGCTCTGGTAGACTCCAGCCTTTCTGACCGCAGGCATGGGTCAGTGTCTCCCTTGTTTCTATCCTTTATGGGAGACCCGTGAGTCATTTCTCTATCATCCATAGACGATTGAGACTTCCAGTTGGCTCCGGCCTAGTCTCTGGCAGTTGCTGTTGAACCATTGGCAGGCTCCTATTCCTGATAGTCTCTAGCCTCTCCAGTCACCCTCTGCCTGTATCATTATTCGCATTGCTATCTATTGTTCATTATAATAAAAGATATTTAACTATACCGTCTGTCTCCTTGTCTTGCTTGCAAACCGTAACAGTACATAAGGGTCATGACAACAGACGATGATAGTAATTCACCTCTCCAGAAAATATTGGACAGTATGCAGGTCCAAGATCAACGTATTGATCATTTGTCATTGGCCTTGCAGACTTTGCTTAGTCATACTGCTCACTTGGAATGCTTTAACCCTCAACTGATGGCCACCCCAGTTCCTTCATTGGCACCTTCTGTTCATACTGTCTCTGATGTAGGCTTGGTCAGAGAGTTGTCTGGAAATGCTCCACTCCCACAACATTACAGTGGGGATCCTGAGCTTTGTCACGGATGTCTGAACCAACTGGGCATATACCTTGAAATGATTCTGCATGCCTTCCCTAGTGAGCGCAGTAGGGTGGGCCTGATGATTTTGCTCCTTTCTGGCAAGGCATTGGCATGGATGAATCCTTTATGGGAGACGGACTAACCCATAATATACAACTTTAATGAATTTGTGGCCTCCTTCAAAAGTGTCTTTGGTGTGCCAGGTCGCGCGACCTCGGCTTCTAAAAACACCTAATGACCATCCTCCAGGGTAATCGTACTGTGGTGGAGTACACTATCGAGTTCCGAACCCTGGCAGCCGAGGTGGGGTGGAACAATGAGACTCTCGTAGCTGCCTTTTCCCAAGAGCTTGGTGATTATGTGAAGGATGAGATTGCTGCCCATAAATTACCTAAAATTTTGGATGATGTGATATCTTTTATCATTCAGATTGACACTAGGGTCCGGGACAGACCTTCGTTTAAAGACCGCCTGCGGAGGCATCCTGCCAGAATGTCCTCTCACCTAATTTACCCACCCACTCCTCCCTCACCTCCCATGCCTCCTGGTTTCGACTCAGCAGGTGGTGAAATAATGCAGGTTGGGGCCATTCGGCTCTCTGTGGAGGAAAGGGCTTTTCGGAGGAGGGAGGGACTTTGTCTCTACTGTGGGAGACCTGGACACTTACTGAAGTCTTGCCCGGTAAGCCCGGGAAACACTCGCACCTAAGATCCTGTCGAGGACAGATCTTAGGTGGCATCTCTCAGTCCCCTGATGCAATTCAGGATAAACCCTTGCTTGAGGCGGTTCTTACATGGAACAATGAGTCGATCTGTTTCTGCATTAATAGACTCTGGTGCAGCCGGTTATTTTATGGATGTCTCTTTTGTTGACCAGAATGGAATCCACTTACAGTCACACTCCTCTCCTTTAGCAGTCGAAGCCATTGATGGCAGACCCCTGCTGCCATCACATATTACTCATGAGACGTCTCCATTAACCCTGAAATTGGGAGCACTCCATAAAGAAACCCTGATGTTTCAGGTTATCAACTCTCCTCACTACGCCATCATCCTAGGGTTTTCTTGGTTGCAGACACATAACCCTAGGATTGATTGGAATACTTGCGAAATACTGTCTTGGGATCCGCACTGTGATGAGTCCTGTATATAACTCCCTATTAGACTGGCTGGCGCTGAGTGTTCTGGCCTACCAGATGCCTATTCTAAGTTTACTGTTGTATTCAATAAGGTCCAGGCCAGAGCATTAAATACTCATAGGCCTTATGATTGTTCGGTAGAATTACTGCCTGGTACTACCCCTCCTAGAGGCCGTATCTACCCTTTGTCTGTGGTGGAAAACAATGCAATGGAGGACTATGTTGCCAATGCTTTGGAGAAGGACATCATTCGTAAATCCACATCCCCTACTGGTGCTGGATTTTTTTTGTTAAGAAAAGAGACGGAGAGTTGTGCCCATGTATTGATTTTGTTGGCGTAAATAAATTGATGGTTAAGAACGCTTATCCTATACCTCTAATTACAGAACTATTTGACCGTCTCAAAGGTTCCAAAATATTCACAAAACTTGATTTCAGGGCGGCCTACAATTTGGTCAGAATGAAGGAGAGCCACGAATGGAAGACAGTCTTTAACACCCGGAGGGGGCATTATGAATATCTAGTTATGCCCTTTGATCTTTGTAATGCTCCTGCTGTCTTCCAGAAATTTATCAATGATGTGCTGAGAGACCTATTACAAAGTTGCGTTGTGGTCTATCTGGATGACATCCTCATTCATTCTCCTACACTGGAGACTCATCGTTCAGATGTGTCCAAATTCCTAAGATTATTGAGAGAAAAGAACTTGTTTTGCAAGCTGGAGAAATATGAATTTCACAAACCTCAGGTGACCTTTCTGGGGTACATTTTTTCTTCATCTGAGTTGGCCATGGATCCCCAGAAATTGTCTGCAGTATTACAATGACCTCTTCCTGAGGGACTCAAGTCTATACAAAGATTTTTGGGATTCGCTAATTACTATTGGAAGTTTATCAAAAATTTCTCGACTATTGTCAAACCTATCACCAATATGACCCGTAAAGGTGCCAAGGTCATAGAATGGTCTCCCAGTGCATTGCTAGCCTTTGAAGGCCTCAAGGCAGCATTCGCAGCAGCCCCTATTTTGGTGCATCCGAATCACACCCTGCCCTTTACCCTGGAAGTCGATGCGTCTGAGACTGGAGTAGGCGCCTGTAACGGTTTGTTTGATACACAGACTCAGTGGTTTAGGATAAAACACAGTTTTATTGAAGAAAACAGTAATACAATAACCCTCACAGGTCCTGCAGTATTTATCAGAATAATACAGACACAAGACAGGTTACATGTACATATGCCTACAGGTCCAGTATAACCAGTATAAACATAGAGTCCATAACAAAGTATACTGACACAGGTCAGGCAGAATAAGAAGGATTCCCAGAGTATCTGTACTGCATGGGTTAATGGCTTGCAGCGAGTGTAAACAGTCCCATGTGAATAGAGGTCTGAGAAGGAGCTCACTAAGATAGAGAGCTTAAGGATGAGTAACGCCCAGTAATAGGTTAGCAGACAAACGTGAACTGCTAGAGCAGTATCACAAACTGAGCAAAATAGAACACTGCCGTAGCAGTAGTAGACCAGGCAACTTGTAATCTGCCGTAGCAGTAAACGGAGATAGCCCACTAGCGCTCTGCCGGAGCAGTAACAGAGACTAGGCCCCTTGCACTCTGCCGTAGCAGTAAACGGAGACAAGGCCACTTGCACACTGCTGTAGCAGTAACGGAGACTAGGCCACTTGGACTCTGCAGGAGCAGTAACGGAGACTAGGCCACTAGCACACTGCTGTAGCAGTAACGGAGACTAGGCCACACTGCCGTAGCAGTAACGGAGACAAGGCCACTTGCACACTGCTGTAGCAGTAACGAAGACTAGGCCACTTGCACTCTGCAGGAGCAGTAACAGAGACAAGGCCACTTGCACACTGCCGTAGCAATAATGTAGATTAGGCCACTTGCCCTCTGCAGGAGCAGTAATGGAGACTAGGCCACTAGCACACTGCCATAGCAGTAACGGAGACAAGGCCACTTGCACACTGCCGTAGCAGTAACAGAGACTAGGCTACTTGTACTCTGCAGGAGCAGTAATGGAGACTAGGCCACTTGCACACTGCAGGAACAGTAACGGAGACTAGGCCACTTGCACACTGCCGTAGCAGTAATGGAGAATACCCATCTGAGCGCTGCTGTGACATGAACGGTCTGAGCAACTCGCCCTGAGGTTGCAACCAACTGGGAGTGTCATGAATGCCTAACCAATAGGAATATCGCCAAGGCGACACAGAGGCATCCAGAGCAGGAACGTCAGCCAAGCCGGGTCGGTACACGGAGCAGGAACGTCAGCCAAGCCAGGTCGATTCACGGAGCAGTAACATCAGCCAAGCCGGGTCGGTACACGGAGCAGGAACGTCAGCCAAGCCGGGTCGGTACAAGGAGCAGGAACGTCAGCCAAGCCGGGTCGGTGCACAGAAGCAGGAGAAGAAGAATGGTCAGGCGGTCCGGGTCGGTTCACAGGCAGGAGACGAGATGCAGAGTAGTCAGGCAGGCCAGGTCGGTACACTGGGAATACTGAGAGCAGGAACAAGCACTGGTACAGGAACACCACGAAAGGGTACTGGAGAGGTGCCAGAACCCAGCATATAAAGGCCATACTGGGTGGGACAAGCACAGTATAGCCAATAGAAGTGAAGCACAGTGTAGACTGACAGAATGTCGCAAGAGAAGCACGGGCACCGTGACAGTAACCAATATCTCCTGGAAGAGGGACCTGGCTTCTGAGGATATTTAGAGTGAAAATTGTGCAGCAATCTAGGAGCATGAAGGTCATTATGATCAACCCAGGAAAGTTCTTCAGGGCCATAGCCCTTCCAATGGACCAAATATTGCAATTTTCCTCTAAATCTGTGTGAATCAATGATGCTTTGGACCTCGTACTCCTCCTGACCCTGAACCTCCACAGGTCCGGGGACCACAGCAGTGGTAGTGTAGCGGTTGTATACCAGAAGTTTCAGCAAGGATACATGTAACACACTGTGAATGGGCGATCCAAGGCATATGAAACAGGGTTAATTTTATGGATCACCCTGAAGGAACCAATGAACCGGGGAGCCAACTTATTAGACGGAACTTGAAAATTGATGTTTCTGGAGGAGAGCCATACCCTGTCCCCAACCTGAAAGGAGACCGCTGGCAGCCATCTATGGTTAGCGTGGCAATGATGACGCTGGAACGACTGACTGAGGGCCCTCTGAACCTGTGCCCAAGTGGAGCAGAGTTGCTTGATGTGCTCGTCTAGAGCTGGAATCTGTTGCGACTGGAATGAGTCCTGGAGCAAACATGGCTGGAACCCGTAGTTGATGAGAAACGGGGAGCTCCCTGGCGATGAATTAACCGCACAGTTCCTGGTGAACTCTGCCCAAAGCAACAGGTCTGCCCAATTATCATGATGATCGGTAACAAAACAGAGCAGGAACTGTTCCAATCCTTGATTGGCACTCTCAGCGGCTCCATTGGTCTGGGGATGGTAGGCGGAAGAAAAGGACAGTTGAATGCCCATCTGGTTACTGAGCGTTCTCCAAAATCTGGATACAAATTGGGTCCCACGGTCGGACACCAGAACTCTTGGTACCCCATGCAACCGGAATACCTCTTTAGTAAAGACAACTGCCAGCTCCTGTGCTGAGGGAAGGCCAGGAAGGTGAATGAAGTGAGCCATCTTAGAGAATCTATCGACCACCATAAGTATGAAAGAATAACCCCTAGACACAGGCAATTTTCTCAGGAAATCAATGGATACATGGGACCAAAGTCATTCACCATTCGGTACTGGTTAGAGTAAGCCCAATGGGAGGTGTCTAGGGGTCTTGGCACGAGCACAGGTGGTACAGACTGCCGTGAATGCAGAGCAGTCGGCCCGGAGGGAAGGCCACCAAAATACTTGTGAGAGAGACCATATTAATTGATCCCTCCCAATATGCCCAGCAGCCTTAGATGAATGGTATGTCTCGAGCAAACAAGTATGAAATGGCTCTTCAACAAAGCACTTGCCCACTGGGGTCCCTGGGGGTGCCATAGCCTGGGTGGCCAGAATCTCCTCTCCCAGTGGTGAAGTGATACTAGTATGTAGGGTAGCCAGGATGCGATCAGGCTGAATGATGGGTACGGGGACCTCATCCTTCTCCATCTCTGGCCCAAATTGTCTAGACAGGGCATCAGCCCTAACATTCTTGGAGCCCGGCAAGTAGGATACCACAAAGTTGAAACGGGATAGAAACAGGGCCCATGTGGCCTGACGAGAGGACAATCTCTTAGCTTCCGAGAGATAAGTCAAGTTCTGGTACCCTCCAGCAGGTGACACCATTCTTTCAAAGCGAGAATGATAGCCAGGAGTTCTCTGTCCCCAATTTCATAGTGACTCTGGGCACTGGACAGTTTTTTTTTAGAAGAACCCACATGGTCTCAGAGAACCCCCAGCAACTGGACGCTGTGACAGTACAGCCCCTACCCCACTCTCAGAGGCATCAACCTCCATCATGAATGGAAGGGAAGAGTTGGGGTGGGACAGTACAGGAGCAGATGCTAAAGCAGACTTTAATGTCTCAAAAGCATGATCAGCTACTTCAGACCATTGGGATGGATTAGCACACTTGTGCGTAAGGTCAGACAGAGGTTTAACAATAGTGGAAAAGTTCCGGATAAGCTTCCTGTAATAATTAGCAAACCCTGAAAGTGCTGAATCGCTTTTAACCCTTTGGGTCGTGGCCATTGCAATACAGCTGAGAGTTTCTCCTGGTCCATAGCAATACCATACTTAGAGATCACAAAACCCAAAAAAGGCACTTTGGACCTGTGAAACTCGCACTTCTCCATTTTACAGAATAGCTTATTCTTGCGTAATCGAAGCAAGACCTCGGACACATCCTTGTTGTGTTGAGGCAGGTTAGCCGAGTGTATAAGTATGTCATCAAGATAGACTACTACGCAGGACTGTAGCATATCACTGAGGATATCATTAAAGAATTCTTGAAATAAAGCGGGTGCATTACAAAGGCCAAACGCCTTGACTAGGTATTCATAATGCCCTGATCTGGTATTAAATGCCGTTTTCCACTCATCCCCAGCTCTTATTCTGGTCAGGTTATAGGCAGCTCGTAGATCTAATTTAGTAAAAATGGAAGAACCTTTTAACCTGTCGAATAGTTCGGTAATAAGTGGTATGGGGTAGGCATTCTTGGACATTAGTTTATTCAGTCCCCGGTAATCGATACAAGGCCTCAACTCGCCATTCTTCTTTTTAACAAAAAAGAAACCAGCACCAGCAGGCAAGGTAGATTTTCTAATAATCCCTCTTTTAAGGGCATTGTCAATGTATTCCTCCATGGCCCGATTCTCCTCACACGACAGCGGGTACGTGCAGCCCCTAGGAGGCACAGACCCAGGGGGCAAATCAATAGCGCAATCGTATGCCCTATGCTGGGGCAAAGTGCTAGCCTCTCCCTTACTAAAAATGTCACTGAATTAGTGGTATTCGGCTGGCACGGAGGGAGAGGTACACAAAACCTTAACTGAATGAGTCACACAATACTCCATACAGTACTCGGACCAAGACGTGATCTCACAAGTCTGCCAGTCAAAATGGGGATTATGCAAATGTAACCATGGGAACCCCAGAATGACCGCATGATGAGGAGAATGGATTATCTGAAATCGCTGTTCCTCCATGTGGAGGGCCCCAATAGTCATAGATAGCGGAATAGTTTCCATAGTTATCTGGGCTGGTTCTAACGGTCTGCCATCAATGGCCTCAATGGCTAAGGGAGATTCCCTCCTGACCAACGGAATCTGATGTAAAGCAGAAAATGAACTGTCCATGAAGTATCCGGCTGTGCCGGAATCAGCCAGGGCCAGAACCTCCACTGAGTGTTCTGCCCACGAGAATGCCACCTGGATCATGAGGTTCTGCATAATCGGGTCTAGGGACTGCTGAACACCACCTAGGGCCTGTCCCCCAAGGTACCCTACGTGCGTTCTTTCCCAGACATACAGGACAGGTACGTAATAGGTGCCCAGCTTTGCCACAGTACAGACATAACCCCTGTCTCCTGCGGTGTGCCCATTCTTCTTTAGATAGTTTGGTGAACCCAAGTTGCATTGGTTCACAGGACTCCTGTCTACGTTCAGGAGGCATGGGTGGGGCCAAAACACTGTTTTGCCCACTGTTCCTGGGCCGTAGCCTGCGGTCTTTAGCCATGAGTCTCTCACGAATACGAGAATCAATTAGAATGGCGAAATCAATGTATTCGTCCAAATCATTAGGCACTTCTCTAGCTGCTATCTCATCCTTAATGTGGTCAGCAAGTCCTTGAGCAAAAGCTGCCACCAGTGCCTCGTTGTTCCAGCCTACCTCTGCTGCCAATGTACGGAATTCTATGGCATAGTCACCCACAGTACAATTGCCCTGTTGTATCTCCGTCAATCGTTTGGCAGCACAGGCAGCTCTACCAGGAACTTCAAATACTCTCCGAAAAGGCCGTACAAACTCCCTGAAGTTCCCTTTGCAAGGTCTAGCATTCTCCCACAGGGGATTGGCCCACACCAGGGCTCTGCCCGTCAATAGTGATATCATGAACCCCACCTTACTGCGATCATTAGGAAAGGCGTGAGGGGTTAGCTTCAGAAAAATTTCCAACTGATTAATAAACCCTCTGCACAAGGTGGGTTCGCCAACGTATCTGAGTGGCAGCGGAGCAGAAGCGGTTAACCCTTTACCTGAGGCCGCAGCTGTCAAGGATTGACTTTCCGGTGTCGAAATTGGGGGGACCACTGGATTCTGGACTGGTTTATCAAGATGCACCGTGAGCTCAAGAATAGTTTGTATGGCCAGTGCCAACTGGTCCAAACACTGCTCATGTCCTCCAATGGATGTTCTGTGCATTTCCCTCACCTTTACTGTCATGGTCCTTTCGTACTGTAACAGTTTGTTTGACACACAGACACAGTGTTTTAGGATAAAAAAACAGTAATACAATAACCTTCACAGATCCTGTAGTATTTATCAGAATAATACAGACACAAGACAGGTTACATGTACATATGCCTACACAGGTCCAGTATAAACATAGAGTCCATAACAAAGTATACTGACAGAGGTCAGGCAGAATACGAAGGATTCCCAGGGTATCTGTACTGCATGGGTTAATGGCCTTCAGTGAGTGTAAACAGTCCCATGTGAATAGAGGTCTGTGAAGCAGCTCACTAGGATAGAGAGCTTAAGGATGAGTAACGCCAAGTAATAGGTTAGCAGTCAAACGTGAACTGCCAGAGCAGTATCACAGACTGAGCAACATAGAACAATGCCGTAGCAGTAACAGAGACCAGGCAACTTGTATTCTGCCATAGCAGTAAACGGAGATAGCCCACTAGCGCTCTGCCGGAGCAGTAACGGAGACTAGGCCCCTTGCACTCTGCCGTAGCAGTAAACGGAGACAAGGCAATTTGCACACTGCCATAGCAGTAACGGAGACTAGGCCACTTGCACTCTGCAGGAGCAGTAACAGAGACAAGGCCACTTGCACACTGCCGTAGCAGTAACGGAGACTAGGCCACTTGCACACTGCCGTAGCAGTAACGGAGACTAGGCCACTTGCACTCTGCAGGAGCAGTAACAGAGACAAGGCCACTTGCACACTGCCGTAGCAGTAACGGAGACTAGGCCACTTGCCCTCTGCAGGAGCAGTAACGGAGACTAGGCCACTAGCACACTGCCATAGTAGTAACGGAGACAAGGCCACTTGCACACTGCCGTAGCAGTAGTGGAGACTAGGCCACTTGCACACTGCAGGAGCAGTAATGGAGACTAGGCCACTTGCACACTGCAGGAGCAGTAACAGAGAATACCCAACTGAGCGCTGCCGTGACAGGAACGGACTGAGCAACTGGTCCTGAGGTCGCAACCAACCGGGAGCGTCAAGAATGCCTAACCAATAGGAATGTTGCCAAGGCGACACAGAGGCAGCCAGAGCAGGAACGTCAGCCAAGCCGGGTCGGTACACGGAGCAGGAACGTCAGCCAAGCCAGGTCGATTCACGGAGCAGGAACGTCAGCCAAGCCGGGTCAGTACACGGAGCAGGAACGTCAGCCAGGCCAGGTCGGTACACGGAGCAGGAACGTCAGCCAAGCCGGGTCGGTGCACAGAAGCAGGCGAAGAAGAATGGTCAGGTGGTCCGGGTCGGTTCAGAGGCAGGAGACGAGATGCAGAGTAGTCAGGCAGGCCGGGTTGGTACACTGGGAATACTGAGAGCAGGAACAAGTACTGGTACAGGAACACCACGAAAGGGTACCAGAGAGGTGCCAGAACCCAGCATATAAAGGCCATACTGGGAGGGACAAGCACAGTATAGCCAATAGGAGTGAAGCAGAGTGTAGACTGACAGAATGTCGCAAGAGAAGCACGGGCACCGTGATAGCGCCCTCCTTTCTCAACGCTCGGCCCCAGGGAAGGCCTTACGCCCATGTGGCTATTTCTCCAAAAAATTATCTAAGGCAGAGTTGGTATATCAGATTGGGGACACAGAATTACTGGCCATTATACTGGCACTGAAAGAATGGTGATACCTCTTGGAGGGTACCAGTTCCCCAGTCTTGATTCTAATTGATCACAAGAATCTCACTTACTTGTCCGAGGCTAGACGCTTGTCATCCCATCAAGCTAGATGGGCATTGTTCCTATCCAGGTTCAATTACGTGGTTTCGTATCTTCTGGGTTCTAAGAATGTGAAGGCGGATGCCATATCATGCCAGTTCTGCAAGTTATCCAAGGAGGAGGTGCCTCCCACACCGATTATTCCAGCTGATTGTATACTGGCCACCATACGTACATGTATTACGTCTCCCCTGGGAGAGGAAATATTGGCCGGTCAAACATCCGCTCCGGAAGAGAGACCTAGTGGGAAGTGCTTTGTCCCCCCGCAGTTACGCATCACACTGCTTGAGACTTACCATGCCTCAAAAATTGCTGGTCACGTTGGGCTAGACCAATTGATTTGGTCCTTGTCTAGTCTGTTCTGGTGGCCGAGCCTTCGATCCGATTGCGCTGCTTTTACCGCAGCATGCACTACTTGTGCTCAAAATAAATCACAGCGACATTTGCCTGTTGGTCTCCTTCAACCTGTGGCCAACGGAGAACGTCCTTGGTCTCATCTGCCCATAAACTTTATGGTTGATCTGCCAGCATCCTCTGGTTACACGGTCATCCTGACGATCGCTGACAAGTTTTCTAAGATGGCTCACTGTGTACCACTTAAAGACCTACCATCCATGCAGGAATTGGCAATGGTGTTTGCTAAAGAGGTCTTTCACCTCCATGGCATACCCAAGGTGATTGTCTCGGACAGAGGTAGCCAGTTCCTGTCTCGGTTCTGGAGATGCTTTTGTGCCCAAATGGGGATACAGCTAGCATTTTCCTCAGCCTACCACCCACAGTCCAATGGTGCAGCTGAACGGTCTTAACCAGGCTCTTGAATAATTTCTCCGTTGCTATATCTCTGACCACCACGATAATTAGGCTACCCTGTTACCTTGGGTGGAGTTTGCCCGGAATTGTGCCATGAACTCTTCCTCACAGAGTTCTCCGTTCCTGATTAATTATGGGTTTCAACCCTCTGTCCTTCCCAAGGTCTTTCAGGGACAGGAGATTCCGGCTCTTGATGAGCATTTGAGGGCGCTCCGTTCCTCATGAGTGTGGGTACAGCACACTCTATGTGGTTCCATGCAACGGCAGAAACAGCAGGCAGACTGTAGGTGTTGCCGGCACCAACCTTCAAGGTGGGGGAAAGGGTGTGGCTGTCATCCCGAAACCTTAACCTCCAGGTTCCTTGTAATAAGCTGGCACCTCGATTTGTTGGTCCATACTATGTCTTGTGAAGAATTAACCCTGTGGCATATGCTCTGGAGCTTCCCGCTTCCATGTGCATTCACAATGTGTTCCACGTCTCCTTGCTTAAACCTCTGGTTTGTAACTGCTATACTACCAGAACGGTTCAGCCAGCTCCGGTCATGGTAGGCAGCCATGAAGAATTTGTGGTACAGAACATTCTGGACTCCAGATGGGTCAGAGGGAGTCTTCAGTATTTGATTCACTGGAGAGGTTATGGTCCAGAGGAGCATTCCTGGATACCTGCCAATAATGTGCACGCTCCTCTGTTGGTGTGCAGATTTCATGCTAATTTTCCTGACAAAGCCCGGTTGGACCATCGGAGGAGGGGTCTTTAAAGGGGGGGTACTGTCACAGTTACCTTATATCCAGCGACGCCTTGTGGGTTGACGCAGGTAGTATATGGCCTGATATGTCGCAGTGGCCTCATCCCATGGGTCACTCCAGGGACTGGGTCTAAGTGCATTTGGCGTCTTCAGTGGCCGTCCGTGTCCTCCTGCAAAGAATGACATGGAGAAGGGTCGGAGTTTTGATGCATCTCGATCCCATGTGTCACTTTCGGGCGCGAAGTTGCAAAATGTCGCAGGCCTTTGTTTTACACTATTGGGGCTGTAAGCTCCACCCATCTACTTCCTGGCTGCTTTTAAAGGGGAACTGGATCTTAATTCAGTTACCGTTATGTTGTTGTTCAGTGCAGTTCTGTTCCAGTTCTTGCTCCTGTTCCAGCTCCTGTTCTTGTTCCCGTATCCTGTGTATGACCCGGCTTGTCTGACCATACATTCTGGTGCTGACCTGTGACTCTCTGTACACTCCATTTGCTTTAGACATCCAATCTGGTGCAGACCTGTGGCTCTGGCCACATACACTCCGTTTATGACCCTGAGTTGTCTGATTATCCAATCTGGTGCTGACCTGGGGCTCTGTCCACCTGTCCTCCCAGTGTTGCCTCCTACTAGTGGACATCCTATCTGGTGCATACCTGTGGCACTGGCTGACTAACCGCTCCGTGTATGACACGGCTTGTTTGACCATTCATTCTGGTGTGGACCTGTGGCTCTGTCTGATCATTCTCTCTGTGCACTCCATTTGCTTTAGACATCCAATCTGGTGCAGACCTGTGGCTCTGGCTGACTACCTGCTCCATGTTTGACCCTGGCTTGTCTGACTGTCGTAGCTGGTGCTGACCTGTGGCTCTGTCTGACTACCCTGTTGAGTTCCCCCGTTATCACAGACATCCTATTTGGTGCAGACCTGGGGCTCTGGTAGACTCCTGCCTTCCTGACTGCAGACGTGGGTCAGTGTCTTCCTTGTTTCCATCCTTTATGGGAGACCGGTGGGTCATTTCTCCATCATCCATTGGCGATTGAGACTGCCAGTTGGCTCCGGCCTAGTCTCCGGCAGTTGCGGTTGAACCATTGGCAGGCTCCTATGCCTCTCCAGTCACCCTCTGCCTGTATCATTATTCACATTGCTATCTATTGTTTATTATAATAAAATATGTTTAAATATACCGTCTGACTCCTTGTCTTGCTTGCAAACTGTAACAATTACTTAGTGGGATATACATACAACTACTGAGGTTTCATTCCATTTTTCCCTTTTCCTTTATTCTTTCTAAGATTATTAGACATCCAGTATACCCAGAAAAATAAACAAAGAATCCTAATAAAAATATACCCCAACTCTAACTATATATATTTTATATATATAATTATATATATAACTTTTTTGAATTGCGTTTTTCAAGAGTTTTTGTTGTTATTCTGTCTCTCACTGTTCAAATAAACCTACCATTAAAATTATAGACTGATCACTTCTTTGTCAGTGGGCAAACATACAAAATCAGCAGGTGATCAAATAATTTTTTTCCCTAACTGTACATAGATTTGATTGTTTAATTTTATGATATACCACTACATTTTATTGTGGGTTTAGTAATTGGGTGTGTTATACATAGAACGTAGGCACTTGGGCCTGGGTGTCCTGTCAATACAGCGCAATCCTTTATTTATGCATGCTGGGATTTTGGTGATCTAGATGCGCTGATCAGTTGTCTACATAATTAATGTGGAGGATTGATTGTGCAAGGGGCCGCTGATATAGCAGCGTGTGTGTGAATGAGGATCACATGGTGGATCAGTTAGGATTATCACTGAAGAACGTAGTTAGAGTTGGGATATATTTTTATTGGAATGTTTGTTTATATCTCCAGGTATAATGAATGTCTAGATAGATTTTAACGCATATGTTAGTGTATGTGATTGGTCATATAGATTCCACCATCCAAGAGGTATTTTTAGACTAGCTAACATATAGTTTGATATTTTGTCTATATATATAATTTTATATTGTTTTTTAAAATGTTAATAAATATATTATTTTGTCTGCTTACCTATTGGGTATGTTGTATGATTGAGTGGGTGTTTCTCTGGTGTCGGATTTCCAATAGTTGATATATAGTGTTGGCGCTCCACACTTCTTGTATTAAGGTATGTATTTACAGAAATGGGAGCAAGTATCCAGACCAGGTAATAAACATATAGTAGAACCCTACAGATAGCTAATTAATAACAACAGTGGTTCCATTTAGTCATCTGAAGCCAAACGTACCACTAAAAGAGCAGGAAGGAAAACTGCAGCCCCCAAAGAAGTATGGAACAGAAGGCTTCTATATCAGCTACAATCTACACGGAAAATTGTGCTTACCATTGGATAGTAATAAATCAAAAAGTATGTAATTGATAAAGGGATCTTGCCTTAAGGAGCTTTGAAAGATGTTTTGACACGGAGTTGTCCAAAAACTGTTTTTGTATCTCAGCGTTGTGGTCACAAAGTGCTTCTACCACCATAGCAGCTTTCACTTGGGTACTGATGTTCCTTACACGGAGAATATTAATCAGAGAAGCAATTGCATTTTCTTTGGCAATGGTGTCCTGTATTAGTTTGTTCCTTCGGGCAAGTTGTACAATTGCATCCAAAGAGGCACTCACTAAAACATCTTTAAAAGAATAAGAGAACATAAGGTTAATTTTCATTGACAGAGGTGAAAACAATCCACAATAAAATTAGTATGTCACAAAAAATCTGATTAGTGCCTAGATTACATTAGAGGCAATTTTTTTTCTAGAAGAGTGAAATATTCATTATGGAAGCTTTCCTTACTTCAATTTTGAGCCATTATATTGCTGTACACATTGGAAGTTTTACTTCTGAAAACAACTTTTCTTGCAGAAATGTTCTCATTTCACCATCTGAATGAATAAAGCACTGTGAAAGCCAAAAATCCGTTCGTAACTGACGCAACAGCAAATCCCAAACAGCCTAAACTTTCATATTCTACATCTGTTATGGAAAATCTAACCTCATAATCCAATGTTACATCAGAAGGATCCTTATGCAGTCAGGTCTTTAGCTGTGTTAATTTCTGTCACAAGTTACACACAGTGCTTTGGTGTTTTTTTCAGGTGAGGTTTGAATACCATTACACTGCAGCATTACCTTTTATGCAAATATACTTAAACACTAACACTCATCACTGACACATATATTTCCTTACACATAAGACGCTGTATCACACTTATCAAAATACAGAACACCTTCCCAGTCATGTCGCACATTCACCCTTATAAACCGCATGATGCATACTTTAAACATTTTTTAAATTTAAATATATACATTCATACACAGAGTGGTTGTTGGGCAGTGGAAGGAAATGAGCGCGAGTTTGGGAGTGTATATGTGTGGAGATGGTTGATGGAGTTGTAAGGGGTTGAGGGGACTTGAAGGAGAGGAAGAGAGCAATACATTAAGCCCAGACAGGGGAGGTGACCCTGGGCAAGCAGAGAGCTAGTAGGTGGAGAGGGGAACTGGGAGTAACAGAGGTGGGAAGAAGGATAGTTGAGCCACAAATTTAGGGTCTTAAGGACTGGCTGTACAGGGAGATAGTGGTCAGATGAGAAATACCAAGACCAGAAGGACAAACTAAAGAAAACCCAAACACAGAAGGGGGACCAGAGTTTTTTTTTTTTTTTTTTTTTTTTTTTTACAAAATATCTGTAATTAGATAAGCAAAGGGACTCTAGATGTACCATGAAGGAGAATGAGGTGTTAATCAGAGGGGCTTTGGTAAATGCCCACATACTCTTAGCTACATCAGAGCATGTCTCCTTCTTGCCAGAGAACTGCTATATGCTGAGATAAAGGGGAATGGGTTTAGAGTAAGCCATGTAACAAGATTTATAGGTGGCTTGAAACCAGATACCATGACTGCAAAGCAGCATTAAAAAGTATGATGGGACAGAAGGCCTTGTCCAGGAAAACCATGTCTTTTAGGCACAGGTTCTATACTGATCCTCTTTCTTTTTCAATTAACTGTGGACCACATGAGTTAGGTCTCTACTTCTTGCATGCCGCTTTAACCCTTCCAGTTAGATAAGTACTTTTAACTTTACTTTCTTAATTTTACTGTCCTGTAATATATTTTAAGAGGTCTCCTGGCTATGTCTGCACCTAAGGGAGACATGGGCAAGCTACCAAGGATTCAGAGCCACCCTCCTTATCAGTGTTATCCCCATTGCTCCTCCTGCAAATTGGTCTTATGGATTTATCTGGTGTTTTATGTTCCGTCTGCACTGTGGCCCCCACATGGCTCCCTGGGCCTTCTTCTAATGAACAGGAGCCTGCATGGGTTAAAGCCCTAATTTTGTCTATTTGTTCTATATCTTCCTCTATTCAAGGTATTCCAGATTCTTGACATAAGGACTATGGTATCCCCCCCCTCAAAAGGCATTGCAACCATTTTACAAAGGGACATTTTCCCATGTCAGGGGACTTCTCATATGAAGAAGGGGAATCTTATGAGGAAACCTCCACCCTGCCAGCAGTAGACCCTACAAAGGCTGTTTAAGGTTAAGATTTGGAGGCAGTCCATGCAGATACACTTAAAGAGAATATTGTTATGGCAACCTCTATGATCCTTGAGAATAATGAGTGTGTGAAAAAAACAACCTTTGCAGTCATCAGATTTAATAGGAAGGCTCCAGCTTCTTCTGTTGTCACACATGATACTTTGTGGCTACGCATCTGTTCTGCTGTCCAGCCTTCCAAACAGTCCCTGGTGACCCTTCTGCTTGTGGGCAAGCAGTTGTTTGGCCCAGAGCTGGAGTAGGCTTTTAGTTATGCCACTGGAGGTAAGAGTACTTTAATGCCTCACGTTACTCCTATTACTTCTTTCCAGGGAAGAATAATGGCTTTCCTTACCCCCACCAGTATGGGTTTGCACCTAGGGCTTCTATTCCATCAGTGTTACTGTTGGCAAGCAAAACCAGGAGTCAGACGGTATAGTTAATAGAACCTTTAATATGAGAATAATTACAGTAATGCAATAAATAAATAAACACACAGTGGATAATAGAAACGGCGAGCACTGTATCAGGAACAGCAGTCTCACAATCTCTGCACCACACTGTCCGAGACTAGGCCTCAGCCCACTGGAGTCTCGTGGTAAGGTAACACCTAAGAGATACTGACTCAGCCTGCAGTCAGTAGCTGGGAGTCTGCTAGAGCCCCAGGTCAGTACTTGGAAGGATGTCTGAATAAAGAAACCAACAAACTGAGGGAACAGACAGAGCCTTCTAGTAAGCACCAGATAGGATAATCAGACGAGCCAAAGTCATACACGGAGCTAGTAGTCAGCCAGAGTCACAGGTTTGCACCAGAAAGGATAACCACTGAAGCAATGGAATGCTGGATGTGCAGTGAATAGAGCCCCAGGTCAACACCAGAGTGGGTAGTCAGACAAGCCTAGGTCATACACAGAGTGGGTAATCAGCCAGAGCCACAGGTTTGCACCAGATAGGATATCCACTGGATCGAATGTATGCTGGATGCGTAATGGATAGAGCCCCAGGTCAACACCAGAGTGGGTAGCCATACACGGAGCGAGTAGTCAGCCAGAGCCACAGGTTTGCACCAGAAAGGATATCTAAGCCAAATCGAAATGCCAAGAAGAATAGTCAGACAGAGCCACAGGTCAACACCAGAATGGATGGACAGACAAGCCGGATCATACACAGGAGTCAGGAATACTAGAAAATGAACTGCTCAGAACAACAACGTAAGGGTGACTGAGTCAGGATTCAGTCTGCCTCTTAAACCCCTCCACAGGAAGTAGGTAGGAGGAACAGCTAGAGGAAGGAAGTAGGTAGGAGGAGACTACAGGAAACAAACACACATAAAACAGAGGCCTGCAGCATGCTTGAAGCATCTTGTCTGTGCAGATGTCAACTCTATCGCTGCATGACTCACAGGGTTCTGGTCCATCTCACACAATAAGAGATTATCTGCACATTTTCCACAGTGCTTGGGCTCCTTCCATGGTGGATCAGTGGATTTTCTGGGTCATTTTCAGAAGGGTACCACATAAACTGCAAGTCCCTTCCTCCTTGCCATTTCTTCATTTTTAGAGTTCCTTGCGATCCCATGCAGAGTCATCTATTCATAGATGCAGTCCTTTCCCTGTTAGATAAGCAGGCTTTGGTACCTGTTCCTTTTCAAGAAAGTTTAATGGAACTCTATTTCAAACACTTAATAGTTACCAAAAAAGACAGGAGATGCCGCCCCATTCTGGACTTGAAGCTCCTCAAACATTTTGCTTTTGCACCCTAGTTCAGGATAGAGTCCTTGTCCTCAGTCATCGCTGCCATGTGTCCAGAGGATTTTATGCCCTATTTAGATATGCTTACCTGCATATCCCAACCCATGCAGAACATCAGCTTTTCCTGAGGTTTTCTTTTCTAGACCAACCTTTTCAGTTCACTGCACTTCTCTTTGAGTTGGCCTCTGATCCCCAGGTCTTTACAAAGTCTAGGGCACCACTGGCAGCTCACATCAGCTCTCTAGTGATCTCCTTGACTCCCTATCTGGACAAACGTTTGCTAAAGGCTTCTTTAGAGAAGACTCTGCTCCTTGGCATTCAGATTTTTTCAACTTGAAGAAATCTTCACTGGTTCCGTCCCAGGTACTTCTCTTTGTTGATATACAATTCATCACTCTTTTGGGGAGAGTCTTCCTGCCAGGAGAACAGATTCTGTCATTGTCTCACCAGGTGTCACAGGCCCTGCTCTACCATCCGCTGTGGTGCAGCAGCATATGAATATGCTGGGTTATCTGGTCTCTGCCCTGGAGACAGTCCCATCTGCATGATTCCATCCCTGGGAAGTGCAACAGGAGATTTTCAGAAAACTGGTTCGGGTATCAGTGTCATCTCTCCTGTGTCATTTACCTGTCCAACCGAATGAAGGCAGGTGACTGCTGTGGTCCCATCTGCCAGTGGAATATCCATTGGTCATTCCAACTTGGGTGATAGCCATGATGGATGCCTGACAGAAAGACTGGGATAATACTTTGGCTTCGAGATGTCTCAGGATCTTTGGACCAAAGCAGAGTCTTCTGTCCATCTGTGTTCTGGAGCCTCACGTGATTCACCTAGCTTTGTGCTGTTGGTATCAGTCCCTCTAGGCATCCTCTGAGCCCCAAAATCCAACTTTAATCTCTGGGGTCCTCCAAGGGAGACCTAATGGCCTCTCAGTTGAACAACAAGGTCCCTTGGTTCTGTTCCAGATACTGGCACCCTTTAATTTTTGCGGTGGACTTCATGGTTATACCGTGTTTTTTTCCCCTGACGTATGTGTTTCCTCCTTTATCCCTGATTCCTAGAGTGCTGGTGAAAATCAGACAACATCCTGAGGAAGAAGGAGTTTTCTGACTCTGTCATTGCCACTATGTTCAAGGCTTGCAAGCCGATTTCATCGCTGGAATGTTGTTGGATGCTTGTATTCTACATAGGATAGAAGAGAAATTAGATTTTTGTATACGTAATGATAAATCCTTTTCTCTTTGTAGAAAAAAAAAACAAATTGTAGTGGCACCAGTCTCAAACAAGAGTAGTACATAAGAATATAAAATCACCATAATGCATTAACTTTGACACGGTGCCACTCCTTAGGCTTTTCCAGAACCCATGTAACCACTAAGTAAAGACTTGACCTCGCTCAGTTTCAGCAAGGTAATTAGAGGAATATAAACCACCTTTATTGATTGGGAACAAAACAGACACTGAGCACATAAAAATTGTATGCGTTTCACACAAAGAATGCTTAATCATAGATTGATTAAGCACATAGTATGAATTGCATTAAATTTTTATCTGCCTGGTGTCTGTATTATTGAATAATCCTTGAATTACCTCTCCAAAACAGAGTGTGATCAGGTTTTTGCTGAGTCCTTTTCTCTGCTCATGTGGAACACAGGACTTCCCTTCCAGAGAAAAAACAGCAATTTGAGTCCTGAGCACAGAGGATCCTCTTGGGTTCTCTAGTTAGGGGGTTGCTTTTCCTGCTTCTCTTCTGTTGTCTTTGGTCTTTGCCATATGTTAAAACTGAATTAAAACAGATTAGATTGGCTGGGGTGCCCTGCCCTCCTGCAGGCGTTAATTTTACACCATTGTTCCTGTGTTCAACATAGACTAAGAGAAAAATATTTATCTGTAAGTACACAAAAAAAAACCCTTTTTATTAATCTCTAGCCTTGCCAGAGTTGCCGAATAGCCATCCACATACATAGGTTTAAATGACCTCCCCTTTTATAAGAACAACTTATCAAGACTATATACTGTAGGGCCACAATGGTTTTAACATAACCATACACTATGCATTTTTGTACTCTTATTCTCTTTTGAAGGGACAGTTTACATTTATACAATAATTCATAAAGCCTTATGAGGAGCACTGTGTGAATTAGTCATTTTTGAATGGTGCACTTCTACTTTACCTAGTCATTGACATAGTAACCTATCATGTAAATGTTAAAAAAAATAACGGTGGTATGTGACCCACTTCCTACAGGCTCCCAAACATATTACCACTGATCTCAAAAACAGGACAAACATGTCACATATCAGAACCTGCTAATAGATATCCTCTTCTGCTATTAGCTGTAGCTGTCTTCTTCTCTGGACATACCTACTCAGCTCATTCTTGCTCCGGAATTCCCTCTGCCTCAGATTGCCTTGCTGGATGCATCCTGAGGTTTATATCATCCAGCCTCACTAGCATTGCGGTGTGCATGCAGTGTGTTTACTCTGATTAACATCTTTAAGTTTTTTTCCAATTTCCAGTGGTCTGTGCTTTTGGTTTCCTGTGTGCTTTCCTTGGTGGTTGCTGATTTGGCAGTTCCTATTTACTGTACTTCATTTGTTCCTATTTGTACCACAGAGTTCTTTACTGCTGTCATCAAGGGGCAAGTGCAGCCATCCAGGGTACAGGTCCTAGCATTCAGCAGCAAGTTTTCACTTGCCATTAACTTTGCTCCCAAGCTATGCATCCCAGCCCAGCTCCCCAGCAGCTTTCAGCAGTAGCACTGGGTATCCTGTCTGCCAAGCTATGGCTCCCTAGCAGTCCAGCAACACTACTAACAAGTAAGAGCCTAGATTTCCCCCTCTGCCCTGTTGGTCCTCCTCCTGTCTTGTCAAGTCAGTGTGACAGACTTTTACATGCATTATGACTGAGGACCCTGGAGAGGTATCAAAAGCAGTTCAACAGCAGGATATGCTACTAGGACAACATTCTTCCTAAATAAAATTGCTAGTTCAGACTTTGGGTTCCATCACTGGACTCCTGTAAGATTTTCAGCATAAGTTTGTTTCCCTGTACTTACCAAGCTTGTTGCTTCTGCCAATTTTTCCAGTGGCTAAACTATATCCTGGCAAATTCCCTAACCTCCCATTGCCAGATGAAGTTAATGGGTTTCTTAAAAAAATGTGCTGTACATTACAGGAATCAACATGATGTGTGCTACTTACCAAGCCAGAATCACATTCATAATTTCCCTGTTAAAGGGAAAGGCAATTGCCTGGTTCTCATTTTGATCCACAGACAACCTCATGTACTGGATCATTCATTGCTTATTCCTGTTCGAAGAAGTCAAGAAACACCAAAGCTTAGTAAGGACACAGGGAGCCTTGCAATGCATTTGTTACATCCCTACTAATGTAAAAAACAAATTAATTGTACCCCTGACTTTGCCTTGTTCTGTATATATATATATATATATATATATATATATATATATATATGCAAGCCTTTGTGGATTTAGAAGGCACTGGTCTGTTTAATGAAGCCTTTTCCATCCTTCAGAAAATTCCTTTAGTACCTGAGGAGTCTACTCTGGGAGCTGGACTGGTCACCCAATCCACTGCTCATTTCAGTGTCCAAGTGGGTGTAAGTCATCAGGAGAGTGCTTCTTTTGAGGTAATATTTTCTCCTCCCAGCAACTCTAGGCTTCCTCTGGCTCCAAATTTACAATCCAGGGATTAACTGGAGCTTCAGGCATACTGAATTCTGGAGATCTTTCTGTAAGTCACACTGTTTGCCACCCATTGCCTTGAAACTCTGAACAAAATTAACAGACACAGCTTATGAAATGCTCCAGATCTGTTTCTAATGTTTGTAAACAATATCTTCAGAGAACTATCCATTTTAAGGGCATCTTGATATTTTTGCAAGACACTTGCAAAAACTTCATGCTCAGGTTACCCAGGTCCTTGCCCACATGCATACCAATGAGTTATACATGAAACTGGAAAAATAAGAGTTTGAGAAGACCTCTATCCCTTTCCTGGGATACATTATCTCTATTGATGGCCTGGAAAGGGACCCAGAGCAAGTTAAAGTGTTTTAGGAGTGGCCACCCCCACAGGTTCTTAAGGCCATTCAACTTTTTATTGGATTTGCCAGCTATTTCAGGTGATTCATAAGAGACTTTTCAAACGCTATTACTCCCATCACAAATATGGCATGTAAGGGAGCTGAACAACAGAATTGGTATCTTAATACCTTGGCAACATTTCACATGCTGAAAAGCTTATTTGTTTCTGCACCCATCCTCATGCACCTCATAGAGCTTGAGGTGGATGCTTCAGAACTGGCAAATGGAGCAGTTCTGTTCCATCACTCCATTCATACTGGTAAAATGCATCTATGCTCCTTCTTATCCAAGAACTTCTCACCAGTGTAAAAGTACAATGATGTGGGCATTATTTGTTAGTGGGTGCAGAGACTTGAATCATCAGAACCTGTGCAAAATCAAAAGGCTTAATTTTACAAGCTTGCTGGGCTTTATTCTTCAGGTGTTTCATTTTCCTATATCAGGTTCAAAGAACTCCAAGGCTTACACCTTCTCTCAATATTTTGAAGAGTATTCTCCTCTTCTGCTTCTGATGAGCAAGTTATTTCTGCCATAGTTTTTGATAGCCCAATCTTAAATCTGATGTCATGAAACTTGTGGCTTTTTGTACAGTATGTGCTCAGTGTAAGTCAACGTGGACTAGACCAGTGGGTTTACTCCAACCACTTCCAATACCAGCTCTACCTTGATCCCACCTTGCCATGGACTTTACTGTAGAACTTTCATCTTCACAAAATTGACTGTAATCTGTGTTGTGGCGGATCGCTTCTCTAAGCAGGGTCACTTTGAATGGCATATGTGAGCATATTGTTTCTGATAGAGTATTGCCTTATGGTGTTCAGGAAAAAATGGGAACAACTATAACATTCAGTTTTATATGCAATGGAAATCTGTATCAGCCATGTACACAAATGTAAAAAAAATAAAGCCAATATGGTACTCTAGAGAGATGTCAGGCATTGCAAGTATAACAATGTGCATACAGGAAATACAGGCAGACTCAGTCAGACCAAAACATTTACATATAAAAAGAGGGTAGCTAAGAGCATTATACGGTGTGCTAAATTGCAAACAGAAGAAAAGCTAGATAGTCTGTAAAAAGGGTGACAAAACTTTCTTTAGGTATATTAAGGAGACATAATAAGATTAAAGTCAGAAAAAGATACATATGTTGAGGAAGCTAATGAAATAGCTGACTCTTTAAATAATTATTTCTGCTTAGTCTTTACAGAAGGTTATGAAGAGGGGGACCCATATTAAGAAAGGGAACTTCTCTACTATAAAACCCATACCAGATTAGAGTTGTTGGTACCATGTTAGCTGTAGCAATACAGGAGGCAAATATAGTTTTTGATACCTTTATTGGCTAACTAAGCAGATTTAGAACGCAAGATTTCAACACCTTAGGTCTCTTCCTCAGGTATGTTATACAGATAAATTTGAAAACATCTCTCTTAAATACAAGTACACATTGCATTGTTTAAAATGGAAATCAGATAAGAGAACAGAAGCCCATGATCAGTCAATGGTAAATTGCACTCTTCCTCTGAGGCTGTAGAGGTATTCACGATACCCGTGGGTCTGTTGGAAAGGTTAATCCACTAAGTGATAATGTGACAAGAATTATCTGTCCTTATTCAAACCATTATGAATAGCATTAAACATTAACATTAACTTAACCTCCCATATTTTACTGTCCCTCTGAGTGGGGAACAGCCCCATCAATACAGTTTTTTTTAATGTCCCTGACACTGTGTCCATTTTGACAAAAATGTTCTCCCACTGGTGTCTCTGTCTTTTTGTTCTTAACACTGGATCTGTGAGAATTAAACCTTTTTATGTCCACTTTCGCCCACATAAAGAGCTGTTGATTTGCAGGTGAAGGTACCATTGATCTTATAGTGTAACTGGGTGTTTGGAATTGGTATCTTGTCAGTGGTGTAAATGTGTGCACAGGTTTCACACCTCTTTTGTAGGCACGGAGATGTGCCATTTTTTGTATTTTTATTCAGGGCAGTCCTTACCATCAGTTGTTTCAAATTGGGAAGCTGTTTTTTTTTATTGGTATTTGGGTAGCCCTCTGTATCTGACTGTCAATAATCCTTGCACTGTAACCATGTTTTATAAAGTCTCCTCTGAATTTCTGGAGGTGCTTGTCAACGTCCGTCATGTCAGAACAGATGCGGTGATGTCTGATGGCCTGGCTGTGTATGATGGAGTTCTTGGTATGTTTTGGGTGGAAGTTATTGTTTTTCAGGTAGGTTGGTCTGTCCATTGGTTTGCGGTACAGGGATGTGTGGATGGAGTTGTTCTGAATACTGAAGGAAGTTAATGTTTGTGCATGAGTGACTGAGTGTTAGGTTGATATAGGGGTGGAATGTATTGTAGTTCTCATGGAATTTGAGAAGTTCCTCTTCACTGGCGGTCCAGATGATAAGAATATCATCTGTGTAGAGGAGATACACCAGGGGTTTTATCTGGCAGGTGGACAGAAAGTCCTCTTCCAATTTTGCCATAAACAGGTTGGCATATTGTGGTGCCATTCGGGTACCAATCACAGTCCCCATTTTCTGAAGGTAGACGTCCTTCCAAACTTGAAGGAATTGTGGGTGAGAATAAACTGTATGACTTTTCTTACCAGTTCCATGGGTGTGTTATTTTGTTCCAGATATCTCTGGCATGTCGCTATACCATCTATGAGTGGAATGTTGGTATAGGGATTCTACATCCATAGTGGCCAGGATGGTGCTCTCTGGAATTGGGCCCATAGACACTAGTCTGTTTACAGACGATGAAACTTTATTGATGTCATCAAAACTAAAAGGATAAATCAGTTGGTCCAGATCAGATTCACCTAACGATATCAAAAGAGCTTAGGTCTGTCATTTCTTCACCTCTAGCTAAGCTTTTCAACCAATCCCTGTTAACAGGAGTGGTTCCAGATGACAAGAAAATTGCTGATGTAGTGCCACTACAAACAAAAAAGCAGTATGGAGGAGTCTGGCAATTACAGGCCTGCACCTCACTGCACCTATACATACCTCAGCTTAAGAAGCATAAATCTTTTTCTAGCACTTGTTTTTCTGAAAGCTTTGTTTAACCTGTTGTGTGCACATGTAGTAAGCATGAGTATACATTTTTCAAGTTAAAATTATTCAAAATTAATTCTACAATTGTGCTGTTAAGACAGTTTGACTGGATTCTATACTGGATCTATACTGCACTAAAATGAACAAATTAAAATTCACATCAATTAAAAAGTTTTTTTTAACTCCCTGAATGTGCCGCTACTTCCTGAAACCACCTTCATTTTAAAGGGGTTAAAAGCTCCATTTAAATAAATAGGAAATTGGGGAATGTTTACTTAATCTCTATGGTGCAATTGGTTTACTTAAAGGGATAGTAATACTTTGTTTTATCTTTATTTTATTTTGTAGGTATTAAAAAAACATGAAGAACGATATAAGTCTTATCTCTCAAACCTTTATGGTTTAAGAGATATTCACAAGCAAAGTATCCCCCCCCGTTCAGCCAGATCAGAAGGGAGGTGCCCAGGTAGACTGCAGAGAGGGACAATCTTCAATTAAGATAAGGGAAAAAGCTGAAAAACTTGTCAAGGGGGGCAGGGCTTTCACTGTTTTCATACAAAGAAGATTGTCCCCTTCTGTTATCTGTCTGGTCTTACAATCAGATTCACATCTGAGAAGAGATGGCTTACACTAGGAAAAAGGGGCGGGAGGGGGAAACTTTGCTTGTGAATATCTCTTAAACCATAAAGGTTTGAGAGATAAGACTTATATTGTTCTTCGTGTTTTTTTAATGCCTACAAAATAAAATAAAGATAAAACGAAGTATTACTATCCCTTTAATTTCCTTGGTAGATAGTTTGATAGTACAGTGGATGTTTAATCAAGCACAGGGTAGCTGAGTGGGGAAGAGTTGTTGCTTAATTAGTCATGTTTCAAGCAAATTAATACCTACACAGAGTAAAATGGTTGTCTGATTACACAGTAAGGTATAGCCACACGTTACCTGGTTGTTAACTTGATTTTCTTCCCTTAAGGGATGCCTTAAGGAGAAGAAGGCATCAACAACCCCTTGAATAAACTTCTTAACATCTGGCATGACATAAATATGCTTCCGGGAGATGACTGAAATAAATGAGAGCAGAACCTTCATAGAACTCAGGCTGAGACCTTTGTTTACACCATCCTGTAAAAAAACAAAGTTCATAGGGAGGTCAAAGGTCTGAGAAGACATATCCTTACCAGTGCACCACTGGTAAAAAATGGAATAGGCCATATGAGAGTAGAGTGTTCTCCATCTTGATCTTCCTGATCATGCTGGGAATAAGAGGTAGTCCATCCCAAAGGTCTATCCCAAAGGTCAAGGGTCCTTTGTCTTGGTGCAGACCACTGGAACCTCAATGTTGTTGCAGGATGCCATCAGATCTATAGATGAAAGACCCCAAAGGTGAACTATATGTTTGAACACTTGGTTCAGTTCCCAGTTTCCTGGACCCAGACCTTGATGCCTGAGAAAGTCCGCAACCATGTTTTCCATTCTTGGGATATGGACAGCCAAGATTGCTGGAAAATGAGCTACCACTCATTTAAGGAGTTTCCGAACCTCCATCCAGGATGACTTGCTTCGTGTTTCTCCATGGGGGTTGATGTAGGTGACTGACATTGAATTGTCAAACTGAATTCATACCAAGGTTTCTGTCAGTACTTGAGACCCAAATCTCCAGGATGCTGACTGATAAGAAACTCGCTTATTGTCGCCAAGGACCATGTCAAAGCTTGGGACATGTCCTAAAACAGGATCTGAATCTTTTCTTCAGGCAATAACACTTTCCCTTGGAAAATGCTGAATCTCATTCCAAGGAAATAAAGGGTCTGTGAAGGAATCAGAAAGGACTTCTTGAGATTGAGTACCCAACTGTGGTGGGCCAGAATGTGGACACACTCCTGGATGAAAACAAAAATGTTGCCTGAAGGCACTTTGATCAGAAGATCATCCAGATATGGAGTTAGTGAAATTCCTTGAAAAGGATGCTTGTGAGCCAGAGCTGCCATGATCTTTGTGAAGATTCTTGGAGCTGACACTAGGCCAAAAAGATAGTGCAGTGAACTGGTAGTGACTGCATGCAAAGGTGAAGCGAAGGAAACGGTGGTGGTCTGGATGATTTGGGACATGCAAGAATGTATCCTCAAAGTGATAGTAATATCTTCTTAAAAGTAGTGTGTCGAGTCTTCTTTATATAAAATCTAAGAGGTGGTGCTATATTTAAGTCTGTAGGTTTGTGTAAGTCAAAAGTTATGCAAAGATAAAGATCACCAGCCCATCCCTTTTTAGTTGCCTCCTTCTGGATCTGTAATCGGGTCGTGCGACTCAACGGTTGCAGCGAGGGACAAACTTCAGTAAGTATAAGGGAAATCCTGCCCCCTTGATGAAGGGGGGCAGGATTTCCCTTTGCTTACTGAAGTTTGTGCCTCTCTGTAGCCGTCCATACCAGACTACAGATTCAGCAGTGAACTGGAAGAAAGGGGCAGTGTCAGCCTCATAGGGATCTCCAAATGACAAGGAAGAATCCATATCTTATTCCTCAGCAGATGATTCCTCCAACTAGCTGAGCGTGTCCCCTGAAAACAGGATCAATGTGTCTAATGAGGAGCATGGGTCGTCATGAATGGAGGACCCCCTGAATGGATGAGGGAATGGATGCCACAGAAGCCATCAGAGCTGTAACACAAGCTGGCTCTTGATCAGTGCAGCAGGTCCCCAATGGTGTTCTAGGGCCACAGCACATGAGGGACATAAAGTATCAGAATATTCCTGTGGAAGTACAGTATGTCACGAGGAACAAAGAGCCAAGGGAGTTAAGGAAGTCCCCGAATCCTTAGTTTTGGTTTCGCCATGAGTCCATTGGGTTCAAACATGTCCAGAGAAAATAGCCTGGGACAAAGTAGTCCAAAGTTGTAATAAAATCAACAAAGCCCCCACCCCAGAAACGAACCCATAGGTACTTATCTGACATGCAAATGGTTAAAATGGAGAAGAGAGAGAAGATGAGTCAGCATCTGTGCAGCATAAGTAAGATGGCAGACAAATCTGTGCTCATCCATTCAGCAAAAAAACCTGAAAACCAGAGGATTCTGGGAAATGTACTTTTCCCATTTTCCACTTATACTAAGAAAACGGTTGCTCCCCAGCCACAAAAAGCAGCTAAATACATTGCATTGGACATATAAAATGCTGGTCATGCGATAAAGCATGACCAATGGTGAAAAAAGAGCCCACTCTGCCTCTTCTGCCATAACAGGTGTAGAGATGTGTCCCACACAACCTTCCCTATTCAAGTCTATGAGTGGCTGCGACATGGGCTCCTGTTCTTAAAGGGGCTATGTAACAAAAATCTAAGAAAAATTAAATAAAGTAGAAAGCGACAAAAAACCCCCCACTGAAAACACATTGTCAGAGTCTAAAAACAACCTAGCATTAAATACAGGGAGCTTAAGTGAAATAATAAGATACCATGCAGAAAAAAATTGTATGAACTGGCCCTAAAAGGGTTAATGTAAGGATTAAAAGTATAGTAGCCACCTTTATTACATAGAAATGTGAGGGGACGAAAATTCAAGATGGAAAAGAGTGCCAATACATTCCAACGAAAGTGGATGACAAAGTATAGAGGGACAAATAAAAATACCAGTCTTCTTTCTTCAGGTTCCCATTTTTAGAAAGCAGAATTTCAGAGATGCTCACCAATGAGGAACTGATTTGTCATAAAGTCAACCTCAATAGGGATATGGCAAAGAAGTACTCATGTGAACTGGACAATCCAACTCCAGGAAAGCCAATATTGGGAGCCCGCCTTATGTACAATCCCATATCTAAGATTAAAAAATCCAAAAGTAGACCTAAAAACTAAGGGTGGTACCAACTTGCTCCACTGCTGGATAGGCTGGGAGTTGAGCTGGAGGAAGAAGAGTGAGTCTCCGTCTCAAAGACCCCATTTTTTTATGTGCCCTCTGGAGGAGGTGAACCCAACCCCATGGTTCCTGTATTCCATATTGGACGTAAGAGAAAATAAGTTAACCCCTTAAGGATCATATAGGTGTGCAATGCATTTTGCAGCAATGCGTTGAACACACCGCTGGTCCTTACTAGATCTGTATACAAATATTATTATTATTATTCCCCCTCTCACTAGTTAGGATCAGTGCCCCAAGTCCTCATAACTATCTCAGAACTCAAGGGATTTTAATTATCAATAAGCCAACTATCAGCAATGAAACACTACCAATTTCTGTGTTAGTTTGAGGACAGGAGCCTAGTTTTCATTTTAAGACAGTGATCTACCATTTTGATAACTAGATTATTTACAGTATAAACTTGGACAGCTTTACTATCACTTACTGCATCATCCTCAAAACACTCTGTATTAGTATCAGGTCTTAAAACGTTGTCTCAGTTAAACAGCTGAAGCAGTACTTACCTGATTTGGCAGTTAAAAATTCCACAAGAAGGGGAATTCCTTCTAGGTCTTTGACAGCCTTTTGGTTGGTTGAGTTATTAATACATAAGACCCGGATGCAGTTGATGCCATTCACCAGCACATCTTCTAACTCTTCCTCTTGGAGCAAACAAATCAAAGAAGAAACTCCATCCTAATAAAATATAAAAAATAAGGAAAATTAATATTCTCTGCTTAGCACAATGGAAAGACTTGTTTAATAATGTCTTATGTTAGTTTGTGAAATTGGATCAGCAAATACATGTTTTTGTGATTTGGTCACACAGCTTGGGTTGCAAATATTTGTAGTTTATATGTATGATTTATCGCTAGGAGGCCATTAACTAGATCTTTGTGTAAAAATAACAAATACATAGTTTAGAATAAGAAAAAAGGGTGTTTTGTGTGCCAAACTGGTACCACATGAACCACAGGTATAAATGGACACCAAACAACACCTATATTAACACACATTTTCAACACCTCTCTTTCCACAGTCACCTTCCCTTCTTCATTCAGACAGGCACTCAAGAAGACTCCGCTTTTCATGAATGAATCAGTCACCCGGTTTGTGAATGACTGGGTTCAATAGCGGGAGTCCTAATTGAGACGGCTATTGCTAAACAAGCAGCTGGCTCAAGTAGGTAGAAGAGGAAGGCAGCAATAGCCTTCTTTGTTGTCGCAGTGATTCCCTATCCTACTGGATAGGGGATCAATGCCAGGGGGGCATCAGGAGGGGTCCCGATGCCCCCCGCAAGGTCTGAATTATATTTACTTATTTATTTATTTTTTTACGTATAGACAAACGTTATGCAGATGCATACATTGCATATTAACCCTTTGAGTGCCAGAGGGGTACATAAATGCATTGCTAATCAATGTGTTGCATACCTCTCTAGCACTCAAAGGGTCAACTGAGTGGAGAGCAGTATGTCAGATTTAGCTATGGGGCAGTATAAGTTAAGGGGGGAGTATATATCTGAGGAGGGCAATATATGTCAGATTTAGTTAGGGAGAGCAATATATGTCGGATTTAGCTGAGGGGGCAGTGTATGTCGGAGGGGTGCAGCATATGTCAGAGGGGGGCATTATAAGTCAGACTTTGCTAGAGGGGGTAGTATATGTCAGATTTTGCTAGGAAGGGCAGCATGTCGGAGTTATAGAATGTTGGGCTGCATGAAGAACATCACCATTGTGTGTTAGCGCCACATACACTGCCTGACACCCCTAGCCTTCTTCCCTTGCCCAGGCAGTGCCCATGGGGACTTGTGGCTAGCAGTGGGCAAGGGGAAAAGGCTGGAGAGGGTCAGACAATGTACATGGGGATCGGTGGCTACAGTGGGAAAGGTAACAAGTCTGGGGGCTAATCAGTGCATATGAGGTTCTATGGCTACCATTGAGCAAGGGAACAAGGCTGGGGGCCAAGTGGTAGCCACAAATCCACACAGATGCTGTCTGACCCCCAGCCTTGTTCCCTTGGGAGTGCACAACATGTATCATATATGATACAGAGTTTTGGGGATAATAGTGTAGTGCTTTTTTTTTTACCCTTTGAGTGCCACATGTGTGAGCAATGCACATCCCTATGGCACTCAAAGGGATAAGGGAGATATGCTTTCCATGGACTGAAAGTATCCTCTCCACTCCCCTACTGGCCAAGTGGAGAAGCAGAGAGAATGCTCTTCATCAGAATTGTCGTAGTGTTGGTGATCTGTAAAGAGAGGAAATCCCTTCCACAAAGACAATAGTTCACAAACCTCTCTGCTTGTAATTGATTGAGGGCTGCTACTGCACAGGAAAGTACAGGGAGATCCCAACTTTGCCAACCTCAGATAGGCGAGGTAGAGACTGTGAACTCCGACAGCAGAGTTTACTGAATGTGCTGAAGTGCCACATTAATATATCAACACACCCCCTTGCATACAAAACTGTCTCATTAGCCTGCATTTCATATTGAAATAGGCCATTGACGATGTGATGAGTGAAAATTCGTAAACCTGTCAGATGGATGTCGATGTGGGCAGATTTTTGTTGGACTGATGGTGAAGACACTTTAGTGAATACTACTGTTGTGCCTTCGACACAGCTCCGACAGGACATCAACATTTTCAACCCTCTTCTAACCTTAGTGAATCTAGGCCCTAGTCTTCTCCCAAATAATCAAATTCTTGACTGTAACAAACTTGTGGACCCTTTGCTCTGGATTCTGGTGTAGACACTCAAATGAGACAGCTCTCTGTAGAGTGGCTAATGATTTCCAGAATGCAAAATCAAAAGGCCAGTTCTCAATGCTCATACTACTTGACTTACTCTCTACCTTTGATAAAGTTAACCATTATCTTCTTGCTCAGATTCTCTTCAATCTTGGTTTCCACAATGAAGCTGCTTAATGGCCCTTCTCCTATCTCGCTCAATATTCCTTTTTTGTGTCATATGGCAAGAACATCTCCTCTACAGTCCTCTGTCTGTGGGGGTGCCTCAAGACTCTGTTCTGGGCCCAGTACATTTCTCCCTGTACACCTTTTCATTGGTTCTCTTATGAATTAATTTGGCTTCAAGTATCATCTATAAGTTGATGATATCCAAATTTATATGCCCACGCCTGATCTTTTATGACAAATTCAGTTACAAGTTTCAGACTGCTTCTTGGCCATATCCTCCTGGATAGCCCACTGTCATCTGAAGATGAACATGTCCAAAACCAAAATTGTCATATTCCCTCCAAGACCTCACCCAACGCCCAGCTTCACCATTACAGTTCATGGAATTGACATTTATATGGTCAGCTCAGCACACTGCCTTGGGGCCATATTTGACTCCTCCCTTTTCTTCTCCCCTCACACTAACTCCATGGCTAGAACCTGTTGCTTCTTCCTCAGCAACATTGCTAAAATCCTCCCGTTTCTGTCCCAAAAAATGACTAAAACTCTTATGCATGCCGGCATTCTGTCCCGCTTAGACTATTGCAGTGTCCTACTAACTGGCCTCCTGGCTTCCCATCTTCCCATATGCAATCTGTCCTAAGCTCAGCTGCACAAATTACCCCACTCTTCCCAAATACTGAACCTGCTCACATCATTCTTAGACAACTGACATGGCTCTCTATGCAGCAACGTATCACTTATAAAGTCCGTATTCTTACATTTAATGCTCTCCACACTGCCGTCCCCCTTACATCTCTTCCCTCATCTCCTCTTGTGTTCCTGGTCGCCTCCTTCACTCAGCATACAACAACGTTCTTGTTACACCATCCACCCCCTCTGCCCTCTGCCACCTCACATCTTTTTCACTTTCCGCTCCATACCTTTCTACCTATTTCTAGAACAATCCCCTCTGTCTTTAAGTATACCCTAAAATCCTATCTTCTGGAGCACTAGCATCATATACTAACTTTTGGCAAACTCAGCTTTTGAACTCACAGCACTTGACACCCTCATACCCTGTTGTCTGTGTCCTATTATCAATTTAGACTGTAAGCTCCTTGGGGCAGGGGCCTCTCTCCTATTGTTTCAATGACTGTGACACTTATTTTATCCCCATTTATTTATTATAACATACTACTGTTGTAAACAAGCAAGAAAGCAACCAGATTCTGATTTTCAAAGAAACAAAGGATGCAAGAAGAAGAGGCCAGGACATTCACACAACAGTGTCTGGTGAAAATGTGCAGCGACGAACACATTGCTACCTCAGCAATGGCCTGATTCTTATAGTCCCAAAATGTGCCAAATGTACTGGTGGAATGAGCTGGGACTTGAAAAGGAATAAATTTGTTCCTAAGAACATATGCCTGACGGATGGTCACCTTTATCCTTAGACACAGCATGACACTTGCAGCATGACCTGCACTCTGACGTCCAGGGATTACAAGGAATGAGTCAGATTTCAGAAACAGTTAAGCGCAATGAACATAGTACTTCAAGCAACATTCAACAGATGAAGCATCTGCTCTTGTCTGTTAGAAGAAGAAGGACAGAAAGAAGGAAGGACAATTTTCTGGTTAATGTGAAACTCTGAAACAAGCTTGAGCAGAAAACCACTAGCAGTATATATAGCCACCCTATCCTGGTGAATGAAAAGAAATGGGGGCTTACAGGACAAAGCCTGAAGTTCAGCCACTGGGGATGGGAAAAATGTAAAAAAAAAAAAATGTAGACAGGAAGTTCCATGGAACACCGTCAATTTCCCTCTTTTCCTACGAAAATTCCCACCCATAAAAAATACATAACTTTTCAGCCTCTTCTCCACTGGCAATACGTTTACCAAAAGAACTTTGCCATTTTTCAACAATGTATTCTACGACTGCAAGATTTTCCACCACAATACAACTGCTACTGAGGAGTGAAGTAAAAGTTGTAAGCAGGTTGAGTCCTACATTAAGATATGCATTGAAAAGTTAACAACCTTTATGCTTTTGCCCACAAAACTAACCTACTGCTTATGTAACACTGATACAGCCATCCTTGAAAATAACTGTGGTTTGGGATATTACAGCAGGATGCAACACATGACATCAGTTCTTTAAAGCCTGTGTTTTCTGGCAGCATGTCGACCGTCAACATTTTGGCAGATTTACTACTACCACTACCACCGTAATTCTGTATTATTTTTGTGCAGGTTTTGACACCTTTCTAAGAACGACAGTAAGTGTGGGTTAGCAGTACATAGTGAAAGAACTGTATAACTTTATTGCTTTAACTACATGAATTCTGTATGTGGTGGGGGTGGTGGAATTATGTGTGTGCATTCTATGACTCTTGTCATTTCCATTGCCTGCAGCAGGAACCATAGGTGTTATTTCAAATGAAGGAAATCTTGGCACACTCTCTGACACATCAACAGAACTTCTATTATGTGCCCCAGAGCCTCAGGAACTTTTATGAGTGCTTCTGCTGCTAGTTGTGGCTCTTCTGACATGTTGATGGTGTGTCTCCCAATCAGACATATGGTTGTGCTCAGGTGGGATCTCAACAAACGTGTGCCTAGGTATGATACTGCTTTAACACTGCTCACATGCTCCTTACACAGACAACAGATAGCAACATGTTTAGCTTTTGGATAGTGAGTGAAGTATGTCCACTGTACTGTAGGCTTCATAAACTGAAGGGTTCCTGAGGGGTTATTACTACTCCTGGGGCTAGATGTTGCAATTGTCCAACTACTAGCTGTCAATGGTGCTGCACTTGCAACTGAAGCAGCAGCAGCACTCATCATAGCTAGGGTTGTGGATGTTGATAACGGCTGTTGCTCATTAGTTTGTGAGTGTGTGTCTTGGTGGGGGATGGACTTGGAAGAGGTAACGGTACTCATGATGACTGATGGAATGATTGCGTATTTTGGAGCATCTTTACTTGGCCAGAGTCAGAATTTCCAGTTGATTTCTTAAACAGGCCCAGAGCTCCTTTTCAGTGGTGAAGACAAAGCTTTTGCCTTTCAGCTGCTTTTTTGGCATGTCATCATCTCTCTCACTCAACCTCTTCTGTAGCTGAAGGAGGGGGTGATGCTGGATGGATATATTCTAGATTAACATCATCAATTATTAGGTCATCCTCAGCAGCATCCACTGCTTCTTCCCCCACTACTTATATATTCATGTAAGCTAGCTGAAGTCTTAAACTATTTATTTTTACTTTTTTGCTTAGACATATTTTCAGCACATTATCCACTACTTGAGGACTAGTGTTTTTGCTCTCACTGTCAGGCACTGTAGTTGGCTGAACTGCTACACCTTTCATTATGCCATCAACAATAGAATGAGATTCACTGTAATCTTCAGTGTTCTTGGATGGGTATTAATATTACTAGTGATAGTGTAACTTTTTATGTGATTTTAACAGTCTCCTCATGAGGAGAAGGATCATCATTTATTGTACATGGTGCAGCAACCAAAGAGGCAGTCAGTTTTGGACTACACCTTCACTAACATGTGCCTGCACTGCTACTGCTACTGCTTATTTTGCCCTTACCTTTATCCTAGTTTACTGTACAATGAAGTACACAAAAGAACTGACTGTGTGTGAGACCTCACCCTTTACAAAATACTCTAGTCACCTCTAGTATGGTCTGCCACAGTCATAGCTCAAATCAGAGTCCATGTCACCTATCAGTCAAATTATTTTTATTTATTGATTTATATATATATATATATATATATATATATATATATATATATATATACATTTTTTTATCAGCTGTCAGTATTGAAAAAAAACACACTCCCCATGTAACGTCTTCTCACACCACCACTCCTCTAAAACAGCCAGCAGCCAGCATAAAAGAACTTGAATCACTAAATGTAAGAGTATTTGGAGTAAATATCCTTTGCTCCCTTCACACATGCCAAGGCATAACACAGAGAACAGCTAGTAGAAAGGGACTTGGATCACAACTGCCGGTCTCTTCTCAGTGACACAAAATTTGGGGGTATTTGGGGAAAATCTCCTTTGCTCCCTTCACACGCCACCAGACTACCCAAATACAGAGATAACAGCCAGATCAGTCATCTAAGGTTTTGGCATATTTTGGGTAAATCTCCTTTCTCCATTCATACTTTCCAGAGTGCTCCCAAACTCCCCAAACACAAAGAACAAATTTCCTGCCTGCAAGATTCCCTAAACTACATTCCAACTTTACTTTATTTTCCTATCTTAACTTCTTACATACTCAGAATTACATGCTACAGGAACCATACACTCTGCTTTATACTATCCCTGCTGAAAAAGGTAAACTTGTCACTTGCTTTGGTAGTGATGATGGTAGTGGGGGATTCAGTCTTACCACTGATTTCAGAGTAATAAGCTAGGAAAAAAAGCAGAACATTTACACTTTTTCATGAAAAATTACTTCCCTATCGGCCAACCACCAAACAAAATAATAGCAAGTAAAAAGGCTGTTTTGGGCATCAGAACACACAAAGAAGCATCTGAAAGAGGCACAAAAGTGTCACTCCTAATGCCAATTTCAAATCCCACACAGCAATGGGATCCCAGAAGACAGGGTAGGAATATGCTACCCCCTGAACGAAGGTCTTACCATCAGGGAGCAAATTCAAGAATGGAAGAAGGTAGAGAGAGAGATGAGATCTGAACCTTAATAGAACTAAGACCAAGCCCTTTCTTAACAACACCTCAAAGATAGGCCAAGACCACCAGAAGCCTAAAACACTGCGCTTGTGAAACTAATAGAAGAGGGACCAGGCCCTAAGACAGGCCTTCGGAAGCTCTTTCCTACTTTGGAGCACAGTTGAAATGACAGCATCCAAAAAACCCTTTGCATCAAGATGCTGGACTCAGCTTCTCCACCTAAGGATGGCATACCAGGTCTTGGGTCAGAAGATCCGACCTCAAGGAAAGGTGAAAAGGCTCTGCTATAAACAGACTGAGAAGAAAATCAGGCCCAATGGGGCCAGAATGGAGTAATTAGGATGACATGAGCCCAATCCATCCTGACTTTTCACGGCACACTGGGAAACAGAGCAGTTGCAGGAAATATGTATGTTAGAGGAAAATTCCATAGGATGGACATCGCATTCACTTCAAAGGCCAGAGAATCCAGCGATCTAGCACAGAACACATGAATCTTGTAGTTCAGGGAGGGTCCATGAGATCCACAGCTGGTAATCCCCAACAGCAGATGATCAAGTTACATAGTTACATAGTAATTTAGGTTGAAAAAAGACTTGCGTCCATCCAGTTCAACCCTTTTCCTATTCCTGTTTACCATCGCTGACCCAAAAGAAGGCATCTGACTTCAAATGGCAATCAGATTTCTCCCTGGATCAACAAGCCCTAACTAACTATTAATCCCTATACTAACGTACATAGCCCTCTATATTATGCTCTTTTAAATAAGCATCCAGGCCCCTTTTAAAGGCATCTGATGTATTTGATAGCACCACCTCCTCCGGAAGTGCATTCCATACCTTTATTGTCCTTACTGTAAAGAAACCCTTCCGCTGTTGTAGATTAAATCTCCTTTCCTCAAGTCTAAGCGGGTGGCCCCTTGTCCTGTTGTCAGGAACTAACTCTGGGAGTGAAGAGAAAGCTGAGTGAAGAAACCCCCGCACAAGAACAGCAGAAGATCAGCCTCCTCCAACAAAGGATTGGGGAGCGAGAAGCTAGAGTGCGACGCTGGTGGGCGGCGCTCGGGCACGGTGGTTGACTGTACAGTGTCGTGCTGCGGCAAGTGCCGGGTTAAAGATGCTGGCCGCGAAGCCAGATTGGTCCCCTTCGGTTGAGCCAAAGGGGGCCCGCGATGACACTGTACAGCCAAACTCTACTACCCAATCCTCAGGGAGGAAACAAATCTCCAACAGTAAACTTGGGTACTCACTCAGGTGGGACTCAGGAACACAGGTAAGAGAATGTAGCAGGATCCCAGAGAACTGAAGGTAGCTTCAACAGGAGACAGAACGGAGTCAGGAAAGCAGAGACTTGACTGGAGAAGCAGAAGACCAGGAACCCCAGAGAAGGAGCTTGGCAGGCTGGACCACCGGACAAAGGCTGGAACTCAAGGGACCTAAGAAGACAGCAGGTAATGCTGACAAGGGATAGAAGCCCCCTGTCACAATGCACAAGACTAGCTCAGGATACAGGACGCTATACAAACGCGTCCTATAGAAGAAAGCAGGCATGCTAAATACCTGCCTGGCGGAAGTGACTGGAGCGTCCCTGGCAACGGCACCGGATGCCAGCGTGACGTCACTTCCGGCCAGACGAGGAAGCCGCGAGCCGGGCGGCAAGGAACCAGAGACCCGGTATGACACCTGTGTACTGTTCTGTTAATGAACAGGTCTTTTGAAAGCCCTTTATATGGGCCTTGAACATATTTATATAGTGTTATCATATCCCCTCTAAGACGCCGTTTCTCTAGTGTGTACAAGTTTAACTTTCCTAGCCTCTCTTCATAACTAAAACTTTCCATTCCCCTTACTAGTTTTGTAGCCCTCCTCTGCACTTTCTCTAGTTCCATAATGCCCTTCTTCAGAAAGGGCGCCCAGAATTGAACAGTATATTCTAGGTGGGGTCTTACCATGGACCTGTAAAGAGGCATAATAATATCTTCCTCCCTTGAGTCAATACCCCTTTTAATACATGCCAATATCTTATTGGCCTTTGCAGCTGCCAGCTGGCACTGCATGCTACTGTTAAGTCTATTGTCTACCATTACTCCCAAATCCTTTTCATTAGTAGATTTCCCCAGAGAAACACCATTTAAACTATATGTTGCATTTTTATTATTATACCCAAAATGCATAACTTTACACTTGTCTATATTGAATCTAATTTGCCATTTGCCTGCCCAGTTACTCAATTTGTCCAAATCCTCTTGTAATGAAGACACATCCAGATCAGACTTTATTACCTTACTTAATTTTGTGTCATCGGCAAACACTGATACATGGCTTCCTATGCCCTCTGGGAGGTCATTAATAAACAAATTAAAAAGAAGAGGACCCAGGACAGATCCCTGAGGCACTCCACTTATCACGTTTATCCAACTGGAGAACTTGCCATTTACTACCACTCTTTGCATTCTATCTTTCAGCCAATTTCCAATCCACACACAAACATTTTCCCCTAGTCCTATTTCATTCAATTTGTACAGTAACCTCTTGTGCGGAACTGTATCAAATGCCTTGGCAAAGTCTAAATAGATCACGTCAACCGCCGCTCCCTCATCTATATTATTACTTACTTTTTCATAAAATGCGATCAAGTTTGTTTGACAAGACCTATCTTTCACAAAGCCATGTTGGCTATTGCTAATGATATTCCTGTTCCAGCAGAATTCTTGAATATATTCCCTTAGCAACCTTTCAAACAGCTTCCCTACCACAGATGTCAAGCTTACGGGTCTGTAATTTCCTGGCTGGGACTTTGATCCCTTTTTAAATATGGGCACCACATCTGCTTTACGCCAATCCATGGGCACCATACCAGAAATAAAAGAATCCCTGAAAATCAGATATATCGGTCTGGCCAGGGTCTGGCTTAGCTCTTTAAGTACCCGTGGGTGTATACCATCTGGCCCCGGAGCTTTGTCTACCTTGACACCATTCAATTGTTTTAACACTTTTTCTTGTGTTAGCCAGTCCCATGCTTGCTGTGACTGTTCTGTAAAAGTAGTTTGCAGATTCTTGTCCAATGGGTCTTCCTTGGTAAAAACAGAAGAAAAGAAATTATTTAAAATATCTGCCTTCTCTCTGTCCCCTTTGACCATCTCACCCGTTTCAGATAACAAGGACCCAACATTATCAGACTTTAATTTTTTGCCATTAATGTATTTAAAGAATTTTTTTGGTTTGCTTTTGCTCTCCTTAGCAATATTTTTTTCATTCTCCAGTCTAGCTAATTTAATAGCCTTTTTACAGGTTTTGTTGACATTTTTGTATTCTGCAAATGCCTCTGCTGATCCCTCAGCTTTGTAATGTTTAAATGCCGCTTTCTTGTTATTTATTTCATGAATTACTTTACTGGTTAGCCACATTGGTTTTAATTTGCTTCTTTTGTATTTGTTTCCAACAGGGATAAATTTATATGTGTATTTTTGCAATGTTATTTTGAAGGCATTCCACTTACCTTCTGTGTTTTTTCCTGAAAATATTTTATCCCAGTCAACGAGACCAAGGGATGAATTAAACCTGCTAAAGTTGGCCTTTTTAAAATTCAGTGTTTTGGTGGAACCCATATCAAATTGTTTTCTTGAATTAATCTCAAACGATACCATGTTATGGTCACTATTCCCCAAGTGCTCCCTTACTTGGATGTTAGAGATAAGTTCTTCATTGTCAGTTACTACCAAATCCAGACATGTATTCCCTCTGGTTGAGGTCTGCACTAGTTGTGACAAAAAATTGTCATTCAACAAGTTCAGAAACTTGCTGCTTGAACTTGAACACACTCTGACTGAGCGCTTGATTTCTGGGATTCAGGTGTTAACGACTCAGGAAGACTGTCACTATGTTTTCTACACCTGGAGTCTGAACCATGGTGAGTGCCAACATGTGGGCACTGGCCCACTGGAGGATCTTCTAAACCTCAGCCCAAGCAGACATGTTTCTGGTTCCTCCATGGTGGTTGCTGTAAGAGACTGCTGTCACATTGTCTGACTGAATCCTTACTGGAGATCCTGAGAGGGAATGGGACCAGTGGCGAAGAGCTAGGCAGATCATGCATAATTTCAGAACATTTATGGTTAAGATACTTTCCTCCCTGGTCCAGAGGCCCTGAGAAATCAGGGTCCCATGGTAGAACCTCAGCCAAACAAATTGGCATCTGTGGTGACCACAATCCACTCCAGGATAACAAACGGATGTCCCAGCATCAGATGGGGCTACTGAATCCACCAGTGAAGGTCTTCATTCATCACAGGAGATAGATATATGACACGAGACAGATGAGATTGGTATCTGGGCCAGTCACAGAGAATGTCCAACTGCAATTCCCTTGAGTGAAATTGAACAGAATGATCTCCTCCAGACACTAGGTAACCCAGCATTTCATGTATTCCCACACTGTTGCAAATGGTTATGCTTTTGCAAGAGACACCTGAAGGGACAAGAAATGAATATGGTCTTCTGTAAGAAACACCCTCCGTTGGAGGGTATCGAAACCTCATGCCTAGGAAACAAAAGACCTGGGAAGGATCCAAAGAGGAACCAGAGAGCACCCAACAGTGATGCTCCAGAAGAGAGACTTCCTGCTGAATCTTTCATGTCTGAAGGAGCCTTGAGTACAAGGTTCTCTAAGTAATGGGTCAAAGAGATCCAATAAGCGTGGATGTGAGCTGCCAAAGTGGACATGATCTTTGTGAATAGCCTCAGAAGAATGTCAGGTCAAAAGGGAAGTCATAGAACTGAAAGTGACTGCCACTGTGCAAAACATGAGAGTAAGCATCCTGGAGTTCTAGGAAGTCAAGAAACTCCCCTGACACATAGCTCTGATGACAGAGCACAAAGACTCCATTTTGAATAGTGGGGCTAGCATGAAATGGCTGAGGCATTTTAACTCCAGAAAATAATGGCAACCACTGTCTTTTTTGGAACAATTAAAAGGTTTGAGTAGAATCCAGTCCTCCTGCACCTGTACTGGGACCAACACCTGCTTTTCAAGAAGAGAGGAGACTGAGCTGAAAAACATACGAGTCCAAACTGGATCCTGAAGAACTCTGTACAGGTAGACACGGTGAAGAGGAAAGGATCTGAAGTCTATGTGGTACTATTCCGAAATTACCAGTAAAACCAGCTGATCCTTCACCGAAGTTACCCATGCATCTTGAAAGAAACTGAGGTGACTCCCAAATAAGCAGCTCAGAAGAACATGTGCCTATACTTCTGGAAAAGTATGGGTAGCCCTTATTGAGGTGATACACAGCAGCATCCTTCCCACAAAACACCTCACCTTTAAATAGGAAGGGAGAAGGAAGAAGAAGAAAAGAAGGAAGCTGAAGTGAAAAATACCATAGAAATCTCTGTGCAGACCACCAATGGAGAAGCCTATCTATCTCTGGGTAAGATCTGGATCCAAATAAGGACAATAAGAGAAAATCTCCTTTCTCCCTATGGGGCATAATTCTTATGGGAAGCTTGTGTTTTTCCTGCCTTACCTTGAGGAGGGAGAAGCTAACAATCACATGTGTGATGCCATTGGGAGGACAATGAAAATGTTGAGCTATCTATCCAATGAAATGGAAAAATCTAAGCAATAATAATAGTCAGTAATACAAAGAGTACAAAAATGTACTCACAAACCCAGTACATATTATTACCTCAAAAGGGTCTCTTTTCAAATCTCGTCTCCTAAAGACAATCTCTGGTTGTCTTCCCTGCTACATATACCTCCAGGTTCCTGTCACTGTAACCATGGGGTTAACCCTTTAGGTGCCAGAGGGGTACAGAATGCATTGCTCTGCACTCAAAGGGTTAAGTAGTTACCACTAAGAGGCAGGGTACTTGAAGAAAAAAGTTATCTGAAGGAGGTCACTCCCTCCCAACTCCACTTAACCCCCCACACCTCAGCAGCAGCCTTAGTTTTACATATAGGAAAGATGCAAGAAAAAAAAAAAGTGTAGGGAAGGAAGGTAGTCACCATGCCAGAAAACAATAAGGACACCACTGCCTTGAAATCAAACCACAAGTTTTTTCTCCTGGAGGTATTTTCTGTGCTCCATAAAGACTAAGAGAAAATTATTTATCGATAAGTACACAAAAATACTGTTTTCTTTTTCATCCATTGCGGAACATATGTACCATGGGGACATACCAAAGGTGCCCCAACCAGAATTGCATGGAGGGGAGAAAAACTCCCAATAACAAATCCAGTCTCAACAGAAACAAGCCAAATATAACCCTGAAAATCAGGTGTCAATGGACATGCCACGCAAAAATAGGGAAGAATAAAGCACCTGTACAGACACTACTACTTGGAGGACAGAGGACGCATTTTAGGAATGTGTGAAGTGACCACTATGTTGCTGCCTTGCACATCTGTTTTGCAGAGGCCTGGTGTTTTGTAGGGCCATGAAGCCATCAAGGTTGTGGTGGAATGAGCTGTTACCCTAAAATGTACTGCTCTTTTCTTAATGACATAAACCTTGTAAATGGCTGCCATGATCCAAGAGGCCACAGTCATCTTTGATGCAGCTTGGCCTGCCCCGCAGTCCCTAAGGAATAACTAAAAGTGTATCCATTTTATAAAATGGTTTAGTGTGATGAACATAGTATTTAATACATCTATGAACGTCCAAAGAGTGAAGGTTCTGTTCTTACCTATTAGATGGGGTGGGATAAAGAGAGAGGAAACACTCTCTCCTAATTCATATGGACATCAGAAGCTAATTTGGGGATAACCCCAAAGAAAGTATGTATAACCACCTTATCTGCATGTAAAACCATTAAGGCAGCTCTACAAGACAATGTCTGCAGTTTGGCCACAGGCTGGCCAGACACATTTGAGGTCTTCAGTGTCAAGAGGTGAAGTGACACAACCATCAGTTCAAAGCAATCCCTTTGAAGTACTCCAAGAACCAAATTTACATCTCATGGAGGCTTGGGATTGCTAAAGATGGGGTAGGCATGTGCCACACCTTGCAAAAAAGTGTAAACAGACTGCAAAAGAGCGATATTCTTCTGAAAAAGTCCCCAGAATGTAGAGATCTAGACCTCGATTGAGCTCAGACAAAGCCACTTGTGGCGGCCATCCTAGAGAAAGCCCAAAATTAACAGAAGGCTAAAAGGATGTGGATATGAATCATGTCCTTCTCACCACTTAAAGAACAACGGCCAGACCCTGTGGTAAGCCTTAGAAGAAACCAGCTTAAAGGCATTAAGCACAGTCACAATGACTGGCTCAGAGAGACCATTCCTTCTCCGGACATTTTTCACAAGAGCCTCTCTACAATTAAGAGGCAGAAAGTCTGAAGGATCAGGGAGATGCCACAGTGTGTCTGCTGACAGGGTGATTAGGTTTGAAAACCAAGTCCAATAAGGTGCAATCAGTATGATGTGCAATTGGCCCATCTTGATCTTTTGCAACACCCTGCAATGGCCAGCAGATAATGGAACCTTGAGCAAAACTGAATAACCCTGTGGTTCATCTGAGAGGCCATGAGGTTACCACAGCCATCAGACCCAACTTCCAAACTATGGAGTTAAAAATAGACTGTTTTACTTCCCACTCTATGGGGGCAGTCGATCACTACATTATTTACCCCATGATGTGAATGGCCAATAGGGCTAAAACATACACTTCGTCTAATGAGAAAATCTAACAAAACCTTGGACCACTCTGTCTACTGGTCTACCTTTGGCAGTTGACATAGGCCACCGCTATCACTTTGCCAGACTAGACCTGAAGCCGGGAAACTGAAAAGAGGCTTTCCATCCTCTGTACAGTTTCTCAGTTCTTCAAACAATATGTTAGAAAACCATTTGGAGAATGGAAAATATAAAATATAATAAAACTGTTTGTATCACTGTATTTTGATAGGACACCAGAAAAAACACCTACATACATATAAGGACAGGTTTAAAAACTCATCTGTTGGATATTTTAACAGTTTCTTATATGTAGTAAAATCTGATAGTAAATCATTTGTACTTTGTACAACTATTCTCCTGCCCTTGTCTGCAGAGCAAATGATAATATCTACATTATCACTCCCTGTTTTTTCTGCTTGTCTTTCTTTAAAAGTAAGATTTGAGTGACTAGCTGTTTTCTTAATAAAGTATTTTATATCAGTTTCTACAAGAAAATTGCAATTAGTTATCGTATTATTATCTTCTCACAAGGAAAAAAGGTTGATCTAGACTTATAGGCAGTATGTATAAAAGGAACTTGGGATGTCTCAAACTTGTGTGCTAATATAAGGCCTGACACTTATTAAATTGCATATTTGAGGCATATTTTAAACCCTTGGACAATAATTTAATTTCAGTGTTATTCAATTCATAAGTACTTAAAGACAAATTTCCTTTACTTCCTCGGTACATTGTCTTTTGAGTTTGAGTATTTATTAGATTGTGATCGCACACACAAACTAAGTTTTTTGTAGAAAAAGAGGATTTTAGTCTTACCTGTTAAATCCTTTTCTCTTAGTCAATGCAGGTTACTGGTAACTCTTGGTAGGCGGTCCACCCCTATAATTTAGGCAGGAACAATTCTAGAGTTGTATGCAGGGGTGGAGCCTACCTTCCCTCCTTGGCTGCAGTTAGCCAATCAGCTCCAGTAAGATTCGAGACACTAACTATTGACTAGATAGTAGAAGGGAAAGAAGACTCCTGTGAGCATGACCCGAAGGACCCCCACAGGAGAGCCAAGCATGGTCCCTTGACAGGGTGGGAGACCAGTAACCTGTATGGACTAAGAGAAAAGGATTTAACAGGTAAGACTAAAATCCTCTTTTCTCTGTCGTTCAATACAGGTTACTGGTAACTCTGGGATGTCCAACCATTGAGTTTCCTAGAGGAGGGAAGTAAGGCAAGGACCAAGTGCAAGGCCCCCAAAGTCACCAGAGCAGATATGAACCATCAGATCAGAGATAGCCCAACAAGCAATGAAGTGTCAACGGACACTGAACAGGGGTAAAAACACCAGAGAAACTGTTACACAGCACACTGCACTAGAGCCAACAGGGCTCAAAGGTGAAGGAAGCACCAAAGAACTGAAGAAGATCCTAGGCAGGCAAGACTGCCTCCAGAATCTTCCCCCAAAACTGGAATCAGTCGATGCCAGCACATCAACGCTGTAGTACTTCGAAAAGGTGTGCACAGACGACCAAGTAGCAGCCTCGCACAAGTGATCAGCGGAGGCCTGATTCTTGTAAGCCCAAGAAGCCCCAATAGATCTAGTAGAATGAGCCGTGACCTGAAAGGGAACAGGCTTCTTCCTCAGCTTGTAAGTCTTACAAATAGTGGACTTGATCCAGGACACAATAGTCACCTTGGATGCAGGTCTTCCTGCCCTGGGACCCTCAGGAATGACGAACAGGGAATCAGATTGCCTGATGGACTCAGTGCGATGTACATAAAATTTAAGACAACGTACTACATCTAACAAAATCCCTCTCCTTGTAAGAGGAGCCTTGTAAGAGGTAGGGTCAGGGCAGAAAGAAGGCACCACAATCTCCTGATTAATGTGGAACTCAGAGACCACCTTCGGAAGAAACTCCTGAAAAGTGCGAAGCACCACCTTGTCTTTGTGAAACACCAAAAAAGGGTGGTTTACAAGACAGAGCATGTAACTCCGTGACACGGCGAACAGACAAGATCGCCAGGAGAAAGGCCATTTCCATGTCAGTAGGCGTAGAGGAATAGTAGCCAAGGACTCAAAGGGAGGGCGCTGAAGAATGCCCAAAACCAAGTTAAGATCCCATGGAGGAGTGGGATTCTTAAAGACAGGACGAGTATGAGCAACGCCCTGAAAGAAAACCATGACATCCGGAAGAATGGCAATGCGCCTCTGAAAGAAAACAGAGAGCAGAAGTCTGAACTTTAAGGGAACTCAAACTGAGGCCCTTGTCCACACCATCCTGCAAGAAGGCCAGTACCGTAGGCAGATCAAATTCCTGAGACAGGTCCCTATCAGCACACCAAGATAGAAAGACACGATGGTAGGCCTTAGAAGAAACAGGTTTGCGGGCACTAAGCATAGTAGCCACCACAACAGAAGAAAAACCCTTCTTCCTCAATATTGAGGATTCAATTTCCAAGTCGTCAAAGCTAGACGATGAACATCCTCCCTGTCGAGGCCAGTAAGGAGCAATCAGAATGACTGGACAGCATTCCAGTCTCAATTTCCGCAACACCCTGTGCAACATGGAGAGGGGAGGAAAGATGTATGCCAGAGGAAATAACCAAGGAATGGACATGGCATCCACCGCTATAGCTAGAGGATCCCTCCAGCGAAAGCAGAACCTTGGAACCTTTCGGTTGTGTCTTGTCGCCATCAGGTTGATGCAAGGAAGACTCCACTTCTGAACGATGAGGTTAAACACCTCTGAGTGCAGCTCCCACTCGTTGCTGTCCACTGTGTATCGACTGAGGAAATCTGCCATAACATTGTCTACGCCATGTGCGCTGCAGATATGGAAGGAACATGTTCTTCTGCCCAAGACAAAATAGCCTTGACCTCTAACCAAGCAGCGAGACTTCTTGTTCTGCCCTGTTGGTTTATGTAAGCCACTGCGTTGGCAATGTCGAACTGTACCCAGACTAGACAGTCTTCCAGGTGGGGTGACCAATGACAAATACTGGGCAGGCCAATACCACTGCAACCAATAGGAGCAAACTGAGAATCAGACTGACAGAATATCCCCCATATAGCACGGGCACCGTGATAGGGCCTTCAGAAAAAGGTCGTCTATGTATGGAGTAACTCTGATGCCATCCCGATGGAGGAGGGATACTAAAGCTCCCAGGGCACGGTTGAAGATTTGAGGAGCTGTAGTCAGACCAAAGGGAAGAGCTGAAAACTGAAAGTGCCCTTGGTCGCAGGCAAATTTGAGATAATGCCGGCTCTCTGGTTGAATGTTGATGTGTAGATACGTGTCCTGAAGATCCATAGAGGCAAGGAATTTCCCCAGGGACATAGCAGCAATCACCGTCCTTAGGGACTACTGGTGATAATGGGTCCTGATCACAAAGGAATTGAGATCCTTTAAATCCAAAATGGGACGACAATCGGCGTCCTTCTTGGAGACCACAAAGAGGTTTGGGTAAAAGCCCATACCTCTGTACTGAACTGGAACCGGCTCTAGAAAATCCTTGTCCAGAAGGGCCTGGATAGCACCATTGAACAGACGGCTTTTCTCTGCGCCCTGGGGCATATGAGAAGGAAAAAAGCGAAAAGGAGGGAGAGAGACAAAGGGATCCTGTATCCTTCCGCCACCACCTGTAAAACCCATGGGTCCTCCACTGAATCCTCCCAGACGCTGTGGTAGTGACGCAGGCGGCCACCCACAGCAGAGTGGGGAGCTGGGTTCGGTGAGTCATGCCAAAGAAGGTTTGGAAGCCTTAGGCTTGGAGGAGACCTTGGGCTTCCATTTCTGTTTGGGATTGGAGGAGGCACGCGGAGCTGAGGGAACTGTCTGGTTCGCCGGACGTGTCTCAGTCTGAAAGGAACAAAAAATGATTACGCTTGATAGGCGCTTTCTTCCTGGGGACCAAAGGCAGAAGTGTACTTTTACCCCCTGTGGCCTCATTGATCAGATCCTTAAGATCTGGCCCAAACAAAGAAGTGCCTTGTAAGGCAAGGAGAATAAGGAGAACAGACCAGATCTTGAGCCAAAGAGCCCATCTGGCAACCACAGACATGGTGGAAACCCTAGCAACCAAACAGATGACATCAAATAAGGCAGCAGAAACATAGTGCTGGGCTTCAGAAATGTTGTCAAGAAGATGCAACATATCCAAAGTAATAGCACCCTGACGGACAGCCAGGGTGAGATGCTCAGTCCAGACCACAATGGCCCGGTTAACCCACGCCGCAGTGAACGCTGGACGCATGGCGGTACCAGTAGTGGCAAAAATGGACTTGAGGGAAACCTCAAGTTTCTTGTCAGTCCAGTCTTTCAGAGCGGAGGCATCAGAAACTGGCAAGGCAGTACACATAGATAGCCTGGAAATAGGAGCATCCACTTTTGGGGGATGAACCCACTGAGCAAGCACCACCTCAGAAAAGGGGTAAAGCTTGGCAAATTTCCTGGAAACAGGTTTCCTGTCCGGAGATTTCCACTCATCAGACACAAGGTGGTCAAAGAGTGGGGTTAGGTGGAAAACAAGTAAGGGGCTTTTTAGGCTGCTGAAGCACATCAGGGGGATTTGAAGAAACCTCCTGAACTAAGGGAATGTTTAGGGTAGTCAAGACAGCCCTGATCAGGCCCTCTGCCGAGGGCTCAGGATCAGCCTCAAAGCGGTCCCTAAAAAACTGAAAGGAGACCACAAAAGAACATTCCTCAACATCTGAATCCACTAACAGTTCCTCCTCAGAGGAATCTGATACGTCAGGTTCTCCCTGCGGTTTAGGCAGGGAAGATCTGACTGAAGAGGGGGTCTGCCAAGAATGGAAGACCCCCTGTAACTGGGATGGAAACAGTTGCAATGTAGACCGAAGGTCCTTAGTAGCAGCTTTGAACTCTTGCACCCAAACTGGCTCTAATGCATGGTTGAAGGTCCCTGGAAGAGACTCAGGGACATTATAACATGCTGGGCATAAATGACCTGAGAATTCTCTAGGCAACCGCCGGGAGGCGGCTGTCCTGAGCCACTGGCACTGACAGATACGCGTACTTGAGATCCAGACGCGTGAACCAATCGCCTTGGAGAAGAAGGTCCCTGAGAAGATGGATCCCTTCCATTTTGAAATGGCAATAGATGACAAAAACATTGAGATTCCTCAAATTGATGACCAGACAAAAATCTCCTGTCTTCTTCCGCACCAGGAAAATGTTACTGAAGTATCCCCCGTCGTCCTGAGAGAACTCCACCGGTCCTTTGGCGAACAGTGACTGGATTTTGACATCTATCAATTCTGCCGCTTCTCTGGAGTGTGCCGCACGGTAGGCTCCCTTTCTTGGAAAGGAGGCGTTGTGAATTCGATGCGATAGCCTCTGGCCGTCTGCAGAATCCAGGAGTCAATGGAAAGAGCTTCCCAGTTCTGAAAGAAAAAACACAGCCTGCCTGCAGCAACATTTGGAGGAAACACAACCTTTCAAAAAAAAATGTATCTGCAGTGGCTCTGCCTCGTCCTCTGCCTCTTGCCCCTCTGGCACGGTCCAAACCTCTCTGGAACGTTGACCGATATTGCGTTGAAGGAAAGAAGGTGGCTGTCGGGGGATAATTCCTGAGTACCACGACCGGCTGGAGGCCCGACCTCTCTGGTGTCCAGCCCTGGCAAAAACACCCTTGGCAGAAGTTGCTCGGAACACCTGCTTCATGGAAGAGTGCGCTTTGTTGAGAGTCGTGAAGAGGCCGACATGTCACTTCAGCGCCGGTATAAAGGTCTCTCCGAATAGAAGACCAGCAGCCGACGGACCCCACTCCTTGACGCCCAAATCACCCAGTTTGGAATCAATGAGGAGAAGAGCCGCCTTTCGTCTTTCAGCACAGAGTGCAGCATTGGCATTACCAAGGAGACACACCGCACGGACAGCCCATTCACGGATAGCCTCAGGATCTAAAGCGGAACTCTGGGACAGGGACTGATCGGCAAAGAATAACATCCTCGACAAAGGCCCAAGGACCTGAGCAGACTTGAGGCCTTTTTCAATAGCTTTACGGGGATCCCTGCCCGTGCAAGACACTTTGTCAGGAAGACACTTTGTCAGGAAGTATGGGGAGACGACATTCAGCTCTCAAACGACCTCGGACCTCCCGATCAAGTGCTTTTCTAATCCAATAATGTATAAAGCGTGCCAAGTGATCTGGCAGAGACCACTCCGAAGATAGAGGATGCTTGATCGATCTGGGATCAAAAAGGCGATAACCTTGAGTATCGTAAAATTCATCCTCCCCCAGCTGCGCCGCTGAAACCTCCAACTCAGGGCCTACTGCAGTGGACTGAACAACAGATTATTTGACATAGCAAGTGTCCCCAGACATCTCATCAGGCCACGCCAGCTCGTCACCAGAAGCAGAGTCCTCCGCTGGCCATTAATCCATGACGTGTAACTGCAAGGGGGGAGCAATCTCTTCCTCATCAGAAGACAGCGGCACCTGCTTGGACACCTCCGGCTCAACACCCAGCTTGGGTAGTTTACAAGGCGCCTTCCTGGATCTACCACCACCTGTAGAGGAGCCTTTCCAATATCTCTTGGGAGGGGGCCCAGCAGGCCAAGGCAATGAAGAAGAACGTTCATCCACATCCTCAAAGAAATCAAAGAGGCAGCAGTGCTCCCAGTATGAAGGATCATGACCTTAGACAAAGCTTTTTCCATTGACACCGCAACTGTAGCGTTGATCATTTCCTGAAAGTCAGGAGAGCCTTGAGATGGGGAATCACCCATGATGAAATCACCTAAAGGAAAAGAAAAACCCAATGAACCAACAAGCAAGGGTGGCAGCGTAGCCCCCCGCTAAACACAACCGGGGCTCACCCAGCTACCACAGCTTGAATACAATATGCTGTGCAGAGCAGTAGAAACCGGGTTCGTATTATAGGTTTAAAATAATTTTTCTTTTTTTTTTAGCCCTTGAACTACAGTGAGTCCACCAGAGGGAGACAAACAGGGCGGATGCTGTCAAGAGGGCTCACCCCAAATGAACTAAAGCCAAACACCAGCCCCTGGAGGCCCAATATAAGTAAAAAAGGGCTCCACAGGTCAGGAAAAACGTGGGGGCTCACCTCAAAGAACAAGGAGGGCTCACCCCCAATAGAAGGCCGGACACACAGGCCTGGTACACTGTGACAACACACAGTAAAGCAGAGAAACACCCTGCGCATATAAAGGGGGTTCACCCCAAGTGTTCAGCCGGGACCCATGAACTTTAATGAATAAAACAACCATAAACATGTTCATGCAGTGTGGACTAGGATCCCAGGCCCTCAGCGTGAGAAATACAATACGACAGGCCCGTAGACAGCCATCCAACACAACGCGTAACTCTGAGTTAAACAAGATGGCCGCCGCGCGCCGTAGAGTCAGGACACCCCAACTCCCTGAGCGGTACAGTAGCAAATTAAAAACCTACGGCCACACACACTCCGCCAACAGCACCGGGTAGGGACGGGGAACCGGGACAGCGGAAAAAACAGGCCACGCAAACCCCAGCACCCGTCACGTATAAAACCACCCGGTGTAGGCAAGCTCCAGAGCGGGCATGCGCCGGAGCGCAGACAGCCGATCCTCCTACCAGCTGGAAGGCACCACGGAGGTACAAGGGCTGGGATGGTAAAAGACTGTGGGAGCAAGCAGAACGGGAACCGCAATACACAGTCCCCAGACACTAAGAAGCCCAAACGGGTATACTAGAACGCCCACTCAGCCGAACACCAGACCAACCCCAACCCCCATGAGGGCAAACCAGGCACCAAATTCAGGTAAACAGCAAACTTTTAGTTTGTAAGAAACAGAATGATGCATACATAAAGAGCATACATGATGACATATAACTATAGACATACATAAAACATGAATACAGCACTTGAATGAAAAACTATTGTAGGCATACATAAACTAGGATCAGAAAGCAAGGGAATGATAACAAAAGTCTGACCTGTCTGTGTTGGAGCAGCAAAGAAAGAGGAGGGGCTTAGTTATGTGGGGCCTCTTCAGTATATTCTGATTGGTCAGTTGTTTTCTCCTCTATTCTATGCTGCTATGGAGTTAAGTAAAGAAAGTTTATGCAAAATATGAAGCCTCCTGTCATGTGGTAAAATTAAAATGAGCCATCTCTGAAGTCGCTACGTTGAGCGGTTGCAGAGATATGTCCCAAACTGTGCAGTCCCATAGAAGTGAATGGAGCAATGGCGTCTATGTGGTAAAGCGCTCGGAACTTAAATTTTGCAAAGTTGAAAGAATAAAATAAAAGTAAATGAAACATCACTAGAATATGATAGGAGACCCAAAAAAAACACTGAACCCAGTAGGGAAAGTGCCAATAACCCCTCCCCAAAATGCAAAACCAGCAGCTAAACGGTTAAGTTACCACATAAACCTGCTCCAAAACACCCAACAGACATACAGATAAACCCAGTGAGTCCAGGAGTGTGCAATAAGAACTCCAAAGGAAAAACCCTGTGCGGAGGGGCACTGTGGGACTTGTGGACCAGCAGCACTCAAAGGGTTGCTCACCTTTCCTGCAGATCTTCTGTCTTCAGATTACCATGTATTAAGAAGAAGCCTTGGTGGGCAACTCCTGAGGAAAGAACTTGAACCCAAGATTTCCCCCCAGGGCTTAAGGTACACAAAAAGCACCTGGTTACTGAGCTAGCCACATCTAAGGGCATTGTCAGTTATGGTAATCCGCCTTATGGTGGTATTCCATTTCTAACAGAAAAATGTAATTTCTAAAGCTATAGCAGAACTGTTCTCTTACCTGTGTCTTCACCAAGGAAAACATTTTACTGGAGCTGGCTGGCTAGCTGCAGCCAAGGAGGGAAGGCAGGCTCCACCCCTTGCATACAATTCTAGAATTGTTCCTGCCTAAATTATAGGGGTGGATCGCTTACCCAGAGTTACCAGTAACCTGCATTGGACGACAGAGAAATTGTATTTTTTGCTCCTGCAAAGGTAGCAGTGCATTTTTTCACATTTTAGCAGCTTGCGTTAGTATTATTTTTCAAATTATTTTAATTTTATATCACTGTGCATGCAGTGTAATAATACGTATTACTGATAACAGCAATGTTTTACAAATCACTACAATTTAAAAAAAAAAATCTGATGTCAATGCTTAAAGGGATAGTAATACTTAAAATGTAAAAAAAAATATGTTGTAGGGTTTATCCCCCCGAGTAAAACAAGAGTACTCCCACTGCTGAAAGATGTTTAATTCAAAAGTTATTAATTTTCAAAGTTGAATTTTTTAGGTGCAATATCACAGTGGCCTGAAATTGTACAGTGGACAGCTCTGGTCCCGGGACCATAAATCTCCATAGGATGGTGTAGCAACAGCGCCACTGTACAATTTAAGGCCATTGTGATATTGTACCTAAAAATTTCAACTTTGAAAATTAATAACTTTTGAATGAAACACCTTTCAGCAGTGGGAGTACTCTTGTTTTACTCAGGGGGATAAACCCTACAACATATTTTTTTTTACATTTTAAGTATTACTATCCCTTTAAGGTACTCCTAATAGTGTATAATACTCATGATTTATTAAAACTTACCATTTCTGCTATTTTCATTTGATTATCATCAACCTGGGCAATATCGGACAAAATAACAGAACATCGAGACTGTAATTCATGCTGTTGGGAGCGTAGTAATGTAATCAAGACAGGTATGGCCCCAGTCTCCACAAGAGCCTTTGAAACAGGAATATTATTTGAAATGTTGCTTAGTACCCCAGCAGCCAAGCACATCAGATCCACTTGGTCACTTTTTAAGAGTTCAACAAGACAGGGGATGCAACCTATGATGAGGAGATATAAATAACAAGTAAACACATATTTATATAGGAAATGAATTCTGCTTGGGATAATTATTTGCCAAAATTAAGAAAATTCTCAGTGTATGTTATTTTATTATATACTGCATTGCAAATCTGACACTGTATATTTTAACTATTTAGGATAAATTCACAGTACTCTGAGCTCTTTAAATGGGTATGGACAGACAGACAGACAGGCACACACACACACACATACACACACACTATAACAGGTGCAGAATATGCAATGTGCTTATAGAGGGATGTTGTACATGTGAAAATTGGTATCTCACTGAAATGGATTAACATAACTTAGGGCAATAGGCCCCAAACCTGTTTTTAAGCCCTCTAACAGAGGATGTTTTTAGGATCCCTTGATATGAACACAGAAGTCTCCAACTCATTAATTCTGGGCACGTGATGGAGAGGAGACAGTGATAGGGTGAGTAGCAGGAGAGGAGGAAGGTCAGGGTAGGAGTGGGAGATCCGTTGGGGGACCTGACCTACGAGAGGCACGCAGAGGACAGGAACAGCTGTGTCAGTGGGACGAGGGATAGATCTCAGGGAGCATCACACACTGTCAGGGTTAAGTCAGGCAGAGCCTGAAAGCCACAGCTCTGATATGTCCCAGGCTTGGGCTGATGAGGAGAGGCTGTGTGACCCCATTTACAGCTATGAGATCAGGGCCCTCGTCTACAGCATCTTGGAGACGGAGAGTATCCTATATCCAAGTTCACACTTCTCTACTTGAATATAGAGGTAATTATCACTGAAGAATGGACTTGACATGCACCCAATGAAGAAGGAGATTAGGAGAGTAAATCAGAAGGTCAATGAGATACACCAGGATGTAGAGAATCATAAGTCAGAATATAGCATTCTCAAAAGCCTAGAGGACAGCTGAAAAATTGCAAAGTCCAAAGTATATAATTTGATGCTCAGTGCCCAAATCAAAAATTGACAACGGGCTTCCATTTGTCTCCTTGCCTTAACCTGATCAAGTTCTATGCTCCTCTGAGACATAACCTGGGACTGTAGCCCCTTTTGGTAGATCAAAAAGTTTAATGATTAAAGGTAACTGAAACTGATTCTTTATGGTAAAATTTTGTTCAAACCTCTGTAATCGATGCAGGGTCAGATAGACCCATACTTTTTGGTATCAAAGAAAAACCCTGCACCAGACAAAATAATACGTGGGCTGGATAACTCTTTAGGAATATTTTCTTGGATGTAGTTTTCTAGTGTCACATTGACTAACAGGACAGGAGGTGGACCCACAAGGCATATTGATCATCTAAAGTTAAAACTTACCTATATATACTGGACTTTTTAAATGGTAGTCTTGATAAGAGATTGAGAGCAAGCTCTCTCAAAGTGCAAATTTCTGCTTGATCTATCTTGTTTCAGAACAGCTGCCACAATTCCTTAATTTCCGTAATTTCTATGAGGTATAATTGATATTATCCATCCTCACAGAGTGCATACTCCTCCACAGGAGGGTATCTGATTGTGGAGTGGATGCTTTGACACTTAACAATTTAACAGAAACAAGACACTGGGTTATTTAATGAGATTTTTAAAGATTCAGATGGAAGGATTTTTTAATTCCATAGTTCACCTTTCAATTAAGAACTAACTGGTATGCACAGTCTCATATCCCATTGACGACTTAGGAGAAAAAAAGAAGACTTTGAAGTATTCAATAAAGTATTTAATGAAGAATGAAGCATTTTATCTGGTTCAGTTATACAAAATATCCATGAGGAAGGAGCTATACTGTACCAAAATGCATTGGGGTATAGTGTGATGCCTAAAGGTCCGCAAATAAACCCAGATAAATGTACAAAATAAATAGTAAAACACTGCTAGTGGAGAAAGCCTGAAGTGTGAAGAAACATAATTATAGATGATATTAAATACTGGAATTCATCATGTGTGTAGTGGGTGACAGACACTAAAACAGTGTGGCTAGAGAGTGCCAGCATAACCATAAGTCAAATGAGATCCAAGTAACTGACTCATTTGGAAGGTGAGATTTGCTAAATTAACCAGGGAAGGCTAAATAGAGACAGACGCGTGCTTAAGAATATTGGGTTAAATACAAACAACTCCAGTTCTTTGTTTTAAGGAGTAGGTGAACGATGTTCATCTGGACAGTGGAACAAGAAACAATGCTAACTAAGTAAATGAGAACTGCAGTTTCCAATGAACTAAAGCATTTATTATCCCATGCATGTGATTGAGGACATTTGTTCAGTCAGTCCAGCTGGCTTAAACATTTATGAGACAAGGTTTCAATAGCGATAATAATTGCTAATTAATTTTAGCAGTTAAATGTAACACTTTATATGAAATTTACTAAAATATATGTTATAGTATATATAGAGTGAGGTTAGATTGGGGAATCAGTGTTTTTAATAATTTATCATATTTTATTTCAATTATTATTATTTTTTTTGCTTTACAAAAGATGTTTTAGATTGGTTTTATACAAGTAAGCAGATTGCAGTTTCTTTAATCCATTTCCTAATACTTCAGCGCATTTATTTGGTGTACTGTGAATGTCTTGCCATTAACACCCACATCCAAAACTCACAATTTTGGATTCTGTCCTCTCTTTCAACTTCCACATCTGGGGACTTATCAAATCCTGTCAACTTCATCCAGAAATATCTCAGGCATCTGTTTTATCCTCATTCAAGATACAAAGAAAATCCTAATTAATGCCCCCATCACCTTCTGACCATAAGACATTCTGAATCCTTCTGCCAGGTTAATCTTCTTCACTCATTACACTATTAACATCACATCTCTCTGTCAATCCCTATTCTGGCTACCTGTTCCATCTAAAATTAAATCCATAATTCTGGTTCTAACCTACAAATCACTCAAAAACAGTACCCCTCTCTATATTTCTATCCTTGTCTCCAGATACATCAGCAATTTCTCCCAATACTCTGGCATCTCTAATTTGCACCTCTCACATCTACATGATTTCTCTAGGGATGCTCATGCTCACACTCTATATAATGTTCTACCTTGTTCCATCAGACACTCACTCAGCCAGGATCTAGACTTTTAAATGGTCGCTGAAAGTGTAACTCTTCAGGGAAGCTCATCAGATAATGTAAGGACTTATTTGTAACTCTTTGATAGCTAACAACTAACACAGCTATACCTCTTTTCTCTCTAACATAGTCCCCCTTTGACTATATATTGACACAGCTATGCCTCTGTTCTCTCTAACATGATTGCCCTTTCACTCTATATTGACTGGTACCTGGACCTCACTGTATTCTTACTTTATTCTTACAAGCTGCCTTAATTCATCCTATTGTACCCAGTCATATTTTCTACTTAAAGGGATAGTAATACTTCGTTTTAACTTTATTTTATTTTGTAGGCATTAAAAAAACATGAAGAATGATATAAGTCTTATCTCTCAAACCTTTATGGTTTAAGAGATATTCACAAACAAAGTATTCCCCCCCCCCCCCGTTCAACCAGATCAGAAAGGGGGTGCCCAGGTAGACTGCAGAGAGGGACAATCTTCAATTAAGATAAGGAAAAAAGCTGAAAAACTTGTCAAGGGGGAAGGGCTTTCATTGTTTTCATACAAAGAAAATTGGCCCCTTCTGTTATCTGTCTGGTCATACAACCAGATTCACATCTGAGAAGAGATGGCTTACACTAGTTAAAAGGGGCAGGGAGGGGAAACTTTGCTTGTGAATATCTCATAAACCATAAAGGTTTGAGGGATAAGACTTATATCATTCTTCATGTTTTTTTAATGCCTGCAAAATAAAATAAAGTTAAAACGAAGTATTACTATCCCTTTAAAACATCCATGAAAGTTATCAGCTAAATGTTCCTCTCTACTATTCCTTATAGCACCTGTCACTTTCCTCCCTCGCTCTCTTGTGTCAAACTTTGTGGATAGACCACACGGCAACCCTAAGCACTTACACCTTTTGTATCAATCCTCCCCATTTCTTATAGATAGTAAGCATTAGAATGCAGGACCCTCTTAGCCTTCTGTTTCCAAAGTGTTTAATGATAATTATAAATATTTTTGAATCTATTGTCGAGTGATTGATTGTCTTGTCAAACTACTGTACATCGCTGCTGAATCTGCTGGCTCTTTATTAAAAAACTAGTTGAATAGCCCGTGTACACGGGCCACAATGCCAGGCAGCAATGGCCGCGGTGCAGTCATGTGTAGTAGAGACTGCCTGCGCAGCAGCAGATAACGGAGAGGGGTGTTCCATTATTAGCCGCAGCGCAGGCAGTCTCTACTGCGCATGACTGCAGCGGGCGCAGCCTTCTGTACTGGGCATGACAGCTTCTGACAAACATACATTAGCGAATTATTATATAGGATTATATTAATAAAAAGGACATATGCCTTGGTAAGTATATTTTAAATTAAGAGACACTTAATTACTACAGACATATTTCCCCTCTAAGGCTAGATGTATTTGATAGATCAAACTTCTTATTGTCTGTGTCTCAGTCAAAGCAGAATTTGCAATAGTTAACCTAGCAAGACATTGGAATCTGATAAATCATTACAGTGCACTAAAACTCAGTTGTCCATTTAACTGTCTTACCTGAATCATAAATATCTTTCCAGCAATTTGTATTCATGCAGAGAACCTCTAAACACCTAACAGCCATTTCTTTTCTATTTGTATATTCAGATTTCAACATTTCTGGAAAGTAAAAAATAGAATTAAGGTTAATAAAGTCACATATAAATAATAAATACATTCACATAAATAATACCTAGTTATTAATTTGCCAAATGTTATAATGTGTTCTTAAATAAATTTTAAAGTTCTAATTCAATTACTAAAAATTCAGGAAATTGAATGTTAAAGGGATAGTAATGTCAGAAAAAAGTATTAACTATATGGTAGATACAATTAAAAGAGAGTACTTGCATTTATTTGTATCTCTCAAACTGTTATGGTTTGAGAGATATGGGAAAATAAAGTTCTCCGCTCCCTCCCCTTTCTGCTTGATGAGCTGTAAAGCTGTCAGAAGCAGATTCTGGTTCCTGGATCAGACGGCAGGTCTTCAGCATCACCGACATAGCGGCACCTAAAAATAAATACTTAATCAGAACGGTCTACAACGTGTGCCTGGTTTGCAAGCACATGTTATAGACCATTCCGATTAAGTATTTATCTTCAGACATCGTTATATCGGCGCTGCTGAAGAGCTGTGTCTGGTCAAGCGACCAGAATCTGCTTCTGACAGATTTACAGCTCATCAAGCAGAAAGGGGAGGGAGCGGAGAACTTTATTTTCCTGAATCTCTCAAACCATAACTGTTTGAGAGATACGAATAAGTGTAAGTACTCTCTTTTAATTGTATCTACCATATAGTTAAAGTGTTAAGAATGTCTAAAAAAACTTTTTTGCATCTAGAAGAGCTTAAAAAGCTGATCTAAATGCAAAAAAACGTATCTCTTAAATCGCTATGGTTTAAGAGATACGGGCGTTTAAAGTTTGATTTCTCCTACTAACAGCTGTAAAGCTGTCAGCAGGAGATCCGTGTCGGTCAACACGCTGGCGCTTGAGAAGTGCCGGGATCTCGTTACTTACATGGAATCCCTTCATTGGAATGGTCTAAAACGTGTGCCTGTCCTGCCATAAGGCTTAGAAAGCTGCTTAGGCAGGACAGGAATTGAGGCAGAATACTGCAGGTAGTTTCAGCCAATAGCCCCCACGGGCGTAGTAACGGAGACAGCTTACACTGCAAGAGCTTGAGCCAATAGCCCCCACGGGCGTAACAACGGAGACGACTACACTGCAAGAGCTTGAGCCAGGAGCCCCCACGGGCGTAATAACGGAGACCAACTGTAATGCAATAGCTTGAGCCAATAGCCCCCACAGGCGTATTACCGGAGACAACCAGCACTGCAAGAGCTTGAGCCAATAGCCCCCATGGGCGTATAACGGAGACTTATGGTACAGCAAGAGCTTGAGCCGATAGCCCCCATGGGTGTAGTAACGGACACAACCCGCGCTGCAAGAGCTTGAGCCAATAGCCCCACCGGGCGTGTAACGGAGAGTAACACTGAAAGAGCTAGAGCCAATAGCGCCCTTGCGGGCACGGTAACGGAGACCGACTACACTGCTAGTTGACAAGGTGAGCCGCCGTCTAAACCAGGCTCTCAACGCGGCCGGCTCAGCAGATGTAGAGGATGAACTGCAATGGCTCTGCAAGTGTTAACGGGCTCAGATAATGGAGACAGCAGCACTGCAAGTGTTAATGAAAGCACAAGGATCGGACACACAGCTCTGCAAGTACAACCGGAGGCTCAACAACATGGGCACCGCTCTGCAAGTGCTAAGGGAGACTCAGCAACGGAAGCACAGCTCTGCAAGTGTTAATGGAGACTCAGCACTGGAGACACGGCTCTGCAAGTGTTAACAGAGGCAATAACGATCAGCCCTGCCACAAGCACAGCGGAAGTGAGAATGTCGCCACGGAGACACCAAGCAGCAGGAAGCAGGAATGATGGCAGGGTCAGTAGCAAGCCGGTTCAGGTCACGGAGCAGGAAGTCAGCCAGGCCGGGTCAGATCACGGAGGAGGTTCTCAGACAAGCCAGATCAGTCACGAGCAGGAATGTCAGCCGGGCCGGGTCAGATCACGGAGCAGGATTCTCATACAAGCCAGATCAGGTCACAAGCAGGAACGTCAGCTAAGCCGGGTCAGACCACGGAGCAGGAACTCAGGAGCGTAGTCAAAAACAGGCCAAATCGGTACACAGGAATCAGGAACACTGGAACAAAGCAACAGCAACACTGGCTCAGGAACACCACGAAAGGGCACCTAACAGGTGCCAATGGCCAGGCATAAAAAGGTCACAAGGGGCGGGCCAAACAAGCTCAGCCAATAGGAGTGCACCACAAGCAAGAGTGACAGAAAGAGATCACGGGCACCGTGATAGTCCTAGCCCCAGTATCATTATTGAGTTCTCTCCTGGGTCCCAGCCCCAGTAAGTGCTATTGCACAGTCTCTGGTAGCGAATCTACTCTGAAGCAGTCTCCTATTGCTGGTAGGAACCACTGGCTTCTTATGTTACACTCTGCCATATTCAGTACCTGTAGTGTTAACATTGAATATCTATATTGCTCAATAAAGGTGGTGTTTCAAATCTATTCTGCCTCGTCTGCATTCCTTGGTATCCGTGACAGCAGCCCCATTGATCAAAAAGTCACCAGTTCTTTATATTGTCCCTGCATATAGACAGTACTTAATGGTAATTATATCACCTTGAAGGATCTTCTTTTTCAGAGTAAACAGTAAAGCTTTCTATTCCTTTTTTTAATTTTGTTGCTAGTCTCTCAACAATTGTGCATGTTCAAAGTGAAGTCTCACCAAAGATTAGTACAGAAAACTATATTTTCTCTGGAAAACCTTTATCCCATTAATGCAAGTTAATATCTTGTGGACCTTTGCAACTGCTAATTACTGTTGTGTACTGTTGCAAATGATTATGTGAGGAGAGAACTGTCATTTATTTGTTTGGTTCCTCAATATTTCAAACTTCCTTTCTGATTGTATCAAAATGCATAATTTAGTGTCATCAGCAAGTACAGTAGCTTTCATTGCCTGCTTCAGTATAATTAAATGTTTTGTTTTTTTTTATATATAATTAAAAACACATTTATGGTTAAATTTCAGTAAACATTAACTATGTCTCCCCACTAATGCTTTGTTGACGAGATTCTAAATTACATCAAAACTGACATATATAATAACACCAAAACATTACAAGTAAGATATTATTTGCAAAGTGTGGGCACAGTATATGTTAGTGAATTTTTAACTGTGAACTGTCTTGCTCTTTAGTGAGACCTTTGACAATAGTTTTTTCTTATTCATTTCCACCTTTTTTATTCATTTTTAATCAATAAACTCCATAAACTTCATCGATTAAAAAAAAGAGGATTTTAGTCTTACATGTTAAATCCTTTTCTCTTAGTCCATATAGCTTACAGGTACCATGGGGAGGTGACAGCTCCTCCTAGTAGGTTGAAGCAATCCTTCAAAGAGTTTGCAGGGGTGGAGATTCCCTCTCATCCTTAGCAGGCTACCCAGCTACTCCCTTCCAGTTAGATTTGTGACATACAACCTACCAAGCTAGACATTGAGAAGAAGAAGAAGAGGAAAACTCCTGTGAGTATGGACCCAACAGGACTCCCACGTCCAGCCACAGGAGACCAAGCATGGTCCCTTTACCTGGGTGGAAGATCTGTAAGCTATATGGACTAAAAGAAAAGGATTTAATAGGTAAGACTAAAATCCTCTTTTCTCTGTCATCCAATATATCTTACAGTTACCATGTGTTAGATTGCGTTTTTCTTAGTAGACAGACAGCAACTGAAGGGTTAACTTCTTTCATTTGACAGAGTTGGAGAGAGTCACAGAAGTTGAAGTTCCTTTTATTCAGCAAGATTGACAGGATAACAGGTTTAGATGTTACAAGCATTATAAGATGTTCCAGCATTGCAGAGGTTAATTATGTTCTGTTGGCATAGTGGACAGCATTTAATGGTATAAGCTGTCATGTCTCTGCCTCTGTGTCTCTGTACTAAGCTAATGCATGGATACTTATACATCCAAGAATTGTTACACTTCTCATCAATTTCTACATATGGATATAATCTTAAACTATGAGGTAATATATTATGGCTTAATAAATCACTATGAAAGGCTGACATTACAAACCTTAGTATTGATACAGAGACCATGATTGACAAAACCAGATGGCTACAATTATCTTTCATACATACACTAGTTGAAGAGCCCGTTACACGGGCCACAGTGCCACTGCCAGCCGGTCGCGGGGCAGTCATGCGCAGTGGAGACTGCCTGCACAGTGGCTGATCCAGAGCTGGATGCTCATTCGGAGCGTCCAGCTCTGAATCAGCCACAGAGCGGGCAGTCTCTGCTGCGTATGACTGAGTCGTTACACACGTTTTAGTGAATTATTATATAGGATTACTAACTGTTATTTTAAGTTGGGGCCCTGTACATTCCACAGATCATAGTTAGGGCCCTGCTTATGCCAGCATAACATACATATTTCAAAATTTAAAGGAACAGTGTATTCTAACACCATAGATATGTACTAACATTGAGTTCCCAGGGTGCGAAAATGAAGGAAAGGACCAAACGCTGGTCCCCATGATACCAGAGCTCCCATGGACTATCCAGACATGGAACACCTCAAACTAACAAAGTGTCAACAGACACTGGATAACTAACACAGCACACAGAACCAACAGGGCTCAAAAAGATAAAGAACTATAATGCACAGGAAATCAAAGTACTAGGACAAAACTGCCTCAAGGACTTTCTTGCCAAAGCTGGCTTCAGCCGAAGCCAGAACATCAACGCGGTAGTGTTTGGCAAATGTGTGAACAGAAGACCAAGTGGCCGCCTAGCACAACTGATCAGCAGAGGCCTGATTCTTGTAGGCTGAGGAGGCCCCAACAGATCTCATGGAATGAGCTATGATACAAAAGAGAACAGGTTTCTTCCTGAGTTAATAAGCTTTGTGAATGGTAAACTTGATCCAAGACGCAATAGTCACCTTGGATGCAGCCTTACTGGACCTGGGACCTTCAGGGATGACAGAAAGTGCATCAGTCTGACAGACAGACTTGGTGCGGTGCACATAGAACTTAAGGCAGTGCACCACATCCACAGAAGTAGGCCTACCAGAAGATGTCTAGGGGTCTTTGCACGAGCACAAGTGGAACACGCTGCTACGAATGCTGAGCAGTCTGCCCTCAGACTAGGCCACCAAAAGAGCAGGAAGACAGACCAAATCAATTGGTCATGGCCAATATGTCCAGCAGCCCTTCGAGGAGTGATACGTCTCCATTAATCTGGTGTGAAGGGACTCAGGCACAAAACATTTACTGCTGGGCCTATCCGCAGGAGCCGAGGCTTGAGAGGCCAAAATCCCCTCTCCCAGGGGAGAGGTAATACTAGTTCGTATAGTAGCCAAAATACGATCGGACGGAATAATAGGTACTGGAATATTCTCAGACTCAGGGTCAGACCCGAACTGCCTGGACAGAGCATCCGCTCTAACATTCTTAGTGCCAGGGAGTTTCGAAACCACATAATTGAATCTGGACAGAAACAGCGCCCATCTGGCCTGTCGTGAAGACAGCCTCTTTGCTTCAGACAGATATGTCAGATTCTTATGGTCAGTGAGAATCAGAATTGGGGAACTCGTTCCTTCCAATAGGTAACACCATTCTCAGAGAACGAGGATAATGGCCAGGAGCTCACAATCACCAATGTTGTACAGACTCTGAGCTTTAGACAATTTTTTGGAAAAAAACCCCACACGGAAGTAAGGTTATACCAGGGAATGAGCACTGGGACAGGAGGGCACCCACTCCTGACTCAGACGCATCAACATCCAGAGTAAAGGGTAGGGCGGGATTGGGATGAGACAGGATAGGAGCCCGTGCGAAAGCAGACTCAAAATATTCAAATGCCCGAAGTGCTCTGTGGGGATCAGTCAGACGGATTTGCCCCCCTTGTGTGTCATGTCAGTGAGTGGTTTAACCACCGTGGAAAAGTTTTTTATAAATTTCCTATAATAGTTAGTGAAACCCAAAAATCTCTGTATGGCTTTTAACCCCACTGGGCGAGGCCATTGCAGAACAGATGAGAGTTTTTGTGGGTCCATCGACAGTCCGGATGAGGAAATCACATTACCCAAGAACGGCACCTGGGATTTATGGAATTTGCATTTTTCCAACTTACAGAACAGCTTGTTCTCCCTCAAAAGTTGCAAGACTGATGCAACATCTAGCCAATGTGCTGCTAGGGTCAGTGAATGGATAAGGATATCATCCAAATAGACTACTACACGTCTTGTAGTAATTTTCTCAGTACATCGTTAATTAATTCTTGGAAGATAGCAGGATCATTGAATAAATCAAATGGCATTACCAAATATTCATAGTGTCCGCTGCAAGTATTAAATGCCGATTTCCACTCGTCTCCCTCCTTGATTCTTACAAGGTTGTAAGCTTCACTTAGGTCAAGCTTGGTGAACACCGTGGAACCCTTAATTCGGTTGAACAATTCTGTAATCAAAGGCATGGGGTAAGCATTCTTAACCATAAGTTTATTCAGCCCTCTGCAGTCATTACAAGGTCTTAGCACCCCATCCTTTTTCTTTATGAACAAGAATCCTGCACCATCAGGTGAGGATGACTTGCGAATAATCCCTCTAGCTAGGGCATCAGCCACATAATCCTTCATCGGCTGATTCTCCTCCACCGATAGAGGATACGCATGTCCTCTTGGAGGTATGGCACCTGGTATCAAATTAATAGTACAGTCATATGGCCTGTGTGCCGGCAATCTACTAGCCTCTACCTTATTGAATACCTCACTGAAAGGCTGGTACACTGCAGGTAACGAGGAAGAGGAACTAAGGATCTTGGTAGGCTGCTGTAGGCAGGACTTGGCAAATAGGAAGACCAAGATAGAATGCTGCACGTTTGCCAATTTATCCTGGGGTTGTGTGTCAGTAGCCAGGGGAACCCCAGAATGATAGCATAGTGAACAACAAACAAACAAAATCTTGCTCCTTTGGTTCTCACACCAATTGTGGATAAAAACAGAGGTCCAATTATAGAGTGAGCTACTTTCACTCTTTGGCAATATATAGGGCAGGCAACCAAAATTCAATATGAGTCCCAATACTAGATGATATTGAATCTCTACAGATTCTTCCACTATCAGTCTCTTAGGACTCTGCTCCTGAAACAATCTGCTGCTGGGTCTTGATCACCCGGTTACGTGATCTCTCGTAGTCAAATATCGATACTGAAACACAGAATAGACACAGCGCAAAAGAAGCGCATCTATAAGCAGACTGTATACCACTCGCGGTTCAATATTTCTTTTGGTGAGTCTCCCCCCTTATAGGTGGATACTCACTAGATGTGGAGGCTTGATCCTGCCTCCTGGGAATAATGGCACTCAGTGTCTCTATATTTCAATTGAAGATTACTTTCTCCACATTCTCATAGGCTCCATCACACCTCTCCTGGGCTTCAGATCTTATATGCATACAAATATAGAGATCCAACTACCTGGGCTATATATATGCCTCAATTTATTGGTAGTCAATATAAAACATCAAAAATAATCTCCCAACGCGTTTCGTCACTGGCGTGACTTCATCAGGGGTACATTACAAACTGTATTAATTTCTAACATTTATACCTTAAATCCTGTAGTTTGTTAGAGGGGAGCTTCCACTCCATCAATCCAGATCCATCGCATCCACTCTCGTGTGTGTGGTTTGACTTTCGGTATCCAAATTGACCTCACTTCCTCCTCCTGGAACGCAATCATCCGTGACACGCCACTGTCCTCAATTGCACACTATAACGATGACAACATTCAATGTGTCACTTCATGAAGCCGAAAAGGTTTTGATTTGGCACATGACTGGAACAGCTTGTTATTGACTTATACCTCTTCATGGAAAACATTGAGATTGTGCTTGTGTCACGGATAACATGCCTTTCAAGTGCTAGGAACCTGAGATAAACATAATAATTTTTTGGGATGTATCTGGAAGCTCCCTTCTCCTAATCTTTCACATAAAAAACACAGTTATATGTTAAAATCATATATTTCAATTGCATATACACTAATAAAAAGTTTTGAAAAATCTGGTCAACTTCTTTTATCTGTAACAGCATTATATAATACCCTTTAAAATTCTCCCTTATGCTTTCTTTATACTATATTACTAATGTCTATATTTTCATTTAATCCTTTAGGGGCTAATGTATCCAATCTGTAAATCCACTCTTCTTTAATACAAAGGGTCTTAAATCTATTATGGGAACTCACTGAAACAACCTCTATTCCCATTCCCTTGAAATTTTTTATACCTCCTTGAGGACATTGCCCAAAATGCCTTGACACAGCGAACTTGATATCCCTTTTAATCACATTTTTCCGATGCTCCCCATCCTATCTCTCAGTGCCCTAGTAGTCCTACCTAAATATTGCATCTTACATCCACATTCTATGAGGTATACTGCGTAATCTGTTGCACAATTAATAAAATGTTTTACTATGTATTCCTTGCTTGTGTGGGGATTATAAAATATTTTTCTTTTTTTAGCCATATAAGGGCAAGTGTGGCATCCTTTGGATCCACAACTATAATTCCCAGTCATCTTATCTCCAACTTTTAAAAGACTTTTGTCTTGGGAGAGATTTCCAATTAATTCTAATTGGTTAGACGGAGTTGCTTGTGATTGTTTGGGTCTACTCTTGGCAATGTGAGCACGGATGTTAGGTGCTTTCTTAAAAATCATATGCACTTTTTCCCCTATCTCTTCTTGTAATAAGGGATCTTGTTTCAGAATATTCCAATTATTGTTAAACATCCTTTGTATTTTCTTTGCATGTGAACTGTACTGCGTGATAAGAGAATTCCCTCTTGTTATTCTTTTTTTGCATACTTTCTTTCTTTTTTGTTTCTTATTCTGTTTGTTTGTCATTTAAAATCATTTCCCTATTTAGATTTTTTGCCTTCATATAAGCCTTATCTATGTTAGAAATTTCATACCCTTTTTCTCTTAACTTTTCTTTCAGTACTTTCCCTTCTTCGTCAAAATCTATCAATCGGCTACAATTTCGCCTTATTCGGTGAAATTCCCCATAAGGAATATTCTGTATCCAATGTGGATTATGATTACTTTTAGCATTCAAATAACCGTTAGATGCCACTGTTTTCAAAAATGTTTTGGTCTGAATCTGCCCATCTCCATCAATCATGAGTTGTAAATGAAGGACTTCTATAGTTTCTCTCTGGATGTTCCATGTGAAATTCAATCCCTGTTTGGGTCATTAAAATTCTGACAGACCATCTCTAGATTGGCCTGAGTACCATTCCAGACAATCAGTATATCGTCTATATACCGGCCATAGTATACCAAGTTCGCGCTCCAGTCACTCCTGGCCCAGACATGGTGTTCTTCCAAGAACCCCACAGCCAAATTAGTGTAACTGGGCACGAACCTGGTACCCATGTCCATACCGCAGGTCTGCAGATAATAACCTCTCTGGAACTCAAAAAAAAATTTTTCCAGAATGAATTGAATACACTGTAATAGGAACTCTCGTTGATCCTGAGCCATAGTCTTGTCCCTTTCCAAAAAGAATGACACCGCTCAAATTCCCCAATCATGATCTATGGAGGTGTACAAGGCAGCAACATCCAGAGTAGCCCATAAATATTGTGGCTTCCAAACAATTTGACTAACGGTTTGTAAGACTTGCTTGGAATCCTTAATAAAAGCTGGAAGCTGCACAACATAGCCCTGCAAAAATGAATCAAGGTAGGCTGGTAGATGCGATGTAAGACTATTAATACCCAAAACGATAGGGCATCCTGGAGGATTCTCTATATTTTTATGTATCTTCGGTATGTGGTAAAAAAACGACACATCCGAATATTGATTATACAGAAATAGAAATTCCTGTTTGGTTAGCAGGTTTTTCCTAAGTGCTCCATCTAGGAGCTCAAAGAGCTCTTTTTTATATTTTTCTTGGGGATTATATTTAAGTTTAGTATAAGAGTTACTATATCCCAATAGTCTCTCTGCCTCCTGTATATATTTTTTGGTATCCTGAACCACTATACCTCCTCCTTTATCGGTCTCCTGTATTGTAATCTCTTTATTTTTTGCAAGGGTTTTTAAAGTTTGTTCTTCCTTATGACTCAAGTTTTTTCTCTTAACTTGGACGTTTCGTATATATCTTCCAAAACAGTCTTATAGAATGCTTCCACATAAGGACCCTTGTGGTTAACTGGAAAAAATGAAGATTTGAGTTTAAAATGTGATTTTTTAATCTGAGGTGGACTATCTCTCTCCTCCGGTATATGACCTTCCTCCCATAGTTCTTGTAGCATTGTGTTAATAGAGTCTTCTTCGTCCTCAGCTTCTCCATAGATATCTATATCTGGGAGATTTTTTCCAATGTTCTTCTTTTCCTGCTCCTTATAAAACCTTTTTAACGTTAATTTTCTAATGAACCTATTAAGGTCCACAAAAAATCAAATTCATTGGATTTATTACTTGGGGCAAACTTAAGTCCCTTTTGGAGTAAACTTACAATGCAGGATTCTATGGTAATGTTGGAAAGATTATATATACCTCCACCTACTTGTCCAGGTTTAATTTCTAATTTTTTGCTCTTTTTGCCTCCTCTTCTTCCTCGATGGGTTCTATTTCTTCTCTGGACCTTGCCCATTATTTCCATTTTCTATTTGTCTATCTGTCTGGGTGCAATGTCCAAAAACGAAATCTCCAATATCGAGTTATCTTCTATCAAGGTGTCCATTGGATCTTTATTTTTAAGGACTACACTTGAATTTTTTGGCCTTGCTCCATCACTTTCTCCTATTTTTTGGTCATTTCTCTGTTGTTCTATTACTATTTCTCTCTCCAGTTTTTCAACCACATTAATGGTAGGACAAGTATTATCTTTTGGTACTTTAGGCTCTAGAGATATATGATTTCTATTATCATTTGTTGTAACACTATAAACATTATTTTCTTGATCAACTTTAGAAATACTTGATTTCTCTTGATTCACCTTTTTCTCAAAAACTTCAGATGTTTGATTTGTAGTATTTGAATTGTGATGTCTCCTATCTAGACTGTATAGATGTTTATTTTTATTAAATGGTTTTGCAAACCTATTATTAATTTTGTTGTAACTGTGTATCTGATCTTTTTCATAATCATACACATCTCTATTGGGTTTTGAGCCTTTTCTATCCTATGACTCACAACAGGGATTGAATTTCACATGGAACATCCAGACGGAAACTATAGAATTCCTTGATTTACAACTCATGATTGATGGAGATGGGCAGATTCAGACCAAAACATTTTTGAAAACAGTGGCATCTAACGGTTATTTGAATGCTAAAAGTAATCATAATCCACATTGGATACGGAATATTCCTTATGAGAAATTTCACCGAATAAGGCGAAATTGTAGCCGATTGATAGATTTTGAGGAAGAAGGGAAAGTACTGAAAGAAAAGTTAAGAGAAAAAGGGTATGAAATTTCTAACATAGGTAAGGCTTATATGAAAGCAAAAAATCTAAATAGGGAAATGATTTTAAATGACAAACAAGTAGAATTAGAAACAACAAAGAAAGAAAGTATGCAAAAAAAGAATAACAAGAGGGAATTCTCGTTTATCACGCAGTACAGTTCACATGCAAAGAAAATACAAAGGATGTTTAACAATAATTGGAATATTCTGAAACAAGATCCCTTATTACAAGAAGAGATAGGGGAAAAAGTGCATATGATTTTTAAGAAAGCACCTAACATCTGTGCTCACATTGCCAAGAGTAGACCCAAACAATTACAAGCAACTCTGTCTAAACAATTAGAATTAATTGGAAATATTTCCCAAGACAAAAGTCTTTTAAAAGTTGGAGATAAGATGACTGGGAATTATAGTTGTGGTTCCAAGAGATGCCACACTTGCCCTTATATGGTTAAAAAAAGAAAAATATTTTATAATCCCCACACAAGCAAGGAATACATAGTAAAACATTTTATTAAATGTGCAACAGATTACGTAGTATAGATCATAGAATGTGGATGTAAGATGCAATATGTAGGTAGGACTACTAGGGTACTGAGAGATAGGACTGGGGAGCATCGGAGATATCAAGTTCGCTGTGTCAAGGCATTTTGGGCAATGTTCTCAAGGAGGTATAAAAAATTTAAAGGGAATGGGAATAGAGGTTGTTTCAGTGAATTCCCATAATAGATTTAAGACCCTTTGTATTAAAGAAGCAGAGTGGATTTACAGATTTGATACATTAGCCCCTAAAGGATTAAATGAAAATATAGACATTAGTAATATAGTATAAAGAAAGCATAAGGGAGAATTTTAAAGGGTATTATATAATGCTGTTACAGATAAAAGAAGTTGACCAGATTTTTCAAAACTTTTTATTAGTGTATATGCAATTGAAATATATGATTTTAACATATAACTGTGTTTTTTATGTGAAAGTTTAGAAGAAGGGAGCTTCCAGGTACATCCCAAAGAATTATTATGTTTATCTCAGGTTCCTAGCACTTGAAAGGCATGTAATCCATGACACAAGCACAATCTCAATGTTTTCCATGAAGAGGTATAAGTCAATAACAAGCTGTTCCAGTCATGTGCCAAATCGAAACCTTTTCGGCTTCATGAAGTGACACATTGAATGTTGTCATCGTTATAGTGTGCAATTAAGGACAGTGGCGTGTCATGGATGATTGCGTTCCAGGAGGAGGAAGTGAGGTCAGTTTGGATACCGGAAGTCAAACCACACACGCGAGAGTGGACGCGATGGATCCGGATTGATGGAGTGGAAGCTCCCCTCTAACAAACTACAGGATTTAAGGTATAAATGCAAGAAATTAATACAGTTTGGCATCTTCATAGTTTTTTGTGCCTGTAGAAAAGTATTTGAATAGTATCCGACTTGTAGTTCATGAGTAATCGAATTATAAAAGATATCCCTCCCACCCCTTTAACTACGCAACAAGGGACAATCTTCAGTGAGCATAAGGAAAAATCTGCCCTCCTTCGTCAAGGGTGCAGGGTATTCTTTATTCTCACAGCATGAAGATTGTCCTTCTTTGCTAGATGTTTGGTTCGATGACCGGATTCCACATCTGAGGGAAGGCGACTTCATGGGTAAAAGGGGCAGGAGGGGGATCCTTTATAATTCAATTGCTCACGAACTACAAGTCAGATACTATAGACATACATGCACAAAAAACTATGAAGATGAATCAGAAATACGATTATTTTTATATATTACTATCCCATTCATGCAAGACAGGACTTTGTTTCCAAGTTAGTAGTTTACAGGGATTGCCAGGTCTTTCTCTTGCAACAAGTCTCCTAAAATGAATCCGTTAAGTTCATAAGTAGCTCTTGGATTTTTTCTCCCAAATGCATAACTTTAGACTTTTCCACATTAAACTTCATATTCCATTTGTTTGCCCAAGCTGCCATTTTATGTAAATCCCTCTGTAGAAAACAATCCTCCTGTTCCGAATTTATTACCCTACATAATTTAGTGTCATCTGCAAATATTTAACTTTCTATATCTATTTCCAGGTGATTGATATACATGTGAACAAAGTACTGAACACTGAGATACTCCAGTTACAACAATGCACTGGTCTCTATCCTTCAACCAGTTTTCTGTCCAGTTGCAAAGGCTATCCCACTAGCCCCAATTCCCTTATTTTATATCCCAGCCTCCTTTGTGGCACTGTATCAAATGCCTTTGAAAGATCTATATATACTACATCTACTGCTTTACCAATATCTAGGTTGCTATTTACTTCTATTCAGAAGCTCAAAAGATTAGTTTGGAAAGATATTTTCCTTATAAAGCATGTTGATTCCTAGTAATGATTTTATTTTCATCTGTGTCATTTTGAATAGAATCCCTTATTACCCCTTCTAGCAGTTTTACAGAGATCAAACTTACAGGTCTATAATACCAGGTTCTGTTTTAGTTCCCTTCTTAAATAAAGGCTGCATTGACTTTATGCCAGTCTTGTGGTACTGAGCCTGTGGTGAAGGTAAAAAGAGTGATCTTGCCAACACTGAGTTCCCAAAGAACCCTTGAATGTATGCCATCAGGATCCTTTGCTTTGTCAGTTTTAATTTTTCCCAGTCTTCCAATAACCTCTTCTTGTGTTAACCCAATATCAGATAATTGTATAGTTTTATTTGTTGAGGCTCTTCTACCATTTCTTCTTCCCTGGTATATGCAGATTCTGTATGCTCTCTAATCAACTCACCCATCTCATTTATGAAAGGTCCAATGCACTCCATCAAGTTTTTTTTGCTATTCGTGTGTTTGAAAAACTTTTTTGGATCATACTTTTTTAGAATTCGGATTTCATATCTATTTTTGCTAACCTATTGCCTTTTTGCAATCTTTGTTGCACCTCCTGCATTTCAAGAAATAATTTTCTGTTTCTGCAGACTTAAATCATTTAAATGCTTTTTTTACTTGCCATTTCTTTCTTTACATTTGCATTTAACCACATTGGTTGCAATCTACTTCTTTTGCATTTGTAGTAGTTTGTTGCCTTCCTCTGCATTGACAAAGGTGATATGGAAAGAACCTGATAGAAGCATGTCTTTTTCATCCTCATCAACTATATTACTTCTTGCAGCTTCCATCACTGTCACTAGAATCCAAGACCAACAATGCATGAAACACAATGGAATTAAATCAAAGCACCAATGCTTAATGAAGATTTTTCATCAATATATTTAGCAATAGACATTACCTAGGTACACAGTAAAGTAATGAAATGTATGACAAAGGAAAAACACACCAGCTGATAAAAGTTATTTCATTTACAAAATTCTAATCTACACTGATGTGCAGATGGTTGCATGAAACTGCTGTGAGCAGATGGTTTCTTCCTCCTCTGTCATGATTTTCATACACGTTTGGCAAAATATATTGGTGAATACATTGAAGAAACATCTTCATTCACAAATGTGTAATGTTGAGCAACAAGGGAAAAGGAACTAATAACCCAATAAGCTGAGTAGGTGCTTATCACCATTCCCCTACGAAGATGCTGGTGTGAGTAGCTTGAGTGAATAGCAAGAGCATGGTGCTAAACCCTGTAACAGCTTTCCTACTGCCATAGCCTTGGGTTAATTTGCAAACAGTGAGACTGAATTATCAGGGCTGATTGAGTTGGGTTGGTTCAGGATAGCAATCACAGATGGGAGGGAAATAAGGGACCGAAAATAAAATTAAAGCTGCGTGACAGGGTTTTTCCACTAGATGTAGGATAACAAAGAGCAGAAGTTAGCTAATCGAGCAAGTAAGTTGAATAGGGCTGCCACTAGAAGCTTCCTTTGCAGTGGCGGGAAATTTGAAATGTTTTTGTTTACAATGGCTTCTGATCACACATCTCAGCACAGGCTGTCACTGGTTAGCAAAGACTTGTTATGTTTTGTTCCGTTCTATTTACTTCATGTTCATGATCACCAATTTATGAACCAATGTTTTGTTCGATCAAGTACGTTTTGCTTACAAGAAAACACAACAAATGCTTCATTCTCTACTAATATATACCATTATATATCATTATAAAAAAAATGTTTTAAGGATTTTCCTATGTCATAAACCCAGGGTACTTTCAATGCTTGAAGATATTTATATTACAAATTATTAAAAAAGGGGATTTTTATGTATGCACCGATAAATCCTTTCTCTTGTTCTTTGTGTAACACAGGGACCATGGGGTAAAGTATGGTATCATGCTCTAGGAGGTAGGATAGTTGCATAGAGTTCTCTGGCGGTGGAGAAAAAAGAAAGCAGGGTAGGAAAGATGGTCACCTGTACAAGAGAAACAAAAAGACACACCTGGCCAGGACAGAAACAACCTGTTTTTCTCTGGGTGGGATGTCTCGTGTTCCACAAGAAATAAGAGCAAATTATTTTCTGTAAGTGCTGAACAACCCCTCTTTCTCTTTAATCCATTGTGAAACAGAGAATAACAATGCTATTCCATTGAGATTCAATGGGGGAGAGAAAAACCCTGCAAAATACAAGCTGTTCTCAACAAAGACAAACAAGAAACAATGATTTACCTCAACTGTCAACAGACACACCAAATCAGGTAACAGTAAAAAGGATACTAGAAATAAAGACAATACGGGCTTCTACTTGAGCACTGCAGCCTGTATGACCTTTGTTTAAAACTGGCTTCATTAGAAGCCAGGACATTGACTTGGTAATGTTCAGAAAATGTGTGAAGTGACGACCACGTTGCTGCCTTGCACAACTGCTCTGCAGATGCCTGGCACTTGTAGGCCCAGGAAGCACCCACCACGTTGGAGGAATAAGCATTGATCCTAAAGAGCACAGGCTGTTTCCTAAGGACAGAGAACTGGCAAATGGTCATCTTGATCCAGGAACCCACTGCTCCCTTAGACATCTCTTGGCACCTCAGGAATAACAAAAAGTGATTCTGACTTACAGAAAGAATCCATGTGATGAATGCAGTATTTTAGACACCTAACTGTGTCCTACTCCATTATGTTACATGGAGCCAGACAAAAAGAATGAAGACACTCAAACCAACCCCAGAAATCTGTCTTGAAGAGCCAAGCCATCAGACCTAACCTATCCATCTATGGGTGACACTGAGAACCTTGAGTCAAGAGGTCAAGGAAGGAGTGGAAGATGAAGAGGAAAGGCAATGGATAGAATAAGTAAATTCAAGAACCATGTGCTGTGAGACAACAAGAAACAATAAGGATCACATGTGCCTGCTCCATACTGACATTCCTTAACATTCTGAGAATCAGAGGGAAAGGGGAAACACATTCTCCAGGGGAGACCATGATGGAATGAGACGGAGAGGTAGAGAGTCCCGGGTTCGAAAACAAAACAGAGGACCATGCTGACTGGCCAAAATGCCATGAGATTCACATCAAGAAGACCCCATAGTACTATGGAGTTAAACACGACCCAATTGAGTTTCCAATTTCTGGGATCCAGAAGTTGACAGCTGTGGAAATCCACCATCACGTTGTGCACTCCCGGAATGTGAACTGCCAAGAAAGAGTGGGAACATGAGCTTCCGCCCAAAGAAAAATTAAACATTTGACCATGTCACTGCACTTGTGGTCCCTTCTTGACAGTTGATATAGGCCAACACCCTTGCAGTGTTAGACTGAATCCACACCAGCCGTCCCTGGAGTAACTGGGACCAATGTGGAGTAACTGGGACCAAAGATCATTGATGGACAGAAGACCTCACTGTTAGACTAAAGGCCCTGGGCTGTCAAAGCTGAACAAGATTCCCCAGCCCTTCAGACTGGCATTTTTTGTGACTATGGAATAATCCAATATGACCAAAGGAGAACCCAGAGTCAGGTGGAGGGACTGGAGCAACCAAAGATCTAACTTTTTAGGAAACAAGACAGCAATGAAGGTGCTTTATTTCCCTAATGATATATAGTAGTATGACTACAAATAATATATAATAATAAAAAAAAAAATAAAAAAAAAAAAAAAATATATATATATATATATATATATATATATATATATATATATATATAAATAAAAGTGCTATCAACAGAGACATATATCCATGAGTGTAAGATGCACACACACACACATTATATATATCATACCCCAAAAGAAAAGCACATGAACAATGTAATTACTATGCAAATAAGAATAAATAAAACCCTAAAATACGGAATAAAGCAGAGAAGGCACTAACTGCAATCCGCTAAGCCTAAGTGTGATATTGTCCTAACAATCATAAACAAAAAGAGAAATAGGAGAGAGCGCCTCTCCAAAAAGTATAAATGAATAACTATAGAACAGTCTTACTGACCGGATTAAATAAATAGATTTGTTCTCTTCTGTCCTCCACATGTATAATATGGTGATTGATGAATAGTGAATTATCACTATATAGTTGGACAACAGAAGCGGGCAGGAATCTTTATAATATATGTATATGATTCTCTCCTGTCCTGTTGTCATTAAATCTTCCTTCAGAACCCATCCTTAGATGATGTTAGCAGGCAGAAAAATGTCAGTTTGTAATCGAAAGCTGAACCGTTACAAGAGGTAATATATTTATTAGGACCCCAAAAAGTGTATAAACCACATGTGCAAGCAGAGTTGTTGTATGTATATGTGATTGTAAGACTGCCAATTATTCTACACCTTATGTATCTGTCCAAGATAATTCTTCAGGGAATGCAAAGATGTAACAAAGTTTGTTGCGGGTTTAAATCTCCTGCCATGAAACCATAAACCAATAAGCATCCATTTTGATGTCAATAATAGGAGAGTAAAATCCAATCATGTAATATACCACCTACATTGTCTACGGAAATGGCATATGAACCAATCCAAAATACCAAGTGTGAATACCATGGTTGTTATCTCTTAACCCCTTAACGACCGGCCGATCGGCGCAGAGCGGTCAGTTAAGGAACACGAAGCATTGTCAGATCAACCCTTGACATACTATGACCATCAAGGGTCATTAAAGGGTTAAACAAGTGTTAGAATCAATAACAATGTAATATACAATCCTATATTATAATTCACTAAGTTTGTTAGAAGCCGTCGTGTGCAGTAGAGACGGTTGCGAGCACTGCAGTCATGGGTGGTACGGACGGGGCGCAGAGAGGACTTCAATTTGAATACGGAGAGCCCCACTCCATATCAGCCGCAGCGCAGGCAGTCTCTACTGTGCATGACTGCGCCTCGCTGTTGCTGGGTGGCACTGTGGCACATGTACAAAGGCTCTTCAACTAGTGTTTAAATAAAAAACAAAACATACAAAAATGTGATCCAAATCCTCACTCTGCAACCTGGGCTGTCATGAAAGGCAGCCATACTCACAGCATGTGGTGGAGAAAATAAATAAACAGAAGTTTCGCCATTATCTGTTAAGCTCTAAGAGGGATACTGAAGCTAAATAATTAAAAAAAAAAACATTCCCGTGCCCCCCACAAGCAAATAGAGACGCCTTGACAGTAAACCTTTATAGCATAAGAAGTATAGCCACCTAAGGTAAGACCACAGCCCTATGCCTAATTAATATGAGTCTTCAGAGACGCCTCTCATAAACATACTTATAAGGAAATGTTAATGATTAGAAACTAATCAATATAAATATTCTATTCTTAGGCATTAAAAAAAAATTTAATAAAAAAGTGACAAATGTATCTCTTGATGGAAGCATTCTATTGAATATGCCATAAAACTATATGAGAAAATATATAAATGCCTAAAATCAGAAGCCTAAAACCATACAACCAAATACTTATGGATCATACGCTGATAAAGTATGACTGTGAATGATGTGTATGTTTGAGTTAGGGTTGATATGTTTGTGTGCTGAAATATATATATAGAATGACAAATCTGTCTTAAAGACAGTCATTTTTCATCCCAATTTAGTTTGCAGAAAATGTCTTCTAAACAAGAGGCGGGAGATTGTGTCTCCTTGTCGGACGCCTTTTTCTGTGTTGATTTGGACTTTATTATGGTTGACCTATATTGATCCAGTTCCATTTTAATATACTGACTGGAGGATATTGATGTAAGCTCTGTCTAGTCCTTAGTTGATCAGGGCATAGATTATTGCTTGCTTTTTCACTGAATCGAAGGGCTTTCCGTAGTAAATGAAGGCTATGCATAATGGAAAGTTGCATTAATTATGCTGCTCTACAACTTGTTGCACTGTCTGGATATGGTCCATTGTATTGAAAACGCTTCTAAACCCTGTTTTTTCTTTAGATTTTGACGCATTAAATAATGATGTCCATTCTTCTACATGGTGCCTTTATGAAAACCTTACAGACGACTGGCATTAGGCTTTTGGTCTGTAGTTTTTAAGATCCGCCTTATCAGATGTTTTTGCAGTAGGATGACTTCTGCATTTTTCCATGTTTTAGTTACTTTGTCTTGTATTTTGAAAATAGCTTAACTAGGACTTTAAATAAGGGTTGACCTCCGGCTTTCAACATTTCAATAGTGACTTTACCAGGTCCAGCAACTTTGCCATTTTTCTTTGATTGTATTGCAGCTTCTACTCCTTCCGCCAAAACTTCTGGCATGGTTTCAGCCTCTGGCACTGCATTCAGTTGTTGTCTTTCATCCTTAAAATAATTTTAATACAATTCTTCTACTTGTTTAGTATTTGTTGCTATCACGGTCCCCGTGATTCCCTGTTAATCTGTGACTGTGTTACCTTTGCATTGGAGGAGGATGATTGGCCCGCCCAGGATGTTCCTTTTTATACTGGCTCTTGGGCACTTGTCAGTTGCCCTTTTGTGGTGTTCCTGTTCCTGCGTCTCGTTGCTGAGTTCCAGTGTCTCCTGTGTACTGATCCGGCTTGGCTGACTCCTCTCCTGATCCTGCTCCGTGATTGACCCGGTTCTGGCTGACGACCCTGCTCCGTGATTGACCCGGTTCTGGCTGACGACCCTGCTCCGTGATTGACCCAGTTCTGGCTGACAACCCTGCTCCGTGATTGACCCGGTTCTGGCTGACGACCCTGCTCCGTGATTGCTCCATTCTCCGGTTGACGTTCCTGCTGCTGTATCCATCCGGTTCCGGTTGTTGCTCCTGTCCGGTTGCAGTTCCAGTGTCCTCCGGTCGCTCTGGCAACATTCTGAACTGTTTAGTATCTCGCTGATCCTCTCTCGCCCTTTCAGCTGTAGCCTGAGGCTGCTTTGCCATCTGCATTGCTGAACTGTGCTCTCCTGTGTGTACCAGATTAACCCGTGCAGTGCCAGTAGTCTCCGGTTACGTGCCACTTGTATAGCTTGCCAAGCCTCTGTTTGCCCTTTGAGCCGCTACTCTCTGAGCCTTCTATACACGACCATACTATTCCTTGCAGAGCTCCGCCTGTCCGGTGTTCGGGGTGCACAGTGACCACGCCGGCTGGCGCCGGTAGTCTGTTTGCTCTTGCTGTAAGGATTCCGTGCAACACCGGAAGGGTGTCCTGGCTCTGGCTCACATTCACTCAGAGTGTACGATTCCGCCTGCACTTCCTAGTGCATCGGCTCCTAGTAGCTTGTGCAGCAACCATCTATCTTGGCATCCCAAGGGTGTCTTGGCACAATCCAGTTGGCATACGCAGGGTTACTAACTAGTCTCGTTTAGGGCAATTCCTATTCTGGTTACTTCAGCTCTGGCAGTAGCATTCCTTCTAGCCCACGGTGGTGGTGGTATTGGCTCAGCTCAGCGCAATAGGGGCGCTCCCTGTTTCTACCTAGAGAGTTATTCAGTGCAGACACTTTACTCCTTTCTCTACATTCAGAGACTGTTATCCAGAGACTGTTATCTAATCCTGGGCGTGGGCCAATCTAAGACTGAGTTTCTCCAGTTGCTCCCGTTAACCCTTTGGGGTTATTCCAGTCTATATTTGTACTTATACTCCTGCTTGTATTACACATACTTTGTCTGTATTTGTCAATACTGTTTTTACCTGTGCTGGCCCCTAGGGGCACTGTTTATCATCCTGATTCAATAAAACTGTGTTTTTACTTCATACCCTGGTCTGAGTGTCAGAAAACCGTAACAGTTGCTGAGTTTTTGCTGTTGTACTATCTTCAAGCTTTAATCCTTTGAGTGCCAGAGGGGTACGCACCGCATTGGATGGTCAGACAAGCCAGGTCATACACAGAGCCCAAAGACACAGAACTGCTTTGTACAACAATGCAAGGGCAACTGAGTCAGGACTCAGTCTGCCCTTTAAATCCCTCCTCAGGAAGTAGGTAGGAGGAGCAGCTCAGAGGGAGGAAGTAGGTAGGAGGAGACTACAGGAAGCAAACACATAAAACAGAGGCCGGCTTCATTCAGAAGCCTCACGCCTGCAGATGACGCATCTTGCTCTGATGCGTCCAACCGCTGCCATAATCCTGCGTCAATCCGTGTGGCATGGACGGCCGCTGACGCCGAAGCGTCATTTCGAGCGTCGTCTGAAGAGGCGTGCTGGAACCAAGGTAAGCTGTGATAGTGTAACATATGTAAGGTCCCTAGAATGTGTTTCTGTGTAATGTTTAGAAAATTGATGTTTCAGATCTTATAAGATTACTCCACTATGTTCTAAAAATGATCCTTCAATTTTGGCAATTCCACTGGTACTAGTGTGTTCATATCAGTAAAGCAGAGAAACAACACTGGGGTGTCAGACAGTGTGCATGTGGGTCTGTGACTTCCTCTGGGACAGTGGAAAAAGGCTTCGATGTCACAGTGTGGCTCTTTTGCTACCAGTAGGACAGTGGAACAAGGCAGCAGTATAAGTGCATGGTCAGTGACTACCAGTGGGACTGTGGAAAAAGGCTGAGGTGGCAGACAGCCTGTGGACATTGGAACAAGGTTGTGGTGTCAGTGTATGTGTGAACCTTTGACTACCAGTGGAACAAGGCTGGCATGCCAGTTACTATATATTGGTTATCACTGATAACCAGTGGGACAGTGGAACAAAGCTGGGATATCAGACAGTGTATACGTGGCTCCAATGGAGCACTGCAACAAGGATGGGATGTAAGACAGTGTACTTGTGGTTATTTTACTAGTAGTGGGAAGTAGAAGAAGGCTGGGGTGCCAGACTGTATATGTGTGGCTCTGACCACCAGTGGAATGTGTCTCCCTTCCTCTTGCTGGCACAATATAAGGTCTTTCCATTCACAACTATGATAGCTGTTTAGCAATTGTTGTCACACAATATGTAAGGACATTTGGAAACCAGTTTTGCCATACACCAGGTATGTTGCTGCAAAATATAAATGTATACTTTGAATCAGTGCATAAAATTAGACTTACCTACAAGATGTGGCCAAACTTGGAGTTCCTGGATATCCAGGTCTATAATATACTTTAGAATGTTTGTGTGAAAATACAGAGTTGCTAAATGAATTATGTTGTTCCCCATGCTGTCTATTTGTTTCCAGTTAGCACCAACAGAAATAAGATAGCGTAGGGCATCAAATGTTCCAGAGGTGGCAGTGAGTAACAGTGGAGTACACCGATATCTAAAGGTGGGGAAAATAATGAAGATAATCCTTATATAAAATCCATTTAAGTAAACTCATGTTTCTATGTGTTTAGTCTCACACACACACACACACACACACACACACACACACACACCTGAGCCAAACTTTTTGGCCCATATACAAAAATGTCAATAAGTATGGGTCTGGGTCAAAAGTAAAAGACCCACATATTATCAACCTATTCAATAAAAGAAGGGAGGAGTAGGGCTGAAAAATTCAACATGGCAACCAAAATTGAGGCAATATAACCAAACAGGAAATCAGTAAAACAAAACAAAAATCAAGTATTTAAATAAGAGGCAATCCAGGATTTCCATAGGGCTGTTTCCCCCCAAAATTAAAAAAGTATGCAACATTAAGATATCTAGAATATTTTTTTTTGTGATCATGCATCCAAAAGCCATTGTAGTTACATGTGCGCTAACCAAGAGTGGGCAACCTGTGGCCCTGCAAATATAGCTGGACTATATCTCTCATCATCATTACCTGGCCTTCTAAGGAAGATAAAAGTTTTAGCCCAACAACATCTGAAGAACTGCAGGTTGTCTACCCCTAGGACAGTTAGAGTTTTATACATGTCACTCAGCTCAAGCGCTCAAGCTCACCCCCAACCCTCAAAACATTTCAATAAAAGCACATACATTGGAACTCTCAAATCCTTGAAACTAACCAATTCTTCAAACAACAGAAGAGATTCATAACAGACAGTAGCAGTTCAAAAGTAACAGTTCAATATATTAATAAAACCTTCAAAATGATAAGGGTATAGTTCTTTAAAATCTTCACTCCGGATCGTTTCCCCCAACGGGATCCCTGCCGCTCAGTCCCTAGGGCTGTTGGACTAGCCCTTTCCGCAGAATTGTGATTCCCAAAAAGAAACAAAGAGACAAAATAGGACAGCGCAAATAGATCCCTTTAAGTGTGATCCGATTAATATTTAAGGACAAATACCCTTCCCTCTTCAACCCCTAAAATGGGTACTCACTTTTTCGCGAGGCTACTGCCGCCTCGAGGATTTTAGCCTTCACTGGATCTGACCCCCAGTGACGGTCCGTCTCCAACAATGATTCCTAAGAACCACCTTCTGATTTCTAATCAACTCTCCTGTTGTAGTTCATAAACAGCACCAAACACAGTAAATAAATTAACCAGGTCTAGTACACAGTAGTGGTCCAAATATAACTAGAATAAGTTACTGTCGTTGAAGATATGTATAAAACATGTTTATTTAAATGGCAGAAACATAACAAATCCTATATAATAATTCGCCAAGTTGTGTGTAACGCCCGACATGCGCAGTAGACACTGCTGCGAGTGCGGCAGTCACGCGCAGCAGAGACTGCCCGCGCCGCGGTTGATACAGAGCTGGGCGCTCCGAAGGAGCGTCCAGCTCTGTATCAGCCGCGTCGCGGGCAGTCTCTGCTGCGTGTGACTGCCCCACGACCGGCTGCCAGAGGCACTGTGGCCCGTGTAACGGGCTGTTCAACTACTTGTCAAAAAATAAAATCAATAATAAAACCAAGATATCGGTCCTGATATAGTGGCTAAATAACCCAATGCGTTTCGCGACTCTCTGTTGCTTCTTCAGGGGTCTAACAGCCCACTCTTTAGTACAACCATTTATAGTAAATAAACTTACCCCAAAAACAAGAAGGGGCAAAAGGGGAGGACAAAAAGTGAAAAACACAGTTAAATCTCTATTACCTGGAATGAATAGGGAAGGTGTCTACAATCTATCATCAGTTACAATCAGACCTTCTGAATTTAAGGTTTTGAGGAGAGGACTTAAATATGCCCCTACAAATAAACCCAATGACTTCCAGTTCTTCACTGATCTAAACAGATTTGCGAGAAAGCTTGCTCTTAAGAGATTTTTTAAAATTAAAAATAAAGAAGTGGAGGAAGATCAGAGACGAGCTGAGGAAGGTCATGGGAAATATGGGGGCCCTCTTCTCGATAAACAAGATGAGGATTGTCTGAATGATTTGGAAGCTCTCATAAATGAAGAGTCAATTGTTGATGGATTTAAAATAACAAGTTTCAAAAAGACTTCTAATTTTTGTCCTACAAACTATAAAGGTATCTATGTAGACACATTTATGAAAGCAGTGATGGAGGAATTTAACCACACGATTAAAAAGAAAAGATGTAAGAAATTTAATATGAGTAGAGGTGAACAACTGGCAATAAAAAGTTTGAAAAGGAACCAATTTTTAACAATACGGGAAGCCGACAAGGGTGGTGCTTTGGTGGTCCAGGACACCACCACTTATATCCAGGAATGTTTTCGAATCCTGGGGGATGGGGAGTCCTATCGATCACTTATAGCGGACCCTTCGGATGCCTTTATAAACAATTAAAAGCATTGATGGATGGGGCACTACAAAGGGGTATAATCACCAGGGATGAGTACAGCTATATTATGGTGGAACAACCAGTGGTTGCTTTTTCCTACCATATCCCTAAGCTGCACAAATCCCAGATGAATCCCCCAGGATGCCCCATCATATCTGGGATTGGTTCTTTTACTTGCAATCTTTCTGCTTTTTTGGATCACTTTCTACAACAATATGTGGTCAAATTACCTGCATTTTTGAGGGATTCCCAGATGTTTTTTTAAAAAATGAAGAAGATCAGATGGAAACGTGGCTCATATTTGTGGGCCACGTTGGACGTTGTATCATTGTATACATCGATAGAACATGACCTGGGTTTAGAGGCAGTAGCCTTTTACTTAGAGAAGGATGAGAGAATGTGACTTCAACAAAAAGAATTTCTTTTGAAGAGTATCCACTTTATACTCAGTCATAATTTTTTTGTATATCAGGGTACTTACTTCCTCCAGACCAGGGGCATAGCCATGGGCACCAGATTCGCCCCTTCATATGCCAACCTCTTTATGTGCCATTTTGAGCATCATTATGGCATGATGGAGGGTGGCTGTGGGGGGCGGCTGGTGTCATATGGGAGATATATCGATGATGTGCTTCTGGTCTGGGAGGGAGAGAGAGAAGCCCTGGTATCTCAGATTAATATGTGGAATGAGAACAATAGGGGAATCCAATTCACTTATACCATCAGTGAAACTAATATAGATTTTTTGGATCTCATGTTGTCTGGGAAGTTGGACGGTACAGTGGGGAGTACCATTTTCAAGAAGAAGGTGGCATGCAACCCATATATAGGGGCAGATAGTTGTCACTTTCCACCTTGGCTTAAGAATATTCCCTACGGACAGTTCAACCGACTGAGGCGGAATTGCAGTGAGATGGATGAATATGTAAAAAATGGGGAAGTACTTAAAAGGAGTTTTATAGAAAGAGGATATGGAAGAAGATCTAAATATTGCATTTAAGAGAGCACAACAATTAGATAGAGATAAATTGTTAATCCCAAAGAATAAAAATAAACGAAAAGGAGAAAGGAGGAGAAAGGGGGTACAATTTATAACGGGTTACAACGTTTTCTCCAGGAATATACAAAGTATTATTACGAAATATTGGGGGATTTTAAGGCAGGACCCACTTCTGGCAGAGGAGTTAAATGTTAAACCTAAAATTACATATAGGAGGGGAAGGAATTTAAGGAACATTATTGCCCCAAGTAGACCAAAAAAGATTAAAAATATTCAAAGACAGGATCTGGCAATGGGAATACAACAATTTTTACCAAAGCCACAGGTGGGCAATTATAGATGTAATAGTAGGAAGTGTGGTACCTGCGAGTTTATTGAACATAGAGTGCAAGAGGTGTTTTTGGAAAAAGAAGAATCCCTTTGGAAGATCCAGCAATTTATTAATTGTAATGTTAATTTTGTCATCTATCGACTTACCTGCGGTTGTGGTATGAATTACATAGGTAGGACTACTCGAAGTCTACGAGAGAGGATAGGGGAACATTGTAGGAAAATAGTGAGAGGTGCCCAGGATCACAGTGTGCCACGACACTTTAGTTTATGTAGGCAGGGAGGTATCAAATACTTAAAGGTATTAGGTTTGGAAAGTATAGTGAAGTCAGTACCCAATAAATATAGTGTTCTCTGCAAAAGGGAGGCTTATTGGATTTTCCGTCTCAATACCATGAGCCCTAATGGGTTAAATGAGGAGATGGAATTAGCCTCCTTTATGTAGAAGGAATTTATGGTTTATAAATGGATAGTAGGAGAATGGCCATGATGTGTTTTAGGAATTTTATATATATGTAATTACTGGATAGATGGAGAGGTGGAATAAGGATAAAGTTTAGTTTATTTACAAGGAAATATACATACATATATATATAAAAATAGTTGAAATGTTTACTAATGTAGAGATTTATTAGAGAGTTTTTCAGAAGCGAAGTTTTTAAACAATACGAGTGGTTGGTAGGCATTCCCGCACGATATTGAGGCTAGGAACGCATAGGAGTGAAGACCGGAAGCATTCAGGTACCGGGAAGCTGAGAACAACGCAGCTCCGGTGAAGTTAGGATTTTGGGGTAAGTGTATTTACTATAAATGGTTGTACTAAAGAGTGGGCTGTTAGACCCCTGAAGAAGCGAAGAGAGTTGCGAAACGCGTTGGGTTATTTAGCCACTATATCAGGACCGATATCTTGGTTTTATTATTGATTTTATTTTTTGATTTGTTATGTTTCTGCCATTTAAATAAACATGTTTTATACATATCTTCAACGACAGTAACTTATTCTAGTTACATTTGGACTACTACTGTGTACTAGACCTGGTTAATTTATTTACTGTGTTTGGTGCCATTTATGAACTACAACGGGAGAGTTGATTAGAAATCAGAAGGTGGTTCTTAGGAATCATTGTTGGAGACGGACCGTCACTGGGGGTCAGATCCAGTGAAGGCTAAAATCCTTGAGGCGGCAGTAGCCTCGCGAAAAAGTGAGTACCCAATTTAGGGGTCGAAGAGGGAAGGGTATTTGTCCTTAAATATTAATCGGATCGCACTTAGAGGGATCTATTTGCGCTTTCCTATTTTGTCTCACAGTTACAGTTTTGCAAAACTGCAACATACATCTCGTTATTAGGGAGCTAAAGCTATGATGCCTGTAAGTGGGGTTCTAGGCAACTGCCCTTGTAATAATACAATATTCTACACTATTTAAACAAAAAAAAATATGAGAGTTTTTCATCAAGTTGAGTTATTCTGGCAGGAAGTCAGTTCTATTCTATTTTAAAAATCAGCAAATATTTGTATATATTTCCATTGCAAATGAACAGTGTTTGTTTGTCATTGTTTACACCAACTTACTTGGCAACAGTTTCCATTTCCAGGAGAGCAGGGTCTTTCCTATAAAGAGCTTTAACACAGGGGACTGCCCCATAAAAAGCTGCAAAATGTATGGGCATCCAGCCACGCTTGTCATGTAACATGTAATCTGCTTTGAAGGCCAGCAGACAGAGGAGAACTTCTAAGGAACCACATTGAGCTGCAAGATGTAAAGCCGTTGGTCCTAGAGTAATAAAATAAGACATGTTATCTGATGAGTATATAAGATAAAATAGTATAATAATATCCAAAAGTAAAATTTTAACACTGTGTAAAATAGTCCCAAAAGCCTACATCTGTGCAAGCAAACCCACTGTCTGGCGCCACAAAAATAAATGTCAGAATGTGCGCGTTCTCAAATATATGGCAAACTTAGATGGACAAACAGCAGTAAATATAATTGCCTCAATAAAAATAAATAAATTATGAGATGTGTGATCCCAGTGCAACACCTCGGTGCAAAAGAGACCTCACCTAAGAAATAACCCTGGCCAGGGTTTGTCACTCTGTGCTTATTTTTAACCTTACTGGTTGTTTCACCAGAGGGTTAGAATTGAGCCCCTGACTGGTATCCAAGAGGTTCAGTTAGACATATGTATTTTGTATAAAATATACTAATAACATCTTCTTTTACACCTCCATCTAGATGTAACTTTTCAGGTAGGTTTTATAGCTATATCAGGAAATGAATGCTTGTTTATCAATTTATTTCATTTAATTGAAGCAGATATTTATGGACTCATTTGGAGGTGCAATATTTCCAATTCAGGAAGTGAACTATCTCCAGTTCTTGCCATGATGTACTAGAAGAAATACACCATACATACATTTAAATTGTTTAAAAGTTCAATCTCCCTTATGTGATCTGTTAGGAAGGACTGGGGGGTCATTATTCTGAACCCCATTTGCCTTACTAGCTGATCTGCTGAGACTCAGAATGCAGCCCCAACATCCTTGGCATATCTGTTTCTAGAGGAGCAGGCCTACTGAGAAGGCATTATCACCGTGACACTTGTCCTTTAACCCTTTCTCTGCTGTATTAGATTTCTCCTCTGTGCTAAATAAGGGGATTTGTGTACTTGCCTATAAATCCTTTTCTCTTAGTCCATGTGGAACAAAGACACCATGGGGTAAATAATCCTCCTGCAGGAGTGCAGAACACGTGCCTTGAAAGGCTCTTGGAGGTGGAGACTTCCTCCCTCCTTCACTTCACCCCAGTCAGTCTAATCCAGTTTTGACATATAGCAAATATCTATATCAAAGAAGCAGGAATGGGAATCCAAGAGGACTCCCCTGCCCGGGACTCAAAAAAGCTGTTTTTTATCCAGGACGGAAGTTCTGTGTTCCACACTGGCTTAGAAAAAAGTATTTATAGGCAAGTACACAAAAATCCCCCTTTCTCTTACATCCTATGTGGAACACAGGAACCATGGAGATATACCAAAGCACTACCAAGATTCCAGGGGGAGAAAGAGAAAAAAACTCCCAAAACACACACCATTTAGTTAGTAATGTTTCACAAAAACAGCAGCTCCAATTAATATTCATATTATTTGAGCCATGGAGAGTGTTATTTCAATACTGTCAGAGTTGTAGTTCATGGCAGTTGATGTAGTCCACCTGTATTGCATTACTGGGCTGGATCCGCTGAGGGGATCCCTGGAGGGACTGACACCAACATCGCAAAAGCTAAGCAAATCACCCAAGGCTCCATAATATTGACAGACTGAAGATTTGCATCTGTTGTGACTTTCACCCAATTATAAACGACCAATTGACAACCCAGCAATAGATGGGACCTGTGCAGCCACTAACGAAGGTCTTCCATTGACAAGTCAGACAAATACATGACACAGGAGATAATACACTGATGCCTGGACCAAATCCTGAGACTCTCCAGTTGCAACTCCCGCATATGGAATTGTGATATTGGTATTGCATCCAGGGCAGAGACTAGATAACCATGCAAGTTCATACACAGCCCATTCATATTATGGGCAGAGCAGGGCCTGAGATACCTGGCGAGGCAATGACAATCTTGTTTTCTGGCAGGAATACCCTCCCCAGAAGAGTGTTGAATCTCACACTGAGAAAGGGAAGTAACTGGTATGGAACCAAAGAAGATTTCCTGAAACTACAAACAAAATAACCATGCCAATAACATGCAATTCTGAATCTGAGGGTATAGCTAGGTGGGACAGAAGGCGGCACCAGAAGCTGCAAAGTTTGCCTACAGTCAAAATCTAGGCACTTATTCACCTGGTCCTTAATTGTCATCACATCTGAAAGCGGCAAGGCTATGTTGTAGGAAAGGCCAGAGAATGGAGGGGGGAGGAGTAGCCCACTGAGCTAAAACATCTGCAGAAAAGTGATATAAGAGAGGGAGAGAGAGAGACATCTGGCAAGGGACAACCTCTTGTCGGGCCATTCAACCAGGAGTACCTGGTCTAAGGAATAGCAAAAAGAAAAAAGAGACAGCCTCCTATTTGTGCCTTTTAAAAATAGCAGGGGAAGAAGAGCTGTGATCTGAGGCTTCAGAGATCTCCAGAGTTATCATGACAGCTTTGATGAGAAACTTCCTCAAAACAATCCCCAATAATGAAGGACGACTCCAAATCATTCTCATCAGAGTTCCTTTCCTCAACTGAAGAGTACCCTACCATGGAAAAATTTCCCTCTATGACATGGCTGCAACTCCTTTTGGGGGGAACAATACGGTGTTGACACTAAGATTTTCTAATACCTTGAAAAGAGGAAGGTATATAACTCAGAAGAAATTAAGGTCTTAACCCATACATGTTCCTATTCATTAAAAGAGGGCCCGGGAACCAAGTGGGGGTCACGGAGCAGGAGAAACATAAAATACCAGAGAAATCCATACAAAATTAAATCTGGCATCAGGAGCAATGGAGTAAAGGAGTTAAGGAGGAGGGGACCCCCAAAACCTTGGTAGCTTGCCCATGTTTCACTTAGGAGCAGATATAGCCAGGAGACCCCTTAAAGTGGAACCTTCACCTTCTATAAAGTCGCCCTCCAATAATTAGGTATATGGCGACTAGTTTCATAATAGTTCTATTAGCGCTCAGAAGTACCCGGTTCTGAAGTAATCCTTATTCTTCGGAGACCGACAGCCAGGCTTCTTGCTTTAGTGCCATCTGTGTGCCTGCGCCATCAGTCCCTTCCGGTGCCTTTCGGCACAGTGAAATGCCTCCAAGAGGAGATCGGGACTGATGGCGCAGGCGTGCAGATGTCTCTAAGACAAGATGTCTGTGCCAATGCCTGGCTTACATTCTCTGAAGACTAAGGATTACTTCAAAATCAGGTACTATTGAGAGCTAACAGAATTATTATGTAGCTAGTTGCCATATACCTAATTATTGGAGGGCGACTTTATAGAAGGTGAAAGTTATGTGTTAAATATATTACAGTTTAGTAAGATAAAAGTACTTATATAAAGTTAAAAATATCTGCCTGAAAGGGTTAAAGTGACATACAAGGAAGTAGAGACAAATCCTATGTGTTTCCCATTGAAGGGAAAAAAGTGAGAGAGTCAGCATAGTCCCTTCTCATTCCAGGCTTATGGGTAGTAGTCACTATCCAATACCATTTTGAAAGTGGAGTATGAGTCTCCAGGCACCACTCAATAGATCCCATGATATCACAATGGAGGTCCCCAGGCCACTTCTATGTAGTTCAAATAAAGAGAAGTCCCATAAACCCACTGGAATGTAACCAATGGAATAAATAGTCTCTAATACCATCTATGCCCCAATCCAATGTAGTTGCTACTTGTACAGTGCCCAAGTTTAAGGGCATCCCAGGCATGGGCCCTTGCTTCCATGTGCCTAGAGGGATTTGGCTGCACCACACTGACGAGGCTCACATAGGCCGAAACGTACGTCTGTGGTTTTTCCGTTTCTCTCGTGCGGAGAGGATTTGCCTGACATTTCGGAGCTGGACTGTCTGTGGGCGGGACCAGTCTGATATGGACATGGAGATTTCCTCTCTGCAATGGCACATGGGAGTGAAAAACGTGAGTTGTAGCACCATTGAGAGGCTACCATGCCTTAGAACAAGACACTTAATCTTGTTCGTGCTTGATGTGTGCTCCTCACATCTCTTTTTTTGTCTCCCCAAGTTTAAGGGCATCCCAGGCATGGGCCCTTGCTTCCATGTGCCTAGAGGGATTCGGCTGCACCACACTGATGAGGCTCACATAGGCCGAAACGTACGTCTGTGGTTTTGCCGTTTCTCTCGTGCGGAGAGGATTTGCCTGACATTTCGGAGCTGGACTGTCTGTGGGCGGGACCAGTCTGATATGGACATGGAGATTTCCTCTCTGCAATGGCACATGGGAGTGAAAAACGTGAGTTGTAGCACCATTGAGAGGCTACCATGCCTTAGAACAAGACACTTAATCTTGTTCGTGCTTGATGTGTGCTCCTCACATCTCTTTTTTTGTCTCCCCAAGTTTAAGGGCATCCCAGGCATGGGCCCTTGCTTCCATGTGCCTAGAGGGATTCGGCTGCACCACACTGACGAGGCTCACATAGGCCGAAACGTACGTCTGTGGTTTTGCCGTTTCTCTCATGCGGAGAGGATTTGCCTGACATTTCGGAGCTGGACTGTCTGTGGGCGGGACCAGTCTGATATGGACATGGAGATTTCCTCTCTGCAATGGCACATGGGAGTGAAAAACGTGAGTTGTAGCACCATTGAGAGGCTACCATGCCTTAGAACAAGACACTTAATCTTGTTCGTGCTTGATGTGTGCTCCTCACATCTCTTTTTTTGTCTCCCCAAGTTTAAGGGCATCCCAGGCATGGGCCCTTGCTTCCATGTGCCTAGAGGGATTCGGCTGCACCACACTGACGAGGCTCACATAGGCCGAAACGTACGTCTGTGGTTTTGCCGTTTCTCTCGTGCGGAGAGGATTTGCCTGACATTTCGGAGCTGGACTGTCTGTGGGCGAGACCAGTCTGATATGGACATGGAGATTTCCTCTCTGCAATGGCACATGGGAGTGAAAAACGTGAGTTGTAGCACCATTGAGAGGCTACCATGCCTTAGAACAAGACACTTAATCTTGTTCGTGCTTGATGTGTGCTCCTCACATCTCTTTTTTTGTCTCCCCAAGTTTAAGGGCATCCCAGGCATGGGCCCTTGCTTCCATGTGCCTAGAGGGATTCGGCTGCACCACACTGACGAGGCTCACATAGGCCGAAACGTACGTCTGTGGTTTTGCCGTTTCTCTCATGCGGAGAGGATTTGCCTGACATTTCGGAGCTGGACTGTCTGTGGGCGGGACCAGTCTGATATGGACATGGAGATTTCCTCTCTGCAATGGCACATGGGAGTGAAAAACGTGAGTTGTAGCACCATTTAGAGGCTACCATGCCTTAGAACAAGACACTTAATCTTGTTCGTGCTTGATGTGTGCTCCTCACATCTCTTTTTTTGTCTCCCCAAGTTTAAGGGCATCCCAGGCATGGGCCCTTGCTTCCATGTGCCTAGAGGGATTCGGCTGCACCACACTGACGAGGCTCACATAGGCCGAAACGTACGTCTGTGGTTTTGCCGTTTCTCTCGTGCGGAGAGGATTTGCCTGACGTTTCGGAGCTGGACTGTCTGTGGGCGGGACCAGTCTGATATGGACATGGAGATTTCCTCTCTGCAATGGCACATGGGAGTGAAAAACGTGAGTTGTAGCACCATTGAGAGGCTACCATGCCTTAGAACAAGACACTTAATCTTGTTCGTGCTTGATGTGTGCTCCTCACATCTCTTTTTTTTGTCTCCCCAAGTTTAAGGGCATCCCAGGCATGGGCCCTTGCTTCCATGTGCCTAGAGGGATTCGGCTGCACCACACTGACGAGGCTCACATAGGCCGAAACGTACGTCTGTGGTTTTGCCGTTTCTCTCGTGCGGAGAGGATTTGCCTGACATTTCGGAGCTGGACTGTCTGTGGGCGGGACCAGTCTGATATGGACATGGAGATTTCCTCTCTGCAATGGCACATGGGAGTGAAAAACGTGAGTTGTAGCACCATTGAGAGGCTACCATGCCTTAGAACAAGACACTTAATCTTGTTCGTGCTTGATGTGTGCTCCTCACATCTCTTTTTTTGTCTCCCCAAGTTTAAGGGCATCCCAGGCATGGGCCCTTGCTTCCATGTGCCTAGAGGGATTCGGCTGCACCACACTGACGAGGCTCACATAGGCCGAAACGTACGTCTGTGGTTTTGCCGTTTCTCTCGTGCGGAGAGGATTTGCCTGACATTTCGGAGCTGGACTGTCTGTGGGCGGGACCAGTCTGATATGGACATGGAGATTTCCTCTCTGCAATGGCACATGGGAGTGAAAAACGTGAGTTGTAGCACCATTGAGAGGCTACCATGCCTTAGAACAAGACACTTAATCTTGTTCGTGCTTGATGTGTGCTCCTCACATCTCTTTTTTTGTCTCCCCAAGTTTAAGGGCATCCCAGGCATGGGCCCTTGCTTCCATGTGCCTAGAGGGATTCGGCTGCACCACACTGACGAGACTCACATAGGCCGAAACGTACGTCTGTGGTTTTGCCGTTTCTCTCGTGCGGAGAGGATTTGCCTGACATTTCGGAGCTGGACTGTCTGTGGGCGGGACCAGTCTGATATGGACATGGAGATTTCCTCTCTGCAATGGCACATGGGAGTGAAAAACGTGAGTTGTAGCACCATTGAGAGGCTACCATGCCTTAGAACAAGACACTTAATCTTGTTCGTGCTTGATGTGTGCTCCTCACATCTCTTTTTTTGTCTCCCCAAGTTTAAGGGCATCCCAGGCATGGGCCCTTGCTTCCATGTGCCTAGAGGGATTCGGCTGCACCACACTGACGAGGCTCACATAGGCCGAAACGTACGTCTGTGGTTTTGCCGTTTCTCTCGTGCGGAGAGGATTTGCCTGACATTTCGGAGCTGGACTGTCTGTGGGCGGGACCAGTCTGATATGGACATGGAGATTTCCTCTCTGCAATGGCACATGGGAGTGAAAAACGTGAGTTGTAGCACCATTGAGAGGCTACCATGCCTTAGAACAAGACACTTAATCTTGTTCGTGCCTGATGTGTGCTCCTCACATCTCTTTTTTTGTCTCCCCAAGTTTAAGGGCATCCCAGGCATGGGCCCTTGCTTCCATGTGCCTAGAGGGATTCGGCTGCACCACACTGACGAGGCTCACATAGGCCGAAACGTACGTCTGTGGTTTTGCCGTTTCTCTCGTGCGGAGAGGATTTGCCTGACATTTCGGAGCTGGACTGTCTGTGGGCGGGACCAGTCTGATATGGACATGGAGATTTCCTCTCTGCAATGGCACATGGGAGTGAAAAACGTGAGTTGTAGCACCATTGAGAGGCTACCATGCCTTAGAACAAGACACTTAATCTTGTTCGTGCTTGATGTGTGCTCCTCACATCTCTTTTTTTGTCTCCCCAAGTTTAAGGGCATCCCAGGCATGGGCCCTTGCTTCCATGTGCCTAGAGGGATTCGGCTGCACCACACTGACGAGGCTCACATAGGCCGAAACGTACGTCTGTGGTTTTGCCGTTTCTCTCGTGCGGAGAGGATTTGCCTGACATTTCGAGCTGGACTGTCTGTGGGCGGGACCAGTCTGATATGGACATGGAGATTTCCTCTCTGCAATGGCACATGGGAGTGAAAAACGTGAGTTGTAGCACCATTGAGAGGCTACCATGCCTTAGAACAAGACACTTAATCTTGTTCGTGCTTGATGTGTGCTCCTCACATCTCTTTTTTTGTCTCCCCAAGTTTAAGGGCATCCCAGGCATGGGCCCTTGCTTCCATGTGCCTAGAGGGATTCGGCTGCACCACACTGACGAGGCTCACATAGGCCGAAACGTACGTCTGTGGTTTTGCCGTTTCTCTCGTGCGGAGAGGATTTGCCTGACATTTCGGAGCTGGACTGTCTGTGGGCGGGACCAGTCTGATATGGACATGGAGATTTCCTCTCTGCAATGGCACATGGGAGTGAAAAACGTGAGTTGTAGCACCATTGAGAGGCTACCATGCCTTAGAACAAGACACTTAATCTTGTTCGTGCCTGATGTGTGCTCCTCACATCTCTTTTTTTGTCTCCCCAAGTTTAAGGGCATCCCAGGCATGGGCCCTTGCTTCCATGTGCCTAGAGGGATTCGGCTGCACCACACTGACGAGGCTCACATAGGCCGAAACGTACGTCTGTGGTTTTGCCGTTTCTCTCGTGCGGAGAGGATTTGCCTGACATTTCGGAGCTGGACTGTCTGTGGGCGGGACCAGTCTGATATGGACATGGAGATTTCCTCTCTGCAATGGCACATGGGAGTGAAAAACGTGAGTTGTAGCACCATTGAGAGGCTACCATGCCTTAGAACAAGACACTTAATCTTGTTCGTGCTTGATGTGTGCTCCTCACATCTCTTTTTTTGTCTCCCCAAGTTTAAGGGCATCCCAGGCATGGGCCCTTGCTTCCATGTGCCTAGAGGGATTCGGCTGCACCACACCGACGAGGCTCACATAGGCCGAAACGTACGTCTGTGGTTTTGCCGTTTCTCTCGTGCGGAGAGGATTTGCCTGACATTTCGGAGCTGGACTGTCTGTGGGCGGGACCAGTCTGATATGGACATGGAGATTTCCTCTCTGCAGTGGCACATGGGAGTGAAAAATGTGAGTTGTAGCACCATTGAGAGGCTACCATGCCTTAGAACAAGACACTTAATCTTGTTCGTGCCTGATGTGTGCTCCTCACATCTCTTTTTTTGTCTCCCCAAGTTTAAGGGCATCCCAGGCATGGGCCCTTGCTTCCAGTGCCTAGAGGGATTCGGCTGCACCACACTGACGAGGCTCACATAGGCCGAAACGTACGTCTGTGGTTTTGCCGTTTCTCTCGTGCGGAGAGGATTTGCCTGACATTTCGGAGCTGGACTGTCTGTGGGCGGGACCAGTCTGATATGGACATGGAGATTTCCTCTCTGCAATGGCACATGGGAGTGAAAAACGTGAGTTGTAGCACCATTGAGAGGCTACCATGCCTTAGAACAAGACACTTAATCTTGTTCGTGCTTGATGTGTGCTCCTCACATCTCTCTTTTTTTGACTTGTACAGTGTAGCCCCCCCAAAAAAAAGGTTCTTTAAACACAAGATGAATAAAACTGAAAAAGTTAAAGAATGTGAATGAACACAATTTCAACTGAAGTAAAATGAAAGAAATAGAATTAAAATTAATCCATACAATTAAAAAGGAAATTAAAATGAATCTGAACAAATGACAATCCCCCACTAGTAAAGGAAAGGGATGGTGTGATAGACAGATGCACAGAAACATGCTTAAAATGCTTAAACAAGACCTATGCACTCTAAATGCAGGAAAGTTTATCCTTTTCAGTCTTAAGGCTGCTATATACCATACAACTGTCTATATAGACCAGCTAGGCAGAAACTGAGAGGAAAGCTGACCATACAAACCATCTCTAACATACCCAGGTCCATTAGGTTCAAACCAAAGATAATATCCCACCTAATGGGGGATTACACAGCCCCATCCTACAGACAAAAAAGAAGTCTAACGAAGAGAGAATCTTTACCCATGCACATTCCACTAAGGTCACTTTTAAAACTGGATGACACTGGCAGGGGTAAAGTGAAGCAGAGAGGGAGTCTCTGCCTCTGAGAGCCTTTTAACACAAGTGCCGTGCCATCCTGCAGGAAGGTACTTTAATCCATGGTAATAAGGCAATACACCTCTAGAAAAGGACAGAGAGCTGAAATATGAAATTTAAAAGAACTAAGACCAATCTCTATTTGAAGATCATCCTGAAGAAAAGCCAAGACAACTGAAGTCAAAAAGGTTGAGGCAGCAGCCTCTGGTCTTCATGCCACTTACAGAACAGAGACTCTACCCTCAAGATGCGAGTATCAGGAGCCAAGTAATCAAAGGCAACTTCTCCAACTGCAACAAAGTGTAGCTGGTGTCAAAATGTCCAGATGCAGAGGGAATCAAAACAATTCTGCCACAGATAGATTGAGAAGAACTGAAAACCAGGCTTGACTGGACCAGAACAGGGCAATCAGAATGACTAGAGCCCGCACCATCCTGATTTTCCTCAGCAACCTGGGAATCAGGGTGTCATAATCACTTGTCTGTAATGGGCGACCACTCCTCCCTTCTTCTTCTGATTGGGTGCTGCCTCATTTTATACCTGTCCCGCCGACAGGTAGATGCTCGTTCTTGGTGCCCGTCTCCTCCGCTTACTACATGGCTTGTACCTGCATAACTGTTTGACTCATTTGGCTCATCCCTGTATCTTCAATGTGTGATCAGTTTGACACTTAGCCTGGCTTACTCTCCACTTCTCTTTTACTCCTGGCTCCAGTGTTCTGCCTCTCCATGCCGATGTCTGCCAGCATCTCATCACTCCTGTCCTGCCCTGAGCAACTTCAGTCATCAGTGGTGACAGCCCTTTCCTTGATCAAGTGTATCTCACACCCCTGGAGCTCCCTCTGCAGGCTCAAGCAGTAAGCATATGGTTACTAGGCAACCAGGTTTGCCTGGCTTTAATGTAACCATTCCTGTTACTTTCAGCTGTCAGTAGCTTGCTACTTCTAGTTCTCCTAGCCTCCTACCAGTCTGCCATCTTCCTTGTGGGGTCATTCCTTCACTCCTAACAGTGCCAGCTACATTTCCCACATCATCCTGGGGTATTTTCCCAGCGGGATTATCCAGCAGACTAGCAGGCTTAGATCTTGGCTCCAACCAGTTCCTGCTTTACTGTTCTCTGCACCTTGAGGGAGTTCTACTACCAATGGAATTACAAGCAACCTCATGCAGTCTCTGGGTGTATTCATCCTGGTCCGGACCCTTTCGGCCAGTATCTTTGCCTTTGGCTTCAGTCATAGCAAGAACACCCCAGATCTGCCAACGCTCTCTAGCAACAAACATGGATATTTCTGACACAAGAGAACCAGAAGAAACGCATACGCCAGAGGAAAATGTTATAGAACGACCATGGTGTCCACCACGAGAGCTAGAGGATCCTGGAAACTGCCACAGAATTAAGGAACCTTGCTGTTCATTTGAGAGGCCATTATGCCACAGCTGGGAGACCACATAGTTGAACTATCGAGTTGAATACTCTCTGATTGAGCTCCCAATTTGTGGGATCCATGTGCTGGCAACTGAGAAAGTCTGTCATGAGGTTTCCTACTCTTGAAGTGTCAACCACAGAGGGAGAGCTTGCATTTGAGCCTCTGCCTACATGAGAAACAGTCGGACCTCAGCCCATGATGCCGCACTTCTGGTAACTCCGTAGTGGTTGATATAAGCCACTGACGCTGCACTGTTGGACTGGATCCACACCAGACTGTTTTGGAGGGACTGAAACCAATGCCGCGGGGCTAGGTGAATCAACTGAAGCTCATTAAACACTGATGGGCAGAGCACTCTCCTACCTGGTCCAAAGACCCCATGTCAGGCTGGCATCCATTGTGACTATGACCTAGTTTGGAATAACTAGTGACCATCCCAAGTACAGATGGGGCCTTTGAAACCACAAATGAAGGTTAGCGTTTGTCCAGTCATATAGAGACATGATACTGTTGAAGTTACTCTTGACTGGACAAATTCCTGAGAATTTCCAGCTGCAGCTCCCACGTATGAAATTGGGAAAATGGGACTGTCTCCAGAGCAGAGACTATTTAGCCATGTACCTTCATGTACTCCTGCACAGTCTTTTCATCTGGTAGAAAAACCTTCCCCAGAAGAATGTCAAATCTCATACTGAGTGGAGGACCTGGGAAGGAACCAGAGATGATTTCTTGAAATTGAGAATCCAACCATGTTGCTCCAGAATAGACACAGAAGACTGAATCTGAATGTGATAGGGTTCCTCTGAAAGATTCTAGCTAAATGTCATCCAGACTTTGAGTCAAAGAGATCCCTTGAGAGTGGATGTGAGCTGCCACAGCTGATATGACCTTTGGAAATACCTGCAGAGAGGACGCCAACCCAAAGGAAAGAGAGGTGAACTGAAAATGACGCTCTTGGAATGCAAACTTCAGGAATTGCTGATGATCTGCATAGACAGGAATGTGCAGATAACTGCCCAAATTCCCCATGACACATGACAGCAATGATGGAGGGCAAGGACTCCATTTTGAACCGTGGAGCATAAAACGGTTGAGCATAGGATAGCTTCAACTGTCTTTTTCAGGGACTATGAAATAATTGGAATAGAAACATGTCAGTTTTTCCAAAGAAGGAACTGGTATTAACAGCTGCATGTCCAAACTGTGTCCAAATACAGAAAACTTCACTTGGTATTGCGAGAAACTCTGGGCATGAAGAAACAATATGTAAAGGATTTGAAATCTAAGCAGTACCCTTCCAAACCTGCAGAACCCACTGGTCCACCAAGGAAACTTTCCACAAGTGGTGGAAGAAACATAGATGATCAATTATTGCCTGAGACAGACCAGATTGCCACAAGTCATTATGAGTTGGGCATGTCGGACTTGTGCTTCTGCACAGGCTCCATGCTCGTTCGGACCTTCTTGGGGGTTTTAGGGTGCAACGTGCCTGGGTAGTCAAGTGAATCAGTGCCCTGGGTGCATACTGGCGGAGTTAACGAAAACTGAAAGCACAAGGTGCTCTTGCCTAATGTGGCATGACTGATAACCTTTTTCAAATCTGGGCCAAAGAGGCAAGGCCACAGAATAAGCCAAGGCCTTTCCAGTAAACGTACAAAACATCAAGGGCACTTCAGTAAGGTAACTATTAACTTCAAGGAGCTTGGATATATAAAGCACCAGATCCTTCCTGGGTGAGTCTGCTTAGACAGTATCCAAAATCGGTTCCCCCTCAGATAGACGTAGACCTAGTAATCCATGCAATTTTAAATGTTGTCTGTAAAGTGGCATCAAAAGCCACAAAATTCACCTCCAAAAAGAAATCCAACCTCTTATCTGCCTGAATTTAAGACCTGAGGAATCTGCCAGTGGCAAAGCTGTATTCTTGGCAAATCAAGACATTGGGGGATCTACAATTGAGAAGTGGCCCACCAAGCTAAAGCTTATCATGAAAAAGGTACAAAAGAGATATACACCTGTCAGGAGAAACTGGTGTAAGGAATGGTGAGGAGGAAAAACAGCACCCTCCTTCTTGCATCTCTTGAAAATCTCAGAGAAAGAGGAACTAGAATTTGAGGCCTCCGATACCTTAAGAATCTCTATAACAGCCTGAGTAAGACTCTCAGTGGAAGAGCTGTGTTCTTCCTCATAAGAGTCCCCAACACAGTATGACAAATCCAGATCATCTGCATATGTTTTCCCTTCCTCAGCAGAGGAAATCCCAATAATGATAACATAATTCAAGCTCCTTTTGGGAAGGGCATATATTTCCATGAACCAAAAATATAGAACTCCTTGAATAGATGAGGGGATAGAACGACCTGAGGAAACTAGAACTTTAGCCCATGCAGGCTATTGTTCAAAGGTGGGGACCCCAGGGCTGAGTAGGGGTCAAATTCCAGAAAATTTCCTAGGAAGCCCAAGTTGGCATGAGCAGCAATGGGTTAAAGGAACACCTCTAGCCTTAGCGGCTTTAGACTTGCCCATTTTCCCCTTAGTTCTGACATTGTCAGGGAAACACCCTAAAGTATAACATAAAAGCAGCAGATGTAGTAGAAAAGTAGAATAAAAGTACTTACAAATCTCTAAAAGTACTTATCTGACTGCAGGGGTTTAAAGTGGAATGCAGGAGGGAGAGAAAAGATTGCATGCATCAAGCAGAATCCAAAAAGGAGGCAGGTCAGTCAACAACCACCTCTCTTCCCATGCCAAAAAGAAAATCAATAAGAACAGGTTGCTGGGAACTGTAGTTTCCCAGATTTAAAAACGGTGTGGTGGCTCTCAAGCTATGTCTAAACTGGCCCCCTGATACTGATGGGGGGTTGTCAATAATCTGGGAGTAACATTACATTACAGCCTCCAAAATACACAAGGAGGCAAGAGAAGTCCCAGAATAGTGTTCTATGCTCCATTCGTTATGGCCACATCTTGTGCTCCATTCTTAAAGACACTGTGACCCAAAATAAGAGAACAGTTTAGAAAATACATATGTAAGCACCACTGCCATGAAATTAAGGTAAAACTCCCATAGAATGAAGAATCAGACAAAGAATGTGCACAGACAGGAGCAAAGGATAGGAACATAGACGTGTTACTCTTTCACAGATGTGCTGCTCAAGCAAGCCCATCAAAAAGAGTGCAAATATGGTGCCAGACAAATAAATAGGGACATACTCATACGACAAGAGAAAATCCAGTCTCTTCATTAGTTAGGCTCCTATACAAGTAAGTAAGCTTCAGAGACCCTATAAGGAAAAAGGCTGGAAGCCTTTTCAAGCCTGCACACTGTCCAATCCTTCCAAATGAGGCCAGGAAAAGGAGCCTGCATAATAGGGAATTAAACAGCCCCAAAGAAGGCTAAGAGAAGCTTTGTCTTTGCATCCACCATGTGTCCAAGCAGGGGTAAAGTAGATAGTCTCCTAGTCTCTTTGTCCATGTGGAACAGAGGAACAATGGGGAAAGAAGTTCCCTCCTCCAGGAGGACAGGGCATTTCAGAAACGGTAAGGCCTCTGAGGCAGAGAATACCCTATTCACTCCAGCTTTTACCTCCACCCCCTTATCAGTTCAACGTATAGCTAAATGAAAAGAAAGAAGAAGCATCCATTCAGATTCCTAGAAGGGAAAAAGAGAAAAACCCTCCGCCTAATAGGGAATTATAAAGCCCCATATCGCTAAGAAAAAAAATAAAAAAGAAGTCTAACTGAGAATCCTGGAGGACATTAACAAACAAACTAAGGTAGCTAGAAGCTGTTTAAGCATGGCTTGGAGGGAAAAAGAGAAAAACCCTCTGCCTAATGGGGAATTATACAGCCCCATATCACTAAGAAAAAAAATAAAAAAGAAGTCTAAATGAGAAACCTGGAGGACATTAACAAAGAAGCTAAGGTAGCTAGAAGCTGTCTGAGCATGGCTTGGTCCCTCCATAATAAAAAAAGAAAAGGATCTGGAGTATGGAAGAACTCCAGTTGTAGCAAATATAGTCTGCAACACTGTAAGTCTGAAAACTTGCTGAAAATGTAAATGAGGAAATGCTATTGCTGGTTACAAATAATAATGTGCAGGCATCTTGTATGTCCACTTCTTCCCAAAAATCCGAGGCACATCAAGAAGTTACTGAATCTAAGAAAAGTTACACTTGACCCCGGACAATTGAACAAATGTGTCTTGTGCTGGCTGAAAAAACACCTTCCCTCTCCCTAGTATCATAACAGGCTGGATTATAATCCCATGTATTTCTGGTTCTGAGATACCAGATACATTGCCACCTGACCAATCATGGAGTCAACCACTGCTTCAAAAACTCTGACTTTTGCAAAGTCTCTTGGTACTCTACGGATCCAGTTAATGCAAAAACGAATATATCAATGAAGTAGAACCTTTATTCCAAAGAAAAGTCTGAGAAATCATGGGTCTGAAAAGTAAGCAAGGTGATTCCTCTTTGAAGTGAGGTCTTCCCTGTATGAACCATGCCAAAATGGATTATAATGTGCAATTTCTAAAATGGAAGATTTAGCATATGAACCCGAAAGATTTAGCATCATCAAGCTATACTAATCACCTAATCTTGCAAACTCAGAAGGCACTGTTACCAAATTAATCAGTGGTGTCTGTGATAATGACTCAACCAGTGCATTTGATCCAGTACCAGCTCCATTCAGTGGCTGCAGTGGATATTGTTCCAGGTGAGAAACCAATGAATGGTTCTACATTTCTGTCTTTGCCCTGCACTGAGGGTCCTCTGTCTGCCTAGCCTATTGACAACTGACTGTAGTCTTTATAAAAGCCAACGAATCTGTGTGTCTCAATAACTGACAACAAAGTCAGTGGGTGGCAGGTTTATCACCCCTGGCATGTGTACAACCATCCTGCAGAGGAAAAGATAGTACAGAGGTGGGCAACATGAAGCTTTCCATGTGTTAGAATGCAACATCCACCATCTGCAGCTGGCCACTGGCAGTAGGCAACAGTTCTGTAGACAGCTGCCACCCCACCTAAACTCCTCCACCCATCATTTTTAAATGAAAGGTTGTTTAGTAGTTAGAAAACAATAACAAACAATCATACTGATTTGAAGAAAATATTGCTGTTATCTAGAATCAGGGTTTCTCAACCACAGTCCTCAAGTACCCCTAACAGTGCAGGTTTTTGACATTTTCCCAGTGGTGCACAAGGGAACTAATCAGAATGAAAGATCCACAGGTAACACACCTGTGTTCAGTCAGAGAAACTCTAAAAACTCTGCAGAAATAGGAGTACTTGAGGACTGCTTTTGGAAAGCTCTAGATACATTTATAGGACAGAATACCTTGACTTGAAAACTGATCACTACACCTTTGATTCACATTTAAATTGGCTTTGGATAACTGAGAAACAATTCCCACACGGTTGTGCATAGCTGCATGGTGAATAATAGCATATCCAGAATCATCAAGAACACTGAGTCCAGAAAATGGAGTTTTACGGCAGAATGTTTGAACGATTGCTGTTAGTCCTCTCTCTGCAGCAGATTTTAACCCAAAGGGTAAATTCTGAAAGACAAAACTAAATTAGTAAAAACAGCCAAACTGATATGGTTTCCAACACATACTTGTGGTTGAAACGGAGAAAAAGATTAACCCCGTGAGTGTCAGTGGGGTATGCAACGAATTATACAACATTGCATACCCCACTGGCACTCAAAGGGTTAATCTAGAAACAGTTCACATGTCTCAACAAATAAAAACTTACCAGTAATCCTGATGGCCAGTGGGGTGACAGCTAGCTTCTTCTCCTTTTCTTTCTTCTTTTCTTCTGTCTTCTTTTCTTTTTTCTTGCTGTAAAAAAAAATTCATGAGTGCTCTTTGAAAAACAATAAGCCCCCAAAGATACTACCATTAACCCTTTGAGTGCCGGAGGGGTAGCCCTCCAGAGCTCAGAGGGTTACTATAGGTGGCATCTGAAAGTCTGCATTAAATAAAAATATATATTTTTAAAATTGTCCATATAGATGAAATGTTGAAATTAATTTACTCCCTTTGCCTCCACCGTGGGGGTGGGGATGATGAACTCCGCACTTCCAAGCCCATTGGAGACTGCCAATTTATTTTGAACCAAGACGGCATGTAAAAGCCAGTCTCTGTTCAAAATCCCGGCAGTCTGACTCAGGCAATGGCCCAGGAGGTCTCATGGGGGGGGCCTCTGTGCTGCTCAACATGCCTTACACCGCCAGAGGGAAAGGGCGGCAGAGGGAAAGGGGGTAAATTAATTCCAACATTTCATCTATATTGACAATTTAAAAAAAAATTTTTTTTTTTATTTAAAGCGGACATTCAGATGCCACCTATAGTAACTCTTTGAGAGCAGGAGAGCTACCCCTCCAGCACTCAAAGGGTTGATGGTGGCATCTTTTGGGGGCTTATTGTTTTGTTTTTTTTACATCAAAGAGCACTCATGGATTTTTTTCTTTTCTTTACAGCAAGAAAGAAGAAAAGAAGACAGAAGTGCTATATTTCTGAACAGTTTTAGCTCACTCACTCTGTCAAACAACGAGAGTTTGCATTTTCTTCCTTGTTCCAAGTTGTGGGAACAAAAACCAACAACAAGCATTTTTCCAAACGTGAGTTTTGGCCAACAACACTCTTTTTGCCATGTACCTCACCAGCAATAGAATTGCTAAGGTACATGGTTGAGTTTCTTAGGCGTTAGTGTTTTGCTTTCATGCCGGTTTTATTGGTGGTAATCATATCGAGCCCTAGATCTTCACAGAAGAGACTACTATGTTTTAAATAAGTAATGAAAAATATAGTTAAGTATTGGAATAACTACTAAAAATAAGTATATAAAAATAAATATATTTTCAAATAAATCTGAACAATTTTCTAAGAAATGTATTTATCATATTTAAGTCACCCTGAAAAAAATCACAATAAGTATACACACTTATTTGCATATCTCAGCCAATGGACCATTAATGATAATGTGAACATTGAATGCTAGGAAATAGCTAGGTTGAAAGCATGGATACTTTCATCATAATGTTTTAATTTGTTTGTACGCTGTGTCTGTACATGCATCTATACACATATTAATTCAAAGGCAAAAAGAAAAAAAACAAGGGACGGGCAAACATGTTATCCACAAAAGTGAAATATGCAAAACAGGGCACTTCCCACCTTCGATGGAATTACAGAGAAAAGAGCATGTATTTCCTCTTTTGAAATCAATGATAATAGTAGAATTTCTCATCACATGAAAAATCTACTAAGACACTGAGTGACAGGTTTATCATCCTCTGGCAGGTGTACAGTGGCTGACCAGCATAAACAGAAGCTCACCAGCATAAAGGTGTCAGTTTAACACAACTGTCAGCCTGTGCTTGGGATAGGGAACGAAAGAGAAAGAGCATTGCTGATATTTTGAAGCTAGCTAGGCAGACAGATGAAGAGTGGGTTCTGGAGTTGGTTGATTTAAGGAGTATTGGTGGTAGCCAGTTGTTCTCTGTGGGAAGTATGGCTATGAAGGGAGGAAGAAGAGTGAAAGAAGAGAGGGAGGAAGAAGGTGACAGAGACAGTCAGACATGCAGGTGATCCTACCTGAGCTGAGAGTGACAAATACTACACAGACAGGCATAATACATTATACATTCAAGGCAAGACAAACAGTCAACAGATATAACTCACATTTAGATATGGTTGATGATAGGATACCCAACACAACCAACAAACAAGGCTTATTGAGAAAAGCCCATCTTATTAAATTATTTGGCCACAAACAGTATAAAAGAAAACAGCAGGGTAAACCCCTCCTTAAATCTCCCCTCTTGCACCCTGATTGGCTAATTCGCACATACCCCCTTAATGATACCTCAGTTCACTCAACTCCGACACCAGAAACATAATCTTATAATGGTTAAGGTTCACACTTTCAATTTCCCCCCTTTCCTTTCCCTCCAGACACCAACAAAACAAACCACTCATCCTCTCCAGCCCCCTCCAAAAAAAGACACTGAGAACCAAATAAGGTGGCAAATTGTGAGTTTTTTATTAATTGGGATTCAACCTCTTTATAGGAGACTCAGGTGTACCCTCCCCCTACTACATAGTGCTACCAAGGGCCCCTAATAGCTTGGGCCATGCTTGCATCTAGTTTGCAGCCATGGGAAGTAATGGCTGTGACATTTCAGGCAATCATTGCCTCCCCACCTATGGTCCCTCTCCATGGCCGCCTACAAACCATACTAGGGAAGACAAAAAGGCTCCAGCGTCGACCCACCATGACACTCCCTCCATGCCCCTCCCCACACTGCTTTACAGCAATCGCCCGCCCTATATGCAGGCTGACCTGGCCACACATCACAAATCAGCCTTCCCACCTTCAGTGATTGGCTATGCCGCACTGTAGGGACCTGGAAGTGCCCACTCCCGCTAAGGGCCTAAATGGGTTGCTATTTCAGCCTTCATCAATGGACCTATTGTTCGCTTGAATCTTTTCTTGTAACAACAGGCAGAGGCCTCAAGCGAGGAAGTATCCCCCGATACGAAGCGCTTGGATACTATCACCCCGTTGTGCTCCAAGCCTATCATGCAAGCCTATTGTGCTCTTTACAAATGACACCTGCCTGCTTGGATTCATTGGAAGGCAACATTTGGTATATGTTTCAGCATAGACGGGGTGAACTGTGTGTTTTATATATTTTTTGATATATATATTTTTTATATTTTTCAGTGAATTCACTGTTTTTTACAGCGTTATTAGCCCTTTTGATGCAAACAGACTATTTATTGGACATTATTCTAGGTTTATTTTATCCCATGCATTTACTTGATTACATTTGTAATTTATTTACTAGCGCTCTCCCTTTTTTCTCTTTTTCTATTTCTTGTGTTTCTGTGCACCATCAGAAACAGGGATTGTAGCGGTAGTTATACATTACCGTTATTACTTGTTTGGAGATATATATGTTTTTTATTTACTGTTTTGGTTTATAAAATTTATATATTATATATAAATATAAACCTAATGACATCATAGTGCATGTAAGTGATGATACCATCACAGGACCTTTAGCCCAATAAAGGCTGCAGGTTATTGCATGGAGGCAGTGGGGAGAAGTAACGGTACTCATATCTCAGACTTCTACCTCCTAGAAATTCAGTGGAATCTTTGTCAGAAAGGAGAGATTGTTATCTGTAATGTGATCCAGTTATCTTACTGTATATTTCTACATGATCTTATCTGGTTTATTCATCTTTCAATATTATTAATTAATCAGACATTCATCAATCTTTGCATACACTGTTCTAATTGCTTACTTTCTTGCTTCTACTGGACAACTACCTGGTGAGTAAAGCGCCCATTTATTTTTACTCTATGTGAGAGTCTGGCATTCAATTCAGTATAGTATATTATTAATTAGTATATCTGGAGCAGTTTCCATTTTTCTTCTCCATAACGTGAAAGGTTTATTCCTGGTTATGATGTAAATAAGCATTTGTGAATTGGAGCTGGTAGGGACTCGGGTTTCTTAGTCCCCTGGCTCCTATAAACTTAGGGGTACCATTTGTGGAAAGTCTCACATTTAAAACAAACAGCATGAATTGTGTTAATTACAGGCAATTATGTGATCAACTGGTATAATCATATACATAAATGTGTACTTCATTTTATACATATTTATGTATGTATTTTAACTTTTATTATTTCTTAAAATGAAAAGAAAATAAAAGAAAGGGGGGGAATACAGAAAACTAGGACTTTCCCTCTAAAATATATATGATGGCACTCATAATGGAGCAAAGGGTATCAATGAAAACATTGAAATTCATATCCAGAGGCTATCTCCTCCAGACAGATTTATCTATTAAACTGTATTGACCCATGGGGTCTGAAATAAAATAATAATGTGTTTTTTTGTAATTAATAATAATTAATGTTCATATCTTCTTGAACACTAGGTTAGATATGATTATTTAGATGATTTTCCCTTTTTTTACAATGTATTGATTTTTTTAGGTTTAATGTAGATTACTATTTATAGGTTTTTTTGCCAATTATTTTTTTTCTCACACTATCATTATTAGACTAGAATACATTTTCACGTCAACACATTTTCTTTTTAATTTAATTATTCACATTTAAATATCTAAGGGATATATTTTTGGTGACACTTGATTTTTATAAGTAATTAATTGTAAAAAAAATATTATATAAATAATACATATGTTATATTATTTTGTATTCAGACTGGGACAATATATATATAGTGTTTCTAGAATTATATATTCTTGTACTTTTTTAGTCTTTCATTTTATATCTTTACACTTATATTAGACTATAAAATCGGAGACTCTTGCCTTGTGTATTTGATTTCCTGACTTCTGGCTCCCTGATCCTTGGCTTTCATTCCTGGATTCCTGACCTCTGGCTTGCTTAACTGTTTGCCTTATCTCTGGCTTCCTGACTTCTGGCTTGCTTAATCATCTACCTGCTCTGTTGCTTCCTGACCTCTGGCTTGTACTACCGACTACCTGATATTTGGCTTCTAGAGATTCTGCTAGCTGGCTACTCATTACTCCAGCACCTCTTTTCCAGTCTGATCAGTCTGAGAGATCCTGTATATTGGACCTCCCTGCCTACTGGACTCTTACTCTGGGTCATTACTAGGGTGACCACGTGTCCCTGATTGCCCAGGACAGTCCCTGATTTTAAATGTGTGTCCCTTGTCCCTGCCAGCCAATACAAAGTCCCTGAATGAAGACTCCAGAGCATAGAGTTCTAGACACTAGGAGAACTGCCCATTACCTACCGTGACAGGAAGTGATGCCTCTGCTGGGCTACAGGGAAACGGCTTGCAGCCAGAACTCTAAACACTAGAGAGAGACCTGAGCCTTGATCCTGACATCAAACAGGAGCTGCAGTGCAATTTTGTTTCAGTGTAAAGCTTGTCTAAGGCTTTGGATGTGACGTACATTTTCTTGTAGCCCGCAGCAGACACATTTTCTGTTAAAGCAGTTAATGGGCAGTTCTCCCTCTAGTGTTTAGAACTTTGTGGTGCTGACCAGTGATGTATACTGACCCCTCCCATATAGCTGCACTAGAGCCGAGGACAAGTATTCTACTATTCTCATTTCCCCAGTGTCCCTGAATGGCAGAATGGAAATGTGGTCACCCTAGTTGGCCTGTCCCCATTATCCAGCCCGACCACCACCATCTAAGTAACTGAAAAAACAAAATGGCTGCCACTCGCTCCTACACCACAGACACAAACACATCAGGCAAAAAACACACACTCACACACACTCAATCACACACTCACACTCTCACACACACTCAGTCATACACACTCAATCACACACACACTCAATCATACACACAATAATTCACACACTCACATTCTCACACTCAATCACACACTCAATCCTACACACACACTCAATCCCACATACACTCTCTCACTCACACTCAATCACACACACTCACACTCAATCACACACACTCTCACTCAATCACACTCACACACTCTCTCACTCACACTCTCTCACTCACACTCTCTCACTCACACTCATACACCCTCACACTCACAAACTCTCATTCACTCTCGTACTCACACCAGCATGATCCACCTTCCACCACAGTTTCACTCACACCCCGGAAGCCAGCACGATCCACCTTCTACCATAGTATTTGCAATTCCCACATGCATTTCAACTACATGAATGAATGCCACTCACTCACACACACTCACTCACACCCCGGGAGCCAGCACGATCCACCTTCCACCATAGTATGTGCAATTACCACATGCATTTCAATTATATGAATGAATGCCACAGTGGAGGCATAAGTACAAACACAAACTCATAACAATGACACATAAGTCACCCCCTTATGACTCACTTCTGTGTGCGCATGTGTGTCTCTGTGTGTGCCTGTGTGTTCCTCACTCTGTGTGTTGCATGTCTGTATCACACTCTATGTGTCTGCATGTTGTACATTGCATGTATGTATGTATGTATGAATGACTGTGTCCATCTTTATGCATCTCACTGAATGCGTGTGCATTTGCGTGTGTGTCTCTGTGTGTGTTTGTCTTGCATCCGTGTGTGTGCGCATTAATTCCCTATATATCCTGATGGGCAACGCCGTCCCACATTGCTAGTATATATATATATATATATGTGTACAAAAACAGAAAAAAAGGGGAAAGCTTGCAGCACTAACTCATCATAAAATATCCATATAATAAATATAAGTATAAAGATGAAAGATATATATAGTAGCAAGAAATGAGAGGGTTCTCCAGTCCCCCTGACATTAGGCCTAGACCCAAAAGTGAAAACACATACAAACAAACAGATCTGCGCTCCTCTATATACTGTGAATAATGTGTGCCCTGTAATGGGCATATATAATAATCCTTAGTAAATCTAAGTGAAATAACTGAGAATTTCGTCCCACAAATTGGCCAGTCTGTGTGTAAGCTTACCAACCACGCCAAGGTATCTCACTTTATGGTAAGTCCTACTCTAATACACCTACAAATACTATCTAACTTAAAAATCCCTGAAGAAAGATGTTATTTTGAAACGCGTCGGAGGGGACCCTTTAAATGACATTTTGATGTTTTTATTAATACACACAGATTGGTCAATTTGTGGGACGAAATTCTCACTTATTTCACTTAGATTTACTAAGGATTATTATATATGCCAATTACAGGGCACACATTATTCACAGTATATAGAGGAGCACAGATCTGTTTGTTTGTATGTGTTTTCACTTTTGGGTCTAGGCTTAATTTCAAGGGACTGGAGAACCCTCTCATTTCTTGCTGCTATCAATATCTTTCATTTTTATACTTATATTTAACTTATATTTATTATATAGATATTTTATGATGAGTTAGCTCTGCAAGCTTTCCCCCTTTTTTCTGTTTTTGTACACATATCTCCTTCAGCTCACTTTAGTAGCTTCTCATTTTATCCAATTCTATCACTAGAAAAAAAACACATTATTACTTTACTTTATTTCACTATTCCTTTCCTTTTCTATCCCACTTGGCCTTTAAGAACAAGGCTTTTTGGCATGTTCCAGTGTGTATACCCCCTGTCTGTTTGGCATCAACCATTAGGGTGACCACATTTCCATTCTGCCATTCAGGGACACTGGGGAAATGAGAACAGTAGAATACTTGTCCTCGGCTCTAGTGCAGCTATATGGGAGTGGTCAGTAATCATCACTGGTCATCAGTGAGCAACCCTCTCTTTCTCCAGAGCACCACAAAGTTCTAAACATTAGAGGGAGAACTGCCCATTAACTGCTGTAACAGAAAATGTGTCTGCTGCGGGCTACAAGAAAATGTATGTCACATCCAAAGCCTTAGACAAGCTTTACACTGAAACAAAATTGCACTGCAGCTCCTGTTTGATGTCAGGATCAAGGCCCAGGTCTCTCTCTAGTGTTTAGAGCTCTGGCTGCAAGCCATTTCCCTGAAGCCCAGCAGAGGCATCACTTCCTGTCACAGTAGGTAATGGGCAGTTCTCCTAGTGTCTAGAACTCTATACTCTGGAGTCTTCATTCAGGGACTTAGTATTGGCTGTTAGGGACAAGGGACACACATTTAAAATCAGGGACTGTCCTGGGCAATCAGGGACATGTGGTCACCCTATCAACCATTCCTCACATGACTTCTGAGGAAGGATATAAATGGAACATAGTTCTCTAAGTAATCACTTCATCAATGCAGGCCCACATGGGTCCTGCACCAGGTAAGTCTTTCATCTACACCTTTTTATTTTATTGCATGTCTGCTGGGACCCACAAATAATATAAAAACATCAAAATATCATTTAAAGGGGCCCCTCCGACGCATTTCAAAATAACATCTTTCTTCAGGGATTTTTAATTTAGATAGTGTATGTAGGTGTATTAGAGTAGGACTTACCATAAAGTGAGATACCTTGGAGTGGTTGGTAAGCTTACACACGGATTGGCCAATTTGTAGGATGAAAGTCTCACTTATTTCACTTAGATTTACTAAGGATTATTATATATGCCCATTACAGGGCACACATTATTCACAGTATATAGAGGAGCAAAGATCTGTTTGTTTGTATTATATGTATATATATATATATATATATATATATATATATATATATATATATATATATATATATAAATGTGTCATCAAAAGAAAGCCCTACTTATTCTTTAAAAAGGATATATAATTTGCGTGGGTGTAATAAATAAATTAGAGGGAAAATATGGTTGAAAAAAGGCATACTAAAAAAGGCCAAAATCGCTCTTGTCATCCAGTGTAAAAAAGCCCTCGTCGCCAAGAGGTTAATATAACCTGAACTTTTAATATAACTTACCTTACACTTAACAGCCTTTTTATAACCAAATTTCTTTTTGAATTGCTCATGGATCTGGATATCAGTTAATGGAAGTCTTTTAGGTTTCAGCATGCTTATTACTCCATTTATGGCTCCCCACCAGTGTTTTTTAAGCACTGGTTGATAGAAACTCTCAAGATAAATTGCCATGGCATAATAGCTATAATAAAACATAAAGAAAGAAATCACCACTTCATCTTCTCATACTATCAAAGTCTTAAAGTTAATGTTTTAAAATTCATGTACATACTCTATAGTTCCATAATGTAACTATGGTTGCACCATTCTTCAAGGAAAACCTATCTGAAAATTATTAAACACATTGTTATCTACCAAATGAGGTACAAATATTCTTGTAGATGAATGTAAGGTTATGCATTTGGGCTGTAGAAACAAACATGCTACATATACACTAAATGGGAAACTACCTGGGGAATCCTCATTAGATAAAGATTTTCGGAGTACTGACAGATGATAGACATCGCAGCTGTGTGCATATTCACTCAGCTGCTGCAAGAGCAAATAGGGTACTACTAGTTACAAAGCCCGTATACACGGGCTGATCCGGAGCAGGGAGCTCCGGATGGCTCACAGCTCTCCGCTCCAGACCAGCCCATTCTGCGAGTCCCTACTGCGCATGTGCGGTTACGCACACAGTGAGTGACGCATTCTAGGACTTTATGTTATAGGATTCTGCATAAAATGGGATATAGATGCATGGGATGCAAATATAATTTTACCTCTACATAAATCCTTGGTAAAGCTTCATCTAGAATATGGATTACGGTTTTGGGCACCAGGTTTTAAAAATTACATTACTGAACTGGAAAAGTGTAGAGTTGTGCAACAAAACTGATAAATGGGTTGGAGGATCTGAGTTATAAAGAGAGACTAGCCAGACTGGGTTTGTTTACATTAGAGAAGTGACATCATAATCTGACAGCAGAAATGTTATATTTAAAGTAGGTGTCCAGCAAAGACACAAAAGGTGAAATTTATTCACCAATATTTCGTTTTCCTCTGTGTCCTTCAAAGACAATGACTTTGGGTGTTGGCTCCGCTTCCCAGCTCGTAGGACCAAATAAAAATTATAAATATCCGGTTCCTCCTCCTCCTTCCCCCTCTAGTTATACTATTGTCCAAACTGTAAAATACAACAGGTTAGAAACCAGAACAAAGAAAAATAACGGATACATCCAAATCATAGGAACACCATTTATGAAGATCATATGGACCAATCCAGGAACGATATATACCGTGTCATAAGGGAGGGGTGCCGTGGAAGGACACAGAGGAAAACAAAATATCGGTGAGTAAATTTCACCTTTTCCTCTGTGTCCAATCCATGGCAATGACTGTGGGACTTATCAAAGCAGTGCCCCAGAACATTGGGAGGGAAAATATGTACCCTGGACAGGGAAAGTAGCTACCAGCACTTTCCTGCCAAACCTGGCATCTGCTAATGCCAAAAGATCAATCATAATGCTCAAAGTAGGAACTGACGACCAGGTAACGGCTAGCAGAGCTCCTCAGGTGTAGCTACAGCGGTTTGTGCCTAGGTCGTTGATATAGCTCTGTAGATTATGACCTATTTCACAGGAGGTATATCGTTGGCTAACTTAGAAGCCAAGTTGCAGCAACCATGGACATCTATAGATGGATGGTTAGGATGCTGTAGTTCTACTAAAGTTCCTGAGAAATGTACAAACAATGCAACTGATTACGAATTGCATTGGTTCTGTCAGAAGAATTCAGCAGACATCTGATCAGATCAAGAAGACATAAGGATCCCTCTATTCATAGGTGGGTTAACGCAGAATGATGGAAAGAATCTCCTAGGGGAGACGAGATAGAAACATCACCTCGAAATGAAAGATGGTTAGGTCAAATAACAATTATGACATGATGAAACCCCCCTGGTGGTGGAGTACACAGAATAGCCGGAATTTCCGGAACTCTTCTAGCAGATGTAACAGTTGAGAGCAGCACAGTCTTGAGGGTTAAGAGTTTCATAGAAACCTCCTCCAAAAGGAACCAAGAAGTTGCGTAGCCTAATATGCTCAATATGAACTAAGGACCGAAGGGAAATAAATTCCCTGAAGGAAGCTAAACTAGAGATCACAAAACTGGATAAGTGAGCCTCATAGGAGTTTTGCAAAAGGAGTAGGGAGCACAGCTGAGAGCTGAATCTGCAGAGATGTAGGTTACCATCCCTTCCAAAAGCCCTCCTGGGGGAATTCTAAGATGCGTCCGGGAAATAACAAGGCTCTGTCAAGGATGTCCATCCCTACCCCCTCTGGAGCATATGGACCCTGGTCTGTAGTAAATCTGTTGTGGAGGAGTGACAACCAGAGATGACAGTATGCAGAACTGGCTCTGAGAAGCCCCTATAACCCAAAGCACTCCCCTTAGCCTTCAAGACGTCAGCTTCAAAAATACAGGATCTGGGTAGAACAAGGGCCCCTGCAACAGGAGGTTCGGGATGACTAGAAATGGAATTGGAGGAAGAATTACAACCTGCCGAGATCGGCAGCTGAGAAGTCTCATATTCAGTCTGGAATTATGTAATTACATAAGACTGGTCTCATCCGATCACCTGGACTATAGAAGAAGAGGAGGGACTGACAAGCTAAAGTCCCAGTGAAATGAAAGGGAACCTCGGCTCCATGTCCCCTGGATTGGGGAAGCATTAGTTTACTGCACTAAGCATGCTCTAATGATGCTATGAAGTCTATATGTAGATTCCCCTAATCTGCATAATGCTGGAGTATCATCTCCATCTTGAAGTAAACGATACCAAAGTAAAGTAAAGTAGATCTGTTAGGAAATCTGCTTGTAAAATATGAAAGTCATAAAACTGAAGGTATGTGCTTTGTCCAAAGAAGAAGCAGGAATACTCACGCAGATAAAGTCTCACTCCTGAATCCACCCAACTTGATAAGATATATAAATATACACAACTGTAAATACATACCCACACAAGCTTAAGATCAACGATGACATATCTGATTGGATCAAGAGTTGTACCCTGAGACAGTTTGACATGCTTGAGGGATAGCATGCTGTCTTACTCTAACATGTCGAAGAGAAGGTTCTACTGTAAGACCCATACCTCTATATAAATGAGGCTGGGAAGAGGCAAGGGACAGAAATATTTCCCTTGGACCTTGTAGACTAGGACACTCCAAACAGAACAAGTCGTAAGAGAATGATCAGGCAGGCGCTTAAGTATATATTTATTAGAGAGGAAACTCAAATAGTGCTAGTACATGAGGACTAGCCTTGAACCATTCCTGAATGAGGATGCCGTCCAAAGTAATAAGACAAACACCATGTAGTCTTTTAAGATCCTTAGAAAAGGAGACCCACTAGGAAAAACCATGGAACATAGCTGGACAAAGAAAAACCTCTAAAGTGACAGAGGTATATGGAGTTTATGGAACCTAGAAACAGAAGACACCAGAAGGAGATGGTACGTGGGCTAGAAAGATATTGGCCATGAAGGCTCTATAGATATATCAGGCAGACTTATGCATAAAACAACTAGTCCTCTGGTATGTTTAAAAAAAAAAAGGGAAGGAGGCCTCATTAGAGAAAGATTGCTTCCGGGAACATATGAGGGATAACCATATCCCCCATAGGGGGATCAATCCGGGAATATTTAAAGAGAAGATTATATACCTTACTATCAGATTAAACATACCGGGTTATACTGATATAATAGGTGATCATGAAGGTCTGAAATAAGATCAGCTGATCTGCAGCAGGAAAACTATACAAAGCACAGTCACTAGGGCATGATGCAAAGGATGATCCCGATGGACCTGTGTCCCTCATCCAACTCAATCCACCATGATACTATGTATTATGATACGTCCTCCTGGGACAGAACATTTCCTATGTTGCAAAATATGCATCCATAATCATTAGTTCTATGAGGCTCTGTGAGACCCACAGTCTTACTGATAGCTTGAGCATAATATATAAATTCAGGCTGAAAGTATTGTGTTATTAAAGCAACATAATAGAACTGTAGAGCATCAGTTCTGAATTTGAAAACATGAATATTCTAGAACTGAAAAATTGACTCTGAAGAGAGAAACATTGAATTAGGGGAATGGAGGGCTAGATAGGATGATCCACAGCCAAAGTTGGATATTCACTCCACAGGAAAAATGACGAAGAGGAGATCTTATCACAATGTAACAATATATATGAGAGTATCATATGAAGATCTCTCTAGGTATCCTGTGACAAAGCTTGGCAAAAAACCTATAGAAAATAGAAGGAACGTATAACTTCATCAGAGGAGGGGTAACAGTAAGGTGAGTTAACTAGTGGAATTCCATACTCAAGGATTCCCTGATATCAGATATCATGTATACATGAAAGATAACTTTTGGATATACATAGCAGGGCTCAAACTTTCCACTCGCCACTAGCCAATGGCGAGTGAAAATTTAGCCTTGGCGAGTAGAAATTCAGCCCTGGTGGGTATGTTATGGCTTGCAGTGGCAAGTAACTTTTCAGGTCTGGCTAGTAGCAAAGGACTTCAAATTTTAAGCCCTGTACATAGTATGCTATTCCTCTCCCCTCCACGCTGCCAACCATTTAATGTTGCATCAAGAAGATGCAGTGAATATAATTCTGAGACTCTCCACATGTTTAAACAGATAAGGCCTGGAAGAAGTTCATTCTCCAGGATCAGTGACTAGGAGTCGATTTCTTGCTAATTTGTAGAGCCTAGAACAGAGTCTTACCTGGAGGAAAGAAATCATCCCAGCAACACTTTAACAGAGATGAAAACGTTTGCACCTGTAGTTTCCGTAATTAATTTATTACAAAGCGTGTCCGGGTCAGCAAACAATATACATATATAAAATATAATTCTGGACCACTTATCGGTCTTAACCCAAGGAACCTGCTGTATTTGCATGATTAAAATAAATATGCAAAGAAAGGTATACATATAGGTAATAGAAAGGCTTCTTACCGTGCCCGTTTAGTGCTGGAACTTGCATTCTCCATAGAGACAATATGCGATCCATCCTGTCCATTGATGTTGAGACCTGTAGTCTCCTATGAGTCAGCGTGCTGGCAAATGCAGGTACTTCCGGCCAGTCCCAGAAGAAATCTATGTGCCACTATAGCAGATGCTTCTGAATGCGGCTAGCGTCCTGTCTGATCCCGGGAGAGGCAAGAAATTGGGCAGCAATTCCTCTATAGGGGCTTAAGTATATACCCATTTATCAAAAAGTGGATAGAGGTTGTCCCGTTAATCTCCTTGAAGGAAGACATCTGAATAGAAACAGCTTACACGCTATACAGAAAAACTTATCAATAAGCAACGTAAAGACCAGCATGAAACACATAATGCAGGCTTAATAAACAGAGGCATACTCACAAACACCATCGCAGGTCTCCATGTTGCTCCTTCTAAGCCGGTAACTGCATAATCCACTTCCTTGAAGTGTGCGTTCCAACAGCCGGTCTTCCGGTTTGGCAATGCCAAGGGCGAAAGGAGATGAGCCGGCTTCCCCAGAGGCACGCAAGTTGAATGAAGGAAGGAACAGCCAGGAGCAAACATCACGGGCCCACTGAAACATGGATCCATGCAGCCCCACTTATCGGGGTATAAGATGCAGATAACGCTGGTACAAGTGATGTGGTCTGCGGTGAAGGCAGACCGCATTGAGGTAAAATAAAAAACATTATGCTTTCTTCTGTGTGAGAGAGAGAGAGGCTCTTGCCTCTGTCCTCCAGCTTGGTAAGACCAAAATAACTGGAGGGAGGAGGAGGAACTAACACCCACAGTCATTGCCGTGGATTGGACACAGAGGAAAACTGTATTTTTCATTGCTTTTAATAGACACTATGCAAGGATCCTGCTCAAAGCATGCTACATGTCCTTCAATAGTTTGTACATGTTTGTGTGGCTATTATTGTAAGATTCATCAGCCATGCTCCTAAGTTTTTTCTGCAGTAAATATATCAGTGGGATAATCTCAGAAATTTCTGCCCCAACACAACTAACCAGCACGGTGGCCCCCTCAAAACATTTCAGCAGCTCACTTCCATTACACATTACTTGTCATTGCCCAGGTGACAAAGATGTTTCGTGAAAAGCCTTCCAGGTCTGCACTGCATAATTGCCAATGGCCTTATTCTGCTTGTACAAACTCTCTAGTATGTACAATGTAGAATTTCATTTTCAGCTTGAGATGAGACAGGCTGTTTGCAGGCACAGTAGGAGCTCAAAAATGGGCACAAACTGGATTCTGCAAGGAATAGTCACAGCTACATTCAGGACATGCACAAAGCAGAGTACATGCACCATATCACCTATTTTCAAGGCAAATCTTATGTTGGAGCTATTATCAGCAGACACAAAACAAGCTTTCAAAGAGCAATTACTTTATCACCTGCTCCAGTTTATTAAATACCTACACGGCTTTATGGAACTGTCTTTCAAATCTCTGCATGCACAAAGTGGCATGCGATGGTATGGGTTATCCTGCTTTTAATACTGCCAGAATCAAAGGAGAAATTACTGGTTGTCACCTGATGCTGTAAGCTATTGTTGCCCACTGGTGGGAAGGAAACCTAGTGAGCAGTGACAATCATTTAGCCTATACTCTACCAACATATCTGTTGTTAGGTGAATTTTCTTTCCCTATGATTTTTCCAGCTTTTGGCCCAACACAAGTGTGGCTTGGAATATGCCAGTGAGGTGCAACACGTGATAACATTTCTTTTAAAACTCGGTTTTCTACAAAAGAATAAGGCAGCTTGGCAAGTTTGACATTCACATGGTACTTTGAGCTTATTTTTGTGACGTTTTAGACTCCTTCCCAAGAACTCAGTAAGTGAGGGTTGGCAGGACATGGAAGAAGAACTGTATAACTGTTTCTTTAACAGGACTTGTGGAGATGGTGGGGTTTCAGTGGTGGCATGTAAGGCCACTGTATGACTCTTGCCATCTCCTAACTTGGAGGCATACTGATGTGCACAAGGAGCCATAGGTGTTAATTCAAACAAATTAAATCTTGGTACACTCTATGACACATCAACATCACTTTGTATTTGGAGCCCCAGAGCCTTAGGAACTTTTAGGAACGCTTCTGATGCTGTTACTTGTGGCACCTCAGATGTTGATGGTGTGTCTTCCATTCAGAGTTGTGTTTATGCTTCAGGTAGGTTCTCAGTGAGGCTGTGCCTAGGTGTGAGCCTGCTCACATGCTTCTTACACAGACATGTTTAGTTTTTGGATAGTGCGTGAAGTATGTCCATTCTTAGGACTTCACAGACTGAGGGGTTCCTGAGGGGCTACTACTACTGGGGCTAGATGTTGCTGCAATCGTACTACTACTACTACTACTAGGTGTCAAAGGTGCTGGACTTCCAACAGCAGCAGAAACACTCATGACTCGTTGTCATCTACAGTGTTCTCAGATGATTTATTAATATTACTGGTGGTGGTGAAACATTTTATGGGACTTTGACAAACTGCCTACTCAGGAGGAGAAGTATCATTATCATTTATTGCACATGGTGCAGCAACCATGGCTGCAGTAAGTTTTTGGAATATCACTTTATTATTATGTCCCTGCACTACTCCTACTACTTTCACCCTCCCCCTGGCCCTAATAAGTTTGCTGGACATCACTAAACTAATTTGTGTATTTCTGCAGTGAAGTACACAATAGAAATGATTATGTGTTATTGTGCCCTTTTACAATATACTGCATCTCTTCTAGTATCAGTCTGCCTCAATCACAGCTTACGTGAAGGTCCCTGTCTCTGTCCCTATCACTGCTGACAAAAAAAACCCAGCAACAACCCCCCTATCACAGTGCCTGTGATTCCTGTCACTCTCAGTTGTGGCTGGCACTGATTTGCTAACTGAGTTTGACCCGCCTCCTGATGACCTTTTTATACCTGGCTATCACATCTGTCAGATGCCCTTTCGTGGTGTTCCTGAGCCAGTAGTGCTGTTGCTGTGTTCCTGTATTCTGAGTTCCTGTGTACCGATTCGGCTTGTCCTGACCATTCTCCAGTGTACCTGCTTGTGTATGACCTGGCTCGTCTGCGTACCACCCTTGGATCCTGACCCGGCTAGACTGACGTTCCTGCTCGTGTATGACCCGGCTTGTATGACTGCCTCCTACGTGCTCCGACCCGGCCCGGCTGACTTCCTGCTCCGAAGATCGACTTCCAGCTTGTTCCAGTGACCTGCGTTTCAGTTGTCGCCGCCGCGACATTTCCAGTCTCTGCTGCCCGCGTCAGAGTGACTGCCTTGCCTGGTGCCTCCCTCGATTTAGTGCTGTGCCTCGTTCTTTGTGCAGAGTTGTGTGTATGCTGTGGGCCTTCCTCTCTGTGCAGAGCCTTGCAGTAACTCTGAAGCCTCGAGTAAACGTGCATTTTAACTCTTGCAGTGCTGCCTCGAATTCACCCGTGATACTGCTGCTGAGTTGGCCGCTCTCCGTCGGCAACTCTAGTCCACCATTGCAGAGTGTTCACATAGTTGGGCCGTTTGGGCGCTTAAGGCTCTCCGGTATTGGCTACCGACGATATCATTTGACACAGAGTGTTGGCAGAAAGGCTTCATTGTTGGCTTATCCGGTACTACGGCCGAGGGGGCTAGTGGCTCTTGCTCTCTTATTCCAGCATTCGATTACACTTAAGGAGGCTGTTAGCTCTTGCACCGCCGGCTGGTTTCCGTTACGCCCGTGGGGGCTATTGGCACTTGCACAAACGAAAGCAGTTCCTGTAACTATGCCCGTGGGGGCTAAGTTGATTCCCTTTCTGCTTACTATCCAACACCTTGGCAAGGCAGCTCTATCCTCAGTACTTGATGAACTTTGTCTATACAGCACAGCCCTTTTAACATCCAGGGCGTGTCAAACCTCCACATCTGAGACAGACTGTTATATGGACATTAACCCCTTGGGGGTCAATATCATCCTAGTGCATACTGTTTTGCATTTATGTCTTTTGTGCCATTACCATTGTAAATATCTCAGTTTACTTATCTGTGTATTACCTACCGCCTCTAGAGGGCGTACTTGTGCCTTATTCACTTTAATAAAGTGTATCTTATTTTCACTTATTTGGTCTGAGAGTCCTAAAAAACCGTGACAGTACGAAAGGGCCATGACCTCAGACGGTAAGGGTGAAAGTAATACTCAGAACATCCACTGGAGAATGGATGTCCATGAGCAGCCCCTGGACCAACTGGCACTGGCTCTACAAACGTTACTTGAACGTACAGTACATTTGGACAAGTCTGGTCCTAATCCGGTGGTCCCCCCAGTCGTGACACCGGGGAATCCCTCTGTATCTCCCAGTGCTAACACTAGAGGGTTAACGGCAGCGGTACCGTTACCCCTAAGATATGATGGCGAACCCTCCCTATGCAGAGGTTTTATTAACCAGTTGGAGATACTTTTGGAGTTGGCACCCCAGGCATTTCCGAATGACCGTAGCAAGGTCGGCTTTATGATATCTCTGTTGACGGGCAAAGCTTTGGCATGGGCAAATCCGTTATGGGAGAATGCCAGACCCTGCACACTGAACTTTAGAGATTTCGTGGTTAAGTTCAGACGTGTGTTTGAGGTTCCTGGCAGGTCTGCCTCTGCTGCCAAAAGGCTGATGGAGATTCAGCAGGGCGAACGCACTCTGGGCGAGTATGCTATCGAATTCCGGACCTTGGCAGCAGAGGTAGGCTGGAACGATGAGGCCTTACTTGCTGCCTTTACTCAGGGTCTTGCTGAACAGATTACGGACGAGATAGCAGCTCGAGATGTACCCAGCGAGCTGGATGAGTACATTGACTATGTCATGTTGATAGACTCTCGCATCCGGGAGAGACGCTTGGCTAAGAGGGCTAAAGCAAAGAGTTATGGCCAGAACCAGTTCCTTAACCCACCCACACCACCCGTTCTACCTGAGCGAACAGCTGACAGCACTGAACCTATGCAAGTAGGTTTTACTAAGCTCACGAAGGAGAAGAAGCTGTATCGTAGAAGGCAAGGCTTATGCCTATACTGTGGCAAACCGGGTCATGTATTACGCAATTGTCCTGTAAGGCCGGGAAACTAACGCACCTAGGGTACCTTGGGGGACAGGCCCTAGGTGGTGTTGAACAGTCCCTAGATACTTGCACCACTAAACCCACCATCCAGGTGGCATTTGCTTGGACTGATAAGGTCATAGAACTCGTAGCATTGGTGGACTCCGGGGCAGCCGGATACTTCATGGATCAGTCCTTTGCTGAGTTGCAGGGCATTCCGTTATGTAAAAAGGACTCTCCTGTGGCTATAGAGGCCATTGATGGCAGACCCCTGGATCCTGCTTTCATTACGTTCGAGACAATCCCAGTGACAATGACTGTGGGGGCTTGTCACAGGGAGCAGATACAATTTCAGATCATTCGTTCCCCGCATCATTCAGTTATTTTGGGGTTCCCATGGTTACAAACACACAATCCCCAATTCGACTGGCAAAGGTGTGAAGTTAACTCTTGGTCTGAGTACTGTAACAAGAATTGTCTCTCCCTTCCTGTTAAGATTATGTGTACCTCTCCAGCTGTGCCAACAGAATATGGGCAATTCAGTGATGTGTTTAGCAAAGGAGAGGCCAGCGCATTACCTGACCATAGGCCATACGATTGCGCCATTGATTTGCCTCCAGGTGCTGTGCCCCCCAGGGGACGTACTTACCCCCTGTCATGTGAGGAAAATAAGGCGATGGAGGAGTACATCACAGATGCCCTGGAAAGGGGGAATCATTCGTAAATCTACATCTCCGGCTGGTGACGTTTTTTTTTTTTGTCAAAAAGAAAAATGGGGAACTCAGGCCTTGCATTGACTACCGTGGGCTGAATAAGCTGATGCCCAAGAACGCATATCCCATTCCACTTATTACAGAATTATTCGACAGATTAAAGGGCTCTTCGATCTTTACTAAACTTGATTTGCGAGCCGCCTATAATCTAGTCAGAATTAAAGAGGGGGACGAGTGGAAAACGGAGTTTAATACCAGAACAGGACATTATGAATATCTGGTGATGCCATTCGGCTTATGCAATGCGCCTGCAGTATTTCAGGAATTGATTAACGATATTTTAAGTGACTTGCTCCAGTCCTGTGTGGTAGTATATCTAGACAATATACTGATTCACTCTGCTAACCTTGCTCAACATATTAAAGATGTCTCTGAAGTCCTGCTCCGACTTTGTAAGCACAAGTTATTCTGTAAACTAGAAAAATGCGAATTCCATACATCTCAAGTACCGTTCCTGGGGTTCGTAATATCCAAAAGTGGCATTGCCATGGATCAGGAAAAGTTGGCAGCGGTTCTGCATTGGCCTCGTCCTAAGGGGTTAAAGGCCATTCAACGATTCCTAGGTTTTGCGAACTATTATAGGAAGTTCATCAAGAACTTTTCTACGATTGTAAAACCACTGTCAGATTTGACTCATAAGGGCGCTTCTCCCTCTCAGTGGTCTGAGGCAGCTGAAGACGCATTTGTTACCCTGAAATCTGCCTTTGCATCTGCTCCTATACTGTCCCACCCTAATCCCTCCCTGCCGTTTACTTTGGAGGTTGACACTTCAGAGGTTGGGGTTGGGGCGGTGCTATCCCAACGTCCTGTGGGAGGTGGCACTTTAATGCCTTGTGGGTTCTTCTCTAAGAAATTATCCAACGCCCAGAGTCATTACGAGATTGGCGACAGAGAACTGTTGGCCATCATACTTGCACTTAAGGAATGGCGACACCTCTTGGAGGGCACTCAGACTCCAGTACTAATTCTTACTGACCATAAGAATTTAACCTATCTCTCTGAGGCCAAAAGGCTGTCTTCTAGACAGGCCAGGTGGGCGCTGTTTTTGTTCCGGTTCAATTTCCTAGTATCCTATCTTCCTGGTTCAAAGAATATCAAGGTGATGCGTTGTCACGTCAGTTCGCCTCTGACACTGAGAGGGAGGAAGTACCGGTACCCATCATTCAGCCAGATCAGATCCTGGCTACTATTCGTACCACCATAACCTCGCCACTAGGGGAAGAGATACTGGCATCACAATCACGGGCACCTCCTGAAACCCCAGTGGGGAAGTGTTTAGTAGATGAGTCATTCCGTGTCCGTCTGTTGGAGAATTATCACGCCTCTAAAGCGGCTGGGCATATTGGTAGGGACCAACTAGTATGGTCCCTCTCGCAGTTATTTTGGTGGCCTACGTTGAGAGCTGACTGCGCCGCTTTTACAGCAGCTTGTACCACTTGTGCCCGTGCCAAGACCCCTAGGCATCTCCCCGTGGGCTTATTGCAACCGGTGCCTAACGGAGACCGTCCGTGGTCTCATATATCCATTGACTTCTTGGGAGAACTACCGGCATCTAGAGGTTACACGTTCATTCTTATGGTGGTCGATAGATTCTCTAAGATGGCACATTTTGTGCCTCTGACTGGCCTTCCATCGGCTCAGGAATTGGCTATAGTTTTTGCCAGAGAGGTGTTCCGTCTGCACGGAGTGCCCAGAGTGATTGTCTCCGACCGTGGGAGCCAGTTCGTGTCTAGGTTCTGGAGGGCATTTTGTGGTCAGATGGGCATCCAATTGTCATTTTCCTCTGCCTACCATCCCCAGACGAATGGGGCCGCTGAGCGTGCCAGTCAGGGGCTGGAACAGTTCCTGCGCTGCTTTGTCACCGATCATCATGATAATTGGGCTGACCTGTTGCCATGGGCAGAGTTTGCCAGAAACTGTGCGGTTAACTCATCGTCCGGGAGCTCCCCGTTTCTTGTGAATTATGGTTTCCAGCCTTGTCTGCTCCCGGACTCCTTTCAGGCGCAGCAGATTCCTGCTCTAGACGAGCATTTGGCACGACTTCGTTCCACTTGGGCACAGGTTCAGAGGTCCCTCAGTCAGTCTTTCAGGCGGCAGCAAAGGCACGCTAATCGCAGGCGCCTTCCAGCGGTCTCATTTCAGGTTGGAGACAGGGTATGGCTGTCATCCAGAAACCTCAATTTACAAGTGCCATCCAATAAACTGGCTCCCCGGTTCATTGGTCCATTTAAGATTATCCGCAACATTAATCCGGTTTCTTATGCTCTGGAGCTTCCACCCTCTATGCACATTCATAATGTGTTCCACGTGTACTCCTGAAACCCTTGGTGTGCAATCGTTATACTACTACGCCAGTGATTCCTGGGCCGGTGGACGTCCAGGGCCAAGAAGAATATGAAGTCCAGAGTATTATTGATTCCAGGAGATTTAGAGGAAAGCTGCAATATTTGGTTCATTGGAAGGGCTATGGCCCTGAGGAACGTTCTTGGGTTGATCAGGGGGATCTCCATGCTCCGAGATTAGTACGCAGCTTCCACTCTAAATATCCTTTGAAACCCAGACCTCAGGCTGGGAGAGGGGGTCTTTGAGAGGGGGGTACTATCACAGTGCCTGTGATTCCTGTCACTCTCAGTTGTGGCTGGCACTGATTTGCTAACTGAGTTTGACCCACCTCCTGATGACCTTTTTATACCTGGCTATCACATCTGTCAGATGCCCTTTCGTGGTGTTCCTGAGCCAGTAGTGCTGTTGCTGTGTTCCTGTATTCTGAGTTCCTGTGTACCGATTCGGCTTGTCCTGACCATTCTCCAGTGTACCTGCTTGTGTATGACCCGGCTCGTCTGCGTACCACCCTTGGATCCTGACCCGGCTAGACTGACGTTCCTGCTCGTGTATGACCCGGCTTGTATGACTGCCTCCTACGTGCTCCAACCCGGCCCGGCTGACTTCCTGCTCCGAAGATCGACTTCCAGCTTGTTCCAGTGACCTGCGTTTCAGTTGTTGCCGCCGCGACATTTCCAGTCTCTGCTGCCCGCATCAGAGTGACTGCCTTGCCTGGTGCCTCCCTCGATTTAGTGCTGTGCCTCGTTCTTTGTGCAGAGTTGTGTGTATGCTGTGGGCCTTCCTCTCTGTGCAGAGCCTTGCAGTAACGCTGAAGCCTCGAGTAAACGTGCATTTTAACTCTTGCAGTGCTGCCTCGAATTCACTCTCGCTATCTCCTGTACGAGCCTCGTTACCCGTGATACTGCTGCTGAGTTGGCCGCTCTCCGTCGGCAACTCTAGTCCACCACTGCAGAGTGTTCACATAGTTGGGCCGTTTGGGCGCTTAAGGCTCTCCGGTATTGGCTACCGACGATATCATTTGACACAGAGTGTTGGCAGAAAGGCTTCAGTGTTGGCTTATCCGGTACTACGGCCGAGGGGGCTAGTGGCTCTTGCTCTCTTATTCCAGCATTCGATTACACTTAAGGAGGCTGTTAGCTCTTGCACCGCCGGCCGGTTTCCGTTACGCCCGTGGGGGCTATTGGCACTTGCACAAACGAAAGCAGTTCCTGTAACTATGCCCGTGGGGGCTAAGTTGATTCCCTTTCTGCTTACTATCCAACACCTTGGCAAGGCAGCTCTATCCTCAGCACTTGATGAACTTTGTCTATACAGCACAGCCCTTTTAACATCCAGGGCGTGTCAAACCTCCACATCTGAGACAGACTGTTATATGGACATTAATCCCTTGGGGGTCAATATTATCCTAGTGCATACTGTTTTGCATTTATGTCTTTTGTGCCATTACCATTGTAAATATCTCAGTTTACTTATCTGTGTATTACCTACCGCCTCTAGAGGGCGTACTTGTGCCTTATTCACTTTAATAAAGTGTATTTTATTTTCACTTATTTGGTCTGAGAGTCCTAAAAAACCGTGACACCCCCCCACACTCCCTGTGCAATTGCTTCTTCCCCCATACTCCCCTAACACAGAGATAACAGCCAGATCAGGAACTATTTTGGATCACAGCTGCTGTATCATTCATCCAAGATTTTGAGGTATCTTCTTTCTCTCTTTACACTGCCCCAAAGTCCCCCAGATACCACTAACATAGAGAAAAAATTGCCTGCCCACAAGACTCCCTAAACTATACTCCAAATTTGTTTTATTTGCCCATCTAGCTGAAAAATTGTGCTGCTTTTGGTATGTCTCGTAAACATAGATTGACATGCTGTGGGAACTGACACCCCTTTTATACTAGGCCTGCAGGAAAAGAAGGTAAACTTTCCACGTGATGCAGGAAATTCCGTATTACCATTAATTTAATTGCAAGAAACTAGAAAAATCTGAAAATGGCACTTTTCACTAAAAAGTGCCCATTCGTCAGGAAGTGTAATTTTTTACCTGTTTTGCTTTTGAGGCAAAAAGATTCACCCATCCCTATTCTTCAGATAATAAAGGGGTCGTCATGACAGCGAAGCTCGGAAAAGTCAAATCATGACACAGAAAGCAAGCTATATTATCATTGTTTACTTTGCCAGGGACACCGAGCTGACATGCATAGGTGTCACGTACTTCATGCCTTACTCATCTTTGTTCTCACAGGCGCATGTAACTTTTGCTGCATATGTTTCTCGCTTTGCCCATGTCTGTCTGATTTTTGTAATGTGAGTGTGCACGCTAGGGTTCCACATTTAGGACTCTTGCTTGTTATTGGTCTGCTTTCCCTGTTTCTACCCAGGCCTTCCTCTGGCTTCCCATCCAATTACCTAATCTCTGCTTCTGTTTGGGTATGTTTCTCTTTACTCCTGTCTATTTTGGCATCAATCTCGACTTTGAACCTTGGAGTATACTTATAATCAGCCTTCTCCAAACTTCTGTTTGGATTCCAGTTACAAATGAACTAAGCCAGCCTCAACCTCAGACTACTTGATTAACCCCTTAATGACAGAGGTTTTTTTTTCCCATTATAGCGAATTACTTCCTGGACTTACCAGGTAAGTCGTCTGTCACTAAGGGGTTAAAATTTCATCTCAGTCTTTTGAACCACGACCTGAACTTCTACATCTGACCCTTTGTAGTGGATTTGTGACCTTGTAAACCTGTCTCCTCATGGCTTCTATTGGATCACTTCATGAAGAGGAATTCACCTGTAAAGTAAACAAGTCTCTCAATGACCCAGTCATCCTGGGTCGGCCGTGGCTAAGAGAACACAACCCAAGAGCTGACTGTATTTCTGGTCAAATTCTTGCCTGAGGTACACCATGTCACTAGCACTGTCCCCTGAAGAGGACTCTTTTAGCTGCTGTTCTAGATTCCTCCATTGAGACACTGAGTACTGATCTGACAGACTAAGAACTCAATGTAAGCTGCCTGGTTAAACTCTGTGAAGTAGATTCCCCACAAAGAGGTGACAGACTGCTATTTGATATAATAATATGATAAAAACACAAGAGACAATATAGGTATATTGCAAGGCATGTCCCAGTGGGCCAGATGCTAGGAAGTAAAGACTAGAGTACATAGCTAGCTGGTGGTAGCTGTTTTCTGGGCTGCCTTGCTGCAACCTAGGCAGAGTTAGAGATGCTGGCTGCAAAGTCAGATTAGTACCGACTTGTCATGATTTTAATGAACACTCAGACAATTTGGTAAGGTAAAATCAGCTTATTTATTGAATGAATAAAGAACATAGACTCCCTTCACAGGTCCAGACCCAGACAGTGCCAAGGCACTTCCAAATCTGACAAAGGTCAGGGTATAAATGAGCAAACAGATATAACAAGATAAGTACAGGAACAATAGACTGGATAACTGGAACTGGACCTCAACAGTACTACCTAGGAAGTTGCCCACAAGTGGAGGAAGGTACTGCAAGGCTGATCCCCAAAGGAACAGGGAACCTAGTGCGAGGCAATGGAAGCACTGAGATGAAGCATGACCCTGGTAACAGGTAGCACTGAGACTGACACTAGTCTACCCAGGAAGGAGACTAGACGACCAGGCAAACGGTCTGGCCCAGTCGACCAGGGTGGCCACAGTGACAGGACAGGCTAGAACAGCGGTATAGGTAACCTTAGGCCACACTGACAGGACAGGCTACTGACTGTGGATAGGTAACCTTAGGCCTCACTGACAGGACAGGCTTATAACAGTGGTATGGGTAACCTTTACCACACTGACAGGTATAGGCTTTACCATGATGGCAAAAGAACCCAAAGGCAATGCGGACTGGCACAGGCTCTATCTCACGGGTAATTGGCCTTGAAGGCAACACAGACAGGCACAAGCTCTATCTCTGGAATAATCAGAACCGAAGGCAACACTGACAGGCACAGGCTCTATCTCTGGAATAATCGGAACCAAAGGCAACACTGACAGGCACAGGCTTACTCAGAAAAGCATAACCGGAGGAAACAGTGGACGCACAGGCTTACTCTCGGAAAGGAAATGACCAACGGCAACGCTGACGGGCACAGGCAATGGACACGCTAGAAAACAGGAAGTCAGTGCGACATGGACAACTCTGCCAGCTCCACGGAGCTACAACAGATCGGACACAGAGAGAGAGAAGTAAGCCACAGCCTGGATCGGTACACAGAGAGCGGAGTCAGCCAAAGCCTGGATTGGTACACAGAGAGCGATAGTCAGCCCAAGCCTAAATCGGTACACAGAGAGTGGTAGTCAGCCAAAGCCTGGATCGGTAGACAGAGAGCGGTAGTCAGCCAAAGCCTGGATCGGTACATAGAAAGCGGTAGTCAGCCAAAGCCTGGGTCAGTACACAGAGAGCGGTAGTCAGCAAAAGCCTGGGTCGGTACACAGAGAGCAGTAGTCAGCCAAAGCCTGGATCGGTAAACAGAGAGCAGTAGTCAGCCAAGGCCTGGATCGGTACATAGAAAGCGGTAGTCAGCCAAAGCCTGGGTCAGTACACAGAGATATTTAAATATCGAAAAGTGTCATCTTTATTCAAAATAAACGCACCGCAAGTACTCAATTATAATATCTCAAAACAGAAAAAAAGAAAGACAGAAAGAATAAATGTGTCAATATTCTGTCCCAATATTTTATTTAAACTAGGACATTAGACACATTGTTAGATAGGAGACTCGTTCAGTGCTATATACATACAGGAGGTATAGCTTAAAATGTAACCTTTATTAATGATTAATTAAAACTTAAATTAAAATATAATCTAAAACAATTGACCAGGGGAATTAGATCGGGCTAGACATATCCACCCTTACAGGGTTAATTTCAAAAGATGCCACAAGTCAGTAATACTTGTAAACCAAAATAATCAAGATTATCTTCATATCGCAAATACCGTAGTTGGCTATAGATATGTTTCCACTACTTTAACTCTCTAAGAATGTTATTGTTACAAAAGGATCGATACCATGTTTCATTCTAATGAATACAATAATAACTCCCACCACTTGGTGTCAATTTCGTATCCCGTGTTGTCAAAAGCTATCTTAAACGCCCAGTGACACACTTAAATACAAATGTTAATTTCATTAGTTGTACGGCCTCAACAAAGTTATAATACACCGCTAAGTTACTCAAAGCGGTGCATTAATCTCGCTACATTCAGACTCTGTTGAGTTACTTTAATTGTAGCGTTTCGGGCGTCCTCTGTATAAACCACGGCACACTTTCTTTGTCTGCCGTGAATACATTAACCTTTCCCCTCAATGTTATTCATAGGGAAAAACGGGTCTCATTGCAAGCAATCACTAAGAGCGGTGTATCGATCTACCCACACTCGCTCTCTAATACAATCACTCTTCCAAAATATTATTAATTACAGTGTTTCAAGCGGTGTATTAATTTAGCTACACTTGCTCTCTAAAGAAGTCACGCTTCTAAAGTATTATTAGTTACAATGTTTCAGACGACTTTGATCCTAACCACGCTTGGCTTGGCAATAACAAGCCTCGTTGTCAGATAGAGGAGGTATAAAAAGCGCGCAATTGAGCGGCTCCCGACACTATGTGCCCCTGACGAAGCCGGGTTGACTGGCGAAACGCGTTGGGCGGATAATGGGCGCTATACTGAGCCCAGATATGTTGTAAAATAAAAGATTTTTGACTATGAGAAACTGTAGAAGGGCTGTGAAATTATAGACATTTGAGGATAAATTACGTTATGAAAAGGGAGTCAGTTTAAGATACTGTATCATCTATGGCGGATTTGAATAGGAACAAGTCATTGAAGAGTTGAAAGATTATTTCTCTATAAGGATCGAGAGCAATAGATTAGTGGTTGTAGGAGACTGACAATATTGAGGGTTAAGGTTTATGAATCACGTCAAACAAAGAGTGTTTGGCGTGGTTAGGATCAAAGTCGTCTGAAACATTGTAACTAATAATACTTTAGAAGCGTGACTTCTTTAGAGAGCAAGTGTAGCTAAATTAATACACCGCTTGAAACACTGTAATTAATAATATTTTGGAAGAGTGATTGTATTAGAGAGCGAGTGTGGGTAGATCGATACACCGCTCTTAGTGATTGCTTGCAATGAGACCCGTTTTTCCCTATGAATAACATTGAGGGGAAAGGTTAATGTATTCACGGCAGACAAAGAAAGTGTGCCGTGGTTTATACAGAGGACGCCCGAAACGCTACAATTAAAGTAACTCAACAGAGTCTGAATGTAGCGAGATTAATGCACCGCTTTGAGTAACTTAGCGGTGTATTATAACTTTGTTGAGGCCGTACAACTAATGAAATTAACATTTGTATTTAAGTGTGTCACTGGGCGTTTAAGATAGCTTTTGACAACACGGGATACGAAATTGACACCAAGTGGTGGGAGTTATTATTGTATTCATTAGAATGAAACATGGTATCGATCCTTTTGTAACAATAACATTCTTAGAGAGTTAAAGTAGTGGAAACATATCTATAGCCAACTACGGTATTTGCGATATGAAGATAATCTTGATTATTTTGGTTTACAAGTATTACTGACTTGTGGCATCTTTTGAAATTAACCCTGTAAGGGTGGATATGTCTAGCCCGATCTAATTCCCCTGGTCAATTGTTTTAGATTATATTTTAATTTAAGTTTTAATTAATCATTAATAAAGGTTACATTTTAAGCTATACCTCCTGTATGTATATAGCACTGAACGAGTCTCCTATCTAACAATGTGTCTAATGTCCTAGTTTAAATAAAATATTGGGACAGAATATTGACACATTTATTCTTTCTGTCTTTCTTTTTTTCTGTTTTGAGTCAGTACACAGAGAGCGGTAGCCAGCCAAAGCCTGGGTCGGTACACAGAGAGCAGTAGTCAGCCAAAGCCTGGATCGGTAAACAGAGAGCGGTATTCAGCCAAAGCCTGGATCCGTACACATAGAGCTGTAGTCAGCCAAAGCCTGGATCCTTACACAGAGAGCGGTAGTCAGCCAAAGCCTGGGCCGATACACAGACAGCGGTAGTCAGCCAAAGCTGGATCGGTACACAGAGAGCGGTAGTCAGCCAAAGCCTGGGCCGGTACACAGAGAGCGGTAGTCAGCCAAAGCCTGGATCGGTGCACAGAGAGCTGAAGTCAGCTACAAGCTGGATCAGACACAGCTAGAGTAGTCGGGCAAACTGGGTCAGCAACGGAGTAGGCAGCGAAGACAGGAGCAAGGTCAGGCAGAACCGGATCATACATGGAGCAGGATACACAGCAACAAACGTCTGGTCAGGAACACCACGAAAGGGCGCCAAAGGTAGTCAGAACTGAGTATAAAAAGGCAACTACTGGGCGGAGCAGAACCCAGCGGATAATAAGAATCAGCAAGCAATAAACAGGAAGTAGCGATGTCGTCTGCACAAGGAATCATGGCACCGTGATACGACTGGAGGAACCAGCCCGCACCCCAGATAACAACCCAGAGAACAGCAGCTACCCACTGGGGTAGAAGAGGATACTGAACATATAACCAACCTGCAGTATAGTCATAGATGTTGTACAGTAACACTGAGGCCTGGAGTTTGACTGAGAAAACAGAGAAAAGGATGGATGCAGTCAGACTGGAGTTTGAGAAAACAGAAGCCCACCAAGGTCAAGACAGACAGGAAGTCAGACAAGCCAGATCAAGAAGAGGCAGGCAACACAGTACAAGGCAGCAGATGGAGGAATGGTCAATTCAACTGAACAAAAGCTGGTAACAGGATATCAGATAAGCATGATACCAAATCACAGAACAGGAGGGAAGTTGCAGGAAGAGTCAGGTCAGTACACAAAACAACACCCAGGAGCAACACAGGATCTAGATAAGTGGGGAAAACAAATATAAAACTTGAGAAGGAATCACAAAAAGCAAAGAAAAGGGGGCATAACATTACACACTGTAGTTCAGAACCATATTGGAATATCTTGGATGATTTATACAAAAAGAAAGATGACACCCTTCTGCCCTGCAGGCATTATGACTGCCCCACTGACCTTCAACCAGGAGGCTTACCACCTAAAGGCAGAACTTTCCTGTTAGCAGAACTGGAGAACAAAGAATTGGCATACTATATGCAAGATTGTCCACCCCTCTTTATTTTCAGTCATGGATACATTCTCCTTTGTTACCAAGAAGGATGGGTCTCTCAGACACTGTATTGAATACAGAAAGCTTGAATAATGTAACCATTAAGAATCTGTATCCTCTCTTCTTAATTCCTGTGATATTTGATCTCATTAAAGGAGCAACCATCTTCCCTAAGTTGGAAATCAGAGAAGCCTGAAACATTATCAGACAAGATGAGGGGAAACTCCTTTCAATCCTCAATTTGAATCCCTTTTAATCCTTGAGAAAGGCGCCAGACTTAAGCGGCGAAACACGTTGGATCCTTTATTGAATACTACCACTTTGTGACTTGAAATCTGATAAACTGATCAGGTCCACTGGCGCCACATCTGCATGTGAACGAACACAGAAGTAGAGACCTGGGATAGACATTAGACTACATATTGAGACTTTTGTGACTCCACTACATCGCACAGTATCGACATCGCTGACAATCGGCTGTCTGAAGGAGACAGGCCCTCCAATTATCCCCAACTGGTGAAAAGTGATTTAAGATATCAGCTCCTGACACTGACGAACACGTACCAAGAGAGGATACATACAGAGACGCCAATACATTGCAGAGCATCTGACACATACACATCGGAGAACATCAGACCAGTACCCTGAACATCCAATGTTTCGGCCGTCAAAGCAGCCTTTTTCAAGGGGCCTTGAAAAAGGTTGCTTTGATGGCCGAAACGTTGATACAATAAATGTAACCTGCTTGCACACTGACAAAATGTTCCTGTGAGTGGCTTCTCTACCTGCATAAGACTGTATGTATCAATTCTTTGACTCTAGCACCCAGGCTATGTATATATTGTTTCAGTGAGTGCATCCCAAACACCTATAGACTTATATGAAAAAGGTGCTGACCAACTGCTTTGTGAGTGAGTAAATTATATTAGAGGCTTGCATTTAATTTGAGCTGTGTTATGCTATGGACTCCACTTTTTTCCATTTGTCCACATATATACTATGTGAGTTCCTTTCACAGGCACCAGTGAACAGGTGAGAAACAGAAGGAAAGTCGTTTCTCCACATGCATTGTTGCTGGATAAAGAAGAAACTATATAACAGCAAAGGCCTTTATGGGTACTATTCCAACAGAAACGTGGAAAAGAGAGAGATTCACTTCATTGAATAAGATGACATTACACAATTAGCACATCTTTTATTTTATGTATTTTAAACACTCATTAAAGGTTCAACCATTAATTCTTGTGAGCCAATCTGTATATTGTGTGCCCCTTTGATTGTAGTTCTTTTGTACAGGACTATTGGTACTGCAATTGGTGCTATTGTTCAATGCTATTTGTGCATCTATCTTGTGTTTTATAATATTTGTATTGCTGTTGTACCCCTTCAGTGCACCACACTATTTAGTGTTTACTACAGTATTTATGATATGTTACTCATGTCACCTTAGCCTTTGCCAATATTTAAACTTTTTTTTTGTCTAGAACACATACAAATCCTATTTTCTGCAAAAAAAGAGGGTAACACCTGATAAGCTGTACTATTAATTTCTGATATACTGGTCTTTACTTTGTCTGAAGGTTAATGTATGCACGTGGCTCCCTTTATGCTGTAGTATGAATATGTGAACACTTAGAAATATAGTCAACTACCTCAATAGATAGTAATAGTACATTCTATGAGTGCAGAATATGTTCTTTAGCCTGTGGTTTGTTTTTTGACGGTATCCTTTTAAAATGTCGCATGTAAAACAGCGTGCGACTAAAGGGTGCATTCAACATGTCACCTTGATTAAAAGGCCAGCCTGAGAATCTCGCACTGCAGGAAATCGAGAGATTCTCATGTCGTGGAAGGAAAGAAAATGTTGTTTTTAACAGAGGTGACATTTATTTTTCTCCACTTTACTGATATCACTGGATCCATCTCATAGATTTGGACATGGTTCCTGACCTCTTTCCCTGCCTTTACATAAGAGATACCCTCTCCAATATTATTGTTTTCTTTAGGTCCTCCTTGGGTTCACTGGAGACAAAGAAATACATGGTCATATTGACTTTTACAACTCTTAGTTTAAAAAGAGGATTTTAGTCTTTCCTGTTAAATCCTTTTCTCTTAGTCCATACAGATTACTGGTAACTCTGGGTAGGTGATCCACCCCTTTAATTGAAGGCAGGAACAATTCTAGATTTGTATGCAGGGGATGGAGGCTACCTTCCCTCTTTGGCTGCAGCTAGCCAACCAGCTCCAGAAAGATTTGAGGCACTAACTATTGACTAGATAGTGAAGGGAAAGAAGACTCCTGTGAACATGACCCCGAAGGACCCCCAAGGTCTGCCACAGGAGAGCCAAGCATGGTCCCTTGACAGGGTGGGAGAACAGTAACCTGTATGGACTAAGAGAAAAGGATTTAACAGGTAAAACTAAAATCCTCTTTTCTCTGTCATCCAATACAAGTGACTGGTAACTCTGGGATGTCCAACCACTGAGTCTCCCAGAGGCAGGAAGTAAGGCAAGGACCAGGAGCAAGGCCCCCAAAGTCACCAGAGCAGATATGAACCATCAGATCAGAGCTAGCCCAACAAAACAAATGAAGTGTCAACGGACACTGAACAGGGGTAACAACACCCCAGGAACTGTTACACAGCACACTGAACTAGAGCCAATAGGGCTCAAAAGTGAAGGAAGCACCAAGAACCGAAGAAAATTCTAGACAGGCAAGACTGCCTCCAGGATTTTCCTCCCAAAGCTGGCGTCAGCAGATGCCAGTACATCAACACAGTAATGCTTCAAAAAGGTGAACATGCTGATGAAGAAGTTCCGCAGAAGGGGCTTTCAGAAGCAGGTCGTCCATGTATGGAGTAACTCTGATGCCGTCTCGGTGGAGGACAGACACTAAGGCTCCCAGGACACGGTTGAAGACTTGAGGAGCTGTTGTCAGACCAAATGGAAGAGCTGAAAATAATTCTTTCTTTTTTTTCTTTTATATAGCGCACACAGATTACGCAGCACTTTACACTCATATTGGTCCCTGTCCCCATTGGGGCTCACAATCTAAATTCACCTATCAGTATGTTTTTTGGAGTGTGGGAGGAAACCGGAGTACCCGGAGGAAACCCACGCAAACACGGTGAGAACATACAAACTCATTGCAGACGTTGTCCTTGGTGGGATTTGAACCCAGGACCCCAGCACTGCAAGGCAACAGCGCTAACCACTGAGCCACCGTGCTGCCTACAACTGAAAATGTCCCCGGTCGCAGGCAAATCGGAGGTACTGCCGGCTCTCTGGATGAATGGCAATATGTAAGTACGCATCCTGAAGATCCAAAGATGCAAGGAATTCCCCCGGGGACATAGCAGCAATCACCGTCCTTAGGGACTCCTGGTGATAATGAGTCTGGGTCACAAAGGAATTGAGATCCTTTAAATCCAAAATGGGAAGACAATCGCCATCCTTCTTGGAGACCACAAAGAGGTTTGAGTAAAAACCCATACCTCTGTCCTGAAATGGAACCAGCTCTAGAACGTCATTGTCCAGAAGAGCTAGAACAGAGCCGTCAAACAGACGGCATTTCTCTGCGCCCTGAAGCATATGAGAAGGAAAGAAGCGAAAGGGAGGAAGCGAGAAAAAAGGGATCCTGTACCCTTCCGTCACCACCTGTAAAACCCATGGGTCCATCACTGAATCCTCCCAAATGCTGTGACAGTGATGCAGACGACCACCCACAGCAGTGTGGACTGGGGTTTCGGCCGAAGAAGGGAAACTTTGGGCTTTCATTGCTGTTTGGGCTTGGAGGAGGTACGCAGAGCTGAGGGAATCGTCTGGTTCGACTGACGTGTCTCATTCTGAAAGGAACGAAAATACAGGTTACACTTAAGTGGTGTTTTCTTCCTAGGAACCAAGGGTAGAAGTGTACTCTTACCCCCTGTAGCCTCACTGATCAGATCCTTAAGATCTGGCCCAAACAAAGAAGTGCCTTGAAAGGGCAAGGAAACAATGCTTTCTTAGAAGCAGTGTCAGCAGACCAGATCTTGAGCCAAAGAGCCCGTCTGGCAACCACAGACATGGTGGAAATCCTAACCAACAAACGAATGGCATCAAATAAGGCAGCAGAAACATAGTGCTGTGCCTCAGAAATGTTGGCAAGGAGGCGCAACATATCCAAAGTAGGAGCACTCTGACGGACAGCAAGAGTGAGCTGTTCAGTCCAGACAGAAATGGCCCGGTTCACTCATGCTGCTGCGAATGCTGGATGCATGGCAGAACCAGCAGTGACAAAGATGGACTTGAGGGAGACCTCAAGTTTCTTGTCAGTTCAGTCCTTTAGAGCAGATGCATCAGACACTGGCAATGCAGTAGACTTGGATAGCCTGGAGATAGGAGCATCCACTTTGGGAGGATGAACCCACTGAGCAAGCGCAGCCTCAGAAAAGGGATAAAGTTTGGCGAATTTCTTGGAGACAGAGTTTCCTGTCGGAGACTTCCACTCTTCGGACACAAGGCGGTCAAGAGTGGGGTTACGTGGAAAGCAAGTAAGGGGCTTTTTAGGCTCCTGAAATACATCAGAAGGGTCAGAAGGAACCTCCTGCACTAAAGTAATGTTTAGGGTATTTAAAACAGCCCTGATCAGGCCCTCAGCCGAGGGCTCAGGATCAGTCTCAAAAGGGTCCCCAAAAAACTGACAGAAGCCCACCGCCGAACATTCCTCAACATCTGAATCTACCAGAAGTTTCTCCTCAGAGGAATCTGACACGTCAGGTACACCCTAAGGCTTTGGCAGGGAAGACTTGACGAAGGAGGGAATCTGCCAGGAATGAAAGACCCCTGTAACTGGGATGGAAAGAGTTGCAATGTGGTCCTAAGGACCCTAGTAGCAGCCTTGAACTCTTGGAAAGAGTTGCAATGTGGTCCTAAGGACCCTAGTAGCAGCCTTGAACTCTTGCACCCAAACTGGCTCTAATGCATGGCTGGAGGTCCCTGGAAGACTCACAGGGACATCAGAACATGCTGGGCATAAAGGTCCTGAGAATTCTCTAGGTAATCCTGAATGACAGGAAGAGCAATGCGCAATAGGGGATACAGAGACCCCAGCCTCCTTAGTCTTAGCACTGGCCCCAAGCTCCAACGGTATAGACATTCTCACAGTGTCAAATAACCTTACTGTATAAGAAATCACCCAATTACAGTGTGTAGGATTTCACCTCAGAAATCGCTAAAATAGACTTATCTGGAAGGTGAAGGGATAATCAGCAGAGAAGAGTGCAAGCCCTGCATAGGATACTCGTTCTGGAAATAGCACAAAATAGCTGCCGCGGCGGGATCCAGTCAGAAACGAGCGTGCGAATCAAGAGCTTATGGGAAATGTAGTTTTCCCAGAAAAGTACCCAAATAGTGCCCGAAGCCTCCCAACACACTAGAAATATGCAACGGGTGATAGAGCAAGGGCAGACAAGTAAAATAAGCCATCTCTGAAGTCGCTAGGTTAAACGGTTGCAGAGATATGTCCCAAACTGTACAGTCCCATTGGAGTGATTAGAGCAATGGCGCCTATGCTATAAAGCGCGCAAACTCAAATTTTACAAAATTGAAAGTGTAAAACTAAAAGACGTGAAACATCACTAGAACATGTTAGAATATCCAAAAAAAACACTGAACCAGTAGGAAAAGTGTTAGAAAACCCCCCCAAATGAATGCAAAACCAGCAGCTAAAGGGTTAAGTACCATATAAACCTGCTCCAAACACCCAACAGACATACAGATAGACCCAATGAGTGCAGGAGTGTGCAATAGGAACTCCAAATGAAAACCCCTATGCTGAGGAGCACTGTGGGACATGTGAACCTGCAGCACTCAAAGGGTTGCTCACCTTTCCTGCAGATCTTCTGTCTTCACATTACCATGTTTAAAGAAGAAGCTTCGGTGGGCAACTCCTGAGGAAAGAATTTGTAGCCAAGATTTCCCCCCAGGGCTTAAGGTCTACAAAAAGCATCTGGTCACTGAGCTAGCCATATCTAAGTGCATTGTCAGTTATGGTAATCCGCCTAATGGTGGTATTCCATTTCTAACTGAAAAATAAAAAACATCTAAAGCTATAGCAGAACTGTTCTCTTGCCTGTGTTATCTTCACCAAGGAACACATCTTTCTGGAGCTGGTTGGCTAGCTGCAGCCAAGGAGGGAAGGTAGGCTCCACCCCCTGCATACAATTCTAGAATTGTTCCTGCCTACAATTAAAGGGGTGGATCGCTTTCCCAGAGTTACCAGTAACCTGTATTGGACGACAGAGAAAAGTGAGATTTTCATGCACTAGGTATATTTGTCATGCAGTCTTCACATAGGAAACCTGCAAGTAAGGAATAAACAAGTCTATCAAGCTCACACCCTACGCACTGTTGCCCAGCAGCTTAACTGCTTTAATAAACAGGAACAGTGAAGGCTTGATGACACTTGCCCTTATTGTACTTCAGTGTCCATCAAGTCCATGACTTCCATGTTGAACTGTGGCAGGTAGATTGTTATATAGGTGTGTGGATAATCAAGTTCACACATGACACACAGAAAATATGGTACTTGGCCACTTCACAGCAATGTGGAAGGCATGGATCTATCAAGCTTTCCCATTTATATCAAGGGTGAGGGCCCAACAAGCCCAATTTGTCATTTAGATGGTAGGTGCAGAACCATCAAATGTATCATCCACATAGAAAATAAGTAGTGCAGCTGCAATAAAGGATATGAAGTATGCAGGTCCAATAATGTAGCTCAGCTGTTACGTGACTGCAGAGAAAGTGGCCTTACTATACATGTACCATCCTAGTTACAGGGCTCTTACATAAAGGCAGGGAAACTATCTTTGATTTCACAGTCAGCTACAGGGAGAAGAAGAATTAAAATGATAAAAATGTGCTATATTGTTGTTATAAGGGGATTTGTGTGTAATTATATCAGAAACAAACTGGAACAATATGAGCCTCGGGTGTTAACTGACAGCAAACCATAGAACAAGAAACCAACAGGTTACGGGGAAAGAAATACCAGAAGGAAAGCTATACAGTCACAACAGCCTGCAAGAACTTCTGGCCAAAACTGGATTTAGCTGAAGCCAGCACATTAGTGCAGACAGTAGTGTTTCACAAATGTAGGAAGAGACAACCACATTGCCGCATTATACAGTTGTTCAACCGAGGCTTGGTTCTTGTAGGCCCAAGACAAACCCACCAACCAGGGGGACTAAACCATGATGAAAGAGCACACGTTTCTTCCTAAGAACATATGCCTGGTGAATGGTCACCTTAAACCAAGAAGCTACAGTCACCTTAGACATAGCCTGTCCCACATGAAGGTCCTCAGGGATGACAAAAAGGGAATCAGATTTTCGAAAAGTCTGTGTGTGATGAACATAGTACATCAATCAACTAATTACATCCCAAAGATGAAGGTCCTGCTCCTGTTTACATGGAGCAGGACAGAGAGAATGAATAACAATTTCCTGAATAATAAGAAATTTAGACAACCTTAAGGAGAAACACTATGGAAGTCTGCAAAACTGTCATATCAGAGTGGAAAAGAGAAGCTTATAAGACAAAGTCTGAGTCTCAGCCACCTGTTAAACAGACACAATAGCCAGGAGAAAGACTATCCCGAGTTTCAAGAAACACAGATCAACTGAAGACAGAGGGTCAAAAGGAGCTTTCTAAAGCACTCCCAGAACAAAGTTCAAGTCCCATGGTATCACGGTGCCGTGATTCAGTCTGAGAAATATTTTGACTTCCGCCCAGGGCTGACCTTTATATACTTCCTCCTGTCATTTGGTCTTAGCCCTTTTGTGGTGTTTCCGACCAGACGTCTGTGACTCGCTCCTGTATCCTGCCTGTTCCTGATCTCTGTGTACCGACCTGGCTTACCTGACTACGCTCCAGTATCCTACTGTTCCTGATCACTGTGTACCGACCCGGCTTGCCTGACGACGCTCCAGTATCCTGCCTGTTCCTGATCACTGTGTACCGACCCGGCTTGCCTGACGACGCTCTAGTATCCTGCTTGCTCCTGATCACTATGTACCGACCCGGCTTGCCTGACAACGCTCCAGTATCCAGTATCAATCAACTAATTACATCCCAAAGATGAAGGTCCTGATCCTGTTTACAAAGATGAAGGTCCTGCTATTGAACGCTGTGTACCGACTCGGCTCGTCTGACTACTCTCCAGTATCCTGCTTGCTCCTGATCGCTGTGTACCGACCCTGGCTCTGGCTGACGACCGCTCTCTGTGTACCGACCCAGGCTTTGGCTGACGACCGCTCTCTGTATACCGACCCAGGCTTTGGCTGACGACCGCTCTCTGTGTACCGACCCAGGCTTTGGCTGACGACCGTTCTCTGTGTACCGACCCAGGCTTTGGCTTACGACCGCTCTCTGTGTACGATTCAGGCTCTGGCTTGCTACCACTGTGTGTACTGATCCAGGCTTTGGCTGTCTCCCGCTCTCTGTGTACCGACTCGGGCTTTGGCTGTATTCACTCTCTGTGAGTCTGAGCTGGGTAATGCTGCTCACTGCCACTGTTGCCTCCGGTTTAAGCATAAGCCTAACCACTGTTGGCTCCGGGTACACTATAAGCCTAACCACTGTTGCCTCCCTTTACACTATAAGCCTAACCACTGTTGCCTCTGGTTACACTATAAGCCTAACCACTGTTGCCTCCGGTTACACTATAAGCCTACCACTGTTGCCTCCGGTTACACTTAAGTCGGTCCACGGTTGCCTCCACCTACACCATCAGCCTAGCCATTGTTGCCTCCGGGCTACCAGAGTTTTGCCACTGTTGTCTTAGGTTGCGCTACCCGTGGCTGTTGGTTGCCTTTCGGCAGAACCTTCGATCACTGCTCCAGCTGTCTCCGTATTAGGAGCTATCAGGCAAGGCCGGTTGATACGTTGCACTGCAGTTTCTGGGACAGTACTGCTCCACTGTCCAGTCCCTGCGCTACAGTCTTTTGCCAATTGTACTTATATTTCTCCTGTGTCTGTATTGTTATTACCTGTCTTTATTGCCTGTTCCTATGTTCTGCTTAGACCTGTGATAGGGTCTTTCTATTTTATTATTAATAAATTACTTTTACCTTATCCAATAGTCTGAGTGTACTGAAACCGTGACACATGGAGAAATAGAATTCCAAAGGATGGGGGAGGCATGCACAAAAACCTGCACATCTAACAATAAGGCGATAAGACTCTTGGAAAGGACACAAAGAGCTGAAATCTGAACTTTAATAGAACTAAGACCAAGCCCTTTTTGAAGACCATCCTGAAGAAAAGCTAGAATGACTGGAAAATAAAAGTCAGTCACAACCCTTGGTCTTCACACCATCTATATTACAAGGGACATTCCCTATAGTGTATCTTGTATAACACTGGCTTATGAGCCTTCAGCACAGTGGCAATGACAGAGACAGAAAAACCCTTCTTCCTCAGGATGCTGGCTTCAAAAGCCAAGCCATAAAAGCCAGTTTCTTAGCTTATGGATGATACTGCGGACCCTGAGTCAAGAAGTCTGAAAGCAGCTGGATTTTCCTCAGGACTCTTGAAAACAGGGGAAAGGGAGAAAACGCATCCAGGAGGGTAAAATGTCACGGTATGACCATCACGTTGACTTCACGGAGTAAGAGAATCCCAGTATCTGCAACAGAACTGAAGAACCCTGTAGTTCAACCCAGGGACCATTAGGTCCAAAGATGAACTATGGATTTGTAAATTGTCCAGATGAGCTCCAGATTCACGGGATCAAGGCACTGGTGACTGAGAAAGTCTGCCACTATACTGTCTACCCCTGGGATTTGAACAGTGGAGATAGACTACACATGAGTCTCTGCTCACATGAAGATCAGCGGAACCTCAGACCATGCAGCTCATTGGCTGTTGATGTAAGCCACCACCTTCTTGTTTTCATACTGAATCCACACAGGGAATCCTTGGAGTGACCAAGGCCAATGCTACAAAAGCTAGGCAAATCACATAACTTTTCAAAACATTGATGGACAGAACATTCTCCACTTCAGTCCAAAGACCTTGAGCAAACTGAGGGGCCAATATGGCAACCCAGTCTATCAGGCTGGAATCCATCATGAATATCCCCCAATTAGGAATTACCAGTGGCCATCCCAGAGAAAGAAGGGACTTCTGCCTCCACCAACGAAGGTCCACCTTTGTCAGATCGGACAGGTACATGACAAGGGAGAGAGGACACTGATGCCTGAACCAATTCCAGAGAATCTCAAGTTGCAGCTTCCACATATGGAATTAAGAAAATGGGACTGCCTCCAGGTGGTAGACCAGATAACTCAGCTTCTTCATATACTACCATACTGTCACTGATGGGAGGAGTAGAGCTTGAAACAATGACAGAATCTTGTCTTCTGGCATGAAGACCCTACCCTATCAAGAAGGAGAAGTACCTGGGTCGGAACTAGAGAAGATTTATTGAAATTGAAAACCCAGCCTTGAGGTTCCAGAACAAACATGCAAGTCCGAATCTGAAGGCACAGCGTATCCTCTAAAGGAGCCTTTAGGAAAAGGTTATCCAGATAAGGAATCAAGAAGATTCCTAGAGAATGGATGTGAGATGCCAGTGTCATGACCTTTGTAAACATCCATGGAGTGTAGATCAACCCAAAGGGAAGGGCGATGAACTGAGAAGGATGATCTAGAAAAGCAGACTGCAAGACGATGATCTGTATCGATGGGAATATGCAGATAAGCATCCTTTATATCTAGATAGGCTAAAATCTCTCCTGGACAAATGACAGCAATGATGGAGTGTAAGGACTCCATCCTGAACCTGGGTTTAAGAATAAAACGCAGATTGAGACTGCATCAGCTGTCTTTTTTGGGAACTATAAATAGCTTGGAATAGAGTCCCATGAACCTTTCCTGGGAAGCAACAGGTACCAAACCTGTAAATCTACCAGGGAAAAGATTTTGTATACAAACAGAATACACGTCACATAATCACAAGGAACTCTGGATATGAAGAAAGAACAGGTAGGAAGGGACTTGAGGACTATGCAGTTCCCTTCTGAAATTACCCGCAAACCCCGTTTATCCACCATGGAAAGAGCCCATCCACCATGAAGAAGGCACCAACAACCTTCTACTGCCTGAGGCAGACCAGACATCCACTAGCCATATGGAGGTAGACTTGCCAGTTCTGTGTTTCTGAGCAGGTTTCTTGCCTGTCCAGGCCTATTTGGGTTTTGGGGTAGGGAGCACCTGGGCCTTTGAAGAAGTAGAAGGCCTTGAAGCAAACCCACACAGGTGGACGTAATGAAAACAAAGCATCTCCATGGAAAAAAGGAACTCTTAGGGGTAAACTGAGGCAATAAGGCAGTCCAGTGGAATAACAGTCCCAGTTCCCTTAAGTCTGTACTCTGGTTCAATCCAACAATGGAGGCCAGAGATAGGAGTCCACCTAATGGGGGATTACAAAGCCCTTCTACATATGGAAAAAAAGAAGACGAAGAGAGAATCTTTGCCCATACACACTCCATGATGTCACTTTTAAAACTGGATTAGAATGGTGGTAGTAATGTGAAACAGAGGGTGTCTCCACCTCTAAGAGCCTATTAAGGCTAGTGCCCTTCCCTCTTGCAGGAGGATACCTTACCCATGATTTCTGTGTTCCACATATAATGTAAGATAAATGCAGTTATTGAGAGCAAAACAAATAAAAATCACTTTTTTATGGTTAATTTACTTTAGAAAAAAAATGGACTTGCCTTTTTCCATTAAATTTCATAATTGGAATGGGGTAAAATTCCCTGTAGGTAGTATCAAGATCTAGGAGATCATTTATATGCTTCATTGCTGTGATCCTTATGTTATCATAAGCAGCCTGAAACAAATAAGATAATTGATTATACTGAGTGTTTTATCTTTGTATTTAACCCTTTGAGTGCCAAATGATTACTCAATGCATTGCTTCACAATGCATTGCTAACCTCACTTGCACTCAAAGGGTTAAAAGTGTTATAAATATTATGTAACAGCTAGTCATTAATCAGCACTTTCATAATTTAATAAATACTTAATAAAAAAAGAATTACAATATCCCAAACACAGTTTAAATCTGCATATATTATCATGTTTCCTTAGAATACATTTGACTAAAATCTTTTTTATGACAATTACGGTTATATGAATCCACTTTAAGCGGAACTACCACCTATTTTAAACTTTATGGCAAATAATTACCCATCTGGTGACTAGCTGCTCAGTAGTGCTAGTTGCCAGAATAATTACCTGGATAATGAGAATGATTCCCTGCCCGGGGGCTGACAGACAGTAGAGAGCGCAGACATCTTTCCATATTGACATGTGCGCGGCTGCGCTGTCAGTCACAGCCGACTCTAGGAGGCGTTGCTGGGAGCTGTTCGGCTCCAAAAGGGACTGACAGAGCAGGCATGCAGACATCACTATGGAAAGATGTCTGCGCTCTCTACTGAGTGTCAGCCCCGGAGTAGGGTATAATTATCATTAACCAGGTAATTATTCTGGTGACTAGCACTACTGAGCAGCTAGTCACCAGATGGGTAACTATTTCCCATAAAGTTTAAAATAGGTGGTAGTTCCGCTTTAAGGTATCCAAGGTGCATTTGGAAAAGCTTACAATTGCTTCTACACTTTTAGCACCTGCTGTTAAGTCTTGTTTGATGGGTGTTTTTTTATTAGTTGTGCATGCAACTTAAAATTAATCTTCCAACTACAAGCTGTAGAATGTTATCACATATATAAAGGACAATGTTCAAAATAGGTTTTCAGTCTGCAAACTGCAGAAGTTAAATAAAATTGTACTTTTCCCCACAAAAACACTTTAATAGACTATACAAATGACCCAAAGCACTCAGAAATCATTTAAAACCAAACCTTAATTTCTAATGATGTTTGTTCAAGGAAAGGTGTTCCTAAATCAAATTCTATCCCTCCATGCAGGTGGAAATACTGATTTGGCTCATACTGAAAATGCTGGCAAGTAAAATCCTGTCCTAGCATTATTGGTGGGAGTTCACGTTCAGTCTTAACTTTGTCATCTACAAAATACAAAAAAAAACAGTTTCTGGAGTAAAAAGTAATATTAATATTATTTTAAAACAATGAATAGCATTTCATGCATGCATCCAAAACTGCCCAAAATTTTAGAAAAATATATATCTCATTTTTGTAAATAAATGCAGAGGAAAGGAAAGTGCAGTGGCTGTTACAGAGCCAAAACTGTTCCCAAGACTATACTGAACATATCAGAATAAATATCGAACAGAGTAGAGCGATTGATATTAGTCATTTGTAAGCCAGTATATCAAATAAAGGGCTCGGTTTCAGCTCTGGTGTTGAGGGTTGCTTACAAGGCACATCTTAAATTGATTACTGCTGTATTCGGAACAAAGATAGAATAAACAAATAGTTTACAACTTTAGCTCAAGTTTGGAGTACAATATATTCATGCCTGTGCATGTTTGTATGAATCAATATAACTGTCCCACTGAGCAACTCATGCATAAAAACTCATTTGCCAAAAATCTGGGGTAAAAGGTAGAAATGCCATCAAAGAGATGAAATCCGGGGGCCCTGGATTCTATTGCAGGTGCTAATATTATCTCTGCTTTTATCTCCAGGTTTTCCCATAGACTTCAATAGGAAAATGTTTGATAAAACGGTTGTTAACATTTATCACCTGCAATAGAATCTAGCCCTGGAAGTCTAAGAGCCTGTGAGGAGACACAGTATAGGATCCACATCACACAGGTTTTGAAGTGCTGTGTGCAGCCATTGAGTGATTCCCAAATCAGTAATTTGAATGAATTGCTACGTCACAGCTTTACTTTGTTATTTAAGCATGGCAGTGAAAGTGTGCAAGAAATATTACAACTTTTTAAGCTTATGTAGTGAAGCAGTCACATGTACACGGTGACCAAACAGCAATTACCAGCTTGATAGGTGCTTTTCTTTTTTCCACTTTTGCTTGTTTTTTATTTTTAAGTAGGGCATTGTCTTCATTCTAGAAAATGCTAAAAAATGCTATTTTAACATTTTTTCTATTACTTTTACTTACAGTCCATCACTGAATCAGAGCACTTGTGCATGTTGTGCAGACCAACTGCCAAGCCAAGGGTAGTAAATACTTTAACTCTTTCCTGGCCTGCCACAAAGCCACTGGTATATCATTGGAGGCTCTGCTCAACATATCTGTTCTAAGCTCAAGCAAGTCTGATTAGTGACTCTAAGCATATAGGGCTAGATTCTATTGCAGGAGATAAATGTCAACACCCATTTTATCAAACATTTTCCTATTGAAATCTATGGGGGGAACTGGAGATAAATGCAGTGCTAAAATTAACACATAAACTCATTTATTAGCGACTAAGAAATACGAATAAGCAATATCCACATTACATGATACAGGGAATGAACTTTCAATTCCTGATTATATGCTTAATTGTCTGTTTTAGGATTTTTTTATTTTTCTAAACTAGGATGGGGCTCAGAGAAAGCATCTGTTTCGCTACTCCTGCTGGTGGCAGTGCATTTTCCCCTACATAACAGCTGTCATCAGAAGGAACCAGGGAATAATATGATTAGCGATTCAGTCATTAACCTCAGCACTTCCTGTGGATTACAGTTGGTAACCAGTTTTATGGGCCAGAGGAAAGTACCTCGATGTTATTTAAGATACAATGAGATTGCAAACTTTATGCTCCTTTCTCCTTATTGAGAGTGGTACTACAATTAAATCTATAAAGATGATAAAAATGTGGTTTCTGGGTTTAAAGGAATAGTAATACTTAAAATGTAAAAAATATTTGTTTTTATATTTTAAGTATTACTACCCTTTAGGGGCATTCACTGTAAATGTTGCAAAAGGGGGTTGAAGAATATACTGGTAACACAGCATTTTAATAATATAGCAATTACTCATATAATGTTATTGGATTTGTGGAGCAGACCAGAATCCAAGAAAAAACTAATTCAGGCCACTGCTTGTCAGTCATTAAACTTGGATGAATATCATTAGCATAGAAAGAAAAACATTTACTCATATTAAACCCTCCCCACCCCCAGCTTTCTTAACACTATGCACATTAGACCCATATAAATTTAAAATGCAATATCTGAAAACTGTTATTTTATTATGCTGTTAATGATCCAGTTACATTTATGTATTTTACATAATAGAAACAAATATGACTTTGCTACCATTTTCAGACTATAACTCACCAGGAAATGGCTGCAGAAGGCGACTGAAATCAGGCACTTGCATTTTTTTTTTCATCCCCAAAAGGAAAGGTACAAAGAAGCTGATGAGTTTCAGGTAGGCTATGTTTTTGCAGATCTCTGGTTTCTTCTCAATATTTTCCTTTATCAGCTTCTGATGGATGGTTAATCTTTGCTGAAGGCGTTGATATGTTACAGGATCAATGTTCTCCTCTGTAAGTCTTATCACATTAGAGAGGAGGTAAGATGCATCATACACAAACAAGTTTTCATGCTGTTGGACTTGGCGGGTAAAACAAGTCATCTTTATTGTCAAACTGTCTGCATAGTGCATAAAAATACTTTTTTCCTCCTGTTTATTGGGTTCATATGTTGGATCAAAGTCAAATCTTGGGGAATAAATGCCATTAAAGTCTGGATCACTAGAAATATCAATTAGACCTATTGGGTAAAACATTAAGAAAAGTGTTAAGTATTTATCACTTACAATATTTCAGGCCAAATACTTGTGTTGTGTTGGAACAAAAAGTTAACCCCTAAACAAAATGTATCCCATGTATGCACATGATAAATACAAAAACAGAAGGTGCTCAATTGTGTAATTCAATCAAGCATTGATATAATTATAAAGGAAGAGTAATCTACTCACAAGTGTATTGGTCAGCACTAAACCCAGAACTGCAATCAGCCAGGCGGAGAGAATGTCCCGTCTCCGCTCGAGATATATGCAAGGTCAGATCCAGAAGGGGAGGCCTTTAAATTTTATTTATTTTTATATCTATGTATATTTTTATATTTTATAATTAATAAATATTAAAGCGGAACTACCACCTATTTTAAACTTTATGGCAAATAATTACCTGGTTAATGAGAATGATACCCTGCTCTGGGGCTGACATGCAGTAGAGAGTGCAGACATCTTTCCATAGTGACATCTGTGCGCCTGCATTGCCAGTCTCAGCTGGCTCTAGGAGGCGTTGCTGGGAGCTGTTTGCTCCAAAAGGAACTGACAGGACAGGCATGCAGACGTCACTATGGAAAGATGTCTGCTCTCTCTACTGCCTGTCAGCCCCGGAGATAAGTGCCGCTGATTCTTTTCCTCCCAGATACAAATTTGAAAATATCCTGTTCAGGGATACTTTATGCTACAGTTGTGCTACTAACCGGACTAATTTCTGCTCTCGAATGATTATCTCCCTGATCTCCAAACTTCTCCACCAGTCTAGTCTCCCCATTCCACCCTGATAGCAAGCATCTATCAGTATACAACTCTGATGACATCAAAGCCCATGCAAAGCCGACGGAGCACAAACACGAATTAGGACTCCAATCACTGTCCTGAATGGAGGTAGCAACCTTCCCTGTTGGAAGTAATGAGCATACAGTCCTGGTCTAAAAAAATACAAAGCTCCCCCTGCTAACTGGAGTAAAAACATTAAACTATATGAGCTATAGTATGCTAATGTTACTATTAAAAATATGTGCACTGTAAGTAAGTACTCACATATGTGGGACAAAGAACACTCTATATGTTCAAAATAAAACTTGAGTAATTCTGCAGCAAACCAACTGCACAAAAGGGGACAAATACAATTTCCCAAACTCCCATTGATTCAATGTGACCTTTAACCCTTTGTTTGTTAGAGAAGTCTCTAAACACATTGTGACGCAATGCTTTGGAGACCTCCCCATTCAAAGGGTTAAAAGCACCATTTGATAAAATTTGTGTGTCCCCTATGGTGCAATCGGTTTGCTACAAAATCACTCCAGTTTCCTTTTGAATATAGCGTCCCTAGTGTACTTTAGCATGTGAGTTGGCCAGCTCTCCTGACACCCTAGCCAACCTATGAAACTGTCTCCCTATACCCCCTTTTGGAAATCTTTTCAGTTTGCTAGGCACTACTACTAGATTACCTAGGCTTAGATAATGCATGAATGAAAATAGAGTCCTGAGTGTTCTACTGTCATGAGTGTTCATAATCACATGTTCATCAAAATATCTAAGGAAAAACATCTACTTTTTGTCATACTATTACAAAAGGCATCATATCCCTAATGAATTCAGTATCAAGAATCCACTTGAAACAAAGCATAATATGCTGAAGATCCATCAGGTGTATGGGAGGAAACACAACCTACAATGCCAAAAACATAATATACATCAAAAGATAGATTAGAAATTGTAATACAAAACCTATACAAAAATAAGCTACTGCACACTCTTGCCAAGAAGAACAAGAAATGTAACTGTTTTTCTCAAGATCACAACAAAAATGTAAATAGAAGACAAACTGCAAAGACACATTTGAACTGCACCAATACAAATCATAGAAACATAGCAACTGACAGCAGAAAAGAACCATCCAGCCCATCTAGTCTGCCTATTTTTCATACTGTGTAAACCTTAAACCTTATTTGGTCCTTAGTCTAGTCTTATGTTTGGGATAGTCTCATGCCTATCCCATGCATGCATAAATTCCCTCACTGTATTAACCTTTATCACTTCTGCTGGTAGGTTATTCCATGTATCTACCATCACCTTCTCCATGGAGTAAAATGTTATTTAATTACAGCTGAGTCTCTGACCCTCTAGTTTTATACGATTACCTCTTGTTCTAACAGATGTACTCCTATGAAATATACTTCTCTGCTGCATTTCATGGAATGCCTTCGCGTATTTGAATGTTTCTATCATATCCCCTCTCTTTCTCTTCTATCCTCCCAAACTATACATGTTTAGATCCTTTAGTCTGTCCTGATATTTTTAGCCTGAAACAATTTGCCATTTTAGTAGTTCTCTGAAACCTTTTCAAATATTTATATCCTTCTGGAGATGGGGTCTCCAGTACTGTACACAATACTCCAGATGAGATCTAAACAGTGGCATGACCACTTCCATCTTTCAGTTACTAACTCCCCTTGATATACAACCCAGAACCCTGGTTTCATTCCCCGGTGCTTTGTTACTTTGCCTGTCTACCTTTAAGTCATCAGAAATAATTACTCCCATATACCTTTCCTCTGTGGTTTCTGACAACATATTACCCTTAATACTATATTCTGCCTTTGGAGTTTTGCGTTCCAACTGCATTATTTTACATTCATTATTTATTTTATATTTAGCAGTTGCTAAACTCTTGTCCATTCTTTTAATTTACCTAAGTAATTTGGCTTTTTCCAACAGGAATGTCTATCCTGTTTAAGATCTTTGTTTCATTTGCAAAAACGCATACATTACCTTGAAGACATTTTGTAATATCACTAATGAAAATATTAAAAATAATGGGCCCCAGTACAGATCCCTGAAGTACTCCACTAGTAACATGACCTTCATTGGAATATTCTTAATTAAAGGGATAGTAATGTTTCATAATAAAATCAGCTCTAATTAATCATCATAGTATTTGGACTTTGGAGAGTGTTATTTCAGATTTGTAGTTCAAGAGTAATTCAATGACAAAGTATCCCCCTCCTGCCCCTTTTACTGATGTAACACTGCTCAGCCAGAGCAGAAGGGAGGTGCCCAGGTAGATTGCAGAGAGGGACAATCTTCAATTAAGAAGGGAAAAACCTGTAAAACTTGTCAAGGGGGCAGGGCTTTCATTGTTCTCACAGGAAGAAGATTGTCCCCTGCTGTTATCTGTCTGGTCTATGGACTGTATTCCACATCTGAGAAGAGATGGCTTACACTAGGTAAAAGGGGCGGGAGGGGAAACTTTGCTTGTGAATATCTCAAACCATAAAGATTTGAGAGATAAGACTTCTATCGTTCATGTTTTTTAATGCCTACAACATAAAATAAAGATAAAACAAAGTATTACTATCCCTTTAACTAAAACCCTCTGTCTCCTTTCACTCAGCCATTGCCTTATCCATTTAACTATTTTTACATCCAGACCCAAGCACTGTACTTTCTTAATGAGTCTTCTATGAGAGAGACAGTGTAAAATGCCTTACTGAAATCTAGATAAGATATATCTACTGCTGCCCCTGGTCTATTATTTTAGTTACACAGTCAAAAAATCTGTGAGGTTAGTTTGACAAGATCTTGATACTTAAGCCTGTGCTGTCTGCAATCTTTTAAGCCATTTAGGTATTTAACGATTTTTCCTTTGATATGGTTTCCCTTAATTTTCCCGCTATTGGTGTAAGACATACTGGTCTGTAGTTGCCAGGCTCTTCCCTGCTACTTTTTTTATGAAGCGGCACCACATTTGCTACCTTCCAATTTTCTGGAGCTACTCCTGTCAATAGAGACTGATTGAATAATTCTGCTAAAGGTTGTATGTATCCCATCTAGTCTTATTGATCCATTGGTTTTAACTTAGAGAGATGAAGTAGAAATTCTTCTTTTTTCTAACAGAGGTCCCATCCCTTCATTGAGGCAGTCAGCTAGAACTGTATCCTCATTTACATAAAAGCTGTCTTTTGTCTTCAGTGTAACTATTCCATGTTTTATTTTTCTCCTTTAACTTATATATCTAAAAAATGTTTTGTCCCAATTTTTATTGACTGCACAGTTTTATCCTCTGCATGTACTTTGGTACATCTAATAATACATTTGGCCTACTTCAGCCTAATCTTTTACAGATACCTATCTTCCTGGTTTTGGGTCTGCTTATTTTTCCTAAATGCTACTTTTTCTCCTTTACTGTATTTGTCATTCATGTGGAGTATCGCAGTGATTTCCTTTTATTTCCCCTTACTGACAAGTCTAATACAATGTTCTGTTGCCTTTTAATAAAAACATTTCATATAATCCCATTTCTTCTGTATTCCATCTAAAGATTGTTGTTTTTGTTTTTTTTGTTTTTTTTTGTAAATCAAATTTTATTGGTTTTTGATACTGTAAGAACAGGAAGAACAAATCAGAGGAAGGGACAAAAAGGGGACACAGGTAAGAAAGGAAGGGGGATAGAAAAAAAGAACAATTGTGAGGGACAGCACATTACAGCAAAATAGAAATAACAGGTCATCAATCTCATGAACACAAGGCATATACATGTAACCCAAACAAGTAAGCAATGTGACATGTAATTAGGGCAGTCATGAGCATAATATATCACGGAGCATAAGTAAGAAAACCAGGAGAGGAAGAATGGGAGAGAGAAAAAAAGGGCGGGGCGGCGGCGAAAGGGGGATAAGAACTAAATGGAAGGTGAGCAAGAACTAGCCAGCCAAGAGGGTTCGTGCCTGTGGGTCCTCCAAGAACTGCATCCATGCAAACCAGGTACCTAGGTATTGGTCTCCCTGCTAGTCAGAGTGAAGGACAAGTTCCTCCATAGAACGAGCAGTCTCCACCAGCAAGATCCACTCCCGGATAGTAGGAGGTGAGGCTTTGCCCCAGTGTAAAGGAATAAGTGCTTTAGCTTCATTTTAGTAAATGCTTAATTAACGACTTCTTGCATTGTGAGATGGGGACAGTGGTGTGATGTAACAGATGGGAGGCAGGGAGAAAGGGAGGAGGAGAGTCAGTAAACTTCTGTAAAACTGAATGAATTTGCGGCCAGAAGGGAGAAATAAGGGGGCAGTCCCACCAGATGTGGAGAAGAGTACCAGGAGCAACCTTACATCTCCAGCACATCTCAGATGCATCAGCAGAAAAGTGGTGTAACACCTCTGGCATACGATACCAATGGGTGGGCAACTTATACAACATCTCTTGGACCCTGTTACTTAAAGAGCACTTATGCGTCAAAAGGAAGATAATCTCCCATTGAGCCTCGCTTAGGGAAATCTGAAGGGCAGACTCCCATTTCCCCACAAAAACCGGTAGGGAAGAGTCTGCCTGAGCACGAAGAATATACTGAGTCCAGCTGCCTCTACAGCAATCCAGGTTTTATGCGGAGGTTGAAAAGTCCACTCCAGAAGGTGGAGTAAGTGACAGACTTGATAGTACAGCATGGGGCACGGTAGAGCCAGGCCTCCTCGTAATTTGGATCGCATCAAGGTGTCAAACCAGAGTCTGGACTTCCTCCCAGCCCAAACAACTGCCAGCAACATTGTACAGAAAGAAGAAAAAAAGGCCAGTGGAAGTTTACTAGGAAGCGTCTGTAACAGATAGAGGAAGAGCGGAAGAACATTCATCTTCAGCGAATTAACTCTCCCCATCACGTGTAAAGGTGCCCAGGTTGCGAAATTCCACCGCAAGACCTGAAAAAATGGAGGAAATTTACGGTGGTAGAGCTGCGAAGGATCCTCTGTTAGCTAAATCCCCAAATACAAGAACCCATCTCTGCACCACTTGATGGGGAATAACGCAGACAAGTGAGTCACCTCGCTCGCAGGTAAGTTAACATTTAGTATTTCCGATTTCTAATTATTGAGCTTGAAATTCGCAAGTGAGTCATATAATTCAAATTCCCTAAGGAGGACAGGGAGAGAAAGTCTAGGCTTGGTGAACATAAATAAGAGATCGTCAGCAAAACCAAGAATCTTATGATGCACTCCATCAACTATCAGACCACTAATGTCTGGATTCCGACAAACCGCCTCCATAAAAGGCTCCAGGGAAAGGGCAAAAAGTGACGGAGACAGGGGCAGCCCTGCCGTGTGCCATTAGAAATCTCAAATGACTCAGAGAGAACTCCATTAATCTGTACCCTAGCCAAGGGGCGGAAGTACAGGGAAGAAATCCAGGCTAACATATGTGGGTCAAAACCCACGTGCCTCAAAACTTCCATCAGGAAGGTCCAATCGAGGAGATCAAAGGCCTTCTCGGCATCAGTTGATAATAGAATTGAAGGAGATGAGGTGGTCCGGGCCACATGGATCAAATGTATCACTCGAATTGTACAATCCCTGGACTTCCACCCCGAGACAAATCCAGCCTGATCTGAGTGGACCAAGGAGGGCATGAACGGCCCAATACAAGTAGCTAAGATCTTGAAGAAGAGTTTGGGATCCACATTAAGCAAGGATATAGGTTTGTAGTTGCCACACTGCTCCAGATCCTTCCCCTCCTTCGGTATGAGGGCGATCGTAGCTGAGAGAGTATGTGGATGAATAGAGTGACCATCTAAAACAAAGTTAAGAGCTCGTACCAAGAGGGGACAAAGGATCTCCTGAGAAAGTTTATAGTATGGCACTGGAAGGCCATCAGGACCCTGGCATTTACCCGACTTAGCATTTTGCAAAGCTAACAAGAGTTCAGCCTCAGAGTTAGGTCGCTCTAGTAATTCAGAGTCATCGTCTTTGAGTTTAAGTTTTAAGTGTTGGTGCGGGTACTCAAAGATCCTAGTCTTAAGTCGTTCAGCATGTGCAGGGTCAGTGGAGGTCGAGGGCAAGTTATAAAGGCAGAAATATTAAGCCACAAACTCCTTGGCAACGTCAGATGGGTGTTGTTTAGAGGACCCTCCAGGAGAGGGAATCTTAGTGATGTGGGTAAGCTGACTACGCTTCTTCAGTGCTCTAGCTAAATACTTCCCTGGCTTATCGCCATGTTCATAGAACAATGCTCTAAATTTAGAGAATTGTCGTTGTGCTTGTTGATTCAAAATAGAGGCTAAATCACAACGTTAAAGCCAAGAGACAATGGAAATCCGCATCACAGAAAGTGGTCTTATGAGAACGTTCAAGGAGAGCAATCTGGGAGGAAAGATCATTGAGCCTGGCAGAACGCATCTTATTTGCGGCTGAGGCAAGTTATCACGGTGCCTGTGATTCGTGCTATCATGTGTCTATCACTTGGCTGGAGGTTCCTCATTGGCTGTCTGCTGTTAGCCCACCTCACAAAGCCTTTTTAAACCCAGTCTGGGCACTTCCAGGTTGCCCTTTCGTGGTGTCTCTGACATTACTTGATCTGACCTGCTTGTCAGGCGCTAGGGCCTGAGGATCATGTGTTCCAGTGTTCCTGTGGCTCCAGTGTTCCTGTGGCTCCAGTGTTCCAGCCGCGTTCGTTCCTGTGGCTCCTGTCTGCTTGTCTCTCTAGCCGGTTCCGGTTGCTTTCCGTGACTCCTTCTGTTCCGGTCACCTGTCAGTGTAGCGGTGCTTGTCCCGGTTAGCCTCCACTTGGTCTCAGGGCTCTCGCTCCTTCCCCTGTCGCCGAGGCGACATTGTGCTTATTCGCTCCGGCGATTACTGTTGGTCCCAGCGTGCGGACGCTGGTTTACTCCATTTAATCTGGTGGCTCAATCCCTGATGGTCCCAGCGTGCGGACGCTGGTTTGCTCCTACTAATCCAGTAGCTCATGTTACTGTTGGCTCCAGCGTGCGGACGCTGGTCTACTCCATTTAACCTGGTGGTTCATTTTACTGTTGGTCCCAGCGTGCGGACGCTGGTTTTCTCCATTACGCCTGGTGACTCTGATTACTGTTGGTCCCAGCGTGCGGACGCTGGTTTACTCCATTAAACCTGGTAGCATTATATACTGTTGGTCCCTGCGTGCGGACGCTGGGTTACTCCACTAACCTGGTGGGTTATGTTGCAGTTAGTCCCAGCGTGAGGACGCTGGTTTGCTCCTTGACTATTCTGACACTGAGGGCCGGATGCTATCCTACTTATTATTGCAGTTGTCTGGAGACTTCTGCATAAGCGAGATCATTGATTCCTATTCCACTCTATTGTCATTGTCATCTGACAGCTTGGTCTCCTTTTATGGGCTGCCCTGCCCGGTATTGGTAAGGCCGGTAGAACCTACTTACGTTACATCTCTAGGGTTGCCTTACCCGGTATAGGCAGGGTCGGTAGAGCGTACTATCTGTGTTCCCTCAGGCTGCCCTGCCCGGTATTGGTAAGGCTGGTAGAACCTACTTACGGTACATCTCTAAGGTTGCCTTACCCGGTATAGGCAGGGCCGGTAGAGCCTACTCTCAGTACTCCTTCAGGCTGCCTTGCCCGGTATTGGCAAGGCCGGTAGAGCCTACTGCTATATTTGCAACTGTCACTTGGTTGCCTTGCCCGGTAGTATTGGCAAGGCCGGTAGAACCCATTAATATTGTCATTACTTGTTGTATTGCTATATATGTATGATTCCCTATGGGATTGCCTTAACTTTTTAATAAAGTTACGTTTTTACCAAACCTTAAGTCTGAGAGTCTTCAAATACCGTGACACAAGTTTAATTAAATTACCCCGGACCACACACTTATGGGCCTCCCACACCGTAGGTGCAGGGACATCAGGGGTGGAATTAGTAGCAAAATATTTTGCAAGAAGCAATTTAGTAGACGAAAAAGCAGCAGGGTTCGTAAGAAAGGAGTTGTTGAGTTGCCAGGAGCACTGACTGGGTCAGGTAAGTGAAGAATCAAGGGTCACTGTCGGAAGCATGATCTGACCAGGTCGTAAGGCCATATTGGGATGACGTCAGAAGAGGCAAGTGATAGTAGGAAACAAAAAGATAGTCAATACGAGAGTACCTGGCATGTGGGGCAGAGAAAAAACTATAGTCCCTGTCCTCTGCATGTAAGGCTCTCCAGCAATCAACCATGTGATCATCAGAGAGGGACTTCTTGATTTTCCGCAAGATGTGCAAGGGCGTATTGGCAGATCCAGCCGATGTGTCAATGGAAGGGTCCAGAGCAAGATTAAAATCACCACCCAAGATTGTAAACCCCTCTTGGACCTGCCTCAAAGAAGCCATGATAGCAGCAAAACACAAGTGCTGCCGGACATTGGGAAGATAGACAGAGGCAAAAGTGTAAGTTCGTTCAGCCACCATGTCTTTTACAAAAACATATCTACCATCAGGGTCAGATAGATGGGCGAGCTCCATAAATGGGAAGTGCTTAGAAATAAGAATGGCAGTACCCTTTTTCTTAAAACAAGGATCATTACTATAAAAGCAATGACGAAAGTCACGAGAGGTCAGTCGAGGTGGAGAGGTGTGTCTCCTGAATGAAAGCCACAGAGACCTGTTGTGCTCGAAGATCACTAAAGAGGTGTGACCTTTTTTCTGGGATATTAAGACCCTTAACATTAAGTGTCAAGATCTTTAGATCAGCAGGTGTGTGGGAAGAACCCACAGTGAAAAAGATAGAGAAAAGAAGAAGAGCGAGAGGTAAATGAGAAAAGGAGAGAGAGGAAGGAGAAAATGGGGAGAAAAACATATACTCTGAAGCCCAGTTGGTCAATGAAGGGCGTCCACGGCCCACACAAAGGCTGGTGACCACGTTCACGCCAATACAACAAAGGGCTTCGGTATGGGGTGGAAATGTCAACCAGAAGAGGACAGCCAAGGATCCCAAATTAGGGAATCACAGAAGAACTGGGAACTACACCAAAGAGGTGAGTCCCGCCTCCCTCCCAATACAATAGTGCAACATCAAAACAAGTATAAGAATGCAATCAAAAAGAGCATAAACAGTAACAACAGACACCGAACCCAGAAAGGGTCCAAAATGCAGGCAGCAATCCCCATTAATAGCACAGAGATCGGGCAGCTGAAGCCCAACAAAAGGTCCCACCAACATAGCTATGTATCTCAACAACCCATTGCAAGAACCCCCCCTCGAACCCCAAATATGGCCATGCTTATCCCATATTGGGGAGGCCATAAAATCATATCTCTCAGCAGGGACAGGAATAATGGGAGAAGGGCAACCCACACAGCCCGCCAAATGGGAAGGAAGGCCCAGAGAGAGCCCCAGCAAAAACCACATCACTGGGAAGGCGCAACCCAAAGAAGGGGCCATCCCCAGGATGGGAGAATGAGGCATCACTAGGAGAAGCTGCAAAAGGACAGCCCCACCCACTGCCCGGCACACACAGCAACCCCACCACCGCCAATGCATTTCTGGGCAGAGAGGAGCAGCACCCCCCCCCCCCCATGTCCGGGTTGAAGAGCAAACACACTAATGCCCCAATCCCGGCGGCGCGACACTCTATACAACCGCCCTGCCGGTAGAGCAGGGAAGTCATCCCAAGAGGGAGTATATAGGTCACCGCCAGGACAGGGACACTGCCTACTACCACCAGCATCCCCCAGTTTATGTTAAGTCCACCCCACCGCCACTGGGACACAGTATGGAGCAGAGCGCAAACCCAGCAGGGAAACACAGCGCACCAACCCCACCCCGAGCCTCAAGGAGAAACCAGGCGGGCCCAGCAATGCAAGGAAAAATAATTGTCACAATTACCAATGGGCCCAAACGATGAACAGAAGCACGGAGTCCCCGGTAGAGTAATGGGGTCATGATAAGACCCAAGCAACCTGTGCGTATGGCAGGACAAGCTCTGGGCAAAAAATAGAAGTTTTAGAACACCATCTGTGCATAGACATAGCATTATAAACATCAAAAGTACAAGAAGCATAATTACACCAAGTACATGAAATAGACCCCAGTCAGGAGTACGCTCATCTGTTGAGGTCAGAGGTATAGTGTGCCAGCATAGGGCACGCAGTGGAAGAGACCCACAATAGATGCGTGCCAGGCCCCAGAGTCAAACAGAGGAGAACCAGTAAAACTAAGCCCAGTCCACATATGTACATAGGATGGCTAAAGACCAATAAGGTTGCGTCCATGAGGCAGTGCAAAGGGAGCTGGAATGAAAAGCAAAGGAGCAGATCAACTCAAAAGGGAAGGAGAGGGTAGGGGAACTACCGCCCAGCCTACCAGTGCATCAGGGGCATGGGGGTAGGGGACAGGCTCCATACATCGCAATAGTGCTACGCTCCGTTATCTAAAGCATGGCACTGGGTTAGGTAGCCTGAGGCCCAGTGAGGCAATAGTCCAGGTTGCCATATCACGTAATACAGCAAAACTCACTCCGTAGCCTCGTAAGTGGGACAAGGAGGGGTGAGTGAGGGGAGACAGTCCAATGAATGGGGACAGGCAACTCCAAAAGTGTAGGCCTCCATCAAAGCTCCACAGACTGCCAGTCATCATGGGACAGGATCCAAGTGGATAAGCAATACAGTGGAAAGGTCCAAGAGTCCAGTAGCAGGCGGAGTACCTGGTCGAGCGAGCCTCCAGACGGGACAGCAAGACAGAGAGGGAAGTCCCCTTGCGCAATCATTCCTCTATCTCCACACTACCGCGCAATCGTTGTTCCACAAAAGTCTACGAGACTCTGGGGAAATCGGGCCCCTTAATCACATGGCGTGCACGGGACCACCGGATTTCGGTGTACAGGCAGACTCCAGTCTTGAATTTGAAGGTCAGGGAAGCCAGCCTCCTCCAGGAAAACAGGCAGGTCTTGATAGCATTGCAGGGTGTGGGTTGAATCTCCCAGGTGAACCGTCAGGCCAAAGGGATGGCACCGTTGGAGCAAGACAGTCAGGGGTCATGAGGATTGGCTTGTAATGTCAGATCTGAAAGGTCCTGGAAGAAGGTGATATTGTGACCCTCATGGGTCCACGTTCCAAGCTCACGCGACTCTCTCATGATGTCTTCTTTCAGCCTGTAATCTGCCAAGCAACAGATAATGTCCTGCGGGGGACTTCCAGTAGGGCCCCCCGGAAGCAGGGCCTGATGTGCTCTATCTTCCCCAGCCTTGGAATCAGCCCCAGGAACCCCCCGCACCCTAATTTTGTGACGACGGCCTAGGTTGTCCAGGTCCTCCAGCCTCCATCTGTAGTCCACCAAGTATAAGGAATGCTGCGATGAAGTCTGGGTAAGTTAGGTAATCTGGCATGTTTGTCTGGAGGACAAATCCTCTTGTCTTGTCACCTGTCTCTCAAGTCCCCCAAGGTCAGAGCGCAACTTTGATATTTCATCCTGAACTGTGTGTTTTAATTCAGTGAGCAGTTTATTAAAGTCAGCTCTCCACAGGGCGGAGGAAAAAATATGTTGGGTAGAATTATATTGGGCTTGTCCTGATATGAGTCCTTCTCACCCAGTATCCAGCCTATCATCGCCGGAAGAGTGAGAGCAAGATGGAGATCCCGCCATGAGGTCCTCTCCAGTCTGGGAGTCGGCAGCCCCCTGTCTCTGGAAAAAGTCTCTCAGCGATCCCGATGAAGGCTTCCTTTTATCACCAGGGGTAGAGATGCCAGCTGTACCTCGTCTGTTGCATAACATGGTGCTAGATGAGAGAAGATTGCAGTGCTAAGTAGGGAAGGCAACGGAGCTCCCTGTTCAAGCGGCCATCTTCTTCAACGGCTAGCCATGCCCCCCATCTAAAGATTTATCCTGTTAAAACCTAATGTATATTTCCATATTAAAATAATCAGCCTTTCTAAAATTTAGAACATTGTTTTAGTGTGGTGCAACTCATTCTCTGTCCTTATATTAAACCACACTGTTTGATGATAACTAGAGCCCAAAAAGTCTCCTATAACTACATCTGATACCAAGTCTCTATTTGTAAATAAAAAAAATCTAGTATGTCTTCCATCCTAGTTGACTCTTCTACTAATTTACTAAGAGATAATCCCTGTAAAGGATTTAGGACAGCTCTACTCCTGGCCGAACCTGCTGCTTGGTTTTTCCAGTTCACATCAGGCACATTTATGTCCCCTGTAGCGATAACTTCTAATCAAGCAAAAGCAATAACAGCAAACAGGTTCTCAAATCATCTTGGAAAATAATACAGAAAACTCTGGGATTAAATCTGGCTCCTTACGTGGATGATCTGTTGCTAAAGGCTCCATCTCAGAAGCCAATTCAACAACATCTCCATCTTACTCTGTTAACTATGAATCACTGCTGGATAATTAACCTAAGCAAATCTCAACTAGTGCCATCTCAGTAGATACTGTTTCTAGGCCTGAGATTCAATACCAGCCTTCAAAAGGTGCTTTTACCTCAAGAGAAGATTTCAGATCTTCAAGTTAGTCCAATATTTTCTCTCCCTACCAGAAATTTGTCAGACACTGCATGAAGATTGTGGGGAAAATGGTAGCCACAACATAAGCACTTCCCTCTGCTCAGTTTCAGATGAGGTCTCCAACTGTATCTGATTAGCAATTTGCCTAGAAATCCAAATTATCATTGTGAAGAAACAGGAGGTTAACCTGTCATGTCCCTGTGATATGTGAGAGCTGTGGGATTACATGGACGTTACAGGCAATACATCTGCTATGGACTTTTTACATCTTAAGTCCTTTGAACTCAACACCGCCATATATTGGTTGAAGACTGTATTATCCTGTCTTGGGAACTGCCCCGTATTGGTTGAACCCTGCAGCATTGTCCTTATCTATTGGTTGGTGACATGAATAGCAACATTGTTCTGTGCACTCCAGCTATTGGTTGGCGACATGCGTAGCAGCATTGTTCTGTGTACTGCCCCCTATTTGGTTGGTGACATACATTGCAGCATTGCTATGAGACTCGTGTGAGTGGCCAATAACCAGGCAGTATGTAAATATGTTACTGTTGCATTCCTGTTCCTCCAGTCTTCAATGTTCTAATTCTATTCCCCCCGTCCTACACCCCAAAATTATGATACTTTGTTATGTTGGTTATATGTTGTGTATTCTGTGCACTATGGTATTTTGTTTAGATGCATGTAGTGTCACCCTAAGGTAAACGTAGGCTGTAAAAGGCCTGGCATTGACATTCAATAAACTTAGATGTGTGTTTTCTACCCCTGAAGCAGATGTATAGGTTCTGTTATGGGGGGTGGGTATTGACAAAAGCAGGCCAGTATAGCCAAAAGTGGCTTGTTAAAGGTGGTGTCGTTTTACCAAGGCAGAGAGATTAGTGACTGCCTGGAGGAGGTGTTGGAGCACAGGGGACTGTACCTCTTTCCCAGAAACAAGGCAGAGGTGTTAGTGCCTTCCTGGAGGAGGTGTTGGGAGCAGAGGGGACTATACCTGCTCCCCAGGAACAATGCAGAGGGGTGATTTCCTTCCTGGTAGAGACTTGGAGCAGAGGGGACAATACCTGCTCAGCAGTGACCTGTTTAGTGGGTAGAAGTGTGAGTGCCTACCCAGGTCACTGCGCTACATGGGTTGGCTGCACCTGGAGGTCTTCCAATCCGGTTGACCGCCTCTCCTCTGGATGGTGCAACTAGATCCAGTGGCAAATGACCCAGGTCTGTATGGTGCTCCTTTGAGGCCAGTCTGGTGTAAATAACCTGGTAGGTACCTCCTAAGCTACAGGGGCGGGTATTGGGGCCGTCACAATCATCATATGATGGAAATATCACAGTCCACAAGACAATCTCTCCACTGGTGGCTCATAAGTTCAAATCTTCTTGCATGGAAACATTTCTCCACATCACAACAGACCTCAGTCTGTTCAGATTGGGAGCAATGTACAAACATCTCTCCATCCAAGACCAGTGGACTACATCAAAGTCCCGTATTTGCATAAACATCTTGGAGTTACATGCAATTTACAATGTATTACTGGCATGGACATCTATTCTGAAGAATCTTCCCATTCGGATACAGTAAAACAAGGCCACTGCAGCGGCATACATAAACCATCAAGGAGGGATGAAAAGCAATGCTGCCTGGATAAAAGTAAAGAAAATTCTTTTCTGTGCAGAGAATCATGTTCCAACATTGTCAGCCATGTACATTCCAGGAGTGAAGAATTCAGAGGCAGATAACCTCAGCCCGTCAGAAAGACCCAGGGGAATGGTAACTAAATCGGGGCATACTCCTTCAGATAAGTCACCGATGCAGAGTTCCAGACATATACATGATGGTGTCAAGAACAAATAGAAAACTACCAACATTTTGTGCAAGAGCAAGGGATCCACAAGCATTAGCAGCAGACATCATTGTGTCTGTCTGGAATTAAATGAAGAGAGAAAAGCAAGTGAGACTGCCTAAATCCACAGATGTTTGGGACAACCTACCGTCAAGAAGAAACAGAAAACTACCAACATTTCGTGCAAGACCAAGGGATCCACAAGCATTAGCAGTGGATGCCCTAACAATTCCCAGCAGCACTTTGTCATGATTAGAGCTGTAATCTCCACTAAATCAGGAGTCTGTATTCCAGAATGGAGCACAGGTCCATCCAGCACACAGAGCTCGTCTAAAATGAGGCTGCCAGGCAGCGCTAGTGGGCTTGGTTTTCTTCTCATCAGCCAAATGCATCACATATAGCTTTGTATAACTGGGAGAGAGCTGGTAGACTGCAGTGGATGGCCACCTAAAATGTGTGTGTGTTGCACAACATTTGTCTGAATTACATGGTTGCACTCACAGGTAGGGCCACCTATAGAGAATGATCTGCTGTTTATCTCACTTTAGAGTGATTTGTCCGTTAATCTCATAACCTTTAGTGTGACCTGACTGCTGACTTGTTCATTTTTCTCTCTCTCTTCAGTGTTCCTGGCACCCCTACTCCTGCTTCAAATGGAAACATGATGGAGCCCCCGGCTGCTTCCTCAGGGGTTCATAGGCATGGAGGTAGGTAGAGGAAGGGAAAGTGGGGGAATTACACTGAAATGTGTTTTTACTAAAATTTTATTTAAAATGTTGCATCTTATATTCAGGTGCATCTTATGTTAAAAAAACTACAGGGAGGCTCAAGCTTCGCCCATTGTGCTCTTAGCATCTTTACCACTGTATCCAGCTTCTCCTGCTGCCCCCATCATTTTCCTCACTGCCTTAAGGTTCTCCCTTACTGCCCTCAGAGTTTCTCCACTGCCCCCAGCAACTCTTGATTGGCCCAAGCATCTCTTCTACTGACCCCAGCATTCCCTGTTGTCCACAGCAACTCCCTTCACTGCCCCAGGATCTGTACTGTGTAGGCACTCTGTTACTCATTGGTGGCAATGGGGAGAGGTGGGGAGATGCTGGGAGCACACATGCTACTGACCCTTTGGTTGCCAAACAGGATGTCCAACACATTGCAGAGCAATGCATTAGACATTCCTTTGGCACTCAAAGGGTTATCATACAATGAGAAAATTAAGAGATGGGCAACCTGAGGTGCTCCACCTGCTGTTGTCAAAGCCCATCATTCTCAATCAAGCAAAGGCTGACGGGAAATTATGAGTTATGTACAGCAGAGTGTGATGGATGTAAGAACAGAGTTCCAGGGAGCATCTACAATGAAGGACTAAACCCCTGCAGGGAATGCTTTGCCCACATGTATCAAACAAAGCATTCCCTGCCTCTGAATTACATATGCATACATACATACATAAACATATAAAGAATATGACAAAAACTAAAAGCTAAAACAGTCTGTTCATGATTCTGCCCTAATTATTTGCACATGATTACTACAGTTGTAAAACATACCTAAATAAATTCATCTACTTCCTCCTATATGTGAAGGTTTTCTATGCATTTTGATATCTTTTATGTTAAAATACATTTTCTAAATACACAGTAACTTTATTTTCATATATTTTTTTACACTTTGTTTTTATGAGGGGTACAGTCTGTCTGCAACAGCCTGCTCCACAATCTAGGGATTTCAATTTAGAATGCCTATGTTTGTGACATGGATCACAAGATGGTCTCTCACTGAGATCTTACTACTGGGAACCAAATAATGTGGATTCCAACACTAACAATGGTAATGGCTGGTAATAGCCATAGTAAAGCTTGCAATCTCAGAGCCCCTGAATGCATTATTTAATCTATTAACAAACAGACCTCTTTGTTAAGTCACATACACAGGTAGGGAATGGGTCAACTAACGTATACAGGATGAAATCCTGTATGCATTAATCAACCCATTCTCTGCAATGACTTGGTCATTTACTTTCTACACCTTCTACCACCCTTTAGTCAGTCCTCAACAGCTCCCAAACCCTCTCTCATGTTTTACCCCGCCTGCAACCCACTATTAGCTCCCTTATATTCCCCAATCTAGACAACAGTATGTAGCTTGCTCTCCCAGTACCCTCCGCCCCCACACCCAATGTCCTATTACAGCCTGCTAGGAGAACCATTAGGGTGCTTGACTAATGCTGTATTGCAATTCAGTACTATTCAATCAGCTATATACACTGAAGAACCTAATGTGCTACATGTTCCCTTTCTGCCTTTTATGTACCAGAGTTACATAGTTATAGACTCTATGCATAATGGAGGTGGACCACATTGGCCAGGGGGCGCTCCAGTGTATACAGGTGACAGTACAGTAATGAATTGCAATGAAGCCTCCTTGCAGTGACCCAATTATACTTCTAGCTGGCAGAAATAGGGGAATAGGTTTGGGGGGATTACTAAATGGTGACATAGCAAGGAAACAAAGTACAGCAGTGTTGGGCAATTTGTGATCCTCCAGCAGATGTTGGACTGTAACTCCCATCATCACAATGTTGGCTGGCTGTTGGTGATGGAGCTGGAGTCCCGTAGCAGATAGACAGCCACAAGTTTCCCATCCCTGGGAGTAAGTATGTGGGCAAAGCATCACTCTCTCTCTCCCCCCTCTGCAGTCTAATGTGCCCTTCCCAGCCTCGCTCCCTTCCATGTCCTCCCTCTCCCACTTCTTCTTTCTCTCACTCTCTCTCCCCCGCCATCCTTTATACACAGAGAAAGAAGCATGCTCACAGAAAAGACATATGCCTATGCAAGCAACAGACACATGCACACACAGACAGAAGCATATATGCACACAAAGACTGATGCAAATGCAGATGCATGGTTGGAGGATATAATATTGGGTATGTTACATGCCATAGGCAATGCTTACCAATTTCAGCTAGTTTATTAAAAAATGCAAACAGATTATGTAGCACTGTACAACAGGGTGACAATGTATAAATACACTATACAAGAGTGAGACAGTGGATAAAGGGGACTTTAATGCAATATTAAAATAGGGTGTGACAGGAGAAGGCGGTTCTGCTCACTATAACATATAATCTATGTGTTCTAGCCACCAAATCTGTAAGCATAGCTTTATACTATGATGGAAAAGTGGATTTGCTACATTTGTCAGGGATGCAAATCCTGTACCTCTGAGTAATTATTAAGGCCATACAAAGATCATTGCTTGGCATGAGGTGACCATTATATTCCACTCTTGAAACTCAGCTGTTCATTCTGGTTCAGCTGAGCAGTTTTCAAAGGCAGACTGCATCAGTATCAGCATTCAGTATGTAGTTGATTAGATATTTAATGCATGTACCTAAAAATATCATGCCTCAGGGGTCTCAAGTATCAAACAGTAAAAGGTCAATTACAAAATAGTTCAACTTTTCTAGCACATAAGACCAGTATTGAGTCAAGAATACAAGATTGGAACCATTTTAGCAATTTTGTATTCATTCTGGTCAAAGAATAAACATATGTTCTTAATTTGTAATAGCAGGACATCATCCTATATCGTGTCTATATTGTGTAAACCAGGAGTAGTCAATCTTTGGACCACCAGATGTTGAGGATTACAATTTGCATAATTCCCAAAGAGGCATTGACTTTTTGGAGATGATAGGAGCTGCAGCCTCCAACAACTGAAGGTCCAAAGATTGACTACTCTTGATGCAAAATATGTAAAGTATTTAAGTGAGAACTCACCTGCTGAACAGAATTCTTTAAATATATTTTTCTTAGTCAGTGGGTTTCCATTTGCGTCAACATCCATACTAGCTCGCCAAAACTCAGAAAACCTGACCCTTTTCTCATTTGGCATGTAAGCACCATGCCAGAGGGCCTTTATCATGTAATCTACACTGATCATTATCTGTCCCACTCTTGTGTCATAGTAGGCCGGTGGAAGCTGGCAAGATGTGCTGCAGTCATAATTGGCATCCAAGCTAATGGAAGGGACTTGATTAAAACAGTAAATTCCTATTGAAAGCTCCCGTAGTATCTGGTGAACCTCTCTGAAATCCAATTTGACATCGGATTCTACTGGCGCTAAAAGGAAAACATCTGGGCGAGTTAGATTTTTTAGTTGCGTTATCAACCCATTAGGAAGTTGTAGAGGTTGATGGATATCATCCATAGATGCAAGCCAGTTTGAAGTTGTGTATGCCAGAAGCTCCTGCATCTCACTTTGGTCATATTTATCAAAGAAAGAGTTTGCATTTCTCTGTATAGTCATTTCAGCCATGAATGCCTCATCTTGCACAGGTGTTCTAACTGCAGATTTTTTCAAAGGGTGTAACATTTTCAACTATAACTACTATTACTACTAAGGAAAAAAAAAAAAATCAACAAAAAAATTAACCAAGTATTTTAATAAATATTGGAATCATATTTTAGTAAGGTATGTCCACATCATTTTAGCACTGTTCCACAGTAATAAAAATATATTTGCAGTTTAATCTTTGTATTTCTTCTTATAAATCTTCATTTGCAGCTAAAAAATGAAAAATAATAAATTAATAAACATCAATTTTAACTTGTGAGTTACACACACATTTTAAACAAAACTTGTTATGTAAACCAATGTATCTCAATTATTTATTTTAGTACCAGTAAATATCAAATATCACCATGGCACCCACATTTTCATCAGGGAACTTTAATTCAAAAGGGAAGAAAACACAAAAAAGATACCTCTCTTGGTAATGCCTCGCCCACCAGCCACACCCCCAGCAATTCAACCTAAAACAAAAGTGTCCCTCTTTGGCTATTTGAAATGTTGGGAGGTATGTATGAACACAAGCACATGTACACATGCTACCTCATCACTTTAACACACACTACCACATCAGTTTAATACTGGCTTATGAAAGATGCATACTTCAGAGCCTCATTGGAACCACAACAGCAATAGACCTCCTCTGCAACATTTGGTTCTGCAGCTGTTGCATATCACTGGTACTAGGTTGCAGTAGTTCCTATGACGCAAATATAGTTTTTGATACCTTTTATTGGCTAACTAAGCAGATTTAAATGCAAGCTTTCAAGACCTTAGGTCTCTTCCTCAGGCATGTTATACAGATAAATAGGAAAATATCTCTCTTAAATACAAGTACAATGCAATGTGTACTTGTATTTAAGAGAGATGTTTTCATATTTATCTGTATAACATGCCTGAGGAAGAGACCTAAGGTCTTGAAAGCTTGCATTTAAATCTGCTTAGTTAGCTAATAAAAGGTATCAAAAACTATATATGCCTTCTCTTGACATAAACTACTTAAAATAAATGTGTGTTCTTAAATCAGTACCGAACTTTTTTACACTGGTAAACAACAAGACTTATTTGGTGAGTATTGTTGCTTTAGTTGCAAAAATTTGTATTAGGGAGACTTCACTAAGGTTTATTACATACTAGTTGAAGAGCCCTTTACACGGGCCACAGTGCCACTGCCAGCCGGTCGCAGGGCAGTCATGCGCAGTAGAGACTGCCCGCTTTACTGTGCATGACTGCAGCATGTACAGCAGTCTCTACACAGGTTGTTACACACATTTTAACAAATTATTATATAGGATTTGACACTGATTTTTTCCTGCGGAGATCAAGGATACCACCCTAGTATACAAAGTCCTCAGTACTCACAGCATAATCCATTATCATTACCATATAATTGTGAATTGAAAGCTTCTGAGTTTTATTTGGAAAGAAACCATGTGGAGACATGCATTTGGTTTTGAAAATGCATTGTTGATTTAAAGTAGGCCTGGAACTTTTTAATGAGTGATTGTGAAAGACCTTTGGAAATTACCAGTATGTTGTTAGCCATTTTATGTTTAGAAATAACGGAGTTATTTTGCTTTATGTATCAGTGTGGGTCTTTTGTGTTTTTGCATTTTACCATCCCTGCTTTTACCTGACATCATCACATAGAGCTGTGGGAAAGTGGGACTTGGGGGGGGGGGGGAGGAAGTTGTGCCAAACCCTCAACACACTGTCCTCCCCAGTCTTCTGCTTTCCCGACCCATACTTTAAATCCTCTTTCCCCTTATACAGACTTTACATGCCTGCCGCCAGCGGAGACAGCAGGGGCAAGGGTGAACATGTGGCATACTTTTTTTTTAAAAAAAGGAAAATTACAAGAAGTATTATTTTTTAAAGCGGAACTATCGTAGGATATCAACTTTGGTTAGATATCCCTATTGAATGCCTTAATGCATATAATAAACATCTAAGAATAGTGAGATTAATCCATAAAGTTACATTTATTATTTGTCCCAAGAAGATATAGAGCGTAGCCATCTTGTTTTTTTTATTCAAATGCGCATGCGTAGCCTGCTCCGTTGCCTGTCAGGTTCGGAGACTTTTCCCAGTGTCCGCCTCTCTGCAGTGTGTGTCTGTGAGGCGAGCCAGCACAAAGACAGATCATGTGCTATACAAAGGGCATACACAGGAGACAGAGAAAGGACCGGTGGGAGTGACTAGGTTACCTTGCGGTAGCAAGTGAGATTTGCGAAGTCCATCTCCCACGGTTCTGACGTCACAGGGTAAGATTTTACTTTGCTGTTTATACCTAAAGATTACACTACTTTCAAAAATTAACTACACACCGTTTCACATATTAATGAAGAGTGCACATTGGGACAACAACTCAATGGGATGATAGTTCCGCTTTAACAAAAAGGACATAAAAATATAATAATAGGAGTACAGCTATAACACTTTTAAAACCCTTTGCGTACCGAGGGGTAAACATCAGGCACTCAAAGGGTTAACTGTGACATCTTTTGGGGTCTTGATTAGTTATGTAAAAATAAAATAAGAATTATCTCTTTTTTCTTTTTTTAAACATTGGACAGAAGATGGCCAGAATGTGCTGAGGACCCAGCTGGACATCGGGGTTACAGGCAAGTTTTATTTTTCAGGATAGGTGGTAACTCTTACGTGATTATCCCTTTGAGTGTCAGTGGGGTCTGCGACTCTGTAAAATGTGCTGCATACCCCACTGGCACTCATAGGGTTAATCTTCTTAAAATTATTTTTAATGTGATGTCCAATGGGTGCAAATTTTGTACCCGTTGGACATTTTTGCATGGCAGTGGTTGTTAACAGCACAGTTAATAGAGTAACACACTGTGCTGTCAAAACCACCACCACTAGTATTAAAAAAAATAGCAGGAGTAATAGTATCGAGCCCCTAGTCTAAAAAATGGGACTGATTTGTATTATTCTGTTAGTTTCTTCTACAAGGTTTGTCCTATATCTATGCATCACAATAATCTGTATCTGATTCTGAGCTATTATTACAGTTTGCCGCTTTTAGTTTTATTGCTCTTCTATAAACATTACCCTCCTGAAAACCTTTTTTATCTCTTTTAAATTTAGTGAATTTCATGTTTTTGAGGTAATTTGTGAGCTTATCAATATTTTGTTTAAGGGAGTCCTCCAAAAGTATAAACTGTGCATCAATTTTTTTCCCTAACGCCTCCTTTAACCCCTTAAGGACCCATGATGGTCCTGGACAGTCATGGGTTGTTATCCCCTTAAGGACCCATGACGGACCAGACCGTCAAGGCTTAAATGATAGCAGCATGCCTCCGTGCACGCTGCTATCAATAATTCCAGGCTGAGACTGAGCGCTCCGAGACCGGGGCTTTCAGTCTCAGCCCTTCTTGCTTGTGCTTGTTGATGTGATCTCCGTAGCAGCGATCACACGTACCGGCATAGTGAGAGACAGAGGCAGCACAGAAAGCATGCTGTCTCTGCGTGTCTCTTCTACCTCTGTCTCCCTTGCTATCAAAGTAAGGGAGACAGAAGTAGAGAGGCAAATGAAAATACAGCAGCTGGGGGTATTAACCCCTTCACTGCTGGTGCCAGAGGCTTGCTAAATGCAGGTCAATTTCTGACCTGCAATGATATCTTTTTTTTTTTTTTTTTTTTTTTACAAAAAGTATTTTTTTTTTTTTTTTAAATAATCTCATTAAACAATTTTGGAAGTGTGATTGTTGTGGAGCTATGTAATACACTTATACACACCGCCAAATGTCACGGATAAAAAAAGTGTCAAAATAGGGTGGGAAAAAAGGACATGAGGATTTTCACCCAAGGGGGGGGACAGTGGCCACATTAAACTGCACATTTTGCAGGTATGACTGACTGGTCATACCTTTCATGCAGTTGTCATAAAAATTTAACCCTTTGTGCCCAATTGATCCCAAGAGAAAAAACAAAAATGGTGTTTTTTTTACATTTTTTTAAATTTTAATAAAGTAAATGGTGGGTTATCCATATAATTAGGGTATCAAATGAAAGCCCTATTTGTGCTTAAAAAACAGTATATAATTTATGGGGGTGGAATAAAAGCCTAAGAGGGAAAACACTGTTGAACAAAGACATAGTCAAAAAGGTCAGAATTGCTCCGGTTCTTAAGGGAAAACGACCTCAGATTTTCCTGGTCCTTAAGGGGTTAATTAATCAACCCTCAACATTAGTCGGTTCCAACAATTGTTTTTCTACATCAATAATTAGTTGTACAAAATCTAGATTAATCGGCACGTATAATTCACAATATGCTGAATTTAGGGCAATTATGGCAAGACATTGGCAGATTCTGAGATGTGATGAAGACTTAGCTCACGTGCTTGAGAGCAACCCACGATTACTTTTAAAAGAGATAAAAACGTGGAAAATATGTTTACGTGTCCCAGAATGGATTCTTGTTTATCCACCAATCTGAAAGGTAATTACCCCTGAGGCTCATGCTTAGCTTGTGGCTACATCAAGTAAGAGAAGATCTTTTGTGATAAAAAGGAGTCAACTACCATAATTTAAAGGGACAGTAATGTCCCATAAAAATATTTTTTTGTTTTGTAGATTAAAGAAAAATAAATTATGTGTAGCAAATCCTCTCTCTCAAACCTTTACGGTTTGAGAGATATTCGCTGCTAAAGTTCTCTTTCTCCTGATGTCAGCTGTAAAGCTGACAGCAGGAGATCCGTGTTGGCCGACACGAGGAGGGTCTTCAGGAAACCCGCAATAGCACGATTTAAAAATAAATACTTCTTTGGAATGGTCTAAAAAAAACAAGCACACTTTGTAGACCATTCCAATGAAGTATTTCTTTTAAAATCACGCTATTGTGGCTCTGCTGAAGAACCGCCTGTAGGTCCCCAGACCGGCTTACAGCTGAAGTCAGGAGAAGGGGAGGGAGGGGGGAACTTTAGGACCAAATATCTCTCAGACAGTAAAGGTTTGAGAAATGGGATTTGCATCACAGGTTTTTTTAACCCTTTGAGTGCCAGAGAGGTAAAAAACAAAAAAAAAAAAAAACATTTTTATGGGACATTAGTGTCCCTTTAAAGGAAAATTAATACTTAGTTTAAATGTTATTTATTATTATAGACATTTAAAAAAAATATTAAGAACTATGTAAGTCTGCCATGTGCTACGCCAGAGAGACAGCGGGAGATTAGGGAGCTCAATGCATGGCTAAAGTAACATAGTAACATAGTAAATTAGGTTGAATAAAGACACAAGTCCATCAAGTTCAACCTTTTCCTCATACCCCAGTAATTTTATAGCTTTCCTGCTACCAAATAAGTTAGTCGTTATCTGACCTTCCTGATCTGCCTACTAATAAACAGTATAACTCTGTCTGTTCCCTTTGGAACGAAATGTATCTAATCTTCTCTTGAATGTATCCATTGTATCTGCCATAACCACCTCCTTGGGCAATGAATTCCACAACTTAACAGACCTCACTGTAAAAAAAACCTTCCTCTGCTGAAGTCTAAACTTCCTTTCCTCTAATCTCAAGGGGTGTCCCCTGGTCATCTGATCAAGCCTTGGAATAAATAGCTCACTGCAGAGATCCTTGTATGGACCTCTCATATATTTGTACAAAGTGATAAGGTCTCCTCTTAGTCGTCTTTTCTATAGAGTAAAAAAACCAAGTTTGTCTAATCATTCCTCATACATCAAGTCCTCCATTCCCTTAATTAATTTTGTTGCTCTTCGCTGTACCCTCTCTAGTTCTATAATATCTTTTTTCATAACTGGTGCCCAGAACTGAGCTGCATACTCAAGGTAAGGTCTTACCAATGATTTGTACAATGGCAAAATATTGTTATCCACTCTTGCTTCAAAACCTCTTTTTATGCAACACAGGATTTTGTTTGCCTTTGCAACTGCTGTTTGACACTGGTCACACATTTGGGACTAGATTGGAAATGGCTCCTGAGGGCTTTTTTGCCTTCCTCTGAATCAACAGGGGTGTTTTTGGCATGGGCTGGGCTTGATGGACGAATGTCTTTTTTTCAGCCTTATCTACTATGTTACTATGTCACCGTTTCCAAGTTTGTAGTTGACAAGGATACCGAGGTCGTTCTCTAGCAACGAGTCCCCTAAAATGATCCCATTAAGTTTATAAGTAGCCTTGGGATTATTTCCTCCCAAATGCATGACTTTACATTTCCCCACATTAATCTGCCATTTTATATAAATCTTTTTGTAGAGAGCAAATATCCTGTTCTGAATTAATTACCCTGCATAATTTAGTGTCATCTGCAAATATTGATAATTTGCTTCCTATATCTATTTCTAGGTCATTTATAAACATGTTAAAAAGCAGCGTACCTTATACTGAACCCTGAGGTACTCCATTCTCCACTTTAACTGTATTGGAGAATTGTCCATTTACAACCACACACTGTTCCCTATCCTTCAACCAGTTTTGTATCCAACTGCAAAGGTCATGTCCTAGCCCCGATTTCCTTATTTTATACCCCAGCCTTCTGTGTGGCACTGTATCAAATGCCTTTGCAAAGTCTAGATATACTACATCAATTGCCTTGCCATTATCAAGGTTGCTGCTTACTTCCTCATAGAAGCTGAAAAGGTTAGTTTGTCATGATCTATTCTTCATAAAACCATGTTGATTCCTTCTAATGATCTTATTTTTTGTGTTGTAATCCTGAATATAGTCCCTTATTATCCCTTCTAGCAGTTTTCCCACTACAGAGGTCAAACTCACAGGTCTATAGTTTCCAGGTTCTGTTTTAGTTCACTTCTTAAATAAAGGCACTACACTGGCTCTTCGCCAATCTTGTGACACTGAGCCTGTGGTGAGAGAATCTTTAAAGAGTAAATACAGGGGTTTTGCCAATACTGCACTGAGTTCCTTAAGAACACTTGGATGTATACCATCAGGACCCGGTGCTTTGTCCGTCTTAATTTTATTCAGTCTACCCATGACATCTTCTTGAGTTAACCCAATATCTGAGAAATAAACTGGAAAAATGGAACTAATTCTGCTAAAAGCAGTAAGCTTCTGAACTTGTTGAATGACAATTGTTTGTCTCAACTAGTACAGACCTCAACCAGAGGGAATGCGTGTCTGGATCTGGTAATAACGGATACTGAAGAACTTATCTCTAACATCCAAGTAAGGAAGCACTTGGGGAATAGTGACCATAACATGGTATCGTTTGAGATTAATTAAAAAAAGCAACTTGGTATGGGTTCCACCAAAACACTAAATTTTAAAAAGGCCAACTTTAGCAGGTTTAATTCATCCCTTGGTCTCGTTGACTGGGATAGAATATTTTCAGGAAAAAACACAGACGGTAAGTAGAATGCCTTCAAAATAAGAGTGCAAAAATATACATATATATGTATCCCCATTGGAAACAAATACAAAAGCAAAGTAAAACCATATGTGGCTAACCAGTAAAGTAATTCATTAAATAAATAACAAGAAAGCAGCATTTAAACATTATAAAGCTGACGGATCAGCAGAGGCATTTGCTGAATACAAAAATGCCAACAAAACCTATAAAAAGGTGACTAAATTAGCTAGACTGGAGAATGAAAAAATTATTGCTAAGGAGAACAAGAGCAACCCAGAAAATTATTTAAATACATTAATGGCAAAAAATTAAAGTCTGATAATGTTGGGTCCTTGTTATCTGAAATGGGTAGATGGTCAGTGGGGACAGAGAGAAAGCGGATATTTAAAATAATTTCTTTTCTTCTGTTTTTACCAAGGAAGACCCAATGGACAGAAAAACTGCAAACAACTTTTACAGAACACTCACAGCAAACATGGGATCGGCTAACACAAGAAAAAGTGTTAAAACAATTGAATGGTGTTACGGTAGACAAAGCCCCGGGGCTGGATGGTATACACCCACGGGTACTTAAAGAGCTAAGCCAGGCCCTAGCCAGACCTTTATTTTTGATTTTCAGGGATTCTTTTATTTCAGGTATGGTGCCCACGGATTGGCAAGAAGCAGATGTGGTGCCCATATTTTAAAAGGGATCAAAATCACAGTCAGGAAATTACAGACCTGTAAGCTTGACATCTGTGGTAGGGAAGCTGTTTGAAGGGTTGCTAAGGGAATATATTCAAGAATTCAGCTTGAATAGGAATATCATTAGCAGGAGCCAACATGGCTTTGTGAAAGAGAGGTCTTATCAAAGTAACTTGATCGCATTTTATGAAAAAGTGAGTAAAAATATAGATGTGGGACTGGTGGTTGATGTGATCTATTTAGACTTTGCTGAGGCATTTGATACGGTTCCACTCAAGAGGTTACTGTACAAATTGAATGAAATAGGCTAAGGGGAAAGCGTTTGTGCATGGATTGGAAATTGGTTGAAAGAATGTAAAGAGTGGTAGTAAATGGGAAGTTCTCCAATAGGATAAAAGTGATAAGTGGAGTACCTCAAGGATCTGTCCTGGGTCCTCTTCTTTTTAATATGTTTATTAGTGATCTCCCAGAGGGCATAGGGAGCCATTTATCAGTGTTTGCCAATGACACAAAAGTAAGGTAATAAAGTCTGAACTGGATGTGTTTGGACAAATTGAGTAACTGGGCAGGCAAATGGCAAATGAGATTCTATATAGACAAGTGTAAAGTTATGCATTTTGGGTATAATAATAAAAATGCAACATATAGTTTAAATAGTGTTTCTCTGGGGAAATCTACTAATGAAAAAGATTTGGGAGTAATGGTAGACAATAGACTTAGCTATAGTGTGCATTGCCAGCTGGCAGCTGCCAAGGACAATAAGATATTGGCATGTATTAAAAGGGGTATTGACTCAAGGGAGGAAGATATTATTATGCCTCTCTACAGGTCCTTGGTAAGACTCCACCTAGAATATTCTGTTCAATTCTGGGCGCCCTTTCTGAAAAAGGACATTATGGAACTAGAGAAAGTGCAGAGGAGGGCTACAAAACTAGTAAGGGGAATGGAAAGTTTTAGTTATGAAGAAAGGCTAGAAAAGTTAAACTTGTACACAGCAGAGAAACTGAGTCTTAGAGGGGATATGATAACACTATATAAATATGTTCAGGGCCCATACAAAGGGCTCTCCAAAGACCTGCTCATTAACAGAACAGTACAAAGGACCAGCCGCTTAGAGTTGAGGAAAGGAGATTTCATCTACAACAGCGGAAGGGTTTCTTTACGGTAAGGACAATAAAGGTATGAAATTCACTGCCTGAGGAGGTGGCGCTATCAAATACATTAGATGCCTTTAAAAAGGGCATAGATGCATATTTAAAAGAGCAGAACATAGAGGGCTATGCACTTTACTATTGGGATTAATATTTAGCTAGTGCTTGTTGATCCAAGTCTGACTGCCATTTGGAAACAAGAAGGATTTTCCCCCCCCATTCAAGGCAGAATTTGAAATTGCTGTATTGAGGGGTTTCTTGCCTTCTTTTGGATAAACGATGGTAAACAGGAATAGGAAAAGGTTTGAACTAGATGGACGCAAGTATTTTTTCAACCTAAATTACTATGTTATCTCTCAAACCTTTATGGTTTGAGAGATATTGTAAACTAAAGTTCCCCCCTCTGTGAAGTCAGAGCTCTAGCTGACAGATTTGGATTCTGATCCGCAGACCGACTGGCGGCTCTTCAACAGAGCTTTGTAGACCGTTCCAATGAAGTAGTTCTTTTTAAAGATCGTGATCTCTGCTCTGCTGAAGAGCAATCGGCTGGTCTGCGGACCAGAATCCAAGTCTGTCAGCTAGATGGCAGACTTGGCTAAAACAGACAGGAAGAGGGAACTTTAGTTGTGAATATCTCTCAAGCCATAAAGATTTGAGAGATAAGACTTATATAGTTCTTAATATTTTGTAATGCCTATAATAATAAATAAAGTTTAAACTAGGTATTACTATCACTTTAAGGAAATTCATTAACTGTAAAACTGCAGGGGTAATTTACATCTTAGAATGTAGTTGTGGCAAAAAGACAATTTCAGCAGAGGATATTGGAACAGGTGGGGGATACTCGTAACAAACGGGATAAACCCATAGCAAGATGTGTTAAAATATCACAATGGGGACGTTTCAGTCATAAAATAAAAGAGGATACAAAGTATTAAAACATCTGTTAGGAGATGAGATGTTGATCATAAGGAAGCCCAATTGATTTTTAGATTCGGTACCATGAGCCCGAATGGGTTAAATGAGTGATTTACATTTAGCCCATTCACTAAACACTCATAATAGGGCAGAAGATGAATATCTTTGTATCCCTAGTGGTATAAACTAGGACAATTATGTATTACCTTTTAGGTTTACATTATAATGTATTTTGAGTCAAACCTAATATTTTATTGTTTTACTGTTCATAAGGGCATAGTATGTACAGTATTTCTATTAAATCAATTACCATTTGACTACCTTACATTTTGTTTTCCCTTAAGTAGATAAAATGTAAGGAAGTGATGGCAGCGCTCCTATAACAAATATATTAGTTGGTATACTGATGGCAATATTGTCCTTAGATTAGAGAGTCCTTACTATTGTATATAATATCCTGAAGCCTTATCCGAGATGCAGCTCTTTCTCCGGTGTTCTCAGTGGCACCAATCGCATCAATGCTCCAACATACAAGAAAAAACAGACAAGTGCAAAACTCTAAGAGTAGCCTTCAAATATTCAATAAAGTGGTTGAAATACAAATATACTCACAAAATAACTTCTTGTAAGTGAAGCCCAACAACCACGATTCCTTAGAATCCTGCTTCAGTGTGTAATGATCTGCTTAAAGAGCTCTTTATGGAAGGTCTGGATTTAGGATTTTTGAATAAACAGGAATTTTCCTATATATTTACAGCATATCCAGACCCCCCTTTTTTATCATATCCCTAAATTACATAAAGATCCAAAAAATCCTCCAGGTAGACTGATCATTTCGGGACTTAATTCTTTCGCCTCACAACTATCTGGCTATGTGGACTTCTTTTTACAAAAGTACATAGTCGCCTTGCCGGCTTATATTAGAGATACTCAGGACGTATTGTGTAAACTGTCTAAGATCCCATGGCAAGAAGAATACATGTGGGTTGCCTTAGATGTATCCTCATTATACACATGTATTGACCATCTTCTGGGTCTCCAAGTGGTGAGATATTTTTTGGAATTGGACAGTAGTATGGACAATGCCCAAGTGGATTTCATCCTCAATTGTGTGTCATTTATATTGAATCACAATTTTTTTGTGTTTCAGGATGAATATTTTTTACAAACTAAAGGTACGGCCATGGGGATCAGGTTTGCCCCCCTCAATCTGTTTATGGGCCTCTGGGAGGACATTACAGTTTGGCCCAGAGAGAGATGGGGGGGAACCTGGTCTTTTATGGCCGATACATTGATGACATTTTAATCATTTGGGGAGGTACAGAACAGGAACTCTCTTCCTTGTTAAGTATATTTAATGATAACAGTATGGGCCTGCAGTTTACCTCTGAAATGAGGTCATCAATTTTTTAGATTTAAAATTAACAGGTGAACCATCTTCCTCCATCAACAGCTTTATTTATAAAAAGGAAGTTAGTAGCAATCAATATCTGAGGGCAGAAAGTTGTCATCACAAAAAAACGGATTAAGAACATTCCATTTGGGCAGCTCCATAGATTATGAAGGAACTGTAGTAGTATTTCGGATTACGCCCAAAATAGTGAAGTATTGGAAAAACAAGTCTTAGAAAGAGGACACAAAACCTCAGTTATTACATCAGCCAAAAATAGAGCATTCCATCTACAAAGAGAAGATCTATTGCTGGTGAAACCCCAAAAATCATTGGGAAGAAGACCTCCATCTCTCATAACACAATATAATAAATCTGCACAGTCCATCACTAACATAGTACGTAAACACTGGAAGATTCTTCAACAAGATCCACTTCTAACGAATGTAATTACAAAAAGAGCCAGTGTAACATTCAAAGAGGCTAGAAATTGATGTAGTTATATTGCACCTAGTAGACCTAAAAAAGTCCTTCACAAAGAAAATATTACTGGTATTTTTGGTTCAAATCTACCGGTAGGGAACTACAAATGTCTAAAACCAAGATGTACCAATTGTAAATTTATAGATAATAAGGTCTCCAAGAGCCAAAGCACTGTTAATCAAAAAGTATTTTGTATTAAGGATCTTATTACCTGTAGCTCAGAATTAGTGGTTTACGCTATTAGATGTGACTGTGGGGCCCAATATGTGTGACGCACCACAAGGCCCCTTAGGGAAAGAGCTAGGCAACATAGATTTCTGATTAGTAAGAAGTCCAATGAACATAGTGCCCCTAGACACTTTAAGTCTTGAACATCGGGAGGTTTAGCAAATTTCAAAATATTGGGGTTGGAACATATTCCTATTTCTTGTCCCAATAGGTTTTCAACCTTACGTTGCAAGGAAGCTTATTGGATCTATACATTAGAGACTATGTGCCCTAAAGGTCTAAATGAGTAATTAGAAGTGAGCAATTTCCTCTACTAAAATTGATTTGTCTGTTGTATACATTTTTTTAGTATATTTTAAACAAATATTTTTACACATATATTGTATATATTTGATATATATTGTATTTTATATATAGATATGTATTTTATATGGAGATAAATACAACTTTTACAAATAACAATAAGTATTATATTTGAGATTTAAGGGTTAAAATATATATTTATATTGTATATAATGATTATGAGGATCTCATGAAGGGTTTCTAGATTGTTACTTTTATTATACATGTAATTCATGTACATTATGTGCATATGTTTAACTATTACTTCGTGGAGTCTATACACTGTCCGTTTTGCGTTCCAGCTTAGATTATGGACCGGAGATAGGCGTGATTTTCATAGCGAGGTGTGGGTAGCCTTACTGTGAAGCCTCACTCCAGACTATGCTGGGAGGAACGCTGGCACAACCGGAATCTCTATGGTATGTTTTAATTTACCCTTACTCTATAAATGTTTCTTTTTTATTGGTTGTTTGTATCCCATGACGAAGTGAGCAGTAGGCTTACGAAACGCGTAGGGATTATAGTACTGTATATCTAATAAATTGATCGAGATATTTCATCATATCTTTCATTGCGTTCTTTGTGGAACCAGATATTACGTGCCTGTATATAGAGTATCCGATGAGTTATAACCAGAGGGAGGAAACACTATCTATATTTGATTACAGTGTTGCCCTTAGAGGAGGCATTTGTTACTTTCTCTTCAGATCTCGTTGTGATATCAACTAGTCTAACTGGAGAAGTAAAGAGACGGAATACACTTCTAGAAGTTATCTCCCGGACAACTGGGATTCTAAGGAATCGTGGTTGTTAATGTTGGGCTTCACTTACAAGAAGTTATCTTGTGAATATATTTGTATTTCAACCACTTTATTGACTACTAGTTGAACAGCCCGTTACACGGGCCACAATGCCTCTGGCAGCCGGTCACGGGGCAGTCACACGCAGAAGAGACTGCCCACGCCACTGCTGATACAGAGCTGGACGCTCCCTCGGAGCGCCCAGCTCTGTATCAGCCGCGGCGCGGGCGGTCTGTACTGTGCATAACTGCCGCACGTGCAGCAGTGTCTACTGCGCATGTCGGGCGTTACACACAACTTAGCGAATTATTATATAGGATTTGAAGGCTACCCTTAGAGTTTTGCGCTTGTCTGTTTTTATTTGTATGTTAGATAAAATGGAACCCCACTTAATTTTTGATACATATACCTAGAAAATTGTAATCATATCCTGTAGTGACAATGTGTTAAAATAGAATAATATAACACTGTCTGGGACTTGGGAATATTGATTTAAATTATTGCTTGATGGAATGGTATTGCTTTTTTCTAAATCAGCCTTGTTGTAGGTAGACTTGTAAGTGAACTACAGTGAGATAATTTTCTTACTTTCCCTACAGTTAATATAAAGAACTGATATATTTATTTCAATATTAGAGATTTAGATGAGTGAATGAATATGTTTATTTATATAGCGACACAAGTGTATGCAGTGCTTTACAATTTAAGGCTTTAGATAATACAGGGTTACAAGGGGATATACAAGATGAGATATTATCCTGGAAGGAGTCCACCTTGCCTTTGAAGAAGTCAGCAAAGCTTGTGGCTGTATGGAGTTTGCGAGGGAGGCAGATGAGGGAGTCAAAGGTAGAGAAGGACAGAGAAGAGTTAAAGCAAGAAAAGAGGAACCTGTAGTGGAGAAAATCTGCCAGAGAACCAGACTTTCTCCAGAATCGTACAGCTGATAGGGTACAGGAGTGGAGGAAGCTGGTGTCTTTATTAAGCCACATCCGCAGATTAGTATTACGGGTGCATCACAAAGAGAGAGGCGCATGCAGGTTCAAAGAGGATAGGACTGAGCTGTTTTTTTTTGACAAGGCTGATAGTGTCAGGATTAATGGGAACAGATGAAAGTCCAGTAGCCAGGGAGGACTGGAGATCAGTGAAATTAAGTGATTTGAGGTTACGGGTAAAGCGGGGAGAGCAGGCACATGCACACATAGACACCAAGGGGGGCTTGAGCACCTGCCCTTTTTCTCCAAACTGCCCTCGTGCCCTTTTAACAAAAAAAAAAAAAAAAAAAAAAAAAAAAAAATTTGACTCTCCGCCTGCACTAAACCCCCACCACCCAGTCAGGTCTGTGCTTCCTTCAGGACAGACCTGTAGGTGCTGTGCTCCCTCGTTGGCTCTTTAGTATTACAGAGCGCTGGGAGATGGCATCATCTCCCAGCACTCTGCATGAAGAGAAGACCATGCAGGAGTTCCAGCAGCTACAGGTCTGTGCCACAGGAGGCATATACAGACCTCTCCTGCCGCTGGACCACCAGGGAACAGGTTGGAAATGGACACTGGGGGGCAATATGGAAATGATGGGGCAATATGGATCTGATGGAGATGATGGCAATGTAGAGATGATGGGGGACAATATGGAGATGAAGGGGGCAATGTGAGGGTAAGTTGGAGCTGATGGCAATATGGAGCTGATGGGGGCAATATGGAGATGAAGGGGGCAATGTGAGGGTAAGTTGGAACTGATGGGTTAATATGGAGCTGATGGGGGCAATGTGAGGGTAAGTTGGAGCTGATGGGGCAATATGGAGCTGATGGGGGCAATGTAAGGGTAAGTTGGACCTGATGGGGGCAATATGGAGATGATGGGGCAATGTGGAGCTGATGGGGGCAATATGGAGCTGACAGGGGACAATGTAAGGGCAATGTGGATATTAGGAGCATTGTGGAGGTGTCCAGTGGAGATGGCCAATGGGGGTGGCTTCAAATTTCTGTGCCTACAGGCTCCTGAGATGTAAATTTTTTTTTAAAATATATATTTTGAATAAATAATTATGAGAAGTGCCCTTTTTTTCATTTGAGCCCTTGCCCCCCCCAAATGTCTGTGCACGTCCCAGGAGGAGAGGGGGCAGGTATTGCGGAAGCTGTAGAAGCAGTGCTGAATCTTAGAAGATGGTGATCAGATATTGGAAAAGGAGAGATATTAAAATCAGAAAGTGCACTGCCTATAGTAAACACAAGGTCTAGGAAATGACCATCCTTGTATTAGCATTTGTCCAAATGCAGATGTTAGAGAAAGAAAGTGGGATGCCAAGGAGACAAAGGGATCATCCACATGGCAGCTGAAGTCCCCCAGAAGAAGAGAAGGTGTGTTTGAGGATAGGAAGAAGGAAAGCCATGATTCAAAGTCAGACAGGATATGTGAAGGTGTATATGTGGTGGTAGGTGGGCGATAGATAACCACAACTTGTAAAGAGACGGGAGCAAAAATACAGACAGCATGCGACTCAAAAGAGGAGAATAAAAGTGAAGGGGGGGTGAAAGTGGTTTGTAACAGCAGTGTTTGGCATGGAGCGTAACAGAAGGAGAGACCACCATAGGAGAATGCTGCAGTGTTAAATTTGTTAGTAATGGAGCGAGCATTCCAGAAAGCACAGGAAAAGGGAAAAAATTGAGGTTGAAGGCAGGGAATGGTGATTAGGTTTGCACTGTTCCTATGTTGACTGGAGGTAGAATGTTTGTGAATGGAGATGGAGTCAAGCTTTGGCAAGATATCTCCAGCTGCCAGTAACAGAAGAAAAGAGAGAGAGAGAGATGAGTTGTGTGCATTTGGTTTGTAGTTTGTGTGGGGTGGGGGAGTGCAGGAGTGGAGAAAAGTGAGGAGTTGGTGTGTAGAGGTGAGTGTGGATGATAGAGTTGAGTGAGAAATGTAAAAAGAGAGGGGGGAGAGGGTAGAAGGAACCAGACATTTTAGTGAGAACTGCAGCCATAGAAACAAAGAATAGTAGGTATTTAGGTATTATTTGTAGAGGGCATAATGTTGAAACAAAAGTCAGAATGGGCCAGGAGCACCTTCTCATGATGGCAGTGTTTGTTCTGTAAACTGAGCCCACTTCAGTTTTAGCCATCTCCTAGAAGCTGGTGTTACACAGAGAATCTTGAAGTTTAGGAGAATTGCAGTGCTCCCATTCAGGTGTTTGCTTCAAGTCCTTCTTTGTAGCCTTGCATTGGGAGGTGTTCTTTCTCCAGTGGATTCAGTTTTTCATATCCTGTCCCACTCCTGCTCAAGGCCTGCTTAAGTCCTCCTTCACTTAGGATGGCTCACTTTGAATGCTGGACCCCCTCAAGTGTGTCATCCTGAAGGGTAGTCACCCTAGACTAAGAGTATTATATAGCAATCTTATACACATGAGGCTCATTCACCTTAATTAACAAATCAAAAGCTGACCAAATGTCTGATCAGAGCTGATAAGCAAGATACTTCACACCCATGTGCAAAAGATATACCAATGCATACCACAGTCAGAATACAGGATTAAGGGGGGGAAGTTGATTAAACAGGAGTGGAATTAATAACAATAGTTGCAGACAGACAGATGATGCAGGGTGTTAAGAGTTAAACATACCCAGTCAGCAGGAGTGGAGATATTAGCAAGGGGTGCAGACAGAGAGATGATGTAGGATGTTAAGGGTTAAAGATACTTTGGATAGTGAACCCCCTCAAGTGTGTCACCCTGAAGCTACTATGAGTAACAGCTTTGTATACAGTGATCATTAAAGTGTTAGTAATATCCACAAAATAGTTTTTTTGCATTTAGAAGAGCTTAAAAAGCTGAGCTAAATGCAAAAAAACTTATCTCTCAAACCGCTATGGTTTAAGAGATACAGGCGTTCAAAGTTTGATCTCTCCTACTGACAGCTGTAAAGCTTTCAGCAGGAGATCTGTGTTGGTCGACACGGAGGCGCTTGAGAAGTGCCGTGATCTCGTTATTTACCACGATTTCCTTCATTGGAATGGTCTAAAATGTGTGCCTGGTTTTCAAACACTCGTTTTAGACCATTCCAATGAAGGGATACATGGTAAATAACGAGATTGCAGCTCTGCTCAAGCACCTCCACGTCGTCTGACATTGATCTCCTGCTGACAGCTTTACAACTGTCAGTAGGAGAGATCAAACTTTAAACGCCTGTATCCAAGCCTGGATTTACATCTCAGGAGCCTGTAGGCACAGAAATCTGAAGCCCCCCCCATTGGCCATCTCCACATTACCCCCCCCCATCTCCATATTGCCCTCATCAGCTCCACATTGCCCCCATCAACTCCACATTGCCCTCATCATCTCCACATTGCCCTCACATTGCTCCCCATCAGCTCCAGATTGCCCCCCATCCTCCCCATATTGCCCTCACATTGCCCCAATCATTTCCACATTAAGCCTCACATTGCACCCCCATCCTTTTGCTACCTCCCTGGTGGTCCAGCGGCAGGAGAGATCTATGCTTCTGCACAGACCTGTAGCTTATGTAATCTCCCAGCACTCTGCATTACTAAAGAGCCGGGGAAGCTCAGCAGCTACAGGTCTGTGAGGCACAGACCTTACCATGCCATTGATTCCAATGGCAGGCGCCCCTCTGTGGGGTGCACCTGTAGGCAAATGCCTACTCTGCCTTATGGCAAATGTGGCCCTGCCTGTATCTCTTAATCCATAGCGGTTTGAGAGATACGTCTTTTTGCATTTGGCTCGGCTTTTTAAGCTCTTCTAAATGCAAAAACTTTTTTTGTGGACATTACTAACACTTTAAGGTAGTGTTTACATCTTTTCTATACAAGCCTCACTGAATGAAGCCTTGCTAGTTAAGTATTAGCCAGAATATTCTGTTGCTACTGACTCTATATTTAATATAAATAACTGATACATCTGCTTCAGTATTAGAGAATGCAATCATATTAGTAGTAATAGCCCTATTACTGTGATCATTAAGAGAATGTTTACATTTTTGACCAATCATGATTCAATAGAATGGGTGATAAACGTCCCCGTACTTCATGACGCAGACATTACATAATAGAATCACACAGTTTCAATGGAGTATAAAATTACACAGACAAGATGGTTCCTTCAACTATAGACCTGATGAAACCACAGTAACAGCGAAATGCTTTGGGATTCATGCTGTCCTAGATGTTACAATTATTAAGCCATGTATTTTATACTTCAGTTGTTATGGATCTGTGAGTGGTCTGAATTGTATGTAGGAAATAAACACAAGAAAAGAGAGAGGGATATACTACACATATCACTCACTTGTTGCTCTTCATCACAGTAGGTAGTGTACTAGATACGGAGAAGGATCTAACTTTTATATATCTGAAAATAACTAGCAAATTAAAAATTATATAAATACAACAATAACATCTACAGTACCATGAGCACTAGTGTCTAGTAGCAGTGGGTACAGCCAACAGTGATATAATCAAACACTATCTACTTCCATCCATATGCCACAACCACTACCCCACAGAACATGAGTGCACACTCAAAGTAAAACAAATAAAAACATACAATTTAAGGACAGATGATATACGATACCAAAGACATATAAGTAAGCACGCCCTTAATTTAATGGTATTGTCCACCAGGTCCCAGGGAACAAACAAAATGTGTAGTCCAATTCAGTCTGACTCCCACTGCTCGCTCTCATTGGGTAGGGTTCCCAAAAAGAAGACTAAAACAGAGAAAAAACACAAAGAGGCACAGGGGATCCTGTCTGAGTATATTGTGAGAAAACTTGATCCTTCACAAACACCAGATATAGAAGTTCTAGGAAATATACTCACATTCTTCAGAGGCTCAGACCAGCCTCCAGCATTAATCTCCTGCACTGGCTTGCACCCCAGTAAAGTGTTCTTTATCGGCTCTGTTTTGAAGTTATGTGGAAAAACCAGCAAGTGCTGGATACTTACAGACCCAACACTGGTACAAGCCAGAGCAGGCGATTATTCCTGGAGGCTGGTCTGAGCCACCGAAGAATGAGAGTATATTTCCTGGAACTCCTACATCTGGTGTTGGTGAAGGATCAAGTTTTCTCACAATATACTACACTCAGAGAGGATCCTGTGCACCGCTTTGTGTTTTTGCTCAGTTGTATGTAGGACCTAGCATTGTGGCACTCCGCTTTTAGTCAGGCACAAGGGAATCAGACTAGGGATCCTTCACTTAGATACATCTACCGATTAGTCTTTTGCTTTGCCTGTATAGCATCATTCTCTTATATAGAGAGACTGACTTACTAGGTAAGGTCCACAAACAGAGGTGAACCTTCTACATTTTGGTGCCTCGGTATACAGAGATCTCACAATTTGCTCATTTAATAGTTTCACAGTCTGTAGTCACTAATTGTAGTGAGATCTGTGGAACAACCTATATACAATAAAATCATTTTTACTAATTGATGTGACCTTTTGTTGGAGAGATAATACCACACCTGTGCTAGTGGTTACAATGTGGATATACAGTGCGGATTAGTATACCCACAATTAAATTGTTGCTTTTGAGACACTGATAGCTTTATTTGTAAAACAAGCCAAAAATGATGTGAGAGGCTCTGAGTACGAACAAAAGCACAATGGCCTGTTCTCCGGCTAGTCACCGCTCAAGAGCATCACATTTTAGCTCTCTAGTGCCATTACAGAGGAGAAATTTCCACATACATATTAGACTAATCCCGCCAATAAGGACGGTCCAGTACCTGATGATGGGCAAGTCCCCTCTGCACGGAAAAAACAGCTAACCCCAGACATACGTTTCGGCCTTATTTGGGCCTCGTCAGTGAGGTGCAGCTGGCTTCCCTAGGCACTGAGAGCAAGGGGTCCATGTCTGGATTACCCTTTACACTTAGGGAGAGACCCTAAGTGTTTCTCAGATACAAGCCAAAAAATTATGTGAGAGGCTCTGAGCACGAACAAAAGCACAATGGCCTGTTCTCCGGCTAGTCGCCGCTCAAGAGCATCACATTTTAGCTCTCTAGTGCCATTACAGAGGAGAAATCTCCACATACATATTAGACTAATCCCGCCCATAAGGACGGTCCAGTACCAAAATGATGGGCAAGTCCCCTCTGCACGGAAAAACCAGCTAACCCCAGACGTACGTTTGGCCTTATTTGGGCCTCGTCAGTGAGGTGCAGCTGGCTTCCCTAGGCACTGAGTGTAAAGGGTAATCCAGACATGGACCCCTTGCTCTCAGTGCCTAGGGAAGCCAGCTACACCTCACTGACGAGGCCCAAATAAGGCCGAAACGTACATCTGGGGTTAGCTGGTTTTTCCGTGCAGAGGGGACTTGCCCATCATTTTGGTACTGGACGGTCCTTATGGGCGGGATTAGTCTAATATGTATGTGGAGATTTCTCCTCTGTAATGGCACTAGAGAGCTAAAATGTGATGCTCTTGAGCGGTGACTAGCCGGAAAACAGGCCATTGTGCTTTTGTTCGTGCTCAGAGCCTCTCACATAATTTTTTGGCTTGTATCTGAGAAACACTTAGGGTCTCTCCCTAAGTGTAAAGGGTAATCCAGACGTGGTCCCCTTGCTCTCAGTGCCTAGGGAAGCCAGCTGCACCTCACTGATGAGGCCCAAATAAGGCCGAAACGTACGTCTGGGGTTAGCTGGTTTTTCCGTGCAGAGGGGACTTGCCCATCATTTTGGTACTGGACCGTCCTTATGGGCGGGATTAGTCTAATATGTATGTGGAGATTTCTCCTCTGTAATGGCACTAGAGAGCTAAAATGTGATGCTCTTGAGCGGTGACTAGCCGGAGAACAGGCCATTGTGCTTTTGTTCATGCTCAGAGCCTCTCACATAATTTTTTGGCTTGTATCTAAGAAACACTTAGGGTCTCTCCCTAAGTGTAAAGGGTAATCCAGACGTGGACCCCTTGCTCTCAGTGCCTAGGGAAGCCAGCTGCACCTCACTGACGAGGCCCAAATAAGGCCGAAACGTACGTCTGGGGTTAGCTGTTTTTTCCGTGCAGAGGGGACTTGCCCATCATTTTGGTACTGGACCGTCCTTATGGGCGGGATTAGTCTAATATGTATGTGGAGATTTCTCCTCTGTAATGGCACTAGAGAGCTAAAATGTGATGCTCTTGAGCGGTGACTAGCCGGAGAACAGGCCATTGTGCTTTTGTTCGTGCTCAGAGCCTCTCACATAATTTTTTGGCTTGTAGCTTTATTTGTAAAACAACTATTTAGCTTTTCAGAATATACTAACCAGTGGCATGCTAGATGTATTTTGTTGACTTTTTGTCTGATGCAGTACATACTTGCCTTTTCTTACTTGGATTCTTTAAATTTAGATCCAGGAGATTATTTTTAAAATGTAGGTTCTAACTTATAAGAGGAAGAGAGAATTTAGAAACAAAGAATCTGACAGCAGATAAGAACCATTCGGCCCATCTAGTCTGCCCATTTTCCTACAGTAAAAACCTCAAACGTTTTTTTGTCCTTGGTCTTTTCTTAAAGGGATAGTAATACTTCGTTTTAACTTTATTTTATTTTGTAGGCATTAAAAAAACATGAATAATGATATAAGTCTTATCTCCCAAACCTTTATGGTTTAAGAGATATTCACAAGCAAAGTGTCCCCCTCCCGCCCCTTTTACTGATGTAACACTTTTCAGCCAGGGCAGAAGGGAGCTGCCCAGGTAGACTGCAGAGAGGGACTATTTTCAATTAAGATAACAGAAAAGCCTGAAAAGCTTGTCAAGGGGGGCAGGGATTTCATTGTTTTCAAAGGAATAAGAGTGTCCCCTTCTGTTATCTGTCCAGTCTATGGACTGCATTCCACATCTGAGAAGAGATTGTTTACAGTAGGTAAAAGGGGCGGGAGGGGGAAACTTTGCTTGTGAATATCTCATAAACCATAAAGGTTTGAGAGATAAGACTTATATCATTCTTCATGTTTTTTTAATGCCTACAAAATAAAATAAAGTTAAAACGAAGTATTACTATCCCTTTAAGTTAAGGACAGCCTTATACCTTTCCCATGCATGCTTAAATTTTGTCACTGTATTAATGTCTACCACTTCTGTTTGTAGGCTATTCCACTTCTCTACTACCCTCTCAGTGAAGTAAAACTTTCTTACATTATGTCTAAACCTGTGTCCCTCTAGTTTTAGACTATGGCCTCTTGTCCTAACATTTTTACTCCTTTTAAATGTACTTCCATCCTTTAGTCTATCCTGATATTTCTTTTCCTGTAAACCAGTCACCATTTTAGTAGCCCTTCTCTGAATTTTCTCTACAGTATCTATATCCTTCTGGAGATGGGCTCTCCATTACTGTACACAATACTGTAGGTGAGGTCTAACTAGAGATCTGAAAAGTGGCATGACCACTTCCCTTTTTCTGCTACTAATGCACCTAGCTATACAACCCAGTACCTTGCTTGCATTCCCCACTGCTTTATTACATTGCCTGCCTACCTTTAAAGGGATAGTAATGTTTCATAATAAAAGCAGCTCTAATTAATCATCATAGTATTTGGACTTTGGAGAGTGTTATTTCAGTTCTGTCAGAGTTGTAGTTTAAGAGTAATTCAATGACAAAATATCCTCTTCCCACCCCTTTTACTGATATGACACTGTTCAGCCAGATCAGAAGGGAGGTGTCCAGGTAGACTGCAGAGAGGGACAATCTTCAATTAAGATAAGGGAAAAACCAGAAAAACGTGTCAAGGGGAGCAGGGCTTTCATTGTTCTCATAGGAAGAAGATTGTCGACTGCTGTTATCTGTCTGGTCTTAAAACCAGATTCCACATCTGAGAAGAGATGGCTCACACTAGGTAAAAGGGGCAGGAGGGGAAACTTTGCTTGTGAATATCTCTCAAACCATAAAGGTTTGAGAGATAAGACTTATATCATTCTTCATGTTTTTTTAATGCCTACAAAATAAAATGAAGCTAAAATGAAGAATTACTATCCCTTTAAGTCATTAGAAATAATTATTCCCAAATCCCTTTCCTCTGTTGTCTCTGACAGCACAGTACCATTAGTAGTATATTTTTTCTTTGGATCTTTATGTCCCAAGTGCATTATTTTACATTTATCAACATTAAACTGCAGCTGCCACACTCTTGTCCAGTCTTCTAATTTACCTAAATCATTTGTCATTTGGCTTATTTCCCCTGGAATGTCTACCTTATTGCAGATCTTTGTATCAGCTGCAAAAGGCATACCTTACCTTGAAGATCTTTGCAATACCACTAATAAAAATATTAAAAAGAATGGGTCCCAGTACAGATCCCTGAGGTACCCCACTAGTAACACTCCTTTTGTCCGAATATTCTTCATTGACTGACTACTACCGTCTGTCTCCTGTCACTCAGCCATTGCCTTATCCATTTAACTATTTTTGCATCCAGACCCACACACTGAAATTTATTAAAATGGATCTATCATGTTCTCAAAAATAGTGTTATATTGTTACATATGTTCCTAAGTGACCCCTTAATCAAGCTAAAAGATGCTATAAGTTTAATAATTATAGTATGTGAACCTATGTATTTGTTCCTACTTTTCCTCACCAGCACTGCCATCTTGCAATGAACACGCATGTCTGTCAGCATGGTAACTCCCATCTATGTAAATGTTTCCTTTGTGGACGTCCTCCATCCACACTGTGCTTAAGAGCGTCACTGGTACTCATGTGACCTGGACGCGCTTGAGTAAGGGTGCGTGCCAGAACACAAGAACATTGGGGAGGAGAACAGAATGAACAGAGGAGGGCCTAAGAACAACTGCGGGGCAGTTTGCCCCAGAGCGAGACTATCATGATGTCACAGGTAACGGTACAGATAGTCAATTCTCGTTTCCAACAGAGATTTGGCAAAAAACAATAACGTGGTCAAGGTTACTGTTTATAAAGGATTCATATGACCGCAAGTTGAAATAGGATGATAGATCCACTTTAATGAATCTTCTATGAGGGACAGTGTCAAATGCTTTACTGAAATCTAGATAAGCTATCTCTACTGCTCCCCCTTGGTCTATTATTTTAGTTACCCAGTCAAAAAAAAGGTGAAATTTACTCACCGATATTTGTTTTTCCTCTGTGTCCTTCCACGGCATTGACAGTGGGTGTTGGCTCCGCCTTCCAGCTGGTAGGACCAAATCAAATCTTTTAAATACTGCTTACTTCCTCCCCTCGATAGTTATACAGTTGTCCAAGCTACAAGACAGAACCGGTTAGATACAGATAATATAGTATGCATAACTTTTGCAAAATAACATTTTTATTGCAACGATACAATACCAATAACCTGAACAACCATAGGGAGGGTTGCCGTGGAAGGACACAGAGGAAAAACAAATATCGGTGAGTAAATTTCACCTTTTCCTCTGTGTCCAATCCACGGCATTGACAGTGGGACTTACCAAAGCAGTACCCTGTGTAAGGGAGGGATTGACTCTGGATTATTGAGGAATGGCTGCTTCCAGCACTTTCCTTCCGAACTTGGCATCTTCAGAGGCCTGAACATCTAGTCTTTAATGTTTAATGAATGTGGAGACTGATGTCCAAGTAGCAGCACGGCAAATTTCATCTGGAGTTGCTGCTGCCTTATATGCCCATGATGTAGCCATTGCTCTGGTCGAATGTGCCTTTATACCATCTGGAGGAAGAATATTAGCTGAGTCGTATGCCAAGTGTATACAGTCCCGGATCCATCTAGAGATGGAAGACTTGGAAGCTGAAGTTCCTTTGAATTTCCCAAAAAAGTGAACGAACAGGCTGTCCAATTTCCTGAACAGCTGTGTTCTATCTAGATAAATCCGCAGGCAGCGGATAAGGTCCAAGTTATGTAGTCTTTTCTCAATTTGATGAGAAGGGTCTTTACAAAAGGATGGCAAGACAATTTCTTGATTCATATGAAATTGGGAAACCACTTTTGACCTAAATGAAAGTTTAGGCTTTAATACAACTTTATCCTGATGGAAAACTAAGAAAGGTGGAATTGATACTAGAGCTTGTAATTCACTGACTCTTTTGGCAGATGTAATGGCTGTAAGAAAAACCACCTTAAGAGTAAGATGTTTCAAAGAGACAGATTCTAAAGGTTCAAAGTATGGATGTGATGCTAGTTGCTGTAAAACAATATTCAAATCCCATGGTGGAATAATTTCACGAATTGTTGGTTTTATTTTTGTAATAGAGGCCATATATCTTTTGATAAGATAATTGTCTGCCAGTGGCGTGGCCAATACTGCAGATATAGCTGATAGTTGGACACGTAGTGATGCAGGTTTTAGCCCTTTTCTGAAACCATTCTGCAAGAAATCCAGGATTCTTGAGGGGGAAAGAGAAGTGCGATCTAACTTTTCTGCAGAGCACCATTTAGAAAATATTGACCATAAACGGTAATAGATTTTTGTGGTGGACTTCTTTCTCCCTTGTAAAATTGTATCAATGACGTCGTTAGATGTTCCTTTTTCCTTTAATGACTGCCGCTCAGCCTCCAGGCCTTGAGCTTGAAGAAGCCTGGATTTGGATGAAGTATGGGACCTTGAGTGAGAAGGTTCCTTACTACTGGTAGAAGAATTGGAGGTTTTACTGATAGATGGAGTAAGTCCGTGTACCATGTTCTTCTGGGCCAGTCGGGAGCAATGAGAATCACTTCTGCTTGATCTCTTCTGATCTTTCGTATTACTTCTGGTATGAGCGGAAGAGGGGGAAAAATATATGCTAGGGGAAAGTTCCACGTTATCCTTAATGCATCTTGGGCCCATGCCTGAGGTTCCTTCCAACGGGATATATACAGGCTGCATTTCCTGTTGTCCCGTGTTGCCATCAGATCTATCAATGGTTCCCCTAGGGACTGAACTATTTGTTGGAATATTTGTTCTTTTAGACTCCATTCTCCAGGGTCTAAGACATGTCGACTGAGAAAGTCTGCTTGTTGATTCAGATGTCCTGAGAGGAAGGATGCTGACAGATTTGCTAGATTCTGTTCCGCCCAGCGCAGAATCTTGAGTGCCAGAGTGTTTAATAACTTGCTTCTGGTACCCCCTTGGTTCAGGAGATACTGAACAGCAGACACATTGTCTGAACGTACCAGAACTGCTCTGTTTTGCAGGTGATCCCTGAAGTGATTTAATGTTTTCCACACAGCTAAGAGTTCCTTTACATTTATATGTAGAAGAGACTCTTGATTTGTCCATGTGCCCTGGACTGAATTCTGATCCCAGATGCCTCCCCATCCTGTATTGCTGGCATCTGTGTGAATAATGGCCCATTCTGGTTCTAATAGGGACCTTCCTTTTGATAGGTGATGTGATTTTGTCCACCATGTCAGTTCTTGTCTGGTTGTTTTGTGGACTGGAAACTTTAGATTGAGATTGTGTGGGTGTCTTCTGTAATACAGGAGATAGTTCTGTTGAGTTAATCTGGCATTGGCTTTTGCCCATGGAAGAATCTGAAATGCTGATGACAGATGTCCCAAGAGTCTCTGAAAGTTCTTTAGAGATTGAATTTTCTTGAGTAGGAATCTGGATACAGTCTGACAGATGCGATATTGTCTGTCCTGTGATAGAGTGGCTAGGGCTGTTAAGGTATTGAATTGTATCCCCAGAAAGGTCAATGATTGGGTAGGTACAAGACAGCTTTTTTCCTGATTTATTATCCACCCCAGGATGGATAGAAATTCTTTGCACTTCAGGGTGCTGCAACTGGCCTGATCCCTGGATGAACCGATTATCAAGATGTCGTCTAGATAAGGGATTGCCCTTACTTGATGTGTCTGTCTGATTTCTGCCATGGCTAGGCCCAGCACTTTGGTGAATACTCGAGGAGCTGTGGCCAGACCAAATGGGAGCACTCTGTATTGGAAATGCCTTCCCAGGAAACAGAATCTGAGGAATTTGCGATGACTTTCTCTTATAAGAATATGATGATAGGCATCCTGAAGATCCAGTCTGGTTAGATATGCCTTTGGAGGGATCAACTTCAATGTTGATGAAACTGTTTCCATCTTGAAATGTCTGTGGATCATGGATCTGTTCAATTTTTTGAGATCTAGAATCAGACGTAATTCCCCTGTAGGTTTTGAAACAGGAAAGAGCGTTGAGTAGAAGCCTGTGAACCTCTGGTTTACCGGGACTTCTTCTATCACTCTGTTGGTAATTAACTGGAGTACAGCCTGCTTCATCTGTTGAAGTTGTGATTTCCTCCTGAGTATAGTTTTTATGAATCGGAATTTCAATGGGGCATTCTGAAATTCTAGTGCATAACCCCTTTTTATCACCTCCAGCACCCAGGTGTCCTGATTTAAGTCTTCCCAGGCCTGCTGAAAGTCCCCCAGTCTGCCCCCTACTGGGGAAGGGGTAGCACTCTCTTCAGAACTGACCTTTTCTCTGGAAATCTCTGCGATCCCCAGTTTTTTGTCCTTGGCCTGCGCCTCTTCGCTTTTGATCCACGTTTTTCCCCGGGCGATATTTTCTGGCTTCACGAAAGGACTGTCTACCATACTGTCCAGGTCTTGTAGAGGTTGGACTCCTTGGCTTTTTACCTTGAGGGAGAAAAGGACTTTTACCCCCTGATGATCTTTTGATTATTTCTTCAAGCTGGTCCCCAAATAGTTTGGAACCAGTGAAAGGTAATGAAACCAACCGATTTTTTGATGATGGGTCTGCATTCCATGACTTAATCCATAAAGCCCGACGTGAAGTAACAGACAAGGCAGAGGCTTTTGCTAGTAGTCTAATGTTATCAAGGGATGCGTCGCAGGAATAATTCACTGCATCCTTGAGTAGACCAAAATCTTTTAGAATCCGGCTTCTTGACACTGAGGATTCAATCTTTTCCTCTATTTCGGCAAGCCAAATTCGCATAGTACGGAACACTGAAGCCATTGCAGTTGCCGTTTTGAGATTCTGTCCTAGCATGTAGAATTGTTTCTTCAATGCTGCGTCAGCTCTTTTGTCCATTGCGTCACGTAAGGTAGTTGCATCCTCCAATAAGATAGTTGTTCTTCTGGAGGTCTGGGCTATTGCCGCATCTACCTTAGGAGGCGTGTGCCAGTTTTGAGTCTCTTCATCTGCAAAAGGGTACATGCGCTGAAATCTGCGGGACAAAGAATTACGTTTATCACAATGTTTCCATTCATTTGAGATAATATCTTGAATGGATGAATGCACTGGAATCTGTGGACAGGCTTTTTTATATCCCACAAAGGCTGTATCAATGACTGTAAGTTCCTTTTGTACTTCCGCTAGCCCTAGTGATTTTCTCATAGATTTTACTAGGTTATCCATTTTATCAAGTGAAAAACTACCAGTGTCCTCTGTGAGTTCGCCCTCCTCAGCAGATGACGCCCCTGATTGAATATCTAGAAAGCTTTCTTCTTCTTCTTCAGGAACTCTGGAGGGACCTTAATCAGGATCAAACTGTCTTGGACGCTTCCTGGCAGATTCCTGCATGGATGAGAAGGTCTCTTGCATGGAGCTTCTCATCCATGTCATAAAATCCTGGAATTGTGCTGGGACATCGCTTGTCGCAGCTCTTTTAAGACAATCCTGGCACAACTTTGAAGGGTCCTCCACAGGGAGCTGATGTTCACATCCTAAACATGCTTTCAAATTTTCTTTTGGAGCTTCTGTTTTGGCTTTGTCTATTTTTTGTTCTTTAGACATGTCAGAGTAAATGCAGGCTAATAGTAATATAACTTTAACTATATATATATATATGAAAAGTTTTTTACTCACTCAGACCTCATGGCTGCGATTCTCTGCTCCGTTTATAGATGTCCATGCTGTATAGACGCTTCCTGCGTTCCATGTGTGGAACGCATGACGAGTTTCCTGTTGCCACTTCCTGTTGGGTAACTGCAGAGCGCGCGCTTCGGAAGCGTGACATACACGGAGCAGGCTGGCTCTGTGCTTCAAGCACCTGGCCAGACTGAGTGAGCGGAAGGGGTGGCAGACTCGCAGCATACCGGGAGGCTGAACCCTGTATCAAAAGTTATCTATGCAACCGCGGTCAGGCAAGTCGCATCTTAAATTTTTAAAACAATAAAGGAGCTTTGGAGGAGAGGAATATTCCTCCGTCCTCCAGCTTGGTAGGACCAAATAACTATCGAGGGGAGGAAGTAAGCAGTATTTAAAAGATTTGATTTGGTCCTACCAGCTGGAAGGCGGAGCCAACACCCACTGTCAATGCCGTGGATTGGACACAGAGGAAATATTTGTGGTTAGTTGTAGTTTTTTAATTTGAAGCCAAATAAAGGTGAAGTCTTAAACAAAGTTTTGCAGCATAACATTTCACTTACTGAATGGGTCAGTTAAGGTGGAATCATATATATTTATTTAGATATGGCTTCATGGCTGTTTAACTGAAGTGCTTAATTAATAGTGTCACTTATCATTTTGTATTTTGTTTCTTTGATATGATTTAAAACCTGCATTAAGATCAAAAATTTGTTCAAACTTATGAATGGTGAACACCCTTAACTTACAATTTATGTTTTGAACAAATTTGTTGACAGACAAAATTTGTTCAACTATATTCTGAATAAGTCCCCCCAGTCATAACACTTACCTTGATGTCAGAGGCCCGGTGGTATCCTCAACTCCCTTGTCCTCCTGCATCTTCTCTAAAAAAATTAAATTAAATTAAAAACAACCCTAATTCCCAGCTACCACTGTCTCCACTGCCACTTATAAAAAATAAATATCCCCCCAATTCTGCTTGGGCCGTTGCCTGAACCAGAATGAGAGTAAAATGAACAGGAATTGGCTTTTATATGGCCATCCTTGTTCAGATTAGTTCCCACTATCCCATTGGCTGGAATTGTGGGGTTGCGCAGGGCATGAAACATGCCCTGGCATAACCTCACCTCCCAGTCAATCAGCATCTAGCTGGAGATATCACAGTTGCATGTAACCTCACCCCTTCAGCTAGCCAATAATTGGATAGCTGGTGGGGTGGACCTACCGGCATCCATGTCCCCACCAGCTAAATGCTAGAGAGGGGAGCAAAATATTATGCAGCAATGTGTTGCTTGCATTCCCCATCGCTACTGCCACTCAATGGATTAAATACTGAATTTTGCAGATTACTTTTTTTTTTTTGCCAAATACTTCTTAATATTTCAGTTTTCGTTTGGTTCACTCCCAAGCAAGCAAATGTTGTACCCCCAAAATATAATTCTTAAACTACTGCTGCATTTTTAGTAAAGTGAATTTTATAATCTGCAAAATACAGTATTTTCATCAATAGGTACTTGCAGAATGTATAATGACTTAAAGGTAGGCAGGCAATGTAATAAAGCGATGGGGAATGCAATCAGGGTACTGGGTTGTATAGCTAGGGGCATTAGTAGCAGAAAAAGGGAAGTAGTCATGCCAATCTACAGATCTCTAGTTAGATCTCACCCAGAGTATTGTGTACAGTACTGGAGACCCCATCTCCAGAAGTATATAGATACTCTAGAGAAAATTCAAAGAAGGGCTACTAAAATGGTGACTGGTTTACAGGAAAAGAAATATCAGGATAGATGAAAGGATCTGAACATGTATAGCTTGGAGGAGAGAAGAGAGAGAGGGGATATGATTGAAACATTCAAATACATGAAGGGATTCAACAAAGTGCAGGATGGAAGTATATTTCAAAGGAGTAAAAATGTTAGGACAAGAGGCCATAGTATAAAAATAGAGGGACACAGGTTTAAATGTAATGTAAGAAAGTTTTACTTCACTGAGAGGGTAGTAGATAAGTGGAATAGCTTACCAGCAGAAGTGGTAGAAGTTTTAATACAGTGACAGAATTTAAGCATGCATGGGATAGGCATAAGGCTGTCCTTAACTTAAGAAAAGACCAAGGACCAAAAAAGGTTTGAGGTTTTTACTGTAGGAAAATGGGCAGACTAGATGGGCCGAAATGGTTCTTATCTGCGGTCAAATTCTGTTTCTATAAAGGTGAGACCTGGAATGTTACAAAGTCAGATGCTGCCACCTAGTGTCCATTATAGAAAGTGTTGAGAGCAATACAGGGAAAAGAAACACAATTTTGGAACCCTGGTTATAAGATGAGAAATATTACTAGGAGGGAGATTAGCACCATTACATACCCAGACCTGTCAATTTAGTCCCCTCAGATAGTATATAGCAATGCACCTGCTTCTACGACCAGTCACACTATGCAGATTTCATTCCCACCACCATTGCCCAGCTAACCAAATATTTCTTTTAAATCAGGGGTTCTTATGAAAATGTCATTCTGCAGTGCCGCACAGGAGTCCGTGCAACCCTGCAGTGTGTCTTTTTTTATAAGCATTGCTGAGTTAAAGGGATATGTGGCTACTTTAATACTACAAAATATTAGCTTCCTCTTAGTGTGGTAGGGGTTCATACTGCATTCCAGGGGCTGTCTGACCCTTCTGTGTACTTCACATCTGGTGTCTGCTGCACCACTGACCTCCCTCTGATACTTATAAATTGTATTAAGTACACTTCATCACTCCATTTAGAAGTTCATGATCCACACATCCCCAGTGTTAATTGCACTAGAGTCAGTTTCTTGGTTCTGCAAAACACCTTTACGTTTTTTTAAGCTGTATAGTAGGTATTGCCATACATACGTCCTGAGGAGCCCTTGAAGGTCCTAATGTATTACCATCCTTGAATGCTGTGGGGAAATTGTGGTTTACCGAATTAACAGAACAATCCATAGGAAATCCTAATACCAAAACAATTACATATTTCATTTCATCAGTCAGTCCTGCTAAACTTGCAGGGCCAAGGAATCTAGAAAGTCAGTCAATACCCTCCACAGACCGAACAGACCAAACAAATGTAATTTCTAATCTTTGCATCCATGTAGTATGAATTTCAGTTCAGACTTTGCATTATTACCTCTTATGTGGTAGTCTCACAATAAATGTGGCAGTACTCAGGTCACAGGCATGTCTACACAGTGTATGATAGTCAGAGGGGATGGGGTATTTTTTTAAACTGCTAAGCAATCACAGGGGTGGTAAGATGGCCCATATCTGTCTATAAACTTTTTGACAGACACAATTCTATATCACCAAATCCCTAAAGACACCTTTACTGACCCCCCATAAATAAAATGTCTAAAACTGCAGTGGGGTACCTAGTTGCCACAGTACAGTACAAAAAGGGTCTACTTTCTAAAGCCTGGTATGTAAACACAATCTTCTGCATTGTTTTAAATATGTATATTTATCAATATCAAAGAGCAGTCATACTATTGGGCTTGTTAATTTATCACTGAGCAAGTTCAAGATGGCAATCAGTCACAAAAAACATTCACTATATTTGAGCAGGAAAAAGCAATCTTATCTGTTGTCCAGAGAATTTACCTCCAGGTCCCCAAGTGGTTAGTCAGTTATTCAGCCATTCTCAGTACAATGTGATAGAAGATTTAATCACAATGTCAGTTTAAACTGTTATAACCTTTGACTAAAAGTACTGACAGCAGTGGAAGAGTCATTATTTTACTCAGCAAGAAATGCCCTTTAACATATGACCCATCTATATCTAACCAAAATTGGAAAATTCTGAAGCAAAACTCCTATACCTTATTCATCAAAGAACTACTTTACTTTCAATGGGACTTTGATAGACATGGAACAGTTAGTTTGCTCCAAAACTGCTCATTTTTTGCTTTTATTAGTGTGACTCATAGTTTTTTTACATGTAATCAAAGTATACAGTCCTTTTAACCCTTTAAAGGACCAAACGGGTATGTAACACAATACAATTTATTACACTGCATACCTCCCTGGTCCTTATCAGGTTAACCCCTTTCTCTGCCAAACTGGTCAATAATAAGTTGTTTTGATTGCCACTCTGACAACAAAAACCTTATTTGCTGTTGTATAAGGACTGCATCTTTGCAGAGTGCTAGTCAGAGATGCACAACTAGGATTGGTTGTTTCTCTTGTTAGCCCCATAACGACCCTTGACGGTCCTGACACGGTAGATTTGCATTAAAGACCCATGACATGCCAGGACAGTCATGGAATTCAGGGCTCCCAGTGTGGCTGCAAGCCTTTCGGAAGCCCTGAAGCTGAATCGTCAAAAAAAATGTCTCTGGTCCTTAAGTGATGGCCGCATACACGATGGGCCGTCCTTAAGGGGTTAGAGAAGAATTGCCTTGCACTTTGTGTCTGGACTGCTATTTTGGTAGGATCAGAATGATGAGATTTAGGATATTTCCTCTCTGTGTTAGGCACTAGTGAGCTAAAAGAGATTGCACCCTGGGTAGGATACCATTCCTATAATGCCTGCTTAATTATAGCATGCTCGTTCCTACTTGCGCATCTCTGACAGAGCTTTTCTTATGCAAATTATCCTTGGAATTGGTCGCCACAAAGGTAACAGGAGAATATAAACGTGGACCCCTTGCTTAGAGCACCTATAAAGATGAGCTACACCTCACTGACAAGTCCCAACAAGGACAGAACAAATGCCTGGAGTTGGCGGTTTCATTTGTTCAGAAAGGAATTGCCTAGCACTTTGTGGCTAGACTACTATTTTGGAAGGACCAGTAGCCCGTGTTGTAGGATATTTTGTCTCTGTGGAAAGCAATAGTAAGCTAAAAGTAATTGCACCCTGGGCAGGATATCATTCCTATAGAGCCTGTCAAATTCTATAGGGGGCTTATTCCTAGTTGAGCGCCTCTGACCTCTTTGTCATATGTTGTGTCATTCCTACACCAGAGGCCAGTGGTTTCCAACAGGGCATTTACTGCTGAGTACAATATGAGTACTCTGGAAACTGCACAATTTTAGCATTTTTTTTTCAGGTGCCCTCTGGTGTCCGGAAAGTCCCTCTAGAGTTCACCTGGGGAGATGCGCTAATGTTAAATAAGGGCCCTATATAGGGATCTAGTGGCAAATTTTATTCAAGTCCATCTTCTCTTATATATAAAGTTGTCTTTGCCATGTTATTCCTGTGATCATGCTTAAAAATGCCTACATAGCCATTCCTTGGGTGCATTTACAATGCTGCAGTATCCTTTTCTCCAACATCTTGTAAGGCATTTTGGTATTCCTGAAGTTGTGATGTTATGTTAATGTGACTTTTTCACCTCATTGCTCCTTATCTGTGGAATGCTCTACCATCCAGTCTGAGACACAGAACTTACTCTTTTGCAGTCTTCAAGTCTCGCTTAAAATTACACCACTTCCACAAGGCTTCAACAAGCTAGAAGGCATTGACTTCATACATCCAAGGCTCTTAGAATTTACTTATTTATGTTCCCCTATCCCAACAAGAAATCGAGCACTATATTCCGAATGTAAACTTTTGTTCTGTGTACATCTCCCTTTACCACCTTACATTTTAAGCTTTTGAAAAAGGACCTCTTTTCCAGTATATCATTTTCCTAAGCACTTGTCACCCTGTATTGTCCAAACCCTTAAATTGTAAAGTGCTGTGTAAACCTGTGGCACTATATAAATAAACATATTAATTAATTCATTCAGTCCTAGGATTACACTTATTTAAATACACTACCTCACACATAAAAGAACATATTGGAGAAGTAGGTGTATTTCACAGCTCTCCCCAGATATGTATTTCAAAGTTCGCCATAGCAGAGCATTTCAAGATTAACATATTTCAAAGGTTTCCATCTTTAAGTGTAACTGAAACATTTGCAAAGCTGTCTAGTGCTATTCTTTTCATAATACTAAAAGGCTGAACTTTAAAACAAGACTGATATGGAGAACACTGAAACTCACAGATACTGAGTCGTTTAACATGTACATGGTTGTTGACCTGACTGCACTAATACCATTACAATAGTCAAAATCTATGCCAACATCATATGCTACTACACTGACCAATGTCTCACCCCTCCCCTTGCATACCTAATTATTAGTGTGTATGGTGAAGTGTGTCTTATTGCCCCAGGCCAAGTCGTTTCCCAACACTGCCAAAACAATCAGCCATGATATTGAATCTTAGTACATATCTCCCATGGTGTCCAAATAGTCCATCTTGCATTCTGTGGCAGAAGTGAGTTGCTCACTGTAATTCTCTATAGAATATGAAAGCAACAGTCCATCACTCTGTGACAGTTGGAATGTCACACCTTTTGAATAAAATAACTCCATACTTTTTTTTTTACTCAATAGGCAACGGTGACCACATGTCCCTGATTGCCAGGCACAGTCCCAGAATTTATGTGTGTGTGTCCCATGTCCCAAGCAGCTCCCATCAGGGACAATACAAAGTCCCTGAATAAAGAATGTAAACACTAGAAATAGAACTGCCCATTGTCAACTGTGACACAAATTGATGCCTCTGATGAGCTACAAGAAAATGGCTTCTAGACAGAGTCCTAAACAGTAGAGACAGAAATTAGCCTTGATCCTGACATCAGACAGGAGTTGCAGTACAGCTTTATTGTAGTGTAATGCTAGTCTAAGGCATTAGGTGTGATGTATACTAGTGTTTAGAACTCTGTGGGGTGCCAGAAAAAGAGCAATTTGAGCACTGATGTATACTGACCCTCACCCATCCTGCATAGCTGCCCTAGTGCTGAAGAGAAGTACTATCGTCACCACACTTTCCCTGAATGGCAGAATGGAAATGTGGTTACCCTAGTTTAAAACCGAACTGTCCCATTAACCCTTTGAGTGCCAGAGGCGTTCAATGCGTTCCGTACCCCTCTGGCACTCAAAGGATTAATGCTTCACACATTTTCTACTACTGAAAGTGCTGTAAACTGTTCTGTTTATTTTTTTGCCATCAGATGTCACAGAAATTTCAATTTTTCCAAAATATGGGATAACACTCAAAGAAGGCTGGAACCCACTGTTAAACGCCTTATAACAAAATGATGCGTTATTAGTATTATTATCCACGTGTGGAACGTCCAACACAATTTATATATACATATATCCATACCTTGTATATTAAAACGAAAGCTGTTTATGTAGTATCATGTACCTAGAAGAATGCGTATAATGCCACACTTTTAGGCCCTATAGCTGGACATCTCTGTACTACAATGTATCCTCCTCGAAAACTGATGCCAAATTCACTCTGCGCAATCAAACAACCCGAAAGTGTCCATCCAGTTTGTTGCCTGTAACCAGGCAACCAAAATCAACAAAGAGTCCTTAAATGTTATTTCCGGAACCTGGTTGCTAAGCGACAACAAAAGCGACAATTGCCCACTGATGCATGTAAAAGATGTGCTACAAGAAAATGGCCGTAAGGCATTAGTTTACAAAAATGGCGGTATAGCTTCTGTTTAGAGTTGGCGAATAGGATTCTAGTATTCTGAACTGTGTAGCAATAACTAGCTATATAAACTCTAGTGTTCGTACGAGTTATAGCTCTGTAACAAACGAATAGTTTCGGTCTCGTTTAGTAACAACATTGTATCTTTCGAGCTTAGAATGCTTTGCCGTGCAACTCTTTAATTCAGATATGTCGGCATCTTATGGGGTCCGTCGTTAAAGAAATACAAGGCTTGCAGTCCAGAAAATTGGACTGGAAGGGGTTATCTGCATATTTACACTGCTGCGGCGAAATGTGTACATCCTAACCAACATAAGTGTGTTTATACTTAACTAGTTGTATTCGACGCAAATAAAATCCAGGCGTTAAATGTAGAATCTGTTTTGTTAAAACAATGTTGTTGCGCTATATAAATAAAGGATTATTATTATTATTATTATTGAGAACTACCCCTGTCGATATCCTGAACCATCAATAAACCGGTTGCTGTTTTTTTTCGCCATTGGTTATACACACCAACTAAGCGAAAACCAGTTGCACCACAGGAGGTAAATATAATTGATGCTATGCAAGTACCCAGTGAATTTCGAAATACCGCGTCGGCGATCTGTATGGCATTCAAGGGGTTGAAAATTCCTGTTTAACGCTATGGTGATTTTTTTATTTGTCAGTTCATGGTCTATTCGGTTTGTTCTTGAGTTACATTTATCGTATTTACCCCGCCTCTTTTTTGTAACAAGTCAGCTGACTGAGTTGCTCAATTAGGAGCCACGGTGACAGAAGGTTTTCAGAGTGTGTCTTTTATAGATCAGGTAGGATCACAAACTTTTGCAAAATGCGTTATACTTATTTTCCCGTTTATCATGTCACGAGAAGGAAGTTTGTAGAGACTGAATGAACCGTTTAACCGTTAATGTGAAACAGATCAACAAAGCACATCTGTAGAATTATGTGGAAGGGTGTGCAATGGATTGCTTGCATGTGTTGTCCACACTGTGGTCCTTTAAGGAGCATTGAACCCCAAACAAGTGATATAACACACACACACAGACTCTTATTCCTGTTAACTCAAACTGGGCCTTTATTCGAGTACATGATAATTATTTGCATGGTGGAGCTGGTTTACTTCAGAATAACTCCAGTTTGCTTTAATAAATATGGGCCAAAGTTAGCTGTACAGGCCAGATCTACGTTGTGGGTGTGACCAGACATCCCAATGCCCCTGTTTTATGGAGGCTTGTTTAGTTAACCGTTTACAGACCCATTTACTGGTTAATAATTAACCCCTTGAATGCTAGATAGATCTCCAACATATAACTTTGCAATGCATTGGAGACTTTTCTAGCAGCCATAGGGTTAAAAGCTTTGTTTCTTCTTGTATGTTATAGGGTAAGTGTATTTTCTGTACCAAGCAACAGTAGATTGGGCTAGGGGGTGGGGTTATGGGCGGAGCCAAGGTTCATTCATTCTTTCTTTCATTTTCACAGACAGTGAGTTTGTCATTCTCTTGAGAGAAGTGGAAGCTCAAAGGAACAAAAAATAGAGGGATAAATATTAAGTGTAATAAAATATATAAATAAAATCATATATTAATATGCACCCACATGGCTCTCATATGTGGCTTATTGCACCTCAGAGTCATAGTTTGTAACACCTTGATGCAGTGTCTCTCCAGTCATGCAATTTCCTGCAGCGTCCTCCTCCAGATCTATCCTCTTCTCTGCCCTTCCAAAAGTTCAACCTCCACTGTTCACACCTGATACACAGTCTTTCAGTATCCACAGGTACTATACTGGGCTGTTACCTCTCCGTACCTACAGTAGCTATTTGAGAGTTTATAAGAAGACTATTGATCTTATTCCCTGAGAAAGTGGGTAGTGACCCACGATACGCGTAGGGAAGGATTAGCACTCAGTTAGTGCTGGCCATATACCTAGCCCCCTGTGAGAAAACTCTCAGACAGCTACTGCAGGCACAGAGAGGTAACAGTCCAGGATAGTACCTGTGGGTACGTAACGACTGTGCACGTGGTTTGAACAGTGGAGGCTGAACTTGTGGAAGGGCTGAGAAATGGATCCATCTGGATGAGTATGTTGCAGGAAATAGCGCGACTGGAGAGACACAGCACCGAGGAGTTACAGGCTATGACTCTGAGGTGCAGTAAGCCCAAGAGGAGGGCGATGTGAGTGCATATTAATATGTTTTTATGTATGTATTTTATTACAATTATTACACTTGGTAGTTATCCCTCTGTTTTTGTTCCTTTGCGCTTCCACTTCTCTCAAGACTACTATGGTGAGATAGCTGCAGATGGAAGATGGAGTGGAGAGACTGTCAGATACTGACAATTATCATACCATCTTCATATATCCATTTAAATTATTTATTATATCATTCCATCTCCATCCGCTTACATTTGACTGTATAGCGATACGAGAAGAGCGGTACTTAAATAACATTATTACTAATGTTACAAACATTTGATTTGGGTCAATTATTTTATTTTTTACTTTTTATTATATTATATTATATTTTTATCATAGTTATCATATATTGTTGTTCATTGGTTATTGTATGTTACATATATACACATACAGCACTCCCATTTTCCTGTATTTGAGTTTGTCATTCTCTGTAGCTCAATTTCAGTCTTCCTCTCTGTGTCTGTCTCTGCTCTGTGGACTTTCGTTCTGAATGTTTTGCTCTGTGACTGTGTCTGAGGATGATGGGAGCCAGAGGCTACCATCCCCTATTTAGTGTGTTCTCATAACAGCAGTGGTTAGATGCACTAAGGTTAATTACAACAGTGAAGTGTGTCTGACAATGGGTGTAACTCACTTTGCCATATGCACTAAGAATTATCTATGCAAGGGGAGGGGAAGAGATGTTGATCATTACCATATGAAGTTGGTGTAATGCTGGTGATTTGTTGGGGAGGGCAGGCGGGGAAGAGAATGCGTTTAGACTTCAGCAGCAAGAACATCCCCAGCCCTTCCTTAACCATTTGAGTACCACAGGGATGTGGCACTCAAATGGTTATCTCATACACTTGCCCTGCTTAACATAGGATTTAAATAAATACAGAATCGATAAATCGGCAGTTGTGTGTAACAGCTGCTCTGCTGGTTCTATGTTTACCTTAACCAGCTAATCAGCTGTTTCTTGTACAGTGCAGATTATCTGTTAAAGTTAATTCATGTAAACATAAGAGCCTGCTACACTCTACAAGTCAAGCTGAGGGGTAAGACGCACAAAGTATGTTACTCAAAGAGTTAAGGGAGGGCAGCTGCTGTCTATCTGCTCTCCAGCACAGACCACAAGCTGTCCTATGTGATTGCATAGAAAGCTTTTGGAAGATCCCAACTTTGCCGATCTAAGGTTGGAAAATTTGGGACTGTGAACTCAATATAATCAACTATTGGAGATTAGCACATGTATGAATAATGACATTAACAAATAAACACACCCACAGGAACACAACAATGGCTAATTAAGCTGCATTTCAATATGCAAATTATTCTGTTGAAATAGACACTGCAACAGTGTAAACTGGACGAAAGCATGGAGAAGTTGGTGTATCTGAGGTGTATTTACAGAGATAAAATGGAGAATACATTTTAGTGCACATGATGAGATGGAATTGGTGCAGATACTCCACTATCACCAACGTGGACCCTTATTGCATCTCCCCCAGGTGTTTTTCTGAATCTGGGAACTCTAACAAGTTGAGTGATCAGATGGAAACAGTAGAAACAGTTGTTTTCTAACCACAAGAGTAGCCATGAAATAGAGACAAAATTAAAAAATCTGGATTACAAATTCCAAAACATCTCATGTATTACATCTCCCATTGTCAGCCCAGGGGTACAGATAAAGGGACAGAGCATGCGACTCTGAGGCCAAATATACCCAGGGGGCAGCAGTAAGGAGGTGTTATGCTCTCTATAGTGTCTGTCCCATTAGCATAAGCATGGGGCCTGATTTTGACATGAGTGGCCGGGGGGTGTAGTGTTTTTCAAAGGAACGGGCAGAGGGGCCCTCTGCCCACTCCATTGAAAATCTCTGCAACTATTTACACCTTCTCCATTACACATGGGTGCAAGGAGGAGATGCAGGGGCTACAATGAACACACACAAAATACGTGCACAATACGCACATTGCAGTATGCACAACTCCAGATGTTATACACATAGCGCCAAACACAGAACTCTATACGCAAATACTATCAGTTGGGAGATCAGTTGCTGGGGGTGGGGGCTCAGGAGACATAAGGTCTGATTTTGGGGAAACAAAAAAATTAACCCTTTAAGTGCCAGAGAGGTATCCAATGTATTGCTACCTCCCAGGCACTCAAAGGGTTGATTATACAGAAAAAAGTAGATAAACCCACTGCCCCAGCCTGGCCCCATGGCAACTATACTCTGTCTGACACACCTTCCCCCAGCCTGATTACACTGGTGACACAAAGCCCCACATACACTGTCTGACCCCCCCCTTGTCCCCTTGCCCACTGAGAGCCACAGAGCTCCATGGAGACTGTTTTACCCCATCAGCTTTTTTCACTTGTCCACTGGTAGCCCCAGATCTCCATGGAGACTGCCCTACCCCAGCCTTGTTCCCCATGAAGAATGCTTGCCTCTCTCCACAATGTTCCCTTGCTCACTGGTAGCCACAGACCCCCATGGAGGCTGTCTGACCCCCTCCAGCCTTGTTATCTTGCCTACTGGTAACCGCAGCTCTCCATATACACTGGGTGACTCCCTAGCCTGGCTTCATTGCCCTAGTAGCTACAGATCCCCCATATACACTGTCTGCACCCCAGCCTGGTTCCACTGGTAGCCTTAGAACCACACTTTACTCTGACAGTCCAGCCTTGTTCCATTGGTAGCCAAAGGAAAAAAAAACACACTCACTTCTACATTTTTGGTCTTGCTTGTGAAGTCAAACCAAATTTGTTAAGACCTGCTATACGCAAAATGCTATATGCAAACTTTATACGGAATAGGCAATATGCTATACTTAACAGGAAAAATGCTATATTATATATGCAGTATGCAAAATGTTATACTCAAAATGCTATACACACTACATGCAAAACACACGCACTGACACATGCTCTTGCTCAAGCATGCTCACTCACACAAACACATGCTCACACACTTAACTGATGGAGAGTTGTGCTTTGCAATGGGTTGTACACCTTTTTGGATCTCAAAGAGCTAAGCATTGAAAATTCAACAAGCCAGTCATTAAAGCAGTCATTGTTTTATTAACTGCCTGGGCAAAGCTGTGCCAATATTGCTAGTGCTAGTAAAAAGGATATGGCGTTGCCTGTAACACAGTCACACATACAGCACATACATTCCCACAGAGCCATCATAAGAGGGGCTCATAAAAGAGACATAAATAGTCAAAGATGCATACACACATGAGAAGAGGGTGTCATGGGATATGCACATATACATGTGCTTACTTCACCACTGAGGTGTATGCAAGTTGATGATAAAAGCGAAGTCAGTATGGACAAACCTGGTATAATGGGGAAGGTAGAGGAATAGAGAGCAGTCTGTGATTAGTAAGGACTGATGTATGTGAGTTGAATGGGGGGAGTAGGTGACTGTGAGATGAACTGGGAGGGAGTTGAATTGTGGGGTGTAGATGAATGTGAGGCAAGCAGGGGATGGACATGAATGTGAGTCAAATGGGGGTGTGAAAGTGTGTCGAACGGGGGGGGGGGGGGTCAGTGAATGTTAGTCAAACAGAGAGGAAGGTGAATGTGAATTGAATGGGGGGGCTTAGGTGAATGTGAGTCGAACAGGGGGAAGGAGATGAATGTGAGTGAAACGGGGTGGGGTGAATGTGAGTTGAATGGGGGTATGAATGTGAGTCGAACAGGGGAAGGTGAGGAGGTATGTATTGTGTTGGAGGCTGAAGTTTTGTAGTTTGCGAATGAGAGAGAGGGTGTGAGGGAGGAGGTGTGTACTGTGGTGTGGTGCCCACTTCTGTGAAAATCACACCTCATGATGTCACCCTATAGCAAAACTACACTAACAAAACATAACATGTTTACAAATCCTGAGTTAGAGCACTGTACAACATCACCCAGCACTGACTTAACAGCTCATAAAAACTGTGATCTATCACTGGTTAGATAATTTGTTATGGCATCAATATTTTTGCTGTCACTAGTGATGCCACTGATGATGCCATTTATGATGTCACTAGTTGAAGAACTCGTATACACGGGCTACAGATCCGGCCGGTCGTGGTCCGGTCATGCCCAGTAGAGACTCCCTGCGCCGTGGCTGCTACAGAACTGGATGCTCCGAAGTCAGACCTCCGGTCTGACTTCGGAGCGCCTTGCTCTGTATCAGCCTCGTCAAGGGCATTCTCTACTGCGCATGACTGCAGCACGCGCAGCAGTCTCTACTGCGCATGACTGCGTCATTACAAACTATTTAGCAAATTATTATATAGGATATGTGAGATCATCAGTATATCATTGCTGATGTTTGTCATCAGCAACTCCCACATAGTGGCATGGAGATAAGCTGAAAAAACTTAACCTGTGTTTTCTGGATTTTGTGCATTAGAGTGTCAACTTATAGCTGCCATTTTTTTGCCATTGAATTTCCATCGGGGGGGGGATTTATTTAAAAAATTCCTCACTACAGACTAAGAGAAGTAATAATCTGATGGTATCTTATCGGGACTCAGGTGCCAGTCTGACTGGACATTATCAGACTCTGCTAGGAGAGCAGCACATCTTACAGCATACTGTCAGGATCTGTTCAGACACTTTCACAGTTTCTGAACTAGTACAATTTTTTTCCCTGTCCCAGCCAAATATACATTATATCACATGTCCATCTTCATACATCTTGTACCTGTCTCATTTTAATCTGTCTCCTGTGGACTGCCAGTCTCTTGTGCCTCTCACACTTCCCTCGCTCACCCTTCCCGCTGTATCTTGTAATCCCTCTTTCTTGTACCTCTCACTTTTCTCTCTGTCTCATGTACCCCTTAACCATGCATGTTTCTTGTTCCTCTCTCCCATCACCGAGTCCCTTTTGCCCCTCACCCATGAGGTTGTAACTCTTGACCTCTAATTTTATGAAAACAAAAACAAAATGTAACCACATATCATTATTAATACATTCAGCCAGTTCCTGTAATAACTGTTAATACATTCTGTCTCCCTTATGAGCATAATTTGGCAAGAGAAGCACAGGGCATCACTGGATATATAAACACACACTAAGCAAAAAAGACAATAAACGCAAAGACAAATCTCACTAGCAGCTGCTAGTAGCCTGCTACCTTTTCTATAGGCAAAAAGAAGCATTATAATACATTTCACAAGCATCTAGTATTACATAAACTTCACATCCAATAAAGACAGTATACAATAAAGCTGATCTGTAAGGTAAGGGATTCAATATGTGTAGGTAAATTGTGAAGTACATTCATAAGTCTCTGACAGTTTAGAGGTTAAATAACCATTGAGTGCAAAAAGGGAGTCCAAATCAGTGACACTGAAAGTACAATATAAGAACCATGTCCTCCAGTCTGTACAGAATGGGAATTTCACCTTGAATGCTAAACAGGTCTTCAACACATTGCCTCTCAGTAATATGGATAACTTACTGCGAAGCCGATTGCCAGAATGTTGAAGAACTTTCTGGAAGTCAAAGGATTAAAATGTCATCAATATGAGTTTTAGGAATTTGTATTTCATCCATGTGGTGCCTTGGTTTGCTACAGAATTTAGCCCCTTTATTTAGTCAATCAGTCCAACAGTGCTGCATGAAAGCAGTGTCCATACCCCTCTTGCAGTATTAAATAAGAGCAGCCCCACCTCATGTGGAGACAATAGGAAGGGCTCAACATATCTGAAAATGACAAACAGCCAGTCACTCGATTTAGGGGATAACATCTCTCATATTTTCTTACAAAGAAATTAAAACAAACTCCATACAGACCCCATTAGCCTCCCTCTAGACAGTATAAGAGCATTGACCTCCCAGACTGTATAATTTAAGAATAGTGACCACCACAGACAGTGCTGAATGACAGCATTGCACCTCCTGACCGGTTCCACTTACACTGTGGAGTAGTAGTTCATGTGCAGTGAATCAGGTGCTGCAACCTTCCCCTGGTTCACTTTGTCCTTCCAACAAAGTTAAAGGGATAGTATTACTTAAAAATTACTATCCCTCATCTTGTAGCCCTTAATAAACTGAGTTAAATGACACCAGCGGCATCTCTCAAAACTTTATGGTTTAAGAGATAGCCGCTTTCAAAGTTTCCTCTCCCCTGCTGTCAGCGTTCTGCTGCCAGCAGGAGAATCCGATCACTGAATCAAGCGGAGGCTTTTCAGCAGAACTGATATCTTGTTATGGAAGGAACAATGATTCATTGAAACAGTCTTCTTCGTGTGCTTGGTAACCAAGCACACGTAGAAGACTGTTTCAATGAATCATTTTTCCTTCCTTAATGAGATATCTGCTCTGTTTAAGAGCCTTCGCCTGTCCAGGGACTGGATTCCCCTGCTGGCAGCAGAATGCTGACAGCACGGAAGAGGAAACTTTGAAAACGGCTATCTCTTAAACCATAAAGGTTTGAGAGATGCCGCTGGTGTCATTTAACTCAGTTTGTTAAGGGCTACAAGATGAGGGATAGTAATTTTTAAGTAATACTATCCCTTTAAAGCCCTTGTAGGTGGACAAGGAAGTGAAGCAGCAATGGTACTGGAGGCACTGGGATCTGCTGGGGGGGGCTTATATTTACAGTATTAACCATTAACCCTTGGATGCTTGATAGTTGTAGAACTGAAGGTGGATAAAGGAGCGGTAAAAGCAGGACTCCAACATCATAGAAAGTATGTGGGGATGGGAAATAGGGCTTTCATTATACTTTTTTTTTTTTTTTTTTGGGTGGGGGGAAAGGGGTTCAGTTACTTTGTGTGTTGGCACTAGTATGTTTACCGAGAGGTACTTGGTTTTACTAGAAAAGATTATGGTATAGGATCTATCCTCCAATGTGAATGTGGCAGGTTTTGGTTTTAGGGTTGCATGTGGATTCTAGATGTAGTGAGTTGATTGATAAGTACTGCAGAAAATCTGTCCATTTACCCTGCACTATGTGTTGGCTTTCTTTAGATTTCTATGGTGGGGATTTTTTGGGCGTGCATTGTCTGAAATAAGCGATCATTATTTTTTATGTAGACAGGTCATTGAATAGATGACATGGCAGTATAGACCTTCTTTAAAGGGATAGTAATGTTTCACAATAAAAACAGCTTCAATTAATCTTTATAGTATTTGGGCCATGGATAGCATTATTTCAATACTGTCCGAGTTGTAATTCAAGAGTAATTGAATGATAAAGTATCCCCCTCCTGCCCCTTTTATTAATGTAACACTGCTCACCTCAGAGCAGCAAGACTGTCCAGATAGATCGTAGAGAGAGAAAATCTTCAGGGAGCATAAGGAAAAACCTGTCAAGGGGAGCAGGGTTTTCCTTATGCTCACTTTAAGGAGATTATCCCTTGTTGTGAGCTGTCCAGTCAAGAGACCAGTGTAAGCAGGAGTAGAGGAGAGAAGTGTCTTGAAAGAGAGAAGTAAGATTTTGTAAGATATCCGGAGTTTGATAGGCAGCCATTGGAGAGTTTTGAGGAGGAGTGGGGCAGGGACAAACCTAGGTGACAGAAGAGTAATTCATGCTGCAGCATTCTGTATAGATTGAAGTGGTTGGAGATGGGAAGCAGGAATGCCAGACAGAAGAATGTTGCAATAGTCCACGCGGGAGAGGATGATTGCGTGTATAAGAAATTTAGCTGTGGAGGAACAGAGGAAGGGACAGATTTTAGCAATGTTACGCAAAAGAAAGTGACAGGATTTAGTAATGGCATTAATATGAGAGGAAAATGAGAGAGAGTTGTTATCACGGTGCCCGTGATTCGTGCTGCTCTGTGCCTGTCACTTGCTGAGTATTCGTGATTGGCTGTCTGTCATTAGCCCTCCTCACACAGCCTTTTTAAACCCAGGTTGAGCACTTCCAGGTTGCCCTTTCGTGGTGTTTCTGACTCCACTCTGCCTGACCTGCTTGTCAGGCCTCTGGGCCTATTCTAGTGTTCCTGTATGCTACATTCCGGTGTTCCAGTGTTCCTGTACGTTAACATTCCGGTGTTCCAGTGTTCCTGTACGTTAACGTTCCGATGTTCCAGTGTTCCTGTACATTAATGTTCCAGTGTTCCAGAGTTCCTGTGTGCCTGTATTCCGATGTTCCTGTGTTCCAGCACCTCGCGGGTTAATCTTGACGGTTCCTGAGTTTCACGATCCAGCTGTCGCTCCGGCGACATTGTTCTCCTCGCTTTTGTATTTACATTGTTGGTTCCAGCGTGCGGACGCTGGTTTACTCCACTAAACCTGGTTGCAATATACATTGTTGGTTCCAGCGTGCGGACGCTGGTTTACTCCACTAAACCTGGTTGCGATATACATTGTTGGTTCCAGCGTGCGGACGCTGGTTTACTCCACTAAACCTGGTTGCAATATACATTGTTGGTTCCAGCGTGCGGACGCTGGTTTACTCCACTAAACCTGGTTGCGATACACATTGTAGGTTCCAGCGTGCGGACGCTGGTTTACTCCACTAAACCTGGTTGCAATATACATTGTTGGTTCCAGCATGCGGACGCTGGTTTACTCCACTAAACCTGGTTGCAATATACATTGTTGGTTCCAGCGTGCGGACGCTGGTTTACTCCACTAAACCTGGTTGCGATACACATTGTAGGTTCCAGCGTGCAGACGCTGGTTTACTCCACTAACTGATTGCATGATACATTGTGGGTTCCGGCGTGCGGACGCTGGTTTGCTTCACTAAACCTGGTTGCAATACACATTGTTGGTTCCAGCGTGCGGACGCTGGTTTACTCCACTAAACCTGGTTGCGATATACATTGTTGGTTCCAGCGTGCGGACGCTGGTTTACTCCACTAAACCTGGTTGCGATATACATTGTTGGTCCCAGTGTGCGGTCGCTGGTTTACTCCGTAAACCTGGTGGCGCTATTTACCCTTAGTCCCAACGTGCGGACGTTGGTTTGCTCCTGAAACATCCAGTACTGTGGTCAGTCGCTGTCCACTTCCTTGCAGTTGTCTGATTATCACTGGCAATAAACTTCTGCTGAGTAAGACCTCTATACTTATGCTCTCTGCTGTCTTAGTCACCTGACAGCTGGTCTACTCGCTCAGGCTGCTCTGCCCGGTATTGGTGAGGCCGGTAGAACCTTGAACGTTACCATCCTGTAGGTTGCCTCACCCGGTATTGGCAGGGCCGGTAGAGCCTACTACAGTACCTCCTTGGGCTGCCCTGCCCGATATTGGTAAGGCCGGTTGAACATTGTAACTCACCATCTTAAAGGTTGCCTTACCCGGTATAGGCAAGGCCGGTAGAGCCTACATTCAGCATTCCATTGGGCTGCCTTGCCCGGTATTGGTAAGGCCGGTAGAACCGGAATTGTCATCTCACGGTTGCCTTACCCGGTATAGGCAAGGCCGGTAGAGCCTGTCATTTATAGTGTCACTTGTGTTGCCTTGCCCGGTATTTAGGCAAGACCAGGGGCGGGCTGGCCCGGGGGGCAGGGGGGCAATTGCCCCCCGGGCCGCAGGGCCAGTGACTGTAGTGGGCCACCGGCCACTGTCAGTGGATGCATTCGGCCAGTGGATGCACTCAGTCAGTGTCAGTGTGGGCCGGAGCGGAGCCGGACATCATATGCCACTTGCCAGCAAGTATGCAGAGCAGGGTACCATAACCAAGGCTGAAAACAGAGTCAGAAGACTGAGCAGAGTAGAGCCAGAGTAGGTGCACGGAACAGTCCCTTAATTGAGGCCTGAGTCCCGCATCCCTGCTCGCCCCCCACCGGTACAATAAAGAACCCCGGAATGAAGTAAAGCCACATACAGCACAGACAGTCTCTGCCACTCAGTCCTGTTCCTTCAAGCCCACATACAAATCACACAAAGCCTACAGCCTCCACAGACCTCCTCCTTACATAAACATATACTATACATGACATTTTTGGGTAAATAAATTAAGCTCTTAGGTGATAGCAATTTCCGCTAACTTTGTGTTCTGCTTTGGTGGTTCGCTCCGCTCGACAACAACGTCAGAGTGACACTCATTAATTTCCTTATAGCAAGAAACATGCATCAGTGCCACCAGCCAATGAAAGAGTAGAGTTTGCACAGTGGTTCTCATTGGCTGGCTGGTGCATGTGACACAGTGGGTACGAATGTTCTCCGGTTGGCAGATATGTGGATAGCTTTGGATGATCAACCCATGCTGGACATCAATCTAACCCCTCCCCACAACCACAAGGGGTGTGGTCAGTGGGTGACAGGACCCAGAGAGGAGCAAGTAAGTAAAACTTTGACATTCTAATAAAACCACTTTGTAATTTGTTGGATATGTATCTAACATTCAAGGGGTTAATGGTGTTGTCAGTCGGCTGTAACACTTCCATATGCCAATAAGGCACAGTTGCTACTTTTAACCTTTTGAGTGCCAGAGGTACCCCTGAAAGGGTTAATGTACCTTTAAGAAAAAAATAAGCAGACTTCATATACTTCCTAATCCTAATGTAACATATATAAAACATTTTTATCAGGTGTATCCCAGCTTGGCTCTGGATGGTCTGTGGCCATTGCCAAGGCAGTGTGGGTGCAGACTCATCCTCTTGAGCTCCTCTGTTTTTACAGATCAAGTAGAATTCTGTGTAACAGAGCTTTTTAAAATTGAATACATACATTCCATATAGTGCAATGCTCTGCTGGTCTCTATGTAATAATCAATGGTCTGTTGTACTCCATATAATGCTGCAATGTTCTGCTGGTCTCTGTAATGGTGTGATGTTCTACTGGTCTGTGTAATGCTCTGTTGTTCTAAATGTTATGTTGCAATGTCCAGCTGGTCTCAATGAATTGGTACAGTGCTCTATTCTTCTCCATGTAATGCTGCAATGCTCTGTCAGCCTTCAAGTCATGGTGCAATGGCATGCTGGTTTCCATGTAATTATGCCACTTTTCTTGATCTCCTAATAAAAATGCAATGCAGTGCTATCCTCCATTTAATGGTGAGATGGTGTTTTGTTTTTGTATAATTATACAATGTTCTGGTAGTCTTCACATAATGATGCAAATATATATGTTGTTCTGCCTCAGTTTGTGAGGAACTGTTTGGGGGCTATTCTAGCTAATCATTGAGCAAGCGACAACCGTACAATTTATCTGCTGGTAATCAAAACATTTGATGTCCACAACAAACCCCTTATAACTGCTGCATTTGGCTCTGGAGTGTATATGATGTCTCGCAGTCTCTTTCTTCTTTTTGTGTGGGTCAGTTCACCCGGCCTTTCCCTCAGTCAGTTTGATAAGTAGAAAAATAAATGTATTTAAAGAAAGACTCACACTCCTATAAAACCTACATTCAACAGAATATCAGCACTTCAGAGCGTGTATTTTTTTTTTACATACATATATAATTCATTACACGTAGAAAAGATACTCTACCTTTAAGAGAGAATACAGTTTGACCCATTAATGCAATTCACATTTAAATGAAAAATACATGCCCTGAAGTTAAGGGCCTCTGCTGAATGTAGGTTTTATATGTGTATGATTCTTTCTTTAATGCAAGATGGCATATGTATAAAAATGAATGTGGAGCAATTCTGGTGCAAAACAATTAATCAAAATACCCACAAATCTAAAAGGGGACCTTACTCCCTTGAGAGCTAGTGAGGGCTCCAATTTATTGCAAAACAATGCACCAGAGACTTATCTATTATCCAGTAGCAAGCAAAAAAGACAAACCACTAATATGATGTTGAAAGCCCTTTCATGAGAATTTAAACTTTGGAGGAAGAGTGTAGTGATAGTGAAACACAAACTAGTTGTAGGCAGTAGTGCAGAAGGGGGTGAACTGGGACGGAGGGCTGGAGCAATAGTGGAAATGGGCCACTTGATTAAATTTGCCTCCCAGGCCAAACGTTGCCAGCCCTCCCCTGGGCAAGGCCGGCAGTACCTATTGTATGATCTATTTATGTCGTATTGTTATGTATGTTTACCCTACGGGGACTGCCTTTAACTTTTAATAAAGTTAAGTTTTTACCAAACCTTAAGTCTGAGAGTCTTCAAAAACCGTGACAGTACAAAAGGGCCATGACCTCAGACACTAAGAGTGACGGTAACGCACAGAATATCCATTGGAGGATGGATATGCTCGAGCAACGCTTGGATCAGCTAGCGGTGGCTATCCAAACTATTCTTGAACGCACGGTACTTGCGGATAAGTCCGGTGCTAACCCGGTGGTCTCGCCAATTATGACACCGGAGAATGAGTCTAGGCCCTCAGGGGCCGCAGTCAAAGGGTTAACGGCTTCTGCACCCTTGCCGCTGAGATATGACGGCGACCCTCAACTATGCAGAGGGTTTATCAATCAACATGAGATATTTATGGAACTAACGGCACACGCATTTCCTAGTGATCGCAGCAAGGTTGGGTTCATGATATCCTTGTTGACTGGCAGAGCATTGGCTTGGGCCAACCCACTTTGGGAAAACGCTAAACCTTGCACAAAGAATTTCTGTGATTTTGTGCAATCCTTTCGGAGAGTATTTGAGCCTCCTGGTAGAACTACCTCTGCTGCTAAACGTCTCATGGCGATACAACAGGGCAGGTGCACGGTTGGCGATTATGCCATTGAATTCCACACCTTGGCAGCAGAGGTAGGATGGAATAACGAGGCCCTGTTGGCAGCCTTTGCTCAAGGATTGAGTGACCAGATTAAAGATGAGATCGCAGCAAAAGATTTACCTACTGACCTAGATGATTATATTGAATACGTGATTCTAATTGACTCCAGAATACGTGAAAGATTAACCACCAGAGAGCGACGAGTACGGTTAAAAAATAATGGGTCCAGTAGCATATTTTGCCCACCCAACCCTCCCTCGGCATCCAAACCTAGTGAACCTATTCTGGAACCAAGTGAACCTATGCAGGTAGGTTTCACTAGGTTAACTAATGAGGAGAGAAGGTATCGTAGGACACAAGGTTTGTGTCTGTATTGTGGTAAAAATGGTCACCTGTTAAGATCTTGTCCGGTACGTCCAGGAAACGAACACACCTAGGGTACCTTGGGGGACAGGCCCTAGGTGGTGTCCAATCGTCCCCATTGTTGGGCACACTTAAACCCACCATACAGGTGGTATTGTCATGGGCACAACGCTCAGTTGAGGTTTTGGCCTTGGTTGATTCTGGTGCAGCTGGGTATTTTATGGACAATACCTTTGCTGAATTGCATGGGGTACCACGGATTCAGAGAGAAACCCCTCTTGCTATTGAAGCAATTGATGGCAGACCTTTGGAACCCGCCCAAGTTACTTTTGAAACAATGCCCTTGTCCATGACTATTGGGGCTCTTCACAAGGAAGAGCAGCAGTTCCAATTGATTAATTCTCCTCACCATGCCGTGATTTTGGGCTTTCCTTGGTTACAGTTGCACAACCCACAATTTGATTGGCAGAAATGTGAGATTGCTGCTTGGTCTCAGTTCTGTATGGATAAGTGCGTTACCCATCCTGTTAAGGTCTTGTGCACCTCCCCTTCACTACCTGATGCATACCAGCAGTTTAGCGACGTTTTCAGTAAGGGAGAGGCTGGCGCCCTACCTCAGCACAGACCATACGATTGTCGCATAGAACGGAGTCCTGGAGCAGTACCACCGAGGGGACGCACGTATCCATTGTCTTGTGAGGAGAACCAAGCTATGGAGGAATACATAGCAGAAGCCCTCAGTAGAGGTATCATAAGGAAATCTACTTCTCCGGCCGGTGCCGGGTTCCTTTTTGTTAAGAAAAAAAGTGGCGAACTGCGACCTTGCATAGACTATCGTGGGCTGAATAAGCTGATGGCAAAAAATGCCTACCCAATCCCACTCATCACCGAGCTGTTTGATAGACTTAAGGGGTCCTCGATTTTCACCAAAATGGACCTAAGGGCAGCCTACAATTTGATATGTATCAGAGCCGGTGATGAGTGGAAAACTGCCATCAATACGAGATCTGGGCATTATGAATACCTAGTCATGCCATTTGGTCTATGTAATGCTCCTGCAGTATTTCAAGAACTGATCAATGACGTTCTTAGAGATATGTTACAATCTTGTGTTGTAGTCTATCTTGACGACATACTTATCCACTCCAATGACCTGTCACAACACATCAAGGATGTGTCTGAAGTCTTGCTGCGCTTACGAAAAAATAAATTCTTCTGTAAACTGGAGAAATGCGAGTTCCACAAAACCAGTGTACCGTTTCTGGGGTTTATAATTGGCAAAGACGGCATTGCCATGGATAAAGAGAAATTGACGGCAGTCTTACATTGGCCTAAACCTAAGAGCCTCAAAGCCATCCAACGATTTCTGGGCTTCGCCAATTATTACAGGAAGTTTATTAAAAACTTCTCCTCTATAGTGAAACCTCTGTCTGACCTCACGCATAAGGGCGCTAACCCATCCCTCTGGCCGGTGGCTGCTGAAGAGGCCTTTGAGAAGTTGAAGGTAGCCTTTGCTGAAGCGCCTGTGTTGTCCCACCCTAATCCAATACTCCCCTTTACTTTGGAAGTTGATGCCTCAGATATTGGGGTCGGGGCGGTGCTCTCTCAGCGACAGGTTAAAGGCGGTACACTCAGACCCTGTGGATTCTTCTAAAAAAAATTGACTAGTGCTCAAAGTCATTACAAGATTGGTGACCGAGAATTACTGGCCATTATCCTCGCTCTCAAAGAATGGCGTCATTTACTTGAAGGCACAAAAAACCCCGTTTTGATTCTAACTGATCACAAGAATCTGACGTATCTTTCTGAGGCCAAGAGACTGTCTTCTCGCCAGGCCAGATGGGCACTGTTTCTATCCCGATTCAATTTTGTTGTATCGTACCTGCCGGGATCAAAGAATGTTAGGGCTGTTGCTCTGTCTAGACAATTTGAAGCAGAGGTTGACAGAGAAGAGGTACCAGCACCTATCATTCAACCTGATCGAATATTGGCTACCATACGTACTAGTATTACTTCACCACTAGGGGAGGAGATTTTGGCATCCCAAGCCTCTGCTCCTTATGAGACTCCAGTGGGCAAATGTTTTGTCACTGAGCCATTCCGTACTCGATTACTTGAGACCTACCACTCCTCTAAGGCTGCGGGACATATTGGTAGGGATCAATTGTTCTGGTCTCTCTCTCTCAGCTATTTTGGTGGCCTTCTATGAGAGCAGATTGTGCCAATTTTACAAATGCCTGTGCCACCTGTGCCCGTGCCAAAACCCCTAGACATCTCCCTGTGGGCTTGCTTCAGCCGGTGCCTAATGGTGAACGCCCTTGGTCTCACGTCTCTATCGACTTTATGGGAGAATTGCCCAGGTCTAGAGGGTACTCCTTCATATTGATGGTGGTAGACAGGTTCTCTAAAATGGCACACTTCGTACCCCTCCGTGGCCTTCCTTCAGCCAAGGAACTGGCAATGGTATTTGCTCGAGAAGTATTTCGGTTACATGGAGTACCCAGGGTGCTGGTGTCTGACAGGGGGAGCCAGTTTGTGTCCAGATTCTGGAGGGCATTTTGTGAACAGATGGGCATACAGCTATCATTTTCCTCGGCATATCATCCCCAGACTAACGGGGCCGCTGAGAGGGCCAATTAAGGATTGGAACAGTTTCTGCGATGTTTTGTGACTGACCATCATGATAATTGGGCCGACTTGTTGCCTTGGGCAGAGTTCGCCAGGAACTGCGCAGTTAATTCTTCCTCCTGGAGCTCTCCGTTTTTGATTAATTATGGGTTCCAACCCTGTCTGCTCCCGGATTCCTTTCAATCACAGCAGATTCCAGCTCTGGATGAGCATATAGAGCAACTCCGTTCCACATGAGCACAAGTTCAGAGGGCATTGGGCCAGTCTTTTCAGCGACATCAGCGTCATGCCAATCGCAGAACGCTTCCAGCGGTTTCCTTCCAAGTCGGGGATAGAGTATGGCTGTCCTCCAAGAATCTAAAGCTCAAGGTCCCATCTCATAAGCTGGCACCTCGGTTCATTGGTCCGTACAAGATAATTCGCAAAATTAACCCTGTTTCTTATGCCTTGGAATTGCCTGCTTCTATGCGCATTCATAATGTATTCCATGTGTCTCTCCTTAAACCTCTGGTCTGTAACTGTTATACTACTACACCTGTGAGGCCAGGTCCTGTTGAAGTTGAGGGGCAGTAGGAGTATGAAGTACAAAACATTATTGATTCCCGCAGACGTAGAGGACGGGTACAGTATCTGGTGCATTGGAAAGGTTATGGTCCTGAGGATCGTTCCTGGGTAGACAGTAAGGACCTTCATGCACCCAAGTTACTACGAGTATTTCATGCCAAATACCCTCGGAAGCCTGAACCCTACTCTAGGAGAGGGGGTATTTGAAAGGGGGGTACTATCACGGTGCCCGTGATTCGTGCTGCTCTGTGCCTGTCACTTGCTGAGTATTCGTGATTGGCTGTCTGTCATTAGCCCTCCTCACACAGCCTTTTTAAACCCAGGTTGAGCACGCTGGTTTACTCCACTAAACCTGGTTGCGATATACATTTTTGGTCCCAACGTGCGTTCGCTGGTTTACTCCGTAAACCTGGTGGCGCTATTTACCCTTAGTCCCAACGTGCGGACGTTGGTTTTCTCCTGAAACATCCAGTACTGTGGTCAGTCGCTGTCCACTTCCTTGCAGTTGTCTGATTATCACTGGCAATAAACTTCTGCTGAGTAAGACCTCTATACTTATGCTCTCTGCTGTCTTAGTCACCTGACAGCTGGTCTACTTGCTCAGACTGCCCTGCCCCGGTATTGGTGAGGCCGGTAGAACCTTGAACGTTACCATCCTGTAGGTTGCCTTACTCGGTATTGGCAGGGACGGTAGAGCCTACTACAGTACCTCCTTGGGCTGCCCTGCCCGGTATTGGTAAGGCCGGTAGAACCTTGTAACTCACCATCTTAAAGGTTGCCTTACCCGGTATAGGCAGGGCCGGTAGAGCCTACATTCAGCATTCCATTGGGCTGCCTTGCCCGGTATTGGTAAGGCCGGTAGAGCCTGTCATTTATACTGTCACTTGTGTTGCCTTGCCCGGTATTTAGGCAAGGCCGGTAGTACCTATTGTATGATCTATTGATGTTGTATTGTTATGTATGTTTACCCTACGGGGACTGCCTTTAACTTTTAATAAAGTTAAGTTTCTACCAAACCTCAAGTCTGAGAGTCTTCAAAAACCGTGACAGTTGTCAATTATCACCCCTAGACACAGCGCTTCTGATACTGGATTTATGGTAGTGCCATTTACAGTCACCTGGAAGGGCGCTACAGGGCCAGGTCTAGGTGAGATGAGGAGTAGCTCAGTTTTAGACATATTGAGTTTGAGGTGCCTATGAGCCATCCAGTCTAAGATAGCCAAGAGGCAATCTGTGACTTTAGCCTGGATATCAGAAGTGAGTTGAGGTACAGATAAGTAAATCTGGGTGTCATCTGCATAGAGGTGATATTTGAGACCAAATGAGTTCATAAGATCACCAAGTGTTATTGTGTAAAGAGAAAACAGAAGCGGTCCTAGAACAGAACCCCAACAGAGAGTTGGACGGGAGAGGATGAAGAGGTGGCAGAGGAGACACTGAAGGATCTGTTAGATAGATAAGAGGAGAGACAGTCCAGTGCTGTGTTGCAGATTCCTAAAGAGTGAAGAATGCGGAGGAGTAGTGCATGATCATCAGTATCAAAAGCTGCTGAGAGATCAAGCAGGATAAGAATTGAATAGTGACCTTGTGATTTGGCAATGTGAAGATCATTGACCACTCTTGTAAGAGCAGTTTCAGTGGAGTGAGCAGTGCGAAAATCCAGATTGTAAAGGGTCGAGCAGGTTGTATGCATTGAGGAAGTCAAGCAGGCGTGAGTAGGCTAAGCGTTCTAAGAGTTTAGAGGCAAAAGGCAGAAGAGAAACTGGTCGATAGCTAGAGGGTGTATTACTGTCAGAAAAGTTGTTCTCGAGGATAGGTTTTACTAAGGCATGTTTTAAGTCATCAGGAAAGGTAGCAGTGGCAAAGGAGGAGTTAAAGACCCTGATTATCTCTGGTTCTACTGAACTAGCTTAAACCCCCACCCAACTGAACTAGCTTAAACCCCCACCCAAAAAAACACAATACTCCTTAAGGCCTTCTTCCTACTTTTGACAGACCATAAACTAGTTTGGGCTGTAGGATGATCCAGGCTCAGTGGAATACTTTATGCTGAGTAAAAAAAAAGTACACCTACAGCTGTCCGTTGTTTTTTCTCTTGCATCCAGTATGGAACACAGGTACCAAGGGATTGAGTCCCTCCTCCTGGAGGGCAGGACACATCTGAACAGACAGAGTCTTTGGGGTGGAGACTCCCTCCTTTTCATCTCAACCCCCCTGTCTACTAACTCCCATAATTCATATGTTCTGCTGGAAGCTGGGTGAGCACAGTCTCTTAGTTTCTTCTTAGAAATGGGGCTGTATAGTTCCTCATTATGCTGGTTACCTTTACTAGGCTTCCCTGGAGTGGAATGACCAGTTCACAGGTGCCTGTGGACCTTTTTAACTCTGTAGAGGGAATCTTTCTGCCAAGTTTTCCCTCATGGCAGGGTCTCTTGAGACTCTGTGTTCTCTCTAAGATAGTAACCTGAAGACAGAAGAGCGGTGAGAAACCCTTTGAGTGCCTTGGTTCACTTATGTCCCAAACTGTGTTGCCTCTCAATACAGGGGATGTTGTGAGCTTTGGTAGATTGTTGCACTCACTATGGGTATTTTTATTATATAAAGTACTGTGCAAAAGTCTTAGGCAGGTGTGAAAAATGATGTAAAGTAAGAATGCTTTTAAAAATAGACATCGTAATAATTTATTTTTATCAATTAACAAAAAAATAGTGAGTGAACAGAAGAAATATCTAAATCAAATCAATATTTGGTGTGACCACCCTTTGCCATCAATATAGCATCAATTTTTCTAGGTACACTTGCACACTGTTTGTTAAGGAACTCTGCAGGTGGGATGATCCAAACTAACCACAGTTCTTCTATGGATTTAGGCAGTCTCTGTTGCTTCTCTCTCTTCATGTAATCCCAGACAGACTAGATAATGTTGAGACCAGGGCTCTGTGGGGGCCATACTATCACTTCCAGGACTCCTTGTTCTTTACGCTGAAGATAGTTCTTAATGACCTTGGCTGTATGTTTGGGGTCATTGTCATGCTGCAGAATAAATTTGGGGCCAATCAGATGCCTCCCTTATGGTATTGCATGATGTATAAGTAACTGCCTGTACTTCTCAGCATTGAGGAGACCATTAATTCTGACCAAATCCCCAACTTCATTTGCAGAAATGCAGCCCCAAATTTGCAACCTCTGCCATGCTTCGCTATTAACTACAGACACTCATTCTTCTACTGCTCTGCAGCCGTTAAGTGAACAAGCCTTCTGCTATAGCCAAATATTTCATATTTTGACTCATCAGTGCAGAGCACCTGCTGCAATTTTTCTGCACCCCAGTTCCTGTGTTTTCGTGCATGATTGAGTCTCTTGGCCTTGTTTCCACATCGGAGGTATGGCTTTTTGGCCATAAGTATTCCATGAAGAACACTTCTGACCAGATTTCTCCAGACAGTAGATGGATGTACCAAGATCCCACTGTTTTCTGCAAATTGTGAGCTGATGGCACTGCTGGACATCTGCCTATTGCGAAGGGAAATAAGCATGATGTGTCTTTCAACTGCTGCTCTAAGTTTCCTTTGCTAACCACTGCATGTATAGTCCTCAACATTTCCTGTTTCTCTGTGCTTCTTCAAAGCACTTGGACAGCTGGAAACCCCTATCTGCCTTGAAGTATATGCATGGGAGAGACTTTGCTGATGCAGTGTATCTCCCTTTTGCTTTGTTGCTATGCTCAGTGTTGCCATGGTATATGACTTTTGACATTAAACTGACTTCAGCAACCTCACTTTGTTAGCTGGGTTTGGCTGATCCTCACTCAGTTTTATTCATCCTACACAATAGTTTCTGTTTCAGTTAATGATTGTATTTCAACCTACATATTACACTGATGATCACTAGCACCTGTTTGGTATAACTGTTTAATCACATACCATATATTCCTACAAAATCCCTGACTTTGTACAAGTGTACCTAGAAGAACTCTTGCTGTTTTGAAGGCAAAGGGTGGTGACACCAAATATTGATTTCATTTTTAGATTTTTCTTCTGTTCACTCAGTATCATTTTGTTAATTGATAAATATAAACTATTAACATGTCTATTTTTGAAAGCTTTCTTACTTTACAGCATTTTTCACACCTACCTAAGAGATTTGCACAGGACAGTATGTTTTTCTCTCAGAGGACTTTTATGTAAAGGTGACTGTTGTACTCTATGGGATTAACCCTTTTTCTACTGTTTTGTCTATTCTCTATGCTTTGTGTGGGGGGGGGGTGTTTTCACTTTGCCACTATTTGCCCTTGATTTTATGCTCCCCCTCAGTTGTTCCCTGGGGATTTTGGGACTCTTAGCTACTTTTTAACTTTAGATCGATTTCAGTGCAGCGGCTCCTTTAAGCACAGGAGCTCACCTACCTTCATCTTTGCTCCGTTGACTTCTATGGGAAAAACTTTTATGGGACCTATCTCTGCAACCGTTTAAAACACAACAGTCAGAGAGGGCTCTGTCTTCTTGTCTCCTTATGTCCTATTTTCCACTCCACTTTCTGAGTGTCCAGGAGGCTCATGGCGATCCAAGAACGGAGTTGTAGGCATTGCTAGGCAACAAGCAACATAAAATACTATGTCTCCCAGAATGCCCATTTCGCGGGCTTACTTCCAATTGGTTGCCAGTTTTGCAGCGGCCATTTTACATCTCTCTTGCTTATTCTACAAAGAGGCAGTCTCTCCTTTCTCTCCTTCACCATATTTCCCCTTTCTCTTGCCAGATAAGTGTATTTTGGGGCGATTAAAGGTGCAGTGTTATTCTGGGGATGTTTTCTATTTTTTTACTAGATTTGGGACACTTTTTAGTGGGAAGTATGTTGGACTGTAAGGGGCATTGGGGTATATCCAGGGCAAAGGGCTCACTGGCTACCCTTACCCCCCTCACACATTGTTCCTCTTACCACGTAAGGCTACCTAGAGAATATTCAGAGTCTCTATACTCCTCTTGTGCTGTGGCCCCCACTATCCCACCAGGGCCCCCCAGCACCGATCAAGAGCCATGATGAGTGAAGACCTTACTGTCTTCATTGGCCCAAATCCCCTCATCTGTGCAATGGGTGCTTCATTCCTGGAAGCCTATTCCTACCTTTAAACAAATTGCCCCTATTTCTAAAGGTTGTTCACAGGTTATTTAGGTTTCCTTTGAGGAAGAGTTACCCTCAAACGAGGAAGATGATAATGATTGATAATATGAAGACATGGATTCTTCCTATTCCTTTGTAGATTCCTATTAGGCTGAGTCGCTCCCCTCTATGGAGGGGCTCATCAGGGCAATTTTGGAGACCATTCAGGTCTCTGATGCATCTGATGAAGGAATTCCCTCTTTGGATATTTTCCAGAGGCGAAAGAAGTCTTCTCTCATTTTCCCACTCAATAACACTGCTGATCAGATCCTTATGGATGAGTGGAAAACTCCTGATAATAGGCTTTTCCTCAGTAAGAGCTTTTCTAAGGTATACCCTTGTTCGGCTGAGGCTTTGGAGCAGTGGGCTTCTCCCCCCCCCCACCGTGGCCCCCCTATTTCACGGCTGGCAAAAACCACCGCACTATAGAACTTGAAGAATTTGTGCACTCATATCCCAAAAAGACAGTGAAGCCCAATTCATAAAATATCAAAATTTATTTTTATCAATTAAAAGTACCTTCAATCTTCTGGCTGTGCAATAAAACAAGGAGAGACTAGTGTAACATAAGCACTTCAGCTAGATGAAAATCTACATCTCAAGCAAATCCACGCGTTTTGTGCAAGAAGAGCTTACTCATGATTGATCGGAGATCATGATTAAGAGCTTCTAGCGCGAAATGCACTAAGCCTCTTTGCAAGGCTGACTCTCTGTTTGTCATCCCTGAGGGTCCTAAAGTTGGTCAGACATCTTTCAAGGTCACCATTGCATCCTGGGTCAAAGATTGTATGCTCCAGGCATATGAAGTCTGGAAGAAACCTGTTCCCTTTAAGATCACGGAGCACTCCACCAGGTCTGTGGTTGATTCTTGTGTCTACAAGATCCAGGACTCTGCTGAACAGCTGTACAAGGCAGCAACTTGGTCCTCTTTGTATACTTTCACCAAACACTACTCTGGTATCATGGGGACATGCGTGAGGTCCTTTCTCCTTACCCACCTCTTGGAGCTTAGCGTTGGTATATCCCCATGGTACATGTGTTCCAAACTGGACTAAGAGAAAATAGGATTTTAGTGTTCTTACCTGTTAAATCCTTTTCTCTTTAGTCCATATGGAACACAGGTCACCCACCCAGAGAAGGGTCCCTTTTTTGATGCCATCCGTGCTGGTGTGGCAGGGAGGACTTATTGGTTCTCATGGCTAATATCAAGAAGGCCAACAATTATGTTACTCAATTGCTCTTTGACGCTGTCAGATTCTTCACTAAGGCATCTGCCCTTTCTGTTGCTAAGCGACGCACCTTGTGGCTCAAGATTTAGTCTGTGGCCAAGTTTTAAAAAGTAATTGATTTCCTTGCCATTTCAGGGCAAGTCTCTTTTTGGACCTGATCTGAAACACATCATCAGTGATGCTACTGGTGGTAAGAGTACCTTGTTACCTGAGATCTCCACCAAACATCTATTTCTGGTTAGGAAGGAGCATCCATTTAATCCCCCCTACCAAAAGGAGGCGGACAGGCCACAGAGCTTGCAAGCTTCCCAAGTGCACCCTGCCCCAAAACCCAGGCGAGCCTGGCAGCCCAAGCAATCTTCTGCATGACTCGCGGAATTCCATATGGAACACAGGTCTCCCACCCAGAGAAGGGTCCCTTTTTTGTATTGCTTTCCTGGACAGAGGAATCCTCTTAGAGTCTTTCTATCAGGAGATTTTTCTTTCTCTTCCCTGCTTACTTTGCTTTGTGTGGCTTTGGTCACATGAATTCAGTGAGTTAGTAGGCTGGGGACTGAGCTAGAGGAGAAGGAGGGATGCTCCACCCCAAAAGACTCTGTCTGTTGAGATGTACCCTGCCCTCCAGGAGGAAGGACTCAACCCCATGGTACGTGTGTTCCATATGGACTAAAGAGAAGAGGATTTGACAGGTAAGAACACTAAAATCATTTTATTCAAATAACAGTCCAAATAATTAGGAACTAAATTTACAGAGCGTTTACTTCTTGAAAGTTCCAACTGACAGCATGGTGCAGCATTGTCTATCACATTCTGTGGAGAGATGTTTATCAATGACTGGAATGTGACCACTAGAGGGCACTGATAATTAACAAAAAAAACATGAGTTAAAACTGTAGTAACCCTTGAAATGCATCTCTAAGCAGTACTTTTATTGACTTATAGCCTATACATTGTTCCCATGTTCCAGCACCCCAGTAAAAAATGTTACTGAATCTTTCTTCCCCAAACTTTTCAAACTTACAAAAAAAAACCAACATTATTTTAAAAGAGCTGTAAACTTTGAACAAATATATGTATTGTAGGTCTTTTCCTTTTGAGTGAAATAACTCAAAAGAAAAAGACTTATAATATATATGTTTTCATAACAAAAGTTTACAGCTTCTTTAACCCCTTCGCGTCCGTTGACGTACCAGGACCGTCACGCTGGTCCTGCACTTATGGACCAGTGACAGTCCTGGTACGTCAAGTGTTAACTTTCCCATCGCCGCCGCTGTGCGCGATGGGAAAGACGCGGGCATGGTGTTACTAGGTACTCCGGTATCGGAGCATCTAGTTTCAGCCAATGCCCGCATTGTTGATACATTCGATTCGCTAAAATAGTGAATCACATGTATTTCCCCGCATATGACAGAAGCAGTGTTTTCAAAACACTGCTTCTGTCATATATCTCTGTCTCTCTCCTCCTCAGACACAAATCTGAGGAGAAGAGAGACAGAGAGAGCGTTACTGTGTATCAAGTCTTCTAGCCACCGTTGCAGAGTGGCAACATTGTTAAAAAAAAGAAAAAAAAAAAAGCTTTTTTTACATTTGATCACTGTTAACACAGTGATCAATTGATTGTACCCCAGTGATCACTGATTTTAGTGATCCACTGCTGCAGATCAGCTTCTGCTGATCTGTGGTATTTTTTGCCCCCCCCCCCATTGAAATCCCCTTTTTTTTTAAATAAATTTTTTTTTTTTTTTTTTTTTAATTTTTAGGTACTTTAATAGTTTAGTTAGGTGATCTTAGTGGGGCTAGGTAGGTTTAGGGGTTACGTGGGTTAGGGTAAGTTTAGTGTTGATTTTAGGTCAGATTTAGGTTTAGGGAATTATTATTATTATTATTTTTTTTTTAATAAAAATAATTTATTAAAATATTTAGTATTTTTAGGTAGTTTAGACAGGGCTAGGTAGGTTTAGCGTGTACGTCAGTTAGGGTAAGATTTAGTATTGAGTTTAGGTTAAAAGATTAGGGTTTTGTAAAAAAAAAAAAAAAAAATTATATATATATATATATATATATATATATAGAGAGAGAGAGAGAGAGAGAGATAGATTTATTGTAGGAATAGTGTGTATTTGTGTTAAGTTAGGTAGGATTAGGGTTGACGTGGGGTAGGGTAAGGTTTAGGGTAAGGTTTAGGGTTAGAGCTAGGCACAGAAAAAAAATTAAAAAACAAAACAAAATATATATATTTATAGTTTTATTGTAGGAATAGTGTGTATTTGGGTTAAGTTACATAGGATTAGGGTTGACGTGGGGTAGGGTAAGGTTTAGGGTTGGAGCTAGGCACAGAAAAAAAAACAAAAAAACAAAAAAAAAATATTTATAGTTTTATTGTAGGAATAGTGTGTATTTGGGTTAAGTTAGGTAGGATTAGGGTTGACGTGGGGTAGGGTAAGGTTTAGGGTAAGGTTTAGGGTTAGAGCTAGGCACAGAAAAAAAAACCCAAAAAAATATATTTATAGTTTTATTGTAGGAATAGTGTGTATTTGGGTTAAGTTAGGTAGGATTAGGGTTGACGTAGGGTAGGGTAAGGTTTAGGGTTAGTTAGGCACAGAACAACAAAAAAAAGCTTGGGTGGGTAGCTATTTAGAAAAAATTAGGGTAGGTTAAGATGCAGCGGATGTATTCTGCAGAAGAGGTGTATGCCTTTTTGGCTTCAGATTCAGAAGCCACAGATACTGCCTCTGATTTCGATATATTCCAGTTCAAAGAGAGCGACACTGATAGCTCCAGTGATCATGCTGGGCCATCTCCTAAGAAGAGGCGTACTGCTCCAAGAGCTGCCCCAGAAGCAGCACCAAGATATACCCCAAGAGTTGCCCCAAGACATACCCCAAGAGTTGCCCCAAAACATACCCCAAGAGCTGCCCCAAGACAAATCCCAAAAGCTGCCCCAAGACAAATCCCAAAAGCTGCCCCAAGACATACCCCAAGAGCTGCCCCAAGACCTGCTCCAGAAGCAGGCCCAAGCCATACCCCAACAGCTGCCCCAAGACCTGCCCCACAAGCAGGCCCAAGCCATACCCCAAGATCTGCCCCAGAAGCAGGCCAAAGACATGCCCCAGAAGCAGGCCAAAGACATGCCCGAGAAGCAGCCCCAAGACATACCCCAAGAGCTGCTCCAAGACATACCCCAAGAGCTGCCACAAGGCCTGCCCCTCAGCCAGAGCCTAGGGAATGGGTACCAGCAGTAGGATTAAGTCCGGAAATACCCAATTTCACAGGCAGCCCAGGGATAAATGTAGGTGTGGCTGGTTTTAACCATGAACAGTTTTTTAATTTATATTTGGGGGAAGACATTTTGGGGGAGATTGTAGAGCAAAAAAATATTTATGCAACCCAGTATATTGCAGCCAATCCCACACGCTACATTTCAAAGGAGCAATCATGGTACCCCACTGATGTTACTGAATTCAGGAAATTCTGGGCCCTAACTATGGCTATGGGGATTATTAAAAAGCCAAGCATCAGGTCATACTGGAGCAAAAATCCTGTATGCGTTACCCCCATTTTTGGCCAAACAATGAGCAGGAGGCGCTATGAAGTGCTTTTGCGCTTCATGCATTTCAATGATAACACCCTGTGCCTCCCCAAAGATCACCCCCAGTATGACAGGCTGTATAAAATTCACCCTCTTATAAGTCATTTACAAAAAAAAATTTCAGAAAACTATACCCCCAAAAAACAAATATCTGTCGATGAGTCATTAATGAAGTATAAGGGAAGGTTGGGATTTAAGCAATATATCCCCTCCAAGCGCTCCAGGTTTGGCGTAAAATTGTATAAGTTGTGCGAAAGCGCCACAGGATACACCTATGCGTTTCGTATTTATGAGGGCAAGGACAGCCAGCTTGATCCTCCTGGTTGTCCTGAATATCTGGGAACCAACTGCAAAAATGTTTGGGATCTCATTTCCCCCCTATTAAATAAAGGATATCAATTATATGTAGATAATTATTACACAAGCCCCCTTTTATTCAAATCACTTTTTTATTTTGACACTGTGGCCTGTGGCACTGTTAGGAGAAATTGTAAAGGGATGCCCAAAGAAATGATAAACTGCAAGCTACGAAAGGGAACGTCTGTAGCTTTGTGCCAAGAGGAGCTGCTGGCAGTGAAATTTAGAGACAAAAATGAAGTGTACATGCTTACAGCCATGCATGATGAGGAAACTGTGCCAGTCTCTATCCGTGGCACGGTCCTCAGGAAACCAGTCTGCATCAGAGACTATAATAAATACATTGGGGGTGTTGATCTTTGTGATCAACTCATGCAGCCTTACCTCACCATGAGAAAATCTACAGCCTGGTATAAGAAGGTTGCCATTTTCCTGATGCAGACTGCAATTTATAATTCGTATATCATTTTTAAATTGGCAAACCCCACTCAGAAAAATACTTTTTTGCAGTTCCAAATGCATGTAATTTCCCATTTTTTGTTTGAAGGGGCAGGGGCAACAGCAGTTTTACAACAGAGACCCGGTTTAGGACACTTTGCATTTAAAATCCCCCCAACCCCCCAAAAGAGTAAGCCAGAGAAACGCTGCAGGGTGTGCTACGCCAATGGCAAATGGAAAGAAACCACCTTCTACTGTCCTGATTGCCCTACAAAACCTGGGCTCTGCATTGGTGACTGCTTCAAGCAGTATCACATGAATCTAATGCAGTGATTCTGTAATTTAATTATTTGGCAACACTTTCCCCCTTAAATATCCTGTTTTTTTCCCCCCAAAACACATCCCTCCTTAGATCTAAGACTATGAAAATATAATGGGAACAACCCTGTTTTTTCCATGTCTGAAAATGGAAACATACATGTTCTCAACTGAACCCAGTAAATCCCCCAAACCCTGACAAACCTATGCATATGGGGTATTACTGTACTCGGAAAAAGCAACTGAACATTAATCAATGCATTTATTTAAATGTTCACCTATCCTGTGCTTGAAATCCACATCAAAATTGGAATCTAACTGGGAAAAGAGATGATTCTTTAATTTAAATAACGTTTTACGAGGGATTGGTGGTAAAATGGCTGAGAGGAAAATTTGAAAACATGCCTAAAATGAAAGCCTGGGTTATCTACTTTTCAAAACTATACACTTCTGGGGGGGAAAATCTTAAAATGGGGAGCTGTTACACAGCCCCAAATGAGAAATGGCACCAGTGACGCAAGCTGTAAAAATTCAAAGTGTGAAACTGGAAAAGCACATGTTCCAATTTGGGCCCTGTAGCTTCCCCAAACCTTGAGAAACATATGCATATGGGGTATTACTGTACTCATAAGAAGGAGCTGAACACTAAAAAATGCATTTTTATAAATCTTCACCTATCCTGTGCTTGAAAATCACATCAACATTGAAACCTAAGTGTGAAAAGCGCTGAATTTGTTAATTACATCACGTTTACGAAGGATTGCTGGTAAAATGGCTGCGTAAAAAATTTGAAAACATACCTAAAATGAAAACCTGGGGTGTCTACTTTCCAAAAATATACACTTTTGGGGGGATAATCTTAAAATGGAGCACTGTTACATAGCCCCAATTGAGACATGGCACCAGTTAAGCAAACTGTGAAAATTTGATGTTTGTTCAAATGTTGGCCTGTAACTCCCCCAAACCTTGAGAAACCTACTCATATGGGGTATTGCCGTATTCAGAAGAAGGAGCTGAACATGAAACAATGCATTTTTAAAAATCTTCAGCTATCCTGTGCTTGAAAATCACATCAATATTGAAACCTAAGTGTGAAAAACGCTGAATTTTTAACGTACATCAAGATTTACGAAGGATTCGTGGTAAAATGGCTGCGTAAAAAAATTGAAAACATACATAAAATGAAAGCCTGGGGTGTCTACTTTCCAAAAATATATACTTTTGGGGGGAAATTTTAAAGTGGAAGACTGATACACAGCCCCAAATGAGATATGGCACCAGTGACGCAAGCTGTGAAAATTCAAAGTGTAAAACTAGAAAAGCGCATGTTCCAATTTGGGCCCCATAACTCCCCCAAACCTTGTGAAACCTACACATATGGGGTATTGCCGTATTCAGAACAAGGAGCTGAACATGAAACAATGCATTTTTAAAAATCTTCAGCTATCCTGTGCTTGAAAATCACATCCATATTGAAACCTAAGTGTGAAAAATGCTGAATTTTTAACGTACATCAAGATTTACGAAGGATTCGTGGTAAAATGGCTGTGTAAAAAAATTGAAAACATACATAAAATGAAAGCCTGGGGTGTCTACTTTCCAAAAATATATACTTTTGGGGGGAAATTTTAAAGTGGAGCACTGATACACAGCCCCAAATGAGACATGGCACCAGTGACGCAAGCTGTGAAAATTCAAAGTGTAAAACTGGAAAAGCGCATGTTCCAATTTGGGCCCCGTAACTCCCCCAAACCTTGTGAAAGCTACACATATGAGGTATTGCCGTATTCAGAAGAAGGAGCTGAAAATGAAACAATGCATTTTTAAAAATCTTCAGCTGTCCTGTGCTTGAAAAACACATCAACATTGAAACGTAAGTGTGAAAAATGCTGAATTTTTATCGTACATCAATATTTATGAAGGATTCGTGGTAAAATGGTGGTGTAAATAAATTGAAAACATACATAAAATGAAAGCCTGGGGTGTCTACTTTCCAAAAATATATACTTTTGGGGGGAAATTTTAAAGTGGAACACTGATACACAGCCCCAAATGAGACATGGCACCAGTGACGCAAGCTGTGAAAATTCAAAGTGTGAAACTGGAAAAGCGCATGTTCCAATTTGGGCCCCGTAGCTCCCCCAAACCTTGTGAAACCTACGCATATGGGGTATTGCCGTATTCAGAAGAAGGAGCTGAACATGAAACAATGCATTTTTAAAAATCTTCACCTATCTTGCACTTGATATCAACAGTAATATTGAAATGTAAGCGTGAAGACTGCAAAATAACAAAATATTACCACAATTTTGGAACATATTTCTGGAAAAATAGCTGCATAAAAAACCCCAAAATGTTCCTGATTATTTACCTTATGTTGTCTAGTTTTCAGAAACATATACCTTTGTGGGACATTTTTGGGTTCTGGCACCGTCAACTAAGCTATGATACTCACATACTAATTGTTGAAAAATTACAGGTTGTAAAGAATGGCGTCCATCTTGTGATATTTACCTTATAAATGTGAGAAAGGGATTGAAATACTAGGCATATTGGGTAGTCTTATATTCAGGAGAAGCAAATGAATATATTTAGGGGTATTTTTTTGTAATGAACTAATGGTATGCAAATCCTGACAGGAAAAATGTAAGCAAAATGTTGTTGGTTTTTTTTCATTTTTTTGCTCTTTTTTTCTATTTTAATCAAAATAAACGATGAGGTATTCATATAATTATGGTATCAAAAGAAAGCCCTACTTGTGCTTAAAAAAAGGTATATAATTTGTGTGGGTGTACAAAAGGAATTAAAGAGAAAATATGGTTGAACAAAGACATAGTCAAAAAAAAGTCAAAATTGCTCCCGTCCTTAAGTAAAATCCACCTCAGATTTGCCGGTCCTTAAGGGGTTAAAAAGATTTTATTTCCTCTGTGTCCTTACCACGGCAGGAAATCAATGGGTTAGCTCCGCCTCCCAGCTGGTAGGACCAATTAACAAACTCTTAAAAGAGACTCCTGGGAGAGAGGATTCAGTTTCTTTGGTCCTACCAAGCTGGTAGACGGAGGCCATTGGTCTCCTGCTTCTGAAAATTTTGTTTGTTATTTTTTCTTCATCCATGTGTCCAGCCTGCAAACGCTGGACACATTACTGGGAGCACTGCGGTCCTCATACCTTAATAGGTCCCTGAGGACCATGGAGCATTCATTCCTCGTCCTCACAGCACTGCCTTGCCTCTAGCACGCTTCTCTCTTCATCCGGTATGAAGAGGGCGCGCGGGAAGTCGGAGTTCCTATTCTGAGCCGAAACCGGAAGTTCGGCCCGATGCGTTCCACCGGTGGAACGCACTTCCGGTTTCGGCGTTTTCGGCGTCTCTTTAGCATGGCAGCATCCTGGAGGATAAAAGACCCTGTTCCACAGATGTAGAGCTTCCATTAGGTGAGTGATCTTCAGTCCTTATGCTGATTTGATGCTTTATCTGTATCCTTTGATTGAGTACCATGTCTACTGCTCCTAAATCATCCTCTGCTGATAAGACTAAGGCAGCTACAGATGCAGTGACTCCCAAAGAGGATAAGCCTACCACCAAGTCTAAGACTTGTGCAGGCTGTGATGTTAAGCTCTCTGCCTCAGATTCTGCTAAGCTATGCCTAGCTTGCATGAAGAAAGTGGCCAACACTGAGATTCGTGCTCAATTCCAGGATTTCCTTGGATGGATGAGGTCTTCTATGCAGGAGACTTTCTCTGCGATGCAAGAATCATCCAGGAAGAGGCATAGAGCATCAGATCCAGAGGAAGGTACTTCTGCTATGCATGAGATAGAAGATGAAGGCAGTATTATGGATATAGATTCTGTTGCCTCATCCATTGAAGAAGGAGAGTTAACAGAAGAAAGTGGTTCGTTTAGCCTGGAGAAATTGGAGGGTCTTCTTAAATCTGTTAGAAAAACGCTAGGCCTTTCCGATACTCAGAAAGAGTTGGATATTATGGATGCAGCATTTATAGGTCATAAGAAGCCTGCTCTAGTATTTCCTGTACACAAATCCATTCAAGACACTATTAAAGGTGAATGGGGACTGACAGATTGCAGATCAGCCATGTCCAGACGTTTTGGAAAAATGTTCCCCTTTTCTGATGAAGAAACTGCAGCATGGACCTCTCCTCCTAAAATTGATGCAGCCATTGCTCAGATTTCAAGACGGACCACCATATTATTAGAAGATGGGGCTACATTGAAAGACACCATGGACAAAAGAGCTGACAGTGCCTTGAAAAAGCAGTTTGCAGCCATTGGAAATAATCTGAAATCAGCCACGGCCTTGGCCTGTATGTTTCGTTCCCTTAGGATTTGGCTGACTGAATTAGAAGAAAAAATTAATTCTTCAGTATCCCGCTCCAGACTACTGAAAGAGGTTGCTTCCATCAAAGACGCGGTCAATTATTCCTGTGACGCGTCATTGGACGTCATTAAACTACTAGCCAGATCATCAGCCCTTTCAGTAGTGGCACGAAGAGCCTTATGGATTAGAGCATGGGAGGCAGATGCTTCTTCCAAGAACCGTCTAGTATCCTTACCCTTCTCTGGTGAAATGTTATTTGGGGATCGTCTACAAGAGATCATCAAGAAGTCTTCAGGAGGAAAGAGTACCTTCCTGCCTCAAGATAGAAGGAACAGATCTCCTTTCTCCAAGTCCTCAGGGTTTCGCAAGCAATCCTTTCGGGAAGCAAGCAAATACAGGCCAGGACGGAGCTATGACCAGAAGAAGAGAGGTCCTGCACCAAATCCCAGAGGTGGATCCAGAAGGGAATTTCCCAAAAAGGGTCAGTTCCCAAAACCATCGCAATGAAGAGCACAGGGCCCCATCTCTACTCCCAGTTGGGGGCAGACTGGGTCAGTTCCTAGAATCTTGGAAAATGATCCAGACAGATCGATGGGTTCTGAAAATAGTAGAGATGGGATACCCCTTAGAATTTCTTTCTGTCCCAACCATATCAAGATTCATGACATCCCAAGTGACGAACAGAGGTCTCAGGATCAAAGTGGTTCAAATGATCAAGGATCTTCTGGAAGCCCATGTTATAGAGGAGGTGCCTCTGGACCAGAGGCATTCTGGAGTTTATTCAATTCTTTTTCCAGTAAAGAAATCCTCGGGTGGTTTAAGGATGATTCTAGATCTCAAATGGATCAATTCATTTATCAAGACACAACGGTTCAAGATGGAAACCCCAGCATCAGTAATCCGGGTGATTCCTCCTCAAGCCTTTCTCACGAAGATAGATCTGAAGGATGCCTATCATCATATTCCTATTCTATCATCCCACAGAAGGTTCTTGAGGTTTGCGATTTTTGGAAAACATTACCAGTACAAGACTCTTCCTTTCGGATTGGCATCTGCCCCCAGAGTCTTTACCAAAGTCCTAGCTCCAGTCATGGCAACACTAAGGAAAGAAGGTATGAGGTTAATACCTTATCTAGACGACATTCTCCTTATAGAAGAAAGCAGAGAGAAAGCCATTCAAAGTACTCATCATTGCCTACAGTTTCTGTCTCAGCTAGGTTGGGTCATCAATCATCGGAAAAGTCAGCTGATCCCATCCCAGGATCTAGTGTTTCTAGGCATTCAGTTCAACACTCAGCTGGGTCTTGCCAGTCTATCCGAGGAGAGACAAGCCAGAATTCGATCCAGAGTACTAAACTTCCTTCAAAAAAGGATGCACACAGCAAAGGACTTCTCCAAACTGTTGGGCAACCTATCTTCAGCAGTACACATAGTTCCTTGGGCAAAATTCCATGTCAGAAGAACTCAGGACAACTTCCTGACAAGTTGGAGAAAGCGTCCAGGAGATTTCTCACAGCTAATCCACCTAAAGCAAGCCACAAAGATAGAACTGACTTGGTGGCTCAGAAACAAAAATCTTCAGAAAGGAAGAACCATCCTGGATCCCACATGGCACATAGTCACCACGGATGCAAGCAGCACAGGATGGGGAGGCATTTACAACCAAAAGATGGTTCAAGGCCTCTGGACTCAGAAGGAAAGCAAGTTCCACATCAATCTCTTAGAGCTGGAAGCCATATGGAGGACACTCAAGCATTTCAGTTTCGGTTTGTGTCAGATCAGACAACGCAACTGCAGTCAGTTACATTTTAAATCAAGGAGGGACAAGAAGTCGCAGTTTGAATGCTGTAGCAGGAAAGATCCTAAATTGGGCTCAGCTAAATGTGTCCCACCTATCAGCATCTCATCTAGCAGGGTCTCTAAACACCCAGGCAGATTTCCTCAGTCATCAAACCCTGGATCCAGGCGAATGGTCCTTGAAGGACAAAGTCTTCCAGACCATAACATCCATCATGGGTCATCCAGTAGTGGATCTGATGGCGTCAGACAAGAACAACAAGTGTCAGCTGTTCTATTCCAGGTGGAGGAACCACAGAGCTTTGGGGCAGGATGCTCTCAAGTTTCCCTGGAAGTTCCAGTTGGCTTACATATTCCCTCCTCTGCCTCTTCTGCCAGAAGTAGTAAAGAAGACCAGGAGGGACAAGGCCCAGATCATTCTGATTGCTCCAGACTGGCCCAGAAAAATTTGGTATGCGGATCTTGTTAGGATGTCCATCCTACCTCCGTTCCCCCTGCCTCTCCTTCCAGATCTATTATCCCAGGGTCCCATTCTTCACTCCAACCCTTCTTTCTTGAAGCTAACGGCCTGGAGGCTGAGCGGAGATCACTCAGGTTAAGAAATATCTCCTCTCAGGTTGCGAACACCATTATTTCAGGAAGACGTTCATCATCTTCTAGGATCTACTATAGAATTTGGTCCATTTTTCACAATTGGTGTTCTGAGAAGCAGCTATCCAGAAAAGATATTTCTTCCAGCACCATCCTGGATTTTCTGCAGGAAGGTTTTAAGAAAGGATTAAAACCCTCTTCATTAAAAGTCCAACTTTCTTCTCTATCAGCAGTTTTGGCTACCCCTTTTTCAGAGGAATATATTGTTAAAAGGTTCATGACTGCTATTACTAAGATCAAACCTACCATTAGAGAAATCATTCCGGCATGGGACCTGAATTTGGTTCTCACTCAACTGGCATCCCATGAATCCTTTGAACCCCTTCAATCAATTTCAGTAAAAAATCTGACTCTTAAAACAGCATTTTTGACGGCTATCACTTCAGCCAGAAGAGTTAGTGAATTACAGGCCCTTTCCTGTTTATCTCCTTACACATCTTTCCACCAAGACAAGGTGGTACTTAGAACTAGACCATCCTTCAGATGTAAGGTGTCATCTGAATTCCACCTTAGCCAGGAGATTGTTTTACCCTCATTCTGTCCAGATCCTAAGCATCCCAAGGAAAAGATATTCCACAATCTAGATTTGGTCAGATGCCTGTCTACCTACCTTGAAAGGACTAAATCCTTTCGCAAGTCAGAATCATTATTTGTCCATTTCTTTGGGAAATTCAAAGGTTCCGCTGCTTCCAAACCTTCTATCGCCAGATGGATCAGAGATTGCATCAAATTGGCGTATATGACTGCTGGTCAAGATCCTCCAGTAGGTATTAAAGCACATTCTACTAGAGAATTTCAACTTCCTGGGCTCAGAAGGCGGTAGCCTCACCAGAAGAAATTTGCAAGGCAGCAACCTGGTCTTCCTTGTCAACCTTTATCAGGCACTATAGACTTGACGTCCAGGCCTCAGCCGATGCGAAGTTTGGCAGGAAGGTCCTTCAGGCGGTGGTGCCTGTCTGAGGTAGTATCCCTCCCTAATTTTACTGCTTTGGGAAATCCCATTGATTTCCTGCCGTGGTAAGGACACAGAGGAAAAGGTGAAATTTACTCACCGATATTTGGTTTTCCTCTGTGTCCGTCCACGGCACACCCTCCCATATTTGGGACACCCATCTGGGCATTTTTGTCAGTAATGTGCTAGTGGGTGTTATGTTTATTTGAGAGTATGTTTAATTTCCTGGGAAGGAATATTGGATTTATTGTATATCTATATATATAAAAGAAGACTTTGTGCCTGGCAAAACACACCCAGGGGCGGCAGTAAAAAGGATTACTGCTGCCATTGGGTGATTCTGTGGGAGTGTGATTTTTGGCCTGCCCCCACTATCCAGCCCGCCCACCACTATCTAAGGCTGAAAAAAAAAATGGCTGCCACACACTCCTACACCACAGACACATGCACATGCCCTCCCACACACACACTAGCAGACACATACACACATATACACACACGCACGCTGAGGATGATGGGAACAATGTTCAAGCTACAGCTGGAAGGCCATGGTCCAATCTGTATTATGCAGCTTCTTCATTCCCTGTCTTTGAGCCTACACAGCTCTGCTAATTACTACAAGTGAGCTGATTTCTAAACAATCAGCAGGAGGATACTGGCTTGCTGAGAAAGTGGAAACAACGGCAGAGAGGTGATCAGGCAGTGCAGAGCAAGGCTTCAGCTGAGCTGGTAAATGGCAGAGACATGGATGTGACTGTATTTATATATTGCACAAAGAGAGAGAAAGAGAGCAGGTTGTTTGTCAGTCTGTCTGTAAGTAGAGGTGCCAGTTCCTGCAATCATCTCCATGCTGTACATAGCTCACTGTATAGCATGTATGACAAACTATTTATATATGGTCTGGCATTGTATAGTATACAGTCTGTGTATAAGGACTGGCACTATACAGTATAGGAGGGACAGTCCCTGTTTGACACCCAAATCCCTCTGCTTCTCTATTTAGGAGATCACACGGTGTGGTGTATATACAGTAGGCTGACCAGACCTCACCTTTAACCGGGGACACATAGGAAATAAGCATATTTCAGGAGTGCACCAAAATCAAAGCAGCCCTGCAGTATGCATTTTTCATATGTGTCACTGGTTAAAGGTGAGGTCTGGTCAGCCTAATGTACAAGTGTATCAGATTGCTTCACATCAGTAAAACCCACGGTAATGTGGGTATAAACTTCTGTATATATCTGTTAAATTAGTCTGTGTAAAAAAATACTTTCATCTTCTTCTAAATCATTCACTTACAGAAAGAGTAACTTAACCATTTCAGTGCCAGAGGAGATGCAATGCATTGCTTACCCCCTGGCACTCAAAGGGTTAAAAATTCTCTACAATGGTCTGGCACTGTATAGCAGTGGTTCTCAATCTGTGCCCTCAGTGGCTATTAACAGGCCAGGATTTTAGAATTTCCTTTTAAGAGCACAGGTGAGTTAATCAATATGACTGAGCCTCTGATCAACACACTTGTGTTCTAGCAGTGAAATTCCTAAGTCCTGGCCTGTTAGTGGCCACTGAGGGCATGGGCTGAGAACCTCTGCTGTATAGTATACAGTCTGCATGTGTCTGTGTATAAGGACTGGTACTATACAGTATAGGAGGGACAGTCCCTGTTTGACACCCAAATCCCTCTGCTCCTCTATTTAGGAGATCACACTGTGTGATGTATATACCAGTGTATCAGATTGCTCCACATCAATAAAACCCACAGTAATGTGGGAATAAACTTCTGTATATATCTGTTAAATTAGTCTGTGTAAAAAAAATACTTTCATCTTCTTCTAAATCATTCACTTACAGAAAGAGTAACTTAACCATTTCAATGCCAGAGGGGATGCAATGCATTGCTTACCCCCTGGCACTCAAAGGGTTAAAAATTCTCTAAAATACACCACCAGCCACGCCCCCAGTAACACCACCGAAAACACAAGTGTCCCTCTTTGGCCATATGAAATGTTGGGAGGTATGTTACTTACACTGCTCACACTGTATGTATTTATGTTCTGATTTGCAGCTGTGTGTCACTGTTTGTGTTGTCAGTGCATGTGTGTGTATATGTGTGTGTTGCATGTGTCTCTGTCTATCACTGTGTGTACCTTTCTGACACGTACACACTACGCTATAATTCACTATCATAACATTTATTTTAAAAAAAGAAACATTTCCTGCATAACATGACGGGCAACGCCGTCCCAAACTGCTAGTATATATATACTAACCTGTTTCTCTTCTACAGCTTGGACAAAAGTTTAACTGAATCCTCTCTCCCAGGAGTCTCTTTTAAGAGTTTGTTAATTGGTCCTACCAGCTGGGAGGCGGAGCTAACCCATTGATTTCCTGCCGTGGACGGACACAGAGGAAAACCAAATATCGGTGAGTAAATTTCACCTTTTATATAAGGTTGGGAGACAAAGGTTCAGTGAATTGTTTTACAGGGTGTTGGTGCCGCAGAGCTTTTCAATGCACATCCCTATGGCTCTGAAAAGTTTAGAGAGTGGTGATGTTGGTGGTGCTGAAGTCTAAGCTCATCCTTTCTGCTCCCCCAGTGGGAGCTGTCGATTTATAAGAGAGGTCAACCATTACACATCTCAAGCAGTATGACAAGCCTGCATGTTAATGATTAGATTCTCTCCCCCTCCCCTTGTATACTTAATTCTTAGTGCATATGGTGATGTGTTTATATTAACAAAGCAATGTACTCTCTACACATCTCAAGACACACATCATCTTGACATCTCCCCTTATTGCGCCTCCCCCCCTGGACTTGTTCAACATGGAAACTTACTGTACTTTCTGGTGTTTATAACTACTTTGAAAAAAATAATTAGGCACTGTTGTTTCTTCTTTATTTGTAGTAAGAATGAAAGCAGTTATCCTGGCTGCTGGTTATGGAACAAGACTTCTTCAAGATCTGGAGAAAAAAACAAACAAACAATTTGCACATCTCATAGGAACCCCAAAACCATTACTTCCCATTGGAAAACTTCCACTGATTTCATACTGGGTAGAAGCTTTAAAAGCTAGACATGATATTTCTGATATCTTGATAGTTGTAAGTTATGTTTTTATTCTTATTACAGCCATTATTTAGTACTTGTTTTATTCTCTTTTATGCCATTAAAGTGGAACCTACATTTTTGGTAGCCATTCTTTATATAAAACTACTAGTTGAAGAGCCCGTTACACGGGCCACAGTACCACTGCCAGCAGGTCGCGGGGCAGTCATGCACAGTAGAGACTGCCTGCGCAGCGGCTGATACAGAGCTGGACGCTCCGAAGGAGCGTCCCACTCTGTATCAGCCTCTTCATGGGCAGTCTCTACTGCGCATGACTGCAGCACGCGCAGCAATCTCTACTGCGCATGACTGCATCGTTACACACATTTTAGCAAATTATTATATAGGATAGTCTGAAATATTTATCTATATTTTTCAGTTTATGGAAATTAGATGGTACTGTCTGGTTCAGCCTTGAGTGTCAGATACTAACATTCCACTCTCCTAACTGCAGCGACTGACCAGGGTGTACTGGCTAATGTGCTTAAACTAACAAACAAAACTATCTTATAAACTGTAGTTTAAAATAAAAATTACTATCATAAATAGAAATTATTTTGAACGTCCTCTTATAATCAACCAAGTCATCATAAAGTGTTGGTTCCAGTTTAAGGACTGGGACTATTTTTACCTTAAAAAGTGCTACAGAGTTTTTGACAAATTGTAATAGGTATATGTTATGTCAGCTGAACTAACTACTCCCATGGAGGATAGACGGCACTCACAGGATCTGTTAGAAAAGCAAGTAAGATGTTTTATTTAAATCAACGTTTCAGCCATATATATATATATATATATATATATACTAGCAATGTGGGACGGCGCTGCCCGTCCAGCTATATAGGGAATTAATGCACACACACAGATGCAAGACACACACAGACACACACGCAAATGCCCATGCATTCACTGAGATGTATAAAGAGTGACACACTCATACACACATACATGCAATGCACAACATGCATACACATAGAGTGTGATACAGACATGTGACACACACAGCGAGGAACACACAGGCACACACAGAGACACACACACACAGAAGTGAGTCATAAGGGGGTGACTTATGTGTCATTGTAATAAGTTTGTGTTTGTACTTATGCCTCCACTGTGGCATTCATTCATGTAGTTGAAATGCATGTGGTAATTGCACATACTATGGTGGAAGGTGATTGTGCTGGCTCCCGGGGTGTGAGTGTGAGTGAGACTATGGTGGAAGGTGGATCGTGCTGGCTCCCGGGGTGTGAGTGTGAGTGAGACTATGGTGGAAGGTGGATTGTGCTGAATCCCAGGGTGTGAGTGTGAGTGAGACTATGGTGGAAGGTGGATCGTGCTGGCTCCCGGGGTGTGAGTGAGTGTGAGTGAATGATTGCGTGTGAGTGATTGCGTGTGAGGGTGTGAGTGTGAGTGATAGTGTAAGTGAGGGTGTGGATGAGAGTGACGGTGTGAGTGACAGTGTGAGTGACGGTGTGAGTGAGGATGTGAGTGAGTGAGGATGTGAGTGAGTGAGGGTGTGAGTTTGAGGGTGTGAGTGTGTGTGAGGGTGTGAGTGAGAGTGAGGGTGTGTGAGAGTGAGTGAGGGTGTGTGTGAGTGAGTGAGGGTGTGAGTGAGAGTGTGGGTGTGAGTGTGAGTGAGGGTGTGAGTGAGGGTATGAGTGAGAGTGTGTGTGAGTGAGGGAGTGAGTGTGTGTGTCTGATGTGTTTGTGTCTGTGGTATAGGAGCGAGTGGCAGCCATTTTATTTTTTCAGTCACTTGGATAGTGGTGGGTGGGCTGGAGGGGTTGGGCCAACTCCCTGTATGATAATCATGCACCCAATGGGAGCAGTAACTTTCCCATTGAATCACCCAATAGGAGTTGTGTCTCCTAATGAGACATAAATTATGTAATAAGGCATTCTTTTCTATGTGTGTTTGTTTTCTGAGGAGTGTGTGAGGTACCATAAGTTATGCAATGAGGCTTATTCTTTTATATATATATATATATATATATATATATATATATATATATATATATATATATATATATATATATATATATATATATACAGTGGGGGAAAAAAGTATTTAGTCAGCCACCAATTGTGCAAGTTCTCCCACTTAAAAAGATGAGAGGCCTGTAATTTTCATCATAGGTACACTTCAACTATGAGAGACAGAATGAGACAAAAAATCCATAAAATCACATTGTATGATTTTTAAAGAATTTATTTGCAAATTATGGTTGAAAATAAGTATTTGGTCAATAACAAAAGTTCATATGATTACTTTGTTATATACCCTTTGTTGGCAATGACAGAGGTCAAACGTTTTCTGTAAGTCTTCACAAGGTTTTCCCACACTGTTGCTGGTATTTTGGACCATTCCTCCATGCAGATCTCCTCCAGAGCTTCACAGGTTGCCACTGGAGTCCTCTTCCACTCCTCCATGACGACATCACAGAGCTGGTGGATGTTAGAGACCCTGCACTCCCCCACCTTCCGTTTGAGGATGCCCCACAATAGGGTTTAGGTCTGGAGGGTAATTGTGCTGTAGGAATAAGTGTCCTTTAATTAGTTTGACAAAAGAAATGTAGGTGTCCCCCATACATTAATCAGGTATATTTAAGTATCTGCAGTTCTCTGAATAGAATTGTCTCTTCTGGCTTCATTTCACACCTCTTCACAAGAAACAGGGGATCAACAAAGATCAATCACACAAAAAATAAAGTTATATAGATACTACTGACTGAAAGATGCCTAACTAGGTAACTGCTTCTGTTAATCTCTTGGGTGCTAGAGAACATCTCCAGTGCATTGCTTGTTAATGCATTGGTGATGTCTCTAGCAGTCAAGGGCAATCAACAAATTAAACGACAGCTATTATCTTGGAATCAGGATAGAACTCAACCTGGAAGTATTCTGTCACAAACTTTACGGATTATGATTGCAGTCTCTGGACCTTTAGTATCGGGCTTGGGACCCTTTATTAACCCCTTAGCGACCCTTGACGTACCAGGACCGTCAAGGGTAAATTTGCTCCAAGGACCCTTGACTGTCCCTGTCATATATCTCTGCCTCCCTCCATCTTGCACACTGCTGAGGTGGAGAGAGACAGAGAGAGATTGTGCCATATCGTGCTGCAACGTTGCTGATTGTTCCTGTGAAGAAAATTGTTAAAAAAAAAAAGATAAAATTAACCATTTGATCACTGGTGATCAATAAGTTCCCCCCTATCTGATCACTCTTGGAGTGATCAATTTGCTGCAGATCAGCGTTTGCTGATCTGTGGGGACCCCCCCCCCATCCCCCTTGTATTTTTTGATTATTATTTTTTTTTACATTTTTTTTTTAATTTTATTTATTTTTTTAAATAAAAATTGAATAATATAGTTTAGGTAGGTAGGTGGGTAGGTTTAGTGTAGCCGTGTGTTAGGGAAAGGTTTAGGGACAGATTTAGGTTTAGGGAAAAAAAAACAACAAACAAAAAAACAAAAAACAACCCCCCCCCCCAAAAAAAAAAAAAATATATATAATAAGTATAGTTTACATAGGTAGTTCACTTGGGCTAGGTAGGTTCAGGATATATGTAGGTTAGGGTAAGTTTTAGGGTTAGATTTAGGTTTAGGGATAGCGATAGCGTAAGAAAAAAAAAATTTTTAGTGGGCAAAATGCAGCGCAGGTACAGCGTTGAAGAGTTTTCAGAAAGTGAGAGCAGCTCTAGTGATGACGCTGGGCCTACTGTCAAGAAATGACGCACTGCCCCAAGAGCTGCCCTGGCAAATGCCCAAGCACCTGCCAAAATACCTGCCAAAAGAATTGCCCCAAGAGCTGCCCTGGCAATTACCCCAGCACCTACCAAAAGATCTGCCCAAAGAAATGTCCCAACACCTGCCACTCCTGATCATAATGAATGGGTATCCCCAATCAATTTATGCCCACAAATCCCAGAATTCACAGGCAACCCAGGGATTCAAATTGATGTGGAAGGATTTACCCATGATAATTTTTTTGATTTGTTTTTGGGGGAAGACATTTTAGGTGAAATTGTGTCCCAAACCAATTTGTATGCAGCCCAGTATACTGCCGCCAACCCTACAGCTTTCGTAGTTAAGGAAGAAATATGGAAACCCATAGACATCACAGAATTTAAGCAATTCTGGGCCTTAATAATGGCAATGGGGATAATAAAAAAGCCAAGTATCCGATCCTACTGGAGCAAAAATCCCATATGTAATACTATATATATATATATATATGATACTATATTCCCCAAGACTATGACCAGGTCCAGATTTGAAATCATTTTGCACTTTATGCATTTTAGTGATAATACCCTGGGCCCCCCAAAAGAACACCCCCAGTATGATAGACATAGGCGTGCGCACGGGGTGTGCCCAGGCACACCCTAATCGGCCCCATGCGCACCGGCCAGGGAAGCTGGAAATTTTTTATTTTTTTTTAAAATATATCTGCCGCGAGGGAGCGCTGATTTACACTACCAAGCGCTTCCTCGCGGCGTCTATGTGACCCTGACAATGCAGAGAGACCCAGGCTCTGTAGTAATACAGAGCGCTGGGAGATTACATAATCTCCCAGCGCTCTGCATTACTGAGAGCAGCGCACGGGAGCTTCAGCTTTGTGCCGAAGGAGGCACAGAGCTCCCTCATGACACGCCGCTAGACCACCAGGGACTGAAGGTAAGGGATGAAGGGGCAATTTGGAGATGAATGGGGCATTGTGGAGATGAAGGGGCATTATGGAAGGGGGCAATGTGAAGATGATGGGGCAAGTTGGAGCTGAAGGGGGCAATGTGAGGGCAAGTTGGAGCTGATGGGGGCAAGTTGGAGCTGAGGGCAAGTTAGAGCTGATGGGGGCAATGTTAGGGCAAGTTGGAGCTGATGGGGGCAATGTGAGGGCAAGTTGGAGCTGATGGGGGCAAGTTGGAGATGAAGGCAAGTTAGAGCTGATGGGGCAATGTTAGGGCAAGTTGGAGCTGATGGGGGCAATGTTAGGGCAAGTTGGAGCTGATGGGGGCAATGTGAGGGCAAGTTGGAGCTGATGGGGCAAGTTGGAGTTGAGGGCAAGTTAGAGCTGATGGGGGCAAAGTTGGAGCTGATGGGGGCAAGTTGGAGCTGATGGGGACAATGTTAGGGCAAGTTGGAGCTGATGGGGGCAGTGTGAGGGCAAGTTAGAGCTGATGGGGGCAATGTTGGGGCAAGTTGAAGCTGATGGGGGCAAGTTGGAACTGAGGGCAAGTTGGAGCTGATGGGGGCAATGTGAGGGCAAGTTGGAGCTGATGGGGGCAAGTTGGAGATGAAGGCAAGTTAGAGCTGATGGGGGCAATGTTGGGGCAAGTTGGAGCTGATGGGGGCAAGTTGGATCTGAGGGCAAGTTGGAGCTGATGGGGGCAATGTTAGGGCAAGTTGGAGCTGATGGGGGCAATGTGAGGGCAAGTTGGAACTGATGGGGGCAAGTTAGAGCTGATGGGGGCAATGTTAGGGCAATATGGATTTGATGGGGGATAAGTTGGAGCTGATGGGGGCAATATGGAGCAGATGGGGGGCAATCATTTATTTAGCACACAAACACACACATATATATATATGTATATGTATATACTTGCGTTCGCGTATGTAATACATATACACATATATATATATGTGTGTGTATATATATATATGTATGTGTATATTTATTACATACGCGAACGCAAGTGTGTGTTTGTGCTTTTGGGTGCACACCCTAATGCAATTGGCTGCGCACGCCTATGATGATAGACTGTACAAAATTTGTCCCCTAATAAACCATTTACAGAAAAAGTTTACCCAATTATATATGCCCCAAAAAGAAATTAGTGTAGATGAATCTCTAAAGAAATATAAAGGCAGGTTAGGGTTCAAGCAATACATCCCCTCCAAGAGTTCCAAGTCTGGTGTAAAATTTTATAAATTGTGCGAAAGTGCCACAGGCCACACCCAGGCTTTTAGAATTTATGAGGGCAAGGACAGCCAACTTGATCCTCCTGGGTGCCCTGAATTTATGAGAACAAGTGGGAAAATAGTTTGGGATTTAATTTACCCCTTATTAAATAAAGGCTATCAGTTATTCGTTGATAATTATTACACCAGCCCCCCTTTATTTAAGTCTCTTTTTTGTTTTGACACCGTGGCCTGTGGCACTGTCAGGCGCAATTGCAGGGAGTTGCCCAAAACACTAAAAACTGGGATGTCCTTATCTTTGTGCCAACAGGAGCTGCTGGCAGTTAAGTTTAGGGACAAAAAAGATGTCTACATGCTGACCACCATGCATAAGGACAGATCTGTGGCAGTCACTGTTCGTGGCAGGACAGGGGTACTGAGAAAGCCAGTCTGCATCAGGGACTATAATAAAAACATGGGGGGAGTTGATCTGTGTGATCAACTAATGCAGCCATACCTCGCAATGAGGAAGTGTAGGGCATGGTATAAAAAGTTGCCATCTATATGATGCAGACTGCTGTACATAATTCATTTTTACTTTTCAAACTGGCAAAACCCAATCAAAAATGTAGCTTTTTACAATATCAGCTACAACTTATTTCCCTATTTTTATTTCAAGGTGCGTCAGAAATAATTCCACCAAGACCCGGGGTAGTACATTTTATTTATAAAATCCCCCCAACTCCCCAAAAGAACAAACCACAGAAGCACTGCAGGGTTTGCTACAGAAAGGGAATACGGACAGACACCACCACTTACTGTCCTGATTGCCCTTCCAAACTGGCCTCTGCCTTGGTGACTGTTTCAGAGAATACCATTCAAGCACAATGCAGTAATGCTGTAAAGGTTCTTTTATTATTTGGCCACTTTTTCCCCCTGAAATATCCTGTTTTTTATTTTTCAAAACACATCCCTCCTTAGATCTAACACTATCAAAATTTATCTCTGATAATGGAAACACACATGTTCCCTACTGGGCCTAGTAGCTCCCCCAAACCCTGACAAACCTATGCATATGGGGCATTGCCGTACTCGGACAATGTAACTGACCACTAATGTAAAATCTGCCTTACTGCAGATTTTGGGAGGGATTGGTGATAGAGTGGCAGCGAAAAAATTGATAAGATGCAAATAGAATGAAAGCCAGGGTTGTCTACTCTTCTACAACATATACTTTTGGGGGTAAAATTAATTGCAGCTTTGCCAAACAGACCGAAATGAGACAAGGCACCAGCTGTAAAAATGGCATGTCTGTAAAAGGAAAATAACATGTTCCAGCTGGGCCCAGTAGTTCCCCCAAACCCCGACGAACCTATGCATATGGGGCATTGCCGTAATTAGATGAAGGAGCCAAACACTAATCAATGCAGTTTATAGAATCTTCACCTATTCTGTGCTGAAATTCACATCAACATTGAAGTCGAAGTGTGAAAAACGTTTTTTTTTTTTGTTTGTTTGTTTGTTTTTTTACTTACGTCAAGGTTTACAAGGGATTGGTGGTAAAATGATTGTGTACATAATTTGAAAACACGCTTAAAACGAAAGCCTCGGGTGTCTACTTTCCCAAAATATACACTTTTTGGGGGAAATCTTAAAAAAGAGCACTGTTACGCAGCCCAAATGAGAAATGGCACCAGTAAAGCAAGCTGTGAAGATTCAAAGTGTGAACCTAGAAACGCGCATGTTCCAATTTGGGCCCTGTAGCTCCCCCAAACCATGAGAAAGCTATGCATATGGGGTATTGCCGTACTCAGAAGAAAGAGCCAAACACTAAACAATGCAGTTTATAAAATCTTCATCTGTTCTGTGCTTGAAATTAACATCAACATTGAAGGCAAAGTGTGAAAAATGCTGATTTTTTTTTTTTACTTACGTAAAGTTTTCACAGGATTGGTGATAAAATGGCTGTGTGCAAAATTTGAAAACACACCTAAAACTAAAGCCTGGGGTGTCTACTTTCCAAAAATATACACTTTTGGGGGATAATCTTAAAAAAGAGCACTGTTACACAGCCCAAATGAGAAATGACACCAGTAACGCAAGCTGTGAAGATTCAAAGTGTGAACCTGGAAACGCGCATGTTCCAATTTGGGCCCCGTAGCTCCCCCAAACCACGAGAAAGCTATGCATATGGAGTATTGTCATACTCAGAAGAAGGAGCCGAACACTAATCAATGCAGTTTATAGAATCTTCACCTGTTCCATGCTTGAAATTCACATCAACATTGAAAGAAAAGTGTGAAAAATGCGGGGTTTTTTTTACTTACGTCAAGGTTTACGAGGGATTGGTGGTAAAATGGTTGTGTACATAATTTGAAAACACGACTAAAACGAAAGCCTGGGGTGTCTACTTTCCAAAAATATACACTTTTTGGGGGAAATCTTAAAAAAGAGCACTGTTACGCAGCCCAAATGAGAAATGGCACCAGTAATGCAAGCTGTGAAGATTCAAAGTGTGAACCTAGAAACGCGCATGTTCCAATTTGGGCCCCCTAGCTCCCCCAAACCATGAGAAAGCTTTGCATATGGGGTATTGCCGTACTCAGAAGAAGGAGCCGAACACTAATCAATGCAGTTTATAAAATCTTCACCTGTTCTGTGCTTGAAATTCACATCAACATTGAAGGCAAAGTGTGAAAAATGCTGAATTTTTTTTACTTACGTAAAGTTTTCACAGGATTGGTGGTAAAATGACTGTGTGCAAAATTTGAAAACACACCTAAAACTAAAGCCTGGGGTGTCTACTTCCCAAAAATATACACTTTTGGGGGGAAATCTTAAAAAAAAGCACTGTTACACAGCCCAAATGAGAAATTGCACCAGTAACGCAAGCTGTGAAGATTCAAAGAGTGAACCTGGAAATGCGCATGTTCCAATTTCGGCCCCGTAGCTCCCCCAAACCATGAGAAAGCTATGCATATGGGGTATTGTCATACTCAGAAGAAGGAGCCGAACACTAATCAATGCAGTTTATAAAATCTTCACCTGTTCCATGCTTGAAATTCACATCAACATTGAAGGTAAGGTGTAAAAAACGCTGTTTTCACTGTCGTCCAATACAGGTCACTGGTACAATGGGAGGCGATCCGCCCCTTTAATAGGCAGGAACATTCATTCAAATGTATGCAGGGGGTGGAGCCTCCCCTCCTACTTAAGCTGCCTTCAGGCCAGAGCCAAGCTAGATTGATTTGTTCCTGTGTGCTGTGCACATCAGGTGGAGAACATCTCTCATTCAACTTTAGTTTTTTATTGTTTTCCTTCAAATATGGAATACCACCATTAGGTGGGTGACCGTGGCTGTGAATTGCCCTCTCCAAAGTGGCTAGTGCAGCTTCCAGGGATTTTCTGGTGGACCTTATGCCCTGAAGAGGGAACAGCTTGAGTCAAGTAGCTTCCCTGCTGGGGGATTTTCCTCTGGCTAATCCCCTTTCAACATGGTTACCTGAAGACAGAAGTCCTGCAGAAAGGTGAGCCACCCTTTGAGTGCTGAAGGTCCACTTGTCCCCACAGTGTCCCTTCTCTGGGCTTGTATTTGGGAGTTTGCTTTCTGCACTCCAGCACTCATAGGGTGTTTTTATTCCTATTGCTTGTATTTATGCAATGTCTGTGGTATTCCCTGGGTTTTGGAGCTTTGGGTCCTTATTCTCTCATGTTTCACATGTGCTAGAAGTGTGTTTGGTGTACTTTTTACTTTTAGTATACTTTATTAATATTTAAGGTTCCGCGCTTTTTCCCGCTAGACGCCATTGCTCCTTTACTCTCTATGGGATTTCACAGTGTGGGACGTATCTCTGGAACCGCTTGTCACAGCAACTTCAGAGAGGGCTCATTTTGTTGGTCTTCCCCTGCTCTATCATCCGGTAGCTAGATTCAGTGTGTTGGGAGTTTGGGGGGGCTTCGGGCACTGTTTTGGGGTACTTCTGAGGAAAACTACATTTCCCATGAGCGCCTGTTTCGCGCTCGTTTTCTGATTGGCTACTATTGAGGCAGCCATTTTGTGGTGTTTTTCTCAGCGAGTATACTACGCAGGGACCGAGCCTTCTCTCCTCTCAACAGATTAACCCTTCGCTGGCCAGATAAGTCCGATTTTAGGCATTTCTGGGGTGAAACTTTAATCTTTAACACTTTTACTGGGTGGTTTTTCTTCGTGGTGTATATCTGACGCTGTGAGCATGTCTACTCCACTGGAGTCAGGGGCTAGACCCAAGACTAAAGAGGCTGGGATGACCATTTCCCCCATTGCGTTTTGCTCCTCTTGTCATTCTGGGCTGCCTAGAGAATTTTCAGGTCATTTATGCCCAAAATGTACAGAAAGTCAGGATAGCAACCCTGGGCTTCCCAGCCATGCTATTGAGCCAACTTGGGTAAAAGAGTTTAAAGCTGCCACTAGGGATCTCAGATCCACTCTTCAACTCTTTCCCTCTCAGGTTCAGGGAGCTCTGCAAGTCTGGCAGACCCCCTCCTCAATCAGGACCTCCCTGCCTAAGCCACAGGGGGCCCCTGATGTTTCTGATTCTTCTGAGGAAGAACTTTTGCAGGATTCTGATGCTGAGGAAGGCATTGTTATAGAATCTAATAGGTCCATTGGGGACCCTTATGAATGTGACCCTGAAGTTTCGGCTGAGGGTTTGATCAGAGCTGTACTTTCTACGCTCAACCTTCCTCTGACTCAGGCATCTACTCATGATCCAACTGATGTTTTCCAAAAACCATCAAAGGCTGTGGTTTGTTTTCCTACTAACCCTACTCTTGCCCGTTTAGTCTCAGACGCCTGGAGGAACCCTGAAAAATCCTCTTCTGTGTCCAAAAAGTTTGCTAAACTTTATCCTTTTCCTGAGACTGAACTGGCAAAATGGGTTCATCCTCCTAAAGTGGATGCTCCTATTTCTAGGTTATCCAAATCTACTGCCTTAGCTGTGTCTGATGCTTCAGCCCTGCAGGATTGGACGGATAAAAAGTTAGAGATTTGCCTTAAATCCATTTTTGCCTCTGTTGGCACTGCTATGCGTCCAACTTTTGCAGTGGCGTGGGTTAATAGGGCCATTGCGGCCTGGACTGAGCAACTGGCTGAGGCGGTTCGCCAGGATGGACCAGTGTCTGAGCAGTTACAGCTTCTTGCTAATATGCTAGAGGCTCAGAATTATGTTGCTGATGCTGCTTTTGATGCTGTGCGCATGATGGCGAGGGCCTCTACCTCCTCCATAGTAGCTAGACGTGCTCTTTGGTTGAAAATTTGGTCTGCTGACACTGCATCCAAGAAAGCCTTGCTTTCTTTGCCCTTTCAGGGGTCCTTACTGTTTGGATCTGAACTTAAGGAGATGATTAGTGAGGCCACTGGTGGCAAAAGTACTCTTCTGCCATCGGTGTTCAAGAAAAAGTTTCCAGCCAAACGCAATCGGTCCTTTCGTTCCTTCCAAACTGAGACACGCTCCACGTCCCAAACAGGTCCGTCTTCCACGCGCTCCTCCTCCAAGCCCAAACAGTCCTGGAAGCCCAAAGTTGCCCCTAAGGCCAAGACCTCCAAGACTGCTTCGGCATGACTCACCGAACCCTGGTCCGCATCCAGCTGTAGGTGGACGTCTCCACATCTTTCGCCGGGTTTGGGAGGAGTCAGTGGCGGACCCTTGGGTTGTTCAGGTGGTATCAGAGGGATACAGGATCCCTTTCTCTTCCCTTCCTCCCTTTCGGTTCCATTTTACTCGTCCTTCTCAGGAGCCTACAAAAAGACGTCTGTTTCACGACGCTATTCAGGATCTTTTGGACAAAGAGGTCCTGGAATTGGTTCCACCAGAGGACACAGGTTCAGGATTCTATTCCAACCTGTTCGTTGTGGCCAAAAAGGACGGAGGTGCACGTCCTATTCTGGATCTCAAGGATCTCAATTCCTTTGTGGTGAGTTCCCACTTTCGCCAGGAATCTCTGCGTTCTGTGATAGCAGCAATGTCTCCAGGGGAGTTCCTTGCCTCCCTGGATCTTCAGGATGCTTACCTTCACATCCCTATTCCTCCAGAGAGCAGACGGTATCTCAGATTTGCCTGTCACAAAGGCCATTTTCAGTTTTCAGCTCTTCCCTTTGGTCTGACTTCAGCTCCTCAGGTCTTTCAGAGGGTATTGGGAGCTTTGATAGCTGTGCTTCATCGAGATGGAGTCAGGGTGACCCCTTACATGGACGATCTGCTCTTGAAAGCCTCATCTGCGGAGATCCTTCACCAGCAGCTGCAGTTGTGCATACAGACACTCAATCGCCACGGATGGATTGTGAATCTGGACAAGTCAGACTTGGTTCCATCTCAACAGCTCCTCTTCCTGGGTCTCCTGTTCGACACTCAGCAGTGCATGGTGTTTTTACCGGAGGACGTGGCTCATCAGATTGCTATCAGAGTGGCCAGGATCCTGGAACTGGACAGGGTTCCAGTACCAAAGTTGTCCTCTCTGGTGGGGAAGTTTATTTCCACAATAGAGGCGGTGCCTTTTGCCATGGCACACACCAGGGAACTTCAGAGGTTTGTGATTCAGACTTGCAGATCTCGTCCAGATCATCAGCATCTCTCTGTATCGTTGCCCCCTCATGTAGAGCTGAGCCTGGAGTGGTGGTTGGACCTGTCTCATCTCCTGAAAGGGAGATCCTTTCGGGTTCCCTATTGGACCACAGTCACGACGGATGCCAGCCTCCGGGGATGGGGGCAGTGTTGGGTCGTTTCAGTGCTCAGGGGAAATGGGGACTGGAAGAATCTCTTCTCTCCATCAATGTTCTGGAACTTCGTGCCATCTTTCTTGCCCTGAGACACTGGGAATCTCAGCTGGAAGGTTGTCCAGTCAGAGTGGAGTCTGACAACGCCACCGCAGTGGCTTACATCAACAGACAAGGCGGCACGAAAAGTCTCACTGCCTGGTTAGAGGTCAAGGCCATTTTATCTTGGGCAGAAGCTCATGTGCCCGTCATCTCAGCGGTACACATTCCAGGCGTAGACAACGTCATGGCAGATTTTCTCAGTCGTCATACAGTCGACAGCGGAGAATGGGCGCTTCATCCAGAAGTGTTTCACCTTCTCACCCAGATGTGGGGGGTACCAGCAGTGGATCTGAATGCAACCAGACACAACAGGAAGGTGCCAGTGTTTTGCTCCCGGTGGAGGGACCCTCTCGCTCTGGCAGTGGATGCCTTGTCAATCCCCTGGACGTTTCCTCTGGCTTACATCTTCCCTCCTCTCCCTCTGTTGATCAGAGTCATCCAGAAGCTGAAGATGGAGCGTTGTCCTGTCATCCTGATCACTCCAAATTGGCCTCGTCAGTCCTGGTATCCGGAACTGCTAGCCATGTCTGTGACGGATCCTGTTCCGCTTCCTGCACGTCCAGATCTACTTCTCCAAGGATATCTGTGGAAGGAGGATGTTCAGCATCTCCATTTGATGGCTTGGAGGTTGAATCCTCAATTCTAAAGAAGAAAGGGTTTTCCTCTTCAGTGGTGTCCACTATGCTTCGAGCTCGCAAGCCAGTGTCTTCCAAGATCTATCATCGCATATGGTCCACCTTCGTAGCATGGTGTACTGCTAAAGTTCTGTCTTTAGATTTCCATCTTCCCACAGTCCTAGCCTTCTTACAGGATGGGGTCGAGAAGGGACTCAGCCTGAGTTCTCTCAAGGTTCAGACTTCTGCTCTGTCTGTGTTTTTCCAGGAAAGAATTGCTGTTCTTCCTGATGTTAAAGTTTTCTTCCAAGGCGTGGCTCATGTTAGGCCTGCCTTCAAGAGTACTGCTCCCCAGTGGGACCTCAATTTGGTACTGGGGGTTCTCCAGAGACCCCCGTTTGAATCCTTGGCTTCAATTCCTTTGCATCTCTTGACCTGGAAAATGGCTTTTCTTTTGGCTATTGTCTCAGTTCGCCGGGTAGCAGAGTTACAAGCTCTGTCTTGTAAACCTCCTTACTTGGTGTTTCACAAGGATAAGGCAGTGCTTCGTACTTCCAAGGAGTTTTTACCCAAGGTTATCTCCGAATTTCACATCAATCAGGAGATTGTGGTTCCCTCTTTCTGCCCTAACCCTTCCTCTGACAAGGAAAGAGATCTCCATTTGTTGGATGTTGTGCGTTGTCTTAAATTTTATGTTCATCGCACTGAGTCTATCAGGAAGTCTGACGCTCTATTCGTCATTCCTGAGGGGCCTAGAGCAGGGAGACCAGCATCCAAGGTAACTATTGCCTCTTGGATAAAATCTGCCATTCGTGAAGCCTACAAACTGCGGAATAAGCACGTTCCCTTCAGGGTCACTGCTCATTCCACCAGATCAATTGGGGCCTCTTGGGCCTACAAGAATCAGGCATCTGCTGATCAACTGTGCAGAGCGGCCACTTGGTCCTCTCTGCACACATTTTCGAAGCACTATCGTGTTGATGTCCTGGCCTCGGCTGTTGCCAGCTTTGGGCGGAAGATCCTGGAGGCAGTCTTGCCTGTTTAGGACCTTCTACTCTGTGTTCATAGTGCTCCTTTACTGTTCAGCCCTGTTGGCTCTAGTTCAGTCTGCTGTGTTAGTTCGGGGGTTTGTATTTCCCCCTGGTTGGTGTCCGTTGACACTTCTGTTTTTGGGCTCTATGATTAATGGGTTCATAGCAGTTCTGGTGACTTAGGCCTTGCGCCTGGTCCTTGCCTTACTTCCCGCCTCAGGGACAGCTCAATATTTGTACATCCCATTGTACCAGTGACCTGTATTGGACGACAGTGAAAATAGGATTTTAGTCTTACCTGTTAAATCCTTTTCACTTAGTCCATACAGGTCACTGGTCTCCCACCCTGTCAAGGGACCATGCTTGGCTCTCCTGTGGCATTCAGTGGGAGACCTTCGGGGCATGCTCACAGGAGTCTTACTTTTCCTTCTTACCTCTGGTCAGTTTAGTGTCTCAAATCAATCTAGCTTGGCTCTGGCCTGAAGGCAGCTTAAGTAGGAGGGGAGGCTCCACCCCCTGCATACATCTGAATGAATGTTCCTGCCTATTAAAGGGGCGCATCGCCTCCCATTGTACCAGTGACCTGTATGGACTAAGTGAAGAGGATTTAACAGGTAAGACTAAAATCCTATTTTTTTACTTACGTCAAGTTTACGAGAAAGTGGTGGTAAAATGGCTGTGTAAAAAATTTGAAAACACACCTAAAATGAAAGCTGGGGGTGTTTACTTTCCAAAAATATACACTTTGGGGGTAAAAAGTGGAGCACTGGAACGTAGTCCAAAATGAGTAATGGCACCAGTTAAGCAAGATGTGAAAATTCAATATTTGTTCAAAATTGGGCCCCGTAGCTCCCCCAAACCTTGAGAAACCTATGCATATGGGGTATTGCCATACTCAGAAGAAGGAGCTGAACACTAAACAATGCATTTTTAAAAATCTTCACCTATCATGTGCTTGAAATTCACATCAACATTGAAGTGAAAGTGTGAAAAACTTACGTCAAGATTTATGAGTGATTGGTGGTAAAATGGCTGTGTACAAAATTTGAAAACATACATAAAATGAAAGCCTAGGGTGTCTACTTTCCAAAAATATACACTTTTGGGGGGAAATCTTACAGTGGAGTACTGTTACACAGCCCCAAATGAGACATGGCACCAGTGATGCAAGCTGTGAAAATTCAAAGTGTGAAACTGGAAACGCGCATGTTCCAATTTGGGCCCCGTAGCTCCCCCAAACCTTGAGAAACCTATGCATATGGGGTATTGCCGTACTCAGAAGAAGGAGCTGAACACTAAACAATGGATATTTTTAAATTTTCAACTATCTTGTGCTTGATATCAACAGTAATATTGAAATGTAAGTGTGAAAACTGCAAAAAAACAAAATATTACCACAATTTTGAAAAATATTTCTGGAAAAATAGCTGCATAAAAAACTCAAAAATTCTCTTGATTATTTACCTTATGTTTTCTAGTTTTCAGAAACATATACCTTTGTGGGACATTTTTGGTTCTGGCACCGTCAACTAAGCTATGATGCTCACATGCCAATTGTTGACAAATTACAAGTTGGAAATAATGGCAAGCATCTTGTAATATTTACTTTGTAAATGTGAGGAAGGGATTGAAATACTGGGCATACTCTTTTATTCAGGAGAAGCAAATGAATATATTTAGGGGTATTTTTTTGTCATAAACTAATTGTATGCAAATCCTGACAGGAAAATATAAGCAAAATGTTTTTTTTCTATTTTTTGGCTCTTTTTTTCTATTTTAATCAAATTAAATGATGAGGTATTCATATAATTGTGGTATCAAAAGAAAGCCCTACTTGTGCTTAAAAAAACAGTATATAATTTGTGTGGGTGTACAAAGGGAATTAAAGAGAAAATATGGTTGAACAAAGACATAGTCAAAAAAGTCAAAATTGCTCCGGTCCTTAAGTCAAATCTAACTCAGATTTTCCCGGTCCTTAAGGGGTTAAAGTGGAATTGCCACTTTGTAACTAATAAATACAACACTATTCCCCATCCAAAAAGCCACTTCCTAGATCATTTGCACAGACGGATATCTAAATCACTCATAAGCTTAAAAAAAAAAAAAAAAAAAAAAAAAGGATTATACAAATATATAGGTGATTTTTAAAGATCTTTAAAATAACATATTTCTCACAAACTGACAGTTGCACATTAAAGTGATAGAAATGTCAGTCCAGTACAGTCCAGTCTCTGTCGTCCAGTACAGATTACTGGTAACTTTGGGTAGGCGATCAGCCCCTTTAAGTAGGCAGGAACAGTTCTGAGCAGTGACTGCTGGGTGGAGCTTACCTCCTCTCCTTAGCTTGCAGCTAGCCAATCCCCTTCCAGTAAGATTTGTTCCTTGGTCAAGACACAAGGCAAGAGAACAGTTCTGCTATAGTTTTAGCTTTTTTTTTATTATTTTTCTGTTAGATATGGGATACCACCATTAGGTGGATTACCATCACTGACAATTCCCATCACTCAAATGTGGCTAGCTCAGTTTACCAGGTGCTTTAGTGGACCTAAGCCCTGGGGGGAAAATCTTGGCTTCAAGTTCTTTCCCCAGGAGTTGCCCACTGATACTTCTTCTTGATAAATGGTAATCTGAAAACAGAAGACCAGCTGAAAAGGTGAGAAACCCTTTGAGTTCTGTGGTCCACATGTCCCATGCTTACCCTCTGCACAGGGGCCTCCTTGGAGTTCCTATTACACACTCATGCACTCACTGGGTTTATCTGTATGTCTGTTGGGTGTTTGGAACAAGTTTCTGTGGTAACTTAACCCTTTAGCTGCTAGTTTGCATACTTTGCAGTGTTGTGAGCACTTTCCCTACTGGGTCCAGTGTTTATTGGGTCTCCTGACTCGTTCTAGTGGGTTTTTGAGCGTGTTTTACATTTTGTAATCACTTTGCTATATTTATTTTCAGTGCCTTTAAGGTGCGAGTTTACCCCATAGACGCCATTGGTCCATTCACTCCTGTGGGATAGCTTGGGACGTATCTCTGCAACCGCTCTATGCAGCGAGGTCAGAGATGGCTCATGTTGTTGGTCTGCCCTTTCTCTGTCTTCTGGTCAATGTTCTGGGCAAGTTGGGGGGCTCAGGGGGCTTCGGGCACTGTTGGGGTACTTTTTTTGAGAAACTACAATTCCCGTGAGCGCTTGCTTCGCGCTCTAGTTTCTAATTGGCTCCCGCCTCGGCAGCCATTTTGTGCCTTCTCTGAACAAGTATCCTACGCAGGGCTTGGACTCTCCTTCTCTCCTCAGCAGTTTAACCCTTCGCCTGCCAGATAAGTCTATTTTAGCATTTCTGGGGTAAATAATTTATCATATACACTGTTATTTTGGGTGTTTCTGATAATTTGACTGTTTGACTCTGATGAGCATGTCTATTCCATTAGACCTTGGGGCTAAACCGAAGACTAAGGACACTGGGGCGTCTATGTTCCCTATCACTCATTGTTCCACATGTCACTCAGGGTTACCTAGAGAATACTTGGGTCATGTTTGCCCAGCATGCGCTGCTGCCCCTGAGTCCCCTGCAGGGACCTCCAGCCATGCACTAAAGCCAGTTTGGATGCAAGAGTTTAAGGCTACTACCAGGGACCTCCGGTCTACCTTACAACTCCTTCCATCCACTTTTCAGGGGGTCTTCCACTCATGGCAGGCCACCACCCCTATCAGGTCTTCCGTGCCTAAACCTCTGGGTGTACCTGATGTGTCTGATTCCTCTGAGGAGGAATTATTGGTGGTGATGATGATGACTGCTCTGCTGTTCCTTCCTTAGTTTTTTGGGGACCATATTGAGACTGATCCTGTTCCCTCAGCCGAGGGACTGATCAGGGCTGTATTGAACACCGTGAACCTTCCCTTGGTACAGGAGGTTTCCTCTGATCCCTCTGATGTGTTTTAGGATTGTGTCTGACCCCATACTTGTTTTCCACCTAACCTCACTCTTGACCGCTTGTTGTCTGAGGAGTGGAAGTTTCCAGACAGGAAACAGTCTGTCTCTAGGAAATTTGCTAAGCTTGATCTGTTCTCTGAAGTGGCCCTAACTTAGTGGGTTCATCCTCCTAAGGTGGACGCCCCTGTTTCCAGGCTATCTAAGTCCACTGCCTTGCCTGTGGCTGATGCATCTGCTCTGAAAGACTGGACTGTCAAAAAGCTTGAGACCTCTCCCAAGGCCATTTTTGTGACGGCTGGTTCTGCTCTGCTCCCCGCATTTGCTGCGGCATGGGTGAATAGGACTGAGGCTGTTTGTACTGAACAGCTCATCTTTGCTATCCGTCAGGGAGCTCCTACTGCTGACATGTTGCGACTTCTCGCCAACATCTCTGAGGCCCAGCATTATGTTTCTGCTGCCCTGTTTGACGCCGTTTGTATGGTGGCCTGGGTATCCACCATGTCTGTGGTAGCCAGACATGCTCTTTGGCTCAAGATCTGGTCTGCTGACACTGCTTCCAAGAGGTCTCTCCTGTCCTTGCCCTTTTAGGTCACCTCACTCTTTGGGCCTGATCTCAAGGATCTGAGCAGTGAAGCCACTGGGGGGAAGAGCACTCACCTGCCAGTGGTTTCTGGGAAGAAGACTCCTGTTAAACAGAATCGTTTTTTTTTTTTGTCACTTCCGGGCTGAATCGCGTCCGGTGACCCATGTGATGCCTCAGGCTCTGCACACCTCATCCAAGCCTAAGCAGCAATGGAAGCCCAAGTCCTCCTCTTAGTCCAAGGCTTCCAAACCTTCTGCATGACTCGCTAAATCCGGGTCCCCACCCGCAGGTGGGTGGCCCCTTGCGCCACTACCTCTCGGCTTGGGAAGCCTCTGTGGCAGACCTGTGGGTTTTACAGGTGGTGGCTGTAGGGTACAGGACTCCCTTCACCTCCCTCCCTCCTCTTCTCGCTCTCCTCTGGGCGCAGAAAAGTGCCACCTTTTCGAGGGAGCCATTCAGGCCCTCCTGGACAAGGTGGTCCTAGAACCAGTTCCTCCTCGGGAAAGGGAAAGGGGGTTGGGATTCTACTCCAACCTCTTTTTGGTTTCCAAGAAGGAAGGCAGCTGTCATCCCATTTTGGATTTGAAGGACCTCAACTCCTTTGTGGTCAGGTCCCAGTATCGCCAGGAGTCAGTGCGCACAGTGATTGCTGCCATGTCCCCTGGGGAATTTGTCTTCCCTGGATCTTCAGGATGCATACTTGCACATTACCATTCATCCAGAGAGCTGGCAATATCTCTGCATTGTCTGCGACCGAGGGCATTTCCAGTTCTCTGCCCCCCCTCCCTTTGGCCTGACCACGGCTCCTCAGGTGTTCAACAGAGTCCTGGGAGCCTTGATTTCTGTCCTCCATTGGGACGGCATAAGAGTTACCCCGTACATGGATGACCTTCTTCTGAAGGCATCTTCTCCAGAACTCCTTCATCAGCAGGTGCAGAACTGCATTCATGCTCTGTCCCATCACGGGTGGATCATCAATCTGGAAAAGTCGGACCTTGTTCCTTCCCAGAGGATGGTTTTTCTAGGCATCCTCTTCGACACTCAGAGAGGGATGGTGTTTCACACAGACGAAGTGGCTCATCAGATAGCACTGAAGGTCCAGGCTGTCCTGAATCAGGATCCAGTTCCGGCCAAGAAGTTGTCATCCCTGGTGGGGAAGTTCATTTCCACCATAGAAGTGGTTCCGTTTGCCATGGCTTATACCAGGGAGCTCCAGAGGTTTCTAATCCTGGTTTGCAGGGGTCGACTGGATCTCCTGGAGAGGTCCCTATCTCTTCCTCTTCACGTGGAGCTGAGCCTCTTGTGGTGGCTCAACATGGACAATCTGCTGAAAGGCATTTCTTTCATGGTGTCATTCTGGACAACAGTGACGCCGGATGCCAGCCTCTCCGGCAAGGGAGCGGTCCTGGGGCGCTTGAATGCTCAAGGCCGGTGGTCCCAGGAAGAATCTCTCCTTCCCATCAATGTCTTGGAGCTTTGGGCAATATTTCATGCCCTGCTCCACTAGTCGCTACTGAGGATTGCCCTGTCAGGGTCAAGTCGGACAACGTCACAGCAGTAGCCTACATCAACAAACAAGGCAGCACGAGAAGTCTCGCATCTTGGTTAGAGGTGAAGGCCGTTTTGTCCTGGGCAGAGGAGTGTGCCCCTGCCATTTCCGCAGTTCATATTCCTGGTGTAGACAACGTTCTGGCAGACTTCCTCAGTCGACACATAGTGTACAACAGAGAGTGGGAGCTGCATGAAGAGGTGTTCGACCTCATTGTCCAGTGGTGGGGTTTTCCATGCATTTACCTGATGGCGACAAGACACAACAGGAAGGTCCTGATGTTCTGCTCTCGCTGGGAGGACCCCCTGGCTCTAGCAGCGGATGCCTTGTCGATCCCGTGGATTTTTCCTCTGGCATACCTTTTTCCTCCCGTTCCACAGGGTGATAAGGAAACAGACTGGAGCGCTGCCCATTCATTCTGATTGCTCTGTACTGGCCTTGACAGTCTTGATTTCTGAGCTTCTGGATCTCTCAGTGGCAGAACCTCTTCGGCGCCCCTCCTGTCCGGATCTTCTTCTGCAGGGTTTTCTGTGGAAAGAGGATGTTCATTGTCTGGTTTTGACAGCATGGCGGTTGAATCCTCAATTTTGAAGAAAAAGGGTTTTTGTTCTAGTGTGGTGACTACTATGCCGAGTGCACGTAAGCCTGTTTCTTCTAAGGCCTACCATTGAGTTTGGTCTACCTTTCTCTCTTGATGTGCTGATAGGGACCTGTCTCAGGATTTTGATGTTCCTATGGTCATTTCTTTCCTCCAGGATGGTGTGGATAAGGGTCTCAGTTTGCGTTCTCTTAAAGTGCAGACCTCTGCTCTCTGTTTTCATTCAGAAGCGCCTTGCTATTCTTCCTGATGTCAAGATTTTCTTCCAAGGCGTTGCTCATACCCGTCTTGTGTTTAAGACTCCCGCTCCTCAGTGGGACTTTAACTTGGTTTTGGGCATCCTTCAGCGCCCTCCCATTGAGTCCTTGGTCACTATTACTCTATGTATGCTGATGTGGAAGATGGCCTTTCTCCTGGCAATCGTGTCTGTTCGCCGTGTTGCGGAGCTGCATGCCCTGTCTTGTAGGCCACCCTTTTTGGTGTTTCACAAGGAAAAGGCGGTACTTTGCAAGAGTTTCTCCCGAAGGTGGTGTCCGAGTTCCACATTAATCAGGAGATTGTGGTTCCTTCCTTCTTCCATAACCCTACTTCTGAAAAGGGGAAGGATCTTCACCTGTTGGATGTTGTGCAGTGTCTCAAGTTTTATGTGCATCGCACTGAGCCCTTGCAGCAGTCTGACACTCTTTTTGTCATTCCTGAGGGTCCCAGGGCAGGGAAGCCTGCTTCCAAGGTAACCGTTGCTTCTTGGATCAAGTCCACTATTCATAAGGCTTACGAACTTAGGAAGAAGCCTGTTCCCTTTCGGGTCACGGCTCATTCTATGAAGTCTATTGGGGAATCTTGGGCCTACAAAAATCAGGCCTCTGCTGATCAGTTGTGCAAGGCAGCCACTTGGTCGTCTGTGCATACCTTTTCCAAACACTATTGTGTGGATGTGCTGGCATCGGCTGATGCCAGTTTTGGGAGGAAGATCCTGGAGGCAACCTTGCCTGTATAGGATCTCCTTCGTCTCTTCTTTACTCTTTCACTTTTAAGCCCTGTTAGCTCTAGTTCAGTGTGCTGTGTAACAGTTCCTGGGGTCTGTTTTTACCCCTGTTCGGTGTCCGTTGACACTTTGCGGTTATTGTTGAGCTATTCATGATCTGTTGGTTCATTGGTGCTCTGGTGACTTTGGGGGCCTGCGCCTGGTCCTTGCATTTCTTCCCACCCTGGGAAACTTAATGGTTGGACATTCCAAACTTACCAGTAACCTGTATTAGAAGACAGAGAAAAGAGAATTTTAGTCTTACCCGTTAAATCCTTTTCTCTTAGTCCATACAGGTTACTGGTCTCCCACCCTGTCAAGGGACCAAGCTTGGCTCTCCTGTGGCAGAACGTGGTGGTCATTTCGGGTTCATGCTTGCAGGAGTCTTCCTTTACCTTCTTACTACCTAGTCAATAGTTAGTTTTCAAATCTTACTGGAAGGGGATTGGCTAGCTGCAAGCTAAGGAGAGGAGGTAGGCTCCACCTAGCAGTCGCTTCTCAGAATTGTTCCTGCCTACTTAAAGAGGCTGATCGCCTACCCAAATTTACCAGTAACCTGTATGGACTTAGAGAAAGGGATTTAACAGGTAAGACTAAAATCCTCTTATTTTGTATTGTAAATTATTTTGCAGCAAATCCTGGTTTGAGAGATATTCGCATTGAAAGTTCCCCTCTTCCTCCCCTTCTCCTGATGTCAGCTGTAAAGCTGACAGCAGGAGATTCGAGTCTGCCGACTCGAGGAGGCTCTTCAGCAGAGCCGAAATAGCGTTAGTAAAAAAGAACTACTTAATTGGAATGGTCTACAATTATTTTTAAATAACTTGATTTTGGCTCAGCTGAAGGCTGGTCCCAGGACCTGGAAATCCTGCTGTCAGCTAGTGTGCTGGCGTCTCAAACCATAGCGGTTTTTGAGAGATGAGATTTACTGCAAATAATTTTTTTTTCATCTACAATACAAAATAATATTATTCTTTGATAAACCTTAAAGTAATGTCAGAGCTGCACATGCACCCTGAGGAGACTGAACTTCAGAATCTTGTGGTTTAGTCTCTTCTGCAGAATTAACAAGGGTGCACCATGTAAAAGAATGTGTGTGCGTTCCCAGAAGGGACACACACACCATTATTCCCCCTGTGAAAGCAATCTTAATACACTTGCAATTTGAATCATCTCAAAAAAGTCTTAATGAGAGCTTATGACATAGGAGTGCTTAAATGGTACAGATTGAACATGATGATAATACAGTGATGCATATGAGGTGTAATGATAATGAATAGATGATGAATGGAAATTAAATCAAATGTCACTCACTATACCATAACATGAGATGAAAAGAAGGGGAACAGTACAACAGAAGGGTAATGTAAGTATAGAAGAATTGTTGGACCAGTGGTGTAAGTGTAAAAAAATTAATTGATCGATACATGGACATATATAAATAATAGGGAATCATATTAAAATATGATAAACATCCAGAAAACCTTGAGCATATGATAATTGACCCCAAATGGGTATAAGTATAATAAATATAGAATAGATCTAAAAAAACACATGAGTTTGTGTATATCAAAAACCATAAGGAATTGGTCTCCCTACTAACAGTAGGAGCGGGGTCTAATATAGTGGTCAATATAAGTAAAATGGGATTATCCCTTCTATTCGGGACTCCAAACCACTTTGCTTCTAATAGTAGTTAAATAGGGGACCAGCCCAAAGGTGCTGTACTAAAGTGCAGAGAACACTTTGGACGGTGATACGTAAATACTATGATGAAAAGGGTAAACAGAGATGGCCTTATTATGTACTTGTATCAAAATAAAGAGTGAAAAAGCCCAACATGTCCCAAAGTCACCAATACGTTGTATAAAGTGGGATCACAACAGTCTTCAGTCTGAAATATATAATCCCTCTGAATTTCAAGTTTACTTGAACAGTACGTGGATCAAAACCTTGAAACAACCATCAAGATATCACCGATGTTACCACTGGCGAACGTCTCTGCATTCTCCTGGTTCTTGCCGGTTGTTCCTGATGCAAATAGTAATTCTCAATAAAACAAATTTCTCTGTTGTCCAATATAGGTTACTGGTAACTTTGTGAAGGCAACCGCCCCTTTAAGTAGGCAGGAACGATTCTTGAAGAGAAGAGCAGGGTGGAGCCTTCCTCCTCTCCTTAGGTGGTCCACAGCCAATCCCCATCCAGTAAGATTTGTTCCTTGATGAAGCAAGGCATGAGAACAGTTCTGCTGTAGTTTTAGCTTTTATATTATTTTTCTGTTAGATATGGAATACCAACCATTATGTGGATTACCATTACTGACATTCCCAAGTGGATAGCTAAGTTTCCAGGTGCTGTGGTGGACCTGTCAGCCTTGAAGGGGAAAAGCTTCCCTGGAAGTTACCTACTGAGGCTTCTTTGGTAAATGGTAATCTGAAGACATAAGATCTGCTAAAAAGGTGAGCAGCCCTTTGAGTGCTGAGGTCCACATGTCCCATGCTTCCCCTCTGCATAGGGGTCTCCCTTGGAGTTCCTACTGCATACTTCTGCACTCATTGGGTTTATCTGTATGTCTGTTGGGGTTTGGAGTGACTGGAGTTCTATGGTAAATTTACCCTTTGCTGTGTTGGGTACTTTTGGGGGGGTTTCTTACTGGGTCCAGTGTTTATTCATTTATTTTAGTGTGTTCTGAGGTGTTTTGCTACTGTTCACACACTTTTTAAAATTTTGACTTATTTGGGCACGCTTTACCACATAGACACCATGCTCCATTCACCTCTATGGGACTATACAGTTTGGGACATATGTCTGCAACTGCTTAACGTAACAACTTCAGAGACAGCTCATTTTGTTTGTCTGCCCTTGTTCTATCATCCGGTTTATGTTTGGGGGGGCTCAGGGGGCTACAAGCACTGTTTGGGGTACTTTTTAAGGGAAACTACATTTCCCATGAGTTTGTTAGGCTGTATCCCTTCTCTGAAGCGGCCCTAGCTCAGTGGGCTCATCCCCTTAAGGTGGACACCCCAGTTTCTGGACTCTCTAGGTCCATTGTTCTGCCTGTGGCAGACGCATCTGTCCTTAGGGATTGGATTGACAGGAAACTTGAGGCCTTCCTAAAGGCCATCTTTGCTACTGCTGGCACTTCATTGCTTCCCTCATTCGCTGCTGCTTGGGTGAACAGGGCCATTGCAATTTGGACTGAACAGCTATCTGTGGCTGTCTGTCAGGGCACTCCCACTGCTTACATGTTGCGGCTTCTGGCCTACATCTTTGCAGCTCAGCATTCTGTTTTTGCTGCTATCCTTGATGCCATCCGGTTGGTGGCTAGTGTTTCTACCATGGCTGTGGTAGCCAGATGGGTTCTTTGGCTTAAGATCTGGTCTGCGGACTCTACTTCTAAGACAGACTTACTTTCATTACACTTTCAGGGGACCTCTTTGTTTGGGCCGGAGCTTAAGGACCTCAATAGTGAGGCCATGGGGGTGAGAGTACCCTGTTACCTTTAGTTCCTAAGAAGAAGCCTCCAGCAAAATGGAGTCGGCTTTTTTTGTCCCTTTCTGGATTAGGCGCGTGCCACAAACCAGGCTCCCCGTTCCTCCTCCAAGCCCAAACAACAGTGGAGGTCCAAGCAGTCCCCCACCAAGCTCAAGGCTTCCAATCCTTCTTCGGCATGACTTGCCAAACCCTGGTCCCCACTCGCCAGTGGGTGGCTGTTTGCGCCACTTCCTCAATGTCCGGACAGACACCATGGTAGGTCCGTGGGTTTTGCAGATAGTCTTAGATGGGTACAGGATCCCTTTTTCCTCTCTTCCTTCATTCAGTTTCTTTCCTTCTCACACTCCTCAGGGAGTGGAGAAGCGCCATCTCTCCAGACCCTTTTAGTCAAGGAGGTTCTGGAGCCTGTTCCCAAGCTGGATCAGGGTTTGGGTTTCTATTACAACCTGTTTGTAGTTTCCAAGAAGGACAGTGGCTGTCATCCATTTTGGACCTCAAGAGTCTCAATTCCTTCGTGGTCAGGAGTCCCTACTGATGGTGATCGCAGCCATGTCTCCTGGGGAATTTCTCGCTTCTCTGGATCTTCAGGGTGCATACCTGCATATTGCCATTCATCCAGAGAGCCGACAGTACCTCAAGTTTGCTTGCGACCAAGGACATTTTCAGTTTTCTGCTCTTCCCTTTGGTCTGACTACAGCTCCCCAGGTCTTCAATCACATCCTGGGTGCATTAGTGGCTGTCCTCCACAGGGATGGCATCAGAGTCACTCCATACATGGATGACTTGCTTCTGAAGGCCCCCTCTCTCCGGAACACCTTCATCGGCAGGCCGAGGACTGCATTCCGGTACTCACTCATCCAGAGCATGGTGTTTCTCACAGATGAGGTGGCTCATCAGATCACCCACAAGGTGGCTGCTGTTCTGGCTTCTGATCCAGTTCCTGCCAAGAAGTTGACCTCTCTATTAAGGAAGTTCATCTCCACCATAGAGGCGGTACCATTTGCAATGGCTCATGTGAGGGAACTTCAGAGGTTTGTGATCCAGGTGTGCAAGGGCAAGCCGAACCTCCTGATGATGTCAGTGTCTCTACCTCTTTATGTGGAGCTGAGACTGTCGTGGTGGCTCAACCTCTCAAATTTCCTAAAGGGCAGGGCCTTCCTGGGATTCTTCTAGATGACAGTGATGACGGCTGCCATCATCTCCAGGTAGGGATCAGTCCTGGGTCACAGCAACATCAGGGTCGGTGGTTACCAGAGGAGTCTCTCCTCCCCATCAACTTGCTGAAGCTTTGTGCGATATTTCACATTCTCTGGCACTGGACGTTCCAACTGGAGGGATGCCCAGTCTGACATCGCCATGGCTGTGGCTTACATCAACAAGCAAGGCGGAACAAGAAGTTTCTCAGCTTGGTTAGAAGTCAAAGTTATTTTTTCATGGGCAGAAGAACATGTTCCTGCCATATCTGCAGTTCATATTCCAGGCATAGACAATGTTCTAGCAGCCTTCCTAAGTCGACACACAGTGACAGCGGAGAGTGGGAACTGCATCAAGAGATGTTTAACATCATTGTACTGGAGTGGGGACTTCCTTGCATCGACGTGGTGACAAGACACAATCGGAAGGTTCCGTTCTTCTGCTCCCACTGGAGGGACCCTCTAGCTCTGGCAGTGGATGCCGTGTCAATCCCATGGCACTTTCCTCTTGTGTACATCTTTCCTCCCATTCCCATGCTACACAGGGTGTTGTGGAAACTACATCTGAATCGTTCTCCAGTCATTCTGATTGCTCAGTACTGGCCTCATCCGGCTTGGTTTCCAGAGCTTCTGGATCTCTCTGTGGCGGACCCCTTTCACCTTCCTTGCCGTCCGGATCTTCTTTTACAGGGGTACCTGTGAAAGGAGGATGTACACCATCTGGGTTTGATGGCATGGAAAGTTAATCCTCAATACTAAAGAAGATGGGTTTCTCTTCGGGTCTGGTGGCCACTATGCTAAGTGCTCGCACGCTTGTTTCCTCTAAGGTGTACCATAGAGTTTGGTCCACTTTTCTCTCCTGGGGTGATGATAGGGATCTTTCCCAGGAATTTGATCTTCCTACGGTCCTGCCCTTTCTACAGGACGGAGTGGACAAGGGCCTCTGTCCTTTCTACAGGATGGGGTGGACAAGGGCCTCTGTCCTTTCTACAGGATGGGGTGGACAAGGGCCTCAGCTTGAGTTTCCTTAAGGTTCAGACTTCTGCGCTCTGTTTTCTTTCAGAGACGCATTGCTATCCTTCCAAATGTCAAGGTTTTCTTTCAAGGTGTTGCTCATCCTCTTCCTGCCTTTAAGAACCCTTCTCCTCAGTGGGATCTTAACTTGGTTTTGGGCGTCCTTCAGCGCCCTCCATTTGAGTCATTGGCTAATATTCCTCTACGTCTGCTGACTTGGAAGATGGCTTTTCTCCTGGCGATAGTGTCTGTTCGTCGAGTCACTGGATTGCATGCCCTGTCTTGTAAACTACCCTCTTTGGTGTCTCACAAGACAAGGCAGTTCTTTGCTCTTCACTGGAGTTTCTCCTGAAGGTGGTCTCTGATTTCTACATTAATCAGGAAATCATGGTGCCCTCTCTCTCTGTACTGACCCTACATCTGTCAAGGAAAGGGATCGTCACTTGTTGGATGTGGTGAGCTGCCTTAAAGGGATAGTAATGCTTAAAATGTAATAAAAAATATGTTGTAGGGTTTATCCCCCTGAGTAAAACAAAAGTACTCCCATTGTTGAAAGGTGTTTCATTCAAAAGTTATTAATTTTCAAAGTTGAATTTTTTTAGGTGCAATATCACAGTGGCCTGAAATTGTACAGTGGCGCTGTTGCTACACGATCCTATGGACAGCTCTGGTCCCGGGACCATAAATCTCCATAGGATGGTGTAGCAACAGCGCCACTGTACAATTTCAGGCCACTGTGATATTGCACCTAAAAAATAAAACTTTTGAATGAAACACCTTTCAGCAGTGGGAGTACTTTTGTTTTACTCAGGGGGATAAACCCTACAACATTTTGTTTTGTTTTTTTTTTTTTTGCATTTTAAGTATTACTATCCCTTTAAGTTCTATGTGCACCACACTGAGTCCTTTCATCAGTCTGACACATTTCTCGTCATTCCTGAGGGTCCCAGTGCAGATAGACTGGCATCCAAGGTTACTATAGCTTCCTGGGTTAAGTCTACTATTCGTAAGGCTTACTAACTGAGGAAGAAGCCTGTTCCATTTCATGTCACGGCTCATCCCACCACGTCTATTGGGGCCTCTTGGGCCTATAGAATCAGGCCCCAGCTGATCAGTTGTGCAGGGCGGCCACTTGGTCGTCTATGCACACCTTCTCTAAACACGACCGTGTTGATGTGTGCCGGCATTGGCTGATGCCAGCTTTGGGAGGAAGATCCTGGAGGCAGTCTTGCCTGTCTAGGGTCTTCCTCATTTTTTCAATACTCCTTAACTGTTGAGCCCGGTTGTCTTTAGTTCTGCGTGCTGTGTTACAGTTTCTGGTGTGTTATACCCCAGTTTTGTGTCCATTGACACGTTATCATTATTGTAGGGCTGCTTTATGATCTGATGCTTCATATATGCTCTGGTGACTTTGGGGGACCTGCGCATGGTCCTTGCCTTACTTCCCACCTCTGGGAAACTCAATGTTTGGACATCCGAAAGTTACCAGTAACCTATATTGGACGACAGAGAAAAGAGGATTTTAGTCTTACCTGTTAAATCCTTTTCTCTTAGTCCAAATAGGTTACTGGTCTCTCACCCTGTGAAGGGACCATGCTTGGTTCTCCTGTGACCAAACGTGGGAGTCCTTTCGGGTTCATGCTCACAGGAGTTTTCTTTTCCCTTCTTATTACCTAGTGAATAGTGAGTTTTCAAATCTTACTGGATGGGGATTGGCTGGGGACCAGCTAAAGAGAGGAGGAAGGCTCCATCCTGCACTTCTCTTCCTGCCTACTTAAAGAGTTGGTCGCCTTCCCAAAGTTACCAGTAACCTATATGGACTAAGAGAAAAGGATTTAACAGGTAAGACTAAAATCCTCTTTTCGAGGTTTCCAGGGCTCTTCTGCAGTGCTCTGGTGCATTGTTCTTCTTCTTTTCTTTTCATAGGTTATGGCAAGGGTCTCCAACCTTTTCTTTAATGGGAGCTTCATTTAATCCATGAAACATGCTCAGTACTTTAAAACAGATACTGAATACATAAGAAATTATAACTGTACGTATTAAACCAAGCTGGTCTTACATACTCTTCTTCATTCCCACATCTTCAAATAACAATGTGCTGCACAGAAGACAAGCAACCGTCTTAACAGCTCAAAGTGATAAAATTCTGTCATTAAAGTGGCGAGGGACACCATGGTCTCTGTCTCCACCAATGATCTTCCTCAGTTTTCCCCAATCCTATCTCGTAGGCACCTAATTGTAGAGCCGACATATCTGTCACCACATCCGCAGACAAGCATGTAGATGACATACCTGGTCTCACAGTTAATGTATTGCTTCACCTGGTATTCTTCCCTTGCCACTTTGACTGCAAAACTGGTGAAATCCAAAACCTAAGAGTTGTGGGTCTAGAGGTTCTAGAGGCTATCCCTGCTCAGACAGAAATAGGTACAATGTACTTTGCAAAAAAGAGACCTTTTGGATCTTTACTCTAAATACCCTGCCCACCCCAGATTATGTTGTTTTTGGATACTTATATATATTTTTTTAGAAATAATGGAAGTATGTATTATTGCATATTAATACATTTGCAGTGAGCATTAGATATAGTTTTTTGGGACATCTCTGGGTGACATATGTGGGGAGACCTGGGCTCTTTCGTTCCGGTTTTTCCTTGTGTGTTTTCTTATGATGATAAGAAAACTCCAGTGTTTCTTTGCACTGAATTCTTGCGTTCTTTGATCACGTGACCTTGCCGATGAGAAATGGAAGTATTAGTTTTGCCTTCCTTTTGTGGCATTTAGACACATCCACCTTGTTCGGAGATAGAGAAGTGTAAGAGGGCTTAGAGTGCCAGTAAGTCTTTAAAATGTTTGAAGTCTGTTCATTTGTCTGTACATACCCTTGAGAAAGTAACCAAGTGTTACAAAATGCGTAGGGAGACGTGATTATATGTGTGTGTTAATTTTAATCAGGTTTAATCTGTACTTTTTAAATACATTTCTGTACTACTTTGGAAACCTCCGATAGTCCTGTTCCTTGCTTTCTCCTTACTATTGGTAGCCAGATTTGCATCACTGTGGCCAATACCTATTTGGAGATCTGAGCTGCATTCTGGAATTGAGTGTTGTACCCAGCAGACACACTGAAAATACAGGAGATGGTGGAGAGTGACCGTGGCTGGGGGTCAGACCCAGTCAATGTGAATGAACCTAGAGGCAGGTCCAGCTTCTTGTACATGTCAGTACCCTATGAGGGGATTTATGTAATCTTGATGTAATTGTCCTAATATACTGCCCTTAGAACGATTTGTGCTGTTTCTTTGTCTTTTTACAAATATCCTGAAGAACCTGTCCGGTGTCTTGAAAACAAGCTGCATGTGCGAATTTTAAGTGTTGGGAACAACTCAAGATCTTAGGGGATTCCACCTAATTTATGGGACTCCATATTCGTTATACTGCTTGATTTTTGAGATATACATTGTGAATATATATTTTTGTATAATATATGTTGTCTAGCAATATTTGATAATTATCTTTTGAAGTGAGCGCTGAGCTGTTACGGTGTATGAATAAAACAGAAGACAGCAACTTTTGTTACAATTGGTGAAGGAAAATGGAGTCAAACTGTGGCTCTCACCAACTTTTAAAACTTATATTTCCCACAACACTTAATATGTGTCATTTATACAAAGAATGTGGAATAATCTGTAAGCAGCTATTATGACAGTGTGGCAAGAAAATGCTGTGAGGCACTGTATGTGCATTACTATCAGCTCTCTGAGGACTACTGCTGAGTGCCACAGATGAAAGTTGTGCCCAGATTGAAATCTGCTCCCCAGTTGCTACCAGCAACTCATGAGCAACTTCTTGGAGACCCCTGTGTAATGATATAGTAGCATTTGATTCTATTTCCTTTTCTCTGTTATGTATTCATTATCATCACACCTCATCTGAATTAATTTATATCCTCATATTTAATCTGTACCGGTTAAGTACTCCTATGTCCTAAGCTCTCCAAGTAAAACTGTTTTGTATGTGTGACCCTTTGGAGATACACACACTGGTTTTTTTTATCTTTCTGCTCACTATTTATTCATTTCCAATTATCTTGTTAATTGGGATTTTCACTACAATATTATTTGTATCAGATTATATTAACATTCTAGTTCATTGGTCCATCCATTCATTCATTATTGATTTATGTTGTATCTGTTATTGGTGCACCTTATACCCATATTTAATTTGGTTAAGTTCATATATTTCCTCTATCCGTGATAAACTATAAGGCTGTATATACTATGTACATATAAGATTATTTTTGAGATATACCCATATACTGTTCAGCATTGCTCAGTATCTATTAGAACATCTTTAGCTGTAGTGCTGAACCTTGTGTTCGCATATTATTGGGGGTACCATTAGAAATGTTGTTCTCATGATTTATGTGTTAGTGAGCGATATTATTAGTGTATTTGCCATCACAGAACTCGCAAGGCACACGGATGCAGAGTACTTTCCGAGTTCTGTGTTTACCCGAATCTCCTAATAGCCCGCTCAGCTGGTTCAGTCAGTGCAGAAAGGTAGAGAAGCTGTGATATTGATTCTCTTCCATTCCCTCACTTTGGGACCCCTTCAGTGCCACAGGAATGTGCAATCCACATCCCTATGGCACTGAAAGTGTTAAAGGAGAGCAGCTGCTGTCTCTGTTCATTAGCAGAGATAGCGTACTGTCCTCTGGCTCTAAAGTGAGCTATAGAAAGATCCCAGCATAGCCAACCTCAGGTTGGAGATGTTGGGACTGTGAACTCCGATAGCTAAGGCTGCTATAGGACCTTAAAGGGATAGTAATACTTCAGTATTACAAATCCCTATATTAAAGCCCTAGTAAAAAAAAACATATTGCCCCCAGTGTCATCTCTTAAACCTTTATGGTTTGAGAGATGAACGCTTCTAAAGTTGCCCTCTCCCTCCCCCTTCCCCGTAGTCAGCATTTTAGCTGACTGCAGGAAAGATAGTCGTATGACTTTCAGGCGGCTCTCCAGCACAGCCTGATCGCGTTAACTAACAAAAAAACTTTCACTGAAATGGTCTTCTACGTGTGCTTGGCTTGCAAGCACACGTAGAAGACCGTTTTAGTGAAAGTTTTTTTTTTTAGTTAACGAGATCGCGGCTCTGCTGCAGAGCCGCCTGATGATCTCTGACCGGATTTCCCTGAGTCAGCTAAAATGCTGACTACGGGAAGGGGGAGGGAGAGGGCAACTTTAGAAGCGTTCATCTCTCAAACCATAAAGGTTTGAGAGATGACACTGGGGGAAATACGTTTTTTTTTTACTAGGGCTTTAATATAGGGATTTGTAATACTGAAGTATTACTATCCCTTTAAAGGGACACTAATGTTTTTTGTTTTATAGATTAAAAAAAAAAAAAAATTCTGTGCTGCAAATCCCATCTCTCAAACCTTTACGGTTTGAGAGATATTCGGTCCTAAAGTTCCCCTCTCCCTCCCCTTCTCCTGACGTTAGCTGTAAGCTGCCAGCAGGAGTTCCTGGTCTGGTGACCGACAGACGGCTCTTCAACAGAGCTACAATAGCACAATTTTGAAAGAAATTGTTCCATGCACTTTACAGAGTAGTAGGTATTTTGAATATAGTTTAGCTAGGGCTTTGAATTTGGGTTGACCCTCCTGCTTTCAACATTTCAATAATGACTTTATCAGGTCCCGCTGCTTTGCCATATTTCAATGATTTTGTTCCAGCTTCCACTTCTTCTACCAAAACTTCTGGCACAGCTTCAGCCGCCAGAACTGCATTCAGTTGCTGTCCTTCATCCTTATAAAGATTTAAAATCAATTCTTCCACTCGTTTCAGTACTTCGTGTTGCTGAGTTTTTGCAGCTGTACATCTTCAAGCTTTAATGCAAACATTTGGCTCCTATGTGTGGCCATCTTTTGTTTTGCTTTCGTTAGCCTTTAATTTTCTTCCAGTGACCTTTTGTTGACCTCAAATCTAGAACAAAACATGTAAATCTCAGCAATACCTAACTATCCATTGTAACAGAGTCTAATCGTAAATTGGCCCCAGTAGACTCCTACAAATATCTTGGTATGTGGCTTAACCCCAACCTCACTTTAGGTCTTCAAGTGATAGTAATGTCTTAAAAGAATAAGAAGTAATATTGCAGATAATGCAAAAAGAAATAGATCAGTGCAAGTCCTGTCTCTCAAACCTTTATGGTTTGAGAGATAGAATGTTTTAAAGTTCCCCTCTCCGTGCTGTCAGCTGTAAAACTGGCAGCAGGAGATTCGAGTCAGCCAGCTCAAAGCAGCTCTTCAGCAGAGCTGTGATACCGAAATCTAAAAAGAAATACTTAATTGGAACGGTCTACAAAGTGTGCCTGGTTTGCAACCACACTTTTCAGACCGTTCCAAATAAGTATTTCTTTTTAAATCTCACTGTTGCAGCTCTGCTGAAGAGCCTCCTCATGTCGGCCAACACGGATCTCCTGCTGTCAGCTTTACAGCTGACATCAGGAGAGAGAGAACTTTAGTGGCAAATATCTCTCAAACCATAAAGGTTTGAGACAGAGAGGATGTGCTGCACATAATTTATTTTTTTTTCATCTACAAATTGAAAAAATATTTTTATGGGACATTACTGTCCCTTTAATGCATGTGGTGAACAGCCACGTTAACATATAAACACAACCACATGAATACGATAATGGCTCATTAAACTATTTTCATATGCAAATTAACCATTGTCAAAGTGGTTAGTACAAAATCATAAACCTCTCAAAGGCATGGCAAATTCATGATGATGTCTTAGGACTGTGGTGGATTGATGATGAATTCACAGGGATATAATGATGAAGACATCTCAGTGCATACTGTCGATATGCCATAGGCACAAATTTGCCATAATATCGCCATCCTTGGCCCTTATCACCCTTTAGTGCATCTCCACCTTGATAGAATTAGAAATTAACTTTTTGAATGCCAGAGGGGTAAGTAACACACTTCAAAGCAATGCGTTGCATTCTCCTCTGACATTCAAAGGGTTAAACAGTATGTGTTATCTTGAGACAAGTGTTTTTAAAGAAGCAGTGAACCTTTTTTATGGAAAAAACTGAATTCATCGGGAGTTTTCTGCTGAGTAAAAGAACAATGATCAAGCTGTAGACAAATTTATATTGCCAGAGTTATTACATTTTAAACTTCTGGGGGTCGGGTCCCCTTTGGTTTTACATTAACCGTGCCTTCTAGTGGTCAGATTTGAATTATGTATTTTGTTGCATTCTGTGAGAGAAGTTATCTCCATAAAATGTGATGAGTCACACTGTCAGATTGATCTTTCAGGAACTGAGCATGCTGTCTCTGACTTCCTGACAATTTGATCTGTTATATGAATAACTGACTGCAATGGGAATACCCTTGTTTTACTCTACAGGAAAAGATTTTAAAAAGTTTACTGTTCATTTAAAAACTTGTCTCAATGGGCCCTATAATAGTAGTGCAGTGTGCCACCGTCAGTGCCTTCCTCAGAAAGTCAGGTCATCAAATCAGCATGCTGCACTAGGAACAATGGGCATCCTATATAATAATTCACTAGGATGTTTGTCAGAAGCCTTCATGCGCAGTAGAGACTGTGCGCTCTGCAGTCTGAGCAGTAGAGACTGCCTGTGCTGCAGTCATGTGCAGTATGAATGCGCCCCTGCTGATACGGAGCGGGCTCTCCAAATTCAGACTGGAGTCCTCTCTGCACACCTTCCTGGGTCCGCTTGGTGAGCAGAGAAGCTCCAAGGCACCAACCAAGGCTGCTGAGTGGCACTGTGGCCCGTGTACACGGGCTTTTAAACTAGTTCTGTATAAAAGCAAAGTTGAGCAATTCTGGGGCAATCCAACATCACCATAGGGGACAAAAAAAATTCCACAAATTGATTGAAATTAGGTTTTTAATACCTTCATTGCTAGATGTCTCCAATGTTTTTCAACCAATGTGTTGAAGACCACTCTAGCATTCAAAGAGTTAAAAAAACTCAGTTAAATCAATGACAATTTTGGGATATGTTATTGATTCCTTACTATGCAGTTGGTTTTCCACGCTGTTTCTCCACTTTGCTTTTATACAATTATAAAAACCCAATTTTAGGAGAAAATGTATGACGTTTGTCTCTCATATATTGCTTCCCCTCTTAAAACTAACTTCTCATATTCTTTTTACAAAAAATGTAATAGGTGAAGGTTACATGACTTGTTACCTTGGAAATCAGAAATGCCATGAGAATTTACTTATGAACAACTGTCTTAGCTTGTATCCGGTTTAAGGGGGAAATTGCCATAGGAATAAGTGTATAGCTGACTGCTGTTTGAAGAACAAAGAAAGATGCAGCCGCACTCCAAGATTTATGAATGACATTCTAGATAAACATAGAGTAAAACATCCAAATTTATTGGCATATTTTAAAATTAAACACATACATGGAAAGACATAGGTAAGGCTTGGACATGATGGAGGGAACAGGAGACAACACACTGTCTTATGCGTTTCGCTGTAAGAGCTTAATCAAAGACTTACCAAAAGTAAATGCATGACTAAATATATAACAAACACAACAACAAACCATCTTATATGTTTCGCTCTAAATATCGCTTAATCATAGACTTGCCAAACAAAAGGAAATGCATCACTAAATACACAAAGGGATAGTCTCAATTGGATAAAAACAACAAAAGAAACAAAGTTGTACCCTCCCCTTTCATCTGTCAATCAGCTCTATTCAATCTATATAGACAGAAGCCAGAGATTGCTACAAATATAACTGCTGTCTATTATAATAGTTCAAATAATATAAAGCCAAACAAGCTTGGTTCATGGAAGAAAAATCCCTATGTGGAGACCTCAAATGGTCATCCCAGCTATATTCCAGGAGATCCTGACCACAAACAAAACCTGTAGGCTAAAGTGCAAAAAATACAAGCTTTCTGAGGAGAATACAAGAGTAGAGAGACAGCAAATAGATTTTGTGGAGAACCAATTCAAATCGAGTTGATTGAGAGATGAAAGGGGAGGGTACAACGTTGTTTCTTTGGTTGTTTTCATCCAATTGAGACTATCCCTTTGTGTATTTAGTGATGCATTTCCTTTTGTTTGGTAAGTCTATGATTAAGCGCTATTTACCGCGAAACACGTAAGATGGTTTGTTGTGTCCTGTTTCTCCATTATGTTCACCCTCTACCTAAACCTTTCCATGTACAAGTTTAATTTTAAAATATATCAATAAATTTGGAAGTTTTATGCTACGTTTATCTGGAATGTCATTTCTAAGACTTGGAGTGTGACTGCGTTTTTCTTTGTTCACAAGTTTCGGGACCATAGAGGACTGTGTTTGTACAGCACCAAGTGGATATGGTGAGTCCTGTATCTGCACATGAATGTTTATGGTCAACATATGTATTAGTGTGAGCACCAATCTTCTACTTTTGCTGTTTGAAGAACCCTTATCTAGATAAGTCCACTGATTCCTAGGGTATTTTTCTCTAGACTATGAGGGACTTATTCCTAGGGAACAATTCCATTTTAAAGTCTCAATACTCAATGAGTTTTGTGTAATATTCTGTAACCTTTGATTATACTATTATCTTGTTTTTTTTTAGACCAATGATTATTACTACAGTAAATTCAAAGAATGGGCAGATAATTATGAGTCTGTCACGGTCATAACTGATGGTACTTCCACTAATGAGGTATGTTGCTGTTTGGACATAAGTTTTGAGTATTCGCCAAGTTGTTTTTACAACTGGAGGGGGGGGGGGTGCAATTCATTACTTCACAATGCTATGTACATTTCTCTGGTCCTGAACTCTTTATTTACCAGGGGGGTTTACAGCACATTGAGAGGCAATGCGCAACACACCTCTCTGGTCCTTAAAGGTTTTAGTGTCAGACAGTACAAATATTGATGATTTTGTTGCAAATACAATTCCTATCATCTCCAAAAATGAGAGTTGTAATCCCCAAAGTCAGACCGGAGTCTGAAGGTGCGCAGAGAGGATCCTGGTCTGAATTTGGAGAGCCCCGCTCTGTATCAGCCGCGGTGCTGGCAGTCTCTGCTGTGCATGACTGCACTGCGACTGACTGGCACTGTGGCCCGTGTACCCAGGCTCTTCATCTAGCATATATATAGATGATATGTTGTAGTTATTATTTTTCTCTTCTCATGTCCTTTTGGCAAGGTCAACATCGAACTTGCTAATTTCTTCATTCATGTGCTTCCTTACGTCTTGCACATATCTACATGTTCTGCCCTGTTTCTAATATTACAATTTTGTTTAATTTCTTGTCACCTTTTCATCATGGCAGCTGTTTATTTTGATATTAGGGTTTTTTTCTTGTTTCACATTAGGTGCAAGGGCAGTGTTTCAATAATAACTTTTTTATTGTAGGTTGAAATGTCTGTGTCTGTAAGGTCTTGCAGCACACTAAAGCAATTGGATAGTGATAACTAAAATTTCTTATGATTTTTGGCAATTTTTTAAGCAATGTTTAACAGTTGAAGTGTCAGAGGGATACACAACAAATTGTAATGCATTGCATACCCCTTTGGCACTGAAAGGGTTAATGTGAGCCTCAGTGAGGAGGGTATATAAATAATGTACATAAATGTACAGACTACTCCTGTGTGTACAGTCTGTACATTAATATACATTAAATATACATTCACTCCTTGTCACTGAGGCTTACATTAACCCTTTCAGTGTCAGAGGGGAATGCAATGCAGAGCATGCTCTGACCAGTTATGCTTATACTTGGGTAATGTCACAGTTCCTAGATTAGGGCTGGCCAACCTGTTTTGTACTACAAATGCCATAATGTCCAGCTGAAGGCCCTCAGGTTACCCAATCCTGCCATAGATTTACAGACTCAGGACACCCACTCACTTCCTAGTCCCAACAGCCTTTAAACCCAGCTCAGACCTTACCTAAAAATATTAGTTCACACTAATGGCAAAGTCCCTAGATTGACAGACCTCATATGAAAGTCCCTGTGTATTTGAACAAGTGTCACAGCTCCTGTCTTCAAAAAGCCACATTAAACGTCGCTTACAGCATTTCCACTCTGTCATTAAGTTAAGGGCATGAGAACTTTATAGGTCTGGAACCTCTCTTGCTTTGTCTTGGTGTTGTAGAACGCTAAAATTTCACTCCAACAGTGATGGGTCACTCCAAGGTGAGCCGGATGACTTGGCCCTGTTACAACGCTGTATCTTGCCTGCCGGGCGACACAGATATTTTATGCATGGTACTGAGCTGCTTACCCATTTCCCCCCTCCCACCCGCTGTAAGCTGACATCAGGAGATCCTGGTTCTGGGATGGTCAGGCAGCTCTTCAGCAGAGCTGTGGTACCGAAATCTAAAAACAACTACTTCATTGGAACGGTATACAAAGTGTGCTTGCAAACCAGGCACAATTTGTAGACCATTCCAATTAAGTAATTCTTTTTAGATTTCTGTATCACAGCTCTGCTGAACAGCCGCTTAGAGTCGGCCGACTCGAATCTCCTGCTGCCAGCTTTACAGCTGACAGCACAGAGAAGGGAACTTTAAAATGTTCTCTCTCTCAAATCTTTAGGACTTTCACTGATCTATTTCTTTTTGCATTATCTACAATATTACTTCTTATTCTTTTAAGACATTACTATCCCTTGAAGACCGAAAGTGAGGTTGGGGTTAAGCCACATACCAAGATATTTGTAGGAGTCTACTGGGGCCAATTTACGATTAGACTCTGTTACAATGGATAGGTAGGTATTGCTGAGATTTACATGTTTTGTTCTAGATGTTGAGCTCAACAAAAGGTCACTGGAAGAAAATTAAAGGCTAACGAAAGCAAAACAAAAGATGGCCACACATAGGAGCCAAATGTTTGCATTAAAGCTTGAAGATGTACAGCTGCAAAAACTCAGCAACACGAAGTACTAAAACGAATGGAAGAATTGATTTCAAATCTTTATAAGGATGAAGGGCAGCAACTGAATGCAGTTCTGGAAGCTGAAGCTGTGCCAGAAGTTTTGGTAGAAGAAGTGGAAGCTGGAACAAAATCATTGAAAAATGGCAAAGCAGCGGGACCTGATAAAGTAATTATTGAAATGTTGAAAGCAGGAGGTCAACCCATATTCAAAGCCCTAGCCAAACTATATTCAAAATACCTACTACTCTGTAAAGTGCATGGAACAATGCAGAGGTCATCCTACTGCACAAAAAAGGTGATAAAATAAATCTAAAAACTAACGACCAATAACCTATTGCCAGTGGTCTGCAAGGTTATCATAAAGGTACTATCAAGAAGAATGGACACAATACTTATCCCCTTACTGCCCGAGGACGTACAAGTACGTCCCGAGCGGATGTCCCAGGTGGACAGAGGACGTACATGTACATCCCGGAAGTCACTTAAAAAAATGAAAGAAAAATGTTTGGAGGGCGTTAAGTGCCGGCCGCGTGCGAGCGCGGTCGGTCACTAAGGGGTTAAAGTGGCTCAAGTCATATTTAACAATTTACCATACCAAGGAAAATCACAGTAGATGGACAAAAACTAGAAGTGAACAAATATATTTACCCTGGACAGGAAACACTATGATGGATATTGAGAGATGAATAAAACTGGTATGTCAGGCATTTGGAAAACTGATTAGTACTGTATTTAAAACAATTTTAAGACAAGTGCAAGTTTTTTTTACCAGTGTGACTTCCCAGTCAGTATGGCTGTGAAACATGGACACTGAATGCCAAAGCCATACAAAAACTTAAGTTCATGCAGAAGAGTATGGAATTTCGAATTCTGAACATAACGAAAAAATACAGAAAAAAGTTTGATTCAAAGGTCAATGACATCATTAAAACAATAAAGTACATAAAATGCAAATGGGCAAGCCAAACAGCAAGAAGACCTGATGGAAGATGGACCAAATTAATTTTGGAATGGATTCCATTCGATACTATACGCCTAAGAAGGGTAGAGGAAAGTACTAAATTTGTTGATACACAGTGGCAACAAAACGCACAAGACCAAAGTTGTTGGGAACTAGCTGAGGAGGCCTTTATCCAGTAGATCGATAACGGCTGAAGATGATGATGATGATTGATTATGATATATATTTTATTTAAACCTTTAATTTGTACAAGTGGTCTCCATGACTACTTGTACAGGGGATGGTTAGTCTCTCCAGCATCCCTGAACCCTTCACTGAACTCTTAATCCCTCTCACACCTAGACCAGATGCCAGGTGTGGAAGAGGTTAAGAGAACCTCAGAAAATGCACAGGAATGCTGGTGAGATTAACCTAATTTCTTAATTGGATAAATGCATTAAATACGCTCATCCATTGATTCTCAGATAGCAGCTTTTCACTCCATCATCCAATTCATAACCATTAGGTTTGAGAGATGCCGCTGGTGTCATTTTACTCAGTTTTTTAAGAGCTACAAGATGCAGGATAGAAATTTTTAAGTATTACTATCCCTTTAACAGATTTCACAGAAACAATCAGCCCTCAAAGGGTCAGCAGAAATATCCAGGACCAGTGTTTCTCCACTATTACATAATCATTGGATTTTTTATGCAAGGAGCTAAAATAGCTCTACTGAAAAAGAAACAACATGTTGACTCGCAAGTCAAGGCCAATACAAAGAACTATCCAATGAATTATTTATGCAAAGAGCTGAGCTAAGAACAAGAGGTCATCCATTAAGACTTGAGGAAAGGCGCTTTCGACTAAAACACAGGCAGGGATTCTTTACAGTAAGGGCGGTAAGGCTATAGAATTCTTTGCCTCGGGATGCTGTGCTTGCAGATAATGTAACTGCATTCAAAAAAGCAATGGATGCCTATCTAGCACAGAACAATATTGACAGTTATGACAGATGGCTTCAAAGCAAATAGGATATTGAGCCAGGGAACTATTTGAGACACTCACACACACACACCTACATTGGAAATTGCTCCAGAGGGCTTTTTTGTTGCCTTCCTCTGGATCAACAGGGGTGTTATTGGCATGGGCTGGACTTGATGGACGCATGTCTTTTTTCAGCCTTATCTACTATGTTACTAAGTCAAAAGGCTTTACGTATTCCACACAGTTTAGCTCTTAGTGACAAATTAAGCTTGAAAGGTGCTATTTTAGCCATCTGTATAATGAATACAATGATTTTATACTAGAGCAGAAGCACTTGAATGTTTTAGTTTGCCCTTTGCTGTGCTGGTTGGTTCCTGGGAACTTGTCTCACTTCACCTTACATCGCTAACCTACTGTTTGAAAGCGCTTAGCATGCTCATTTAGGACTCTGGTTTTGATAATGGTTATCATGGGAGAAGACAGGCGCTATTATGGAGGTGTAAGAAATAATACACAACCATGCTCTGTGCTTGCTCACATCATTTCAGTATTGCAAGGATAGGAGAGATATGGACCCTTCCTCTCATTTTGCTCCAATTACAGTAAACCTAGTTTGTCTCAAGCTGTCTGGGGAAGGTTTTTATTGTGGTATGCTATGCTAGTGTTCCCCAAGTTGGAAGAAAAAAGTGAAAATTACCTAGACCAGTGGTTCTCAAAACTGCCCTCAGGGACAGGCCATGTCTTTATGAGTTCTCTTCTTATACATAGGTTAGTTAATTAAAATTACTTAGACTTCCAGTAACTCCCCTGTATTCAGACAGGGAAATCCTAAATACATGGCTTTTTTGTGGTCCCAGATGTTTGGAAAACACGATCTTAAACTAATAAGATACATTTTTAAACTGTAGAAATGTTGAGGGGAAAAAAGGTGTTTGTGTTTGAAAGGGGTGATTGTAGGGAGTACTATTCTAAGCCAGTACTGCATTTCTTAATTAAGAAGAAATTATCATTATAATCAATGTCTTATGCTTTGTTTTTTTTCCAGGAGCGTTTAGGTGCTGTATCTTGCTTACAACTGGCCATTGACAAACTCCAAGTTAAAGATCATGTCATAGTCATTGGAGGGTATGCTTATAAATGTATTCATATGAAGTGCCCTATAGGAAATAAATTGTGGTGTTGGTCTTTAATTTTCAGTTACCATACTTTTTTATAGTCATTATTTTCAAAGTTGAGGCAAAATCTGAATTTTAGGCAATATCAACATTAGCTGGCTAATATGGATATTGTCCAAGAGTGCATATTTATAGTGAAGGTGTTTGCAATATAATCACCATTAATTGTGAAGGAAAGGTAATGGGAATGAGGTTAAAGTAGTGGCAGGGGTAACAGGGAATAGTGTAACACTGTAATAGATCATTTCATTGGACAGAGTTAATAATAATAATATCAAAGTATTTTACCAGGAAGGATACATTGAGATTGTCTCTCGTTTTCAAGTATGTCCTGGGGGGTATAGCTGTTATTACCCAATTAAATGGTACTCATTTTATCTACCTCAAAAGCATGAAAGGCTGAGTCAACCATGCTGGGACTAGAACCTGTGACCTTGCGGTTTGAACAGATTCTACAGCTGGTGCCTTAACCATTTGAGCCATCACCAGCTTACATTCAGACACAAAATGGCATAAGAGGTAAAATATTCACATGCAACAACTGACACGACTCATAGGTTCATGTTGGCCACTATTGCAGGTTTTGTGATCGTTTGCTTGCTCAACTTTACGTGCACTTTTGTTCACAACCTCATTAACGCAAGCACTTCCTACACTGTTTTTTACATGTGCAGGTTCACGCACCTATTTTAGTGTGCTCCCTCTTTTTCTCAGTGCTCAGTTATTAGCCCTGTTGGTGTAGACTCTATTTCTGTTGTTTACTATTGTTATCTTAGTTTGACCTCACTGTTTCCTGAGCCTCCTTGTAGTCCTCCCCTCTTTACCAAGGCTTGTTTCTCGACTCTGCCTGTTCTTTTACAGCCCCAACTTTTTGGCTTTTCTTGACTATTCTTTTGGCCTTGCTACCTATGGTTTTTCTGTAACATCTGTCTTTCTAGTGTTGCCTTCAGAGATCTTTATCAGGGCTTTTCTGTTATCGGTCTGTTCCCCTGCAATTAGGATCCAACCTTCCAGATCGTGTCAGCACCCTAGTATTTTAGCAAAACCTGTATCTACATTTGGATCCTGTCTCCAGTTCCATCCAAGTGTTCCCTGGCCTGAGGAAGCATTTATCCTGATATCTGGTGTTATGGCCAGTACCCCTAACCTCAGCCTTGTGCTGAATCGAGAACACTCCCTATAGGACTATCAGACTACCTAAGCACCGCTCCTTGTCCTTTGATTACCAGTTTCTCGGTGGTGTGGTTATCTTTCCTAGTTGCTTGATGCCAAGGCTGACCTTGACAACAACAAACTAGAATAAATTACAGTATGATCACCTTAAAATATATCTTGAAGAGTTGCAAGGATATAAAAAGATTATCATATGGAAAAAGGGACTTTGTTTCCATTCATCATAAGTAAAGCTATTCTGCTGGAAATGGTTTGATATAAGCTTTTGAAGACATGAGTGTCTTTGAAGAGGTTATTACCTGGAATTATATTTCTAGATTGGCATTGTCCTGTTTATTACAGGATTTTTTTACCATTGGAATAATTGATGGAAATGTTTAACAAAGACCTGTGAATTGGTGAATTAAATTTAATCCAAGCTGAACAGGGAGAGAAATATTTAATCCTTGCTCACAGTCCTTGATATGTTTATGTTTAAATTCCCAAAAGGGTGAGATACATCATATATAGATTTTATCTGTTGTGTGTGGTTTGTTTTCTATGCGTCAGTAATTCTTTGACTCATGGACCAGATAAATCGTTTTGGATCTCCAGAAAGGGATCTACTATATTCCCCATCCAAGTGACACACACATAAGTTATCTACTACTAGCTGGGACTACAACCTGTGACCTTGCGGTTTGAACAGATTCCACAGCTGGTGCCTTAACCATTTGAGCCATCACCAGCTTACATTCAGACACAAAATGGCATAAGAGGTAAAGACTTCACATGCAACAACTGACATGACTCATAGGTTCATGTTGGCCACTATTGCAGGTTTTGTGATCGTTTGCTTGCTCGACTTTGCATGCACTTTTGTTCACAACCTCATTAACACAAGCACTTCCTACACTGTGACTAAAGATACTGGGGTATCTGCGACCCCCATTGCGCATTGCTTCTTATGTCAATCAGGGTTACTTAGAGAATGCTCAGGTTGTTTATGCCCAGCATGCGCTGCTGTCCCTGCATCTCTTACAGGGACCTCCAACCATGCACTAGAGTCAATGTGGATGCAAGAGTTTAAGGCTACTACCAGAGACTTGCAGTCTACCTTACAGCTCCTTTCATCCCAATTGCAGGGGGTCTTCTAGTCTTGGTAGCCCCCTACTCCTGGCAGGTCTTCCCTATCGAAACCGCAGGGGGTACCTGAAGTATCAGATTCCTCTGAGGAGGTATTGTTGGTGGATTCTGATGAAGGGGAATGTTCTGCAGTGGTCTCTTCACAATTCTGTGGGGACCCCTTTGAGACTGATGTTGATCCCTCAGCTGAGGGTCTGATCAGGGCTGTTAAATACCCTAAACATTCCCTTGGTTCAGGAGGTCCCCATGGATCCCTCTGACGTGTTTCAGGAGCCTAAGTAGCTGTCTACCTGTTTTCCACCCAACCCCACTCTTGACCGTCTGGTGTCTGATGAGTAGGAGTCTCCTGACAAAAGCTCTTCTGTATCTAAGAAGTTTGCTAAGCTGTATCCCTTCTCTGAAGTGGCATTAGCTCAGTGGGCTCATCCACCCAAGGTGAACGCCCCTATTTCTAGAATCTCTAAGACCACTGCTTTGCCTGTGGCAGATGCATCTGTCCTTAAAGATTGGACTGACAAGACTTTTAAGACTTCCCTGAAGGCCATTTTTTACTACTGCTGGTACTTCCTTTCGCCCAGCGTTCTCGCAGCTTAGGTGAACCGGGCCCTTGCGGTTCAGACTGAACAGCTGACTGTAGCTGTCTGTCAGGGAGCTCCTACTGCTGATATGTTGCAGCTCCTTGATAACATCTCTTAGGCTCAGCATTATGTTTCTGCTGCTATATTTGATGCCATCCTTTTGGTGGTCAGAGTCTCTACCATGTCTGTGGTAGCCAGACGGGCTCTTGGCTCAAGATCTGGTCTGCAGACACTACTTCTTAGAAAGGCCTTACTTTCGTTACCCCTTCAGGGTACCTCTCTGTTTGGGTCAGAACTTAAGGATCTCATTAGCAAGGCCACTGGGGGCAAGAGTACCCTCCTGCACTTAGTCCATAGGAAGAAGCCTCCAGCAAAGCAGAATCAGCTTTTTCGTCCCTGTCAGACTAAGGCACACCCCGCGAACCAGGTGGTTTCCCAGGTTCCACGTTCCTCCTCCAAGCCCAAATGGCAATGGAGGGCTAAGTCCTCCGCCAAGCCCAGACACCGTGGTGGATCCGTGGGTTTGGCAGGTGGTGTTAGAGGGTACTGGATACTTTTCACCCCTCTTCATCCTTTCAGGTTCCTTCCTTCTCACATTTCTCAGGGTGTAGAGAAACGCCGTCTTTTCAAAGGTGCCATCCAGACCCTTTTGGACAAGGAGGTTCTGGAACCGGTCCACTTGCAGGACATGGGTTTGGGTTTTTTTACTCAAACCTGTTTGTGGTTTCCAATTCTGGACCTCAAAGATCTCAATTCCTTTGTGGTCATGACTCACTATCACCAGGAGTCCTTAAGGACTGTGTTAGCAGACATGTCTCCTGGGGAATTTCTCACTTCTCTGGATCTTCTGGATGCATACCTGCATTCGCCATTCATCCAGAGAGCCGGCAGTACCTCAGGTTTGCTTGTGACCAAGGGCATGTTCAGTTTTCTGCTCTTCCCTTTGGTCTGACTTCAGCTCCCCAGGTCTCCAATCGCGTCCTGGGAGCATTGTCTGTCCTCCATCGGGACGGCATCAGAGTCATTCCATACATGGACGACTTGCTTCTGAAGGCCCCCTCTCTGGAACTCCTTCACCAGCAGGTCAAGGACTGCATTCATGCACTCACCCATCATGGATGGATCCTCAACATGGACAAGTCGGATCCTGTACCATCTCAGAGACTGGTCTTCCTAGGCCTTCTCTTCGACATCCAACAAGGCATGGTGTTTCTCACAGACGAGATGGCTCACCAGATCATCCACAAAGTGTCTGCTGTTCTGGCTCGCGTTCCAGTTCCAGCCAAGAAGCTGACCTCTCTAGTGGGGAAGTTCATCTCCACCATAGAAGCGGTACTGTTTACCATGGTTCACACCAGGGAACTCCAGAGGTTTGTAATCCAGGTGTGCAGAGGACAGCTGGATCTACTGAAGGTGTTGGTGTCTCTTCCCCTTCACGTGGAACAGAGTATGTCATGGTGGCTCAACCTCTCCAATCTGCTGAAGGGCCAACCCTTCCTGGTGTCCTACTGGACGACTGTGATGACGGATATCAGCCTCTCTGGCTGGGGAGCGGTCTTGGGTCACTTGAATGCTCAGGGACGGTGTCTCTGGAGGAATCTCTCCTTCCATCAACGTGTTGGAGCTTCAAGCGATATTGCCTGCTCTTTGTTACTGGATGCACCAGCTTGAGGGCTGCCCAGTCAGAGTCCAGTCCGTCATTGCCACGGCAGTGGCTTACATCAACAAGCAAGGTGGAACAAGAAGTATTGAAGCTTGATTAGAGGTCAAGGCTATTTTGTCATGGGCAGAAAAACATGTTCCTGCCATATCCACAGTTCATATTCCCGGCGTAGCCAACGTTCTAGCAGACTTCCTAAGTTGACACATAGTGGACAGCGGAGTCCCAGTTTAAGGATTCACTCCAGAAAGAGCTAAAATACACTTATCTGGAAAGTGAAGGGTTAACCTGCTGAGAAGAGAGGAAGGATACAAGCCCTGCGTAGGATACTCATGAGAGGAAAGAAAGAAAATGGCGTCCGAAAAGGCAGCCAATCAGAAAATGGTCCGTGAAATGGGTGTACAGGGGAAATGTTGTTTCCCCTCAAAGTACCCAAAAATGGTGCCCAAATCCCCCTAAGCCCCCCAAGACACTCAGACACTCATGTGCCAGAGTGTAGGACAAGGGCAGACAAGAAGAATGAGCCATCTCTGAACTCAGTACGTATAGCGGTTGCAGAGATATGTCCCAAATTAAACTGTCCCATACAGATCATCTGCCAATGAGACTGCTCCAGCTTACAGACAGAAGCCTCTGTCATCGGAGGAGGCTGTCTAGAGGGAGGGGAGCGGAGGTGGAGTTACAGACTGCGGGTATAGAGCTGTACCCGCATTTTATATGCAGTCTTTAAACGTTAATTTTCTGCAACAGACAATTTAAAAAAAAAAATATATATATATAATATAATTTTAAAGAATTCCACCTAATGGCTAGGTAATCTAACGTTTAACAAAAGAGGATTTTAGTCTTACCTGTTAAATCCTTTTCTCACCAAATAGGTTACTGGTAACTTTGGGTAGGTGATCCTCCCCTTTAAGTAGGCAGGAAAAATTCTGGAATTGAATGCTGGGTGGAGCCTACCTCCTATCCTTAGCTGCATCTAGCCACTTCCTCTCCAGAAAGATTTGAGACACTAACTAGTGACTAGGTAGTAAGAAGGGAAAAGAAGACTCATATGAGCATGAACCCGAAAGGACTCCCATGTTAAGTCACAGGAGAGCCAAGCATGGTCCCTTCACAGGGTGGGAGACCAGTAACCTATATGGACTAAGAGAAAAGGATTTAACAAGTAAGACTAAAATCCTCTTTTCTCTGTCGTCCAATATAGGTTACTGGTAACTTTGGGATGTCCAACCATTGAGTTTCCCAGAGGTGGGAAGTAAGGCAAGGACCAGGAGCAGGGCCCCCAAAGTCACCAGAGCATATATGAACCATCAGATCATAGACAGCCGAACAATAACAACAAAGTTTCAACAGACACAAAAACAGGGGTACAAACACCCCAGGAACTGTTACACAGCACACAGAACTAGAGCCAACTGGGCTCAAAAGTGAAGGCGTACTGTAGAGACAAAGGAGATCTAAGACAGGCAAAGCTGCCCAAAACTAGCATCAGCCAATGCAAGCACATCAACACAGCAATGTTTAGGGAAGGTGTGCACAGAAGACCAAGTGGCAGCCTTGCACAACTGATTGGCTGAGGCCTGATTCTTGTAAGCCCAAGATGCCTCACTGGATCTTGTGGAATGAGCCTTTGACCCGAAAGGGGACAGGCTTCTTCCTCCGTTCGTAAGCCTTATGAATGGTAGACTGACTCCAAGAAACAATGGTCACCTTTGATGCGGGTCTCCCTGCCCTGGGACCCTCAGGAATAACAAAAAGAGCGTCAGACAGACACACCACATCTAACAAGTGAAGATCACTTTCCTCGTCAGATGTAGGGTCAGGGCAGGAAGAAGGTACCACAATCTCCTGATTAATGTGGAATGCAGAGACCACCTTCGGGAGAAACTCCTGAGAAGTGCGAAGCACTGCCTTGTCTTTGCGAAACACCAAAATGGGTGGTTTACAAGATAGGGCATGCAACCCAGCGAACAGACACAATCACCAGGAGAAAGGCCATTTTCCAAGTCAGCAGGAGTAAAGGAATAGTAGCCAAGGACTCAAATGAAGGGCTCTGAAGGACGCCCAAAACCAAGTTAAGATCCCACGGAGGAGCAGGATTCTTAAATATAGGGGGAGTATGAGCAATGCCCTGGAAGAAAACCTCAATATCAGGAAGAACAGAGCAGAAGTCTGAACCTTAAGGGAACTCAAGCTGAGGCCCTTATCCACTCTGTCCTGCAGGAAGGACTGGACCGTTGGAAGATCAAATTCCTGGAAAATATCCTTATCAGCACACCAAGAGAGAAAGGTGGACCAGACTCGATGGTAGGCCTTAGAGAAAACAGGCTTGTGGGCACTAAGCATAGTAGCCACCACAACACAAGAGAACCCTTCTTCTTCAGTATTGAGGATTCAATGTCCATGCCATCAAACCCAGACAGTGTACATCCTCCTTCCACAGGTATGCCTGTAGAAGAAGATCCGGACGGTGGGGAAGCCGAAAGGGCTCCGCCACTGAGAGATCCAGAAGCTCTGGAAGCCAATCCTGCCGAGGCCAGTAGAGAGCAATCAGAATGACTGGACATCGCTCCAGCCGCAGTTTCCACAGTACCCTGTGTAATATGGGAATGGGAGGAAATATGCCTGCCAGAGGAAACGCCAAGGCATTGACATGGCATCCACTGTTAGAGCTAGAGGATCCCTCCAGCGGAAACAGAACATCGGGGCTTTCCGATGTTTATTCCTTATACTATCAGACACTTTATCTCCTGTTAGGATGCCAGACCCGTTAGGACCTGGGGCTAGACATAAGACTAAGGATACTGGGGTGTCTGTGACCCCCATTGCGCATTGCTCCTCATGTCAATCAGAGCTCTCTAGAGAATACTCAGGTCATGTATGCCCTTCATGTGCCATGGCCCCTGCGTCTCCGCCAGGGCCTTCCAGCCATGTTCAACCTGTTGGGTTTTCCTGATGTGTCCTATTCCTCTGATGAGGAATTGTTGGTGGATTCAGATAAGGGTGAATGTTCTGAGGGGGTTTTCTCTCAATTTTATGGGGACCCTTTTGAGGCTGACCCTGAGCTTTCCACGGAGGGCCTTATGAAGGCAGTCCTGGATACATTCCCCCTTTTTCTGAGGATCCTCAGACTACTTCTGACGTCTTCCAAAGGCACAAGAAGCATTGTACTGTCTTTCCACCTGATCCCACTCTTGACCAGGTTGTCCTAGGTGAGTGGAAGACCCCTGACAAACGTCTCTCTCTGCCTAAGAGGTTTGCTAAGTTGTACCCCTTCTCTGAGGCTGCCTTGGCTCAGTGGGCCCTCCCTCCTAAGGTTGATGCCCCTATTTCTAGGTTTCCAAATCCATGGCTTTGTCTGTGGCAGAAGCTTCTGCTCTCAAGGATTTGACTGATAGGAAGCTTGAGGATATTCTGAAGGCCACATTTGCGACCATCAGTGCATCTCTGCAACCTACCTTTGCTTCAGCTTGGGTGACTAGGGCCATTGCTGTATGGACAGAACAGCTTACTGAAGCTGTTCGTCAGGGTGCCCCACAGCTGACCTGCTGCAGCTTTTGGCTAACATTTCTGAAGCTCAGAATTAAGTTACTGATGCTGTCTTTGACATTATCGGGCTTGAGGCTAAGGCCTCTGCCTTGTCTGTGGCTGCCAGACATTCCCTTTGGCTTAAGATATGGTTTGCTGATTCGATTTCCAAGAAATCATTGGTGTCTCTTCCCTTTATGGACACTTCCCTCTTTGGCCCAGAGTTGAAGACTCTCATCAGTGAGGCTACTGGAGGCAAGATCACCTTGTTGCCCTTGGTTCCCAAGAAGACGCCTCAGCTTCCCAGGCACTGTCTTTTTCTCTGTCATTCAATACAGGGTACTGGTAACTTTGAGTAGGTGATCTGCCCCTTTAAGTAGGCAGGAACAATTCTAGAAGTGAATGCAGGGGGTGAAGCCTACCTTCCCTCCTTGGCTGCACCTAGCCAATCATCCCCAGTAAGATTTTTTCCTTGCAGAAGACACAGGCAAGAGAACAGTTCTGCTATAGTTTTAGCTAATTTTTTATTTTTCTGTTAGATATGGAATACCACCATTAGGCGGATTACCATAACTGACAGTGCCCTTAGATGTGGCTAGCTCAGTATCCAGGTGCTTTTGTGGACCTTAAGCCCTGGGGTTAAAATCTTGGGTTCAGGTTCTTTCCCCAGGAGTTGCCCACTGAGGCTTCTTCTTAATACATGGTGATCTGAAGAAAGAAGATCTGCAGGAAAGGTGAGCAACCCTTTGAGTGCTGCAAGTCCACATGTCCCACAGTGCCCCTCCGCACAGGGGTTTTCCTTTGGAGTTTCTATTGCACACTCCTGCACTCATTGGGTTTATCTGTATGTCTGCTGGGTGTTTTGGAGCAAGTTTCTGTGGTAACTTAACCCTTTAGCTGCTGGTTTAGCATCTTTTGGGCGCTTCCCCTACTGGGTTCAGTGTTTATTGGGTCTAGTGACATGTTTTAGTAATGTCTAGTGCACATTCACTTATCAGTTACAACTTTGCAAAATTTGTGTTAAAGACGCGCTTTTACTGCATAGACGCCATTGCTCCATTCACCTCTATGGGACTGTACAGTTTGGGACATATCTCTGCAACCGCTCATCATAGCGACTTCAGAGATGGCTCATTTTGTTTGTCTGCCCTTGCTCTATTATCCGGCCAACATTTTGTGTGTACTGGGGGGGATCAGGGGGCTTCGGGCACTGTTGGGGTACTTTTCTGGGAAAACTAAATTTCCCATGAGCGCTTGCTTCGCGCTCTCGTTTCTGATTGGCTCCCGCCGCAGCAGCCATTTTATGCTTTTCCTGAATGATTATCCTACTCAGGGCTTGGACTCTCCTTCTCTCCTCTGCAGATTAACCCTTCCCCTGCCAGATAAGTGCAATTTCTGCAGATCTCCTCTGCAGATTAACCCTTCGCCTGCGAGATAAGTGCGACCTCAGGGGTGAAATTTTAATCTTACACACTGTATTTGGGTGATTCCTTATACTTTCAATATTATGACACTGTAAGAATGTCTAATCCGTTAGAGCTTGGGGCCAGACCACGCTGGGGTCTCTTTGTCCCCTATTGCGCATTGCTCCTCATGTCATTCAGGATTACCTAGAGAATTCTCAGGTTATTTATGCCCAGCATGTTCTGATGTCCCTGAGTCTCTCCCAGGGACCTCCAGCCACGCATTAGAGCTGATTGGGTGCAAGAGTTCTAGGCTGCTACTAGAGACCTCTGGTTTACATTGCAACTCTTTCCATCCCAGTTACAGGTGGTCTTCCACTCCTGGGCGACCCCTTCTTCCGTCAGTTCTTCCCTGCCGAAACCACAGAGAGTACCTGACGTATCAGATTCCTCGGAGGAGGAACGGTTAGTGGATTCGGATATTGAGGAATGTTCTGCTGTGGGCTTCTCTCAGTTTTTTGGGGACCCCTTTGAGGCTGATCATGATCATGATCCCTCGGCTGAGGGCTTGATCAGAGCCATCTTAACTACCCTAAACATTCCCTTAGTTCAGGAGGTTTCTTCGGATCCCTCTGATGTATTTCAGTAGCCTAAAAGGCCTTATACTTGTTTTTCTACCTAACCCCACTCTTGACCACCTTGTGTCTGATGAGTGGAAGTCTTCGGCCAGGAAACCTTCTGTTTCCAAGTAATTTACCAAGCTTTATTCCTTCTCTGAGGCGGAGCTTGCTCAGTGGGTTCATTCCCCCAAGTGGATGCTCCTGTCTCCAGGCTGTCTAAGTCCACTGCCTTGCCAGTTGCTGATGCTTCCACTCTGAAAGACTGGACTGACAAGAAACTTGAGGTCTCCCTCAAGTCCATTTTTGCCACTGCTGGTACTGCCATGCGTCCATCCTTCGCTGCGGCATGGGTGAACCGAGCCACTGCGGTCTGGACTGAAAAGCTCACCCTGGCTGTCCATCAGAGTGCTCCTACTTCTGATATGTTGCGGCTTCTTGCCAACATTTCTGAGGCCCAGCACTATTTTTCTGCTGCCTTATTTGATGCCATCCGTTTGGTAGCAAAGGTTTCCACCATGTCTGTGGTTGCCAGATGTTTGAGCCAGATCTTAAGGATCTGATTAGTGAGGCCACAGGGGGCAAGAATACCCTTCTGCCTATGGTCCCCAGGAGGAAGACGCCTCTCAAGCGTAATTGGCTTTTTTGTTCCTTCCAGACTGAGACACATCCGGCGAACCAGGTGGTTCCCTCAGCTCCGCGTTCCTCCTCCAAGCCCAAACAGCAATGGAAGCCCAAGGTCTCCTCCAAGCCTAAGGCTTCCAAGCGTTCTTCGGCATGACTTACCAAACCCAGGTCCCCACTCTGCTGTGGGTGGCCGTCTGCGTCACTACTACAGCGTCTGGGAGGATTCAGTGGCGGACCCATGGGTTTTATAGGTAGTGGCAGAAGGGTACAGGATCCCTTTTACCTCTCTTCCTCCCTTTTGGTTTTCCCCCTCTCATGTGGTCTGTTCAGTGGCGCTATCCAGGCCTTCTGGACAAGGATGTTCTGCAACCTGTTCCAATTTGGGACAGAGGTATGGGTTTTTACTCAAACCTTTATGGTCTCCAAGAAAGACGACGGCTGTCATCCCATTTTGGATTTGAAGGATCTCAATTCCTTTGTGATCAAGACTCATTATGACCAGGAGTCCCTAAGGACAGTGATTGCTGCTATGGAAATTCCTTGCCTCTCTGGATCTTCAGGACGCATATCTACACATTGCCATTCATCCAGAGAGTCGGCAGTATCTCAGATCTGCCTGCGACCAAGGGCACTTACAGTTTTTCAGCACTTTCCTTTGGTCTGACTACAGCTTCTCAAATCTTAAATCGTGTCCTGGGAGCTTTGGTATCCGTCTTCCATTGGGACAGCATCAGTCTTACTCCATACATGAACGCCCAGCTTCTGAAAGCCCCTCCTGCGGAACTACTTCATCAGCAGGTTCAGGACTGCATTCATGCTCTCACTCATAACGGGTGGATCATCAACATGGACAAGTCACATCTTGTCCCATCCAAGTGTGTGGTCTTCTGGGCCTTCTCTTCGACACTCAGCAGCGCATGGTGTTTCTCACGGACGAGATGGCTCACCAGATCGCCCACATGGTTCTGCTGTTCTGGCTCACGATCCAGTTCCAGCCAAGAAGCTGTCCTCTCTAGTGGGGAAATTCATCTCCACCATGGAATTGGTCCCATTTGCCATGGCTCACACCAGGGAGCTCCAGCGGTTTGTGATCCAGGTGTGCAGGGATCAGCCGGACCTTCTGAAGATGTCCGTATCCCTCCCTGTTCATGTGGAACCGAGTTTGTTGTGGTGGCTTGACCTCTCCAATCTGGTGAAGGGCAAATCCTTCCTGGTATCCTTCTGGACCACAGTGATGATGAATGCCAGCCTCTGTCTTGTTTTGTAGAGGTTTAAAAAATAAGTTATTTGGCAAAAATCCATAAAGGTTTGAGAGATATTCTTATCTAAAGTTCCTCCCTCTTTTCTCTTGACATCAGCACCTAGCTGACAGCAGATCCCGGTCTGGGGACCAGCCGGCAGCTCTGCAGCAGAGCTGAAATCGCCTTATTTTAAAAAGAATTCCTATTGGGACGGTCTACAAAGTGATGTAAAGCTGACAGCCGTAAAAGGGGAACTTTACATGCTAATATCTCTCAAACTGTAAGGGTTTGAGAGATAGGATTTGTGCCAAATAACTTATTTTTTAAACCTCTACAAAACAAGCATAATTTTTTATGGGATATTACTGTCTCTTTAAGGGATTAAATAAAAATAAAAAAACACACAGATTACATGTTAACTCTATAGGAAGATTACATAGAGGCATACTTTTATAGAGTTCATAGTTCCCCTTTAATGTTATGTGGGAAAGTGTGCGTTTGTGGTGAGGGTGGTGGGGGGGTGTGTGTGTGTGAGAGAGTAGAAGTTGCAGTTTTGTCTGCTGTGCTTTAAATAGGAAGGTAAACTATGGCAAACAGTAACATTTTCCTTAACTGACTTCCAATTATTTTTCAGGGATACATTATTTTTTGAGGATTTCCACCTACAAGATATTATACTAAAATTTGAAACTCTCTGTAAGGCCAACTGTGAAGCTAACTTGGTGCTAACATATCTTTGCAAAGATGAAGGTAAATATTTTCACCTGCTACACATTTGATTTACTTTTCATGTGAATGCTGTTGGAGGTTGAGATTCTCATCTCAGCCTCCTATAAATGGCAGAGCTATGTGGATACCAGCACAATATATTGGCTGGTGCTCCCATGCGCCAGATGCAGACAATATCTTCTGTCTGGATGAACAGTGGAATGTAGGAAAATGTCAGCGACAAAACATGGGCAACAGGGGTCTGGAACAGTTCTTAAGGTAAAACAAGCTACACTTGCAACTGAAGTGACAGTCAACATCTTTATTGACTTTACATAGTATGCAACTGTAGAATACATTAAGACAAATTGCCTATACTTTTTTCATCTTTACCAGTTTTTTTTTTTTACACTTATCTTTTCAGGAACATTTCTGTATGACCTGTGAAAGCAGAGCAAGTGCACAATATAAAAAGATGCAATGAGAAAAAGACAGAGAAACAATGTAGAAAAGCTTGCCATTACAGCATACAGATTACTGAGAGCTGCACAAAGACTGCTTTGCTTTGAGCATTCCTGAAAGAAAGCTCTCTGGAAAGCGAGATCCAGGAATCTCAATGTCAGGGACATAAAAGTGAAAACATATACACATTTTAGGGAATTTGTCATTACATATTATGCAGTTACATAATATGCAAAGTAAAAGAGTTTGTCTCTCTTCAACCAGTGCAAACTGGGGGGGGGGGTTGTTCTACTTTTTCCCTCTCATTTCAGTGTTTTGCATTATTGAAAATTTTTTTTTTTTTGGATGTAACTCAAGATATTTCTATCTGTATCCATTCATCTTTGGGCTAGATATAAAAACCATGTTAATCAATGTGGAAATGTGGTGTGTGAGCTACTTCTTTAATCCGCTCCTTAAATCCATTATTACAAGACAAAAGCTAGTTACTGAGACTACATTTCTAGGTGTGCATTAACAGGCAGAGAGGCACATAGAACAATAAAAGTTTTTGCAAAGCTCTTTCAATCCTTTATAAATCTTGCCTTATTAAACATAGTATAAGGCTTTGCCTGCATTTCTGAGAGGGGCTGGAGGCCTTTTAAAACCCTTCAGTTCAGCCCCCCTCTGTTCAAATTCTCTGGAGTTCACATTTCATTACTAACTCAAGTTACCTCACAGGTACCAGCTACTCACTGCAATACGTCCAAGTGAAACACTTCACACTATGGTTCTCATTTTTTTCTTTAATTCCAGTATGTCCCTCATGAATCATTGTTGTTATATTTTTCTGTTTTCCAGTGTGGAACATGGGAACCATGGGGTAAAGTTTTCTCCTCCAGGAGAGCAGGGTCTATGAGGCAGAGACTTCCCCCTTCCTTCCACTTTACTCATACCTTCTAAACTCAATTGTAAACGACCTTGTGATCAGGAGGTAGCATTGGTACAGCTTTCTTAGTTAGCATTCTTTTTTTTTTTTTTTATAAATTCTATAACCCTGTACATTTGTCCATTAGGCAGGCTCTGATTCCTGGCTTCCTCATTAATTGATTGTCCAATGCCCAGGTTCATTTTCCAGGACTACAAACCTGTGGAGGTTGGCTTGTCTATAACCACTTAATGATCAGCAGCTAGGGGAAGTGACCTTCCCTTAAGGACTGCATTGATCATTGTCAGCACGCCAGCACAAGTCACTGATGACATGTAACGACGAGCCGAATGGGGGTCTGAGGGAGACCATTCGGGTCTTGGATCGGTCAATTTCAGACCCCGTTAGTGCTTACAGCGCTCCTGCAGGAGCACTGTAAGCACAAAATTCATGATATGCCAGTATGTCACCGGTCCTTTGGGGGGATGGGAGACGGTGACAGTCTTCACTCATCACCAGTCGTTAAGGAGTTAAAGCCTTTACCTCACTATATCATTTTAGAAGTTATTTTCATTTATTCTAATGGAAACCTGAAGACTGAAAATGACATGTAATTTAACCTTTTGAGTGTTTTGGTCCTGTGTGTATGTCCTTGTTATCTGGCATTCACTTGTTCGTGTGGATTGATGTCTGGCTTTCACTTTCTATTTTCTACATAAACTGTAGCCTGTGTCTATTTTTTGGCTGCTCTGAAATGGAATGTAATTTTTAAGGGCTATTAATTCTTACATTACTTTCCTCCTTTTTGGACATGTTTGTGCACTTAAGGCAGTGGGCTTTTTTTATTGATTTGCTCACTTTTCCTCACTATTTCAGACCTTTTTAGGTTTATGCTGTAATTCTACAGAAATAGGACACAGTTCCTTTGTGTCCGGGTGACCACTGTTGGCAGCCACTTTAGATTCATGCACAGATCTTCTATGGGACATATTTTTCCTCCAGTTACACCTAGGAGGGTGAGGGTTGTTCTTCTTATAAAGTTCACTATCTACCAGTCTCCTGTGGAACCCCCTTCCCTGTCATTGGTAATGGATGGAGAACCACAGTGCCATTTTGAAAGGAAATTACTACGTTTCCCAGAAACCCCTTCTTCCTGGGTTTTTGGCATGGAAATAGGTGGTCTTAGGATAATTCTCTTCCTTTTTGGATTGTACATGCTGTGCAGTGGCTGGTCTCTCCCTCTTGCTTGCCAGTGTAGCCACTTGCAATCAGGTAAGTACTTTTGCATACCTTTAGGTACCCTTGTCCTGCTATTTCAGAACCTAAGGGATACATGGGCAAGTCCAAGGCTAAGGATTCTGGTGCTACTCATGCCGGACTGGGCTTCATAGGTTGTATTCTGGCACCTCTTGTACTGTGGCCCTACACCAACTCCAGTGCTCTTATCTTCTGACCAGGAACCAGTCTGAGTTAAGGCTCTTAAGTTACCTCTATCCCCCTAAACGTTTCAAGAGGTCCTGTGCTCCCAGCAGGTGCTTGAGCCCCATAGCAGGGGGAGACACAGATCTTTGGGGATTCCTCTGCTGAGGATGGAGACACTGAAGGTGATGAGTTGGATTTGTCTCTTTTCCTGGGGGAATTACTATGAGTATGACTCTAGCCCCTAAGCATATGGGCTTCTTTGGGCGGTCTTGGAGATACTTCATGTCTCATAGGCCTTGGGTTCCAGTTCCTCTTCCCCTGATATTTTTAAGAGATGCGAGAAGAAGGCTTCCATCTTTTCTCCTCTCCATTTCTTTGACCAGGTTCTCCTGGAGGAATAGAAGATGCCTGACAAAAGATTGCTCCTTAGTTGGAGCATTCCTAATTTGTATTCTTTTTTGGCTGAGGCCTTAGCACAGAGGGCTACCCTTTCCAAAAATATGGTGCTGCTGGCAGATGCCGTGGCCCTTAAGGTTCAGGCGTACTGCCTTACATCCTATCTTTGTCATTGTCTGGGTATCTAAGGCCATGGATATCTGGGGTGATCAGCTCTTGGACACTATCCAAGGGGATGCTGTTAAAGATAAGCTTGTGGTATTGTTCTCTATGATTATTGTTTATCATACTAATGGGGCCTTTGATGCTGCTTGGTTTTCTGGCAAGGCCTCAGCCTTTTAGCCATCTCACTCTGTGGCTTAAGATCTAGTTGGTTGTAGGCAAGCAATTATCTGGCCCTAAAATGGAGAAGATAATCAGCCATGTCACTGGGGGCAAGAGTAGTTTATTGCTTTAGAACAGGGCTAAGTGTGCCTTTTTCCATGACACATAGTTTTCATTACCCCCCACCAGTTTATATGTATCTAGGGCACTTCCTTTCTGGCAACACAGGTGCATTCTCACACAAAAACCAAGAAAGCCTGGAAATCATAGTTCATATAGCTTACAGGTACCATGGGGAGGTGACAGCTCCTCCTAGTAGGTTGGAACAATTCTTCAAAGAAGTTGAAGGGGTGGAGCCTCCCTCTCTTCCTTAGCAGGCTACCTAGCCACTCCCCTCCCCAGTTAGATTTGTGACATAAAACCTACTGAGCTAGATATCGAGAAGCAGAAGAGGAAAACTCCTATGAGCATGGAACCAATAGGACTCCCATGTTCAGCCACAGGATACCAATCATGGTCCCTTTCACTGGGTCGGAGACCTGTAAGCTATATGGATTAAGAGAAAAGGATTTAACAGGTAAGACGCCAGCGCGTATCCAGCAATGTATTGTATATTGCTACAGTAACAACCGGACTGCTGAACTACTTCACAAAAGGACAGGAGGTATAGCTATTGACAATAACTATAAGCAACGCTGATGAGTAATCTGCCCGCAAAAGTGTTTAACCATCATGGATGTGAACGATAGACTCCACGGAACAGCACAGATGGGAGAGATGCCTAAAATGGAACCACACTGTATGTATATACATTTTTAGCGCAAATCTCTGCCCTCACTGGAATACTGTATACCTTCAATTGGTAACACAGCCTTACTCATCATTTGTGTTATAAGACGAGAGAGACATGTATATTGTCGACAATTTCACATCTGCATACCTGCCTGCTATAACAGCTCATTTATTGTAGCTCCTTTTTGGACTTTTTTGTATTTTACAGCTGGCTCTCATATCATAATTTTTATATATAGCGTTTACATTTTATGCTTGTATTAATACATTTAGATCTAGTGCACTCCCTTTATTGCTTTTGTTTTATATTATATATATATATATATATATATATGTTCCAGTGTTCCTGTGTGCCTGTATTCCAGTGTTCCAGCACCTCGCGGGTTAATTTTACTGAGTTCCTGAATCTCCTGCTCCAGCCGTCGCTCCGGCGACATTGTTCTTCTCGCTGCTGATAATTCATTGTTGGTTCCAGCGTGCGGACGCTGGTTTACTCCACTAAACCTGATTGCGATATACATTGTTGGTTCCAGCGTGCGGACGCTGGTTTACTCCACTAAACCTGGTTGCGATATACATTGTTGGTTCCAGCGTGCGGACGCTGGTTTACTCCACTAAACCTGGTTGCGATATACATTGTTGGTTCCAGCGTGCGGACACTGGTTTACTCCACTAAACCTGGTTGCGATATACATTGTTGGTTCCAACGTGCGGACGCTGGATTACTCCACTAAACCTGGTTGCGATATACATTGTTGGTTCCAGCGTGCGGACGCTGGTTTACTCCATTACACTTGGTGGTGACATTTACTGTTGGTCCCAGCGTGCGGACGCTGGTTTACTCCTGAATGATCCAGTACTTTGGCCAGGTCGCTGTCCACTCCTATGCAGTCGTCTGATTATTCCTGGCAATAGACTTCTGCTGAGTAAGACCGTTATTCCTATTTCTCTCTGCTGTCTTAGTCATCTGACAGCTGGTCTACTCGCTCAGGCTGCCCTGCCCGGTATTGGTAAGGCCGGTAGAGCCTACTACAGTACTCCTTTGGGCTGCCTTGCCCGGTATTGGTAAGGCCGGTAGAACCTTGTACATCACCATCTTTAAGGTTGCCTTACCCGGTATTGGCAGGGCCGGTAGAGCCTACTACAGTACTCCTTTGGGCTGCCTTGCCCGGTATTGGTAAGGCCGGTAGAACCTTGTACATCACCATCTTTAAGGTTGCCTTACCCGGTATTGGCAGGGCCGGTAGAGCCTCCATTACGCATTCCTTGGGCTGCCTTGCCCGGTATTGGTAAGGCCGGTAGAACTGGTATATGTCATCTCACGGTTGCCTTACCCGGTATAGGCAAGGTCGGTAGAGCCTGTCATTTTACTGTCACTTGGGTTGCCTTGCCCGGTATTTAGGCAAGGCCGGTAGAACCTGGTATTTGCTATTACTGTTGTATTGTTATGTATGTTTACCCTATGGGGACTGCCTTTAACTTTTAATAAAGTTAAGTTTTTACCAAACCTTAAGTCTGAGAGTCTTCAAATCTGTGACAGTACGAAAGGGCCATGACCTCAGACAGTAACAGTGATGGTAACGCACAGAATATCCATTGGAGGATGGATACGCTCGAGCAACGTTTGGATCAGCTAGCGGTTGCTATCCAAACTATCCTTGAACGCAGTACGGTATTTGCTGATAACTCCGGTTCTAGCCCGGTGGTCTCGCCAATTCAGACACCGGAGAATGAGTCTAGGTCCCCAGGGACCGCAGTCAAAGGGTTAACGGCTTCTGCACCCTTGCCGCTGAGATATGACGGTGACCCTCAACTATGCAGAGAGTTTATCAATCAACTTGAAATATTTATGGAATTGACGGCACACGCATTTCCTAGTGATCGCAGCAAGGTTGGGTTCATGATATCCCTGCTGACTGGCAGAGCATTGGCTTGGGCTAACCCACTTTGGGGAAAACTCTAAACCTTACACAAAGAATTTCTGTGATTTTGTGCAATCTTTTCGAAGAGTATTTGAGCCTCCTGGTAGAACTACCTCTGCTGCTAAACGTCTCATGGAGATACAACAGGGCAGGCGCACGGTTGGCGATTATGCCATTGAATTCCGCACCTTGGCAGCAGAGGTAGGATGGAATAACGAGGCCCTGTTGACAGCCTTTGCTCAAGGATTGAGTGTCCAGATTAAAGATGAGATCGCAGCAAAAGATTTACCTACTGACCTAGATAATTATATCGAATACGTGATTCTAATTGACTCCAGAATACGTGAAAGATTAACCGCCAGAGAGCGACAGGTATGGTTAAAAGATAATGGGTCCAGTAGCATATTTTGCCCACCCAACCCTCCCTCTGCATCCAAACCTAGTGAACTCATACAGGAACCAAGTGAACCTATGCAGGTGAGTTTCACTAGGTTAACTAAGGAGCAGAGAAGGTATCGCAGGACACAAGGATTATGTCTGTATTGCGGTAAAAATGGTCACCAGTTAAGATCTTGTCCGGTACGTCCGGGAAACGAACACACCTAGGGTACCATGGGGGACAGGTCCTAGGTGGTGTCCAATCGTCCCCATTGTTGGGCACACTTAAACCCACCATACAGGTGGTATTGTCATGGGCACAACGCTCAGTTGAGGTTTTGGCCTTGGTTGATTCTGGTGCAGCTGGGTATTTTATGGACAATACCTTTGCCGAATTGCATGGGATACCACGGATTCAGAGAGAAACCCCTCTTGCTATTGAAGCAATTGATGGCAGACCTTTGGAACCCGCCCAAGTTACTTTTGAAACGATGCCCTTGTCCATGACTATTGGGGCTCTTCACAAGGAAGAGCAGCAGTTCCAATTGATTAATTCTCCTCACCATGCCGTGATTTTGGGCTTTCCTTGGTTACAGTTGCACAACCCACAATTTGATTGGCAGAAATGTGAGATTGCTGCTTGGTCTCAGTTCTGTATGAATAATTGTGTTACCCATCCTGTTAAGCTCTTGTGCACCTCCCCTTCACTACCGGATGTCTACCGGCAGTTTAGCTACGTTTTCAGTAAGGGAAAGGCTGGCGCCCTGCCTCAGCACAGACCATACGACTGTCGCATAGAACTGAGTCCTGGAGCAGTACCACCGAAGGGACGCACATATCCATTGTCTTGTGAGGAGAACCAAGCTATGGAGGAATACATAGCAGATGCCCTCAGTAGAGGGATCAAAAGGAAATCTACTTCTCCGGCTGGCGCCAGGTTCTTTTTTGTTAAGAAAAAAAGTGGCAAACTGCGACCATGCATAGACTATCGTGGGCTGAATAAGCTGATGGCAAAGAATGCCTACCCAATACCACTCATCACCGAGCTGTTTGATAGACTTAAGGGGTCCTCGATTTTCACCAAATTGGACCTAAGGGCAGCCTACAATTTGATACGTATCTGAGCCGGTGATGAGTGGAAAACTGCCTTCAATACGAGATCTGGGCATTATGAATACCTAGTCATACCATTTGGTCTATGTAATGCTCCTGCAGTATTTCAAGAACTGATCAATGACGTTCGTAGAGATATGCTACAATCTTGTGTTGTAGTCTATCTTGACGGCATACTTATCCACTCCAAAGACCTGTCACAACACATCAAGGATGTGTCTGAAGTCTTGCTGCGCTTACGAAAAAATAAATTATTCTGTAAACTGGAGAAATGAGAGTTCCACAAAACCAGTGTACCGTTTCTGGGGTTTATAATTGGCAAAGACGGCATTGCCATGGATAAAGAGAAATTGACAGCAGTCTTACAATGGCCTAAACCCAAGAGCCTCAAAGCCATCCAACGATTTCTGGGCTTCGCCAATTCTTACAGGAAGTTTATTAAAAACTTCTCCTCTATAGTGAAACCTCTGTCTGACCTCACGCATAAGGGCGCTAACCCATCCCTCTGGCCGGTGGCTGCTGAAGAGGCCTTTGAGAAGTTGAAGGTAGCCTTTGCTGAAGCGCCTGTGTTGTCCCACCCTAATCCACTACTTCCCTTTACCTTAGAGGTTGATGCCTCAGATATTGGGGTCGGGCGGTGCTCTCTCAGCGACAGGTTAAAGGCGGTACACTCAGACCCTGTGGATTCTTCTCAAAAAAACTGACTAGTGCTCAAAGTCATTACTAGATTGGTGATCAAGAATTACTGGCCATTATCCTCGCTCTCAAAAAATGGCATCATATACTTGAAGGCACAAAAAACCCTGTTTTGATTCTAACTGATCACAAGAATCTGACGTATCTTTCTGAGGCCAAGACACTGTCTTCTCGCCAGGCCAGATGGGCTCTGTTTCTATCCCGATTCAATTTCGTTGTATCATACTTGCTGGGATCAAAGAATGTTAGGGCTGATGCTCTGTCTAGACAATTTGAAGCGGAGGTTGACAGAGAAGAGGTACCAGCACCTATCATTCAACCTGATCGAATATTGGCTACCATACTTACTAGTATTACTTCACCACTAGGGGAGGAGATTTTGGCATCCCAAGCCTCTGCTCCTCATGAGACTCCAGTGGGCAAATGTTTTGTCGCTGAGCCATTCCGTACTCGATTAATTGAAACCTACCACTCCTCTAAGGCTGCGGGACATATTGGTAGAGATCAATTGTTCTGGTCTCTTTCTCAGCTATTTTGGTGGCCTTCTATGAAAGCAGATTGTGCCAATTTTACGAATGCCTGTGCCACCTGTGCCCGTGCCAAAACCCCTAGACATCTCCCTGTGGGCTTGCTTCAGCCGGTGCCTAATGGTGAACGCCCTTGGTCTCACGTCTCTATCGACTTTATGGGAGAATTGCCCAGGTCTAGAGGGTATTCCTTCATATTGATGGTGGTAGACAGGTTTTCTAAAATGGCACACTTCGAACCCCTCCGTGGCGTTCCTTTGGCCAAGGAACTGGCAATGGTATTCGCTCGAGAAGTGTTTCGGTTACATGGAGTACCCAGGGTGCTGGTGTCTGAGCCAATTTGTGTCCAGATTCTGGAGGGCATTTTGCGAACAGATGGGCATACAGCTATCATTTTCCTCGGCATATCATCCCCAGACTAACGGGGCCGCTGAGAGGGCCAATCAAGGATTGGAACAGTTTCTGCGATGTTTTGTGACTGACCATCATGATAATTGGGCCGACTTGTTGCCTTGGGCAGAGTTCGCCAGGAACTGCGCAGTTAATTCTTCCTCCAGGAGCTCTCCGTTTCTGATCAATTATGGGTTCCAACCCTGTCTGCTCCCGGATTCCTTTCAGACACAGCAGATTCCAGCTCTGGATGAGCATATAGAGCAACTCCGTTCCACATGGGCACAAGTTCAGAGGGCATTGGGCCAGTCTTTTCAGCGACATCAGCTTCATGCCAATCGCAGAAGGCTTCCAGCGGTTTCCTTCCAAGTTAGGGATAGAGTATGGCTGTCCTCCAAGAATCTAAAGCTCAAGGTCCCATCTAATAAGCTGGCACCTCGGTTCATTGGTCCGTACAAGATCATTCGTAAAATTAACCCTGTCTCTTATGCCTTGGAATTACCTGCTTCTATGCGCATTCATAATGTATTCCATGTGTCTCTCCTTAAACCTCTGGTTTGTAACCGTTATACTACCACACCTGTGAGGCCAGATCCTGTTGAAGTCGAGGGGCAGGAGGAGTATGAAGTACAAAATATTATCGATTCCCGTAGACGTAGAGGAGGGGTACAGTATCTGGTGCATTGGAAAGGATATGGTCCTGAGGATCGTTCCTGGGTAGCCAGTAAGGACCTTCATGCACCCAAGTTACTATGAATATTTCATGCCAAATACCCTCAGAAGCGTAGACCCTACTCTAGGAGAGGGGGGTCTTTGAAAGGGGGGTACTATCACGGTGCCCGTGATTCGTACTGTTCAGTGTCTGTCACTTGCTGAGTAGTCATGATTGGCTGTCTGTGATTAGCCTGTCACGGTGCCCGTGATTCGTGCTGTTCAGTGTCTGTCACTTGCTGAGTAATCATGATTGGCTGTCTGTGATTAGCCTCCTCACACAGCCTTTTTAAACCCAGGCTGAGCACTTCCAGGTTGCCCTTTTGTGTTGTTTCTGACTTCACTCTGCCTGACCTGCTTGTCAGGCTTCCTGTTCCTGCTGTACTTGCTGATCCTGTGTTCCAGTGTTCCTGTATGCTAGTGTTCCGGTGTTCCTGTGTGCCTGTATTCCAGTGTTCCTGTGTTCCAGCACCTCGCGGGTTAATTTTACTGAGTTCCTGAATCTCCTGCTCCAGCCGTCGCTCCGGCGACATTGTTCTTCTCGCTGCTGATCATTCATTGTTGGTTCCAGCGTGCGGACGCTGGTTTACTCCACTAAACCTGATTGCGATATACATTGTTGGTTCCAGCGTGCGGACGCTGGTTTACTCCACTAAACCTGGTTGCGATATACATTGTTGGTTCCAGCGTGCGGACGCTGGTTTACTCCCCTAAACTTGGTTGTGATATACATTGTTGGTTTCAGCGTGCGGACGCTGGTTTACTCCATTACACTTGGTGGCGACATTTGCTGTTGGTCCCAGCGTGCGGACGCTGGTTTACTCCATTAAACCTGGTGGCGACATCGATTATTGGTCCCAGCGTGCGGACGCTGGTTTACTCCATTAACCTGGTGGCATTATTTACTGTTGGTCCCAACGTGCGGACGTTGGTTTGCTCCTGAATGATCCAGTACTTTGGCCAGGTCGCTGTCCACTCCTACGCAGTTGTCTGATTATTCCTGGCAATAGACTTCTGCTGAGTAAGACCGTTATTCCTATTTCTCTCTGCTGTCTTAGTCATCTGACAGCTGGTCTACTCGCTCAGGCTGCCCTGCCCGGTATTGGTAAGGCCGGTAGAACCTTGTACGTTACCATCCTTAAGGTTGCCTTACCCGGTATTGGCAGGGCCGGTAGAGCCTACTACAGTACTCCTTTGGGCTGCCTTGCCCGGTGTTGGTAAGGTCGTTAGAACCTTGTACATCACCATCTTTAAGGTTGCCTTACCCGGTATTGGCAGGGCCGGTAGAGCCTCCATTACGCATTCCTTGGGCTGCCTTGCCCGGTATTGGTAAGGCCGTAGAACCGGTTTATGTCATCTCACGGTTGCCTTACCTGGTATAGGCAAGGTCGGTAGAGCCTATCATTTTACTGTCACTTGGGTTGCCTTGCCCGGTATTTAGGCAAGGCCGGTAGAACCTTGTATTTGCTATTACTGTTGTATTGTTATGTATGATTACCCTACTGGGACTGCCTTAAACTTTTACTAAAGTTAAGTTTTTACCAAACTTTAAGTGTGAGAGTCTTCAAATCCGTGACAGGTTCTGAGACATCCCCATCAGCTCAATTTACTCCAGGACCCATGATGATCAACCTGTAGACCACCATGAATTTGGTATTGGACTATCCTGAAGCTTATGCTGGAACTATGCAAGCAAGGAATTTCTTATTTACTTTCAGCTAGGAAGGCTAAGCTGTTCTGTGCCCTGTTTCTTTTCTCCCATTTCCTCCACACCAACCTCTACTTTCTCAGATTTGCCAATTCCTCATCAAACCAGTCACACTTTAGCAAACCCAGGTATTCACCAAATTCCTCCCATCCGTGTCACCTAGCCCACCTAGTACCTAACCAAATCCGAAAGGGTATCATGAAAGGCAAGGATGTCACTGATCGTAGCTGTTTCCTGCAATGATGTTTTAGTCTCAATGAAAGCTAAAGACCTTCACATCACCAAAAAACTCTCCATATTAGAATTCCTCCATGCATTAAATGACCCCTTAGCCATTTATCAGCTCCTGGCCAGCTATTTAGATCAAGGGTTCATTGGCCCCCCATCCACATGGAGAGTCAACCCAATTAGCATTGCCACCCACAGAGTCTCCAAAGAAAGAGACTTATTATTGACTTTCCAGCCCCTCCCCCCATTCTTATACCACTCCTAGCATCAACTCACTTATCCCTCCAGAGAAATACTCAGTGCAGTATATCAGCATCGATCATGCAGTTCAACAAACCATCAATTTCGGACAAGCTGCATTGCTTTCCAAGGCCTGCATTGCCAGTTCCAGAAACGTTATACTGGCTACTTTTGAACATCTTACAATGATCAGCAGTTATCCACTATCTTGATGATTTCCTCCCCATCGAATCACCCTCCCCCTCACCCGTCTTTTCAGACTCCAGTCTCTCTTCACAGACTTCAACATTCCAATGGCCCATAACAAGCAGCGGTCCCAACTCCTCCATAGAGTTCCATGGCGTTCACTTCAACTCCTCTGCCATGGAAGCAGGCTTACCTCAAAAGAAACTTAATCACATCCAGAACCCCCTAAACTTCTTTTGTTCCAATCAGTCCTGTACTATGCTAGGAGTACAATCCCATCTCAGTCTCCATGATAATTATCCTCTAAGGAAGAACTTTTATCTCCCATCTCCTTCAGCTTCTCCCCTCTGCTCTAGAACCTTTTAGCATCATTCCTCTTGTCCCATCTGCTAGATCTGATTTAGCTATGTGGGGTAACGTTGAAATACTATACTGGCCGCACCATTTTCCCACCACTTCCTTCCCCCTTCTCTCCTCAAGTATTTTGCCTCACTATTTTGCAGTCATTTGTGGGAATGAATGATTTGCAAATCCGTGGCCTCTGGAAATTCTGTAAATTACACAATTTTCATTAACTTCATTTTTATTCATAATATACCCTGTTGTAGTTGCTGCTGGTCTGTGAGGCTGTCATGTTTAGGTCTCCAATCACCTTCAATACAGACAACCTTACCACGTCTAACATTATACTGAAAGCCAAATCATCCCACCCACATCATGATGTTCATGAGCAAACTTACTTGGTTATCCTTATACTACAAATTTTTCTTCCACGTCTCTTTCATCACAGGAGCAGAAAACTCATCTGCTGATACCCTTTCTTGATTTAATTTTCATGAATTCTTCAAGATCCTCCCAGCAGCTAGTCCTCCTCCTCCAAGCCCACTTTCATTGAACAATCTGTCCCTGCCCTTACTCATCAGTTCACTAAAACACATAATATCATCCATGAAACCTCGGCCCCCAACACCAAGAAGACACGTGACTGAGACTGGGAGAGTTTCAATGACTTTATCATCCACACTAAACCTATCCACCCCTACTCTGTCCGTTGAATTCTAGCCTTTTGTTCCTACTGCCACTATCCTCTAAAACACTCTCTTTATAGCATTGTCTTACCTAGCAGGTATCCAACATCATTTTGCCCTTTTCTACCCCCTTTAACTCTCTATCCTCTCTTCTCCCCACATCAATGTATTCATCAAAGGTCTTTTCAAAACCATGCACCCACTGTCTTTGCCATTCTATAGACCATCACCTTCTTAGACAATTATGAGACCTGTTGCTAACTAACTTATTGTTCAGCCTTCTTTGGTTTTATAAAATCCAACAAATTTTCTTGTGTCCCACAACCCATGCTTACATAAATCTGGCCTCACCAAACAGCACAATTCCTCCCTCCAACTAGAATGGTCCATAACTAATGAATTACACCCAGGAGTAGATATTTCCTTCTATCTACGCACAACAAATGGTGTCTAGTCACTACACTGAATAAGCTCCATTCTTTTTTGGCCAATAAACCTGATTCCAGCCCTCTTTTACCTATGTCTTATGGACCTCTGAGAACTTCCACCTTTTTTTAAATATATTGAACCTTTGTATCATGCCTGTACCTCAACCCCAACCTACATTCAGAACCCTTATTTCTCTGTCGTACAATACAGGTTACTGGTAACTCTGGGAGGCGATCAGCCCCTTAGTAGGCAGGAACAATTCTCAAAGTATATGCAGGGAGTGGAGCCTCCCTTCCCTCCTTGGCTGCAGCTAGCCAATCAGTTCCAGAAAGATGTGTTCCTCGGTGAAGACAACACCAGGCTGAGAACAGTTCTGCTATAGTTTTAGAATCTTTTTTTTCTCTTAGATATGGAATACCACCATTAGGCGGATTACCATGACTGACAATGCCCTTAGATGTGGATAGTTCAGTATCCAGGTGCTTTTTGTGCACCTTAAGCCATGAGGCGGAAAATCTTGATTCCAAGTGCTTCCCCAGGAGTTACCCACTGAGGTACTTCTTGCCCCATGGTAATCTGAAGATAGAAGATCTGCAGGAAAGGTGAGCTACCCTTTGAGTGCTGCAGGGCCACTTGTCCCACAGTGCCCCTCCGCACAGGGGTGTATTTCTGGAGTTCCTATCGCACACTCCTGCACTCATTGGGTATATCTGTATGTCTGTTTGGGTGTTTGGAGCAGGTTTATGTGGTAACTTAACCCTTTAACTGCTGGTTTGGCACTTTATTGGGGGGTTTATGGCACTTTTCCTACTGCATTAGTGTTTTCTGGGTATCCTCACATGTTCTATTGATGATTTACACCTTTTTATGGTTTACTTTTATATTAGTGAAAATTCTGTACTGTGCCTTTAAGGTGGCTTTACAGCATAGACGCCGTTGCTCTATTCACTTCTATGGAACTTTCACTGTCGTCCAATACAGGTTACTGGTAACTCTGGGAGGCGATCCGCCCCTTTAAGTAGACAGGAACATTTCTCCAAATGTATGCAGGGGGCGGAGCCTCCCCTCCCTCCTCAGCTGCTTCCCAGTCAGCTAACACTAGAATGATTTGTTCCTGGGTGTCTACACACATGGTGGAGAACATCTCTCTTCAGTTTTAGTCTTTTTATTGTTTTCTGTTAAATATAGAATACCACCATTAGGCGGGTTACCATGACTGATAAATGCCCTCTCTAAAGTGGCTAGCTCAGTGTCCAGGGATTTTTGGTGGACCTTATGCCCTGATGGGGAACAACTTGGTTTCAAGTACTTCCCTGGGAGATTATCCTCTGAGGTAATCCTTTCTTTGCATGGTGACCTGAAGACAGAAGACCTGCAGAAAGGTGAGCCACCCTTTGAGTGCTGAAGTTCCACTTGTCCCACAGTGTCCCTTCATTGGGCTTGTATTTGGGAGTTCTCATTGCGCACTCCAGCACTCCTTGGGTGTTTTTATATATATATATATACTAGCAATGTGGGACGGCGTTGCCCGTCAGGATATATAGGGAATGAATGAGAGTGTGTGTGAGTGTGTGTTTTTTGTCTGATGTGTTTGTGTCTGTGGTGTAGGAGCGAGTGGCAGCCATTTTGTTTTTTCAGTTACTTAGATAGTAGTGGGCGGGCTGGATAGTGGGGGCATGCCAACTCCCTGCATAATTTAAATCACTCCCCCATTGAATCACCTAATGGGAGCAGTAACTCCTCCTTACTTAACCCTTTGAGTGCCAGAGGGGTACGCTGACTGTCTGGCTGCTGCCCAGCAACTTGTGGGCATATATAGCTTGGAACAGCAGGCTGCTGCCTTACTCTGTTCTCAGCTTCAGCCCACAGCCATCCGCTCCACACTGGCTCTTCTAGCACTTCCTGGTGCTTTGCAATGAGGTCATCAACATGCACCTAAAGTACCAGAGGAGGCAGTGTGGAGCCCATGGCTCTACACTGAAACAGAAAGCAGAATAGGGCAGAGCAGAAGAGAAGGTATGAGGGACAGTATAGATGGGTGAAATATATGGCTACCAGTGGCAGGTAAACAAGGCTGGTGGGTGTCACATTGTATGTGTGGAGAATTTGTGGGCTGACTACCAGAGGGCAGGGGAACAAGGCTGGTGGGGTCACACAGTTTATGTAGGGAATCAGTGGCTACCAGTGGGTATTGGAATAAGGATGGTGGTGGTATGTGTAGAATCTGTGGCTTTCAGTGCGCAGGATAATAAGGCCGGTGGGGTCCACAGTGTATGTGGGGAATCAGTGGCTACCAGTGGACAGGGTAATAAGGCTGGGGGAGGTCACATAGTGTATGTAAGGAATCTGTGGCTACCAGTGGGCAGGGGAGCAAGGCTAGGGGGTTATATAGTGTATGTAGATAATCTGTGGCTACCAGTGGTTAGGGGAATAAAGTTGTTGGGGGGGTCACATAATGTATATATGGAATCTGTGGCTATCAGTGGGCAGGGGTAAAATGCAGTTGGGAATCACATAGTGTATGTGAGGAATCTGTGGATACCAGTGGGCAGGGGGGGCACACGCAGTGTATGTGGGGAATCTGTGGCTTCCAGTGGGCAGGAGAACAAGGCTAGTGGGGATGCACAATGTATGAGGGGAATCTGTGGCGACCAGTAGGCAGTTGTAGAAGGCTGGTGGGGTAACACAGTGTATTTGGGGAATCTGGGCAGGGAAACATGGCTGTGGCTACCAGTGGCCAGTGGAACAAGGCTGTGGTATCATAAAGTTTATATGCATTGTTCTGTGGCTACCAGCGGCCAATGGAAAAATGCCAGCAATAAGACAGTGTATGATTGGCTACAGGTAACCAGTGGAACAATGATGGGGTATCACACAGTGTATGTATGGTTCTATGGATACCAGTTGCCAGTGGAAGAAGACTGAGATATCAGTTCATGTGTGGGCCTGGTGCTACCAGTGGTAAAGCACTGGAGTATCAGACAGTGGATGTGTGGCTAATAGGGGTTAGAAGATCAAGGTTATCAGGCAGTGTATGAGTGGTTCTATGGCTACCAGTGGGCAATGGAACAATGCTGGGTATAAGCATACCGCCCAAGTGTCCCTCTTTGAAACCCAAATCCCTCTGTCCCTCTTTCACACCCTGGTGTCCCTCTTTTTAGGACATCAGACTGTGCGGTGGGTATATAAGTGTATCACATTGCTCCACAGCAATAAAACTCACATTAATGTTTGTTTAAACATCGTTATATTTGTTTATACATTATCTGTGTAAATAAAATACTTTGGTGAGGCTCTTGATAATTTATTCAGTTACATTAATGGCTCATATATATTAAAGCAACCTGGTTTTATTCTGGAGTAAACCAACTGCACAATAGGGGACAAATAAAAGTTCTTAAAATCCACTGCACTTGAATAGAGTTTTTAACCTCTTGAATGCTTTGCAATGTATTGAAGACCACTCGAGCACTGAAGGAGTTAAAACCCCTATTTAATGTGACAGGAATTTTGATTTCTTCCCAGTGGTACAGTTGGTTTACACCACAATAACTTCAGTTAGTTAGAACAAAAACATTGGCAAGAGTTGAACATAAAATGGCTTACTTCTTAACTCTTTGCATTGCATTATATATACATTAGTAAAATAAACATATATGTTGTGTAAGGATAACTCACTCCACACTATAGCGTTATCATCACTATCACGGGTGGCAGGCACTCTGTTGCATTTTGCTGTGAGCTCTAGCCCCAGATTGTTTTGGAACCTAGAAACGCCCCTGGTGTACCCCTCTGGCACTCAAAGGGTTAAGTTGAGGTAACATAGCAATATAACACACAGTGGCTCTTCAGTTGAGGCAGCATAGCAATATGCTGAGGGAACAAATAGATAGTGGTGTTTGAGGCTTGCCCTCTTTAACATACAGCAAAGCATCTCTCTCCCTTTAAGGAGAAAGGGCGGGAAGCAGGAAGTGGAGGAGTGACAGTTGAGACAGTTAGTGAGGTGACTGAAGAGATGAAGAGTTAAATAAAAGAGTTGAATTAAGTTTATCCCTGAGTTTGTATTTTATGGGAACATTACACCCTCGTACTGAAACAGAGTGTATGGAGGGTTACAATTATCTGTGGGAGGTGAAACAGTGTGTTTGTGGGGTCACGATCCTGAGTGAGAGTGTGTGTGGACCAGGAGAAGTTATTGATATCCCCTACTTCAGGAGCAAGTGGCAGCTATAATTTTTTTGTCAGTTGGATAGTGGTGGGCGGGCTGGAGGGGGCGGGCCAACTTCCTGTATGAAAAACATGCCCCCATTCAATCACCCAATGGGAGCAGTAAAGTCCCCATTCAATCACCCAATAGATTTTGTGTCTCCTAATGAAACATAAATTATGTAATGAGGCATTCTGTTCAATGTGTGTTTGTTTTCTGAGGAGACATAAATTATGCTCTGTGTGTGAGGTACCATAAATTATGCAATGAGGCTTATTCTTTTATATATATACTAGCAATGTGGGACGGCGTTGCCCGTCAGGATATATAGGGAATTAATGCACACACACGGATGCGAGACAAACACAGAAACACACACGCAAATGCACACGCATGCACTGAGATGCTTAAATAGCGACAGTCATACACACATACATGCAGACACATAGAGTGTGATACAGACATGCAACACACACAGTGAGAAACACACAGGCACACACAGAGACACACACACACACAGAAGTGAGTCATAGGGGGTTGACTTATGTGTCATTGTAATGAGTTTGTGTTTGTACTTATGCCTCCACTGTGGCATTCATTCATATAGTTGAAATGCATGTGGTAATTGCACATACTATGGTGGAAGGTGGATCGTGCTGGCTCCCGGGATGTGAGTGACTGGCATTCATTCATGTAATTGAAATGCGTGTGGTAATTGCACATACTATGGTGGAAGGTGGATCATGCTGGCTCCCGGGGTGTGATTACGTGTGAGTGATTGTGTTTGAGTGCGAGATTGAGTGATTGCGTGTGTGTGATTGAGTGAGTGTGTTAGTGAGTGTGTGTGATTGAGTAAGAATGTGTGAGTGAGAGTGTGTATGATAGTGAGAGGGTGTGAGTGATTGAGGGTGTGAGTGATTGAGGGTGAGAGTGTGATTGAGGGTGAGAGTGTGATTGAGGGTGTGAGTGTGATTGAGTGTGACTGCGAGACTGTAAGTGTGAGAGTGTGATTGAGTGTGAGACTGTGAGAGTGTGATTGAGTGTGAGACTGAGAGTGTGAGAGTGTGATTGAGTGATTGAGGGTGAGAGTGAGACTGTGTGAGAGTGTGAGTGTGATTGAGTGAGACTGTGAGACTGTGATTGAGAGTGAGAGTGTGAGTGTGATTGAGTGAGAGTGTGATTGAGTGAGACTGTGTGAGTGTGATTGAGTGTGTGAGTGATTGGGTGTGAGACTGAGAGAGTGAGAGAGACCGTGTGAGACTGAGAGTGTGAGAATGTGAGTGTGAGAGAGTGTGTGAGACTGTGAGAGTGTGTGAGACTGTGAGAGTGTGAGAGACTGTGAGACTGAGAGTGTGAGAGACTGTGAGACTGAGAGTGTGAGAGACTGCGAGACTGAGAGTGTGTGAGACTGAGTGTGAGACTGAGAGTGTGAGACTGAGAGTGTGAGACTGTGAGACTGTGAGTGTGAGAGAGAGTGTGAGAGAGAGTGTGAGAGAGAGTGTGAGAGAGAGTGTGTGTGTGTGACTGTGTGTGTGTGACTGTGTGTGTGAGACTGTGTGTGTGTGAGACTGTGTGAGACTGTGTGAGTGTGTGTGTGTGAGACTGTGTGTGTGTGAGACTGAGAGAGTGCGAGACTGAGAGAGTGCGAGACTGAGAGAGTGTGAGTGTGTGAGACTGAGAGTGTGTGAGACTGAGAGTGTGTGAGACTGAGAGTGTGAATGAGTGAGACTGAGAGTGTGGATGAGTGAGACTGAGAGTGTGGATGAGTGAGACTGAGAGTGTGGATGAGTGACAGAGTGAGAGAGAGAGACTGTGAGAGTGAGACTGTGAGAGTGTGAGACTGTGAGAGTGAGAGAGTGAGACTGTGAGAGTGTGAGACTGAGAGAGTGTGAGTGTGCGAGACTGAGAGAGTGTGTGTGTGAGAGAGTGTGTGTGTGAGAGAGACTGTGCGTGTGAGAGACTGTGCGTGTGAGAGACTGTGCGTGTGAGAGACTGTGCGTGTGAGAGATTGTGCGAGACTGTGAGTGCGAGACTGTGAGACAGTGTGTGAGAGTGTGAGAGAGTGTGAGAGAGTGTGAGAGAGTGTAATAGACTGTGAGAGTGTGAGGGACTGTGTGAGACTGCGAGAGAGACTGTGTGAGACTGTGAGAGAGACTGTGTGAGACTGCGAGAGAGACTGCGAGAGACTGTGAGTGTGAGACTGAGACTGTGTGAGACTGCGAGAGTGTGAGACTGCGAGAGTGTGAGACTGTGACTGTGTGAGAGACTGTGTGAGACGGTGTGTGAGAGAGTGTGAGAGACTGTGAGAGTGTAAGAGACTGTGAGAGGTTGAGGGACTGTGAGAGTGTGAGAGACTGTGTGAGACTGCGAGAGAGACTGTGTGAGATTGTGAGTGTGAGACTGAGAGTGTGAGACTGTGTGAAAGTGTGAGTCTGTGTGACTGTGTGAGAGTGTGAGAGACTGAGACTGCGAGAGAGACTGTGTGAGACTGCGAGAGAGACTGTGTGAGACTGCGAGAGAGACTGTGAGACTGAGAGTGTGTGAGACTGAGAGTGTGTGAGACTGTGTGAGGGACTGTGAGACTGCGAGAGAGACTGTGAGAGACTGAGACTGTGAGACTGAGAGTGTGTGAGACTGAGAGTGTGTGAGACTGAGAGTGTGTGAGACTGAGAGTGTGTGGGACTGTGATAGTGTAAGAGACTGTGAGAGACTGTGAGAGACTGCGAGAGAGACTGTGAGAGTGTGAGAGTGTGAGACTGTGAGAGTATGAGACTGAGAGTGTGTGGGACTGAGAGAGTGTGTGGGACTGAGAGAGTGTGTGGGAATGAGAGAGACTGCGAGAGAGACTGTGAGAGACTGAGACTGTGAGACTGAGACTGTGAGACTGAGAGTGTGTGAGACTGAGAGTGTGTGAGACTGAGAGTGTGTGAGACTGAGAGTGTGTGGGACTGAGAGAGTGTGTGGGACTGAGAGAGTGTGTGGGACTGAGAGAATGTGTGGGAATGAGAGAGACTGCGAGAGAGACTGTGAGAGACTGAGACTGTGAGACTGAGACTGTGAGACTGAGAGTGTGTGAGACTGAGAGTGTGTGGGACTGAGAGAGTGTGGGACTGAGAGAGTGTGTGTGACTGAGAGTGTGTATGACTGAGAGTGTGTGCGACTGAGAGTGTGTGCGACTGTGTGAGAGACTGTGTGAGAGTGTGAGACAGAATGTGTGCTTTGCAATGCGTTGCTTACCCCTCTGGCACTCAAAGGGTTAAGTTGAGCTAACAGCAATATAACACACGGTGGCTCTTCAGTTGAGGCAATGTAGCAATATGCTGAGGGATCAAATAGAAAGTGCTGTTTGAGGCTTGCCCTCTGTAACATACAGCAAAGCATCTCTCTCCCTTTAAGGAGAAAGGGTGGGAATCAGGAAGCAGGAAGTGGAGGAGTGACAGTTGAGACTGTGAGGTGACTGAAGAGATGATGAGTTAAATAAGAGTTGCTATTAAGTTTGTATTTTATGGGAACATTACACCCTCATACTGAAACAGAGTGTATGGAGGGTTACAGTTATCTGTGGGAGGTGAAACAGTGTGTTTGTGGGGTCATGATCCTGAGTGAGAGTGTGAGTGGACTGGGAGAAGTTACTGATATCCCTACCTCAGGAGCGAGTGGCAGTTGTATATTTTTTTTTTGTCAGTTGGATACTGGTGGGCGGGCTGGAGAGGGCGGGCCAACTCCCTGTATGATAAACACGCCCCCATTGAATCACCCAATGAGAGCAGTAAAGTCCCCATTCAATCACCCAATAGGAGTTGTGTCTCCTAATGAGACATAAATTATGTAATTAGACATTCTGTTCAATGCGAGTTTCTTTTCTGAGGAGACATAAATTATGTTCTGTGTGTGGGGTACCATAAATTATGCAATGAGGCTTATTCTTTTATATATATAGACTAGCAATGTGGGACGGCGTTGCCCGTCAGGATATATAGGGAATTAATGCACACACACGGATGCGAGACAAACACAGAAACACACACGCAAATGCACACGCATGCACTGAGATGCTTAAATAGCGACAGTCATACACACATACATGCAGACACATAGAGTGTGATACAGACATGCAACACACACAGTGAGAAACACACAGGCACACACAGAGACACACACACACACAGAAGTGAGTCATAGGGGGTTGACTTATGTGTCATTGTAATGAGTTTGTGTTTGTACTTATGCCTCCACTGTGGCATTCATTCATATAGTTGAAATGCATGTGGTAATTGCACATACTATGGTGGAAGGTGGATCGTGCTGGCTCCCGGGATGTGAGTGACTGGCATTCATTCATGTAATTGAAATGCGTGTGGTAATTGCACATACTATGGTGGAAGGTGGATCATGCTGGCTCCCGGGGTGTGATTACGTGTGAGTGATTGTGTTTGAGTGCGAGATTGAGTGATTGCGTGTGTGTGATTGAGTGAGTGTGTTAGTGAGTGTGTGTGATTGAGTAAGAATGTGTGAGTGAGAGTGTGTATGATAGTGAGAGGGTGTGAGTGATTGAGGGTGTGAGTGATTGAGGGTGAGAGTGTGATTGAGGGTGAGAGTGTGATTGAGGGTGTGAGTGTGATTGAGTGTGACTGCGAGACTGTAAGTGTGAGAGTGTGATTGAGTGTGAGACTGTGAGAGTGTGATTGAGTGTGAGACTGAGAGTGTGAGAGTGTGATTGAGTGATTGAGGGTGAGAGTGAGACTGTGTGAGAGTGTGAGTGTGATTGAGTGAGACTGTGAGACTGTGATTGAGAGTGAGAGTGTGAGTGTGATTGAGTGAGAGTGTGATTGAGTGAGACTGTGTGAGTGTGATTGAGTGTGTGAGTGATTGGGTGTGAGACTGAGAGAGTGAGAGAGACCGTGTGAGACTGAGAGTGTGAGAATGTGAGTGTGAGAGAGTGTGTGAGACTGTGAGAGTGTGTGAGACTGTGAGAGTGTGAGAGACTGTGAGACTGAGAGTGTGAGAGACTGTGAGACTGAGAGTGTGAGAGACTGCGAGACTGAGAGTGTGTGAGACTGAGTGTGAGACTGAGAGTGTGAGACTGAGAGTGTGAGACTGTGAGACTGTGAGTGTGAGAGAGAGTGTGAGAGAGAGTGTGAGAGAGAGTGTGAGAGAGAGTGTGTGTGTGTGACTGTGTGTGTGTGACTGTGTGTGTGAGACTGTGTGTGTGTGAGACTGTGTGAGACTGTGTGAGTGTGTGTGTGTGAGACTGTGTGTGTGTGAGACTGAGAGAGTGCGAGACTGAGAGAGTGCGAGACTGAGAGAGTGTGAGTGTGTGAGACTGAGAGTGTGTGAGACTGAGAGTGTGTGAGACTGAGAGTGTGAATGAGTGAGACTGAGAGTGTGGATGAGTGAGACTGAGAGTGTGGATGAGTGAGACTGAGAGTGTGGATGAGTGACAGAGTGAGAGAGAGAGACTGTGAGAGTGAGACTGTGAGAGTGTGAGACTGTGAGAGTGAGAGAGTGAGACTGTGAGAGTGTGAGACTGAGAGAGTGTGAGTGTGCGAGACTGAGAGAGTGTGTGTGTGAGAGAGTGTGTGTGTGAGAGAGACTGTGCGTGTGAGAGACTGTGCGTGTGAGAGACTGTGCGTGTGAGAGACTGTGCGTGTGAGAGATTGTGCGAGACTGTGAGTGCGAGACTGTGAGACAGTGTGTGAGAGTGTGAGAGAGTGTGAGAGAGTGTGAGAGAGTGTAATAGACTGTGAGAGTGTGAGGGACTGTGTGAGACTGCGAGAGAGACTGTGTGAGACTGTGAGAGAGACTGTGTGAGACTGCGAGAGAGACTGCGAGAGACTGTGAGTGTGAGACTGAGACTGTGTGAGACTGCGAGAGTGTGAGACTGCGAGAGTGTGAGACTGTGACTGTGTGAGAGACTGTGTGAGACGGTGTGTGAGAGAGTGTGAGAGACTGTGAGAGTGTAAGAGACTGTGAGAGGTTGAGGGACTGTGAGAGTGTGAGAGACTGTGTGAGACTGCGAGAGAGACTGTGTGAGATTGTGAGTGTGAGACTGAGAGTGTGAGACTGTGTGAAAGTGTGAGTCTGTGTGACTGTGTGAGAGTGTGAGAGACTGAGACTGCGAGAGAGACTGTGTGAGACTGCGAGAGAGACTGTGTGAGACTGCGAGAGAGACTGTGAGACTGAGAGTGTGTGAGACTGAGAGTGTGTGAGACTGTGTGAGGGACTGTGAGACTGCGAGAGAGACTGTGAGAGACTGAGACTGTGAGACTGAGAGTGTGTGAGACTGAGAGTGTGTGAGACTGAGAGTGTGTGAGACTGAGAGTGTGTGGGACTGTGATAGTGTAAGAGACTGTGAGAGACTGTGAGAGACTGCGAGAGAGACTGTGAGAGTGTGAGAGTGTGAGACTGTGAGAGTATGAGACTGAGAGTGTGTGGGACTGAGAGAGTGTGTGGGACTGAGAGAGTGTGTGGGAATGAGAGAGACTGCGAGAGAGACTGTGAGAGACTGAGACTGTGAGACTGAGACTGTGAGACTGAGAGTGTGTGAGACTGAGAGTGTGTGAGACTGAGAGTGTGTGAGACTGAGAGTGTGTGGGACTGAGAGAGTGTGTGGGACTGAGAGAGTGTGTGGGACTGAGAGAATGTGTGGGAATGAGAGAGACTGCGAGAGAGACTGTGAGAGACTGAGACTGTGAGACTGAGACTGTGAGACTGAGAGTGTGTGAGACTGAGAGTGTGTGGGACTGAGAGAGTGTGGGACTGAGAGAGTGTGTGTGACTGAGAGTGTGTATGACTGAGAGTGTGTGCGACTGAGAGTGTGTGCGACTGTGTGAGAGACTGTGTGAGAGTGTGAGACAGAATGTGTGCTTTGCAATGCGTTGCTTACCCCTCTGGCACTCAAAGGGTTAAGTTGAGCTAACAGCAATATAACACACGGTGGCTCTTCAGTTGAGGCAATGTAGCAATATGCTGAGGGATCAAATAGAAAGTGCTGTTTGAGGCTTGCCCTCTGTAACATACAGCAAAGCATCTCTCTCCCTTTAAGGAGAAAGGGTGGGAATCAGGAAGCAGGAAGTGGAGGAGTGACAGTTGAGACTGTGAGGTGACTGAAGAGATGATGAGTTAAATAAGAGTTGCTATTAAGTTTGTATTTTATGGGAACATTACACCCTCATACTGAAACAGAGTGTATGGAGGGTTACAGTTATCTGTGGGAGGTGAAACAGTGTGTTTGTGGGGTCATGATCCTGAGTGAGAGTGTGAGTGGACTGGGAGAAGTTACTGATATCCCTACCTCAGGAGCGAGTGGCAGTTGTATATTTTTTTTTTGTCAGTTGGATACTGGTGGGCGGGCTGGAGAGGGCGGGCCAACTCCCTGTATGATAAACACGCCCCCATTGAATCACCCAATGAGAGCAGTAAAGTCCCCATTCAATCACCCAATAGGAGTTGTGTCTCCTAATGAGACATAAATTATGTAATTAGACATTCTGTTCAATGCGAGTTTCTTTTCTGAGGAGACATAAATTATGTTCTGTGTGTGGGGTACCATAAATTATGCAATGAGGCTTATTCTTTTATATATATAGATATATAAATGTATATATGTGTATGTCTGTGAGTTTGGAACAGTCTATATGGCATTTTAACCCTTTGTCTGCTGGTTTGACTTGTTTATTGAGGGTTCTGTCACACTTTCTTTATGGGATAGTGTTTTCTCATCATGTACATGTGTTCAATATGTATTTTTAACCTTTTTATTATTGGGGTTAATATTCTTAAATTTTATGTTCCGGTCCTTTAAGGTGCGCTTTTACCGCATAGCCGCCATTGCTCCTTTACTCTCTATGGTCTTACACTGTGTGGGACGTATCTCTGGAACCGCTTCACATAGCGACTTCAGAGTGGTCTCATTTTGATTGTCTTCCCTTGCTCTTTCATCCGGTTTCATGTTCAAGTGTGTTGGGGGACTTGGGGGGCTTCGGGCACTGCTTTGGGGTTCTTTTTGAGAAAAACTATGTTTCCCATGAGCGCTCGTTTCGCGCCTCTTTTCTGATTGGCTCCCGTCGCGGCAGCCATTTTATGAGTTCTTCTCATCGAGTATACTAAGCAGGGACCGGACCTTCTCCCTCTCCTCCGTTGATTAACCCTTCGCTTGCCAGATAAGTTTAGTTTTAACGTTTCTGGGGTGAATATTTAATCTTTCACACTTAAATTGGGTGATTTCTGTCAGTGGGGTATATTTGACACTGTGAGTATGTCTAGACTGCTGGAGCTTGGGACTAGACCTAAGACTAAGGAGACTGGGGTATCAGTATCCCCCATTGCGTTTTGCTCCTCCTGTCATTCAGGGCTGCCTAGGGAATTCTCTGGTCATTTATGCCCAGCATGCTCAGAAGGTCCTGACAGCAACCCAGGGCCTTCCAGCCATGCTATAGAGCCAGCTTGGGTTAAAGAGTTTAGGGTTGCAACTAGGGACCTCAGGTCCACTCTTCAACTGTTTCCCTTTCAGGTACAGGGTGCACTGCAGTTATGGCAGGCTCCCTCTACTATCAGGACCTCCCTGCCTAAACCACAGGGGGCACCTGATGTGTCTGATTCTTCTGAGGAAGAATTGTTGCAAGATTCTGACGTTGAGGATGGTACAGTTATTGAGTCTTCCAGATCTGTTGGAGACCCCTTTGAATGTGACCCTGAATTCTCTGCTGAGGGCTTAATTAGAGCCGTTCTGACCACCCTCAACCTTCCCTTGAGTCAAGAGGTTCCCTCTGACCCAACTGATTCGGATGCTTGGAAAAATCCTGATAAGTCCTCTTCAGTCTCAAAAAAGTTTGCTAAACTTTATCCCTTTTCTGAGGCTGAACTGGCTAAATGGGTTCATCCCCCCAAAGTGGATGCCCCTGTTTCTAAACTGTCTAAATCAACTGCTTTACCTGTATCTGATGCTTCTGCTTTCAGATGCTGCCTTTGACGCTGTCCGCATGATGGCTAGGGCTTCTACCTCTTTTGTGGTAGCCAGGCGTGCGCTTTGGCTTAAGATTTGGTCTGCTGACACTGCATCTACGAAGGTTTTGCTTTCTTTGCCCTTCCAAGGTACTTCCTTGTTTGGGTCTGAGCTCAAGGAACTCATCAGCAAGGCTACTGGGGGTAAGAGTATCCTTTTGCCTTTGGTCTTCAAGAAAAAGTTGCCGGCTAAGCGTTACCGGTCCTTTAGTTCATTTCAGACAGAGACGCGTTCGACGACCAAGTCAGTCCCGACCGATCCGCGTCCCTCCTCCAAGCCCAAGCAGTCCTGGAAGCCCAAGGTTGCTTCCAAGCCCAAGATTGCCAAGGCTGCTTCGGCATGACTCGCCGAACCCGGGTCCGCACCCTGCCGTGGGGGGACGCCTCCACCTCTTTCGCAGGGTCTGGGAGGAATCTGTGACGGACCCATGGGTTTTACAGGTGGTCTCAGAGGGATACAAGATCCCTTTCTTCTCCCTTCCTCCCTTTCGTTTTCATCTCACTAGTTCTTCGCAAGATGCAGAGAAACTGCGCATGTTCGACGGTGCTATTCAGGATCTCTTGGACAAGGAGGTTCTGGTGCCAGTGCTCCCTGTGGACATGGGTTTGGGGTTCTACTCCAACCTTTTTGTGGTGACCAAGAAGGACGGCGGGGGTCGTCCTATTTTGGATCTCAAAGATCTCAATACCTTTGTGGTGAAGACCCACTATCGCCAGGAATCTCTTCGCACTGTGATTGCCGCCATGTCTCCAGGGGAGTTTCTTGCTTCTCTGGATCTTCAGGATGCGTATTTGCACATCCCTATTCATCCAGCAAGCAGGCAGTATCTGAGGTTTGCCTGCGCCAGGGGTCCTTTTCAGTTTTCAACTCTTCCATTTGGACTGACAACTGCTCCCCAGGTTTTCCAATGAGTTCTGGGAGCATTGATATCTGCCCTCCATCGGGACGGCATCAGAGTGACTCCGTACATGGACGACTTGCTATTGAAAGCAGAGTCTGTGGACCGCCTTCATCAGCAGGTTCAGACCTGCATTCATGCCCTCACTCGTCACGGGTGGATAGTGAATTTGGACAAGTCGGACTTATCTCCATCTCAGCGTCTCATTTTCCTGGGTCTGCTGTTCGACACTCAGAAGGGTATGGTGTTTCTGCCGGAGGAGGAGGCTCATCAAATTGCCCAACGAGTTGCAAGGATCCTGGCACTAGAGCGGATTCCGGTGCCGAAGTTGTCTTCACTGGTGGGGAAGTTCATCTCCACGATAGAGGCAGTGCCATTTGCGATGGTCCACACCAGGGAACTTCAGAGGTTTGTGATCCAGACATGCAGGGATCGTCCGGATCATCTGAAGTTGTCAGTATCTCTACCTCCTCATGTCGAGTTGAGCTTGGAATGGTGGTTGGACCTTTCCCATCTCCTGAAGGGGAGACCCTTCCGGATCCCTTACTGGACCAAGATCACGACGGACGCCAGTCTCTCGGGCTAGGGGGCTGTCTTGGGTCGCTTCAGCGCTCAGGGTAAGTGGTCCTTGGAGGAGTCCCTTCTCCCCATCAACATTCTGGAACTTCGGGCGATTTTCCATGCTCTGCGCCATTGGGAATCTCAGCTGGAGGACTGTCCGGTCAAAGTGGAATCAGACAACGCCACCGCCGTGGCTTACATCAACAAGCAGGGCGGGACAAGAAGTCTCGCCACGTGGCTAGAGGTCAAGGCCATCCTGTCCTGGGCGGAGGTTCACGTTCCCGCCATTTCTGCGGTACACATCACAGGCGTAGACAACGTAATGGCAGATTTTCTCATTCGTCACACAGTCGACAGCGGAGAGTGGGAACTCCATCCGGAAGTGTTTCACTATTGACCCAGATGTGGGGCATGCCTATGGCGGACCTGATGGCAACCAGGTACAACAGGAAGGTTCCAACATTCTGCTCCAGGTGGAGAGATTCGCTGGCTCTGGCGATCGACGCCATGTCGATTCCTTGGGCGTTTTCCCTGGCCTACATCTCCGCCCCCTTCCAATGCTGATCAGGGTGATCCAGAAGCTGAAGGTGGAGCGTTGGCCGGTCATCCTCATCGCTCCGAATTGGCCTCGTCAGTCCTGGTATCCGGACCTTCTGGCTCTGTCGGTGGCAGAGCCCTTTCCGCTTCCCTCTCATCCAGACCTTCTGATTCAAGGTTATCTGTGGAAGGAGGATGTTCATCGTCTCCATTTGACGGCCTGGAGGTTGAATCCTCAATTTTGAAGAAGAAGGGGTTTTCTTCTGCTGTGGTATCTACCATGCTTCGGGCTCGTAAGCCTGTTTCGTCCAAGATTTATCACCGGGTCTGGTCGACCTTTCTATCTTGGTGTGCTGACAGGGACCTGTCTCACGATTTTCATCTTCCTAATGTCCTGGCCTTTTTGCAGGACGGTGTGGATAAGGGACTCAGTTTGAGTTCTCTTAAGGTTCAGACTTCGGCGCTTTCTGTCTTTTTCCAGGAACGCATTGCCGTTCTTCCTGATGTCAAGATCTTCTTCCAGGGCATGGCACATGTGCGTCCTTTGGGAGTTCTCCAGCGTCCTCCCTTTGAGTCCTTGGCTACCGTTCCTTTACGTCTTTTGTCATGGAAGATAGCCTTTCTTTTGGCTATTGTGTCAGTCTGCCGGGTGGCGGAGTTACAAGCTCTCTCTTGTAAACCACCCTATTTGGTGTTTCACAAGGACAAGGCGGTACTTCGCACTTCTAAGGAGTTCTTACCTAAAGTGGTTTCTGAGTTCCACATTAATCAGGAGATTGTGGTGCCCTCTTTCTGCCCTAACCCCTCTTCTGATAAAGAGAGGGATCTCCATTTGTTAGATGTTGTGCGTTGTCTCAAGTTCTATGTGCATCGCACGGAGTCCATCAGGATGTCTGACGCAGGGTCCTATGGCTGGGAGACCGGCATCCAAAGTGACTATTGCATCTTGGATTAAGTCTACTATTCGTAAGGCATACGAATTGAGGGATAAGCATATTCCCTTTCGGGTCACGGCCCATTCCACTAGGTCATTTGGAGCCTCTTGGGCTGTACCAGGCGGCCACTTGGTCCTCTGTGCACACCTTCTCGAAGCACTACCGTGTGGATGTGCTGGCCTCGGCTGATGCCAGCTTTGGGAGGAAGGTCCTGGAGGCAGTTTTGCCTGTCTAGAATCTGCTTCTTATGAGGTTCTTAGTACTTCCTTACTGTTGAGCCCTGTTGGCTCTAGTTCCGTGTGCTGTGTAACAGTTCCTGGGGTCTGTTTTACCCCTAGTTGGTGTCCGTTGACACTTCTGTTTTGTTGGGATCTCTGACCGGTAGGTTCATGGAGGTCCTGGTGACTTTGGGGGCCTTGCGCCTGGTCCTTGCCTCCTTCCCACCTCAGGGTAACTCAGTGGTTGGACATCCCAGAGTTACCAGTAACCTGTATTGGATGACAGTGAAAATAGGATTTTAGTCTTACCTGTTAAATCCTTTTCACTTAGTCCATACAGGTTACTGGTCTCCCACCCTGTCAAGAGACCATGCTTGGCTCTCCTGTGGCACTTTGTGGGAGTCCTTCGGGGCATGCTCACAGGAGTCTTCTTCTCTCCTATTTCTGGTCAGTTAGTAGGGTGTTAGCTGACTGGGAAGCAGCTGAGGAGGGAGGGGAGGCAGAGTTACCAGTAACCTGTATGGACTAAGTGAAAAGGATTTAACAGGTAAGACTAAAATCCTATTATACTGTTTAGGATGTATCTCTGCAACAGTTTAACATAGCGACTTCAGAGATGGCTCATTTTACTTGTCTACCCTTGCTCTACCATCTGGTTCATGCTTCTAGTGTGTTAAGGGGCTCAGGGGGCTTTGGGCACTGTTTAGGATACTTTTTGGGAAAACTACATTTCTCTATCGTCCAATACAGGTTACTGGTAACTCTGGGAGGCGATCCGCCCCTTTAAGTAGGCAGGAACATTTCTCTAAATGTATGCAGGGGTGGAGCCTCCCTTCCCTCCTTGGCTGCAGCTAGCCAACCATCTCCAGAATTATTTGTTCCTTTGGTGCAACAACACCAGGTGGAGAACAGTTCTGCTATAGTTTTAGTTTCTTTTTTATTTTCTGTCAGATATGGAATACCATCATTAGGCGGATTACCATGACTGACAAATGCCCTTCAATGTGGCTAGCTCAGTATCAAGGTGCTTTTTTTGTGGACCTTAAGCCCCGAGGGGGAAATCTTGATTCCAAGTGCTTCCCCAGGAGTTACCCACTGAGGTACTTCTTGCTGCATGGTAATCTGAAGACAGTAGATCTGCAGGAAAGGTGAGCTACCCTTTGAGTGCTGCAGGTCCACTTGTCCCACAGTGCCCCTCCGCACAGGGGTGTATTCTGGAGTTCCTGTTGTACACTCCAGCACTCATTGGGTATATCTGTATGTCTGTTGGATGTTTGGAGCAGGTTTATGTGGTAACTTAACCCTTTCACTGCTGATTTGACGTTTTATTGGGGGGGTTAATGCACTTTTCCTACTGGACTAGTGTTTTCTGAGCGTCTATACCTGTTCCCTTGATGTTTTACACCTTTTCATGGTTTACCTTAATTTGGGTAAAAATTGTGTACTGCGCCTTTAAGGGGCGCTTTACCGCATTCATGCCATTGCTCCATTCACCTCTATGTGACAACACTGTTTGGGAAGTATCTCTGCAACCGTTTAACATAGCAACTTCAGAGATGGCTCATTTTACTTGTCTACCCTTGCTGTATCATCCGGTTTATAGTTCAAGTGTGTTGGAGGGCTCCGGGGGCTTCGGGCACTGTTTGGGATACTTTTTTGGGAAAAACTACATTTCCCATGAGCACTTGTTTTGCTCCTAAATTCTGAATGGCTCCCATCGCGGCAGCCATTTTGTGAGCGTTTCTAGCGAGTATCCTACGCAGGGCTTCAACTCTCCTTTTCTCCTCTGCAGATTAACCCTTTGCCTGCCAGATAAGTCTGTATTTAGCATTTCTGGGGTGAAATTTTAATCTTACACACTGTAATTGGGTGATTTACTGTACAGCTGGTTATTCTGACACTGAGTATGTCTGTACTTCTGGAGCTAGGGGCTAGACCTAAGACTAAGGAGGCTGGGGTCTCAGTATCCCCCATTGAGCATTGCTCTTCCTGTCACTCAGGGCTACCTAGAGAGTTCTCTGGTCACTTATGCCCAGCATGTTCTGAAGTTCCTGACAGCAACCCAGGGACCTCCAGCCATGCTATTGAGCCAGCTTGGGTGCAAGAGTTCAAGGCTGCGACTAGGGACCTTAGGTCGACATTACAACTCTTTCCATCCCACATACAGGGGGCCCTTCAGACATGGCAGACCCCCTCTAATATCAGATCTTCCCTGCCTAAACCTCAGGGGGCACCTGATGTGTCAGATTCCTCTGAGGAGGAACTGCTGTTGGATTCAGATATTCAGGATGGTTCGGTTCTGGAGTCTTCTCTGTGTCTTGGGGACCTGTTTGAAGCTGATCCTGACGTCTCTGCTGAGGATCTGATCAGAGCCGTATTAACTACCCTCAACATTTCCTTGGTTCAAGAGGTTCCTTCTGATCCCTATGCTGTTTTTCAGGAGCCCGCAAAGCCCCTTACTTATTTCCCTCCTAACCCCACTCTTGGCTGTCTGGTTTCTGAGGAGTGGAAATCACCGGACAAGACTGCTTCTGTGTCCAGGAAATTTGCCAAGCTTTACCCCTTTTCTGAAGCCGCGCTTGCTAAGTGGGTTCATCCCCCCAAGGTGGATGCACCTATCTCCAGGTTATCTAAGTCTACTGCCTTGCCAGTCTCTGATGCTTCTGCTCTGAAAGACTGGACTGACAAGAAACTTGAGATTTCTCTCAAGTCCACTTTTGCCACTGTTGGTACCGCTATGCGCCCAGCATTTGCTATTGTGTGGGTCAACCGGGCTATTGCAGTCTGGACTGAGCAACTCACTACGCTGTTCGTCAGGATGCGCCTACTTCAGAGAAATTGCGTCTTCTTGCCAATATCTCTGAAGCACAACATTATGTTTCTGCTGCCGCCTTTGATGCCTTACGCATGATGGCTAGGGTTTCTACTACGTCTGTGGTGGCCAGGCGAGTCGTTTGGCTCAAGATCTGGTCTGCTGACACTGCTTCCAAGAAAGCCTTGCTTTCTCTGCCCTTTCAGGGTACCTCCTTGTTTGGGCCTGATCTTAAGGAATTGATCAGTGAGGTCACTGGGGGTAAGAGTACTCTTCTTCCCTTGGTCCCTAAGAAGAAAGTGCCGCTTAAGCGTAACTGGTATTTTCGTTCCTTTCAGACTGAGACACGTGCGGCGAACCAGGCGGTTCCCTCAGCTCCGCGTAACTCCTCCAAGCTCAAACAGCAATGGAAGCCCAAGGTCTCCTCCAAGCCCAAGGCTTCCAAGACCGCTTCAGCATGACTTGCCAAACCCGGGTCCGCACCCTGCTGTGGGTGGTCGTCTGCGACTCTTTAACAGCATTTGGGAGGATTCAGTGATGGACCCATGGGTTTTACAGGTGGTGAAAGATGGATACAGGATCCCTTTCTATTCTCGTCCTCCCATTTGCTTTCGTCTTTCTCATACTCCTCAGGGTAACGAGAAACATTGTCTGTTCGACGGCGCAGTTCAGGCTGTACCTATCACGGTGCCCGTGCTCCTTTGTTGTTTTTCTGTCAGTCTATCCTGTGCTTTGCTCCCATTGGCTACCATGTGTTTGTCCCGCGCAGTATGACCTTTATATACTGGGCTATTGGCACCCCTCTGGTGCCCTTTCATGGTGTTCTTGTGCCAGTGCTTGTTTCTGCTCAGTGATTCCCAGTGTACCGACTTGGCCTGCCTGACTACTCTGCATATTGTCTTCTGCTCCTGTGTACCGACCCGGATTGCCTGACTATTCTTCTGCGCCTGCTCCTGTGTACCGACCCGGCTTGGCTGATGTTCCTGCTCCTGTGTACCGACCCGGCTTGGCTGACGTTCCTGCTCCTGTGTACCGACCCGGCTTGGCTGACGTTCCTGCTCCGTGATCCGACCCGGCTTGGCTGACGTTCCTGCTCCGTGATCCGACCTGGCTTGGCTGACGTTCCTGCTCTGTGATCCGACCCGGCTTGGCTGATGTTCCTGCTCCGTGATTCGACCTGGCTTGGTTGGCGTTCCTGTGCTGTGTCGCCTAGGCGACATTCTGACTGTCTGGCAATGGTGTCACCATTTCCTTCTGCAGAGTGCAAGTGTCTGCCTCCATTACTCCTACGGCAGTTTACCTTGGGCCTAGTCTCCTTTACTGCCTCTGCAAAGTGCAAGTGTCTGCCTCCGTTACTACTCCGGCAGTGAGCCACCGGTTTTCTTCTGTTACTGCCTCTGCAGAGTGCAAGTGTCCACCTCTGTTACTGCAACGGCGGTTTACCTTGGGCCTAATCTCCGTTACCGCCTCTGCTAAGTGCAAGTGTCTGTCTCCGTTACTGCTCCGGCAGTGAGCCACCGGTTTGCCTCCGTTACTGCTTCTGCTAAGTGCATGTGTCTGACTCCGTTACTGCTCTGGCAGAGTGCAAGTGGTCTGGTCTCCGTTACTGCTACGGCAGTACCTTATATGACTCTGTTCCCATTGTTGCCTAGGCAGTTCACGTTAGTTCTGCTTATCTGTTTCTGGGCGTTATGAATCCTTCAGCTGTCTATATGCAGAGAGCCCCATCACAGACCTCTCTGCACATGGGACTGTTAACACTCAAAGAAGACCATTAACCCATGCAGTACCTTGCTCCTGGGAATCCATTAGAATCTGCCTGACCTGTACAGACTGTTGTGGACTTTGTTTATGCTGGACCTGTGTAGGCATATGTATAGATAACCTGTCATGTGTCTGTATTATTCAGCTTATATACTACAGGGCCTGTGAAGGTTATTTTATTACTGTGATTTCAATAAAACTGTGTTTTATCCTAAACCACTGTGTCTGTGTGTCAAACAAACTGTTACAGTACTGGACAAGGATGTCCTAGAGCCGGTGCCTCTTCCAGACAGGGGTTCGGGGTTCTATTCGAACCTCTTTGTGGTCGCCAAAAAGGATGGCGGATGGCGCAATATTTTGGATTTGAAGGATCTAAACTCCTTTGTGACCAGGACTCACTATCACCAGGAATCTCTGCGTATAGTGATTGCTGCCATGTCTCCGGGGGAGTTCTTTGCTTCTCTGGATCTACAGGATGCTTATTTACACATCTCAATTCATCTTGAGAGCAGGAAGTACCTTCGGTTTGCCTGCGACAGAGGGCATTTTCAGTTCTCAGCTCTTCCATTTGGTCTGACGACGGCTCCTCAGGTGTTCCAACGGGTTATCCGTCCTCCACCGGGACGGCATCAGAGTGACTTCTTACATGGATGACTTGCTTTTGAAAGCCACCTCGGCAGACCTTCTTCATCAGCAAGTTCAGACCTGCATTCAAACTCTCACCAATCATGGATGGATCGTCAACTTGGACAAGTCGGCTCTTATCCCATCCCAGCAACTGGTCTTCCTGGGTCTTCTCTTCAATACTCGGAGGAACATGGTATTCCTTCTGGATGAGGTGGCTCACCAGATCGCCCACAGGGTTTCAGTGATTCTGTCTCAGGATCCGGTTCAAGTTCAGAAGCTGTCTTCTCTGGTGGGGAAGTTCATATCCACGATAGAATCGGTTCCATTCGCTATGGCGCACACCAGGGAACTCCAGAGGTTTGTGATCCAGGTGTGCAAGACTCGGCCAGATCATCAGAGAATGTCAGTTTCCCTTCCTCTTCATGTGGAACTGAACTTGGTGTGGTGGCTGAACCTTTCCAACCTGCTGAGGGGGAGATCCTTTCTGATTCCCTACTGGACCACTGTGACGAGGGACGCCAGCCTCTCGGGCTGGGGAGCTGTCCTGGGTTGATTCACTCTCAGGGGAAATGGTCCACGGAGGAGTCCCTCCTTCCAATCAACATCTTGGAGCTTCGAGCGATATTTCATGCCCTACATCATTGGGTGCCTCAGCTGGAAAAGACTGTCCAATCCGAGTGGAGTCCGACAACACCACGGCAGTGGCCTACATCAACAAGCAAGGTGGAACAAGATGTCTTGCTGCTTGGTTAGAGTTCAAGGCTATTTTGTCCTGGGCAGAAGATCATGTTCCTGCCATATCCGCAGTGCACATTCCAGGCATAGACAACATCATGGCAGACTTCCTCAGACGTCACACAGTGGGAGTTACACCCCCAGGTGTTCCAGCTCGTTGTTCAGAGGTGGGGGATGCCCCACGTGGACCTGATGGTGACATGACACAACAGGAAAGTTCCGGTGTTCTGCTCTCGGTGGAGAGACTCTCTAGCTCTAGCTTGGATATTCCCTCTGGCCTACATCTTTCCTCCCCTTCCCATGTTGACAAGGGTGTTACGGAAATTGAAGATGAAACGTTGTCCAGTCATCCTGATTGCTCCATATTGGCCTAGTCAATCTTGGTTTCCGGAGCTTCTGGCTCTATCTGTGGCGGAGCCCTTTCCGCTCTCCTCACAACCGGATCTTCTTCTGCAGGGTTACCTGTAGAAGGAAGATGTTCACCGGCTCTCTTTGACGGCTTGGAGATTGAATCCTCAATATTAAGGAAGAAGGTTTTTTCTTATGGTGTGGTGGCTACTATGCTTAGTGCCCGTAAGCCTGTTTCTTCCAAGATCTATCACCATGTCTGGTCGACCTTTGTTTCTTGGTGTGCTGACAGGGATCTGTCCCACGATTTCGATCTACCTACTTTCCTGGCTTTTTTATAGGATGGTGTGGATAAGGGCCTCAGTTTGAGTTCTCTTAAGGTTCAGACTTCTGCGCTTTCTGTTTTCTTTCAAAAGCGCATTGCCGTCCTTCCCAATGTCGAAGTTTTCTTCCAGGGCGTTGCTCGTGTTCGTCCTGCCTTCCGGAGTCATGCTTCTCAGTGGGATCTTAATTTGGTTTTGGGGGTTCTTCAACGCCCTCCCTTTGAGTCTTTGGCTACTATTCCTCTACGTCTCTTGACATAGAAAATGTTTTTTCTCCTGGCAATTGTGTCTGTTCGCCGTGTTGCGGAGTTACAAGCTCTTTCCTGTATACCACCATATCTGGTGTTTCACAAGGATAAGGCGGTGCTTCGCACCTCCAAGGAGTTTTTACCCAAGGTGGTCTCCGAGTTTCACATCAATCAGGAGATTGTGGTGCCCTCTTTCTGCCCTAACCCCTCCTCTGACAAGGCGAGAGAGCTCCACTTGTTGGATGTGGTGCGTTGTCTCAAGTTTTATGTCCATCGCACTGAATCTGTCAGGAAATCAGACACTCTGTTCGTTATTCCTGAGGGTCCTAGGGCAGATAGACCGGCGTCCAAGCTGACTATTGCCTCATGGATCAAGTCCACTATTCGTAGGGCCTACGAGTTGAGGAATAACCTTTCGGGTCACGGCTCATTCCACCAGGTCCATTGGGGCCTATAAGAATCCGGCTTTTGCTGATCAGCTGTGCCGGGCGGCCCTGTTGGCTCTAGTTTAGTGTGCTGTGTATCAGTTCCTGGGGTATTTTTACCCCTGTTCAGTGTCCATTTTGTTGGGCTGTCTCTGACCTGTTGGTCCATAGCTGCACTGGTGACTTTGGGGGCCTTGCGCCTGGTCCTTGCCTTCTTCCCTCCTCTGGGAAACTCAATGGTTGGACATCCCAGAGTTACCAGTAACCTGTATTGGACGACAGAGAAAAGAGGATTTTAGTCTTACCTGTTAAATCCTTTTCTCTTAGTCCATACAGGTTACTGGTCTCCCACCCTGTCAAGAGACCATGCTTGGCTCTCCTGTGATAGACCGTGGGGGTCCTTCGGGGTCATGCTCACAGGAGTCTTCTTCCGTTCTACTATCTAGTCATCTTAGTGTCTCAAATCTTTCTGGAGCGGATTGGCTAGCTGCAGCCAAGGAAGGAAGGGAGACTCCACCCCCTGCATACACTTTGAGAATTGTTCCTGCCTACTAAGTGGCGGATCGCCTCCCAGAATTACCAGTAACCTGTAAGAGAAAAGGATTTAACAGGTAAGTCTAAAATCCTCTTTTAGAATAGGAGCAGCATCTTCAGCCTCAAAAAAACACAGTTCCAGCTCACTTTATTAAAAAAAACTAGGCTGATAACATTCCTCTTGTTTCACCAGATATATTTCCAATACTTGAAACAAGGATTTTAGTGAACTTAGTCCATGTGTCCCCTCCTCCTGACATAAAAACAAGGTCCCTGAGGAGGAGACTCCGTCCTTCACTCACGTACTATATTCAGTTTTAGTGTATAGCAAAGCCAATATAAAGCAAAAGTGAAAGGTAAGAAGGAAATCTCCTGAGCAGAGGATGCCTCTTCCCAGGTATTCAAACCATGGTTCTCTTCCCTGGGTGGGGGTTCATGCACTAATAAAAAGATTTAACAGTAAGTTCATTAAAATCCTTTCTTTCACTCTCATCCAGTGTGGAACACAGGAATCATAGGGATATACAAAAGCTATCCACCAAGTTTCTAGGGAGGGAAAAAGAGAAAAAAAAAATCTCTCCACTGGAGACCAGTTTTTGCAGGACCAACTGGTACAACATGAACCTCAGATATCAACAGACACCAGATTTACACACAAACAGTAAATGAACAAGAAACCAACAAGGTTCTGATCTTCAAAGAGAAAAAGGACACAATAGTGTTTGGTGAAAGAGTGCAAAGATTACCACGTTACCGCCTTATGCAGCTCTTGGTTGAAACTGGTTTCCTAGCTTGCAGCATAGCAGAAATGACAGCATCTGAAAAATCATTTCTTTATGATGCTATCCTCAAGAGCCAAGCCATCAAATCCAGCTTCTCTACTTGGAGATGGCATACTGTGCCTGGAGTCAGAAAGTCCAACCTCAAGGGAGGTGAAAAGTCTCCACTGTGGACAGATTGAGAAGATGAGGCCAGAATGGAGCAATGATAATGATATGAACCTGCTCCAACCTGACTTTTCCTTAGCATCCTGGGAATCGCGGGTGGGAGGAAATATGTAAATTCCATGGGATGGACGGACATCGCTTCAGTTGCACAGGCCAGAGGGTCATGTGAACTGACACAAAACAGAAGAACCTTGTGATTCAACTTAGAGGTGTGGGATCCAACACTGGCAACCCCCAACAGTGCACAGTTAGTTTGAACACACTTTGAGCTCCCAATTTCCAGGATCCAGGTGTTGACAATTTAAAAAGTCTGCCAATACATTTCCTATGCCTAGAATGTGACCCATGGAGAGGGCTGGCACTTGGGCCTTGGTCCACTGGAGGATCATCTGAACCTTGACCTGTGCTGACATGCTTGTGGTTCCTCCTTGGCAGTTGGTGTAACCAACTGTTGTTGCACTGTGTGACTGAATCCTTACTGGAGACCCTGACAGGGGATGAGACCAGTGGGCAGATAGCTCGTGACCCAAGCTTATTGGTGGCTAGGAGGCCTCCTCCCTGGTACAAAGGCCCCGAGTGTCAGGTGAACCAGTGTAGCACCCCACCCCAACAGGCTGGTGTCCAACGTGACCACAATGCACTCCAGGATGACCAACACCCGTCCAAGCGTCAGACAGGACCATTGAAGTTAAACATCTTCCTTTGTCCAGGGAGACAGATATGACATGAGAGAGATGAAATTAGTGTCTTGACCTATTCCTGAGAATACCCAGTTGTGATTCCCTTGTGTGGAATTGTACAAAGGAAGTAACCCAGTACTTTCATGCACTCCTGTACCATTGACGATGGACAGGATTTCACTTTAGATAACTGAAGGGACAATCTTGTTATCTGGGAGAAACACCCTCCCTTGCGGGGATGCCTAGGAAGTGAATGACCTGGGAAGGAACCAAGGAAGATTTTTTGAAGTTAACTACACAACGTGCTGTTCCAGAATAGAATCTGCGTGTGCAGACACACTTCTGAAGAAACCTTGAGTAAAAGGTCATCTAGGTAAGGGGTCAAAGAGATACCTTGAGCATGGATGTGAACTACCAAGGTGAACAACTTTGTGAAGGCCCCCAGGGCAGATGCCAGATGGAAAGGAAGGGCAATGATCTGAAAGGCAAAGGTCTGGAAACTGAAGATCCAGGGGGATCTGGATATGCAGGGAAGAAACTCCCCTGGATACATAACCACTATGACAGAATGTAAAGACTCCATTTTGAACCAAGAAGCCAGCACAAAATGGTTGAGACACTTCAAGTCCAAAATGGGACAGCAGTACCTATGTTTTTTTGGGGGGGAACAAAGTACAGATTTGAATAAAATACAGTGAAGAGCTCCTGTAGAGGAGCAGGGGCTAACACTTGCTTGTCTAGCAGAGAGGATCCAGATGAAAAATCAGTGAGGTGGAAGGAGGTTTATTGCTTTCCGTTTATTTTATTTTCCTGGTGGACCATTTGTTGTTTTATGCCTAGCCTATGCTAGGGAGTGAGAGACAGAGAGCGTGGACACAACTCCTTAGCCCATTACTTCACTGTGGCCGCATGTTCCATCTCTAGGATAAGTGCGGCAAGAGAGGGTGTGCACATAACACCAACCACTCACTCAGCTCTGGGGCCTGTGTCTAAGGCTGATTGTATTCCCGTGTGTTCTGAGTGCCAGGCTCTGAATGAGGAGCGACTATGTGGCTTGCCCATTTCCTTTCAAAAAATGACCTTGTGGAACTCCCTACGAAAGAAAACATTAAAAGTACGCTACAAGATATTAAACAAGCTATTAAGGAAGAAGTGGCTCACTTAAAGAAAGATATGGAGTAGTTGAACCAATGCATCGCAGATCTGGAAAGTAACTGTGTGGTGGATGTTACCTACGCTCATAATCTTGAGCAATCCCTGGCTCAACAAGAGGAATTAATCGCAAGTCAGGCTTGGTGTTTGGACAATCTTGGTCTGCATTGAAACATACCCATTCAAAATTTAAGAGTCTGTCTTACTTGCTTCTCCAAGTCTGTTTGCAGACATTCTGGGTTCCTCACACAGGGGGCCCCTGTTCTCATATAGGGCAAATAGGGCTCACCGGCAAAGATGTGCCCCTTGCGATGTTATATGTTGTGTGCACTACTACGCAGACAAGGAGAAGCTCATGAGACAGTGCACACAGAAGGGCCATAACAGGTTTGCAGGTGTCAAGATACAATTCTATCATGACCTTTCTCGCCACCCCCTCCAGCTTAGATGCAGCATGAAGCCTCAAGCTGACCACCTAAAATCCTTCCAGATCCATTGTAAGCAGGGCTTCCTGTTTTTTCTGCAAGAAGAAAAGAACAATCTAAAATACAGTAACATAGTAAATTAGGTTGAATAAAGACACAAGTCCATCAAGTTCAACCTTCTCCTCATACTCCAGTAATTTTATAGCTTTCCTGCTACCAATTAAATTAAGCCAAAAATGATGTGAGAGGCTCTGAGTACGAACAAAAGCACAATGGCCTGTTCTCTGGCTAGTCACCGCTCAAGAGCATCACATTTTAGCTCTCTAGTGCCATTACAGAGGAGAAATTTCCACATACATATTAGACTAATCCCGCCCATAAGGGCGGTCCAGTACCAAAATGCTCTCAGTGCCTAGGGAAGCCAGCTGCACCTCACTGACGAGGCCCAAAATAAGGCCGAAACGTACGTCTGGGGTTAGCTGGTTTTTCCTTGCAGAGGAGACTTGCCCATCATTTTGGTACTGGACCGCCCTTATGGGCGGGATTAGTCTAATGTGTATGTGGAAATTTCTCCTCTGTAATGGCACTAGAGAGTTAAAATGTGATGCTCTTGAGTGGTGACTAGCCGGAGAACAGGCCATTGTGCTTTTTGTTCGTACTCAGAGCCTCTCACATCATTTTTGGCTTGTTTTTACCAATTAAATTAGTCTTTATCAGACCTTCCCGATCTGCCTACTGATAAACAGTATAACTCTGTATGTTCCCTTTTGAAAGAAATGTGTCTAATCTTCTCTTAAATGTATCCATTGTATCTGCCATAACTATCTCCATGGACAATGAATTCCACAATTTAACAGACCTCACTGTAAAAAAAACTCCTTCCTCTGCTGAAGTCTAAACCTCCTTTCCTCTAATCTCAAGGGGTGTCCCCTGGTCAGGCCTTGGAATAAATAGCTCACCGCAGAGATCCTTGTATTGACCTCTCATATACTTGTACAATGTGATAAGGTCTCCTCTTAGTCGTCTTTTCTCTAGAGTAAATAAACCAAGTTTGTCTAGTCATTCCTCATATGTCAAGTCCTCCATTCCCTTAATTAATTTTGTTACTCTTTGTTGTACCCTCTCTGGTTCTAGTATATCCTTTTTCAGAACCGGTGCCCAAAATTGCACTGCATACTCAAGGTTAGGTCTTACCAATGATTTGCATAATGGCAAAATAATATTATCCACTCTTGCTTCGATACCTCTTTTTATGCAAGACAAGATTTTGTTTGCCTTTGCTACTGCTGTTTGACACTGGTCACTGTTTCCAAGTTTGTAGTTGACAAGGATACCCAGGTCTTTCTCTAGCAATGAGTCCCCTAAAATCATTCCATTAAGTTAAAAGTAGCCTTGGGATTGTTTCCTTCCAAATGCATGACTTTACACTTCCCCACATTAAACCTCATATTCCATTTGTTTGCCCAATCTGACATTGTATATAAGTCCCTCTGTAGAGAGAAAATATCCTGTTCTGAATTAATGATCTTGAATAATTTAGTATCATCTGCAAATATTGATATTGATATTTTGCTTTATTATTCCATAACCCATCTTACAGTAAGAAATGCACTTACAAAATAGGCAATTAAAAACAGCATATAGATAACCAGAAGTATTCCCCTCACGTCAGTATCAGCACACTTGTAAATAATGAAACACTATTTGGATACCACAAACTAACAGACATTTTTCAGGCCACAATTCATACCTCTTCTTAGTAGATAACTTCTTGCAGCTTTTTGTCCTCCCTTCGGGTCTTAGTATCACCGGGTTTAAGTATAAATACAAACAGGCTCCAAACTGCACACCAGGCTTATTCCGTGGCAAAGTGGTAGCACAAGCTAAAGTTATCATAGACGCAGCTAATTCCTGTTTTTTCTGTCTGCCCATCATAATGATTTAACGGCCCTTCTGGATGACTTTTGCAAATCTTTGAATATACCCATACTAAACTAACCTGACCTGATTCCAGACACTATTCAACTGTCTTAGATACCTAAAGAGAGAAGGGGACAAATGGCTTGCCATTTCTAGCTCTTAGGCAAAGATATCAAGGAATGGCTCGATTTCACTATCTTCTGTTCTGCTAGTAAGATATTTTGTCCCTGGAGTCTGGGATGCTTCTTATCTTTTTCGAAGACTCTATTTTACACATGATGTTTGCTCCTGGGGCTTTAAAAATTTCCCATTTTTACCTTTATTTTATTCTTCTATATAGTTAAGGTCAAACAGCCTTTATTAAGATGTTTCTCAGCATCTCCTTCCTTTTAAGTCATGCTGGTTGATTGGAGTTCCAGCCTGGTTGGTAGGATTTTAGTGCATCTATCTGCCCCGTTCTGATTAAGTATAATGCACTATAGAGCTTGCACATGTTCATGAGGAGGCTGCAGCTCTGTCGGCCTTCATGTTGATCCTCTATTGGGTTTACCCTTCAAATTCTACTGTGATTATACTTAACCTTGAAGAAAGCACAAACAAACAAAAGGGGGTGCCCTAGTAGTAAATTCTTAAATCTTCAACTCCACCACTGAATATCACCCCACTCATGGGTACTTACAAGGAAAGTGTGCTGCTCATCATATATGAAAAAAAAAAAAGCAAATAAGGCAGTACTGGGTAAATATTCCTGACCCAAACTCAGGAGATCACCACTAAGGCAGCTTTTCCTTGTTCAACAAGCTCAATACAGAGAAATATGTGCACCAAAAAGACACAAAACAATAGAAGACTCCAAATAATGTGATGCTGTCTTAAAATAACAATTAAGTATATAAAGGGTAATATGCACCCACATTGAATAATGGTCAGCTCATGGCATATACTAAAACTGGCAAACCAAAACTGTGGGGAATTCTTACTGTCTCCACAATTTGCTCTTTGTTCAGCGGGGATACTCTACAAAGGATGAAAAGAAACACTCCTCCAACACTCGTAAAAGACTTCAAGTAGGTAAATAGTTTAATTAACTTGATGTAAAAAATGTCTTTCAATTTGGTCTGGCGTCTACACCGAGGGTATTCACCAAGGTCATAGCTACTGTAGTGGCTCATGTCTGCACACACAGGGGATCTCTTTGACTCCCTAAATAGACAACCTTTTAATCAAAACTCCTCAGAGGTAACCTTGTGCTCTTAGATTCAGGAGTGTGTTTCCATTCTTAAACAGTGCAGTTTGCTCTGTTTTCAAGCCGGCAACATGTTTAATGCAGCATTTGGTTGGTCGCCCAATAGTGCACGACATATCAAAAGGATACCATTACTGTGTAAGGCGCTGAAGTTGTCATCTCTGCACACCTTTACCAAACACTACCATGTGAATATGTTGGCTTCAGCTGAAGCCAGTTTGGGTCAGAGGGTCCTTCAGGCTCTGGTTCCAGTAGAGGTGTCCTTCTCACATATAACAATATATATGTATCCTTTGGGTATGACACTACTACTAGTATCAACCCTAGGATACTTCAGGAAGCACCACAAACAATGATATGGGTAAAATACAGCGTTTACAATTTCAATACAAACGTCTACTCCAAAATATTCCAGGAGATACTTCAAAACACTAATCCCAATGGATAAGTACTAATAGTCTGCCCTGATATACTCCGGGCGACTCCTTAAAATACCAACAACAATAAAATACACAGGCAATAAAATATAGAATAATTAAATATTCTCACAGATAGTCCTTTTCCAGAGTATCACAAAAAGGTTCCAAGAGTCCTCTGAGGTCCTATGCAGCTGTTTGATGGGCAGGGATTCCCATTAATAAAACTATAAAAACAAAGCAAAAAGAGAGAAACAGCGCTAAAGGTCCCCTCTAAGTATAGTATATTGATGTTCTTGATCCTCCACCTTCACCACGTGCTCGTTACTCACTTGTCTGAGAGGTTATACTGCCTCTCAGTGAAATCAGCGTGCCTGGTTTAAACCCCAGGTCGGTTATCACCCATGGTACTTTCACGGATATCTCCCTCACTGGCCGATATCTTTGTAGTGGAATCCTTTCTCCTCTTCCAGGATACAACCTCCTCCACTAATGTACTAAATTTTTAAGTACTATTATTGATACTAAGCACAAATTCGTGGATCAACGTTTAAATGTATTATAAACAAACAATATATGATAAAATAGCAGTGCTAATATTTATCAGATAAAACAAGCAGATAATATCACTTTAACAGAATTACTGCTCTACGCGTTTTGTAGGACCTGCCTACTTCCTCAAGAGCTTCTGATATAAGAATCTTGCCATTATTCAATCTAATATTAGAACTGCTATTTTATCATATTTTGTTTATAATAAATTTAAAACACACACACACTCTCTCTCTCTCCACTCACCCCAGACTATTTTGGGTTCTTTGCCTGTACTCTGCTTCCAACCTATAGATGGCAGTGGGATTGCTTAGTCTATTGTGCAGAACACTCTTCCCTGCCCATACATACAAATAAACCACAAACGATGCTTAGGTAAACTCACTGGAGCAGTAGCTCCAGAACCACTCCTAATATGTTGGATATTAAATATAATATCATAGCTTCATGGGAGCCTACTGAATCTCCTAAGAGAGCCTTTAAAAATGTGTGTTTTGCCATTCGGTTACTCTTACACTGTCACATTCAAAATGAAAACATGTAAACCAGTGAGTATACACAGTATGAATTAACACATCACTTTTGTTTGAATTAGAAACCAGGAAATATGGGATTCTAGAAACGGATGAAAACCAGAGAGTCACAGTATTGAGAGAAAAGCCATCAGCCAAGGACACAACATCAAGACAAGCCGTAAGATAATCAAAGCTTTAACCCTCTGAGTGTCAGAGGACTATCCAAAGCATTACTTTGCAGTGTATCTGGCAGAAGGTTAACCCTGACAATGCATTGCGTAAAAATTCCTTGGTGATCTTCCTAGCATCCATGTGGTTAAAATGTGTCATATTAAGTTTACTAAAATATACTGGAGAAAATTGGTTCTATGTTTGAAAGCAAAAGTTGAGAAATTACATGGAAAACAGCTGCCCAGTACCATAAAACTACTTCCTTCACAGTTTCTATTGTCTAATGTAGCATTTGACCTTTTTTTTTCCCTAGAGGGGTTTGACACATTAAAGATGCGCATGGAGCAATTCTGGGGCAAATTTGTAATGCATCTAAGAACTCTCTAGCATCTGGGGGTTAAAGTCCCAGTTAAATCTATGGGATTTTCTTTGATATCTATGGTGCATTTGATTTGTCAGAAAATTGAAAAGGTGAAGAAAGTAATTATCTAGTTGTGTGGCTACCTCAGTAAATTTGGAGTATGCTAAGCATTGCTGTGCTCTGGACAGCTTCCATAGTGCTTGCAGCTTAGTAACTCTTTAAGGGTATGCAATGGCTCATTTGTACATTGAAATGTAACTTAATGAGCCATTGTCATGTTTCTGTGGGTGTGTTTATATGTTAAAGATAACAATAGCTGACTGTGGTGTTGGAACTCAGTCCCAAATTCACCAAGCTGAGATGGTGAAGTTGGGATCTTCCCATAGCTTACTATGAAGCCACAGAGGACAATATGCGGACTCTACTGGATAACAGCAACAGCAGGTGCCCTTCCTTAACTTTTTGAGTGCTATAGGAATGTGCAACTCAGTGCTATGCAATTTACTGAACGGCCCTGTTGTTATAATGGTTATAAAATACACAATCCCCTGCCCCTCTTAGCAGATTATTTAACTGCACACAAAACTTGCAGATCATTAGTTACCTGATCTGGCTGATCAGCTGTTTCATGTACACTGTGGACTATTTGCTAATTCATATAAACAGAAGTCTCTACTACACTACACTCTGCAAATCAGAAGGAGTATTCAGTTTATAGGAATCAGGTAATAGGCAGATAGCCCACTGTGGACTTGAAACAGATGATCAGCCACTTCAGGTAAATACAAAACTGATAGGGAAACAGTTACATGTAACCTCTGATCTGTTGGTTCTGCATGTATTGCGGAATAAGTTGGCACTATATAAATAAAGAATAATAATATCTGAATAATCTGTTAAGCCGGATAGGGGATTACATATGATACAACCCTTTGAGTGCCACAGGGGTGTGCAATGCATTGGAGAGCAATACTCTCTGCACATCCCTATGGCACTCAAATGGTTAAGGGGAGAGCAGGTGGTGTTCCTGGTGCTGAAGTGCATCCTCACCTCTCTCCCACTTGTCTACCCTGGCACATTGCCAACATTACTCCAGACTCATACGTTAATGATTAAAGTGTGACCCCTTCCCCTTGCTAAGATCATTTTAGTGCATATGGCAAAGTTATTGCCACACTTCACCAATTCATTGAACCTTTCCCCTGGAGAAGTTGAGTATGGTTTTAAAGTGGGACTTTCACCTTAATTCAAAATTGCATGTATGAAAACTGCATTAAAAACTGCCTATGTGTCATGTTAGCCAAAAGACCAGCAAGTGTACAGTTAAGGAGATATTCATACCTGTTACCGTATGCTTATTGCAGTATCTGTGAGGTACCAGTGACATTTCATCTGCTAATTAAGCTTTTCAATGGCAATTAACAGGGGCTGTTACTAGGTTCCAAAAAGATAAGGGGCTAAAGCCCATGTCCAAGAATGTGGCACACATAAACCGTCAAGACGGCATTTGAAGTGAGGCTACCTTGTTTGAGATAAGGCACATTATATGCTGGGCAGAGGCCTGCCTTCCGGACATTTCTGCAGTACACATTCCAGGATTAGAAAATGTGCTGGCGTACTTCCTAAGTCGCCAAGACGTGGAACACGGACACTGGAAACTCAATCTGGAGGCCTTTTACCTGATTGTGTGGTGAGGCGTGCCCACAATAGATCTCATGGCCACCAGTGAGAACAGGAAGGTTTCGACCTTCTACTCCCGGTGCGGAGATCCTCTGGTCTTCGCCACGGACTCCATGCTGATTCCGTGGAACTTCCTCTCATTCCCAGGGTACACTGGAAGAACAATATGGATAGCACCTCCATTATTCTGGTCGTCCTTTACTGGACTCGGAGGCAGTGGTTTGCGGACCTGATCGGTCTTTACGTTCAGGACCCGCTAGACGGGTTACCTGTGGAAAGAGAATGTGGCGGCGTAGCTGTTGAAACCCACATCTTGAGGAAAAAAGTGTTCTCCACTGAAGTGACCTGCACTATGATTCAGGCTCACAAGCCTGTCTCTTCCAAAGCCTATCATAGGATTTTGTCTCTCTTTTCATTCTTGGTGCAGATTTCTGTCCTCACAGGAGTTTGACTTTCCTTCAGTGTAATCCTTCTCCAGGATGCCCTGAGCAAGGGACTCGGTTTGAGCTCCTTGAAGGTTCAGATTTCGGCATTTCTGTGTTTTTCCATAGATGTATTGCCACCATTCTGGACATCAGGTGTTCCTTCAGGTGGTAGCTCATGCCTATCCTATCTTTAAGACTCCTACTCCACTTTGGGACCTTAATTTGGTTTTGGGGGTCTTGCAGAGACTTCCCTTTGAACCCCTTGCTACCATCCCTCTGCATCAATTGACTCTCAAGATGGCTTTTTTTGGCATTAGTCTCTGTTCACTGGGTTGCTGAACTGCAAGCTTTGTATTGCAAACCACCTTTTCTTTTTTCACTAGGACAAGGCAATCCTTACAATTTCTAAGGAGTTTCTCCCCAAGGTGGTTTTGGAGTTTCAAATCAATCAAGAGATTATGGTGCCTTCGTTTTGCCCTGACCCGAAGTGCAGCAAGGAGAGGGATCTCCAATTGTTGGATGTGGTGCGTTACCTTAAATTTTATGTGCACCGTACTGAGCCTTTCTGCAAGGCTGTCTCTCTTTTTGTCATATCTGAGGGCCCTGGAGTTTAATGGCCTGCATCCAGGTTATTATTGCCTCTTGTTAAGGCAACCATACTCCAGGCGTATGAACAATGAAAGAAACTTGTTCACTTCAGGGTCACAGCAGATTCCACTAGGTCTGTGGTTGCCTCTTGGACCTACAAGAATCAGGCCTCAGCTGAGCAATTGTGGAAGGCAGCAACTTGGTCCTCCGTGCACACAGCTTTGCAAAACACTACCATGTTGATGTTCTGGCTTTGGCTGAAGCCAGTTTCTCCTGGAAGGCCCTTCAAGCAGTACTGCCTGTCTAAGGGGCTTTAGTTTGTTTTTTCTTCTTAACTGTTTTTTAGAAGTTTGAGTCCTGTTAGCTCTTTGTGTGTTGTGCTTATTCAGTGTCCATTGACACTTTTTATTCTGTTTGGGTTGTTGCAGTTCTGGATAGTCCTTAGGAACTCTGGTATCATGGGGCCAGGTGTGAGGTCCTTTCTCATTCTTCCCACCCTGGGAGCTTAGTGTTGGTATATCCCCATGGTACCTGTGTTCCATAGTGGACCTAAGAGAAAATAGGATTGGAGTGTTCTTGCCTGTTAAAGAAAGGGTTCTCTATTTGGTCCTGCCTGTCTGGGCTGCGGAATCCTCTTTCGTCTCACAGGATATTTTCTTCTTCTTCTTTCGCTTCTCTCAGTCAGTTTGGCTTCAGTCACTTTCAAGACTGGCTAGTATAAGGTAGGGCAAGGTTTGAGCTTGATGAGTGGCAGGGAGTCTCCACCTACAAGAATTCGTCTTTTAAGATGTGTCCTGGCTTGTAGTGGAGGGACTCAATGCCCAAGGTACCTGTGTTCTATAGTGGACATAAGAGAAAAGGATTTAACAGGTAAGAACACTAAAATCCTATTTTCAGTAATACTCAGTATTCATATGGGTACATACACTTACTGTGACCTATTGGATGACTGGATAATAGGTTGACTTTATCAAATCTGATACTATAATAAAAATTGTTTCATCCATACGCGGCAATTTAAGATGTGTCCTTGTGCTCTGTTATTGCCACAATATGTTCACAGGGACATTTTTGGCCTTTCTTCACTTAAGCAAAACGTGCCTTCATAGGCTTTTCCATGTCTGACATAAGCGTTTCCTTCTTTTCGTGTTTCAGGATTGACAATTGCAATTTATGGCTCTTCCCTTTGGTGGGGCATCTGCTGTGCAGGTTTACACAAAATTCATGGTGACCTTGTCTGGCATTATTCAAACTATTTAGTTCTCCTTTACACCTTTTATTGGCAATCCCCCCTGCTGAAGGTTCTTACTTCTCCATTTTCAAGTGTCTATCGCTGTTCTGGACCAGCACGGTTGGGTGTCCAATTTCAAAACATCCCAATCTCTGGCCTCTCTCGAGCATGAGATTCGACACCCTTCGGGGTAGGTTTTCTGCCCCAAAGTGCATCTCCAGCTCTGGCTCTCCAGTACAGTATTTTATAAGAATGTTCGTTTTGCTGGTGTCAACTCTGGAGGAGGTTCGGTGTGCACAGTTCCACACTCAGGCCCTTCAGCTGGGAAACTGGACCAGACAACAGTGCCATCTCTTCTGCGTGATATCCCTCTTGGCCCGGACGAGGGTGTATCTTCTCTGGTGGAGTCAGGAAACTCACCTGCCAGTAGGTCGCCCATTTGTCATAATGGATTGGTCCATAGTGAAAAGAGACACCAACCTGTGTGGGGAGATTTTTTCCATTCCCTGGTGGTACAGGGCCTCATTTCTGACCACGAGAGCCAATTTTTGATCAGTGTTTTGGAGCTTTGGGCAGTTCATCTGGCTCTTCAGAACTGGGCCTAGTTACTTTTCTGACTGGCAGTTTGCTTTCAGTTAGACAATGCAATGATTTGTGGCATATGTCCACAACCAAGGAGGGAAGTGGAGCACAGCTATATGTTAAGAAGTTTGATTCTCGAGTTCTAGCTCCCTCTGACCATTCATGTTCCAAGGGTGGACAATGTGGTGGAGGACTTTCTCAGCCGCCAGCATCTGGATGCCAGCAAATGGGAACTGAAGTAGTCTGTTTTCGACTCCATAGTCTTTAGGTGTGATCAGCCCTTTCTGGATCTGATGGCATCTTAAATGAACCACAAGGTTCCTCAGATTTGCTTCAGGACTCTCTGGCCCTTGCAATAGACACAATGGGCATTTTTTAGCATTTCTCTCTTCTCTCCCTGATTTCCAGGGTGTTAAGACAAGTCAGGCTGGACCGGTAATGTATGTAATTTTGATTGTGCCTCAACAAATGTGTTTTTTGGATATGAGCAATCTGACAGTAGCTGAGCCGCCATAGCATCTTCCTCTATTTCTGGACCTCTTTTCTCAGGCATGGTCCTCTGTATTATCCAGGCTTGGAATGGTTAGCCTTGACAGCGTGACTCTTGAAGCTGATATCTTGAGGAGAGAGGGCTTCTCTGAGTTGGTCATAGCAACCATGCTTAATGCCCCTAAGCCTGTTTCTTCTAGGGCATATCATAGGGCCGGGTCACTGTTCTTCGAGTGGTGTGAAAACTGTGCCCTTTTCGTCATCCATTGATCTTTGCCCTTCTCCAGGATGGACTTTAAAATGGGCTTAGTCTTAGTTTTGTCAAGGTCCAGATTTAGGCCTTGTCAGTTCTTTTTCAGAAATAGATTGCCTTACTGCCAGGTGTTCAGACATTTGTGCGAGGGGTAACTTAAGTCTGCCCTATCTTTTGGGATCCTACACCTCCTTGAGATTTAAATCTGACCCCTGGAGATCTTTAGAGCCTTTGGCTTCTGTGTTCTCTTCTCTGTTTAACACGCAAGACAGTTTTCCTTTTAGCAGCTGTGTCAGTTGAACTACAGGCTTAAGGGATAGTAATACTTAAGTATTACTAATCCCTATAGTAAAGTCCTTTTAAGAATAAATGTATTGCCCCCAGTTTCATCTCTCAAACCTTTATGGTTTGAGAGATGATCGCTCCTAAAGTTGCCCTCTCCCTCCACCTTCCCCGAAGTCAGCGTTGTAGCTGACTGAAGGGAAATTGGGTCATAGATCATCGGGCGGCTCTGCAGCAGAGCCGCAATCGCGTTAATTAAAGAAAAATCTTTCACTAAAACGGTCTTCTACGTGTGCTTGCAAACCAAGCACACGTAGAAGATCATTTCAGTTAAAGTTTTCTTTTTTTATTAACCCTGGAACATCGTATCCAAGAGCGACAGGCCGAACGTGACAAAGTTTGTAATGTAGGCTGGCGACTAAGCCCCCTGTATTCTTTGCCCCCAAATTTCAGACCCCAGTTTCTACTCCTGTGATCGTGGGGAAACCTATGGAGATTTGACAGATTCTCCATTTATCGGAAGAGGAGAAAACCAGAAGACACTCTTTATGTTTATGCATTTATTGTGCCTAAACTGGACAGTTTGCCTGCTTGTGTCCAAACAAGTCAGGAAACTCCTAGATGTAGGGTCTAGTGAGTGACCCACCCTAAGTCTGTTTTCTGTTTCTTCAATGGAGGACAACAAGCTTGTCATTTCCATCGTTTCGGTGTCTGCTTTTGTTGATTCTGGAGTTGCAGACCTCTTTATGGATGCCTATCCGTATTGTTGCCACTAATGGTTCACCACTGGGGGCTGATCTCATTACCCACTCTGCCATTCACCTTGGTCTTCTTGTAGACTCTTCTTATACCAAGATATTGTCCTTCAATTTGATTTTTTTGTCCTGCTAACCCTCTGGTCCTGGGTTATCTGTGGCTCCAGAGGAAAAACCCTGCCGTTGATTGGTCTTCAGATACCCTTACCTTTCCCTGCATCCCCTTACATACTTCAGAGATCTTGTTATCAACTGTGGATGTTCTGGGATCTGACTCTCCTTCCCCATCGGCCATATGATTGTCCCATAGAACTGCTGTCAGGTACTGTGCCACCTCGGGGTAGAGTCTGCCCTTTATCCATTCCAGAAACCAAGGCCCTGGAGGAATACATTCAGGACAATCTTGCCAGGGGATTTTTATGTCCGCCCTCCTCTCCCACTTGTGCTGGCATATTCTTCATCAAGAAGAAGGACAGAGGTCTTTCTTCCCTGTGTGTACTGTAGTGATTTGAATGAAATCACACAGAGAAATTGCTATCCATTGTTTTTTATTCCCGAGTTGTTGGAAAGACTCTGGGGAGCTCAATTCTTCCCCAAACTTGACCTAAGAGGTGCCTATAACCTGGTTGGGATGAGGGAAGGAGAGGAGTAGAAGACTGCTTTTAATTCTAGGTTTGGCCATTACAAATACCTGGTCATGCCCTTTGGCCTTTGTAATGCCCTCGCAGTCTTCCAATGTCTGGTCAACGATGTATTCAGGGATCGCCTGTTGTCCTTTGTCATTGTATACTTGGATGACATTTTGGTATTCTCCCCCACTCTGGAGGAACATTGTCTTCATGTTAAACATGTCTTGATAGAATCACCCCTATTGCAAAATAGACAAGTGCGAGTTTGAGAAAACTTCTCTGGCCTTCTTAGTCTACATCATTTCTGCTCAAGGATTCGCTTTGGATCCCAGAAAATTATCAGCCACGACTGAGTGGCCTCTGCCTCTTGGTTTAAAAGCCATCCAGCGGATTATTGGCTTTGCTAATTATTACCACAAGTTTATTAAAGGCTTCTCTCCTATCAATGCCATGACACGTAAAGGTGCTGATAGACATCATTGGAGTCCTGAAGCCTTACAATGTTTTGAGACCTTGAGAGCTCCCTTTTCCTCTGCACCTTTGTTTAAGTATCTGTATCCCCATGTTTCGTTTCTTGTAGAGGTGATTGCATCTGAGACTGCGGACGGAGCCATTCTGTTTCAACAGTCTGCTGGTTCCGGAGTGCTCCATCCCTGTTCCTTTTTTTCTAGGCATTTCTCATCTGCGGAGAGAAACTATGATACTGGGAAAAGAAAATTGTTAGCAGTAAAGTTGGACGAGTGGTGGTACGTGTTGGAGGGGTCACCTGATGTGATCTCATTTCTTACCTACCTTCAAAACCTCCAGTACCTAGCATCTGCTAATAATCTAAATGCTTGTCAGGCTCGTTGGGCCTTGTTATTTTCCTGGTTTAATTTTGTTCTCTCTTATATTCCGGGGACAAAGAACATTAAGGCTGATGTCTTATCTTGCCAACATGAATCCTCTGGTTCTTCTCAGGCGACTTCGGAGCCTATAGTTCCTCCTGCCAGGATTATTTCCTCCTTGTCCATGAACCTTCTTACCTGCCTCAAGAGAGCCCATTCTGTTTGCCCGTCTGGAGTCTCTTGACACCCAAACTTGTATTTTGTTCTTGACGAATACCATCTGGATATTTTCCACTGAGGTCACTTTTTTCTAACAGCTGGTCATTCTGGACTTCTTCATATCCAGGACCTCATCTCTAAATACTCTTGGTAGCCAGAGCTTAAGTCTGATGCATCCACTTTTGTGTCTTCTTGTCCAGTCTGTGCTCACATGAAGATACCTAGATCTCAGCCTATGGGTCTGTTACAACCCTTACCTGTGCCATCTCTTCCCTGGACTCATATCTCCATGGATTTTGTGGTAGACCTGCCTCCCTCCTCTGGAAACATGGTTATTGTGGACAGGCTTTCTAAGAAGGGACACTTTATTCCACTGCCCAAACTACCTAGCTCTGTCTACTTGGCTGAACTCTGTCAATGAAATCTACTGTCTTCATGGGATACCATAATACATTACCTCAGATCGCGGTTCTCAATTTGTCTCTCGTTTCTGGAGGGCTTTTTGCTCCAAACTTGGAATCCGTCTTCAGAATTTGTCTGCATACCACCCGCAGACAGGTAGGCAAACCGAGAGGTTGAACCAAAATTTAGAGCACTTCCTCCATTGCTTCTGCTGTCATCAGCAAGATGACTGGACCCGCCTATTACCATTGAGGATCTGGTATGGCTTTCTGCCAAAAATATAAAGCTTCACCATCTTTCTGACAAATTGAGTCATCGGTATCTAGGACCATTCAAGGTAGAGACCCATCTCTCCCCGGTCCCTTACCGTTTGATCCTTCCCTGGATGTTCAAAGTGCACCCAGTCTTTAGTGTGTCCCTAATCAAGCCCTATGTATCAGCACAGCACACCCCCTCCTCAACTCCTCCACCAGTCTCCATGGATGATTCTGAAGAATTCATCATTGATGCCATTCTGGACTCAAGTCTTTTTTGTGGTTCCTTTATAGTACCTTATGGTGGCCTCAGACGTCCATGGTCTGGCAGTTCCACCTGTCCTTCCTGGTTAAACCATCTTTGGAAAGTCCTTGGGGGGGGGTTATGTCATGTTCTGCCCCTTTTTCCTTTGTGATTCCTTGTCTGGTATTCCATTGGTTTTCCCTTGTTATCCCGATCCTGTTGCTCTGAGCCTTTATAGAGCCTCTGTGCTTTTGGGCGGGGAGAGATCAAAGTGTTCCAGGGCATGACCCTGAGTTTCCTGTCCTGTTCCTGAGTGTTATCTTATGTATTGACCTGGCTTTTCCTGCGACTTCCCTCCAGTTTTGCAATATGGTACCTTGCTCCTCTGATATCCTATTAATGACCTTGGCTCTGTTAATTCGACCATTCCTCCATCTGCTGCCTTGTACTGCATTGCCCACCTGTTCCTGATATGGCTTGTCTGACTTCCCATTTGCCTTATCCCTGCTGGGCTTCTTCCTCCTCGACCACCCTGTCAGACTTCAACTATCCTGTTTTCTGTCTTCTCAGTTGAGCTCCTGCCGCTGTGTTCATGTACAACAACTACAGCTATACTGCAGGTGGGTTATTTGTTCAGTGTCCTCTTCAATCGCAGTGGGTAGCTGCTGTTATCTGGGTTGTCTTCGGGGGTGCAGGCCGGCTCCTCCGGTCGGCACTGATTTGGCCTTGTGGCCAGCATCTCTAACTCAGCCTAGGCTGCAGCAAGGCAACCCAGAGGACAGCCACCACCAGCCTTGTACTGTAGTGTTTGCTACCTAGCATATGTCTCATTGGGCCCTGCTTTGCATTATACATGTATTGTCTGTTGTTGTGCCTTTATCATAGTATTTACATCAAATAGCAGTCTATCGCATCTTTTGGGGAATCTAGTGCACAGAGTCTACCAGGCAGCTTACACTGGGCGCTTAGTCTGTCAGAACATTACAGTTCTATTGTTGGGAGTTTTTCCTCCCCCTCCCAGAATCCTTGGATAGCTTTGGTATATACCCATGGTTTTTGTGTGCTGTTTCACATTGGGCTAAAGGGAAAAGGGGATATCACAAAGGAAAAACGTATTGTTTTGGACAGGGGTTTCCTTTGGGTTCTGTGGTTTGATGACCATCTTCTTGTCCTACTTCTTTTTGCTTGCATCTCTTCTATATGTTGAAACTGAGGCCACATCTGCTGGGTGGGGGTAAAGTGGAGCAGGGAGGGGGTCTCTGCCTCCAGAGAGTTTTATTTTCAAGTGACTTGACTCTTACAGAAATTGTTGTCGTTCTTCGATAAAGCAGTGGTTCAGTACTCTGAAATGCGTTAGACTAGCCATCCATCCTTGCTTTTAAAACATATTGTTATTATAAATAGCTATTTTTATATACATTTTTTTGTATCGGAATAAATATTATTAAAGCGGAACTTTCAGGTAGCAACGAGTCCCCCTTCAGTAATTAAACATATGGTGACTAGTAACCTAATACATGTATTACCTCTGTGAAGTGCCACATTCTAAAGAAATCTTTCATCTTCGGAGACCGGTAGCCAGGCATCGGTGCAGACATCTTGTCTGCGTGCCGGCGCTGTCAGTTCCGGTCTCCTCAGGGAAGCATTGCAGAGTGCCACAAGGTAACCGGAAGGACTGATGGCACAAGTACTAAGAGAAAATGATTTGTTGATAAGTACACCAACATACAGGCCTTATTCATGAAGCAAAGTAGGTGAAATTCTAGAGCAAACCTAGTGTACCATAGGGGAAAAAATACAATTCCATAGATTTAAATGGGGTTTTAACCTACTGAATGCCAGAGAAGTCTTGAGCACATTGTTTGTCGTGTTGTCATTAGAATAATGACAGCTGTCTCGGGAATGTTGAGAGTATTCAGACATAGTTTTTCCTATACTTAGCAACTCTCTTTTGTTGAGCTAAAATCAACATGGCTAAAATACATTTTGTTATTTAATATGTGTAACTGTGAATGTTTTCTTTCTTAGTGTCCATGTTTCTATGTGTTTTCCAAACACACACTGCCTCTTGTGCAAGAGTTTCTGGAAGAGAAAAAGGTAATTGTTATTCTTTGTTTGAGAATGAATTAAATTATCCATTATGGAAAAAGGTCTTCAGTCAGTGTACATGTACGTTTTTTGTGGGAAGTCTTAAAATGCCTTGGTCAGCCACACACATGCGCTACCTCTCTCACCCACTGCTGATGCACAAGTTTTGTGTGACTGATGGTTGGTCTTCCAGTATCTCCCTGCTAATTATATTTATATTTATATGCAGGAAGATGCTTTTTTTTTTTTTTTGGACCTTCTCCTTGATCTGTAGCTCTGAAAATGTTAGGTGCTGGAGAGATCTAGGGAAAAACGGTACCAGTAGAGACTTAAAGGGATAGTAATGTTTCATAATAAAAGCAGCTCTAATTAATCATCATAGTATTTGGACTTTGGAGAGTATTATTTCAATTCTGTCAGAGTTGTAGTTCAAGAGTTATTCAATGACAAAGTATCCCCCTCCCGCCCCTTTTACTGATGTAACACTGCTCAGCCAGAGCAGAAGGGAGGTGCCCAGGTAGATTGTCCCTCTCTGCAATCTTCAATTAAGATAAGGGGAAAAAGCTGAAAAGCTTGTCAAGGGGGCAGGGATTTCATTGTTTTCATAGGAATAAGAGTGTCCCCTTCAATTATGTGTCTGATCTATGGACTGCATTCCACATCTGAGAAGAGATTGCTTACACTAGGTAAAAGGGGCGGGAGGGGGAAACTTTGCTTGTGAATATCTCTTAAACCATAAAGGTTTGAGAGATTAGACTTATATCGTTCATGTTTTTTTTAATGCTTACAAAATAAAATAAAGATAAAACAAAGTATTACTATCCCTTTAAGATGTAAGCATTGTGCTGTCTGGTATAAGCCAAGTTTACACTTGATTTAACCCTTTCAGTGCCAAGCACGTATAGAATATGTTGACAAGAATTCTCCACACACACTGCAGCGGGTGCTTGTAAAATAAAAAATTGTACCTCATTGGAGGGCATCAGGACACTCCTGAAGGCCCCCAGTAATCCCCCCCACCAAACCAGGCTAGCATTAGAAAGTCAAGTGATCCCTCATTTGATGCAGTGGGATATATACTTTCAGGAAATGTCTGCTTTTATGGTTGTTTTTTTATTATTAATATAAAATGGAGTAATTAAACCTTCAAAACTTTTAGTGCATTTTGGTTATTGCCATGAAAATGTCAGTTGAAAGTGTGTCATGTGCTCTTAGCAATCTGGGCCTGCAGCGTAACATAGTTGATGAGACAGAAAAAAAAAAAAGTGTCCATCAAGTTCAGCCCATGCCATATCACCCCGGTTGATCCAGAGGAGGAAGAAGAAGAAGAAAAAAAAAAAAAAAAAAAAAAAAAAAAAAAAAAAAAAAAAACCAACAAAACACAATTAGTCCCCATGATACCAGAGTTCCCAAGGACTATTCAGGACAAGGAACAGCCCACACATAATTAAGTGTCAACAGACACTGAAAAACAAATATGACAGCACACAAGAACAAAAGCCAACCGGACTCAAACAGTTCAAGAGTGGTAAGGCACAGTAATGTAAAAGGTCCTAACCAGGCAGAACTGCCTCCATGACCTTCCTACCAAAGAACATCAGTAGTCTTCTGTACACACCTTTGCCAAACACTAAGTGGCCACCTTACACAGCTATTCTTTGTAGGCCCAGGAGGCCCCAATAGACCTGGTAGTATGCTCTGTAATGCGGAAAGGAACAGGTTTCTTCCTGAATTTGTAAGCCTAGCTACTGGTAGATGCACTAGTGACCTTGGACGCCACCAGAGCTGCCCTAGGGCCCTCAGGGATGACAAATAGGGCATTGGTCTTACATACAGACACAGTACGGTGCACATAGAACTTAACACAGTGTACCACACCCAACAAGATCCGTCTCCTTGTCAGATTTGGGGTCAGGGCAAAGGGAAGACACAATCTCCTGATTGATGTGGAACTCAGACCAAGACAAAGCCTGCAATTCAGCATCTCTGCAGAGACCACCGCCAGGAGAAAGGCCATTTTCCAAGTCAGAAGGCGTAGAGAAGCGGTAGCTAAGGACTCAAAGGGAGGTCACTGCAAGACACCCAAGCTCAGATTGAGGTCCCACTGGGGAGTGGTTGCCTTATAGGCAGGGAAGGCATGATTGACACCCTGAAAGAAGACCTTGACATCCGGCAAGATGGCAATGCATCTCTGGAAAAATAACGAGAGCCGAAGTCTGAACCTTCAAGGAGCTAAGACTGTCCTTTGTTCACACGATCCTGCAAAAAGGAGAGGACCACTGGGGGAATCAAACTCTTGTGATGATTGGTCCATTTTTCAGTCTTGGTGTGTTGATAGGGACCTAACACTGTGGTAAGCCTTAGAAAAGACCGGCTGCCTAGCCCAGATCATAGTGGAGACTACTTCAGGAGAAAAATCTTTCCTCCTTATGAGGGAGGCTTCAACAGCCATGCCGTCAAAGCCATACGCTCCATGTCCTCCTTCCATAGGTAACCCTGACGGAGGCCTCCTGGTCCAGTAAGGGGCAATCATCATGACCGCCGGACCGTCCATCCAAATCTTCCTCAGCACCCTGGGGAGGAAAGGGATTGTAGGGAATATGTAAGGTAAATGGAATTGCCACGGAATCGCCAGAGCATCCACTGCAAACGCCTGAGGATCCCTCCAATGGGAGCATAACAGATTAACCTTCCTCAGATAGATCTGATGGACACCAGGAACAACAGGAAGACTCCACCGCTACACCAGCAGGTCAAAAATGTCTGGGTGGATCTCTCACTCTACAGGGTCCACCTGTTGGCAGCTGAGAAAGTCCACAAGGACATTGTCTATGTCTGGAATGTGCACGGCGGAAATGGCCGGAACATGCTCTTCTGCCCAGGTCAAAATAGACTTGACCTTAGACCAAGCGGAATCACTTCTTGTGCCACCTTGTTTATGTACTCCACCACTGTGGAGTTGTTGGACTGGACGCAGACTGGACATACCCTCAGTGGAGAGGACCAGTACACCAGAGCATGTTGAATTGGCCAGAGTATCAGAACACTGATGGACTGTAGAGTCTCCTCCGCAGCCCATCTGCCCTGAACCCCCAGGTGACATTGGATGGCTCCCCAGCCCCTTAGGCTGGTGTCCGTCGTTACAAAGGTCCAATCCTGAATTACAAAGGGTTTCCCCTTCTCCAGATTGGACCTGTCCAGCCACTAGAGTAGGTCCTGCCTGACCACCGGTGGGAGATCCAAGAGGTCCAGATTCCCATGCCAAGCATGGATAGTGAATCTCTGGAGCTCCCTGGAGTGAGCCATGGATTAAGGAACCGCCTCAATGGTGGACACCATGTGGCCTGTAAGGGTGCAAGAACTTTTGGACCAGAGCCAAGGGCCACTGTAGAGCTCAGGATACCAGATACAGGATTTGCTGGATGGAATCTTCTGTCAGGAAAAACCATCCCTTGTCTGGTGTCAAACCTGAGACCAAGGAAGACCAGGACCTTAGAGGAGACTGGAGCAGATTTCTCCATGTTTAGAATCCACCCATGGTGCAGGAGAATCTGAGCACAGTCCTGGACGTGTTGCTCTAGGAATTCCCTGGACAGAGCCTTCAGAAGGAGGTCGTCCATATAGGGAGTCACTTGAATCCCGTGGGTGTGCAGGAAGGCAATAAATGCTCCTACGACCCTAGCAAACACCCAAGGAGCAGAGGTCAGAGTGGTGACCTGGAAGTGCCCCACGTAGCAGGTGAAATGGAGGTATTTCTGACTGTATGGATGAATCGGGACATGCAAGTAAGCATCCTACAGATCCAGAGAGGCCAATAATTCTCCTGGACACACAGCTGCAATGACAGAGAGCAAGGACTCCATCTTGAAGTGTGCAGGCTCCACAAAAGAACTGAGGTCCAAGACAGGGCGACTGCCGACGTCCCTCTTGGCTAACACAAATAGGTTTGAATAGAAACCTAAACCTCTCTCGAGGAGGAACTGGAATCAGGACTCCCTTGTACAAGAGAGCCTGAACCTCCTCGTTGAAAAGACGCAGCTTTTCCTGGCCTAGAAGGGTCCTGGATTGGAAGAATCTGTAGGGAGGAAGAGATTTGAAGGGAATCCTGTACCCATCTGCAAAACCCACTGATCCGCAGCTCACACTGCCCAGGTGTTTGCAAATTGGAGCAGATGCGCACCCACAGGCAGCTGTGGACCAGGATTCTGAGAGTCATGTGGAGGCTTGCTTTGAGTGCCACTGCTGTCTGGGTTTGGTGGTCGAACGCGGGGTGCCGATTTGGCCTTTGAACTTCGTTTTGGCGGGGACGAAAAAGATGCTGTTTCATTGCCATATTAGGGCATTTCAAGACCTGAGGCAACAAAGTGCTCTTGCCCCCGGTGGCCAAACTGATGAGCTGTTTCAGCTAGGGCCCAAAAAGATTTGCCCTGAAAAAGGAGAGAATTTCGTGACTTCTTGGATGAGAGGTCTGCAGACCAAATCTTGAGCCACAATTTGAGTGTAGCAGAAACAGAAGCCTTCACTGCAAGTTTAACAGTATCAAATAGAGCATCAGGGATATATGTCTGAGCCTCAGACATGTAGGCCAAGAGGACTAAAAGGTCGGCCTTAGGGGCACCATTTCTGACAGCTCAGTGAGTTGTTCTCCCCAGATGGCAATAGCTCTAGTGACCCAAACAGAAGCCAAAGTAGGCCGCAGGGCAGCACCGGGGCAGCAAAGTTAGACTTCAGGATAGCCTCCATCAGTTATGTCTTTGAAAGCCGTAGCATCAGCCAAAGGTAGAGCAGTAGACTTAGAAAGTCTAGAAATAGGGGGATCAACTTGAGGAAGTGAAGTCCACTGAGCCAAAGCTGCCTCAGAGAAAGGGTATAGCTTTGAAAATATCTTTGAAAGAGATAGACACCTGTCAGGCGTCTTCCACTCATGTAGAATAACTTGATCCAGAGTGAGATTGGGTGGAAACACAGTGCAGGATTTCTTACGCCTCTGAAAGACATCAGAAGAGGACTGGTCTGCATCAGGTGTAATAGTGAACTGGAGGGCCATTAGAACCGCCTTAATGAGACCCTCAGCAGATGGCATGGGGTCCACTTCAAAGAGGTCGCCATAGGCATATGAAGAAGCCCCTTCCTCCGTATCTTTCTCAAAGGAATCCTCCTCAGAGGTTTGTGAGGTTAGGAATGTCAGGTGCCTTAGGGGCCACAAACCTGAAAGAAGTAGGGGGTTTTCAGGAATTGAAGACTTCTTGCAGGGAAAGAGGAAACTGTGCCATAGAGGACTTTAAATCCTTGACCCAGCGTGGCTCTTGTTCAAAGCCGAAGGGCCCAGGAGGTGTAGTAGGGGTCACAGCAAATGAGGGAATAAGTGTCCTGAGTATTCTCTAGGGAGCCCTGTTTAGCATGAGGAACAGTAAGCCGGGGGGGGGGGGGGGGTCCAAAGATGCCCCTGAGTCCTTTACCTTGGATCCAAAAGGACATGGGGCTACACCTGACATCCTAACAGGAGAAGTGTCTAAACAGTGTTAGAAACCTAAATACTGTAACCCAGATTTAAAAAAAAAAAATCACCTCAGAAAGCCCAAGAAAGTACTTATCTGGCAGGTGAATGGTTAACCTGAGGAGAGCAAGGAGATACAAGCCTCTGTGTAGGATACTCCAGAAAAGAGAGAAAATGGCGTTTGTAACAGTAGCAGCCAATCGGAAGAAAACCTGCAAAACTGGCATTCTGGGAGTTGTAGTTTTCTCCCTGATGTTACCTAGCAATGCTTGAACCCGCACTCATGGGGCCCCCCCAAGACACCGGGGATGTGAACCAGATTGTAGGGCACGAGGAGGCCAGAAGAATGAGCCCTCTCTTAACTCTTGCAGAGATACATCCCAAACAGTTTGTCCCATATAAGTCAATGGAGCAAGCGCTCCTTTACTCAAAAATCATAAACTTAACAAAAGTGAATACATTCGCCCAAAACCTAAAGGGAATATGTGGGGATGAAAAAAACCAGACCCTCCTAAAGGGTAGGTCAATATAAGCCCCAGAACCCAGAGAATTCAGCAGGGAAGGGGTTAATTACATAAATACAGCCATCCAAGTTCCAAATATCCCTGGGATCAAACCAAACAAAATACCCAATATGAGTGCAGGAGATCAAGACTCCAGTAAGACCCGTGTATGGAGGGGGACACTGGGAAAAGTGGACCATGGCACTCAAAGGGTTACTCAACATTTCAATTTCACTTCTTTCTTGAGAGACCCTCAATCAGGAGCAAGAAGCGTGGCTGTATGATTCTCTCCACAGGGCTGCAAGGGTCCACAACAGCACCTGTCAGCTGGACAGGGGAAGCCAGGAACGGTAATCCACCTAATGGGGGTTGCTAGAACAAGTCTAACTGGGGCGGGGCTAGTGGGATAGCCTGCTAAGGAGGAGAAGAGGCTCCACCCACATCTTACTAGAAATGTTCCAGTCTACAGGGAGGCGCTGTCGCCTCCCCATGGTATATGTATGTCATATTGGATGACCGAGAAAACTAAATAGATGTATAGCAAAATGTTTGTGTCTGGTGACCATGGTACAAAAAAAAACACTTTCCAAAGCATCTGACACTAAATGAGTTAAGAAAAGGTGCCTTCAACTAAAACGAAGGTATGAATTTTTAGATGGAAACTGCTTTGTTTTTTTCACTCTCCTCTTCGGCAAATGCTGGGCAAAGTTCTTTCAATTAACTATAAGTCTGCTGCTGGCAGGACAGGTTGTTCTGTAAAGGAAACAGTGCCTGAAACAGAGTGCTCATAACAACCACTGTTTTAGATTGTTCTTTTCAATATATCCTATTATAAAATGTATTTTCTGTTAAAGCACACATGCATAAAACAGGCAACCAAGGTTTTTTATTTAAATCCAGCAAGTGAGATATAGGGTTGTCTACACAGATAATCTGCTTAATGCCTTTTTCAATATTGCAGATAGTACCTGCACATTACATTGGGTTAGGACATAGTAGGGATAAACCTTTTCTTCTTCACTTCCTGATTACAGATTTCACTGAGCCATACCCCGCAAGTCTGGTGCTTTAGGCCCACGTGAGCATCACAGCAAATACACACAAGTAGAAAAAAAAGCCAGAGCTCACCCGTTAAATTCATTTGGAAAAAAAATGGTTTACAGCACATTTACAGACATCCCATGTTATGTCCCCATAAGAAGAAAACCAGACCCATTCAGCTAAAATATCCCCAAACCATATTTCCTGCAGTTTTTGCTCAGAATAATCTACTAAACCTAATGGTTTCTTCTTATAGAGTGTTCCTATTGATGAAAAAGATGCACCTGGTCACCTTTTATCTTGGCTTGTAAAAAGGTAAGGAAATGCTGTTACAACAGGCCTGTACCAATTGAAGTACACAGTTACAGTACTCTTCTATTAATAGTCTGCTAAACCTGCACGTGATCAGTTCAATATCCCATTCACACACTACTGGCAGCAATTTTTTTTTACAAGTACAGTATATAACTCATACCTGCAGCATTTTAAAGGGTAGTGGGAGCAGCTACACCAAGAAAAGCCAAGTCAACATGAAACTAGACCCATATGAAGGGCTGTTCAGTGATGCATGGGATCTACATTCCTGTAAAGGGGAACTAGCATGTATTTCCAATATTAATGTACATTAATAAATTGGAAAAGATTAATAAAAATGATGACCATTAAGTAACATTAGTTACGGTCAGGGTTTGTACTGTTTGCCCTGTTTAGTAAAAAAAAAAAAAAAAAACTGGGTAGTTAGATTTAAGAGTACAGAGGAGAGGGTACCATGATGCAAACCAATGGATAACAGAGGTGAGGATCATTGAACAAGTACAACTGGAAAAATAACCTATGAATGTTCTTAAAATAGTATTTGCTGTCAGTTTCCTTTTTAGACATATCTTGAATTAGATTGAAACTATTGGCAAAAATCTTGTATCTTAAATAGTATATCATTAATTTGATAGTCTCTGCGAACAGTTTGCACTAAAATGAGGTTTATATTTTTCCGTTTCAGGAAACCTGTTTACATTCACCCCATATCTGGGCGTTTTGATGTTGGAAACCTGGAGTCGTACATAACATGCACCAACTACTTCCTGGACCAGATAAAAAATGTACACATGTATCTTCAATGACTATTGAATATACAAGGTTAATTAATAGTATAATCTGGAATTCAAGTAGCATAACAAATTTTCTTCTAAATGTATACATCAGGTGGTATAGAAAAAAAAAATCCTATAAGTACTATTTATATCAAGAGAAAAGGGAATGCTTTTGTCGTAAAATATATGCTTTCTGACTTTACAGGATGTGTAAATTCAAACAGCCTATACTTTGTTTTCGGGGTTCATTCTATATGTTTATGTCCCTGACAGCAAACACCCTGCATCTGTTTCCAGAGAGATTTCTGGTTATTTACAATAAAAGTGAGGCTAGTGATACAATTTTGCAACAGAGTGCTCTGACCTTTATTTAACAGACTGGAGGCAGGCTTTTCTAATTTGCAACTTAACCCCTTTGCGACCACTGACATGCCAGGACCGCCATGGCGGTCTTGCACTCAAGGACCACTGACAGTCCTGGCACAGCTGCACGCCGCTCCGGAAGCCCTGAACCAGAAGTAAAAAAAAAAGTGCCGATCCTGAAGGGGTTAAGCTTGTTTTCACAGTCCCTGACAGTTTTCTGGAAACAGCTCTAGAGATATAAGGGAGTATAGGATATCTGACTTTACATATTTTCAAATTGAAGAGATACAATCTTTTTAATATGGAAACGTCACCTGGTTTAGGGTTTCTTATTTGAAAACTTCATCAATGGTTATGTTGGCCAAAAGACCAGGGCCGACATGCACTTAAAGGGATAGTAATACTTAAGTATTACTAATCCCTATAGCAAAGTACTACTTAAAAAAAAAAAAAAAAAAAAGTATTGCACCCAGTGTCATCTCTCAAACCTTTATGGTTTGAGAGATGAACGCTTCTAAAGTTGCCCTCTCCCTTCCCCGTAGTCAGCATTCTAGCTGACTGAAAGGAAGAGTTGTACGACTTTCAGGTGGCTCTCCAGCACAGCCGGATCACGTTACTAAAAAAGAAAACTTGCAAGCACACGTAGAAGACCGTTTTAGTGAAAGTTTTTTTTTTTTTTTTTAGTTAACGCGATAGCGGCTCTGCTGCAGAGCCGCCTGATGATCTCTGACCGGATTTCCCTGAGTCAGCTAGAATGCTGACTACGGGGGAGGGAGAGGACAACTTTAGAAGCGTTCATCTCTCAAACCATAAAGGTTTGAGAGATGACACTGGGGGCTATACGTTTTTTTTTTTTTAAGTAGTACTTTGCTATAGGGATTAATAATACTTAAGTATTACTATCCCTTTAAGGTTGATAAGGGCTCAGGACGGTGATGCGTCGAAGGCACATCGCAAATCTGCACCAACACGCCTTCGTCATCACATCTCAAGCAATCCACCACCAATGAGCCGTCATTACTTTGAATCTGCCATGCCTCCTACAGGTTTATGATTTTTCACCTAACACACAGACAGTGGCTCATTTACATATGGAAATGCCGGTTAATGAGCCACTGTCATATGCATGTGGCTTTTTGCCACATGCACTAAACTCGGATAGCAGCCTTTGCTGTCAGAGTTCATAGTACCAACATCGCCATCCACAGGTTGCATGTTGGGATCTGAGCTGTGAAAAAAAAGTACTACGCATATGTTAAATAACAAAAATAGGAGAGTGCTCCTCTCTTATATATATATATATATATATATATATATATATATATTATAATGGAACACAGGAATGTTTTTTTTTTTTTTGCTTGGGGTTAACATTTTCTGAAGGAGAACATTTTAAAAAGTCTGCAACATTACCTTTAGTGTTTTAGGAGGACATCGTAGATGCAAAACAGGAGATAATTTTACAAAGGCTAAAACTACAGATACTAATCCCTGCTAGCCTATCCCTAATTTTGTATTTTCCTTCAATACTGTGACAGCTTACCACAACATATTATCTATCATGCATGCAGTAGCCAGGAGAGGACAACTAACAATTATTTGTCTGACCAGTTAGGTGTTTAAAAACAATAGTCTACCATTTATCTATTTGGTCTTTAACCCCTTAACGACCCTTGATGGTCATAGTACGTCACGAGTCGATCTGAGTTAACGACCCATGACGTACTATGACAGTCATGGAATTCCGGGCTCTCCCCGCGGCTGCATGCCGTTCGGGGAGTCCGGATTTAAAACTAAAAAAAAAAAAAAAAAAAAAAAAAAAAAAAAAAAAAAAGATGCTCTGTGGTCCTTAAGTGACCATGCCGCCACCCGTTAAGGGGTTAACTATCCATTTGGGCATTATGTCAGACTTATTTTTATTTTGACATTTTTTAACATACATACAGCTGTAGAGGTACCACATAACATCTAGCAATGCTGGATGCTGACATTGGTGGGAAATAACCGGGAAAGCAGAGAGGATACACTCAGATTTCAGGGTTGTCAGACTGCTGGCGATGTGTGAGAGAGGTCATCCCTTACACATCACCAGCAGTTTGACACCCTGCATATGTAATTCTTAGTGCATATGGCAATGTGGGTATTGATAGAGACTATGTGCTTGCTGCATGCACACATCACCATATCATCGCCCCTTAGTGCATCTCCCACCAGAAAATGTACAGTTAAGGATATATTCTTGCCTTATACCATATGCTAATTGTGGTACCTGAAAGGTACCAGTGACATTTCAAGTGCCCATTAAGCTCCGGCACTAGGAGACTTTCACTTTTCCCAGAAACAGAATTGTGAATATTTTCAAAACTTATATCTGCTGGACTTTTGGTTAACATTACACATGGGCAGTAGTGAATAAAGTTTTCAAATATATGAAAAAAATTCAAGATGGCAGATCCACTTTAAGATCTGCCATAGAACATAGTAATTAATTAAGAACTTTTACTATGTGAATTGATATATAAAAAGTTCACACTATAAATGCAAACCCATTTACATTATGTTTATTAAAGTAAAAGTTTCATTAAAACAGCGTGGCTTTATTTTGTTTGCCAAAATTTTTCTGGCAGTGTGTCAATCCACAAGACCTGCCTGGAGCCTGCTACATTTGTCAGATGCTCTTTCATCACGGTTTTCCATTTTTGCAATCCTTGAACCAAACTGCATGGCTCTTTTGGGCAGTATGGAGGATGTGTTGAGGCCCAACTCCAAAGCCGCTATACGTAAAATCAGTTTCTCACCAAGTCCCCTTGGCAGGGTTAAGTCTGCTTTTTCCCAGATGGGTAGACTATTCAAATACGAGACAACATCTTCATCGAGAAATGGAAATCTGAAATAAATATTTTCATTAATAAACTTGTTTCAACAAACCGCCACCAAGATTGTAATATTAATGCACCCTAGTTTGAACAGGTAAGATGCAATATAAATGTTAGCTTCAGCCATTTTGTCTTACTAGAAATAAATCTTTATAAATATTTTCTCTCTGTGAAAGGCACTAGTGAGCTAAAAGAGATTGCACCCTGGGTAGGATACTTATCCTATAGAGCCTCATCACTTTGAGGGCAGGCTCGTTCCTAGTTGAGCATCTCTGACTAGCTCTTTTGCATATAAATAAATCAAGCAGGTGCAACAATTTTGACCATGCACTGGTATTAAAGGAACATGACACATCATAATACTCAGTCACCCTGTTGTGAGATAATGGCCACTGTGAATCACTTGTGTAGAAGGACAACATTCTTTGCTGCTAGACTTCTGGAACCCAAACTCCTCCCACCAAATTAGGAAGGAAGGTTTCAGAAGGCGTTTAGTGTCCTAGAGTCTAGCAACAAAGAATTAGGTCTTCCTTCTTGGACACTTAATCCAATACCATTTAGCACGTTGATTGCCAGAGGGCTGTGCAACATATTGCTTCGCAATGCATTGTGCATACCTCAGGCATTCAAAGAAAATAAAACTGGGGAACCAATCCATATAGAACAGATTCATAGAAACAGGATTTTCTCACCATATTAAAGTAAGTCTTCATTAATCATTTAATTTGCAATACCACTTAAAAGGGTAAATTAGAATAAAGGGGTCTTAATGCATTTACAAGATTGGCCTACGAAGGTGGCAGTAACATATAGGCGTGTCAACTCTATATTTCTCTGTTGTCCAACATGGTAAAAAAGGTACCATGGGGAGTGATCTTTTGGGAGGTAGAACACATCAGGTCGAGAATGGAGCCTTCCCTCCCTTTCTGCAGCCCAGCCTAGCCCGATCTCCAGTTTTTTATGTGTTCCTGACTGCATGGACATGGCTTGGAACATAGCTGCTTAGTTTATAGTTTATTTATTGTCAATAGTATTTTATTGATTTTTAAGAATATTACAACAAGGAAATATAAAGATCACAAAAAATAAGACAAAAGTACTGTAATATAGGAGAGGGGGAGGAACAGAGAGAAAAATGAGAGGAGAGAAGAGAGACACTAGGGTCGCAACAGATGTGCAATAACAATGAGTAGATCAATTCTTACATGCATCAGAAGAGTAGGTAACCAGCACCCAAAGTAAAAGCTAGACCAGACAAGACCACTGCCCCTAAACCGGGACCAACCCAGAGAAGTCTGCTCCCTCCAGGAATAGCATCCAATCTGTCCATCTCACCCGCCAAAGAGGGATCCAACCCCGCCAACACTCTGAGTCCTTCAACTTTATCCACCCACTCCTTAACACTAGGCGGAGAGGGATCCCTCCAATGCAGCGGAATCAAACCATTGGCTGCCACCAACAACAGAGAGCAGAGTCCTCTTGTAGCGAAACGGACTAAGATTGGCAAGATGCAACAGAAGATGCTCCGGCCTAAAAGCAGGGGGATCCTCAACAAGATGTATAATGATTCTATATATCGATTCCCAATAGGGAACAATCAGGGGGCATTCACACCATATATGCAGCAAATGACCAGGAATCAATCCACAACACCAACAGAGACCATCCCTGGTGGGATCCATCCTCGGTAAGAGGAGCGGGGTCATGTACCACCTAGACAATAACTTATAAGCCGATTCCTGAATTTTGGAGGAAACGGATACATGGTGTAAGGTACATAATCTGTTCCCATTGTCTTTGCGTAAGGGTGATCCCCAAATCCCTCTCCCACTGTGCCACGTAGTCCGGAAGTCGAATTGTATCACCTGAAAGTAGCAGCGCGTACAGGCGGGACACACCATGTGCAAGTGGCTCCAACCTAATGCACTCCCGCTCAAAAGGCGTAAAAGACCGGGATAGCAGGTGTCGTTGGTCAATGGACGCCAAATAATGCTTAAGTTGAAAGTAACGCTAATGATCCAAGAACGTCGGGGAGACAGTATCAAAAATGTCCGACAGGGGCAGCAGTTGCCCTTCGGATAAGATTTGATACATGTGAACCCGCGGTACTGATGTCACAGGGAAAATCCTACTTCCAGAAATACCAGGAGAGAAATCAGGGTTGTGCACGACCGGGGTCATAGGGGATGGAAACGAGGTCAAGGTCCGTTTATGCGCCAGGGAATTCCAAATCGTCAGAGTCGAGCGTATGAATGGACAACGTTGAAGGCAAGGGTCCCTTTGCGCTGGCCGCAGCCAAATAGCTGCAGGTAGCATATCACACGTTCTGGCGTAATCAACCCGAACCCACTGCTTGCACCGCGAGGCAGTTGACCATTCAACTATCCGAAGTAGATGTCATGCTTGGTAATATAACCAAAAGTCCGGGAGGGCTAAACCACCCAAATGCAACTGGGCAAAACGCTGCCTGAGCTTCTTCCCATGCCAAATGTACTGTGACACTGCGGTCCGGATCGAGGTAAAGAATAACCACGGTATTGCGATGGGCAACGTCTGAAAAAGATACAGTAATCGGGGCAAGAGATTCATCTTAATCACATTTATCCGACCAAGCCAAGTAACATGTGGGAGAGCCCAAGAGTTTAGGTCTGAACACATCTGGGATAAGAGAGGCACAAAGTTTTCTCTATAGAGATCTGCCGGGTCCTTGGTAAGCCAAACCCCAAGGTACCTAATCCGGTGCGTACACCACTTGTAAGGAGTTTTTAGTTTATTTAATGTTTTTCTATAGATATGGGGCTGTTACAATTCCCCCTTTAGGAGGGTTACCTTTACTGTGCTTCCCTGGAGTGGATTGACCAGTGTGCAGGTGCTTAGCAGACCTTTACAGCCCTGTGGAGAGAATCTTGCAAACCCAAGTTTTCACTCCCTGCAGTGCCTCCGAGGCTCTGCTCTCTTCACAATGGTAAAAAGAGAAAAAGGTAGAAACGGAAGCAGAGAACTTCTGCTCTCAAGACTTCTGAAGCTTCAAAAAGAGAAATCGGGTCAGACGCCTATGGAATAGTGCCTGAAAAGAAGAGTATTTTTGTCTTACCTGATAAATCCTTTTCTCTTAGTCCATACAGGTTACTGGTAACTTTGGATAGGCGATCCACCCCTTTAAGTAGGCAGGAACAATTCTAGAAGTGAATGCAGGGGGTGGAGCCTACCTTCCCTCCTTGGCTGCAGCTAGCCAATTAGCTCCAGAAAGATTTGAGACAGTAGAAAAGAAAGAAGACTCCTGTGAGCATGATCCAGAAGGACCCCAACAGTCTGCCACAGGAGAGCCAAGCATGGTCCCATAACAGGGTGGGAGACCAGGAACCTGTATGGACTAAGAGAGAAGGATTTAACAGGTAAGGCTAAAATCTTCTTTTATCTGTCGTCCAATACAGGTTACTGATGACTCTGGGATGTCCAACCACTGAGTTTCCCAGAGGCGGGAACTAAGGCAAGGACCAGGCGCAAGGCCCACAAAGTCAACAGAGCAAAATGTGAACCATCAAATCAGAGATAGCCCAACAACACAAATGAAGTGTCAACGGACAATGAACAGGGGTGAAAACACCCAAGAAACTTTTACACAGCACACTGAACTAGAGCCAACAGGGCTCAAAAGTGTAGGAAGAACCAAAGAAGATCCTAGACAGGCAAGACTGCCTCCAGGATCTTCCTCCCAAAGCTGGTGTCAGCCGATGCCAGCACATCAACACGGTAGTGCTTCGAAAAGGTGTGCACAGACGACCAAGTGGCAGCCTTGCACAACTGATCAGAGGAGGCCTGATTCTTGTAAGCCCAAGAAGCCCCAATAGATCTAGTAGAATGAGCAGTGACCCAAAAGGGAATAGTCTTCTTCCTTAGCTTGTAAGCCTTACAAATAGTGGACTTGATCCAAGACGCAAGTCACTTTGGATGCAGGTCTCCCTGCCCTGGGGCCCTCAGGAATGACGAACAGCGAGTCAGACTGTCTAATGTATATAAAACTTGAGACAACGCACCACATCTAACAAGTCGAGATCCCTCTCCTTGTCAGAGTTATGGTCAGGGCAGTAAGAAGGCACCACAATCTCCTGATTGTGGTGGAACTCAGACACCATCTTCGGGAGAAAGTCCTGCAAAGTACCGCCTTGTCTTTGTAAACACCAAAAAGAGTGGTCTACAAGACAAAGCATGTAACTCTGCGACACGGTGAACAGACACGATTGCCAGGAGAAAGGCCACTTTCCATATCAACATGCGTAGAGGAATGGTAGCCAAGGACTCAAAGTGAGGACTCTGAAGGATGCCCAAAACCAAGTTAAGATCCCACTGAGGAGCAGGAGTCTTAAAGACAGGACGAGTATGAGCAACGCCCTGGAAGAAAACCTTGACATCAGGAAGAATAGCAATGCGCCTCTGAAAGAAAACAGAGAGAGCAGAAGTCTGAACCTTAAGGGAACTCAAACTGGGACCCTTATCCACACCGTCCTGCAAGAAAGCCAGGACCGTAGGCAGAACAAAATCCTGAGAAAGGTCCCTATCAGCACACCAAGATAGGAAGGTCGACCAAACACGATGGTAAATCTTGGAAGAAACAGGTTTGTGGGCACTGAGCATAGTGGCCACCACACCAGAAGAAAAACCCTTCAATATTGAGGATTCAATTTCCAAGCCGTCAAAGCTAGACAATGAACATCCTCCTTCCACAGGTAACCCTGTAGAAGAAGATCTGGACAGCAAGGGAGCCGGAATGGCTCTGCCACTGACAGATCCAGAAGCTCCGGGAACCAAGCCTGTCGAGGCCAGTATGGAGCAATCAGAATGACTGGACCTCGTTCCAGTCTCAATTTCCGTAACACCCTGTGCAACATGGGAAGGGGAGGAAGGATGTAAGCCAGAGGAAATAACCAAGGAATGGACATGGCATCCAGCGAAAGCAGAACCTTGGAACCTTCTGGTTGTGTCTTGTTGCCATCAGGTCGATGCAAGGAAGACCCCACTTCTGAACAATGAGGGTTAACAACTCTGGGTGCAGTTCCCACGCACCGCTGTCCACGGTGTGTCGACTGAGGAAGTCTGCCAGGATGTTGTCTACTCCAGGAATGTGCACTGCAGATATGGCAGGAACAGGTTCTTCTTCCCAGGACAAAATAAACTTGACCTCCAACCAAGCGGCGAGACTTCTTGTTCCGTCCTCCTTGCTGATGTAAGCCATGCTGTGGTGTTGTCGGACTGGACCCGGAGTGGGCATTCTTCCAGCTGGGGTGTCCAATGACAAAGGGCATGAAATATCACCTGACGCTCCCAACACGTTGATGGGAAGGAGAGATTCCTCTGGAGACCACCGACCGAGAGCACTCAGGCGACCCAGGACTGCTCCCCAGCTGGAGAGGCTGGCATCTGTCGTCACTGTGGTCCAGAAGGATACCAGGAAGGACTTGCCCTTCAGCAGATTGGAGAGATTGAGCCACCACGACAAACTCTGTTCCACATGAAGAGGGAGGGATCCTGACATCTTCAGAAGGTCCGGCTGACCCCTGCACATCTGCATCACAAACCTCTGGAGTTCCCTGCTGCGAGTCCTGGCAAATGGGACCACTTCTACGGTGGAGATGAATTTCCTCACTAGAGAGGACAGCTTCTTGCCTGGAACTGGATCGTGAGACAGAACAGCAGAAACCCTGTGGGCAATCTGGTTAGCCACCTCATCTGTGAGAAACACCATGCTCTACTGAGTGTTGAAGAGAAGGCCCAGGAAGACCAGATGCTGGGATGGGACAAGATCTGACTTGTCCATGCTGACGATCCACCCGTGATGGGCGAGAGCATGAATGCAGTCCTGAACCTGCTGATGAAGAAGTTCCACAGAAGGGGCTTTCAGAAGCAGGTCGTCCATGTATGGAGTAACTCTGATGCTGTCCCGATGGAGGACGGATACTAAAGCTCCCAGGACACTGTTGAAGACTTGAGGAGCTGTAGTCAGACCAAAGGGAAGAGCTGAAAACTGAAAGTGCCCTTGGTCGCAGGCAAATCTGAGATACTGCCGACTCTGGATGAATGGCGATGTGTACATACGTGTCCTGAAGATCCAGAGAGGCAAGGAGTTCCCTGGGGACATAGCAGCAATCACCGTCCTTAGGGACTCCTGGTAATAATGAGTCTTGATCACAAAGGAATTGAGATCCTTCCAATCCAAAATGGGACGCCGCCGTCCCTCTTGGAGACCACAAAGAGGTTTGAGTAAAAATCCATACCTCTGTCCTGAACTGGAACAGACTCCAGAACATCCTTGTCCAGAAGGGCCTGGATAGCTCTACTGAAAGACTGTATTTCTCTGCACCCTTGGGCGTATGAGAGGGGAAAAACAGAAAGGGAGGAAGAGAGACAAAAGTGATCCTATACCCTTCTGCCACTGCATCCTCCCAGACGCTGTGGTAGTGACGCAGACAGTCACCTACAGCCGAGTGGGGACCTGGGTTCGGTGATTCATGCCGAAGGAGGCTTGGAAGAAGCCTTGGGCTTCCACTGCTGTTTGGGCTTGGAGGAGGAATGCGGAGCAGAGGGAACCGCCTGGTTTGCCAGACCTGTCTCAGTCTGGAAGGAACGAAAAAGCCGATAACGCTTGAGAGGTGTCTTCTTCCGGGGGACCATAGGCAGAAGAGTACTCTTGCCCCCTGCGGTCTCACTAATCAGAGCCTTAGGATCTGGCCTAACCAAAGAGGTACCAAGGCAATGAGAGCAAAGCTTTCTTGGAAGCAGTAACAGCAGACCAGATCTTGAGCCAAAGAGCTTGTCTGGCAACCACAGACATGGTGGAAACCCTTGCCATTAAACAGATGGCATCAAATAAGGCAGAAGTAACATAGTGCTGGGCCTCAGAAATTTTGGCAAGAAGATGCAACATATCCGAAGTAGGAGCACCCTGATGGACAGCCAGGGTGAGCTGTTCAGTCCAGACCGCAAAGTCCCGGTTCACCCATGCCGCATGGCAGTACCAGTAGTGGCAAAAAAATGGACTTGAGGGAGACCTCAGCTTTCTTGTCAGTCCAGTCTTTCAGAGCGGACGCATCAGCAACTGGCAAGGCAGTGGACTTGGATAGCCAGGAGAACCACTTCGGGGGGGATGAACCCACTGAGCAAGCGCAACCTCAGAGAAGGGTTAAAGCTTGGCTAATTTCTTGGAAACAGAAGCTTTCCTGTCCGGAGACTTCCACTCATCAGACACAAGGCGGTCAAGAATGGGGTTAGGTGGAAAAACAAGTATAGGGCCTTTTAGGCTCCTGAAATACATCAGAGGGATCCAAAGAAACCTCCTGAACTAAAGGAATGTTTAGGGTAGTTAAGACGGCTCTGCTCAAGCCCTCAGCCGTGGGATCAGGATCAGCCTCAAAGGGGTTCTCAAAAAACAGAGGAACCCACAGCAGAACATTCCTCAACATCCAAATCCACCAATAGTTCCTCTTCAGAGGAATCTGATACGTCAGGTACTCCCTGCGGTTTCGTCAGGGAAGATCTAACGGAAGAAGGGGTCTGCCAGGAGTGGAAGACCCCCTGTAACTGTGATGGAAAGAGTTGCAAGGTAGACTGGAGGTCTCTAGTAGTAGCCTTGAACTCTTGTACCCAAACTGGCTCTAATGCATGGCTGGAGGTCCCTGGGCCATCAGAACATGCTGCGCATAAATGACCTGAGAATTCTCGAGGTAACCCGGAATGACATGAGGAGCAATGCGCAATAGGGGACACAGAGACCCCATTGTCCTTAGTCTCAGGCCTGGCCCCAAGCTCCAACAGATTAGACATTCTCACAGTGTCAAAACGTTTAGAGTATAAGGATTCACCCAAATACAGTGTGTAAGATTAAAATTTCAGCCCAGAAATCACTAAAATGCACTTATTTGGCAGGCAAAGGGTTAATCTGCAGAGGAGAGAAGGAGAGTCCAAGCCCTGTGTAGGATATTCGTTCAGGAAAAGGCAGAAAATGGCTGCCTTGGTGGGAGCCAATCAGAAGCGAGCACGCGAAGCAAGAACTCGTGGGAGCCTGAAGCCCCCCTGAGCCCCCCAACACACAAAATGTTAACCGGATGACAGAGCAAGGGCATACAGTGAAAAATGAGCCATCTCTGAAGTCACTGCATTGAGCGGTTGCAGAGATATGTCCCAAACTGTACAGTCCCATAGAAGTGAATGGAGTCTATGCGGTAAAGCGCACTGGAACACAAATTGTGCAAAGTTGAAACTGTGAATAAAAATTACATGAAACATCGCTAGAACATGTTTGCAGACCCAAAAAAACACTGAACCCAGTAGGGAAAGTGCCAATAAACCCCCAAAAGATGCAAAACCAGCAGCTAAAGGGTTAAGTTACCACAGAAACTGGCTACAAAAACACCCAACAGACATACAGATAAACCCAATGAGTGTAGGAGTGTGCAATAGGAACTCCAAAGGAAAACCCATGTGCGGAGGGGCACTGTGGGACATGTGGATCAGCAGCACTCAAAGGGTGGATCAGCAGCACTCAAAGGGTTGCTCACCTTTCCTGCAGATCTTCTGTCTTCGGATTACAATGTTTAAAGAAGAAGCCCCAGTGGGCAACTCCTAAGGAAAGAACTTGAACCCAAGATTTCCCCCCAGGGCTTAAGGTCCACAAAAAGCACCTGGATACGGAGCTAGCCACATCTAAGGGCATTGTCAGTTATGGTAATCCGCCTAATGGTGGTATTCCATTTTTAACAGAAAAATAAAACTTCTAAAGCTATAGCAGAACTGTTCTCTTACCTGTGTCTTCACCAAGGAACAAAATCTTACTGGAGCTGATTGGCTAGCGGCAGCCAAGGAGGGAAGGTAGGCTCAACCCCCTGCATTCACTTCTACAATTGTTCCTGCCTAGTTAAAGGGGCGGATCGTCTACCCAAAGTTACCAGTAACCTGTATTGGACGACAGAGAAATAGCATTACAAGACTTCACTTTTATTAATTATTTTAAAATCACTTAATTTTGATGTCCTGTATGAATTGGAATAATCATAAAATGCTTTGTGTAGTCACTAACTGGCTCACAAAGCGTTAAAAGCATCATCACCTTCTAAGAATGCTTGGAGTGTGTTTCTTAGTGCTCACAGTATATAGCTCTCTGTCCTAAATTACTTGCTTATATTCAGTGAAAGCATAAAGGAATGTGTGTATAGACTAAATAAAAGTCTTAGCTCAAATTAATATACCTTTGAGAGGAAAGCTGATAGCAGAGAGCTATATACTGTGTACACTAAGAAACACACTTCAAGTGTTCTTAGAAGGTGGTGATGCTTTTAACGCTTTGTGAGCCAACTAGTGACTACACAAAGCATTTTATGATTATTCCAGCTCATAAAGGACATCAAAATTAAGTGATTTTAAATTAATAAAAGTGAAGTCTTAAAGTGATATTTCTTTTCAGGCATTATTCCATAGGACTCTGAACTGGTTTCTCTTTTTGTAGCTTCAGAAGTTTTTTTAGAGTAGAAGTGCTCTCCTGTTTCTAATTTCTCTCATTTTTTTGGATATTTTATATGTTGAAACCTGCAAGTCCACTATAAAAATCTATAAATGTTAAGGTTTATCCCTAACCAGTTACATTCTGAATGCTCTTCATAATGGTAACTTGAAGACAGAAGATGAAGAATGGTGAGTAACCCTTTGAGTGCCATGGCCCACTTTGTCCCCACTTGTACCTCTCCGTACAGGGGTCCCTATGAACATTTTGGGTTCTTGCACTCATGTTGGGTATGTTAATCCCCTGGGGTATTGAGCATGGATGGCTGCTTTGGGAATAGTTAACCCTTCCCTGCTGTTTTTTCTGGGTTGGGGGTTTCTCTTGGGCTTTCCCTTCAGGGGACTGTCTTTACTCTCTCATGTTCCCTGGGGTCAGTGGGTAATTTGGGGTACCTTAGAAATTGTTTATTTTTCTGGTACATGGCTGCTTTAAGGACAGTTCCCACAGAACTCTTGGATCAGCAGGTCCAAGAATGTGCTCAACTCCTGGTCCACCATCGGCGGATTCTGAACATGTTGAATTCTTCTCCAGTACCATCCCAGGAGCGGATGTTCCTCTGCATGACTTGACACCCACCTGGGGGAAAAAAAAAGTCTTCCTCCCCGAGGACAAGATCCTGCAGATCATGCAGGATGTGTCCCAAGCTCTGGAGTGGACCTTGGCTCTGGTCCAGGAGTACATGAGGGTTCTGGGCCACCTAGTGTCTACCCTAGAAGTGGTGACTTATGCCCAGGTACACACCAGGGAACTCCAGAGACTTGGCATCCAGACATTTGTGGTCTGGTAAGGGACCATGGACCCCAACCTGGGGTGTGTGCTGGATCACCTGGGAATCCAGGGCAAGTGGACTGCGGAGGAATCTCTCCAGTCTGTCAATGTTCAGGAACTCAGAGCAATCTGTCTTTCTCTGGTGTACTGGACCTCTCCGTTAAAGGGTCACCCAGTAGGTCTCCAACCAGACAACGCCACAGCCATGGCTTACATCAACCGTCAGGAGAGCACTCAAAGCGACACTGCCTGGTACAAGGTGAAGTACATTCTAGGCTGGGCAGAAGCCCACGTTCCGGCCATCTGCACTGGTTTCTCTCCTGAGGTTGTTTCTACAATGATCCAGGCTAGAAATCCCATTTCCTCTAAGGCCTACCATAGGGTTTGATCAGGGACCTGTTTTCATAGGACTTTTTTCAGGATGGTGTGAACAAAGGTCTCAGCTCGAGTTCCTTGAGGGTTCAGATTTCTGCTCTGTATTTTTACAGAGACATTCTGCCATCCTGCCTGTCATCAGGGTGTTCATTCAAGGGGTTGCGCGTAGTTTCCCTGCCTTCATGGCTCCCACACCTCTGTGGCACCTGAATTTGGACTCCCTCTGAGTCCCTTGCTACCATCCTTTGCATCTACTGATGTGGCAGAAGATGGCATTTGGCAGAGGTGCAGGCTGTGTCTTGCAAGCTGCCTTTCCTGGTTTTTTAGAAGGACAAGGCTGTTATTTGAACCTCTCAGAATTGCTTCCTATGGTGGTCTCTGAGTTCCACATCAATCAGGAGGTTGTTGTGCCTTCTTTTTGTCCTGACCCAAAGCCTGATAAGGAACGAGATCTTTACTTGTTGATTGTGGATTGATGCCTTAAGTTTTATGTGCACCGTACAGAGTCTCTTCATAAGACTGATTCCCTGTTTGTCATTCCTGAGAGTCTCAGGGCAGGTCAGGCTGCTTCCAAGGTCACCACTTTCTCTTGGATCAAGTCTACCATTCATAGGGAGTAGGAGCCCAGGAAGAAGCCAGTTCCCTTCTGAGTTATAGCACATTCCACCAGGTCTGGTGGGGCCTCCTGGCCCTACATGAAGGAGGCCTTGGCTAAGCAATCGTGCAAGGCTGCGACTTGGCTCTCCTTGCATACTTCTGCCAAGCACTATTGCGTTGATGTCAATGTCTGTTGACATTTAGTTTGGTTTGGGCTGATCAGATTCTGGATAGTCCTAGGGAACTCCAGTATCATGGGGACAAGCGTGAGGTCCTTTCTCCTTTTCCCCCTCTGGGAGCCTACTGTTGATACAGCCCCAGAGTGCCTGTATTACATATTGGACGACACAGAGAAAATAGGATTTTAGTCTCACCTTGTTACATCCTTTTCTCTTAGGATATATGGAACACAGGTCTCCCACCCAGAGAAAGGGACCTCCTTTGATCACAACTGTCTGGACATGGGAGTCCTTCTAGGGTCTCTCTCACTGGAGCTTACTTCTTCTCTAGCTGTCCTTAAGTGGTGAGTTTTTCTCACATGAAAAACTGAAGGTGGGGCTAAGTCGGACTGCAGAACGGGAAGGGAAAACTCCACCCTCAAGACCTTGTCTTTTGATGTGCTCAGACTTCCAAAGACTGATCAACATACCTGGGAACTCTCCGGTTTTGCCCCGGAGACTCCGGATTTCAAAGTAAATTACCGGGTCTCTGGGGCAATGTGTGAATCACCGGGTGGGCAGAGTTTAAGTAGAAACTCTGCCCACTTGTGCTCCATCCCACCCGGTTCCTCCCACTCCCCGCCCTCTTACATCCATTGTGCAGGGGTTTTTTTTGTCCCGCCCCTTTTATGACATGATTTGCGTCATTTTCCTCCCCCTGGGCACTGACAGGGTTACCCTCCAGGTAGCCCTGTTTCAAAAGTTCCCAGGTATGCCGATCAATGCCCATGGTACCTCTATTCAATATGTACTAAGATAAAAGGATTTAACAAAAAATCCTATTTTTGTGCATTATGAGTTTCCTGTAAATTGTGATCTTTATGGTGCTCTGGCCCTAGGACACACCTCCCAACAACAATAAGCTTGAAAGATTCTTAAAGGGTCACTAGTCTATCAGATTGTAAGCAGCCAGCAGTGGACTACAAGAGAGATCAAAGCAAGCAATAATGTCAATGAATATAAATGTGACTGTTGGTTGAATGGCACCTACCTAGGTTAACCTGATAAAACAAGAACTATGTCTAGTTCCTCTAATAAGAAATCTGCAATTCAGTCCTTTCAGTACAAACAAAATAAAATAGCCTTACAATTGTTTAGCAGTTTACATACCGCACAAATCAGTTCAGTCTAGAAATGTAAACCTAAATCTGTCAAGAAAAGACTAATGTCCATGCATGAAACATTATTCCATAAGGAATCTTCTGTCTCATACAAGTGAGCAATAAGACATTATCTTATGCAGAATAATTCCAAAGTAACTGTCATAATAGAGTGCAGGTTCCTAAAAAGTAAAATTGTAATGAGATAGTTAACCCTTTAAAGGACCCCTCTGGGCCTTTATCCAATTTAGATATAACCCATTTTATCTCATCCTCCATCCATTTTGGTGTTACATTAGTATTGTTTCACCCCAATATGTTATTGGACATGGGACTGTGAAAAAACACTGCATGCATATGTAGAATGTTCCAATAAGACTGTACAATTTTGAATTTTATTGATTGTTCAATGTTTGTTTTGTTTTTAACAAGTTTACATTTTAATAACCACCTTTTGTGTGGTTATGGTTATCACTGTCCTGCATGATCCTCTCTCAGGCAACCTCAAAGACAAGCAAGTGCAGCTAAAAAAATATGCGCAAATAGTGACCAAACACTCAATTCAAGATATCTACTGTTATAATGTTTGCAGTACACCCTTGGAACTGCACAATGAACAATACTTCTGAATTCAAAAATGGGCAGAAAGAAATTAAAAAGAAACCTTTTACCTCTGCAATGTCATAGGCTAAATGGAGCCGTTTCTGTGCCATTCTCGCAGGATATTAAATAGGAGTATTCTAGCTACAATGATTAGTGAAACTTAACCCTAAACACATTTATTTTGTATATTCAAATATGAAATTAACTTATTTGTAGTATGCATTACTTTAAATATGCACATATAAACAATTATTTTTTTAAATGTTCATTACTTATTGTAACTAGTCTATATCTATCTAGTTCCCTATAAAAGACAGAACTAAGCAACACACACACTCAATCTTTCTAGTAAATTTTTAATTGATTATGTTACAGATTAACCACTTCCAGTTTCATTAGTTATAGAAAAGGTAAAATATAAAAATATTCCTGTGTATCATGTAGTTGCAAATAGCTGCAAATTGTTACTATACTTTTCCCATGTACAATTTTTGTACAACTGCGTACCAATTCCCTCAGGAGGGTCAAAGTAGGAAATTGGTTTGATTTTCCTGAGGGAATGTGTGTTTAGGCTACAAACTGGAGAGAGTCAACGTATGTTAACACATAGTTATTCACAGTGAGGGTGCCAGAGTGTGTTCTGCAAGTGTCCTATAAATGCCTGAATTCACCAATCTACCAATGTAAAATGGATATCTATCTAGAATTAACTGTGTTTTGCCCATTAGCTGTAATTTCAATTTCCTCTTATCTGCCTTAGAGGTTACATGAGAGGTTCCTGGAGCTATAGCAACCTAGGAGTGGAGATGTAAAGAAAACCTGTGTAGTGACAAATTGTGAAAGTGTTGCATGCCTCTAACAAGCGAATGTTATAATTCACCAGGGTACAATACATGTAATTGCGGTTTCTTTATAAAGTGGTTTGTGTGTTTGGCACTATTTGTGCCCCCTGACCTCTCTGTTCATATCTGAAATAATCTGTAGGAGAACGCAGTCAGATCATACCAGTGAGGCATAGAATCTGCATTGAGGTAGTATAAAATCCTCCACAAGTGCTAGTGCCTCATTCTTTGCATTTCAAATATGCCATGTTTGAGTAGCTGTTATAGTGGACATTCTACCAGTAACACGATATGGGATAATACACATAAGGCACTCCCTCCCTGCATTAAATGATTTTGCAGTCACTTGGATGCAGCAAGACTCTCTGGTTGTGTCTGCCTGCCTGTGTTACTCTAGAAATGATTAGGATATTGGGACAAGTAATGTAAAAGTTTGATATACAAAATACAAAAATATGCATTTTGATTATTTTTCTATTTTCTCATATAACCTTAAAAGAAAACTATACATAAAGAATTTATTGGCTTTTCACTTGTTGAGCTAAAGAACTCTATTGCATTCTTTGAATTTAACAAAAGTTACCAATTTATTTTATTCACAGACCAGTGTTTTAAGTTAAACCTACTTTATCATAACTAGGTAATCAGCGCGTAGATGATTTTGGTTGATCTTCCTAGGGGATATCCTTAACCATGACCTATTGTGTTGAGAATATCACAGCATTCATAACCAACAAATTCTGTGTTGGCTCACTAATGTTCTGTAAATACAGAAAAAAAGCACATCCAATGCAAAGTGATGTTTTATTTATCTATACATACAAAAGACACACAACTCCTCCTGTTAAGGAAAGTTGCCCTTTAAGCAGACACAGTCTACCTTGCTTCTTTGCCATGGTCACCAATGACACGGTCATCCCGGCCGAGGTTTCTGGAAGAGATGCGACCCAGTTCCATGCTGAGTTCTTCTAAGAGACCTTTGTGGCCTAGGGTTTTAAAACGCACTCTGTGACGGGAATAGCCAGCAAGCTGCTCATCTGCACCAATTCCTGTTAGCACAACCTAGGAGGAGAAAATAATATGTGACAGTTTTTTATTTACCTTTAACTTTTTGAGCATGAGAGGGGTAACAATGCACTGCTCACCCCTCTGGCACTCACTGGGTTAACACTTTAAGGACCAGAGAGGTTTGCAATGCACAACCCTCCTGCCCATAAATGATTTATTTCACTGCTAAAGAGAGAGAGAGAGAGAGAGAGAGAGAAAATGAATACTTGGGTAGTAGAGCACTCACTGTGCATCAATAACTTGCCTGGCTGCCATTCACAGGAGGATGGATATATATGAAAAAAAATGAGCTGCATGAGAAAAGGCCAGTTTCATCTTTCAACAATACCTGCAAGTGCGACTCATTTTCATTATATATACACACACACACATATATCAAACTGGATTGACTTGCAAGTGGACTATGACTTATACAACATCACAAATATTAATGATTTTTCATAGGAGGCATGAGTGACTCGGAATACTGTTTAACATTGAAAGGTCCTCATGGTCACACACTCTTCTCGGTTGTTCAATGCCCCAACAAGAAAGAAAAACTAGAATTCTCCAAACTCCAGTGCTCATCATTTGCACAATAGCATATTGTTTTTAAAGACCAAATGAAGTGTTCTCGCCAGACAAACAATATAAAAAAGGACTTGTGCTAATCCGATGCACAGGTCTGAGTCTTCAATACAAGATTCCATAAATGCCTATTAGAAATGTAAATCTTTCCCCCTAAGAAAAATTAAATTGCCTATGTCACCTTGAAGAGGAAGGGAAGAAGAAGAAAAAAAAAAAATCTCACACATATATATCACACATACATAGCCAGAAGGGGGTGCTCTGATAAAAGGGTTTTGGATTGATATCTGGCTATGACCACAACTAAAAATGTGTGCAGGATCAACACTCCTGAGGCTTGCCACAAAATGAGGTTTCTGCTCATTGTGCCTAATGGGACATTTGTCCCTCATTGCATGGGTTTAAAATGAAATATGCCGGGGGGGGGGGGGGTTGGCCTTTAAAACACATGCATCAGTGCAATATCACTATGGACTTTCTCTGAAAAGAAACAAATGACACATTTTTGCCACAATGCACATACTTGATGCAATGTATCATTGAAGTGCAGAGAGCAAGTATAAAGACACTGACAGGGAAAGAGTATGTCCTAAAGAGATGAGGCATAAATATATCCAGAAATTAAAAAAAAAAAAAAAATATATATATATATATATATATTTTATATATATATATCAATAGTTTGCATCCAAATAAAAAGGGATATAAAATATTAATTTAATACTACATTGGTGTAATTTTTTTAATCTGGGTGACATTTATCTAAGCATAATCTAGTATAAAATTGCCATTCATTTGTAGATCTATTTATATGCTCTTATTGGCATTGTATGCTCTCATCAATTGCAGTCAAAATATTTAAAAGAAGCAGTAAACTTTTTTTTTTTTTTTTTTTTTTTTTTTTAAACATATATATTGTAGGGTGTTTACTACTGAGTAAAATAAGGATACTCCCACTTCTGGGAGATGCATATTTCCAGTTATTACAGTTTAAAGCACCGTTTTTGTTTTACATTAACAGTGCCCTCTAGTGGTAAAATTCCAATTAGTTATTTACAGTTACAGTTTTCCATAGAATTTGATAGAAACTGCCAAGTCACTTTCTGATTATTTGAACCATTAAACACTGTGAATAAAACAACTGACAGTAGTGGGAGTGCCCCTGTTTTACTCAGCAGGAAAAACTACGTAGGATGTCATAAAAAAAAAAAAAAAAAAAAAAAAAAGGTTTACTGCTCCTTTATATTTAAGGTTTATAGTAATAGTTAAGGTATTTGGCACATCTACATGTGTAACCCACCCAGAGTTGTGTACTACCTATAAATGTATTTTATATATACATACATATACACACACACACACACACACACACACACACACACGTTCTTGGAATATCTGATTACACAAGCATTTCAATATGACCTTAATGAGAGGAAAAGGTTTTTTGTTTTTTTTTCATACATATATCTCCATCCTGGACCATTTTACAGTATGTTCTTAACCCTCTGAGTGGCAGATGGGCATGAAACTCACCGCTGCACAATACTTTGCGTACCTCTGTCACTCTAGCCATCATGGATTCTACTGATATACACTGCATAACCATTAAGGACATTTTCAGTTGTTGATTAACCCTTTGAGTGCCAGAGGGGTACGTAACGCATTGCAAAGCAATGCGTTACGTACCCCTCTGGCACTCAAAGGGTTAATTATTGTATGGGGCTTACTGAAATCACCATCAATTCTGAATTGTTAGTTATACTTAAATGCAGAGCCCTAAGACAAACATCCCTTTAGAGATGTACTTTCACAGTAATATTTGTTTATGTCAGGAATGAATGAAAATATTGAAAACTTATGCACCAAAGAGATTTTATTTAAGGCGCCAGATAGGAGTTTCAGAAGCCAGTGAAGGGATGCATGCACAGAAATATATATACCAAATCTCTCTCAACATTTATGAAACAGAGAAGATTTTTTTTTTTTTTTTTTTTTTACCTCCGATTTAAGTGGATAGATACCTTTGATGTACTGTTGTAAGGTTTCATCTCCCCATTGCTGGGCAGAATTCCCATTCCTCTGGAGGCAAACCAAACTGCACAACCAATGCTATCATCTAAAACAGTAGTGAGAGGTAGAACCAACTGACGAATACGTTGTTGCCTCATTTCTTGCAGTTCTTCTATTTTAATATTTATTTCTATAAAATTCCAAGTTCTTGATGGGCTTATGGCTTTAAGTTCCTCTAAACCTGCCCTGCCTGTGATTCGATCAGGAACATCAAACAGAGAATCTGAAGTTGGTATATCAAGATAATCCGCATGCACCAAGGATTTATATTTTGATTGTTTTCTGGGTTTTTTTGAGCACAAATTATTATGTGGTGCCTTCATCATGAAAGCAACATTGAGAAGATCTACAGGTTCCGCTTGTGGAACATGACGATCTACAAGTGCAGCAAGAATCATTGAGTCAATGCCACCAGAAAACAAAATTGCAACATTTGCTTTTCTGTCATCCTCTGAAGCCAAATGATCTTCTCTCTGAAGGCATAAAACCCGTTTACGTACAGCTTCACTTAAAACATTTAAAAGTGATTGAGCGTTTCTTTTACGTTCATCTGTAATCAAACCCTGAAGGTCTTCTACAGTAACTCTCTTGTTAGAAACTGTACAATTTGTTTCAGCAGATTCTACAGGAATTTGTTTGTTTAATGTATTAACTGGGGATTTTAATTCCTCGTTTTTTCGCTTTACCAGCGTGATGAAGGTAGGCAAACACTTTGTAATCTCATTCTTCTCCTCTATTATCACTGATTCTTTAATCAGTGGATCCTCCGAACTTGAATTCCACGGATACCAAGACAATATCACAGATTTCATTTTTCCACATGAGCTTAGGTCACATCTGAAAAGTCCAGAAGCTGGAACTTCATGCCACTGAATGGATTCAAATTCAGTAAAGGATTCTGTTACAGAAGTGAGAGTCATAGCGTTCTCTAGATTTTGGCTAAACTGCCACAGAAGACTCCGACGACCAAAATAATCTCTTCCAAACCACAAACTTGTTTTACTTGCCTGGTAGTATATGAATGCCCAGGGACCTCGTATTTTGGAAAAGAGAGACAAGAAATCACATTCATCGTTACAGGAAGAAAGATGATGAAACATTACTTGAGTGTCATTCTCAGTTTCTGAAACTTCAATGCCGCCAAATACTTCTCCATTCCAAAGAAAAACATTGCCATATTTATCTTGGAGAGGTTGAGGAGTCAACTTTCCTCTTAAGTGAAGAACATGTCCAGTGAAACAACAATTGTAGCCGTAAGACTGATCATTCCTAATTATCTGATGGGCACTATTGGGCCCCCGGCGCCTTAGATTTGCATCTTCTTGGGAACTAGATTTATGACCACAGCTAGCAACCAAGCTGAGAGTGCAACAAATGCCGCACATTTCCCCCCTCCACACAGAAATTATCTCTTGACTTGGGTCTGTGCAAACGTCTCAAGGTCCTGATGAGTATGCTTCATGTCATCCAATGTTTCTGGGGAGGAGAAAAAAAAATAAAATAAATAAATATCAACTTATCTTAAGCAAAACATTCATTCTTTATATTTAGTAAATATTATCATGCTCTTTATTATATTGAATGACCAGCTATGTAAGTTGCCCAGTTAATTTACAACCCTCCCCATCAACCATGTGCTTTCTATACAAAAATCATAAGAAAACAAACATCACTAAAACATACAAGTGATGAAAAACAAAAGCTATAAAATCAATTACATAATCTGTGAACAATCATTGGTCCATTAAAATATACAATTACCAGGTTTTTCAGGACAAATACATCAGCCAGTTTATTTATAGAATGAAATGTGAAAGTACAAATAGATTCATGCAATGTAAAGACAAGCTAGAAATTACCTTAATTTTTTTCTACATAATAACTTCTATACCTCCTTAAAGGGATAGTAATGTTCAAAATAAAAGCAGTTCCTATTACTCTTCATAGTATTTGGGCCATGGAGAGTGTTATTTCAATACCGAGTTGTAGTTCAAGAGTAAGTGAATGATAAAGTATCCCCTCCCCCCCCTTTTACTGATGTAACACTGCTCACCTCAGAACAGAAAGGTGGTGTCCAGATGGCTAGCAGAGAGGGGCAATCTTCAATTAGCATAAAGGAAAAGCCTGTCAACGGGGAGCCAGGGTTTTCATTGTTCTCACAGTAAGAAGATTGTCCATTCCTGTGAGCTGTCTTAAGACGGCATACACTAGGTTAAAGGGGTGAGAGGGGGATACTTTATCATTCAATTACTCTTGAACTACAACTCTGACAGCACTGAAATAACTATGGCTCAAATACTATAAGATTAATTGGGGTTGATTTTATTTTGAAACATTACTATCCCTTTAAAGGTCTGTCTTACAAAAGACTGGAAAAAAGAATGTCAGGAGGCTACATTTTGTCCATTCAGGAGAGAACCAGAGCATACAAATAAGCTGCTCTTTAAAAAAAAAAAAAAAAAAAAAAAAATTAAAACACTTTGACTTACCTAGATAGGGGTCCTTCATACAGTAGTCAGATGTATATATCCATTTGTTTTTTGCATGATATTTGTAGTTTCCTGTATATAGTGTTTTCTGTGGAATTCACACCAAAAGACTTGATTGACTTCTTGGTATCAGATTGGAACAGAAACCACAAGCAGGAGACATCAAATGCAGAAAATAAAAACAGTAAACAGAAGGTGACTGCTGTTTGAATGACACATACCTAGGCAAGACATACTGATAAGCAAATAAAGAGACCACTTATTCTTAGGATGTAGTACTCCTTAAATATTTTGCAAGGGCTGCACATGGTACCCAGGATTAATAGGGAGATTACCTACATAGCTGGACATACACACATTTCACGATTTGTTTCAGAATGCTATATTAATTATTAATGTATGGATGAATTACACAATTTATAAAGTAAAGTATCTTGTTTTAATCACCCTATATCTAACTGATAAATGGACAACTAATTCCATAATGTCAGCTAATGTCAGTTGTTTTCTTTATGGTTTTTCGTGTGCCACAGCAATGACTTATCTGTCTTTGGATCAATGTGAAAAGGTTATATTCAAAATAACTCCGCATTCTACCCACATTTAAATCTTCTTCCAAGTTCACACCTTCTTCTGAGGAAGAGTATCACATGGCTTTCACAAAAGGATGACATTTCTTACCGTTATTTTGTTTTCCTCCGTGTGTCCCCCCCCATGGCCAATACAAACAAAAGCTTTGTGTCTCTCCCACCACCTGGCATAATACTTTGCTCTGGAAATAGTTTAAAAGGCTCCCCTCGCTTCTCCCTTCAGTCAGTGTTTGCCAATAATATAGAGAGGTTAAAGGGCAGGAGCTCGGGGGGGGGGGGGCACGTAGGAAAACGAAACAACAGTTAGAAAGGTCACACTTTACTCCGTGTCCCCCTCCCATGGACAATACAAATGAATTGGTAATACCACAGTGGTCCCACTGGGGGGGGTGCCCCTTTTTCATATCCTTTTTAAAAGAACTCTAAAATAGGTATGCCAGTTTGTAGTTCAATCTGAATCTCACAGCATCTGCACCCATCGCTTGAGGTTGCTCCCACCGAGAGAAACATTTTCGCCATTTCTTGTTTGGGTGAGATGCCAGCAGATCCACTGACCTCTTTCCCCCCATATCTTGATTATGTTCTTGAATACTTTCATTTTCAAGGACCACACTCCTGGATCGAGAGTGTACCTGCTCAAGGAAGTCTGCCACGGAAATGTGTATCACAGAGTGATATAAGGTTTTTTTCTGCCCATCTTATCTTGTCTGCCGAGTACAGTACTCCTTGTCCCTTCTCTGTTTAGGTGCATTACTGCTGCAATGCTGTCTGATGGAACCTGGACTGCCTTTCCTTTGAGAAAAGGCTTGAGCTTTCGAAGACAATGACCTATGGCTTTTATCGCTAGCTCGTTTATGTGAAGGTGCCTCTTGTCTTGACCACTGGCCTTGGATCATTCAGATGTCCCAATGTCCTCCCCAATATGTTGGGCTTGTGTCCATAGTGGCTGCCAGTTTAAGTTTTGAAGAGGTGTTCCTTTTTTCCATCTTGGTCTTGTTTGTCCATCATTTTAGTTCCTTCATTTTGAGGGAAGATGAATTATTTGCGATAGATTGGATAGGTCCCTGTTCCAATTGCTTAGAAGCCACCTGTGTATGGGGCCCATATGGCATCTGGCCCATGGTACCACCTGGATGGATGATGCCAAGACACCTAAAAAAATTGTGAAATCCTGGGCTGTCTGATAAGCAGGTCTGTTGAATATGTTTTGCCTTCCTTACTATGCTGGCTATTCTTTGTGGTGATAGACATGCAAGGCTCTTGTCTGGGTCTACGATCATTCCTAGAAATTTTAATTTCTTGCTTGGAATAAGTGGACTCCTCTTCTCTTTGATTAACCATCCCATGTGATTTCGAATGAATTAGTGTCTTCCAGACATGCATGGACGCTTTGATGCCATGATTCAGGAGATCGTCCAGATATGGTACAATCACAATTCCAATTCTTCTCAAGAGTCTGTAGGGCTAGCCAGGGTTTTTGTGAAAACCCTTGGAGCGGATGCCAGTCCAAAGGGTAGGGCTGTGAATTGCCAATGCTTTTCTTTATATGAAAACCTGAGATTTTCAGTGAAAATTTCTGATTGGAATATGATAATAAGCAGCTTGGAGATCTACGGATGCTAGAAAGGACCCTGGATGTGCTGTCCTCAGAACTGCGGATACGGTTTCCATTTTGAAGGCACAACATTTCTGGAATTTGTTCAGGAAGTTTAAATCCAGAATTGTCCTGAAGCCTCAAGTCATCTTTGGGGCCAAGAATATGGTGTATATTCCGGCTCTTTGTAAGTTTCTTTCCACTGCGTCTATTAATTTGCCTTTTTGTGATCCCTAATGGCTTTGTCCAGTATGTAGTCTTTTATCCTGTTCTTCAGAATTTTTGAGAATTTGAACAAGTCTCTGGCGTCTTTTTGAAATTCAGCGGATACCCTGTCATCAGGTGTTTACTTATCCAGTTGTCTGGGTTTGTGGGTTTCCAGGTGGAGCAGAAGTGATGAAGTAGTCCTCCCATCTGCGCCGAGGAAAGGACCTGCTGATCTTCATAGGAAATCCTTTCTTCCCTGGATTCTGCAAGGACCTTCTTTCCTGAAGCCCGCTCTGAATCTCTGGGAGGAAAGACTGCCTTCTCTGATCGTATGACCTGTTTTGCTGGTATCTTCTTGTGTCCCGAAAAGGCTGTCTTCTTGAACAAAAGTTTGTTCTGGCTGGAGAGAACCTGTTTCTACGATCTTGAGGCAATAAGGAGATTTTCCCTCCTATTATGTTCTGCCTTGTAAATGAAAACACCTTCTTTGATGTATTCTCCATTTTTCGGTCCATAGCGTCTTTAAGAGATAAACCATCCTCCATGGGGATTGTTCTTTTTGAAAATTGAGAGATGGCTGTGTCTATTGTGGATGGCAATGTCCAGGTTGCCGTTTCCTCCTCTTTAAAGGGATACATCTTTTGGAAATGTTTAGATGCTGCTACCCGTTTGTCTCCTTTACACCACTCTGCCTTGATGATGTCAGTAACAGCATGATGAATGGGGAACACAGGGACTGACTTCTTGTTTCCTAAAAATGCAGCTTTTAAAATGCCTTGATCCTTCTGTCAGAAAGGCCTAGAGGTTTTTCTTAGATGCCTCAAAAATGGCTCCATTTTGTTAGTATTGAATGAGCCTTCCTCCTCAACAATTTCACCTTCTTCCGATAAGTCCTGAACACTATCCAATCCAGCATCTTCCAACCTGGATGAGGTACCTTCATCCGGGTCCATCTTGCTGCATTCTTTTGCAACACCCTGGAGACTGTTGCATAGCACTGAGGCTTCCTGCATGGAGAATCGCATCCATGACAAGACCTCCTGAAACTGCCTCTGTCTCTTGACCAGCAGCTTTGTTTTTTTAAGATATTCTTGGCTCAATTTATTGGGCTCAGAAGACGACCGTTTGCAATTGCAGTGTAAACAATTTTTGTATTTTTGTGTGCTTTTTTCTTCCTTGGTCTCATTGCCAGACTTCTCTTTTGGCTGAGACCCAGAGGCTATGGCTGTAGACAAACTAGGAGCTGCCCAACTGGCCTGGAACTTGGAGGCTCTGAACTTATTAGCGCAACAGAGGTAAGAAATCTCAGAGTGCCGACTGATTCGACTGTCATTTTAACTCCAATCACATGGCAATATTTGATACACTAATTAGACATTCTTACGTGCCTGAATATACTGCACTCAAAAGATTTTAAAGGGACAGCAATGTCCCATAAAAAAATGCTTTTAGTTTTGTAGAGGATAAAAAAAAATGATGTAAATAAATAAAAATAAAAACTCAATGGCACAAATCCTCTCTCTCAAACCGTTATGGTTTGAGAGATATATGCTTTCAAAGTTACCCCCTCCCTCCCCTTCTCCTGAAGGAGATCTATGTCGGCCGACGCAAGGAGGCTCTTCAGCAGAGCCGAAATCATGTTATTTAAAAAGAAGTACTTCATCAGAACAGTCAGCAAAGTGTGCTTGCAAACCAGGCACATGTTGTAGACCTTTCCAATTAAGTAATTATTTTCCAATAACGTGATTTTGACTCTGCTGCAGAGCCACATGCTGGTCCCCGGACCTCCTGCTGTCAGAACAGCACTGATGTCAGGAGAAGGGGAGGAGGGTGGAACTTAGAATGCAAATATCTCTCAAACCATAGCAGTTTAAGAGATAGAATTTGTGCCAGAGAGTTTAAGCAGGGCACTTGCATAAGAGAGGTCTCTTGAGGCAGAGATTCCCTTACATCTCCACTTTACTCCCACAAGACATGCTCAATTTTAATATACAGTAAAGATGGAAAAAAGTAGTGCAGGAAGTTAGTGAACTAAATCATAGAACTCAAAGGACCCCCCTGTCCATAAACTTCTGCCCCGGTCTTTTAGACTGGGCAAGACAAAGGAGGATGAACAACTTCCTGGTTAATGTGAAATTCAGAGACAACCTTAGGAAAAAATCCTATTGGAGTTCACAAAAAAACGGTAAAATTTACTTACCAATATTTTCTTTTCTTCTGTGTCCCTCCCAAGGCATCAACTAATGGGTATTGTCTCCGCCCCCCAGCTATGTAGGACCAGTCGTTTAATGTTTAAAATGAAGTCTTGCGTTAGTGTAGGTAGTCATCTTTTGCCCAAGCTGAAAAACAACAAACAATATGATTAAAGGGTAGGGTATGCCGTGGAAGGGACACAGAAGAAAAGAAAATATTGGTAAGTAAATGTTACCGTTTCTTCTGTGTCCCCTGTCCACGGCATCAACTAATGGGACGTACCAAAGCCGTGCCCCTTAGGGAGGGTAATTTAAAATACATAGAAAAGGCAATGTCTTACCACTCAGGTAGATATGATTGCTTCCAGAACTTGTCTTCCAAACGTCGCTTAAGCAGATGCTTGAACATCTAATTGATAATGTTTTATAAAGGTCGAAATAGACGACCAAGTTGCGGCCTTGCATATATCCTCTATAGAGGCTTCGGCCTTTGCTTCCCAAGATGTAGAAATGGCTCTGGTGGAATGCGCCTTAATAATTCTAGGGGCTTCTGTCCCTGATTCTGCATAAGTTATCCTGATGCAATCAGAAATCCATCTAGAGATAGACGCCCTAGAAGCCATCTTACCCTTGTATTTGCCAAAGAAATGGACAAATAAGCTTTCAGATTTCCTGAAATCCTTTGTTCTAGATAGATAGCAAGATATGCATCTTACTACATCCAAGTTGTGTAAATTTCTCTCCTTTGCATTACTAGGATTCGCACAAAAGGATGGTAGAACAATCTCTTGATTAATGTGAAAAGAAGACACTACCTTAGGTCTAAATAAAGGCTTAGTCCTTAGGACAATCTCATCCTGATGTATCACCATATATGGAGAGGTGATTGATAGTGCCTGAATTTCATTAACCCTCCTGGCTGATGTAATAGCTGTTAGAAAGACTGTCTTTAGTGTTAACAACTTCAGGGGTATATCTTGAATGGGCTCGAATTTAGAAGATGAGGCCAATTGATTTAGCACAATATTCAAATCCCAAGGAGCAACAACATCCTTAATTCGGGGTCTTGATTTTACTACAGACTTCATAAATCTTTTGATCAAATCATCCTCTGCCAGATGTGATGCTAGTATGGCTGAAACCTGAACCTTTAAGGATGCAGGCCTGAGTCCTTTATCATAACCTCTCTGTAGGAACTGTAAAATCTTTGGAGCAGTGACCTCTGATCTAGAGATATCGTTATCTCTACACCAAGAGCTAAATTTCTTCCAGATTTTGTAATAGATTTTAGTAGTGGATTGTTTTCTTCCTCATATTATTGTGTCTATTACAGGTCTTGAAAGTCCTTTGAGAGACAGTGACTCCCTTTCAGCCTTCAGGCCTTCAATTTGAAGAAATGAGGATTTTGATGAACTATGGGCCCCTGGATCAACAAGTCCTGACGTCCCGGTAGTGTCCATGGGGCTTCTATTGACATGTTTACTAGATCTGCATACCAAACTCTTCTTGGCCATGCAGAAGCTATCAAGATGACATTTGATTTTTCCCTTCTTATTTTCCTCAGGACTTCTGATAATAATGGAATTGGGGGAAACACATACTCCAACTGATGATCCCATGGCTGGGATAAGGCTTTCTGATCTTTCCATCGGGAGAAGAATTTCCTGCACTGGGTGTTGTCCCCCAAAGCCAGGAGGTCTCTCTCTGGAATTCCCCATTTTTGCTCTATTAGATGGAAGACTTCCGGATTGAGAGCCCATTCTCCCTGATCCAGTTGGTTTCGACTCAAGAAATCTGCCTGGATGTTCTGTACACCTGGTACATGGGTTGCCGTGACTAATTTCAGATTTCTTTCTGCCCACTGTAATATTGATTCTGCTACCAGAAACAATCTTCTGCATTTTGTTCCGCCCTGGTTCTTTAAGTACAGGACTGTTGTCATGTTGTCGGAATAAATTCTGACTGGCTTTCCCTTTAAATCCTGCTTGAACCTCATCAAACTCTTCTTCACAGCTCTGAGTTCCAATATGTTTATATGCAACTGCTTCTCTTTTACTGACCATTTTCCCTGGGTCGCTTGAGTCTTCCATACTGCTCCCCAACCCTGTAGGCTGGCGTCCGTCGTCACATTTTCCCATTGCACTGGTTTCAGTGATGTTCCCTTTGTCAGATTCGAGGGTTTCTTCCACCACAATAACTCCTTCCTTATGTTGGGAGGTACTGTAATCTTCTGAAATATCTCCTTGTAGTTCTTGTTCCATCTTTCTAAAAAGTGTATCTGAATGCTTCTCATATGGAGTTTTGCCCATGGGAATACTTGAACCGTAGAGGTCAGCACTCCCAAGAGCTGCATGAAATCCTGTGCTGAATGATTCTTCAGGAAAAGAAATCTTCCAACGTTCTGAACAACTCTCCTTTGTCTGTCGCCTGATAGATAAACCTTTCCTTTGCGAGAGTTATGTCTATTCCTAGAAATACCAGTCTTTGTGTTGGAATTATCTGGCTCTTTTGAAAATTTATAAGCCAACCCAGGTTCTGAAGATGGCTTATGGTGTAACTCGTGTGTCTTTTTGCTTGTTGTATAGAATTTGCTATGACTAGAAGATCGTCCAGATAAGAGAAAAAGGGATAACCATAATTCCTTAAGTGTTCTGCTGCCAACATCTTGGTGAACACTCTTGGTGCCGCTGACGGCCCAAATGGAAGGGCTACAAATTGAAAATGGTTCTTTCCTACCGCAAATCTCAGAAACTTGCGATGATCCTTGTTTATTGGAATATGATGATATGCATCCATTAGATCCACTGTTGTCAAGTATGCTTCCATGGAAATTGATTTCAGTAGAGATGACACAGTTTCCATCTTGAATGGTCTGTACTGAAGATAAGTGTTGAGAAATTTCAGGTCCAGTATGGGTCTGTAAGCTCCCGAAGACTTCGGGACTATAAAAAGATTTGAATAAACCCCTGTCCCCCTCTGCCATTCCGGAACCTCCTCTATCACCTGTTTTTGCATTAGGATCTGAATTATGCTTAACAGGCTTTCTGCTTTTTGAAGATTCTTCGGAATCACAGATGGTCTGAAAATATTCTTGTGAGGCCTTTTGATGAATATCAGCGGATACCCTGTCTCCAAGACCTGCAACACCCAGCGGTCGTCCACTAAATCCTGCCATACAGGCAGGAACATTTGTAGACGACCTCCTACCGGTGTCAGAGACAGGGCCCGCTGATCCTCAAAGATACTCCTTTCTAAACTAACCTCTCCCAGCGTATTCCTATTTGAATGTCCCTATATGATTGGATGAAAAAGGCGGCTTCCTCTGTTCAAAGGGTTTATTGGGCTGGTATTTCTTTGCCTCCCTATAGGTCTGTCTTTTCGCTCTGTATCCTGTTGCCCTAGCTACAGTGCCTGTAGGGTTTCTTCTTTCTTGCGGGAGAAACAAACTCTTCCCACCTGTCACGTTCTTTATGATCTCTTCCAGATGATGGCCAAATAAAAGTGCACCTTCAAAGAGTAGAGTAACCAATTTGTTCTTTGATGATGGATCTGCTCCCCATGACTAACCATAATGCTCGTCTAGTTGTAACTGAAAGGGCAGAAGATCTGGATGTTAACTTAATTACATCTAATGATGCATCGCAGGTGAAACTTATTGCTTCCTTAATTACTGACAATTCTTTTAATAGATTACATCTAGATACGGTCGATTCTATTTTTTCTTCCAATTCATTTAACCAGATCCTAATAGTTCTAGCCATACAAGTCATAGCTGTGGCTGTCTTAATATTCTGGCCCAATACGACAAACTGTTTCTTCAATGCCCCTTCCATCTTTCTCTCCATATTATCTCTTAAAGAGGAACCGTCCTCCATTGGGATAGTTGTACGTTTTGCTAGTTGTGCTATAGCCGCATCAATTTTAAGTGGATTGACCCAATCTTGAACTTCCTCCTCCTTGAAGGGATACATCTTTGTAAACTTCTTGGGCATAGATACTCTTATCTCCTTTCTTCCACTCTGTTTTAATAATGTCAGAAATAGATTGGTGGATAGGAAACACAGGGACCTCCTTTTTATTTCCTAGAAACGCAGTGTCCAATACATCTAATTGCTTTGGGGTATCTGTTAACCCCAGAGATTTACGCATTGCTTTCAATAAGCTATCCATCCTATCAATGTTAAATGACCCCTCGTCTTCAGTTATCTCTCCTTCTTCCTGAGATGAATCTTCAGATGTTATATCCTGAAGGCTTACTGCATCCTCGGTATCATTAAACTTACTAGATGTCCCCTCCTCTGGATCATCCATCCTTTGTCTTTTCCTCGAACTAACCCCCATTTGCATGGACACAAAGGTGTCCTGCATGGAGGTTTTCATCCAGGATAAAAAAATCCTGGAACTGGTTAGGCATCTCTGGAGTAGCAATTTTTCGCAAACAATCAGGGCATAACTTAGAAGAATCAGTAACAGGAATCTTAGCCTCACATCCTGAACATGCTTTCAATTTCTGACTCCTATCTTCTATATCTGTAACAGGCTTATCCTTACTAGGAGTCTGCTTAGGAGGAGCAGACATGATAAAAGTTAAAACCTACTTTATTAATAATCCTTTAAAATTTAATACAATCCTAGCTTGTCCTGACAAGAATCCCAATCCTTCCATCCCCTCCTGCTTAAATAGTGTCCTGTGTCTCCATGATGAGGTTCCCAGGATGTCCTAGTTCTCAAGAAATTTGCTATATTAAGGAAACACAAATTCAAATTCATATTTCAGTCAGGAAAATTTTTAAGTACTGGATAACTCACATATCTGCTAAGCCTCTGGGACAGATCCTTTATTCCTCTTTCCCCCCCAACGGCCTCCTGGTTGTTGGCGTGCGTTCCACTCTGGACCGCATATCCATTCTGGCGGATGGAGTCAGCAAAGGATTGTCCCACCTTCCTCCGGTCCTCCGCTGACGCGGGACGAAGAGGAAGGATCTTACTGCATAAAAACGCATCCCCTTGTCAGAGCATAGAGCGAGAATCAAGGGCTCCAGAAGAACGATCCGGTCAGACAGCACTGCAGCGGTCACACAAGGTAGGATCCACAGGGGTGAAGAATTCCCATTCAGATTTTCTTCAGTGAGCGCTCGTGCTCAACACCTCGTCCCCACAGCTATGTGGGACCAAAAAGACTACCTACACTAATGCGAGACTTCTTTTTAAACATTAAACGATTGGTCCTACATAGCTGAGGGGCTGAGACAATACCCATTAGTGGATGCCATGGACAGGGGACGCAGAAGAAAAAAAACCCAAAAAAACCTCCCAATTAAAATGCAAAATCAGAAAGGAAGAAATTTACTTACCGATATTTCCTTTTCTTCTGTGTCCCCCCACGGCAATTGACCTCTATGGGTTTTGTCTCCTCCTCTCCAGCTGGTGTAGGACCAATCAGAAAAACTATTTAAGATCATGTTACTCCTCCTCCGACAGTCATCTTTTGTCAGAGCTAGAAAAATTATAAACACAAATAGGTTAGATAAGGGCAGGGAGTGCCGTGGGGGGACACAGAAGAAAAGGAAATATCGGTAAGTAAATTTCTTCCTTTCTTCTGTGTCCCCTCCCACGGCAATTGACCTCTATGGGATATACCAAAGCAAGGTAAAATAGGGAGGGTTAAAGAATCTGTACATATATAACTATATGCCTATACAAAAATACAGACATACATGAACTGTCTGGATATCCCAAGAACTCAAATGAAAATATAGATGAGGAACACAGCTGCCCTATCTGTGCCCTCCCAGAAAACAAATTGTATTACAGAAAATAGCAAAATTGGAAAAGTCTTACCAAGTAGGAATGGTGGCTGCTTTCAGGACTTTTCTCCCAAACTTAGAAGCTGTGGATGACTGGACATCTAAGTGGTAATGCTTTATAAATGTGGTTATGGATGACCATGTTGCTGCTTTACATAACTCCTCAGTGGTAGCTGAATTCTTTGCTGCCCAGGATGTTGACACTGCTCTGGTGGAATGAGCTCTAATAATCTTAGGAGGTATTTTACCTGCCTCCAGATAGGTTTCCTTAATGCACTCAGTAATCCATCGCGCAATAGATGGTTTTGAAGCAGGAAGGCCCTTAAATTTTCCTTGAAAATGCACAAATAGGGAGTCAGATTTTCTGAACAAGGCTGTTCTTTTTAAATATTCAGTCACACACCTTAATAAATCCAATTTGTGAAGACGTTGCTCTCTATCATTCTTGGGATTAGGAAAAAATGATGGTAGTACTATTTCCTGGTTAAGGTGAAAGGAGGACACTACCTTGGATCTGAATTCAGTCCTTGTCCTAAGGACTATCTTGTCCTTATGAAATATTATATATGGTTCCTTTGAAGAAAGGGCTTGCAATTCGCTTACCCTCCTGGCAGATGTGATGGCGACCAAGAATGCTGTCTTTAGTGTTAAAAATTTTGTGGAACTCTTATCGATTGGTTCAAATTTCTGAGAGGTAGTCAGCTGATTGAGCACTAAGTTAAGGTCCCAGGGTGGAATAATGTTCTTTATTCTGGGCCTAATTTTTTCGATAGCCTTTAGATATCTTTTAATCAGTTCATCTTCTGAAAATTGTTTTACTAAACATGCTGAGATGGCTGATACTTGTACCCTAAGTGATGAAGGTCTTAATCCCTGCTCAAAACCATGTTGGAGGAAATTCAAAACATGTGGAGTGGAAATAGAGAATCTATCAACTGCATTTGATGAACACCATGCCGAAAAAATTTTCCATATTCTGTTGTAAACACAAGAGGTAGATGACTTTTTGGCAGATACCATGGTAGAAATCACTGATTCTGATAGACCTCTAAGTCTTAAGGAGTTCCTCTCAGCCTCCAAGCTGTTAGCTTCAAAAATCCCGGATTGGGATGCCAAACTGGTCCCTGAAACAATAGGACTGGCCTGTGAGGTAGAATCCATGGTTCCTCTATGGACATGCTGATTAACTCCGAGTACCATACTCTCCTGGGCCAGTTTGGTGCTATGAAAATGACATTTGCCTTTTCCTGCCTGATCTTCTTGAGAACCCTTGGGATCAATGGAATTGGAGGGAAGATGTACGCCAGGCTGAAGTGCCAATTCTGAGTCATGGCATCTATTGCCAACGCCTGTGGATGCCTTGTTCTGGAAAAGAATAACTGGCATTTTGCATTCTCTGGTGATGCCATCAGGTCTATTAGAGGATGACCCCATCTCAATTTGATTTGGTTGAATGTTTCCTGGTTTAATGCCCATTCTCCCTGATTTAGGGGGTTGCGGCTTAGGTAATCCGCCTGGCAATTCTGGGCACCTGGAATGTGAATTGCAGATAGTGCTGTTAGGTTTTTTTCTGCCCATAAGAGAACCCTTCTTGTCTCTGCATTCAATGCTGTGCTTTTTGTTCCTCCCTGGTTCTTTATGTATAATATCGCAGTCATACTGTCTGATATTATCTGTACCGGTTTGTTCCTGATTTGCTTCCTGAAGCTCTTGAGGCAGAGAAATATCGCTCTTAACTCTAACACATTTATGTGCAGCTTCTGTTCTCTCTGGGACCAAACTCCCTGGACCCACTTGTTTTGAAGCCATCCTCCCCATCCTGTCAGGCTTGCATCTGTTGTGATCTTTTTCCATTCTAGTCTTCTTATCGATGATCCCCTCTTTAGATTCTTCAACACCATCCACCACTTTAGGTCTTTTCTTACTGCTGACTGGATTGGAATAATCTGAGTTGTATTGACTGGATTTTTGTCCCAATGTGACAGGAAACATCTCTGGAGGGGCCTCATGTGTAACCTTGTCCAAGGAACTACCTGGAGTGCTGAGACCATGTATCCCAGGATGGTCATGCAATCTTGTGCTGTGTGAGATACTGATCTCCTGAATCTCCTTATTTTCGATGTGATTAATTTTACTCTGTTGGGGGACAATGAAACCATCCCCTTGGCAGTGTCCAGAGATAATCCTATGAACTGAAGATGATGGGTTGGATTCAGCTGACTCTTCTGCCTGTTGATTATCCAACCTAATTCCTGAAGATGATTGATCACTATTTCCTTGTGCATCTCTGCTTGAGACCTCGATTGGGCTATCAATAAAAGGTCGTCTAGGTATGGTACTATCTTGATGCCCTTTTTTCTTAAAGGTTCCAGGGCAAGTGCTAGGATCTTTGAAAAAATTCTGGGCGCCGATGTCAGACCAAATGGCAGCACTCTGAATTGCCAATGATGATCCTTGTAACAGAATCTGAGATACTTCCTGAACTCCTGAGCTATTCCAATGTGGTAATATGCATCCTGTAAGTCTATTGTCACCAGATAATTGCTTGGCTGAATGGCTTGAATTATGGATGTTACTGTCTCCATCTTGAACGGTCGACGTCTTATTGATGCATTCAAGAGCTTCAGATCTAGAATTGGTCGATACCCTCCAGTGGTTTTTGGTACCATGAATATTGGGGAGTACCAACCTCTTCTCCTTTCCACTGATGGAACCTTTTCTATGGCTTCCTTTTGGAATAATTCTTTTATTGCTTCTTCCAGTTTCGTAGCCTTTTCTGTATTCATTGGAGGTCTTGATTTTTTGAACATGCTGTGAGGTCTGTTCTGAAATTCCAGCGGGCACCCTGCTTCCAGTATTCGAAGAGTCCAGCCATCCAGGTTGGTAAGCTTTTTCCAGGCGGACATCTGTAGTCCCAGGCGACCTCCCACTGGGACTGGAAGCAGGTTCCGCTGGTCTTCAGGAGAACTCCTTCTTGAATTGATTTTTCCGAAACCCCTCTTTCCTAAAGGAGCCTCTGGTTGACTGAGAAGCTGACTGCTTCCTAGCTTCATATCCTCTGGATGGCTGATATTTCCTATCATACTGGAAATTCTGTTTTCGGTTCCTGAAGGATGTATTGACTGGTGATGGTCTTCTCTTTCTATCCTGGGGTAAAAAGGAACTTTTTCCACCAGTCATCTTCTTAATTATGTCGTCAAGCTGTTCACCAAACAAGAGTGACCCTGTAAATGGTAATGAGACCAATATACTCTTGGAAGAAGCATCAGCTCCCCATGACCTCAGCCAAAGAGATCTTCTTGCTGTTATGGATAGTGCCGAAGATCTTGCTGCCAATCTGATAGCATCCAAGGATGCATCACATGAAAAACCAATAGCTTCCTTGATAGAAGATAATTCTTTCAGGAGTTTTGACCTTGAAACTGACGATTCTATGTGATCCTCAAGTTCAGTTAACCATATCCTGGTTGCTCTGGAAATGCATGCCAAGGCAGTAGATATCTTCATATTCTGACCGATTATGGAAAATTGTTTCTTAAGGGAGCCCTCCATTCTTCTATCCATTGCGTCTTTAAGAGAGGATCCATCCTCCATCGGAATGGTAGTTCTTTTAGCAATTTGGGCTATGGAGGCATCTATCTTTGGCGGGGAAGTCCAACTTGCTGTATCCTCTTCTTTAAATGGATACATCTTTTGAAGTCTTCTTGAAGAAGATATCCTTTTGTCACCCTTTGACCATTCTGCTTTAATTAACTCTGATACAGAATGGTGTTCTGGGAAGGTAGGCATCTCTTTTTTTGATCCCATGAAGGCCGTGTCTAAGATCCACTAGGCCCAGGGATTTTCTCATGTATTTCAAAAAAGACTCAATCTTCTCCAAATTAAAAGCCCCTTCCTCATCATCCTGAATCTCGCCTTCCTCCTCAGAAGAGTCATGAGATAAGGCTTCAAATATGCTTTCTTCTTCCACGTGATCTGTCCTAGATGAAGTACCCTCATCAGGATCATCCATTCTTAACCTTTTTCTTGGTTGAGCTTGCATTGCAGAAAAAGTTTCCTGCATTGAACATTTCATCCAGGTAAGGAATTCCTGGAACTGATTTGGGACTTCTGAGGAAACTGATTTCTTTGAACATTCAGAGCAAAATTTCATTTCAGGAGCAATTTTAGCTTCACATCCATCACATCTTTTAAGCTTGATAGTTGTTTCTTTTTCCTTTGAGTCAGTCACAGACTTCTCCTTACTGGGCTTAGGAGTGGTAGCCATTATGCAGCAAAAATGTTTAAAACTTAACTTTTAATCTTATATAAAAGGTATGCATATAAACAAAATATATATCTTAATCTAAACACAATGGACTTACATTGTGCTGGTGCACTGAAGCTTTATAGTAGTACTCCTGGGCGTGCGTTTCAGCTTGGAACGCAGAGGCCCCAACCGGAAGTCAGTCAAATTTGCGCCAAAAATTTCATAAGTAGAGAATACAACTCACCATTTAGAAGCCTCAAGATTACCAGTCTGAGCGTCCTCCCAATGCGCTGCCGGATCCGCGCCATGGAGTCATCCTACAGAAGCAATCTTCATTGCTGTCAGCCGTGGATCATCCTGTAACCCGGTCCCGGAAGTGGAAGCGCGTCATCAGGGGGACTGAGGCTGACATCCGGACGCATGGCAGGGAAGGAGTACTGCATACCAGGCCGGCTTGAGAAGCGGAGCCTGGTCTTCGGGAGCTGATTTTTCCCGGCGGGGACAGCAATTTAATGCGGCCAAGATAAGTTAAACGCAAAAATTTCTTTTTTTTTTTTTTTTAAAGGAAAAAAATGTGCTGACCGGTAAGGTCATAAAAAAAAAAAAAACGTGACTCCAATATAGAACAAACGAGAGAAAGGAGCCACTAGCTCCTACTCCAGCTAGTGTAGGACCAAAAAGACTGTCGGAGGAGGAGTAACATGATCTTAAATAGTTTTTCTGATTGGTCCTACACCAGCTGGAGAGGAGGAGACAAAACCCATAGAGGTCAATTGCCGTGGGAGGGGACACAGAAGAAAGAGGGTTTACAGGACAAAGCCTATAGTTTAGCCACTCGAATAGACAATTACAAGAAAAAAAAAGTGTCAGAAACCAAAGAGAAACAGAAGACAGAGACTCAAAATGACACCTCTGAAGCATTCCCAGGGCCATGTTCAAGTCCCACTGCGGAATGAGATCCCAGAATTCTGGCTAGGCATGAGCTACCCTTTACACAAATCTGGTAATAAGGCAATACATCTCCAAACTAAAGCACCGACAGGTCTGTGAAGGTTCATATTTCAGCTCTAAGGCAAAGTCATTTCTGCCCATCCTGAAGAAAAGCCAAAGAAAAAGAGAAGAAACTCACAGCGCCAACTCACCTTAATATATCCTTACAATGAATACAACTTTAAGAAACTTATGAAGATAGATATATAGAAAGCAGCATGGAATACAGGGTTCTCCAGACCCCCAAACATTAGGCCAAAAACCCAAAGTGAAAAGACAGACAAGAAAACAATCCTGCGCTACTCTATATAAGAAACTGTGTGCCCTATAATGGACATATATAATAATTCTTAATAAATGAGTGAAATTCTGTGTCACAGATTGGCCAAGTTGTGGGTAAGCTTGCCACCAATGTCAAGGTATTTCACTTTTGGCAAGTCCTACTCTAACAAACCTAAAAGCCCTATCTAAAAATTAGAATCAAAACAGCTTTTGAGAAAATATTCTTATAAACGCGTTAGCCAGTGTGGAAGCCTTTAAACATACCCTTTCATTTGTGTAGGTCCAAGTGTAATGCAATTAAAAACAAAGATGCAAATAATAAAAAGGTTTGTATGAGGGACTTACCTGATACATCAGGCCCCAAAAAGGGGGGGGGGGCCTGTATTGTGTAGAAGTAAGAGAACTGTGGATCCAACAGAACTCTCCTTAAATAACCTTTTATCCAACCACCCACAAATCATGTGTAGTAGTTGTTATCAAACAGACAAGGAGCATGCTCACCATGACTGGCTTAAGGCCTAGTCTTAAAGGGCCAGAATGAAAACAGAAAGAAATAAAAATAAATAAATAAATAATAAATGTGAATTTACATAGTGGTTACATAATTAACTAGGATAGGTAAGAGGCTGCTATAGTGAGAAGAGGAGAAGTGCACAACCAGAGAAAAAGAGAAGAAACTCACAGCGCCAACTCACCTTAATATATCCTTACAATGAATACAACTTTAAGAAACTTATGAAGATATATAGAAAGCAGCATGGAATAAGGGGGTTCTCCAGACCCCCAAACATTAGGCCAAAAACCCAAAGTGAAAAGACAGACAAGAAAACAATCCTGCGCTACTCTATATAAGAAACTAATGTGTGCCCTGTAAGGGGCATATATAATAATTCTTAATAAATGAGTGAAATTCTGTGTGTATATTTAAAGGCTTCCACACTGGCTAACGCGTTTATAAGAATATTTTCTCAAAAGCTGTTTTGATTTTAATTTTTAGATAGGGCTTTTAGGTTTGTTAGAGTAGGACTTGCCAAAAGTGAAATACCTTGACGTTGGTGGCAAGCTTACCCACAACTTGGCCAATCTGTGACACAGAATTTCACTCATTTATTAAGAATTATTATATATGCCCATTACAGGGCACACATTAGTTTCTTATATAGAGTAGCGCAGGATTGTTTTCTTGTCTGTCTTTTCACTTTGGGTTTTTGGCCTAATGTTTGGGGGTCTGGAGAACCCCCTTATTCCATGCTGCTTTCTATATATCTATCTTCATAAGTTTCTTAAAGTTGTATTCATTGTAAGGATATATTAAGGTGAGTTGGCGCTGTGAGTTTCTTCTCTTTTTCTCTGGTTGTGCACTTCTCCTCTTCTCACTATAGCAGCCTCTTACCTATCCTAGTTAATTATGTAATCACTATGTAAATTCACATTTATTATTTATTTTTATTTTTTTTCTGTTTTCATTCTGGCTCTTTAAGACTAGGCCTTAAGCCTGTCATGGTGAGCATGCTCCTTGTCTGTTTGATAACAACTACTACACATGATTTGTGGGTGGTTGGATAAAAGGTTATTTAAGGAGAGTTCTGTTGGATCCACAGTTCTCTTACTTCTACACAATACAGGCCCCCCCTTTTTGGGGCCTGATGTATCAGGTAAGTCCCTCATACAAACCTTTTTATTATTTGCATCTTTGTTTTTAATTGCATTACACTTGGACCTACACAAATGAAAGGGTATATTTAAAGGCTTCCACACTGGCTAACGCGTTTATAAGAATATTTTCTCAAAAGCTGTTTTGATTTTAATTTTTAGATAGGGCTTTTAGGTTTATTAGAGTAGGACTTGCCAAAAGTGAAATACCTTGACGTTGGTGGCAAGCTTACCCACAACTTGGCCAATCTGTGACACAGAATTTCACTAATTTATTAAGAATTATTATATATGCCCATTACAGGGCACACATTAGTTTCTTATATAGAGTAGCGCAGGATTGTTTTCTTGTCTGAAGAAAAGCCAAAACTGTTACATTTAAATGCCATGGCCACTTCCCCTGATATTTGCACCCCTTATAAAGTAAGGGCCAGGCCCTGTGATATGCTTTATATGAAAATAGCTTTTGGGTCTTCATTACCATAGCGATGAAAGAATCCAAGTAACCTTTCTTCCTTTTAGAGCCAAGACTTCAAAGCCAATTTATCCAACTCTGGGTAACACAGAAGACCCAGAGTCAGGAGGTCCAGAAGAAGTGGAAGGCAAAGTGGTTAGGCAATAGATTGAGAAGAGCCAAGCACCATGCTCGACGAGGACAGTGAGGAGAGGAAAAGAACATGCAAGAGATAGAATATCCTGGGACATGGAACAAAATAGGGGAACCCTGCAGTTTGACCAAGAGGCCACCAAATCCACAGCAAGGAGACCCCACAGTCAAATTATGGAACTATCTTGTTAAGTTCCTAATTCCCAGGATTCAGACTTGCCAGATTTATTTTTTCCCCTTCAGCCATTAAAGGGATAGCAATGTTTCATAATAAAAGCAGCTCTAATTAATCATCATAGTATTTGGACCTTGGAGAGTGTTATTTCAATTATGTCAGAGTTGTAGTTCAAGAGTAATTCAATTACAAAAGTATCCCCCTCCCGCCCCTACTACTTATGTAACAGTGCTCAGCCAGATCAGAAGGGAGGTGCCCAGGTAGACTGCAGAGAAGGACAATCTTCAATTAAGATAAGGGAAAAACCTGAAAAACGTGTCAAGGGGGGCAGGGCTTTCATTGTTCTAATAGGAAGAATATTGTCCCTTGCTGTTATCTGTCTGGTCTATGGACTGCATTCCACATCTGAGAAGAGATAGCTTACACTAGGTAAAAGGGACGGGAGGGGAAACTTTGCTTGTCAATATCTCTCAAACCATAAAGGTTTGAGAGATAAAACATATATCGTTCTTCATGTTTTTTTAATGCCTACAAAATAAAATAAAGTTAAAACAAAGTATTACTATCCCTTTAACAATTTTGTCTACCGCTGGAATGTGAAGACCTGAGAGTGCCAGCGCGTGAGCTTCTGCAGAAATTTCTGGCAACGTAGCTGCACTCCTAGTCCCAACTTTGGCCCTTGACATAAACTTCCACCATTGCATCATCAGGCTTAAAGGAGCAGTCAACTTTTTTTTATGAAAACACATCTTATAGAGCATTTCCTGCTGAATAAAACAAGGGTACTCCCACCGCTGTCAGATGTTTTATTCAAAATTTATAGAAGTTTAAATAACCAGGAAGTGAATTTGCTGTGTTTACTTCCTGATAGTTCTAACTGACAGGAAGTGACAGACAGCTTCTGTCACATTCTATGGAGAACTGTATGTCTCTGACTTTTCTGACTTTCCTCTCCATTAGAATCTAACAGGAAATCTAATTAGAATTTGACCACTAGAGGGCACTGCTAATGTAAAAGAACATGGGTTTAAACTGTAATAACTCTGGAAATATACATCTCTCGGCAGTGGGAGCACCCTTATTTTACCCAATAGGAAAATCCCTACAATATATATTTTTTTCATAAAAAAAGTTTACTGCTCCTTTAAGCCACAGTGGCAGACCCCAGAGAAGCTGGGGCCAATGCAGTGGTGCAAAATGAATTGCCCACAGGTCCAGCACACTTATGGACAGAATACTCTTTCGGACCAAAACCCCTGAGCAATCTGACAGATTATTATGCTGGCATCTTGTGACTAAAGCCCAATTCAGAACGGCCAGTGGCTGACACAGGGTTAGATGTGTCACCTGAAGTCACCAACTTGTGCAGCTGGAAAGCGACATGACACCAGAGAGATGACACTGCTGTCTGGACCAATTCCTTAGACTCTCCAGTGGCAACGCTGCTGATAGACAGATTATAAAAAAAAAAAAAAAATTAAAATAAAATAAAAAAGGTGGGGAAGGAGTGCAATATCTACACCAGGAAATGACAGAACAATGAGTTTGACGTCTGTAGTAAGACATTAGAAGGGTTACTGATAGTATTCAGGACTATGTGACAACAAATGAAATCAGTAGGAGCCAGCATGGTTTTAAGAGGAATAGATCATGTCAAACTAATTTACTTAAATTAAAGAGGCAGTCATTGTACATGAAACCTTTTCAAGTTGGTCTAAAGTTGTATGTGGGGTGTGTCCTCAGTATGGTATGCATTAGCCTCAAGGATCTTAGAAACAGCAAGAGCAATGTCCACTTTAGGTATTCCGCATCAGCCTGAATAACCCATGAAGGTTTCAGTACGCAAAACAGGATGGAACAGACTCAGAAAGAAAAAATAGAATCCTCAGTATCAATACCCATTTCCTTAGGGTATTTACATCCAGGACATGGAGGTAGCAAATTTTAGTGAATTTCTTCTTTACAGCAATTTCTGCCCTTTTGTCCATAGGGTCTCTTAAGGATGTTCCATCTTGCACAAGTTTGATGGTTCTCCTAGAGACCTCAGCTACTGCTGTATTTACATTTAGAGGGTTTAACCAGGATGCTACTTATTCTTTTATGAATGGGTATATAACAGAAGCCAAGGACGGTGGGTTGTCCTTAGCCGTCATTCCAGGTTTCCCTCTCTTTGAGGCAACTACAGCTGGGTAGCCATGCTGGTCCTGCAGAGTAGAGTTCCTACGAATGGGGGTCAAAGGGGACCCTTTAAACCATTCCTGTAGTTAAATGCACCATACAGGTTCTATTCCAAAATGAATACTAGCTTTTATTGGAAGTAGCCTGGGTTTTTATAGCACATTTCTGAGGAAGGGGCTGTGGACATGCAAACAGACTGATACAATCAACACAACACAGTGGAAGCAGGTTTTACAGATAATTATGACACCAGACTAATCTCATTGCACAGAAAACAATGGTGAATACACAACAGACGTGAAGGGATTAAACAGTCAATCCTAGACCAGACAGTGACACAGATAAAATTAGGAGAGCATATGGTGATAACACCAGGAATAGTGGTACAGCTTTCTTGTGTTCCAGAAAAGCTATATCCGTTATATCTAGATCTTGTGTGTTTTGAGGAAGATTACATTTTCTGCATGCTATCCTCCTTAAATTTTGCAAAAACTATTATATTGGTGCCTTGCAATCCCTTAGGCCTGTAGAGTAGTTCCACGTTTTTAAAGATAGAAGCCCTTTGCCAACTGTGATGGGCACGAAAGCAGCCATAACTCTTAAGTTCCAGTGTGGAACATGGAACTCGTGTAATGGTGAGGACTTCTGGTAAGCCTTGCATGTGTTTTGTTTTTATTCCGAACTTGCTTTGCTCAGCTTTTAGAGAGGAAGAAAAATATGTGCGACACAATCTCTTTTTGTGTGTGAAGGAAATAAACCTCACTCACAGGGCTTGTTGATAGAAGAGATGTGCCAATTTATTGAATCGAAGGTTTGGCTCAAACTCGGGCCTTTCTCAAGGTTACATGAAATGGTGCAAGCGGACCCTTAAATAACCTACAGTACAAACTAAATATCCAAACAGAATCATGTCAATCACCACGAGAGAGAGAGGAGGGGGAAATAACAAATAAAAAAATAATAAAACACAGGAACTTAATATATCCACATATGGATATAAGTTATTTTATTTTCCTATGTTTTACTATTCATTTTTTATTGGTTATTCCCCATGCCACAACATGCAGCTGTTTGGTGCCAATTTAGTTTGTACTGTAGGGTATATTTAAAGGGATAGTAATACTTAATAATTACTAATCCCTATATTAAAGTCATATTAAAAAGAAATGTATTGCCCCCATTCTCAGCTCTCAAACCTTTATGGTTTGAAAGATAATCACTCCTAAAGTTCCCCCTCCCTCCCCCTTCCCCGAAGTCAGCGTTGTAGCTGACTGAAGGGAAATCCAGTCTTACGATCATCAGGCGGCTCTGCAGCAAAGCCAAGATCATGTTAATAAAAAAAAAAAAAAAACAAAAAAAAAAACAAAAAACAAAAAAAAACCCAAGCACACGTAGAAGACCATTTCAGTGAAAGATTTCATTTTTATCAACGAGATCTTGGCTCTGCTGCAGAGCCGCCTGACGGTTGCACGACAGGCTTCCCTGCAGTCAGCTAGAACACTGACTTCAGGGAAGGGGGAGGGAGAGGAGAACTTTAGGAGCAATTATCGCTCAAATCATAAAGGTCTGAGAGATGACAGGGCAGCAGGGAGGTGCCCAGGTAGATTGCAGAGAGGGACAATCTTCAATTAAGATAAGTGAAAAAGCTGAAAAAACTGTCAAGGGGGGCAGGGTTTTCATTGTTCTGTCTGGTCAAGCAACCAGATTCCATATCTGAGGTGAGCAGGGTTACACTATATAAAGTGGGCGGGAGGGGGATACTTTATCATTCAAATAATCTTGAACTACAACTGTGACAGTATTGAAATAACACTCTCAATGGCTCAAATACTATGAAGATTAATGGGAGCTGCTGTTTTTGTGAAACATTACTATCCCTTTAAGCTCGCAAATAATGCTTTTATCCAGCATATCGCTATTTGGCTAATTATTGGGTGGGGGGAGACTTTATTTGGGGTGATAGTTCCCCTTTAAACAAACTTACCTAATTAGCTACCACAGGTCAGTAGGGCCTAACCAGCTGTCTGGTGCTACAGTTGTGCAACTTACATCCTACAGTTTGAGAACAGTTCAGTAAGTTAAATACCAGTATTCTCATAACCTTAATTAAATTTGACCAGTGACTAGCAATAGGCTTATAACTGTGTTCAACACACACATTTGAACAGCTAGAAGGCTATAATTAACTACCAATATAAATAATAATGGAATAAATAAAAATAAATAAAGTCCTTACACACTGGATGTCTAATTAGGTGATCCACCTGAGAACAAAAAAAACTCACCCCCCCATGATTCAGTGATTTGGGAAGGCTAAGACAAGCTTAACAGAATTTAAACACACTGGCCAATTACATGAGTTTTCTCTCTTTAATTATTTCAGTTGACATATTTTACTTACTTTTACATTCGCTAAAGGTCTGAGTTCTGTCAGCAAGGAAGAAAATGTTGCTGTTAGGCTGTTGCTTGTACACCTTCTGCAAGGAGAAATACAAAGCTATAATGTTGCTTTGGGATAACAAGAGGATGGGGGTTATGCATGAAGTAATGATTATGTGGAAAGGACCTCCAGTTATATCACGTCTCCAATTTCTATGTTATTCTATGGAGCCTATTCAAAAAGATCTTTAAAGTTGGAGAAATCTTATTGCATTGGCTACAAAGAATGAAATAGGACTTTGAGAGTTTAGAACACTTTATCACTAATCACACTTTAGTGCATCTCCCCTGATAAATCTCTTTAACTCGAACAAGGAGTTAAGATCTTACATTGCTCCATTCATAGGGTTAAGGGAGAACAAAAATGTAAGATTTGTAGGAGCCAGTGAAAGGGTACATTCTTAAAAAAATAAAATCTTAAGAGCCTTGTGCTTACATGCTTCTTCCATTTTCCACCTCTGTTCTATAGGAAATCACTGTACAGTCTCACAATCACTCCATCTGCCAAAACCCTACTGTCTCATTATTCCTTAGTCAGTCCTCAATTGCATTCAGTGAACATAATCAAAACTGGAATTAAATTATCCTCTCCTGTTATGGATATTGGGAAACACTTCCTTATATTTTGTCCTTCCCTCCTTTTGCAAGAATGTATTGCAGTCCATAATGAGCAGCACTGAGACTTTACTAGCTTATTTTACAATGCAGCTATACAATTAACTAAGTGATCTTGAAGTCAACTTAACCCCCACATGCAAACCCCCAACAAATCTCATCTCTCAGACTGCTATGGTTTGAGATATATTCGCTTTGAAAGTTCCCCTTTCCCTCACCTTCTCCTGACGTCAGCTCTGCTGCAGAGCCGCCAGCTGGTCCCCGGACCAGGATCTCCTGCCATCAGCAGATCGCTGACGTCAGGAGAAGGGGAGGGAGGGGGGAACTTTAAAGGCGAATATCTCTCAAACCATAGCGGTTTGAGAAATAGGTTTTTTTTATCTACAAAATTAGAAGAATATATTATGTGACATTAGTGTCCCTTTAAACTTCTACTTTCTCATTAACTCCTTTACCCTCTCCCTTTTGGGGCACATTCTGTTACAATTCAGATTCTATGAAACTCCTTACAAACAAGTATCAAACTCTGCACCAGCATCAAATTTAAAAGTTCCCATTAAAAACACACATGGTGCTAAAATATTAATATTATTAACTCCTGTGGCGGTAAAGAGGTTTCAGAAACACTAAATGTGTTGCTGACATTTATTTCACAATTGGTTAGGAGTTCTTTAGCATACACCACTATGGTGTTCATAACTCACCCGATCCTTCTTTAGATTGGAAAGCTCATCAACAACTACTTTCTGTTCTCTAAACTAGGGAAAGAAAACAGAAGAGCAATTATGAGCTTACGTTTTTATTTTTTTAGACTGAGAAAAGAAACTGCCTTAATTAGAATTACAAATAAAAGATGATTTACCAAAGAGATTACTGTGTAATATTCATATAATGGAACAGCACAGTTTTATTATGAAAAAAAATATTTGTCATAGGGCTTTTCATGAGTAAAACAAGGGTACTCCTTTTGCTGGGGGATGGATCATTCAATCATTATTACAATGCAGATTTTTAACATCACCACCTATTGCCTAGATTGCAATTTTTGTTCCATAAACCATTGTTTTGAAGAGCTAGTGCCCTATTCTTTTACTCTCCATAGTAAGTTACTGGAACAGAAGCACCATCTTCTTGTACACTGCATTTTTTAACACCAACATTATATATATTCCCCCCACACACACAGTTGAACGGTACAGTTCATGTAAGTGTTTATGTAACAGACAATACTTCTTAAATGTTACATGTGCTGTATCTCCTGGTCTCATGATAACAATGATACTGTTTAGTATCTGAACCAACTGAATTATTAAATATATATGTTCTTTGTAAAAATTAAACAATTTTATTGGGTTCATACAGAAAATAGAAGACTCTGGGGCCTTTGAGAACAGGTATATTTTTATATATACACACACATATACTGAGATCATGTGACACTTAGATTGCATTTCTGAAGACAAATGGTTGCACCAGATCTTATTTAGGGGCTTCATAGCAAAGGGAGTGAATACATATGCACGCACCACTAAATACATCATGAAGTAGGGCTAGAATGTGACACAAAATGTCTACGACTGGTAGGTAACCAGTTTTCTTTTATTAAAGTGTAGTAGATAAAGAGAGTGGAGAGAGAAAGAATAATAAAGAAGAGAGGCAATGAACCAGAAGATCAGAGCAAGAAAAGAAAGAGAGGAAACTATCAGACAAGAAGGGAAAAGAAGGGAGGGTAGAGGGGGGAAGGTTGGAGGGGTCAGGATCTGTAAATTACCACTCACTGAAACAGATGCACTCTGAGAATTTAAATTTTGGTCCCCATCTAAGAACCATTGTTCAAGGAAAGTGGTAAGAGGGGAAGGCTCTTTATTTCTGCAGAGCAATGTCAGTCAGGTCAGTAGAAGGTGATCCTCAACCAAAGCTCTCCATTTCGAGAATCGGGGAGAGATAGACTGATTCCAGAACGCAGTTATCAGTGACTTCACTGCATTAAGCGTAGTGAATAGAAAAATTTTTCTCTAAGGTAGGGTGGGTGGGCAGGTCATTAAAAGGAGTATGTGAAGAGGGTCTCCGATTAGAGTAATCCCCAGGGATTTCTACATATGAGAGATACAAATCATCCCAATAAGGGGAGATCGCAGGACATGACCACCAAATGTGAGCATAAGTACCTTTATCCAGTCCGCATCTCCAGCGCTGGGAATTGTATTTAGGGGAGATTTTTTTTTGAGCCTGTCAGGCATGGAGTACCATCTAAAGAGCAGCTTTTAATTCATCTCCAGCAGGAGATGGATGATTTGGAGGTCAAATGCCAAACAGATCGCCAGTCATCTTCCCAATTCTCTTTCCCAAGTGGTGGCGTATCATGGTTTATTTAGGTTCTGGTCACGGGTCAATATTTTATTTAAGATTCCAAGATAACATTTTTTTTTTTTTTTGGGGGGGGGGGGATTCTGGCTGGAGTACCAACTCAAAGCTGGTAAGCTCTTAATCAGCACATTGTCTAAGTTCAGCTTGTTGAAGGAAGTGCTTTATTCTTTAGGTATCTCCATATTTCTTTAGGAGGGCAAGTCGAATTTGGGTTGCAACACCTAATATGGTAACACCTAACCTCTGTGAATGAGGTCCATAAGACAAAAGCGGGTCACTAGTGTCCAGCCAGGATATTGTAAGGAGTTCAGAGAATATGGGGTATCACAAGAGTAGAAAATCTTCGAGAGCGGAGAAGGGATCAAAAAAGATTTGTCTTGGGACAGAGATTGGCTCAGAGCCAAGATTGGGGAAAGGACAGGATGGGTGCCAATGGATTTGGGGAGACAATGCAGAGGTAAAAAGAATTCCACTCTTAGATCCAAAAGGGCGTCGGCCTTAGTCTCAATATGCACCCATGATTTGTGTGTGGCATTATGGATCCAATTCCTGATGAAAGAAGTGATGCCCAATAATATTTATAGAATTGTGGGACACCCAGCCCACCCTGGTCTCCAGGTCTACGAAGAGTAGCAACACCAATCCTGGAACGCCACAAGAATCTATTGATTAGAGCATTAAGAGTGGAGAAGAAACTTCTGTGGATTTTAATGGGCAAAGTCTGAAAGTGATATAGTACTTTGGGCAAGATCATCATGTTAATAACATGGATTCTACCTATCCAAGAGATGTATAGATTCCCATTTTAAAAAATCTTGTCTAATACAGGAAAGAATAAGAAGGAGTTGAGTAGAGTAGGTTAGTAGACGATGCCAGATGGATACCTAGATAAGATTAGTGTCAATACGGATGGGTAATGCCCCCGATTAAATACACTGACCTTAAAATCAGAGAGGGCTGAGAAAACATCATATTCTAATAAAAAAAAAAAAAAAAAAAAATGGGGATGGAAATGTCCGGATTTGATGCCGACAGCAGCACGTCATCCGCAAAGAGGGACAATTTAAATTACTGACCGGCTACATGAACACCCGTGATGATCACATTGTGCAAACGTTTCCATTATCAGGACAAACAGCAATGGAGCAAGCACACACCCTTGTCTGGTGCCATTAGAAACAGAAAATGATTCAGACAGATGACCATTCACTTTAACCGTGGAACTTAGATAGAGATAAAGAGCCAATATCCTCTTGCAAAGAACCGGGCCAAAGCCTTATGAGGTTAGGGCTTTATTCATGAATATCCAGTTTATCCTGTCAAAAGCCTTTTCAGCATCAGTTGTCAGGAAGACTGAAGGATTATTAGTAGATTAAACATGGTGTATAAGGTTAATCAGTTTACGTGTATTATCTGGTGCCTCTCGTTTCAGAATGAACCCAGTTTGATCTTGGAGAATAAGCTTTGGTAAAAAGGGTTTGAGTATGATGGTAATTAGCTTGGCATATATCTTGGTGCTAGGTTTAGAAGTGAGATGGGTCTATAATTTTCACATTTTGTCAGGTCTTTACCCACTTTGGAAATAACAGTTATATGAGCTGAAGTTACCCCTAGATGTCGGTTAATGTCAGTAGGTAGAGAGGAGAAGGAGGCTGTCGACATGGGGACAAGAACAGTCTGGAAGGTCTTATAATAAGCTTGCAAAAGATCATCAGGTCCTGGGCTTTTACCAATTGGGAGGGAGTTAATCACTACATCTACTGGTGTAATGTGATTACAAGAATGTCCTCATCTAATTATGGAAGTTTGGCCCGTGCAAAATAATTGCTGATCAATGATACTCTGTCTGAGAGGTCAGAATCTGCAATTCTAAGATTATACAATTTTTCATAAACCTGACAAAAAGCTGCAGCAATGTCTGGAGATGTATGAACTTTGGAGTTAGTCTTTGAGTGGATTAAAGGAACATAGTGAGAACTTGGTTTCGAAAGAAGTTGTAGTGCCAACGACTTGCCTGGTTTGTTACCCAGCTCAGAGAATCAGCTTCTTTTAGTAAGAAATTTCTCAACATTCATTTCTAGGCTTATTTTCAATTGGCACCTCAGTGAGAGGAGACGCGGGAGAGAAGCAACAGCAGTCGAAGCCTTGTGTTGAATCAGAAAGGTGTCAATTTCAGTCTGATGTTGTTTCTTTATTCTGGCACCTATCTTATTGAGTTCCCCTCTTATAACGCATTTATGTACCTCCCAGATGGTCAATGGGGAGAGGCCAGTGGAAGAGTTTTCAAGAATATAGTTCTACAATTTTATTTACTTCTGCTCTGACCTCACTGTTGTTTAAGAGCCTCTCATTTAATCTACAAATATGTGGGTGTGGTGCTAGCATCCCATGTTTAAGTGTCATAGACATTAGCAAATGTATATACACCATACCATCAATAGAACCTTTCACAAAAATGTATCTACTCTCAATATCCCTTTTAAAAACTAAAAGAATGAACATTATACATTTATCAAAAAGCCATAACTTTTTTTTTTTTTTTTTTTTTTTTTTTTTAACTGTAGAGGGGCTGGTGTATGCCTTGGAGAAAAACCTGCTGCTCAGACTAATCTCTTTATTCCTCTTAAGATGCGTTTCTTGAAGAAATATAATATCCCCTCTGGAGGTCATGCCAGGCTAAATGTCTCTTGCTTGAGGAATTAAGACCCTTTACCTTCAAAGTTTAGATATTACTTCTGTTTACATAAGCCATATGGAGGCGTAGAAGGTAATTAGATGAGAACACACCTCTAATGTGGAGAAGCATCCAACACCAACAAGCTAATAATTGTATACCCTCTGAGAGGGAAGGGGAACAATAAAGAAGGGTAGGAGATAGTAGGTAGCCAAGAGAAGCAATAAGAAAAAGGAATAAAATAAACAGAAGCTAGAAAGAAGAGACTCATGTAAATGTGACAGCAACCCATGCCTGAGCCAAATTTACAAAAGGAGAGGAGGAGGTGCGAGGTCGACGACAGTCAAGCAAGCCTGTCACCATAAACCAAAAAAATAACTAAAGATGTGAGTGTATCTGTCCCGGCAGACCTTCAGATAATATAAAAATAACAAACATGGTATAATACAAGAGTTATATATCAAGATGTGATGTGCCAGTCAGAGGGAGAGCAACCTGGGGAGTACCCGAACTGCTCCCCCCAGAGTGTACCAACCCCTTCCATATGGGTCCCCCATGGACCAAAAGTTCTCATACGAACGCCATGTAATACTATAGGTCCCTTAAGACAAATTCAGGCCATTTTTTTTTATGAACTACAAACCCATGCATAGTTAGAGAGAGTCCAGCTAAAGTCATGACAAACCCCATGCCACAAGAGTGTGTTTTCCCTTGAAAATGAATGTAAAATAAGACCCAAAAGCTCTCCGTCCATCTAGCACCCTCTAGGGAAGTGTCAGGAAGTACTGGAGGGGAGCGGTGAGCAAAATCAAGCAACCTAGTCCATACTAGGAAGCATGGGAAGAGCAATCTAACATAAAGTCTATCAAAGTTAAACAAGCAGTATGGGCAATGCAGGGGTGAGCACACTGGGCCCAAAGGTGAATAAAATTTGCATTGTCGGGATATAAGGCACAAATCTTCTCCCACTACCAGATGGATGGAAGTGCCATAACATGAAAAAGCTAGAATTTAGTTCGTATAAGGTCTCTAAATTGGAAACAATAATACGAGGAGGTCAGAGTATTAATATATTTATTTGAAGGCAAATCAAATCAGACAAATAAAATTACTTGCATCACCCCACAGGAACAATCTACCTTAACATTAATCCGTTGCTACGTCAGTGCTGCGTGGGGCTACTGGAAGGAAGTTGAGGTCCACGCTCTGATATCTGCAGGCACCAAGAAGACCCTCCGCAATATAAACAATTATGATATAATGAGGGACAACATAGACAAAAAAAAATAAAAAAAAAAATAATGATCGGACATCCGCAGTAATGGCACTTCTTAGAATGACACAAAGTCCCCAGGGACAAACAAGTCAGGAACATCGAAAGTCTCAATACAATACCAGGAATAGAGTTGGTGAATTGTCTACACTATCTTTCATCCATCACAAATGTGAAAGAGAGCAGGGCTTTGCAATCCTATCAGGGGAGATGTGTATGATTTACGCTTCTTGCTCGAAGGGTTCCATCTCTGCTCCAATTCTGGAATATGTTTCCATGCAAATGTATTTTCAGATTTCTGCGGCAGAATGTCTGAGTCAGGGATCTGCAGATGAAATGCTGAGTCGAAGGCCTTGTATTCACCACTTTAGCGTAGGTTGTGTGTCATTCCCTCTGCAATGACATAGGATAGCCCCAACGATAGCGCAGATCTTTGAGGAGCAATGCTCTTGTGATGGGGTAAAGGTCTTCTCCATTTCAGCGTAGTGGGAGAGAGGTCGTTGTAACAGATGATAGGTTGACCCTCTAAATCATTGCAGGAAGGCCTCTGATAGCAGATATCACCCGTTCCATATCAGAATAATAGTGAAAATGCAGAATCACAGTGCAAAGAGCTTCTTGGAGATATCTCCTGGGTTTCAGAGACGTGTGTGCTCTGTCCAGAAGAAACTCTATGATTCTTCTGTGTGAGTGATGGTTAGGAAGAACTTGCGTAGGAATGAGGGGAAGGTGTCAGTGGAGATTTTCTCACTAATACCTCTTAGGAACAAATTATTTTGCCTATTCCTGCTGTCCATATCATCCATTTTAAGCATAAGATCCAGATTCTGTTTGTGAAGTATATTGATTCCCCCCCCCCCAAACTGATTCCTTGAAGAAGGGATGCCATTTATTAGCGTCATCTTCCAGGGTCAAGACCCTATCTCCTAAGAGGGAGATCTCTTTTCTTATACCCTTCAATTCTTCGGACAGAAACGGTTTAAGGTCTTTGGGTAGGTTCTTTAGATTCATTTTAGTGCAGGGATCCATTAAGGATGCAGCTGAGCCACCTTGATCGGAATCCGATCTGTCATCCATCTCTGCGGAGGCAATGTCGTCACTCTGTGTAGGTGAGTTAACTCATGCGCTTTCTTTGGTTGCATAGGTCTGTGATTGTATCCCGTCCTGTTTCGTAGTAAAGTATTTCTGGAGAACATTGTTTTTTTTCTCTGGAAGCCTTTCTTCCGCATGTCTGGGGAAGACAGGTCACTTTTGTGAATAAAGCACAGATCTAAATCTGCTTGGTGTCGCTTTTTCTAAGCTTTCAGAATATCTCCGGGACGGAGCTCCCACTTCACATGTCCATCTTAGACAGCGACCAAACCACGCCATCTAAACAATATATGTTCTTCTCTCCAAAATTTTATATTATATAATACTTCTCCAACAACCAAGCTGATACTCCATTCTGACACTAAGACAAGGATGTGACGTTTCTCACTGCTTGAGCATAGGTGAGTGAATCAAAATAACTGAACCTCTGATTAATTCACATATACTCCAGTCTTAGCCTGTTGATCGTACTTAAAAAATGTTTGAGAGATACTGATCTAAAACATAAATCCTTTCCGATTTTCAGCTGACAGTGAAGACATTAACATCTCTAATGTGAAACCATTTATATGGGTAGAATATACAGAAACCTAATGTCCTCCATATATTTTCTTATCCTACCGGATCATAGTGAGGCTAAATCACACAGCATCATCAAGCACTTAAAACTTATATAAGACTACTAATCACTTCCTATAAAAGAGGATGGACAATTCAGGCACTCCAGCTGTTGCTAGACTACAACTCCCAACATACTCCATCCATTTTTGACTGAAGGATGACGGTAATTGCATTCAAAACAGCAAAAGTGGAGAGTTACTTTGTCCACCTATGTTACAGAACATAAACTCTAGCAAATCAGGGTTCTCAATCCAGCATGTTTAAATGGACAGTTTCACGCAATGATGACATTTAAATAGTGCAGACAAAAAAAAAAAAAAAAAAGTGGTGCAATTCTTGGACAAAATAATGTCATGCTAGTTATAAAATTAATCTCTTGGCCTCTAGCATCCAAGGTGTTGAAAGTCCCTATTACACGAGGCAGTCTATTTGCTCCAAAATACTCCAATTCTGTTTATAGATATGCTGATATGTACTCCAAGCCCAGCTGACCTTTGCTACAGAAGCCCTATGTGGTAACTGACAAATATTAAGCATCCCAAAAGAAAAAGGGAAGAGCTGTGATCTCAGAAATTATCTCATTCACACCCTTCATTTTATCTTTGATAATCAAATCAAGTTAAGTTAATGTTTGCTAAGAGTTACATGAAAATCCCCTGCACATAAATCATCGTCATTTTTAGGAGACTTTTTTACCATCGTTTTTATACTTGGACTATCAGACGCGCTATAAACACATAACATATTTGTCCTTGACTAATGTATAGGGTTTAATTTGCATCACTATCAAACCTCTAGACAACAATATTGTACTTAAACTATTCATCAGGAGAGAGCGGCTCTAAATTTGCGTTATTAAAAAAAAGGTGTAACTAAGAAATAGATATAGCAACAATTCGAAGGGCACTTGCCCAAGGAAGTCCTTCCATTAAATTAAGGGCACTTGTTCAGAAGGAACATTTTACTTCAGAGCAACGCATTATTTATATTCTAAGTTTATTCATTCAGCCCAGTCTCACTACAACGGTCAGTTTGTTTCCAAAACGCATGCAGACTGCACAGTTTTGAGATGAGGTAGGTAATCAGTTATTCCATAATACATACCAAGAGTCTTGGTTTAACTCTTTGAGCGCCAGACTGCTTACCTGTCTGACACTCAAAGGGTAAATAACACGTAAAGCAGACTTTAAACTACCCTCCTTACCTTGGCAACGAACTCCTCCTGTTGTTGCTCTGTCCAGCTTCTTACGTCCTCCTTTCTCCTTGTGGTATCTTCTGACATATTCACTATATATAAAGGAAATTGCAGCCCGTATAGGATTACTATAAACTTATAATTGTGTGCTCACCATACTTAGAAAAAAGCGAACCCCTATTATAACATACTATATTAATTAACTACATTTCCTTCAGCACATGTCAGCCTGAAACAGGATAAACACTTCCGGGTAAAGGGGGCCAATGAATTATTTGTAAAACACAATCTTATTGGTTGTTTAGTATAGCCTGTTATTGGCTAATTAAAGGTAGCTCTTGATTGTGTATTTAATGCATATTTATTTTTTTCCCTTCTATTGCTGTTTTTTACATATTTGCCAATATTACAAAAATTAATAATAATTCTAGGGACGCTTTTTCAACCGGGGCAGTCCTATTACAGATTTTCACTACTGGTTCATAGCCATACCTTTCCAAATGAGCTGACCCTGAGATCTTTGGGATGTAAACCCTTAAAGCGTCCTGTAATGTAGATTCTAATTCTAGAAATGCTGAGGTAGACGTCCTGCTTGTCTTGTACGTGTTGCACATGATAAAAAGGACGTCTACCTCTGTGTTTCTAGAAGAAATTGGTCCGTTTTACATACCTCCCAACATTTCAAATTACTAAAGAGGGACGCTGGTATTTTAGGGTTGTTGCTGTGGGCATAGCTGGTGGGCGGGGCATTACAGATAATTTTTAGGCTATTTTATGACCTACTGACACCTCCTTGTGTAATCTAATAAATTACTTATAACAAGACCAAAGTATTTATTTACACAGAATAATTTATAAACACATATAATGATGTTTATATAAACAGTAATGTGAGTTTTATAGCTGTAGAGCAATATTATACCATACCTCCCAACATTTAAAATTGCCAAAGAGGAACACTTGTGTTTTAGGTGGTATTGCTGGGGGCGTGGCTGCTGTGTGGGGCATTACTGAGAATTTTTAGGCTATTTCACAACCTATTGAGACGTCCTTGTGTAACCTAATAACTGACTTATAACAAGACCAAGTAATTTTATTTACACAGACTAGTTTATAAGCACATATACTGACATTTAAACAAACATTAATGTGAGTTTTATTGCTGTGGAGCAATGTGGTACACTTATATACACACCACACAGTCTGATCTCCTGAAAAAGAGGGACATCAGTGTGGGAAAGAGGGACAGAGGGATTTGGGTCTAAAAGAGGGTCTGTCCTTCCTAAAAAGGGACACTTGGGAGGTATGATTATACACTTATATACACACCACACAGTCTGAACTCCTAAAAAGAGGGACATCAGGGTGGAAAAGAGGGACAGTGGGATTTGGTTCTAAAAGAGGGACACTTGGGAGGTATGGATTTAGAAACAGTTAATTTTTGTAGCTAATTTAGTAGGAAATACTGAACTCTCTGATTCTAAGTTGACCTTTTAAACTGAGATTCAAATCAACTGACATTTTGGGAATACATATTTTGTTCCTATGGTACAGTTGGTTTGTCCTACAATTACTCAGTTTTCATTGATTCATAAGGCCCATATAATTGCTGCACATAAAATATATAAGGTTATTTGTTAAATTACATGAGACTTATTACATGATGCACTGTTATTAAAGGATGATAAAACAAAATTACATAAAACTGATAGGAAACTGCAAATGTAAGTGGAATTGTCCACAAGGTAACAAGTAGCTGATTTTGAAAACAGCTATACTTATGATGTTTATTTTTATTTAACCCCTTAAGGACTGTCTGGGAGCGCACACGGCCAGCACTTATGGTCCACGGACCTTTTTTGTTTCTTTTTTTTTAATGCTATCTAGTTCAGGGCTCCATGAACAGCATGCAGCTGCGTGGGGAGCCCTGAAATCCATGAAGATCCTGGCACGTCATGGGTTCCACGCTCCTCCCACTCAAGCCTGGACTTTGGGGAGTCCTAGTTTGAGTAAAGGAAAGGGGAGGAAGGTAGCTAGTGCCTTCCTGTGGCAGAATTGATCAATTACATGATAGCCAGCAATTAATACCAGGGGATGGGTCCTGATGCCCCCCAACAAGGTCTGTGTGTACTGGAGGGGTGTCCAACATGTTGCTTTGCAATGCACTGGACACCCCTCTGCAGGGCCGGTGCAAGGATTTTTGTCTACATAGGCGAAGGTGCATTTTGATGCCCCCCCCGCCAATCCACCAACCTCCTTCTGACCCGGCCACAATCCTCCTTCCCCCGACCTTGCCACAATCCCCTGCCCCTTGTGCCCTACCCTAAAAATGGCCCTGGCACTCTATTTATAAATGAACATGTCTGGGGTCATATACATTAAAGTATCCTGGACGTCATGCTAGACTGAAACATTTCTCCATTTGTTCTCTGCAATCTAAAATACAGTCCTACGTATGCTCTGAAGGAGCAGCCATTCCCACCCTTTTCACTGCTCCATACGATTGTCAGTCAATGCATTACACCCACTTTTGGTCCTCAAGAGGTAAACCAAAAATATTACACTTCTCTGTATTAACCCCTTGGATTTTAGAGAAGTCTCCATTAGATGGCTCTTGCCTCCATGTCGTTCATTAAAAAAAGTGTAATTGTGCTACACTGTGATACCACAGATCTTATATTTTAAATGAAGCTACACAGATATCACAGAGCTTACCACTGAGGCAAAAGGTGGGATAAAGAAGCAAGAGGGGATAAAGAGGCAAGATGGGGATAAAGAGGCAAGATGGGAAGTGAGTGGCAAAAGTGAGAAAGTCAAAAAGAGAAAGAGGAAAGGGGAGAGAAAGAGGGGGATAAAGAGGGGCAAGAGGGAGAACGAGACAAGAAAGGACTAAAGAGAAAGAGCAGCATAGAGAGAAAGGCAAGGGGGAGAGAGAGAAAAGTGATAGAGAAAGTGACAAGAGGGAGAAAGAGTTAAGAATGAAATAAAGAGAAAAAAGTAAGGGAGAGAAAAGAGTCTCTTTCTCCCCCCTTGTACCTCTTTATCCCATCTGTACCTCTCCCCCCTTTTGTGCCTTCTCCCCCTTGCACCTCTCTTTCTCTCCAATGTACCTCTTTCTCCCCTCTGTACCTTCTTCCCCTTGCACCTCTCTTTCTCCCTCATGTACTTCTTTCACCCCCCTTGTACTTCTTTCACCCCTTTGTGCCTCTTTCTCCCCCTTGTACTTTCACCCTCTGCACCTCTTTTTCCCCTTTGTACCTCTCCCCCATGTACTTCTTTCTCCCCCATGTACTTCTTTCACCCCACCTTGTGCCTCTTTCTCCCATTTGTGCCTCTTTCTCGCCCCATGTACTTCTTTCACCCCCTTGTGCCTTCTCCCCCTTGCACCTTTCTTTCTCCCCCTTGTACCTCTCCCCCCCTTGTACCTCTCTTTCTTCCCCCCCCATTGTACTTCTTTCTCTCCCCCCTGTACCTCTTCCTCCCCCTTGCACCTCTTTCTTCCTCCCGCTTGCACCTCTTTCTTCCCCCTATGTACTTCTTTCTCCCCCCCACTGTGCCTCTTTCTCCCCTCTGTACCTCTTCCCCCTCTGTACTTCTTCCCCCCCCATTGTGCCTCTTTCTCCCCCCTGTACCTCTTCCCCCTATGTACTTCTTTCTCCCCCCCATTGTGCCTCTTTCTCCCCTCTGTACCTCTCCCCCCCTTGTACCTCTTCCTCCCCCTTGCATCTCCTTCTTCCCCCTATGTACTTCTTCCCCCCCCATTGTGCCTCTTTCTCCCCTCTGTACCTCTTCCCCCTATGTACTTCTTTCTCCCCCCCATTGTGCCTCTTTCTCCCCTCTGTACCTCTCTCCCCCTTGTACCTCTTCCTCCCCCTTGCACCTCTTTCTTCCTGTACTAATTTCTCTCCCCCCTTGTGCCTCTTTCTCCCCTCTGTACCTCCCCCCCCTCTCTTTCTTCTCCCTATGTACTTCTTTCTCTCCCACCCTCTCTCTTCTCCGCACTGCCCGCACTGATGACAGCCGGGACCGCGTCATACGCGGAGACGCTGCGTGGTGCATGCTAGGGTTTTCTTCCTCAGTCTGGGAGCCAGTTTTAAACTTGCACTGGCCTCAGAACAGAGGAAGGAAAACACCAGCATGCTTCACGCGGCATCTCAGTGTGTGATGCGTTCCCGGCTGGAGCCTGTCATCATTGCGGGCAGTGGGCAGACCATTAAAAAAAAAAAATCTTCCTGTTTCGGCGCCCCTCCACTGCGGCGCCCTAAGGCGGCTGCCTAAGCCGCCTTATGGTAGCGCCGGCCCTGCCCCTCTGGCATGTACACTCTGTGCTTCCCAAGCCTGTTTCAACTGCACCACGGAATTCACATATCCCAACATACACTGACCTCCCATCCTGTTCTGTTGCCCACTGGTATTCACAAATCCCCAGATGCTTTTAGACCCACCCAGTCTTTTTTACTGCCCAGTGGTAGTCCCAGATCCCCTTACATACACTGTCTACTCCCATCCTGATTCCACTGGTAGTCACAGATTTCCCCCTCCATCTATGGTCTAGCCCTCCAGACTAGTTCCATTATCACTTTTAATCCATACCTCCCCAATGTCCCTTTTTAGAAGGGGCAGTCCCTCTTTGAGACTCAAATCCCTTTGTCCCTATTTCCCACCCTGGTGACCCTTGTTTTTGGAGATCAGACTGTGTGATTTGTATATAAGTGCATCACAATGTTCCACAGTAATAAAACATATATTAATGTTTGTTTAATCTTCAGTATGCGTATTTATAAATTTGTGTAAATAAAATTGTTTGGTCTTTCTCTTTATGTAAATGTATTCAATTACAGACAGAGACTCCCACATTCACTGCATGCCCCCACCCCAGCCTGGTTCCACTGCCCACATGTAGTCACAGATCCCTCCATACACATTTTTTTATAAAGTATTTTATTAAAAGAGTAAAAACAGTACAAAGACAAGATAAAGATCAAAGAAGTGGAAATCATTTAAATCAGGTATGCATGAAAAGCTCAGCCACAGGAGTACAGAAATTAGAATCTTAACAAGAAGAGCAGTAAGAAGAGGGAGTTAACAGAAGACGTGCCAGGGAAGAGGGTAGAAAAATAATATATAAAAAAAGGGAGGGATTGATCGTGGGGATGGGTAGGAGTGAGCTGGTATTGAGAGGGACATCTAGGAGGAGGAAACTGTCAAGAGTGGCAGGAAGTAATAATGGCTGATTGGGAATAATAGAGATATTATGGGGATTAAGCGTCTATGTCAAGGAGCAATTGGCAATAACGAGTTCTATGACAGGTCAGGTGAGGGGAATGTAAAAGAAGGAGGGCCACGAGGCAAATTAATTTGTGAATTTTGTTAGTTTATCTAGAGAGATGTAATAAGACATTACATGTCATATATGTGCTTTAAACAAACCTTCCACTCATTCAGGGATGGGGGAGAAATGGATGTCCACAGTTTGGGAATACAAGCTCTTTTAGCTGTAGTCGCCAGGAGCCATCTACAAAGCAAGCCAGAGGTGAGAGGAGTTTTGTCATGCTTAGGACGTACGCGTGGGGGGAGAGAGGGGATATCCAGCACTGAGAGTTCCAGAAGTCCAGCTTCAACACCAGGCCAGAACAGCTCAATGAGTGGAAATTCCACCATAGGTGGAAAAGGGAACCCTCGGCACCCTCACATCTCCAACAAAGCAGGGAGTGCAGAGGTGTTGAATCTGGGAAGTTTCAGCTGGGTCTGTTACCAGCGGGTCAGGAGTTTATAGTTCGTCTCTCACATATGGATATTGTTTGTCATAAGTCAAGGAATCCTAATCCACTGAGGGATAGATATTTCAGTGTTCAAATGTGACTCCCAGGATTGTCTATGGGGCATGGGGGGGATCGGATGACTAGTCCCATCAAGCCAAGGACATTTATACCTTCAGCTAACAATGGTCCTTTACTTGGTTGTAATATCTAGTTATTATACTGCTAAGGGACCTTTATACCTTCAGTTAACAATGATCTTTTTATAGGGATAGGAACTAGACAGCTCACAGTGGGGGAAATCTAGTTCCTATACTGCAAAAGGACCTTTATCCCTCCAGCTCACACAGGTCCTTTACTGGGATAGTAATCCCTAGTTCTAAGGGACCTTCATAGCTCCAGCTCACACAGATCCTTTAAAGGAATAGGAACTAGATGACCCACAGTGAGAAATCTAGTTCCTATCCAGCAAAAGGACCTTTATACCTCCAGCTAACAATGGTCCTTTACAGGGATAGGAACTAGACGGTTCACAATGGGAAATCTAGTTCCCATCCAGCCAACGGTCCTTTATACCTCCAGCTAACAATGGTCCTTTACAGGGATAGAAACTATATGGCTCACAGTGAGAAATCTATTTCCCATCCCTGTAAAGGACCATTATACCTCCAGCTAATAATAGTCCTTTACAGGGATAGTAATCCCTAGTTCTTATACTGAAAATGGACCTTTACACCTCCAGCTAACAATGGTCCTTTATAGGGATAGGAATTAGACAGCTCACAGTGAGAAACCTAGTTCCTATCTAGCGAAAGGACCTTTATACCTTCAGCTAATAATGGTCCTTAACTGGGACAGTAATGCCTAGTTCTTATTCTGCTAAAGGACCTTTAAACCTTCAGCTAACAATGGTCCTTTACAGGGGTAGGAACTAGATGGCTCACAGTGGGAAATCTATTTCCCATCCCTGTAAAGCACCAGTATACCTCCATCTAAAAATGGTCCTTTACCAGGATAGTAATCCCTGGTTCTTATACTGCAAAGGGACCTTTACATCTCCAGCTAACAATGGTCCTTTACAGGGATAGGAACTAGATGGTTCACAGTGGGTTATCTTTTTCCCATCCAACCAAATGACCTTTATACCTCCAGCTAACAATGGCACTTTACAGAGATAGTAATCCCTAGTTCTTATACTGCTAAGGGACTTTTAGACCTCCAGCTTAAACTGGTTATATTTATAACATCCATTTCACCAGTTTTTATACATCACAACACATTTGGCTTCAGAAATTGAGACTCTGCCACCCACAGTTTGATGGAGATTATTAGAGCAATTTTAAACTTAAATAAATGGGAAGCACTGTTGCAAATAGCACCAGAGCAACTTGGAAGTTTGGAACTTGCACAAGTAGCTCAAACTCCCTACTTTTGTCATGACTTATTGTTATAAATTGACACATACTAAGATTGTGCCACTATTAGGAGCAATTTCTGTGAGTGCCACCTTTAAAAATCCCCTAATAGTGCCTTTTGACCTTACAACTGTGCAGTCAGTAATCAACCTTTTGGTCTCTCTGACTATTCACTCACAACGAATCTTCATCTGAGCTGCAGAAAGTCCTGGCTGTCTGTAGACGTTCTGTAGAATGTTTGTAAATCATGCTGTACCCCTGTTGTGGTGGGAAATGGCACCATGTACTACCCAAGTATTAACTTTTTCCAAGTCAACCATATGCTTTACAGATTAAATATTTTTTTAAATACAAAAAACAACCTCCTTTTGCAATGGTTCACTGTTTATAGGTTGGGGTAGGCCATTTTGTGCCTTATTTTGCAAGGACTGTGGTGGCTTGTTTTCAGTTGGCTGTGGTGACATGTTTTTTGTGGTCATTTTAATACATCTTGATAAGGACGTGTTAGCCGAAACCGTTCGGAATATTGTGAAAAATAAAGAAAACTGGTTTATTTAATCTGACACTTTGTAAAGAGGAAGGGGGACATATGGCACCGTGAATAGATATAATGTTTTAAAGGTAGGAAAAATCACAGAAACCTTGTCCATTATGTTTTTCTCTTATGCCGTTTCATAATATACATATGATTGTTGGTTCACTCCTGGGCACTAACGTGGCCTTTAAATGACTCCAATATTCTTCCATCTGTCCTGGACTCATAGGGCTCGATTTAAAGGCAGCCGTTAGCAAAAAAAAATCACTAACGGGTGCGTTAAGTGACATGTTGCAATTCAAAGATCCATCTAAAGAACAGCTAACGGCAGTTGTAGAATCCTTACGGCCGATACACTTACGTGCATTCAGACGCATGGAAAAACATACCCCAGAGCTATTCAAAGGCTTGCGGTACTGATAACGGCTGAAAAAAAGACACACCTAACAGCTAAAAGTTAAGACCCACTTTTTTTAGCCGTTAGACACTTAACGGCCAAAACAAAACACCCGTTACATAGGAAAATACACAAAATGCTTACCGCACAACCATGTATGGGAAAATTAACCCGTGCAGTGCCAAAACAACACAAAAACATGCACACACAACACAAATCACTACACACACAACAACCAACACCACAGGGACAACGACACACTAAAAAACACCAGCACAACATGGCACGGAACAATGGGGGTTATCACACAAAGCGGACACCTGCAAATACAAGCTCACCTGGGCAACATCAACACGCGACCTGCACCCCACAACTGCACGCCCGCAAATGGCACACACAGAACAAGCACAACACACCAAATCTTATAACACACACACACCTGCAAACACTTACCTGGACAAAAACAACTCACCATTGGTCAGCACTCACCACACCTACACAACGCCCTAGCAAGTACTTAAAGGAACAACTCAACACACTCACTTGTGGCTTGTTTTCCACTCAGGGAGGGAGAGAGAGAGAGAGATAGAGAGAGATAGATAGAGAGATAGAGAGAGACAGAGACAGATAGAGAGAGCAAACAGTATGTTGGGTTACATATTGTTGCGAAGGCTGCGGAGAAGGCGTGCAAGGGAGAGAGCTGGGGAACATCAGCAACCTCCAAGCATGCCTGATCAACAGCCACCACCTGTTGCAAGTGAGGAGGCTCTGGCTCAGCAGCCACACAGGAGCCCATCCCCACCTGGAGGGCAGAGGATGTATAGACGACCACCAAGGCCCAGGGTATACCGCCCAAGGGTCACCCTCTTTGGAATGACCGATGATGAGGTAATTGATCGCTACAGGTTGAGGCCTGACAGCATCATTGCCTTGTATGAGGTCATCAAGGAGCAGGTGGATCCCATCTACATCCACAACCATGCCCTAACTGGCCTGCAGAAACTACTCTGTGCCATACACTTCATGGCAAGCGGGGCCTTCCAGTCCACAGAGGGTTACGCATCTGGCATGTCACAGGCCACATTCTCCAGGGTGCTGGCCCAGGTCCTGCCAGCCCTCAAAAACAAGGCCAGTACCTATATACATTTCCCCACCACCGACATGGACTGGATACATGTCAAGCAGGCCTTTTACGCCAGGGGAGGCATGCCCAGGGTCATGGGTGCTATAGATTGCACCCATGTCCGGATTAAGGCCCCAGCACGTGACGCACAGATATTCATCAACAGGAAGAACTTTCACTCCATCAACGTGCAGATGGTGTGTGACAGCTCACATGATTCATACATTCTCCAAAACTCCTCAGTCCACAGAGATTTCGAGAATGGAACTTTTACAGGGGGATGGCTTTTGGGTGAGTTCACAATACAAAATCACATCACATACACAGGCGTACACACAACGCTGCTTAGCATGCTCCTGACCCACAGCTACTACGTCCACCACACAAAACATCATTCACACAACATGTGCTCCCTGTCTCACCATGTCACTCACATTACACAGGTGATGCTGGCTATGGATGCAAGTCCTGGCTACTGACCCCTCTGGCCAATCCTTGAACACATGCCCAGGAAAGGTACAACCAGGCTCATGGCAGAACGAGGAATGCCATTGAGCGGACCTTTGGCCTCCTCAAGTCAAGATTCCGATGTCTGGACCACTCGGGGGGAGCACTGCAGTATGCACCTGGAAAGGTGTGCAACATCATTGTGGCGTGCGCAATACTGCACAACATCGCAGTGGACACCAGGCTGCTGGAGCACATCCAGGCCCCCCCCATACAGGAAGTGCCCATGGACATCGGCCACGTTGAGGAGACCCTGAGAGGGACACAGATCAGAGACAGGCTCATCACGGAACACTTTACATGTGAGTATAACACAGGCATGCAAACAATCCATGCAAGTTCCCCATCAGTCCTGTTACACTAACCACACTGCACATTTTGTTCTGTCTCACCCCACAGGAACAGTGACACAGCACTGCACTGGCAGCGGACATGGCAAATTGTGTGTGTGGACTCAAAAACCATCCTCCATTCCACTCTCCACGTTGACATACAGACCCCAAGGATATCACGCACACCCCCAGGAGAAACAAGGTTGATTGACAGCAGCTAACTTGATTTGCCATGAGCATAGCCAGAGCAACCATGCTAGCCTTGTAGCGAAAGAGTGTTATCCAATGCTATGCATTGGATAATACTCCGTCACATCAGGGGTTGAAGGGCCATTGGACTCAATATGGGACCTGTACTGTGCTACAGCTGAGAAGAGCAGCACAGGGGTGGATGTACAGTGGTATGGTCACACAATGTAGAGGTCATGAGACGTAGATCAGATTACCAGGGACTCCATGCTGACCTGTGAGTGTGCAGACATATATGCCCCCGACATGAATACACACATCAACAAATATGTCCTAACAGTTCCATGGAACAAATGACATTGGGCTGCCACTGTCACTTTCACAGTGGCAGCCCAAATTCATTACTTCCATGGAGCTCTCAGAACACTTGTTGATGTGTGTATTCATGTCAGGGGCACATATCCATAGGGCTGGGGCACATGTCCTTAGTTCTCCACATAATTGGTTACAGATGAGTACACAACACATTGTCAAGCAATGGTTTGTGTACTCACTTGTAATTAAGAAGATTGAGGGGATTATAAAGTCGAAATTGTTGTTGCTTGATGATCAGTTCAGGTGTATAGCTCCAAATCCTGTCCTCTTGTCCCACAGGCATCCATAACATGATCCATCCTTGATCTGAAGATCTTCCATGTGTCTGGATTGATGTCTTGACAACACCTACATAAAGATCACCCCTTGCTATTTCTGGTGATGTTGTTAGTGATGCAATATTTGACAGGAGGTTCACACAGACCTCTACTTGAACATTCTCATATAGACACTGAAAACACAATTTCACAAGTGTAATAACCTGTACAGTTAGGATGCTCATCTACAGAGTTGTCAAACCTTGTGGACAACACATGAGCAGAGGAGAAGTGTTACTCAAGTAGTATGATCTAGTTTCAAAGTACATTTAGTGTTCTCATACAAGTGTTCAATGCATATAGGCAATACACACAGAAAACACATGTACGTTCTAATGTACCTTGAGACACAATAAAGAAGAACCATCACTAGTTAATCATCAGTTTCTCTATGAGGATATATTGGATTACACATATGTTTGTTAATGCGTAACCACACTCAGGATAGAGTATCCCCCATAAATGGAAAGGCATCACCCATATCACAGGACTCCACCACTTGTTTGCAAGTGAGTGGACTCAGTGATGTATTCACGCTAACAGATGGTGGCAGTGATACACTAATGTGTTGTGGGAGTGATAAAGAGGTGATAAAGGGGACATACTTCCACAGTGAATTCCTGTCCACAGTTAATGTGTTGCTCAGTATAATCAATGTTCAGTGATATTGCTCCACTGGGACATATCACAGTACATGACCAAGTGGACAAGTGTTTTCACTGGGGAAGTCTGTTACACCCTTAGGAAAAACAACAAGTCAACTTACTGGAGGCCCCAATGCTCACCCCAGGATATCAATGTGTGTGCTACACATTGAAATCCTAGGTTAAAAACATTGGCTTCCCCAGTCAGTCTGTTGCACAATGAGTGTGTGAATCCAAGAGAATATGGATACATGTCCCATTTATCTGTCCTGCTTGTTATCTCACCGCTAAGCCGTTTGTTTGGTTATCCCCTTAACCCTCTGAGTGCCAGAGTGGTACCCAACGCATTTCTTTGCAATGCGTTGCCTACCACTCTGGCTATCAAAGGGTTAAACACAACATATGATGTAGATGAATGTTCAATGTTGTACCAAATGTTGGGCTAAGGGGAATGTTTTGTTATGCAAAATCAACACACAACATTGCCATATAACACAGTTGTGTAATATGGCTACAGGGATGTATTTACAGTTGAATTTGTACAACGATGTGTGTGTGAACCCATGTTGTAACATCCCACAAACATCTTACCTAGGCAGAAGTTGTGTTCACTGAATTGTTTGGCAATGCATTGGAGACAACTCTGCCACCCAATCTATGACCAAATTCAAAGCAGATCAGACAGGATTCAAAAGCACAATGTAACATGTTGGGCATTTTATATTTTTTTCTTAGGGGGGGGGCCTTAGACTGTGTGGCAGAAGTGGATAACCTGGATGATCTCCTGGTCACCCTTTGCCCCCTAGGTGTGGCTTCGGGGGTCACATTAGAGGGGGTGGTGGGGGCAGTGGATCCCTCTGTGGAGCGCAGGTTTTCCCTCTCCAACCGTAAGTCCTCCCTGCGGTTCAGCTCTCTCAACTCCACCAGTACCTGTGCAAGCAGGTCCATCACCCCCGTGTATAGCTGATGGAGTTGAGTGTTGATCCTCATGACCTCCGACTCCAGGGCATGGATCCTTGCCTCTATCCTGTTAGTGTTTCTACGGGATTCCCTACGGCTCCTGGTGATGTTGTCATTGGTGCAGAGGCTTGACCGGAGTAGTCTCCTTTGCAGAGCCATACACTCTGCTTCCATCCCCGTGGGCCGTTCACTGCTGGTGATGCTTGTGCCTGGTGAATCAGCTGCTGCTGTGTCCTCCTCTGCTGGTGCTGTGTCCTCCTCTGCTGGTGCTGTGTCCTCCTCTGCTGCTGCTGTGTCCTCCTCTGCTGGTGCTGTGTCCTCCTCTGCTGCTGCTTTGTCCTCCTCTGCTGGTGCTGTGTCCTCCTCTGCTGGTGCTGTATGTGCTGCAGATGGGTATGTGCCCACCACATCAATGGACCCACTGCTGCCCACCGATGTCTGTGCTGGTGGAGGTGGTGGGGTAAACACGTCCCTTCGCATAGGGTGTTGGGGCTCCCCAAGCAGGCCCAGGTGTTGGTAGTCGAGTGGCCAAGGGTCAAACCTTGGCCACTGGTATGTGCTTGGCCCCCACCTGGGATCATACCTGGGGCCATGCTGGGGAGCCATCCAGGAGGGTAGGTCAGTCGGGGATGAGTATGGCCCGTACTGGGTGGTGGCCACATCACCGGGCAGCCATTGCCTCCCTGGTGGTGGTGGTGCTGCTGCTGCTGGAGGATAATAGCTCCTGGAGGTGGTGGGGGGCATCCAGTCACTGTAATAAGGTGGTGCAGGCAGAGGTGGTGCAGGCAGAGTTGGTGCAGGTAGAGGTGGTGCAGGCAGAGTTGGTGCAGACAGAGGTGGTGCAGGCAGAGTTGGTGCAGGTAGAGGTGGTGCAGGCAGAGTTGGGGCATCCAGCTGGCCAAGAGGTGTGGATGTCGTTGGGTACGGTGCCCTCTGGCTGGTCCCCTCCTCCATATACTCCTCACTGGGTGGTGAGGTGGCCTCCTCCATGGGCTCCTGAAGTGCTGGAGACACATAACCTGTGTGGAGGATTGAGATTGTGTGATCAGTAAACTTAGCCATGATGGTGTCAAATTGATATTAATACTTGAAATGTGTAACGGAACATATATGTTGTATGGTTTATCCCCCTGTGTGAAACAACGGTACTCCTACTGGTGAAGGGTGTTTTATTCTACATGTATTGCAGCTCAGAGTTGAATTCCTTTGGTGCCACATCCCAGTGGCCTGAAATTGTACATTTGCGCTGTTGCCACATCATCCTTTGTGGATTTATGCTCCCTGGACCAAAGCTAGCCAGAGGATGGTCTGGCAACATTGGCATAGTACATTTTCAGGCCACAGTTGTCCATGGAATATTCAACTTTGAGCTGTTATACTCTTGGGATGAAACACCTTTCAGTAGTGGGAATACCCTTGCATTACCCGGTGGATCAATCCTATGACATGTATTTTTCCTTTCACATTTTAGGTATTACTATCTCTTTAACGGGATAGCAATGGTTAATTTCACCTTGATGTAACATTGCAGGCATCATAAAGAGATGTTTAGAAAGATGTTGCTGTATGTGACAGCTGGAGATGTCAGTCATTTGACCACACGGAGGCTCTTCAGCAGAGTCCACATTGACCCATCTGGACATAACTACATCTTTGCCATTGTCTACTAAATGTTCCTGGTTTGTAAGCACGCTCTGTGGACCATGTCAATGATGGATCCATCTCCAATTGGTTCAATTTTGGGTCCGCTGAAGAGCCTCCGTGTGGTCATATGACTGATATCTCCATCTGTCACATACAGTAACATCTTTCTAAACATCTCTTTATGATGCCTGCAATGTTACATCAAAGTGAAATTAACCATTGCCATGCCAAGGTACACAGTGAGGACTATGGTCTGATATGTGTGTATATGTACCTTTCATATGGGTACAAACATATCCTTGATAGATATGAACCCAGAGATCTGTTCAGTACATGTGATTGTCTTACTGCCTATATATGTACAGCCATCACAAATTAACTTTCATAGATACCACTGATACCCATCCAAGTAAGGTGTAATATACTAGGTATATGTACTCTGATGATGATAACAACATGAGTTATTTTGTTGAGGGTGCACATATATGGGCAGTAGGACAATCACACGTACTGAACCGAACTCTGGGTTTACATCTTGTTGGGACCTATTTGTACCCATTTGAAAGGGACATATCCACATACATATCTGGTCGTTTATCTTTCTGTACATATCTTTTTGGAATAGATCTGCAGTGTGATTCAAGTAGTATTCATCCCTATGTTATCAGTTCATCCCGTACAGTGCTGGATTTTGTCAGATTAGACATGTCCCTCTCTGGTTGTCATGATGGTATCCTATGCATTGCATTGTGATGCATGGGATACCACTGTGGCAATCAGGGATTGATGTACATTACAGGATTCTGTCCATGAGGTCTGTTCAAGTTGAATCCTGAGGGGCAACAATCAAGCCAGTATTGAAGGATATCATTGATTGAGGCCTTTTTTTTCCTGGATCAGCCCATCCATCCTTCTGTGTGAGGCAGCCAGACCCGATCATAGATATCCATAATTCCTGGCCTGTTATTGACCAAACCTCAATGGTTCATATTTGGTTCCCATATGTATCCTGCAAATAGTGTCTGGTGTACCATCCATCCATGGCATCAGCACTCCTGAGGATCTATATGTGAATCAAATGTGAGCTATGTAAATTGAAGTTAGCGTAAATGATTGCATACACAACACCAAGGCCAACTTTTTCACCTTTAGTTATGTGTGATTGTTTTTGGCCTGTGTGTTGCACATACAAGCATTTATTCTCAGTGGCACTGTGATTTGTGACCTGATCCATCCTGTTGGTGATTCAGTAAGCGGTTAAGTGGACCTGATGAACTGATTATGATGCTGACTTCTCCGCTGACCTCATTTCCCCATCTGCAATGTTTTCTATGGAGTCCATACAATGGGGCCTGTGCAGCTTGAATCCTGTTATTGGATGTTCTCCATAGACTAACATTGTAATTGGTAAAGTGAGGGTATGTAAGTGTCAAATTCTCTACATCAGCTCTTTTTCACCGCTTAGTGAATGTCCCCTATGTGTCATGTAATTGTTAACCTATCGACATGTGTTTGTTGTCTGGTTAACCCTTTGAGTACCAGAGGGGTTGCCAAAGCATTGTTGATCGATACATTGATGATCCCTCTAGCACTCATGGGGTTATGTGCTGGATTCCCTGTGTGAACGTGGGTAACACTGTGTGACAACAATTGTGATGTTTGACATACAACACTTTACTGAGCATGGTTTGTGTGTATTGTGTGTGATCAGCACAGCAACATGAGGGTTAACCAGGGAGTTGGACAGGTTTTGGGCTTGCTGAACCTTGACATTTGTCCTTGTCTTGTGTCCTGTTTAAACCCTCAGGGTGCTGTGTTGGTGCAATTGTGTGGATGAATGAAGGGCAGATGTTGGGATGTGAGTGCTTGTTTGTGATGGGTGTGTGGTTTGAGGTGGTGTGTGGTTTTGTGGTGATGCACTTACCAGTGGTGTGGAGGCTCCTCTCATCCCCAGTGTCTGATCCTCCAGGGACCCCCTCAATGAGGGTAGATGACAGTGTCTGCCGCAGCCTCTCCTCCCATGCACTGAAGGTGATGGGGACAGGTGGCCCACCTCCGGTGGCTCGGGCGTGCAGGGCGTCATCCCCCATCTTCTTCTTCACCTGCCTTTTGCAGTCGCCCCATCTCTTCTTTATTGAGTCAACATCCCGTCTGCAGGTGGCTACCGCATTAACTCTGCTGCAGATTTGACTCCAGGCAGCTCTCCTCCTCGCAGCCAGGCCAGGGAGTCTCTCCCCCGGGAAGAGGACACTCTCCCTCTCCAGCACAGCCTCCACGAGGACCGTGTTTTCTTCCTCGGTATATCGGGGATCCCTGACCCTGTCCCCCTCAGCTCCGGCATGCGAGGAGTCAGACCCGGAGTGTCCTGCCTGCTCTGCCCCTGCCTGTGTGTGGTGGTCCCCAGGCACTACCCCTCGTCCCACTGCAGGATCTGTCCCTCTTCTTCTTAGTGTGCCTGTTCTTGTGGGCCTGGTCCCCCTCCGCCTGGCGTATCTCCCTCTCCCACCCCTGCTCTGCTGAGGGATCCCCTCCTGACCTTCCTCCTCCTCCTCCACTAGTCTCCCCATCCCTCTCTCCTGTCCTCTCCTAGCCATCATTCACCCACTCACACCCAGGCACTCTCACACGCCCTCACAGACACACTCGATCCCACTCACTCTCTGCCACACGCTTTCACTCACGGATTCACACTGTAAAAATAAAGTTTAAACTGTGTAAGGTGTGATGAAAAAAAAAAAGACTATGTGTATGTATGTGTATGTGTTTGTGTTTGTATGGATGTATGTGCTATGTGCAAAAGTGTGCTATGTGTCTATTTAAATGTAATTCTCTCCAAGATCCCTCTACTTTACTCCTGTGTATGCTTTTCTCTCTATCTCTCTCTCTCTAAACACTATCCTCCACTCCTGGGTCCTGTGCTCTAGCTTGCTGAAACTCGAAACACAGACAGGGTGTGACTGTTATTTTGAGGTATATATAGGTGTATTTGAACATTTTTGATACTTTGGGGCCTTGGGATTGGCTGTAGGTTTGAATTTTGTTTGTGCATCTATCAGGGTTGCTAGACAACGGCAGCCGTAATGTAACATTTTGACTTAAGTTGTGTTTTAACGGGTGTTTGGGACGCACGGTGATGCAAAATCAGGTGCAACGCTGGTTTTTGTGTTACGTGTTTTTGTAGTGCCTACGCCCGATAGCTGTTCTTGTACACTTACCTTTGAATCTGCCGTAAACCATGTGTTCTTTGCGGCCGATGTGCCTTTTTTACTTAGCGGATGGTTTAACGGCTGCCTTTAAATCTAGCCCTTAGTGCCCTCTCACATTAAACCTGTGTGGTTTGTAAACATCTGAGCAGGAGAAAAACTAAGCCATTGGACCATTTTTTGGATATTCTACCTTGCCCTTACGACATTCAAAAATACACAACTGTGTTGGTTCCCACTACCTTTGGACTTGTCCACTACACAATAATCCACAGGCAACATCTTATGCCTGGGCTTCTATTTCACAAACCACCCCTGCTACTATGTGAACTTTAGATTAATCTACTCATGTGACTAAAAAGTTATTGTTTGGTTGTGGTAAGTGAAATAGACACAGTTTCCCACAGGAGAAGAAAACAGTATAAGCATATAGTTAAAAAAACATATTAATTTCAATTTCAAATACTTTAAAAGTGAACATGAATAAGTTTAACATTATGAAACATGTACGGTTGTTGCTTTATTATATTCTATTCCCATACACACATTGTGAAGGTCTCTTTCAATCACAGACTTGGCATCTGGGCTCTTGTTACTAATCTCTGGGGTTTATTTAATAAAGGTTAGATGCAGGAGAGTTGAGATCCCTGTCTTAAAGTGGAACTACCACCGCACAACATCTTTAGCTTAATTAAGTCCCCATCTGGTGACTAGCTGCTTAGTAGCGCTAGTCACCAGCATTATTACCATATTTAATAGATTTATGCTTCCTTCCATAGCTGACAGTAGCACTGAGCGCGGACATCTTGCCATAGTGACGTCCGCGCTCCTGCACTGTCAGGCCCTTTTGGAGCCAGCTGGCTCCTAACAACGCCTCCTAGACCCAGCTGGGACTGACAGCGCAGGTGCGTGGACATCACTATGGCAAGATAACCGCTCTCCATCCTGCCTGTCACCCATGGAAGAAAGCTTAAATCTATTAAATATGGTAATAATTCTGGCGACTACTACTACTAAGCAGCTAGTCGCCAGATGGGGAATTAATTAACCCCTTAGTGACCGTCCACGCACAGACGTGGACGGCACTTAACGCCCGCCGAACTTTTTTACCCCATTACCTTCAATGACTTCCTGGACGTACATGTATGTCCTCTGCCACTAAGTGACAGATTCTGTGGGACGTACGTGTACGTCCATTGTCAGGATGGGGTTAAGCTAAAGATGCTGTGCATCATATGCATATGCATATGCATCATATAGTTACATAGTTACATAGTTACATAGTAATTTAGGTTGAAAAAAGACTTGCGTCCATCCAGTTCAACCCTTTTCCTATTCCTGTTTACCATCGCTGACCCAAAAGAAGGCATCTGACTCAAAATGGCAATCAGATTTCTCCCTGGATCAACAAGCCCTAACTAAATATTAATCCCAATACTAACATGCATAGCCCTCTATGTTATGCTCTTTTAAATAAGTATCCAGGCCCCTTTTAAAGGCATCTAATGTATTTGATAGCACCACCTCCTCCGGAAGTGCATTCCATACCTTTATTGTCCTTACTGTAAAGAAACCCTTCCGCTGTTGTAGATTAAATCTCCTTTCCTCAAGTCTAAGCGGGTGGCCCCTTGTCCTGTGTACTGTTCTGTTAATGAACAGGTCTTTTGAAAGCCCTTTATATGGGCCTTGAACATATTTATATAGTGTTATCATATCCCCTCTAAGACGCCGTTTCTCTAGTGTGTACAAGTTTAACTTTTCTAGTCTCTCTTCATAACTAAAACTTTCCATTCCCCTTACTAGTTTTGTAGCCCTCCTCTGCACTCTCTCTAGTTCCATAATGTCCTTCTTCAGAAAGGGCGCCCAGAATTGAACAGCATATTCTAGGTGGGGTCTTACCATGGACCTGTAAAGAGGCATAATTATATCTTCCTCCCTTGAGTCAATACCCCTTTTGATACATGCCAATATCTTATTATAGGGACAGACCTGCTGAATTTATGCTGATAGAAGAGATCAATTATACCTGCATAGTTACATTTTGAAATACTGAAGAAATGTTCATCTCACCTTAACTCACATTACTTTTAGTGAATAGATCCCACTGTCTATATAACGGTGCATGACTCTTATGCCGATGTTTGTGTCCATGAGTAAGGTTTTTAAAACATATTGACTAATTACTTTTTAGAAACTCGTCAAACTATAACTTTTTTTTATTTCTTTCCTGTGGTATATCTAGGGAGAGGAGACATTTTAACTAGTGTCGTTTTCTCAAGGGCACTTTAAGGCTTTCATCCTTATTGTTTTTTGCAAGAGGGACAATCGAATCTTTTCTTTGATTGCACACACTTGTCATCATTTTTTTGTCCGACACAGCTGAAGTGAAACAACAGCTTGCATGCAAAACATTCCACTACGGGAGTTTTTTACCTCTAAATATTGCACGTACAATGAATTGTAAGCTCAACTTGCTTAACCCCTTAAGGACCCATGACGGTCCTGGACCGTCATGGGTTGTTATACCCTTAAGGACCCATGACGGTTCTGGACCGTCATGGAATTCAGGGCTCCCCACGTGGCTGCACGCCGTTCGGGGAGTCTGGAATCAGATTCCGGAAAAAAAAAAAAATGGGGTTAAAGAAACATTTTGCTGGTGCATTCAATGTCTTGTGTGTAAACATTGTTGTCCTCTTTTCTGCAAGACAATTAACTTAGTGTGTCCTCATTTCACTTTGCTGTAGGTTAATCATGTTTAAATCAAATCCACTGGCTAGGGCTACAGCATTTGCAATAGCAAATGTGCTACAGTCACTGCCTCCCTCTAGCTTTTGACAGCAAATATGGTAAAGTTTTAAGACCATATCAGCTCCACTAAATGAAGGCCTGTATAATTTTACCAGTTGTTTTTTGAGTGTATCTTGCATCTTAACTGGCTTTAATGAGTCATATACTGTAACAGAAGTTCCATTTCTGTGAGATACAACCCAATGATTGGACATGTGATGGATTTGTAGTGTTTGCTCACATTCAGATGTTTGCACAAACTGATGTGCTAGGATTAATGTGTCAATTAGCCCAGAGAACAAAAGAAAAAGTATGGAAATCAAATATTGACATACATTTATAGTGTCATCAAACCACTCATTTTTCTCAATCCCCTATTTATCATTGTATGTGAGGGAAATATTGTTTACTAGTGTAAAAGCCCATGTACATGGGCAAAGGTTCGGGTAATATTAACCCTTTGAATGTCAAAGGGGTACGTAACACATTGCTTTGCAATGCACTGTGTACCTCTATGGCACTCAAAGGGTTAAGAGGCTGATACCTCACTGCTCCACACAATGCAGTCTTGCGTCGCCTTACTCACGAAATGCAGTCATGCGCAGTAGAGACTGCCCGAACATGGGCAGTCTCTGCTGTGCATGACTGTATCGTGACAAACATTCTAGCAAATTATTATATAGGATGGTCACCCATTTATCTGAGGGATTGAACTCAACCACTTTTGATGAAAGATCTCCACTACTTTGCCAAACATCAAGTTTTTGTATTTCAGCTTTGGAGCCAAATCTTTGGGATCCTTGAGTTTTTAGGCCTTCCATATGCTCTTATGGGTAAAGGCTGCAGATTTTTGTCTTTGGTGGAGACTGAAGCAGGGGGATTCCATGGTCCACAGGTATTTTAAGTTTGTCTCCTTGGAGCAGATCTTTGATTGATGAATCCAGTTCCCCAAGATAGTCCTCATCCTTAATTAAGTACACAGTATCCAACAGTCACTTTAAATTCTGTGTACAGCTACGCAGTAATGGGATTCTTTTTGTTCTTCTGAGTGGCGGAAGTGGAGTAACAGTATCAAGGGGGAACAAGATAGGTCTGCTACAATCTGGAATGTGTTTTTCTACCTTGTGATCAAAATGCAATGAAATATATTCCAAATCTAAACAGAACAGAGGATTGCTTGAATATGATGGATGGAGCTTTTCCCATCCCCATTCATCCACAAATTTAAAAATGCAGCACATTAGCTTACAAGGTAAATGTTTTTTCCCGTCCTCACATGTGCACATTGGGAAATTTTCAGAAATATTTACAATAAAGTCTTGAGCTTTTTGCGACTCGCTTTTCCCTTTAAACACTCCTGTTGTGTAGTTCACATATGTGATATCAGCATCAATAAGACAACTTGTCATTCTTTGTATTACATGTACAAAAAACTCTCTTGGCCTATTTTTTAAAAATGCGGGAACATCTTCTTTATATCACCAATAAAACTCTGAACTTTGTGAATTCATTTGCACATACCTGAAAAATAGTTTTCAAAATATAAATAGCAAATTGATCCATGCTTTTTACATGCTTATCTTATATGCATTGATTTGTATTTTTCTAGTTTATCTGACATAATATGATGTTTGTGGGATGAGTGTCCTTCAACATAAATATCTCCCTGACCTTTATAATCAACACACATGAAAGATAGTTAATCTTGTTATAGCACACATCTTCAAAGTGAATAACTGTCTGTTACTACAAGGATCAGATAAAGTGATATTATATAAACACAGGTGACTACCTCCAGCTGTGTAGACAGCAACATAGTATACCTCTATTTCCCTGCTGTGTTTACCTAATACTTGCTATCTTTTTTTAATTTGTGATGATGTATAAGGATGTTTGTAAATATTTAGCCCTTTAATGCATTACAAAAGGAGCAAAAATACATAGGTAAAATCATGTATATAAACACATTTTAATAACTTAAATATTAAAAATATTTACATGTGAAGAAAGCTGTATTATGATTTTTTTTCAATTAAGGAAGACCTTTATAATCAGGCTTTTCTTTTTCATTATTAAGAACCAAAGTTTGAGGGGATCGCTTATATTTGTGAAAATAAAGTTTCTACTATCTAGTGATCAAAACCAAAGATGAAGTATCATGTGCATAAATATTCCTTGTCTTATTATCTCATTTGTCATTAATATTATTGAAAAGTTAGAGGAAGCATGTGGTCTAAACCACAGTGGGTTTGAACACAAACATATATTGCACAGTTCTCTGTTTGAATGAAAACTTTTATTTGAACATACATATGATACTGCATTTAAAAAAAAATGTTTCTTTTCTTCCTCTTCCCCCTTCAAGCACATATTTCTGCCCTCCCTTCATTAACCAGATTTCCCACACACCACAAAACTATCTCCATAGTACTTGTCACACCACCAGACTACCAGGAGCTCCAATTCAGCAGACATGTGGGCAGCTTTGGAGGATGTCTGATCGCATGGTGCAGAGCAGACATCCAGCTGCTCACATTGCCACCAAGGACATCCAGTTCCTCTGCAGCACTGCAGGGCACCTGCATCCGAACCTTACAAGCAGATCTCTATTTAACGACTGATAGTAAGGTGACAGTTAAATTGAAGATCTCTCCTAAAAGCACAAGTCTGTGTGGGAAGCAGCATGTTTGTTTTTCTGTCCAGACTGAACTCAAAGTACTCCTTTGTTGTCTAGACTGCTGTTTGAACTGTCATAGCACCACATACAAGTTTTGTTTCCACAATTCTCTATTTTCTTGAGAATCAGAGAAATGGGATTAAACGGCTGCTTGTTGGAATTGTAGAACCATCGTTTTCTATGATTACGGATTTGGATTTACTAATGCCAGTGTTACAAATAGAGGTCTGGAATGTCAGAATAAAGATAAAACACACTGAAGTGAAATGCAGTTTATTTAAACATGCCATGGTTACATAAACGTGATGGAATACAGGGAAAAAAAAACAGAACTATTGCCATGGCTTAGTAACAGACTTTGCTCTGCAATACGCAAGACAGTAAAGATTAGATATAAGAATAATGAAAGATACTCATCAACCAACGGGAGAGCCTGGTTCAAAGAAAACCCCGTCATTAGACACAGGTGCACGGCCAGAGGTGCAAATCAGGAACACACTCGTTCAGCCCAAATACGACTCTAAATATTAGTGTGTGGATTACAGGTTAACATACAGGCTACGCCCTGTGATATCCAATACTGCGCATGCGTATGTGCTTGGTTATATAACACTGAATACAGGAGATATCTCTAACTGACTCTCATAAACACTACATGGCTTACAGTGCCTACCCCTCTGCTGTTGCAAACCTTAATGCAGAGTATTAACCCCCAAATGACCGTGAGGAGAGCACCCAAAAAACCATTCCTTACACTCCACCCTTGGCTCCTCACGTTGGATAGGTAAGGTATTCACCTCTGCAGAAGTGGTACAACAACGAGAAAACAGACACCACATACATTTCCATATGATATACACAATAAGAACTATGAGAAAGACATGCAACAGGGTCTGAAGGATGCCTGCAAACCAACCCCCCACACCCCTGAACCAGTTGGCAGGATTAAGATTACTCAACCAATCCAGCCAGCCTGGCACTTCAGTGTGGTGTTCCGCTGCGAAGCGGTCCTTCAACCGTTCCACCTGTTGGATGTGAGCTTCAATGGCATTGGCTACATCATCAGTTTGATTAATATAATGACAACAGGATGGGCCTACAATAGTACACATGCCCCCTTGGCTAGCAGTAAGATAATCTAAAACAAAAGTCATTTGCGCTAATTGTCTATGAATCATTCTCAAATCTTCTGCGATTAAGCGAAAAGCATCATCATACAGTTCAGTAATATTATCAATCAACTGGGCCAGGTCTTGTATGTAATCAAAGTTCAAATTTCTACGGATGACACCCGTGAACTCTAAACCCACCAAAACCTGGAAACCAGTTGATTCATATATCAACTCAGAGGCTTTCTGACGTTGACCCTGTTGCCGCCGGTTCCTTGCCAAACTGTGAGATGGAATACGGGCCATGGACAAGTCTTCTGTGTTCATGAAAAACATACCAGGGAGCATTTGACCTGCATAACACGCTCCCACAGCTCCTTCAGGCAACCATTTGTATGCTCGGTGACCACAAATCCAATACACCGTTCCAGGCCAAATAAACCCTAAACCATTAATTATCCGGTTCAAAACCAGGAACATCAATATTTGTTGGTTAGCCCAAAGGTCACGACCCTGTTTTCGCTCCATAACTTGAGCAGGCATAACAGTTTGTCCAGTATATGTAACGTGATGTGTTGCATTGGCAATCCATAAACGTGGTCTCTTTCCGGTGTTCAGTCCGGTTTTGTTTGCATATATCCTAAAGTAAGCGTTTCTACATAGCTTAGCAATTCCCACATCAATTGGCGGTGCAGGGGTGGTGTTAGGCCATTGTTTTGGTACAGTGATATTAGGCCAATAACACCACATAGGAACCTGAACATGTTCCCATATGGGAATAACCACTGCAGTGGAATTGTATGTCGAGTCACTATATATCTTAGCAATGGCAGTCTCCCCAGCAGGCAGCGGCATGTCCGTTGGCTTTCTGGACTGTAAGAGCCATAGGGTCCGCGCTGATACAGGAATAGCAAAATAACACCCAGCAACCGGTCCCGGAACATGCGAGCAAACCCAACAGTCTGATGCATTGGCAACTTTTGCCAGGCTCCAATGGGCTTGGAATAACGCATGCTCCGTCACGTGTCGCTTGATACGAGATGTCTCAGATGTGTTGGCAGTTGTAGGTATTCGGGTAATTGGTCCATGGAGACTCCAGACGACCAGAACAATCATTGCAATGAGAAAGAAGAACCATGGAAGAACGTCTTTTCTCCAAAACCAGGCTGTGTTGGATGTTTTCTGCTCCATGTGTTCTGGTACTATTGGTCTCCCAAGCAGAAAGATCTGCATCACGGTAGAAGCAATAACCTGTAAGAGGGGACATAAATTGGGTTAGTTTCTCCTTCACACAATACCAGAAACGTAGCCCCTTGTCCCTGAGCCAGTATTTCTTCTGTCACTGTCTGATTATGGCTTCCTGTGGGCAACACTTTCACTTTGGCACCCTCATTGGGCAACACTCTCACTTTGGCACCCTCATTCAACAACTGAACTTGCTCAGTAATCTGCTGTGCAGCAGCCACAATGCCCACCCAACCTACCACTGCACCTGCAGGCACTTTCCCAGTAGCCACAGGAGTAATGATCACAGCATATTCTTCACCATCTTTCACTTGCATGACCTCACTCCATGTACACCACTCATAAATTATGGGGTGGGGTATGAAACACAAGCGAGACATAGGGGTGACACCTACAATGCCAGTATTATACACCACACCCCCTTTCTCTGTGTCTTCCTTTGTAATCTGTCTGGGTGCCGTAAGTACTACTAAATTACTTTGGTCTCTAAGTAACTTTTTCCGAATTGGAATAACCACCCTGGGTAAACAATTCTGGGTATTATGTCCATGCCCCAACATTTGCTCCACATGGGTTACATCTTGGATGAAGCGGCCATTTAAAATGCTGACAGCCTCATCCAATACTTTGTCCCACCCCTGTAGAATGTGTGTTGGAGTCATCTTGCGCATTTGTTCCTTCAGCAAACCATTCATTCTTTCAATGAGACCCGCAGCTTGCAGGTGATAGGGAATATGGTACACCCAATGTACATCCTGAGTTTCAGTCCAGTCTTTAATCATGTTTCCAGTAAAAGGAGTTCCATTGTCTGTTTGGATCTCCCTTGGTAATCCGTAGTACTTTGTCAATAAGTGTAACAATTTCAATGTGGTCTTCTGATCTGCATGTTTGGATGGACATACCACCATCATCCCTGAATAGGTATCTACTGCAGTTGCACAATACCGCACTTGTCCTGCCCCAGGTGGTAAGGGGCCGATGAAATCCAACTGCCAGACTTCTCCACTTTGTGTTCCACGATATATCTGTCCAGGAATAGCCTTCAGTTTTCTCTTTTGTACTGCTTGACACACAGGACACTTCTCCACAATGTCTTTTGCTTGGTCAGTAGTCAATGGAATACCTTTGTGAGTAGCCCACTGGTATGTAGCTAACGCTCCTCTATGTCCTCCTTGATGATGCGCCCATTCTCCTAAGTGCATCATCTCTTCCACATCTTGCGTCACTATTTGAGCCAAATTATCAGCCATTTCATTCTCTGTCAGTCCAGCATGTCCATTCACATGACCCACAGCAATAGGTCGGGTATGGCCATATTCCCATAATTTCTGCCAGAGATCAACACCGCCCCACAATGGTTTGCCCTTGATAGTCCAGTTGTCTATGACACAGCACTGACCACATACGAAGCAAAACTATCCCCCATCTGTTCCAATCTCTTTTGTTGTTCCCACACTGTACTTTGCATCATAATACATTTATCTTCTAAATCCTGATTAGCACGTTTCAGACCATCATACTCTTTCTGCAAATCCTGTAACGCTATCACAGTGCCTGTGATCTTCCTGTCACTCTCATCCGTGGCAGACTCTGATTTGCTGAGTTGGTTTGGCCTGCCCCCTGGTGACCTTTTTATACCTGACTATCACATCTGTCAGATGCCCTTTCATGGTGTTTCTGAGCCAGTAGTGCTGTTGCTGTGTTCCTGTGTTCTGTATTCCTGTGTACTGAATCGGCTTGTCCTAACTATTCTCCAGTGTTCCTGTCTGTGTATGATCCGGCCCAACTGCTTACCTCCCTTGGATCCTGACCCGGCTTGGCTGACGTTCCTGCTTGTGTATGACCCGGCTTGTATGACTACCTCCTACGTGCTCCGACTCGGCCCGGCTGATTTCCTGCTCCGAAGATCGACTTCCAGCTTGTTCCAGTGACCTGCGTTCCAGTTGTCGCCGCCGTGACATTATCATTTGCTGTTGCCAGTTTCTGTGTGACTGTCTTGCCTGGTGTTACCCACGATCAGTGCAGTGTATCGCTACCCGTGCAGAGCTGTGTGTGTCTCAGTAAGCCTTCCTCACATTGCAGAGCCTTGCTGGTTCGCTGAAGCCTCGAGTAAACGTGCTTATTAACCCTAGCAGTGCTGCCTCGGTCTCACTCTCTCTACCTCCAGTACGAGCCTCGTTATCAGTGATACTCCTGCTGAGTTGGCCGCTCACTGTCGGCAACTCTATTCCTCCATTGCAGAGTAGTCACGTCTTTTGGGCCGGTTGGGCGCCTAAGGCTCTCTCCTAGTGTCGATTACTGGGCGATATCCGTTATACAGAGTGGTGGCAGTTAAAGGCTTCAGCGCTAGCGAATCCGGTAACTACGCCCGTGGGGGCTATTGGCTCTAGCACTTCACACTCCAGTATCCGGTGAAGTCTGAGGAGGCTTAAAAGCTCTTGCATTGCAGGCCGGTTCCCGTTACGCCTGTGGGGGCTATTTTCACTTGCACTAACCAAAGCAGTTCCAGTAGTTACGCCCGAGGGGGCTAAATGGATTCCTGTTCTGTTATCAAGTTCTTAACCCTTTGGGGTTATATCCCACTCAATTGCTTTGTATTTGTACATGTAATATTATTGTGCATTTACACTTGTAATCTATCAGTCTACACTGCCTGTGTATTACCTACTGCCACTAGAGGGCAAACCTTTGCATTATTTTACTCTAAAATAAAGTGTGTTTTATTTCACCTACTGGTCTGAGTGTCCTAAACAACCGTTACAAACGCCTGAAACAATAGCCACCCTGTATGTGCAGCAGCTTTTTGTTCTGCAGCAGAATACTGAGATAAATCTAACCTGAGAGCAGCTTTCTGCGGCTCTGCCAGCTGGTGTCCATCAACATATTTATACAATTCTTGGGCGATTGGGAACCATGGTCCCATCTCTGCCCATGTTGATACTGGTGCCCTCTCGTACCTACTCCCTTTACGGGTTAATTTCTTCAATTTTCTTAACATAACTGCACACACTTCTTATCTTTAGTGAAATTCCAAACTCTGCTCGCAGCGCCAAATGTTACAAATAGAGGTCTGGAATGTCAGAATAAAGATAAAACACACTGAAGTGAAATGCAGTTTATTTAAACATGCAATGGTTACATAAACGTGATGGAATACAGGGGAAAAAAAAAGAACTATTGCCAGGGCTTAGTAACAGACTTTGCTCTGCAATATGCAAGACAGTAAAGATTAGATATAAGAATAATGAAAGATACTCATCAACCAACGGGAGAGCCTGGTTCAAAGAAAACCCTGTCGTTAGACACAGGTGGACGGCCAGAGGTGCAAATCAGGTACACACTCGTTCAGCCCAAATACGACTCTAAATATTAGTGTGTGGATTACAGGTTAACATACAGGCTACGCCCTGTGATATCCAATACTGCGCATGTGTATGTGCTTGGTTATATAACACTGAATACAGGAGATATCTCTAACTGACTCTCATAAACACTACGTGGCTTACAGTGCCTGCCCCTCTGCTGTTGCGAACCTTAATGCAGAGTATTAACCCCCAACTGACCGTGAGGAGAGCACCCAAAAAAACATTCCTTACAGCCAGTCATAAATTAAATTGTTGGATCATATGAACTGTGCAGTTAGTTGGTATTGTATTTAAGCACTGATATTTGTAATTCATCATGTTGATGTATGCATTTTATAATGGAATATATGTGAAGGTTGCATATTTTTCATTTTAAAATTCAGGTCCTCACAAGTCCTGTTCTTAAAGGACAGCTAAAAGGACACCTTAAAGGAAGCAAGGGTTAAAAAAACAGTGTGCCTTTCTCCTAAGTAAACCCAATGTGTATCTTTGTAGATACGCTTGGGTTTACTCTCGGCTGTGCCTCAGAGCTGAGGCAGAGCTGATGGGGAGGCTGGCACAAGCTGACATAAGTGCGGGGGCTCGCCCTGCTCATCTGATTGGGGTCCCATGTAAAAAGGAGTGACTCTCTGCACTAGGAGAGAGTGACAGTCGTCAACAGGACTGGGCTGCCTGCTTCCCAGGCAAGCATGGCAGCTACCGATCAGAGGATAAACTGGCATGTACTATTAAAAGTACATGCCAGTTTATTCTAATACTAGGGACACTGAATTTTTCACTTGTGCTTCTATGACAGAAGTTTAGTTGTCCTTTAATCACCCTTCACCCCACTTTCCTACTTCCTATAACTCACTCTTCTTCGTATCCTAATATCTATTTAACACCCTACCCTTATAATAATCTGTTCTCAACCATGCTTACATGTTTTATTTTAAATCTTTTTGTATAGGGTAGTGTTGTCCAGCTTTTTAATGTGGAAGGCCAAATAAAAAGCAGAGGCTTAGGTTGAGGAAACAGACAGGATTAATTGTACAAGGTAATACCATAAAACATGTGCTTTTCTGTCACTCGAGGATCTCATGTATATATATATTTACACTTAAGGAAGATCCAAGAGCTCATTGCACCAAGTGCCCAGTTTGCAGTCATTCTGCACCTGCCTATACATTAATCAAACATTTTTGCCATAAAGACCATGTGTAAATTTTTAGATGTGCTTCAACAGCAGCATTAGCCTTCTGACATATGAGCGCAACTTTAGGTATGAGACCAGATCAGACCTAAAATATCCTATCCTATGGGATGTTACCTAATCTGGATCTGCTAAAAAAAAATTTCACACTTCTTTGTTATTGGAGAGGAGCACTTTTCATTAGCACATCATACCATTTTCACCTAAATGCCAAGTGTCCTCAGCATGAATATGTGATATGGCTCATAACCATCCAAGCACAAAATGCTATGGCCTCACAAGTGGATATACCCTATGAATTCTGGCTAGACAAAAAACATTTATATTTATGAAATGGATGTTTTACAACATTTTCTTTACATTTCTTTTAATGTGCCTATTAAAATTAATGTGTTTTATTAAATTTGAAATATATAATGTGCATTCTTCAAATCTTACCTCCCTAGAAGTTGCATGTTTTTTGTGGTCAGACAATTGTGGAAAGATTGTTATATATCCATGAACCCCTTTTACTTTTTCAGTATCTTGCATAAGCGCCTTTCGAGGTTTTTTTGATGCCGTTTTTTTCCTTCAGTCTGTATAACTTTTAATCTGAAAAATGCATTATTAAAAATATCATCAATGCTACAAGTAGAACAAACTTTGAAGTAATACATTTTTAATGTACAGATGAGTGAATGTTTATCAAGCTTTAAGGCACTGGCTTAACAAATTGGTGGCACACATTATTTTGCAAAAAATTACATCCCTCTGACAGTGGACGCATACACTCATTATGGCATAATGGTTAAAATTTACGGATGTTGGATCAAAGACATGAAATAAATAATGTAACAATAATGGGAAAGGAAAGAAAAAGAAATTCCCCTTTTAAAAGAACCCGTTTGTATGGTACTCTTCTGAGAATAAAACCTATAATTTTATTTAGTTCATTAAAACCAACAAGGATTGTTAGATCACAGAGACAATCAGGGGTGAAACAAAGAATTACACAAATTTGTGATAATGTTGTCAATACTTGTTAATTCAGTATTGAAGACACAGGATAGGGGCGCTCACGGACTCACGAAATGATGTCAGCCAGTCAGCAATCATAAAACAGAAACGTTTATTCATGGATTTATAAAAATATAACTCATATACAAATACATCATACAGGATACATCTCACCTGACGATTTTCGTGACAGAGTTACTTAGTCATAGGCAAGGAATGATCTGCAACATTGAAGTTTAAATTACAAACAAAACAACACCATCTGATCAAAACTAACCAATCACACTAAATAGCGAGATCGGGGCAAAAACCAAATCCTGCCAGTACCAAACACGTCATAGCTACGGAAACTCTAAACTGATAGAATTGGTAAAACAAAGAGAGAAACAATGTTGCAGAACAGCGGCCCCAATGACTAAAAAGTATTACTACAACCCATTCAAATAGTAAGGAAGGTCATCAGATGCCACCCAGTGTATCAGTGAAAACCTCCATATTAATCTATCATATGCAGTAACAGAGGATCCGTATGTCAAAACCATTGACTAAAACAGTATCCATCCATCTATACAGGATTCTAAACTGATAGACAGAGTAGTAATCTGGTCCAAACAGTCATTACATAAAAAATATAGAGAAAATAAGCAATCTTATATAAACAAATAAAATCAATATTACTGATGATGTATATACAAACTGACATTGTGCTCAGAATTAATACCATGAAGCTGTCTAGTGCCTAGATGAAGTATCCATTTTACTTCTATCCGATCCAGACTGATGTTAATGTCCCCCCTCTTTCCAAAGGGGCGACCCTCTCAATCCCTTTAAATGAGAAAAATGAGAGGTCAGAATTACAGCAATCAATAAAGTGATGTGCCACAGGTCTTTTTATGTCACTATTCCTAATCGATAGGCCAAGTTCTCTAATCCTATCTTCTAGGGGACGACTCATCTTACCTACATATTGCTTTTGGCAGGTCAATAAATACACTAGCATTGTTGTCTGACAATTGATATATTGTTTAAAGGAGCAGTAAACTTTTTTTCAGAAAAAATATATATTGTAAGGATTTTCCTATTGAGTAAAATAAGTGTACTCCCACTGCCGAGAGATTTATATTTCCAGAGTTATTACAGTTTAAATCCATGTTTTTTTATATTAGCAGTGCCCTCTAGTGGTAAAATTCTAATTAGATTTCTTGTTAGATTCTAATGGAGAGGAAAGTCAGAAAAGTCAGAGACATACAATTCTCCATAGAATGTGATAGAAACTGCCTGTCACTTCCTGTCAGTTAGAACTATCAGGAAGTAAACACAGTAAATTCACTTCCTGATTGTTTGAACTGCTATGAATTTTGAATAAAACATCTGACAGTGATGTGAGTGACCTTGTTTTATTCAGCAGGAAATGCTCTGTAAAATATGTGTTTTCATAAAAAAAGTTTACTGCTCCTTTAATGTGATAGCTCTTATCTGTGGTCGTACTTTAAAATTCATTGCCAGTCTGGATATAAATACAAGCAATACAATGTCTAGCCCCAAATTTATATAAGCCCGTGGTATCTAAGTAGGCAGTTTTGGAGATGTATTTGTAAACAGACTGGGAGATAATATTCTCCCTAAAGTGGGTGCTTTCCTACTAACAAATCCACATCCTTGTTGTAAATTTGTTCCTAAGTGGTTGTCAGTCCATAAAATTGGGATATGAAGCTTAATAATAGCCTTAATCAAATTATATTCTAGACTACAGTTTGTCACAAAATTAATGCAATCCCCGGAGTACTTATTCTTAGCCGCTATATTTTTATTCCTGATATTGCTATCATCACGCAACTGAGATCTATCCGTGGATTTAGCTCTAACATATGCTTGTTTTAAAAGACCAGACGGGTATCCTCTCTGTAAAAAAATGCTTCATGAGATCATCCAACTGTGATTCAAATTCCTCAACAGTGGAACAGTTCTTGTGAACCTGCAAGAACTGTCCAATAGGTACTGCTCTTATTGTATGATGTGGGTGACAAGACTTTGCATGTAGCAAAGAATTACCGTACAAGGCTTTCTATGGATCGAGGAGTATATTTCACTATCGCGAAACATCAGTTGAAGATCTAAAAATGGGATCTCTCTCTCCTGAAAATCACTTGTAAAACACAGAATGAAATCATTATAATTCAAAAAAAGAACAAAAGAAGAGAAAGATTCCCTGGAACAACTGCCATATGTATAACAAATCATCAATGTATCTATTATACATAAAGATACAGTGACGATATGGATTCTTAATGCCGTATATGAAGATCTCCTCGCGTACGTGGGTGCAAATTTTGCACCCATCGAAGTACCACAGTTTTGTAAATAAAAGGTACCATCATATTTAAAGAAATTATGAGTCAATAAATATTCAATCGCTGCTATCAAAAAGGTCTTCAACTCAGCAGAATACGTACTATATGTTTCTAAATGACCAACTAGTAACCCTTTCTCATGACATCTATGGTACCCCATGAGAAGGTACCCTCCACCTTGATTCTGGTAAGTTTAGAAAGGGTATGCCCTGAATCCCTAGTATAACTAGGTAATCTAATAACTAGTGGCTGTAAATACAGGTCAACAAACTCAGAGAGATGTTCATTCATAGACCCAATACCAGACACTATTTGTCTGCCCAAGGGAGGCCGATGTGGCTTGTGTACATTAGGCAGATGATAGAAGATGGGAACCCTCGGATTTGCAACCACCAAATATTCATCCTCCTTCTTGGTCAAAAGAAATTCCCCTTTTAAAGGGATAGTAATACTTAAAATGTAAAAAAAAAAATGTTGTATGGTTTATCCCCCTGAGTAAAACAAGGGTACTCCCACTGCTGAAAGGTGTTTCATTCAAAAGTTATTAATTTTCAAAGTTGAATTTTTTATGTGCAATATCACAGTGGCCTGAAATTGTACAGTGGTGCTGTTGCTACACCATCCTATAGAGATTTATGGTCCTGGGACCAAAGCTGTCCATAGGATCATGTAGCAACAGCGCAACTGTACAATTTCAGGCCACTGTGATATTGCACCTAAAAATTCAACTTTGAAAATTAATAACTTTTGAATGAAACACCTTTCAGCAGTGGGAGTACTCTTGTTTTACTCAGGGGGATAAACCCTACAACATATTTTTTTTTTACATTTTAAGTATTACTATCCCTTTAAAAGAACCCATTTGTATGGCACTCTTCAGAGAATAAAACCTATAATTTTATTTAGTTTATTAAAACCAACAAGGAATGTTAGATCACAGAGACAATCAGGGGTGAATTAAAGAATTACACAAATTTGTGATAATGTTGTCAATACTTGTGTCCACAAGGTATGGGTTTCAATGCTTGTGTCCACAGGACATGGGTTTCAAAGAAGGAATAATTCAGGGTATAACAATGGACTAGTATAGTATCAATATACTATTTTATTGATTTGTGTATGAAGGTGTGGGTTGCAACAACGCCCAAGAAGATTTATTTATAACTTTTAATGGTGTGTTGAGATCAGACAGTTAACCCAGTGCTGCGGAGTAATGTCCACATTTCAACAAAGGTATAGCTAATGTTTGTGTTTATACTCTGTATAGAGGTCGCAATAATTCTTGTAGCTACAACTCAATCACTCTGTTCAATAAGAGTTTGCTATGAAAGTGGGATTCAGGTCGCAATAAGTAGGTGATTCCTTCTGGTTTATTCCAATCTTTGCATCTGCCTGTTGCCAGCTCAGATGCCTAAGCATTGTTTATCTCCGTGTGAATGAACGTACAGATGGTCACAATATAGTGCTGCTAACTTAATTAATCCAGACCAGCAGATTTAACCTTATCGTAACCAGCTATCTTCTGAATCTCAACTTAACATTAGTTCTTACTTGCTCCTACTGTAAAGATTCTATTCTAGATACAGTCTGGCACTTAACCTGTTTTGAACAAGGTACTGGATATCAGCGTTTATCTCCAGCTTTTAGTCCTTAGTTACTGATCAGTCCACAGTATTAGCCCTTATCTATTGTATCTGTGTTTTTGAGTAAGATCAAGGTAATAGTGCTTTTCTTCGTGATTATCGTGGTCTTAATCTGAAGTAATCACTAATTACTGATTCCGCTAAGTTAGTATACTGCGAGCACTGAGTGATTTTCTCTGGTACACATATATGAGCCCTCTCAATTATTTTCTTGATTAATAATTGTTACTTACTTCTATATCTTTTAACCATGTCCATAGAGAGCAACGACAGGGAGTAAGGTGCAACATTTCTAATCTGAGCAATTTGTTATTTTTGGCTGAATCGGTTCATAACTAGTTGATTAACCCCACTACTGAGCATTACCTCTGATTCCCTCTTAGCCCCCACTGCCTACAAAAGAGGATTTTAGTCTTACCTGTTAAATCCTTTTCTCTTAGTCCATACAGGTTGCTAGTAACTCTGGGTAGGCGATCCGCCCCTTTAAGTAGGCAGGAACAATTCTAGAATTGTATGCAGGGGGTGGAGTCTACCTTCCCTCCTTGGCTGCAGCTAGCCAACCAGCTCCAGTAAGATTTGATACACTAACTATTGACTAGATAGTAGAAGGGAAAGAAGACTCCTGTGAGCATGACCCCAAAGGAACCCCACGGTCTGCCACAGGAGAGCCAAGCATGGTCCCTTGACAGGGTGGGAGACCAGTAACCTGTATGGACTAAGAGAAAAGGATGTAACAGGTAAGACTAAAATCCTCTTTTCTCTGTCGTCCAATACAGGTTACTGGTAACTCTGGGATGTCCAATCATTGAGTTTCCCAGAGGAGGGAAGTAAGGCAAGGACCAGGCGCAAGGCCCCCATAGTTACCAGAGCAGACATGAACCATCAGATCAGAGATAGCCCAACAACAAGGGAGTGTCAACAGACACTGAACAGGGGTACAACACCCCAACTGTTACACAGCACACTGAACTAGAGCCAACAGGGCTCAAAAGTGAAGGAAGCACCAAGAACCGAAGAAGATCCCAGACAGGCAAGACTGCCTCCAGGATCTTCCTCCCAAAGCTGGTGTCAGCCGATGCCAGGACATCAACACGGTAATGCTTCGAAAAGGAGTGCACAGACAAACAAGTGGCAGCCTTGCACAACTGATCAGCGGAGGCCTGATTCTTGTAAGCCCAATAAGCCCCAATAGATCTAGTAGGTTGAGCCCTGACCCCAAAGGGAGCAGGCTTCTTCCTTAGCTCATAGGCCTTGCGAATAGTGGACTTGATCCAAGATGCAATAGTCACTTTAGATGCAGGTCTTCCTGCACTGGGACCCTCAGGAATGACGAACAGCGCATCAGATTGCCTGATAGACTCAGTGCGATCTACATAAAACTTGAGACAACGCACCACATCTAACAAGTGGAGATCCCTCTCCTTGTCAGAAGTGGGGTCAGGGCGGAAAGAAGGCACCACAATCTCCTGATTGATGTGGAACTCCAAAACCACCTTCGGGAGAAACTCCTGAGATGTGCAAAACACCGCCTTGTCCTTGTGAAACACCAAAAAGGGTGGTTTACAGGACAGAGCATGTAACTCCGCGACACGGCGAATGGAGACAATCGCCAGGAGAAAGTTAACATGCATAGAGGAATGGTAGCCAAAGACTTAATGGGAAGGAGCTAAAGAACACCCAAAACCAAGTTAAGATCCCACGGAGGAGCGGGATTTTTAAAGACAGGACGATTATGAGCAACTCCCTGAAAGAAAACCTTGATACCAGAAGAATGGCAATGTGCCTCTGAAAGAAAACAGAGAGAGCAGAAGTCTGAACCTTAAGAAAACTCAGACTCAGACCCTTATCCACACCATCCTGCAAGAAGGCCAGGACCGTAGGCAGATCAAATTCCCGAGACAGGTCCCTATCAGCACACCAAGATAGAAAGGTCGACCAGACACGATGGTAGGCCTGAAAAGAAACAGGTTTGCGGGTACTAAACATAGTAGCCACCACACCTGAATAAAAACCTTTCTTCTTCAGTATTGAGGATTAAATTTCTAAGCCGTCAAAGCTAGACGATAAACATCCTCCTTCCACAGGTAACCCTGTTATCACGGTGCCCGTGATTGTTGTACTTCCTTGTCAGTCACCATTAGGGGGCTCCTATTGGTTGTCTGCCTTTAACCCGCCTCATACTGTCTATTTAAACCTGGTTTGGGCACCCTATGGTCGCCCTTTTGCAGTGTCTCTGACCACATTGGCCTTGACCATGTTCCAGTATTCGTTTGTACCTGTAGCTGTGTTCCTGAGTTCCAGAATACATCTTGTTCCTGAGTCTTCTGCCTGCAGAGTTGTTCCAGTGTGGTTCCGGCCTAGTCCTGAGAGGTTGATGTTTCCTGCTGATCGCCTTCACTGAGTCTTCCTGACTGCTTGGCCTTTCTGCGAGTTCCTGTCGTCTCTTGTCCAGCCAAATGTGCTCCTGACGTCTGGTCGCTTTGGTGACATTCTTGTAGTCCCAGCGTGCGGACGTTGGGGTATTCTTCCAGCCTTGCGGCTATACAATTACTTGTTGGTTCCAGCGTGCGGACGCTGGTTTGCTCCAAGCTTTGCGGCTATACAAATACTTGTTGGTCCCAGCGTGCGGACGCTGGTTTGCTCCAGGCCTAGCGGCCATACGAATTACTTGTTGGTTCCAGCGTGCGGATGCTGGTTAGTTCCAAGCCTAGCGGCTATTCAATTATTAGTTGGTCCCAGCGTGTGGACGCTGGTTTGCTCCAAGCCTCGCGGCTATACAAATTACTGTTGGTCCCAGCGTGCGGACGCTGGTTTGCTCCAAGCCTTACGGCTATACGAATTACTGTTGGTCCCAGCGTGCGGACGCTGGTTTGCTCCAAGCCTTGCGGCTATACGAATTACTTGTTGGTCCCAGCGTGCGGACGCTGGTTTGCTCCAGGCCTAGCGGCCATACGAATTACTTGTTGGTTCCAGCGTGCGGACGCTGGTTTGCACCAAGCCTTGCGGCTATACAAATACTAGTTGGTCCCAGCGTGCGGACGCTGGTTTGCTCCAGGCCTAGCGGCCATACGAATTACTTGTTGGTTCCAGCGTGCGGAACCTGGTTAGTTCCAAGCCTAGCAGCTATTCAATTATTTGTTGGTCCCAGCGTGCGGATGCTGGTTTGCTCCAAGCCTTGCGGCTATATGAATTACTGTTGGCCCAGCGTGTGGACGCTGGTTTGCTCCAAGCCTCGCTGCTATACAAATTACTGTTGGTCCCAGCGTGCGGACGCTGGTTTGCTCCAAGCCTTACGGCTATAGAATTACTGTTGGTCCCAGCATGCGGACGCTGGTTTGCTCCGAGCCTTGCGGCTATACGAATTACTTGTTGGTCCCAGCATGCGGACGTTGGTTTGCTTCCAGCCTTGCGGCTATACGAATTACTTGTTGGTCCCAGCGTGCGGACGCTGGTTTGTTTCTGGAGCCTTACTGCTATACAAATTACTCGTTGATCCCAGCGTGCGGACGCTGGTTTGCTCCAAGCTTTTCTGCTATACAATTTACTTGTTGGTTCCAGCGTGTGGACGCTGGTTTACTCCAAGAGCTTTAAAGTCGTACTCTCCGTTGGGCGTTCCTAGAGTGAAGTTCTTTAGGGCTGCCTTGCCCGGTATCGGTAAGGCCGGTAGAACCCGGCATATTATTCCATCTGAAGGTTGCCTTACCCGGTATTGGCAAGGCCGGTAGAGCCTACGCTAGCTCCTTTGGGCTGCCTTGCCCGGTATTGGTAAGGCCGGTAGAACCTGGTACATATTCCATCTGAAGGTTGCCTTACCTGGTATTGGCAAGGCCGGTAGAGCCTACGCATAGCTCCTTTGGGCTGCCTTGCCCGGTATTGGTAAGGCAGGTAGAACCTGGTACATATTCCATCTGCAGGTTGCCTTACCCGGTATTGGCAAGGCCGGTAGAGCCTATTGTTATAAGAATATCTGGCTGTCTTTCCCGGTATATTGGCAAGACCGGTAGAGCCTGTAAATTTGTACTTCTCAATTACTAAATGTTGTATGTCATGTTGGAATCCTAAGGGATCATTTTTAATTATTTTCAATAAAGTTGTGTTTTTACCTAACTTTGTATCTGAGAGTCGTAACAAACCATGTATCACGGTGCCCGTGATTCGTGCTATCTGGTGTCTATCACTTGCTGGGAAATACTCATTGGCTGTCTGCTATTAGCCCTCCTTACTTTGCCTTTTTAAACCCTGGTTGGGCACTCCCAGGTTGCCCTTTCGTGATGTTTCTGACCTCACCTGTCCTGACCAGTTGTCAGGCTTCTGGGCCTGCTGTTCCTATGTTCCGGTGTTCCAGCGATCCTGTGTTCCGGTGTTCCTGTGCAATATCGTTCCAGTGTTCCTGGGTTCCAGCACCTCGCGGGTTAATCCTCCTGAGTTCCTGAGTCTCCAATCTACCGCCTCGCCTGCTGGTTGCTCCCTGTCATCGGTTCCTGTGTTCCGGTCTCCTGTCACCACTTAGGTCTTGCTTCGGTGGATACAGGGCTCTCGCTCTTTGCTTTGTCGCTTCGGCGACATTGTTACCTTCCGCTTCAGCTTTAGTGGCTGATTCCAGCAAGCGGACGCTAGTTTACTCCATATTACCTGGTTGCAAGAATCACTGTTGGTTTCAGAGTGCGGACGCTGGTTTACTCCAGATTACCTGGTTGCGAGAATCACTGTTGGTCCCAGCGTGCGGATGCTGGTTTACTCCATATTACCTGGTTGCGAGAATCACTGTTGGTCCCAGTGTGCAGACGCTGGTTTACTCCATGTTACCTGGTTGTGAGAATCACTGTTGGTCCCAGCGTGCGGACGCTGGTTTACGCCACATTAACCTGGTTGCAAGAATCACTGTTGGTCCCAGCGTGCGGACGCTGGTTTTCTCCATATTACCTGGTTGCGAGAATCACTGTTGGTCCCAGCGTGCGGACGCTGGTTTACTCCACATTATCCTGGTTGCGAGATTTACTGTTGGTCCCAGCATGCGGACGCTGGTTTACTCCACATTAACCTGGTTGCAAGAATTACTGTTGGTCCCAGCGTGCGGATACTGGTTTACTCCATATTACCTGGTTACTAGTATTACTGTTGGTCCCAGCGTGCGGACACTGGTTTACTCCATTCAGCCTGGTTGCGCTTATACCGTTGGTCCAACGCTAGGACATTGGTTGCTCCTGAACTCTAGTCCTGTGGACAGTTTGCTGTATGCTTCCTATGCAGTTGTCTGATACTTCCTGGCAATAGACTTCTGCTGCGATTAGGCCTTTGTATCTATTCCTATCTGCTGTCATAGTTATCTGACAGCTGGCCTACGCTTTGGGCTGCCCTGCCCGGTATTGGTAAGGCCGGTAGAACCTTTGCACGTTACCATCTTGAGGGTTGCCTTACCCGGTATTGGCAGGGCCGGTAGAGCCTATACTCAGCCTCCCTTGGGCTGCCTTGCCCGGTATTGGTAAGGCCGGTAGAACCGGTACATTTCACCTCACGGTTGCCTTACCCGGTATAGGCAAGGCCGGTAGAGCCTATTGTTATTGTGCTGTCCCTTGGGCTGCCTTGCCCGGTATTGGTAAGGCTGGTAGAACCGGTACATGTCATCTCACGGTTGCCTTACCCGGTATAGGCAAGGCCGGTAGAGCCTATTGTATATACTACTGTCACTTGGGTTGCCTTGCCCGGTATCATTGGCAAAGCCGGTAGAACCTATGCTACTACTATTGTTGTTGTATTGTTATGTATGAAATGCCCTACGGGGATTGCCTTAACTTTTAATAAAGTTACGTTTTTACCAAAACCTTAAGTCTGAGAGTCTTCAAAACCGTGACACCATGACACCTGTAGAAGAAGATCCGGACGGCAAAGGAGCCGGAATGGCTCCGCCACTGACAGATCCAGAAGCTCCAGAAACCAAGCCTGTCGAGGCCAGTACAGAGCAATCAGAATGACTGGACAGCGTTCCAGTCTCAATTTCCGCAACACCCTGTGCAACATGGGGAGGGGAGGAAAGATGTAGGCCAGAGGAAATAACTAAGGAATGGATTTGGCATCCACCGCTATATCTAGAGGATCCCTCCAGCGAGAGCAGAACCTCGGAACCTTCTGGTTGTGTCTTGTCACCATCAGGTCGATGCAAAGAAGACCCCACTTCTGAATGATGAGGTTGAACACCTCTGGGTGCAGCTCCCATTCATCCAGTGACGAAGGGCATGAAATATCGCCCGAAGCTCCAACATGTTTATTAGGAAGAGAGATTTCTCTGGAGACCACCGACCCTGAGCACTCAGGTGACCCAAGACCGCTCCCCAGCCGGAGAGGCTGGCATCCATCATCACCATGGTCCAGAAGGATACCAGGAAGTACTTGCCCTTCAGCAGATTGGAGAGGTCGAGCCACCATGACAAATTCAGTTCCACATGAAGAGGAAGGGATACTGACGTCTTCAGAAGGTCTGACTGACCCCTGCACACATGGATCATAAACCTCTGGAGTTCCCTGGTGTGAGCCATGGCAAATGGGGCTGCCTTTATGGTGGAGATGAATTTCCCCACTAGAGAGGACAGCTTCTTGGCTGTAACTGGATTTTGAGCCAGAACAGCAGAAACCCTGTGGGCGATCTGGTGAGCTACCTCGTCCGTGACAAACACCATGAGTGTCGAAGAAAAGGGCAAGGAAGACCAGACGCTGGGATGGGACAGGATCCGACTTGTCCATGTTAATGATCCACCCATGATGGGTGAGTGCATGAATGCAATCCTGAACCTGCTGATGAAGAACTTTGAAGAAGGTGCCTTCAGAGGCAGGTCATCCATGTATGGAGTGATTCTGATGCAGTTCCAGTGGAGGATGGACACTAAGGCTCCCAGGACATGGTTGAAGACTTGAGGAGCTGTAGTCAGACCAAAGGGAAGAGCTGAAAACTGAAAGTGCCCTTGGTCGCAGGCAAATCTGAGATACTGCCGGCTCTCTGGATGAATGGCGATGTGTAGATACGTGTACTGAAGATCCAGAGAGGCAAGGAATTTCCCCAGAGACATAGCAACATAGCAGCAATCACCATCCTTAGGGACTCCTGGTGATAATGAATCCTGACCACGAAGGAATTGAGAACCTTCAAACCCAAAATGGGTAAAAACCCATACCTTTGTCCTGAACTGGAACCGGCTCTAGAACATCCTTGTCCAGAAGGACCTGGATAGACAACGTTTCTCTGCACCCTGGGGCGTATGAGAAGGAAAAAAGCAAAAAGGAGGAAGAGAGATGAAAGGTATCTTGTATCCTTCCGCCACCACCTGTAAAACCCATGGGTCCGCCACTGAATCCTCCCAGACGCTGTGGTAGTGACGCAGACGGCCACCCACAGCAGAGCGAGGACCTGGTTTCGGTGAGTCATGACGAAGATGGCTTGGAAGCCTTAGGCTTGGAGGAAACCTTGGGCTTCCATTGCTGTTTGGGCTTGGAGGAGGCACGCGGAGCTGAGGGAACCGCCTGGTTCGCCAGACGTGTCTCAGTCTGAAAGGAACGAAAAAAACGATTACGTTTGAGAGGTGTTTTCTTCCTGGGGACCAAAAGCAGAAGTGTACTTTTACCCCCTGTGGCCTCACTAATCAGATCCTTAAGATCTGGCCCAAACAATGACGTGCCTTGAAAAGGCAAGGCATTCAAGGCTTTCTTAGAAGCGTTGTCAGCAGACCAGATCTTGAGCCAAAGAGCTCGTCTGGCAACCACAGACATGGTGGAAACCCTAGCCACCAAACGGATGGCATCAAATAAGGCAGCAGAAACATAGTGCTGGGCCTCAGAAATGTTGGCAAGAAGGAGCAGCATATCCAAAATAGGAGCACCGTGATGGACAGCCAGGGTGAGTTGTTCAGTCCAGGCTGCAATGGCCCAGTTAACCCATGCCGCAGTGAATGCTGGACACATGGCAGTACCAGCAGTGGCAAAAATGGACTTGAGGGAAACCTCAAGTTTCTTGTCAGTCCAGTCTTTCGGAACGGAGGTGTCAGAAACTGGCAAGGCAGTAGACTTAGATAGCCTGGAAATAGGAGCATCCACTTTGGGGGGATGAACACACTGAGCAAGCTCCACCTCAGAAAAGGGGTAAAGCTTTGCAAATTTCTTGGAAACAGAAGGTTTCCTGTCCAGGGATTTCCACTCATCAGAAACAAGCCGGTCATGATTAGGGTTAGGTGGAAAACAAGTAAGGGGCTTTTTGGGCTCCTGAAACACATCAGAGGGATCTGAAGAGACCTCCTGAACTAAGGGAATGTTTAGGGTAGTCAAGACAGCCCTGATCAGGCCCTCAGCTGAGGGCTCAGGATCAGCCTCAAAGGGGTCCCCAAAAAACTGAGAGGAGCCCACAGCAGAACATTCCTCAACATCTGAATCTACCAAGAGTTCCTCCTCAGAGGAATCGGATACGTCAGGTACTCCCTGCGGTTTAGGCAGGGAAGATTTGACTGAAGAGGGGGTCTGCCATGAATGGAAGACCCCCCCGTAACTGGGATGGAAAGAGATGCAATGTAGACCAAAGGTCCCTAGTAGCAGCCTTGAACTCTTACACCCAAACTGGCTCTAATGCATGGCTGGAGGTCCCAAGAGACTCAGGGACATCTGAACATGCTGGGCATAAATGACCTGAGAATTTTCTAGGTAACCCTGAATAACATGAGGAGCAATAGGGGACACAGAGACCCTAACGTCCTTAGACTTATGCCTGGCACCAAGCTCCAACGTATTAGACATTCTCACAGTGTCAAAAACGTTGTAGGTAAAGAATCACCCAATTACAGTGTGTAAGATAAAAGTTTCACCCCAGAAATCGCTAAAATACACTTATCTGGCAGGTGAAGGGTTAATCTGCAGAGGAGAGAAGGAGAGACCAAGCCTTGCGTAGGATACTCGTTCTAGAAAAGGCACAAAATGGCTGCCGCAGTGGGAGCCAATCAGAAACGAGCGCGCAATGCAAGCGCTCATGGGAAATGTAGTTTCCATAGAAAAAGTACTCCTGAAGCCCCCTGAGCCCCCCAAAACACTTGAAACTTCAACCGGATGAAAGAGCAAGGGCAGACAATTAAAATGAGCCATCTCTGAAGTCGTTACGTTGAGCGGTTGCAGAGATATGTCCCAGACTGTGCAGTCCCATAGAAGTGAATGGAGCAATGGCGTCTATGCGGTAAAGTGCGCCTTTAACTTAAATTTTGCAAAGTTGAAAAGTAAAAAATAAAAGTACATGAAACATCATTAGAACATGTTAGGAGACCCAGAAAACACTGAACCCAGTAGGAAAAGTGTCAACCCCCCCCCCCAAAGATACAAAACCAGCAGCTAAAGGGTTAAGTTACAACATAAACCTGCTCCAAAACACCCAACAGACATACAGATAAACCCAATGAGTGCAGGAGTGTGCAATAAGAACTCCAAAGGAAAAACCCCTGTGCGGAGGTGCACTGTGGGACATGTGGACTTGCAGCTCTCAAAGGGTTGCTCACCTTTCCTGCAGATATTCTGTCTTCAGACTACCATGTATTAAGAAGAAGCCCCAGTGGGCAACACCTGAGGAAAGAACTTGAACCAAAGATTTTCCCCCCAGGGCTTAAGGTCCACAAAAAGCACCTGGTTACTGATCTAGCCACATCTAAGCGCATTGTCAGTTATGGTAATCTGCCTGATGGTGGTATTCCATTTCTAACAGAAAAATAAAATTCTAAAACTATAGCAGAACTGTTCTCTTGACTGTGTCTTCACCAAGGAACAAATCTTACTGGAGCTGGTTGGCTAGCTGCAGCCAAGTAGGGAAGGTAGGCTCCACCCCCTGCATACAATTCTAGAACTGTTTCTGCCTACTTAAAGGGGCGGATCGCCTACCCAGAGTTACCAGTAACCTGTATTGGACGACAGAGAAAGATATTTTTAATTAGTATGTGGAAGAGACATGATGTGAGCTCCTCCTGGCTCACTTGACAGGTTTCGCCATAAGCTTTTTCAGGAGTGAGCTGCGGCGGCAAAACCCGGTCTTTTTAAACCTAGAAAACTCCTCCTATGTCCATCCCTGTATGACCTCATTTGGAGTGAGTCGAAGTTTAACTGAGTTCTTTTGAGAAAAGGGGTCCGGATGAAGATACTGATACAAATAATTATGTCTGAATTTTGACATATATTTAACAGTTCATGTGCATATCAATTTATGAGATTGCGGTTGTCTCAAAATTAGGGGAATATAAGGAAATATTTTGTGTTTCTGTTAGCATGGAGACATATAAATAAACAGTGCATGGTTTATGATACCATATCAATGTCATCTCATATAGTGGTAACATCATGTGAATTAAAATATTCCATGTTCTATTATAGTAACACATAAGTCCCAGTAATTACATATACATTTGCATATATGCATGTTATCTATGGCATAATTCCAGGTACAATTCATCTTGGACAGATTTTATATTGAGTGTGCACTAAATTAATTTCAAAGGTACTAAGTGTTGCCACACATGCAATGGATGCGTTGTATTCAAGTCTATGGGAGAATAAGCCAAATCACCTACTTATTGCGACCTGAATCCCACTTACGTAGCAAACTCTTATTGAACAGAGTGATTGAGTTGTAACTACAAGAATTATTGCGACCTCTATACAGAGTATAAACACAAACATCCGTGATACCTGTGTTAAAATGTGGAAGTTACTCCGCAACACTGGGTTAACTGTCTGATCTCAACACACCATTGAAGGTTATAAATAAATCTTCTTGGTCGTTGCTGCAACCCACACCTTCATACAAAAATCAATATAATAGTATATTGATACTATACTAGTCCATTGTTATGCCCTGAATTATTCCTTCTTTGAAACCCATGCCCTGTGGACACAAGCATTGAAACCCATACCTTTTGGACACAAGTACTGACAACATTATCACAAATTTGTGTACTTCTTTGTTTCACCCCTGATTGTCTCTGTGGTCTAACAATCCTTGTTGGTTTTAATGAACTAAATAAAATTATAGGTTTTATTCTCAGGAGAGTGCCATACAAACGGGTTCTTTTAAAAGGAAAATGTATTTTTCTTTCCTTTCCCCTTATTGTTACATATGTCATTTTTCCCGTAGGCACCACTGTTTCAAGCTATTATACACAATAATTGTAGCCTTTCAATAGTTTGTGCAGACTATCTTGTCCTTTTTCTATATGAAATAAATAATGAAAGTATCTAAATTCATAATAGCATGAATTCAGAAACCTACTGTATTGTCCAAATTATAGGTTTGGATTATCACAGCCCGATTCAATTATGGCCAATTGAAAGCAGCACCAAGAGTAGAGCTCCCTTGGGGCCTCCTTGATTTGGCTGCCGTGGAGTTTATTCTTTATCTTCATTGACCGTTTGGACTTGTGGGGATGTGGTTAAAGAGTGGAGAGCCTACGAGGATGTCATTAAAGGGTGGTGGGCTTGCGAGGATGGCACTAAAGGGTGGGAGGCCTGCGAGGATGCCATTAAAGGGGGGGGGCTTACAAGGATGCTGTTAAAGGGTGGGGGACCTTCTAGGATGCAGTTAAAAGGTGGTGGGCCTGTGAGGATGTTTTTGAGAGTTTGGGGAGAATGTGAGGATGCTGGTGTAATGGACACCAAAAATACTCTGAGTCGGTTAAGTAAAGTTAAGGTAGTTTATTAAAGTAAACAAGATAAACATGCGTGAATACACATCAATGGATATACACCAAATCAAGCAAGAGTCTAGATCTGAGGTAAGAACACCGGAACTCCGGAACTGAAGATGTCTGATGTCAGAACTCAGGAACTGAAGATGTCTTGAAGACCGCAGACTGCAGGAACCGAGGAAGAGTTTCGGAACCGTGACTGGAACCCTAGTAACCAGGACCTCACAAGGAAAATATGGCACAGACCACAGGTAAGGTAAGGAACGAAGCCCAGCCTCAGGTAAAGCACACCAGACACCAGAGACCTACAAGGCCTCAAAACTTGCTGTAAGGAACAGAACTTGCACCTCTACCTCCGAGGGCAGACTCAAATAGCAATGGTACTCCTTATACTGAACGCACACCAGCAGTTCAGCAGCCTAATTGGGAATGACAAGCAACACACGGCCAAGCTCTCAATTATGTCGCCAGAGGAAAGCGCGGTACAGGCTATGACACTGAGTAGCTTAGTAAGAACAGAATGTGCCCACAGGTAAGGCCAACGTAAGACAATCACCAGACAGGAAGGAAGCAAGGCAGAGTCTTATGTATTGGTGCGCCAATGATACGCAGCGACCAAGCAAGTCAGACCGGGTCACAGACAGGAAGGCACAAGCCTGATTCTGGTAATGCTTAGCGTAAAATGGAGCCGATACGAGAATACACTGAGGAGGGTACGCCACCACTTGCCTACTTAGGCTAAATCTGAATCGCAACCAGCCTGGGTCATACACAGTCAGGATCACAGCCAAATCCTGGGTCATACACAGTCTGGATCTGTCACGGTTTGTTAAGACTCTCAGACGTAAGGTTTAGGTAAAAACATAACTTTATTGAAAAGTTAAAGGCAATCCCATAGGGTTTTCATACACATACAAACAATACATAGCAGATAATGACAATAGCAAATAGGTTCTACTGGCCTTGCCAATATACCGGGCAAAGCAACCCAGGCGAGTCTGGAACAAGAGGCTCTACTGGCCCAGCCAATATACCGGGCTGGGCAGCCTAATGGGATACCAGTGTAATAGGCTCTACCGGCCTTGCCAATACTGGGTAAGGCAACCTTAAGATGGAATAGTATGCGGTTCTACCGGCCTTACCAATATACCGGGCAAGGCAGCCTGACGGAATACCAATAAGTAGGCTCTACCAGCCTTGCCAATACCGGGTAAGGCAACCTTAAGGTGGCAAAGTGAAAGGTTCTACCGGCCTTACCAATATACAGGGCAAGGCAGCCCAAAGGAAGGTGACAACCACAGTAACCTAATGACTGTCAGATGATAATGACAGTAAGATGGAATATAGAGGTTACCAGGTCAAGTGGTTTCACAGTAATCAGAAACTCTCGTGCCCATATACTGTAGGAATCAATGCTGTTAGGACTGGACAGCGCACTCGAAACCATCAAGAACCTGACTGCAAGTCAGGGAGTAAACCAGCGCCCTACGTTAGGAACATACAGGCAGAATGAGAGCCGCAAGGCTTAGTGGAGCAAACCAGCGTCCGCACGCTGGGACCAACAGACTGAATGTGAGCAGCAAGGCAAATGGAGCAAACCAGCGTCCACGCGCTGGAAACCAACAGGAGGAAATGTCGCCGAAGCGAATGAAGAACAATGTCACCACAGATGCAGGAACTGGAAGCAGGAGACAACAGGAACCAGCAGAGAAGATCAACCGGATCAAGCGCGGCCAAGCAGACTGGCAACAGGAGCATCAGCTACTGATTAGAACAACCGGAACCGGACTGGAACTGACAAAGCAGGCAGGAACTCAGGAACAAGTTGACTCAGGAACTCAGCAACAGGCCCAATCAGCTACTGCAGTAAGGAGGAAGTGGATGCTGTCAAAGACACCACGAAAGGGCAACCAGAGGGTGCCCAGACTGAGTTTAAAAAGGCAATGTGAGGCAGGCTGAAGGCAGACAGCCAATGGGAGCCCCCTACAGGTGATAGACACTGAATTGCAGAAATCACTGACACCATGATAGTACCCCCCTTTCAAAGACCCCCCTCTCCTAGAATAGGGTCTGGGTTTCTGAGGGTATTTGGCATGAAAAATCCGCTGTAACTTGGGTTCATGAAGGTCCTTACTATCCACCCAAGATCGATCTTTAGGACCATAACCTTTCCAATGCACCAAATACTGTACCCTTCCTCTAAGCCTTCGGGAGTCAATGATACTCTGTACCTCGTATTCCTCCTGACCCTCGGCCTCAATAGGCCCTGGCACCGCAGGTGTAGTAGTGTAACGGTTGCATACGAGAGGCTTAAGGAGAGACACATGGAAAACATTATGAATGCGCATGGATGCAGGTATGTCCAAAGCTTAGGAAACAGGATTAATTTTGCGAATAATTCTGTAAGGACTAATAAACCGAGGTGCCATGAATTCCATAAATATTTCAAGTTGGTTGATGAACCCTCTGCAGAGATGAGGGTCACCATCATACCTTAGCAGCAAGGGTGCAGAAGCCGTTAACCCTTTGACTGCGGCCCCTGAGGGCCTTGTATCACTCTCCGGTGTCTGACTTGGCGAGACCACCGGGTTAGAACCAGACTTGTCAGCAAGTACAGTGCGTTCAAGAATAGTTTGGATTGCAACCGCCAATTGATCCAAACGTTGCTCAAGCATATCCATCCTCCAATGGATATTCTGTGTATTACCGTCACTCTTATTGTCTGAGGTCATGGCCCTTTCGTACTGTCATGGTTTGTTAAGACTCTCAGATGTAAGGTTTAGGTAAAAACATAACTTTATTGAAAAGTTAAAGGCAATCCCATAGGGTTTTCATACACATATAAACAATACATAGCAGATAATGACAATAGCAAATAGGTTCTACTGGCCTTGCCAATATACCGGGCAAAGCAACCCAGGCGAGTCTGGAACAAGAGGCTCTACTGGCCCAGCCAATATACCGGGCTGGGTAGCCTAACGGGATACCAGTGTAATAGGCTCTACCGGCCTTGCCAATACTGGGTAAGGCAACCTTAAGATGGAATAGTATGCGGTTCTACCGTCCTTACTAATATACCGGGCAAGGCAGCCTGACGGAATACCAGTAAGTAGGCTCTACCAGCCTTGCCAATACCGGGTAAGGCAACCTTAAGGTGGCAAAGTGAAAGGTTCTACCTGCCTTACCAATATACCGGGCAAGGCAGCCCAAAGGAAGGTGACAACCACAGTAACCTAATGACTGTCAGATGATAATGACAGTAAGATGGAATATAGAGGTTACCAGGTCAAGTGGTTTCACAATAATCAGAAACTCTCGTGCCCATATACTGTAGGAATCAATGCTGTTAGGACTGGACAGCGCACTCGGAACCATCAAAAACCTGACTGCAAGTCAGGGAGTAAACCAGCGCCCTACGTTAGGAACATACAGGCAGAATGAGAGCCGCAAGGCTTAGTGGAGCAAACCAGCGTCCGCACACTGGGACCAACAGACTGAATGTGAGCAGCAAGGCTAATAGAGCAAACCAGCGTCCGCACGCTGGGACCAACAGACTATAATGTGAGCCGCAAGGCTAATGGAGCGAACCAGCGTCCGCACGCTGGGACCAATCAGACTGTAATGTGAGCTGTAAGGCTAATGGATCAAACCAGCGTCCGCACGCTGGGACCAACAAACTGTAATGAGAGCCGCAAGGCTAATGGAGCTAACCAGCGTCCGCATGCTGGGACCAACAGACTGTAATGAGAGCCGCAAGGCTAATGGAGCAAACCAGCGTCCGCACGCTGGAACCAACAGACTGTAATGTGAGCCGCAAGGCAAATGGAGCAAACCAGCGTCCGCTCTGGAAACCAACAGGAGGAAATGTCGCCGAAGCGAATGAAGAACAATGTCGCCACAGATGCAGGAACTGGAAGCAGGAGACAACAGGAACCAGCAGAGAAGATCAACCGGATCAAGCGCAGCCAAGCAGACTGGCAACAGGAGCATCAGCTACTGATGAGAACAACCGGAACCGGACTGAAACTGACAAAGCAGGCAGGAACTCAGGAACAGGTTGACTCAGGAACTCAGCAACAGGCCCAATCAGCTACTGCAGTAAGGAGGAAGTGGATGCTGTCAAAGACACCACGAAAGGGCAACCAGAGGGTGCCCAGACTGAGTTTAAAAAGGCAATGTGAGGCAGGCTGAAGGCAGACAGCCAATGGGAGCCCCCTACAGGTGATAGACACTGAATTGCAGCAATCACGGGCACCGTGATAGGATCGCAGCCAAAGCCTGGGTCATACACAATCAGGATCACAGCCAAAACCTGGGTCATACACAATCGGGATCGCAGCTAAAGCCGGGGTCAAACACAAACTGGTAAGAGAAGCAGGAGCAAAACGGCCGTGTAGCAGATTCTGAGCGAGCTCAGACTACAACAACGCAAGGGCGACATAGAGATGAATGAGCCAAGCTTAAGTCTAGCAAACCGGAAGCAGCTGGGCGGGGTAATCCCCTGAAGTCGATATAAAGAAAAGAATGCAGAAAAAAGTAAGTATTTATCAACCGTGCCGCTCCATGCTGCTCCTGTATTACAGCCCTGCACGTGGCCATGGACGCCACAGGAACACCGTGATGATACGTCCAGGAATCCAGCAGAACACCCGCAACGGACGAACCCCCACAGCAGTCAGGAACTGGGTAATTCGCCGGCAAGAACGCTCTACTGGAAATTAGGTACTATGACAGTACCTCCCCCTCAAAGACCCCTCCTCCTCGGAGTTTCTTGAGGCTTATCAGGAAATTTATTATGGAATCTGTGTACTAAAGTTGGAGCATGAGCATTCTCCGCTGGAACCCACGAACGTTCCTCAGGTCCATAACCTTTCCAGTGAACCAGGTAATGAAGCCGCCCGCGGACAATCCGAGAATCCAAAATATTTTGGACCTCATACTCCTCGTGATCTGCAACTCTCACGGGAGCGGGTCGGGAAGGGATAGTAGTGTACCAGTTGCTGACCAAGGGTTTAAGCAGAGATACATGAAAGATGTTGTGAATGCTAATATGAGCAGGAAGAGCAAGAGCATATGCCACGGGATTGATTCTGCATAGCACCTTGAATGGACCAATGAATCTTGGGCGAAACTTGTCACAAGGCACCCGAAAATGGAGGTTACGTGTGGACAACCAAACTCGGTCTCCAACCTGAAAAGTCGGCGCTGGAAGCTGCCTTCTGTCAGCTTGCCTTTTTTGTCTTTGAACTGTCACCTGTAGAGTCTGCTGCACACGTCTCCAAGAGTCTTGGAGAGACTTTAGATGTTCATCTAAAGCGGGAATAGTCTGGGTCTGAAAAGATTCTGAAAGAACCTCAGGTTGGAAACCATAATTAATCAGAAACGGGGAAGACTTTGTGGAAGAGTTAACTGCAGAATTTCTGGCATATTCTGGCCATGGTAAAAGCTGAGCCCAATTGTCATGATGATCGGAAATATAGCAATGGAGAAACTGTTCCAATGCTTGATTGGCCCTTTCAGCTGCCCCATTAGACTGTGGGTGATAGGCAGAAGAAAATGCCAATTGAATGCCCAACTGAACGCAAAAACATCTCCAAAATCCAGATATGAATTGGCTACCTCTGTCAGATACAATAACCTTGGGAATACCATGTAGCCGAAATACCTCTCTGGCAAGGATCACTGCCAACTCTTGAGCCGAAGGAAGGCCTTTCAATGGTACAAAGTGAGCCATCTTAGAGAACTTATCTACGATCATTAGAATAACCATATAGCCCATGGATCGAGGGAGTTCAACCATAAAATCGATGGACAAATGGGACCAAGGACGTTCCCCATTTTCTGCAGGTTGTAATAGGCCCACCGGCAAATGATGAGATTTGTTTTGTGCACATGTAGTGCAAGCTGCCGTGAAAGCAATGCAGTCTGCCCTGAGACTAGGCCACCAGAAAACTCGGGAAATGGACCAAATCAATTGGTCCCGACCAATATGTCCAGCAATCTTTGAAGCATGGTAAGTCTCAAGTAACCTGATTCGTAAATGTGCTGGAACAAAACATCAACCTTCAGGTTTTTCGACGGGAACAGAGGTTTGTGCAGACAAGATCTTCTCTCCCAGAGGGGAAGTAATACAAGTACGTATGGTAGCCAAAATGCGGTCAGTCGGAATAATAGGAGCAGGAGGAACCTCCTCCTTAGCCGTGGAGCAATATTGACGTGACAGCGCATCAGCTTTAATATTCTTAGATCCAGGGAGATAAGAGACCACAAAATTAAAATGTGAGAGGAACAGCGCCCATCTGGCTTGTCGGGGTGACAGACGTTTTGCTTCGGAGAGGTAGATTAAATTTTTATGGTCCGTTAAAATCAGAATTGGAGACAGAGTCCCTTCCAGTAGATGCCTCCATTCCTTCAGGGCAAGGATTATGGCCAACAGTTCTCTGTCGCCAATCTGATACAATGTTTCAGCCTTCGATAATTTTTTAGAAAAATACTCACAGGGTCGGAGAACTTCCCCTGGAGCCGATCACTGGGATAAAACGGCTCCAATACCGATTTCAGATGCGTCTACCTCCAATGTGAAAGGTACAGAAGGATCAGGATGAACCAAAATGGGTGCGGCAGCAAAGGCAACCTTCAGATCATCGAAGGCCTTAATAGCTTCTGGAGGCCAAATTTTAGTATTTGCCCCCTTACAGGTCAATTGGGTAAGAGGTTTGACAATTGAAGAAAAGTTCTGGATGAACTTTCTATAATATTTGGCGAAGCCCCGAAATCGCTGAATTGCCCTAGGACCCGATGGACGGCCAGTTCAAAACTGTGGATAATTTAGTAGGGTCCATTGCGAAACCAGCAGCGGAAATAATGTAGCCCAAAAAAGTGACCTGGGTCTTATGAAATTCGCACTTTTCAAGTTTGCAGAATAACTTGTTCTCGTGTAAGAGACTTAGTACCCTGGAAACATCAGCTTGATGGGTCTCAAACGTAGGGGAATGTATCAAAATATCATCAAGGTAAACAATTACTCAATTTTAAAGAAGTTCTCTCAACACATCGTTAATAAATTTTTGGAAGACAGCCGGGGCATTGCTTAAACCAAATGGCATCACTAAATACTCATAGTAACCACTGCGGGTATTAAAGGCCGTCTTCCATTCGTGCCCTTCTTTAATTCGAATCAAATTATAGGCAGCTCTCAAGTTGAGTTTAGTGAAAATCTTAGAACCTTTGACTCGATCAAACAATTCTGTGATTAATGGCATGGGGTACGCATTTTTCACCAGAATCTTATTTAGTCCACTGAAATCAATACAAGGATGTAACTCTCTGTCCTTTTTCTTTACAGCGGGAGAGGTGGATTTTTGAATAATGCCCTTAGCACGGGCTTCTGAGACATTCCTCCATGGCACTGTTTTCCTCCACTGATAATGGATAGACATGCCCTTTAGGTGGAGTACTGCCAGGGAGAAGTTCCAAAGCACAATCATAAGACCTATGCGGGGGGCAAGTCCACTGCTTGACTCTCACTGAATACATCAATAAAAGAAGCATATTCTTGCAGAAGGCCAGAGCTCAAAGCCAATGTGGCTCTAACTGGACAGGTCAGACAAGACTTTGCGCAAGATGGAGACCAAGATAAAACTTTACAAGAATACCAGTCCATCTTAGGATTGTGTCTTTGTACCCATGGAAATCCAAGAACAATGGCATGATGTGGAGATTTAATTACTTGAAACCTTAGAGTTTCCGTATGTAGGTATCACGGTGTCCATGATTGCTGACTTTTGCTGTCAGTCAGGTGTGTGTACTCTCCATTGGCCGCCTGTCTATTGCCCGCCCAGTATTGCCTATTTAGACTGGGCTGAGGCACCCTTTGGTTGCCCTTTTGTGGTGTCTCTATGTCAATAGTCACCTGCCTTGTACCTGTATCTTTGGGCCTGTTTAGCTCCGTTACCAGTGTCAGCGATTCTCCAGACATCAGTGTCACTCCAGAGTGGTTCCTGCCTCCGTTCCTGATCTGGTTGGGCTGTCGTTCCTGCTTCCGTTCCTGATCCAGTGCTGCCGTTGTTCCTGCTCCATTCCTGACTTGGTTTGGCCGTCCTGCTGTTCCAGTAGTTGTCCTGGCCTGTCTATCGTTCCTGTTGCTGCATCCTGATTGTCATCCGTCTATCAACTTGGCTCGTCTGGGCGACATTCTGATCACTGGTTTGCTCCACATTCACCGGTTGCTGTTGCCTCCATTATAGAACCGGTTGGGTGATACTGTTGTCCAATATGCGGTACTGGTTTACTCCACATTCACCGGTTGCTGTTGCCTCCATTATAGAACTGGTTGGGCGGTACTGTTGTCCAGTATGCGGTACTGGTTTACTCCACATTCACCGGTTACTGCTGCCTCCATTATAGAACCGGTTGGGCTATTCAGTTGTCCAGTACGCGGTACTGGTTTACTCCACATTCACCGGTTGCTGTTGCCTCCATTATAGAACCGGTTGGGCGGTACTGTTGTCCAGTATGCAGTACTGGTTTACTCCATATTCACCGGTTGCTGTTGCCTCCATTATAGAACCGGTTGGGCGATATAGTTGTCCAGTACGCGGTACTGGTTTACTCCACATTCACCGGTTGCTGCTGCCTCCATTATAGAACTGGTTGGGCATTTCAGTTGTCCAGTACGCGGTACTGGTTTACTCCACATTCACCGGTTGCTTTTGCCTCCATTATAGAACCGGTTGGGCGATACTGTTATCCAGTACCCATATGTATGCATGCTTGGAACAGCAGTTCCAGGGTCCATACCGCTGTGGCAAGTGAGCAAGTGGCCCATCTAGAAGCTCAGACTGGAGCTCTAGAGAGTCATATTGTAACACTGAGAGATACTGACAACTTTGAGAGGAGTCTCTTGCTAACAGAGCAGAGTCTAGCTGGGTCACCTAGCAAAGAGGGAGGAGATCAGCTAGAAGGGAACCAGGCACATAGCTGGGTGACAGTTAGAAGTGGTTGCAGTGGGGGAGGGAAGAGGAAGAGGGCAGCCAGTCCTGAGTTTTTCCATCCAAACAAATTTGCTCATTTAAGTGAAGATGTTGGGGAGGCAAACCCAGAAGTGGAATTGCTGGAGAAGACTGTTCTCCTTAACAGCCGGGAGAACAGTTCCTCTAGCACAGAGGGGATCCAGAGGAAAGTGAAGCCTAGGCAGGTTGTGGTGGTAGGGGACTCTATTATTAGGAGAACAGATAGGGTAATCTGTGGCTCTGATCGCAGCAACCGAATGGTTTGCTGTCTCCCGGGTGCCCGGGTTCAGCATGTTGCAGACAGGGTGGACAGATTATTGGGAGGGGCTGGAGAGGATCCAGCTGTCTTGGTGCATATTGGTACCAACGACAAAGTAAGAGGAAGGTGGAGAGTCCTAAAATGTAATTTTAGGGATTTAGGGAGTAAGATTAGAAACTGGACCTCCAAGGTAGTATTCTCAGAGATACTACCTGTGCCATGTGCTACGCCAGAGAGACAGCGGGAGATTAGGGAGCTGAATGCATGGCTGAAGTCTTGGTGTAAGAAGAAGGGCTTTGGGTTTTTAGAGCACTGGCTGATTTTGCTTTGGGGTACAATCTCTATAGTAGGGATAGATTGCACCTGAATGCAAGAGGGTCTCAAGTGCTTGGGGAGAGGATTTCTAGACGGTTGGAGGAGATTTTAAACTAGGAAGGGGGGGAGGGGTCAATAAATACTGGGCTAGATAGTATAGAAAGGGAAGGCGATGTAGTTAATAACCAGGTGGGTGGATCTGGGGGTGGGGTTAGTACAGATGATAGGGAGAAGCCTACAAGCCACATCAAAATTAAATCACAAATGAAACATAGCAGTGGCATAAATTGTATGCTTGCAAATGCCAGAAGTTTAACTGGTAAAATAGGGGAACTGGAGCTGGTAGCTGAAACTGAAAACTATGACTTGATAGGCATAACAGAAACATGGTGGGACGACACACATGACTGGTTAATCAATTTGAAGGGCTACATGTTATTTAGAAAAGATAGGTCAAACAAAAGAGGTGGTGGGATCTGTCTGTATGTCAAACCAGTATTATTGCCTCATTTGCGGAACAATATATGTGATGACAGTAGTGAACATGTGGAATCCCTGTGGGTTGAAATAGTCACTGGGGGTAAAACTGCCCAGAAAATATTAGTGGGTATTTGTTATAAACCACCAAACATTGGTGACCTTGAAGAATCACAGCTATTAATTCAAATAGAAAAGGCTTCTCAAATAGGGAGAACTATAATTATGGGGGATTTTAATTATCCAGAAATAGGCTGGAAAAATGGAACAGCGAATTCTGCTGAAAGTAGTACGTTTCTGAACTTGTTGAATGACAATTTTTTGTCTCAACTAGTGCAGACCTCAACCAGAGGGGATGCGTGTCTGGATCTGGTAATAACTGACAATGAAGAACTTATCTCTAACATCCAAGTTAGGGAGCACTTGGGGAATAGTGACCATAACATGGTATCGTTTGAGATTAATTCAAAAAAGCAATTTGGTATGGGTTCCACCATAACACTAAATTTTAAAAAGGCCAACTTTAGCAGGTTTAATTCATCCCTTGGTCTTGTTGACTGGGATAAAATATTTTCAAAAGAAGCAAATTAAAACCAATGTGGCTAACCAGTAAAGTAATTCATGAAATAAATAACAAGAAAGCGGCATTTAAACATTATAAAGCTGAGGGATCAGTAGAGGCATTTTCAGAATACAAAAATGCCAACAAAACCTGTAAAAAGGCTATTAAATTAGCTAGACTAGAGAATGAAAAAAATATTGCTAAGGAGAGCTAGAGCAACCCAAAAAAATTCTTTAAGTACATTAATGGCAAAAAATTAAAGTCTGATAATGTTGGGTCCTTGTTATCTGAAACGGGTGAGATGGTCAAGGGGGACAGAGAGAAGGCAGATATTTTAAATAATTTCTTTTCTTCTGTTTTTACCAAGGAAGACCCAATGGACAATAATTTGCAAACTACTTTTACAGAACAGTCACAGCAAACATGGGACTGGCTAACACAAGAAAAAGTGTTAAAACAATTGAATGGTGTTAAGGTAGACAAAGCTCTGGGGCCAGATGATATACATCCACTGGTACTTAAAGAGCTAAGCCAGGCCCTGGCCAGACTGTTATATTTGATTTTCAGGGATGGTGCCCATGGATTGGTGTAAAGCAGATGTGGTGCCCATATTTAAAAAGGGATCAAAGTCACAGCCAGGAAATTACAGACCTGTAAGCTTGACATCTGTGGTAGGAAAGCTGTTTGAAGGGTTGCTAAGGGAATATATTCAAGAATTCTGCTGGAACAGGAATATTATTAGCAGGAGTCAACATGGCTTTGTGAAAGACAGGTCTTGTCAAACTAACTTGATCGCATTTTATGAAAAAGTGAGTAATAATATAGATGCGGGAGCGGCGGTTGATGTGATCTATTTAGACTTTGCCAAGGCATTTGATACGGTTCCACACAAGAGGTTACTGTACAAATTGAATGAAACAGGCCTAGGGGAAAATGTTTGTGGATGGATTGGAAATTGGCTGAAAGATAGAATGCAAAGAGTGGTAGTAAATGGCAAGTTCTCCAGTTGGATAAACGTGATAAGTGGAGTACCTCAGGGATCTGTCCTGGGTCCTCTTCTTTTTAATTTGTTTATTAATGACCTCTCAGAGGGCATAGGGAGCCATGTATCAGTGTTTGCCGATGACACAAAATTAAGTAAGGTAATAAAGTCTGAACTGGATGTGTCTTCATTACAAGAGGATTTGGACAAATTGAGTAACTGGGCAGGCAAATGGCAAATGAGATTCAATATAGACAAGTGTAAAGTTATGCATTTTGAGTATAATAATAAAATGCAACATATAGTTTAAATGGTGTTTCTCTGGGGAAATCTACAAATGAAAAGGATTTGGGAGTAATGGTAGACAATAGACTTAGCAGTAGCATGCAGTGCCAGCTGGCAGCTGCAAAGGCCAATAAGATATTGTCATGTATTAAAAGGGGTATTGACTCAAGGGAAGAAGATATTATTATGCCTCTTTACAGGTCCATGGTGAGACCCCACCTAGAATATGCTGTTCAATTCTGGGCGCCCTTTCTGAAAAAGGACATTATGGAACTAGAGAAAGTGCAGAGGAGGGCTACAAAACTAGTAAGGGGAATGGAAAGTTTTAGTTATGAAGAAACAGTGTCTTAGAGGGGATATGATAACACTATATAAATATGTTCAGAGCCCATACAAAGGGCTCTCCAAAGACCTGTTCATTAACAGAATAGTACATAGGACAAGGGGCCACCCGCTTAGACTTGAGGAAAGGAGATTTAATCTACAACAGCGGAAGGGTTTCTTTACTGTAAGGACAATAAAGGCATGGAATTCACTGCCTGAGGCGGTGGTGCTATCGAATACATTAGATGCCTTTAAAAAGGGCCTGGATACCTATTTAAAAGAGAATAACATAGAGGGCTATGAACGTTAGTATTGGGATTAATATTTACTTAGGGCTTGTTGATCCAATGATAGACATTTGGAATCAAGAGGGAATTCCCCCCCCATTCAAGGCAGAATTTGAAATTGCTATATCGAGGGTGTTTTTTTGCCTTCTTTTGGATCAACAATGGTAAACAGGAATAGGAAAAGGGTTGAACTAGATGGACGCAAGTCTTTTTTTCAACATAAATTACTATGTTACTATGTTACGCGGTACTGGTTTACTCCACATTCACCGCTTGCTGTTGCCTCCATTATAGAACCGGTTGGGCGACACTGTTGTCCAGTACGCGGTACTGGTTTACTCCACATTCACCAGTTGCTGATGCCTCCACTATAGAACCGGTTGGGCGATTCTGTTGTCCAGTACATGGTACTGGTTTACTCCACTTTCACTGGTTATTGATGGGCGTTACCTTTGTCCAGTACATGGTACTGGTTTACTCCATATTCACCGGGTGCTAGTTGCCTCCATTATTGCAACGGTTGGGCCTCCCTGGTGGTCCTATACGTGATACTGGTTTGCTCCACTGTTCCATCCTATGCTGCTGCTTCCATCTATACAGCATTAGTGGAGCTGTTCTACTGTCTTCCTGGCTGCCTTGCCCGGTATATTGGCAAGGCCGGTAGAGCCACATTCAGACTGTCGTGTCGCCCTCCAGGCTGCCTTTCCCGGTATATTGGCAAGGCCGGTAGAGCCTGTTTACCTTCAATTGTGTCATCTTACTGGCTTCCTTGCCCGGTATATTGGCAAGGCCGGTAGAGCCTTATTCCTGCTACTGTGTCATCTTCCTGGCTGCCTTGCCCGGTATATTGGCAGGGCCGGTAGAGCCTTAGTCATATTGATATTTCTTTCCATAGGCTGCCTTGCCCGCTACATTGACAAGGCCGGTAGAGCCTACCATGCTGTATCTTGTAAAAGCTACTGTTTGAACCCATTTTGTGCATGTGATATATATGTATGTCAGGACCCGTGAGGGTTCCCATTAAACTTTTCAATAAAGTTTGATTTTTATCTTACTCTGTGTCTGAGAGTCAAAACAAACCATGACAGTAGGTCTCCCACCCTTAGGGTTAATAAAGCAGATTAGTTCGTAATATGGGACGGTTGTAAAGGCCTGCCATCGATTGCCTCAACTGCCAATGGAGATTCAAGGGGTACCAAAGGTATAGCTTTGCTGGCTGCAAATTCCACATCCATAAAACAGCCAGCAGCCCCAGTGTCCAAAAATGCAAGGACAGAAACAGATTTGTTTGCCGAGTAAATACAAGCCTCTAGTACCGGTTTGTCAAACACTCTGTCTTGGGATAAAGAAACTTTACCAGTAACTGGTCCTCTGCCAGTTCTGAGGTTTGAACGTCTCTCAGGACGTACAGGACAATTTCGCAACATGTGTCCAGACTTGCCACAATAAAGACAGAGACCCTTCCGCCTTCTAAAGGCCCTCTCTTCTTTCGACAGATACGTAGCTCCCACCACCCTAGGGTCATCAAAGTCAGGGCCCAACTCAGGAGGCATGGGAGAAGAGGGAGGATAGGGAGGGTTGGAGGCCTCCTCCTCCCGTTGTCCACGGTTCAGCTCTCCCCAAACTGGTCTTCCCTTGACCAAGGCATCCACCTGCATAGGCTCGGACTCTTCGGAAACGAATCTAGGAGGTCTGGGAGGAGAGGGAGGATAGGGTGGGTAAGCATAATGGGATGATCCCTTGCCAGCAGATCTCCATAAATACTCTTTAAAAGAGGGTCTCTCCCTGATTCTGGTATCCATCATGATACAAAATTCAATCAGTCGGTCTAATTAATTGGGAAGACCACGTGCTGCAATTTCATCTTTCATGGTGTCGCAAAGGCCCTGAAAGAATACAGCCATTAAGGCTTCGTTGTTCCAGTCAACCTCAGCCGCCTGAGTCTGAAATTCATTGGCTAATCCGCAACGGTACGTTGCCCCTGTCTTAGAGTCATCAAATGCTTAGATGCCAAAACCACGTGGCCAGGCCTATCAAATACATGTTTAAAGGAGCAAACAAACTCCACAAAATTGTGAACGATGGGTTTATTGGTTTCCCATAAAGGATTGGCCCACGCCAAGGCTCTCCCAGTCAGGAGGGAAATAAGAAAGCCCACCTTGCTGCACTCATTTGGAAATGCACAAGGTACCAATTCAAAATAGATATCTAATTGGTTTAGGAATCCTCGACAACCATCTGGATCTCCCCCGTACCTTTGGTGAAGCTGGGCAGAGCCAGTCAGTCTCTTGACTGTACTCATTTCAATAGGAGTAGGAGGTACTGGTGCCCTGGTCGATTCAGGAGGGGCTACCAGTTGAGTACAAATCTGTTCAAGATTAATGGTACTTTGTGATACCGTGTGCATAGCTAAAGACAGTTAGTCTTGGACAGTTAGTCCAAGCGTTGGCTCAACGTCTACACCGTCCGAACTCTTGGCCCTTGCGTACTGTAATGGACACCAAAAATACTCTGAGTCAGTTAAGTTAAGGTAGTTTATTAAAGTAAACAAGGTAAACATGAGTGAATACACATCAGTGGATATACACCAAATCAAGCAAGAGTCTAGATCCGAGGTAAGAACACTGGAACTCCGGAACTGAAGATGTCTGATGTCAGAAATCAGGAACTGAAGATGTCTTGAAGACCGCAGACTGCAGGAACCGAGGAGGGTTTCGGAACCATGACTGGAACCTTAGTAACCAGGACCTCACGAGGCAAATATGGCACAGACCACAGGTAAGGTAAGGAACGAAGCCCAGCCTCAGGTAAAGCACACCAGACACCAGAGACCTACAAGACCTGAAAACTTGCTGTAAGGAACAGAACTTGCACCTCTACCTCTGAGGGCAGACTCGAATAGCAATGGCACTCCTTATACTGAACGCACGCCAGCAGTTCAGCAGCCTAATGGGCAATGACAAGCAACACACGGCCAAGCTCTCAATTATGTCGCCAGAGGAAAGCGCGGTACAGGCTATGACACTGAGTAGCTTAGTAAGAACAGAATGTGCCCACAGGTAAGGCCAACGTAAGACAATCACCATACAGGAGCGAAGCAAGGCAGAGTCTTATGTATAGGTGCGCTTACGATACGCAGCGAGCAAGCAAGTCAGACCGGGTCACAGACAGGAAGGCACAAGCCTGATTCTGGTAATGCTTAGCGTAAAACGGAGCCGATACAAGAATACACTGAGGAGGGTACTTGCCTACTTAGGCTAAATCGGAATCGCAACCAGCCTGGGTCATACACAGTCTGGATCGCAGCCAAAGCCTGGGTCATACACAATTGGGATCGCAGCCAAAACCTGGGTCATACACATTCGGGATCGCAGCCAAAGCCGGGGTCATACACAAACTGGTTAGCACTGTAAGCGTAGCAGGAGCAAAACGGGCAGGTAGCAGATTCTGAGGGAGCTCAGACTACACCAACGCAAGGACGACATAGAGATGAATGAGCCAAGCTTAAGAAGTCTAGCAAACCGGAAGCAGCTGGGCGGGGTAATCCCCCAAAGTTGATATAAAGAAAAGAATGCAGAAACAAGGTAAGTATCTATCAACCGTGCCGCGCCATGCTGCTCCTGTATTACAGCCCTGCATGTAGCCATGGACGCCACAGGAACATCATGATGATACGTCCAGGAATCCAGCAGAACGCCCGCAACGGACGAACCCCCACAGCAGTCAGGGACTGGGTAATTCACCGTCAAGAACGCTCTACTGGAAATTAGGTACTATGACAGCTGGAGAAGAGTAAAGGGAGTCTGCAAACTAGTGGGGGAAGATGAAGGGAAAGATGACTGGGAGGGGGAACCAAAGACAGTTAAGTTATTCACCTCTTTTCTTCTGTGATGCCCCATTTACGGTTCTTCTTCACATTCATGATGCCCTTCCTAAAGTGCATCATGAGTCAGAACGTGACCATAAAATGTATATAATGTAAGTGTGCACATTATAAACGGAACAAAAAGGCACAATCTAGTTGAAAGTAAAGTTATTAAGACTTAAAATGCTTGTGCACAATAGTCCATCAGTTATTCAAGTCAATGACACATGTATATATATGGACTTTTGCTGGAATCCCATTTTTTGGTATCCTGTATCAGACGTCTTCTTTTCACAAAGCTATGGTCTTCTCCCTTACAGTAAGAAATGTCAAAAAGATAATAATGTTAAAACAATTGAGAGGATATCGAAGGAAAGTGATCATTACTTTTAATAATAATGTCCAGTTAAAGGGTTAATAATGTCTGCATATACATTTATGCAATATTGTAGATTTAAAAAAAATAAATTATGTGGAGTATGTCCCATCTCTCAAACCTTTATGGTTTAAGAGACATAATGTTTTAAAGTGCCCCCTCCTTCCCCTTGCCCTGTTGTCAGCTGTAAAGCTGACAGAAGGATATCTGTGTCGGCTGACTCGAGGTGGCTCTTCAGCAGAGCCGAAATACCCATATCTAAAAAGAAATACTTCATTGGAACAGTCTACAAAGTGTGCCTGCAAACCAGACACACTTTGTAGACTGTTCCAATGGAGTATTTATTTTTAAATACCAGTATTTCGACTCTGCTGAGGGGCCGTTTGCTGGTCCAGTGACCGGTATCTCCTTCTGTTTGACGTCAGCACAAGGGGAAGGAGGCAGGGGAACTTTAAAACGTTATATCTCTCAAACCATAAAGATTTGAGAGATGGGACTTGCTTCACATAATTTATTTTTTTTTAAACTACAATATTGCATAAGTATATATGCGGATATTACTAACCCTTTAATAGCTAGTGGCTTTAAGTTCTGTTGTCAGTTGCTTTGAAAGTGATAAGGTAATGCTGCTCTTTTGAAAAATGTGATTATTTTGAACAAAGCAAATTATTTTGGTATATGTATCATTTGGATACAATATTCAACTGAATGTGTGTATGTACAGGCATTCCTTATGTAATAGTTGGAACAAAAGTCTTCCAGTGCCATTTAGGGAAAGATACAGGACTTTCAAAAAAAGGAAATATGAGATTTAAAACAGGTATCTTCAGGTCAGCTGTGATAGTAATAGTAATGTCTATGTAAAATTAGTTGCCCGAGTCTTCTGTATATTAAAAGGAATAGATTGTGCTATGTCTAAGCTCTTCTTTGTAGTTCAAAAGTTATGAAGCACTAAAGATCCACCGTCCGCCGATTCTGGCCACTTCCTATGGAATCTGAGATCAGGTCATGTGACTTGACGGCTGCAGAGAGGGACAAACTTGAGTAAGTAAGTATAAGGGAAATCCTGCTCCCCTTGACAAAGGAGGGCAGGATTTCCTTTTGCTGGAATATCACACTTGTCTTTCCATCGAAATAGTGACTTCAGAGTTACATGAAACTCTATAAAAAAATAAGTAAAAATAAGTAAATACATTTTGAATTCATTCATTTTTTATAATCAGTATAAAAAGGTTTATTTCAACGGAAACAAATATGCTATAGAGAAACTAAAGTAAACAAACACAATTTTAATCAGCTAGAAGCACACCTCTGTCTTAAAACACCTTTTGAAAAGTCTGGGCTTCTTTAGCTGCCACTGAGGATAGCTCAATCAAATGGTCTTCATTGAAAATTATTTTTAGAGTTTAGGCACTTCTTCAACTCAAAGTACTACTCATATTAAAAAACCATCAACAGATAGATTTTTGTTTGTTTTTTTAAATCTAACTGGCCCCATAATTTGGCATTTTTTTTTGTCTTTCTTCAAAGAGTACAAGATAATGCACCAAGAGCAGAGTATTGAGTATTTGATGCAGTCCTAACCTTAAAGGGATAGTAATACTTAAAATGTAAAAAAAAATATGTTGTAGGGTTTATCCCCCTGAGTAAAACAAGAGTACTCCCACTGCTGAGAGGTGTTTTATTCAAAAGTTATTAATTTTCAAAGTTGAATTTTTTAGGTGTAATATCACAGTGGCCTGAAATTGCACAGTGGCGCTGTTGCTACACGATCCTATGGACAACTCTGGTCAGTTGACCATAAATCTCCATAGGATGATGTAGCAACAGCGCCACTGTACAATTTCAGGCCACTGTGATATTGCACCTAAAAAAATTCAACTTTGAAAATTAATAACTTTTGAATGAAAGACCTCTCAGCAGTGGGAGTACTCTTGTTTTACTCAGGGGGATAAACCCTACAACATATTTTTTTTTACATTTTAAGTATTACTATCCCTTTAACATCTGAGGAAAAGGATTTAGGGGTAATTATTTCAGAGCACTTAAAGGTAGACATACAGTGTAACAGAGCAGCAGGAAAAGCTAGCAGAATGCTTGGCTGTATAAGAAAAGATATTAGCATGGTTTAGCATGCTGTTGTAAACCACTAAACTGGTGCATGGATTGCAGGATAAAACTTACCAGGAAAGGTTAAAGGATCTTAACATGTATAGCTTGGAAGAAAGACGAGACGAGGGATGTGATCAAAATATTTAAATACATAAAGGGAATCAATGCAAGAAAGGAGAAGAGTATATTTAAAGGGATAGTAATACTTAAGTATTACTAATCCCTATAGCAAAGTACTACTTAAAAAAAATGTATTGCCCCCAGTGTCATCTCTCAAACCTTTATGGTTTGAGAGATGAACTCTTCTAAAGTTGCCCTCTCCCTCCCCCTTCCCCGTAGTCAGCATTCTAGCTGACTCAGGGAAATCCAGTCAGAGATTATCAGGCGGCTCTGCAGCAGAGCCGCGATCGCGTTAACTAAAAAAAAAACTTTCGCTAAAACAGTCTTCTACTTGTGCTTGCAAACCAAGCACACGTAGAAGACCATTTCAGTGAAAGTTTTCTTTTTAGTAACGAGATCCGGCTGTGCTGGAGAGCCACTTGAAAGTCATACGACTCTCTTCCTTTCAGTCAGCTAGAATGCTGACTACGAGGAAGGGGGAGGGAGAGAGCAACTTTAGAAGCGTTCATCTCTCAAACCATAAAGGTTTGAGAGATGACACTGGGAGCAATACATTTTTTTAGTAGTACTTTGCTATAGGGATTAATAATACTTAAGTATTACTATCCCTTTAAAAGAAGGACAACTACCAAGAGGACATAGCCTTAGAGGATCAAAGGTTTAAAAGTAAAATCAGAAAGTATTATTTCACTGTGAGGGTAGTGGATGCATGGAATAGCCTTCCAGCAGAAGTTGCAGAGGTTAATACAGTGAAGGAGTTAAAGCATGAATGGGATAGGCCATGGACTAATGAAAGTATTCCTTTTTTTTTTGCAGAAACAACATATTATACAGTCTTGTGCAGAAAACACGTGGCTAAAAACATTGTAATCAAATTATGTTCACACCTTGGGTTCACTTTCTTTCTCCATTTTATTAATCTCATCTGCCATTGTTGCTGAAGTTTATTTTTTTTCCACATCAGCTCCCCTGCCAAAATTTTTTTACACAATTAGGTAAGGATGAGTTGTATGACAAAAACTTGTTTTAAAGGGATAGTAATACTTAAAATGTAAAAAACAATATGTTGTAGGGTTTATCCCCCTGAGTAAAACAAGGGTACTCCCACTGCTGAAAGTTGTTTTATTCAAAAGTTATTAATTTTCAAAGTTTAATTTTTTAGGTGCAATATCACAGTGGCCTGAAATTGTACAGTGGCGCTGTTGCTACACCATCCTATGGAGATTTATGGTCCCAGGACCAGAGCTGTCCATTGGATCGTGTAGCAATAGCGCCACTGTACAATTTCAGGCCACTGTGATATTGCACCTAAAAAATTCAACTTTAAAAATTAATAACTTTTGAATGAAACACCTTTCAGCAGTGGGAGTTCCCTTGTTTTTCTCAGGGGGATAAACCCTCCAAAATATTTTTATATTCACATTTGAAGTATTACTATCCCTTTAATGGCAATGGTTGATTTCACCATGATGTAATATTGTAGGCATTGTAAAAAGATGTGGATCAATGTTAGTCCTATCCCTCCAACCCTCATGGTTAAACAGATATTGCTCTATGTGACTCTGGTAGGGTTCCTGCTGTGTCTGAGTCCTCTGCTGCTGTAGTGGCTGCTGCTGAGTCCTCTGCTGCCGCTGAGTCCTCTGCTGCTGCTGAGTCTTCTGCTCCCGCTGTGTCTGCTGCTGCTGTGACAGCTGGTGGATTGGCTGCTGCAGATGATGGGTATAGACCCACCACATCAAGTGACCCACAGCTGCCCACTGATGTCTGTGCTGGGGGAGGTGGGCCAATCAGTCCCAGGTGTTGGTAGTCCAGTGGCCAAGGGTCATACCTTGACCACTGGTAGGTGCTTGGCCCCCACCTGGGATCATACCTGGGGCCATGCTGGGGAGCCATCCAGGAGGATAGGTCCATCTGTGGGGAATATGGCCCATATAGTGTGGTGGCGACTGTCCCAGGCAGCCATTGTCTCCCTGGTGGTGCTGCTGCTGGAGGGTAGTAGCTCCTACAGGTGTTGGGATGCATCCACCTCTCCTCCTGTTGCATCCAGGCACTGTGATGGGGTGGAGCATCCTGTGTTGAAGGAGATGTGGATGATGGGTATAGTGACCACCGGCTGGTCCCCTCCACTGTATACTCCTCACTGGGTGGTGACATAGTCTCCTCCACGGGCTCCTGCTGTGCTGAAGGCCCGTAAGCTGTGTGGAGAAATGAGATGCTGTGATTAGTAAACGTAACCATGATAGGATTAAAGGGACAGTAATACTTAAAATGTGAAAGAGAAAAGTATATGTAGTAGGGTTTATCTCATTTCCCTGAGTAAACAAGGGTACTCCCACTGCTAAAGGTGTTTTCTATAAAAGTTAATACAGGTCAAAGTTGAATTTTGAGGTGCAATATCCCAGCGGCCTGAAATAGTAGAGTGGCGCTGTTGCTACACCATCCCATGTATATTTCAGGTCTCGGGACCAGAACTGTCCATAGGATGGTGTAGCAACAGCATCACTGTACTATTTCAGGCCACTGTGATATTGCACCTACAAGATTCAACTTTGAGTTGTGATAAATTTTGAATGAAACACCTTTCAGCAGTGGGAGTTCCCTTGTTTTTCTCAGGGGGATAAACCCTCCAAAATATTTTTATATTCACATTTGAAGTATTACTATCCCTTTAATGGCAATGGTTGATTTCACCATGATGTAATATTGTAGGCATTGTAAAAAGATGTGGATCAGTGTTAGTCCTATCCCTCCAACCCTCATGGTTAAACAGATATTGCTCTATGTGACAGATGGAGATTTCAGTCATTTGACCACACGGAGGTTCTTCAGCATAGCCAAAATTGCCCCGTTTAGCGATCAATACTTCATTGGAATGGTCTACAAAGTGTGCCTGGTTTGCAAGCACACTCTGTGGACCATTCCAATTATGTATTAATCTGTAAACGGCACAATCTTGGCTCTGCCGAAGAGCCTCCATGTGGTGAAATGACTGAAATCTCCATCTGTCACATAGAGCAATATCTGTCAAACCATGAGGGTTGGAGGGATAGGACTAACATTGATCCACATCTTTTTACAATGCCTACAATATTAAATCACAGTGAAATCGACATTGCTATCACGTTAAAAGTACACAGGAAGAAAATGGTCTGCTATGTATATGGATATGTACCGTTCATATGGGTACAAATATATCCATACAAGGTATAAACCCAGAGATCAGTTCTGTACGTGTGATTGCCTTACTGGCTATGTATCTGCACCCATCACAAACTAACTTTTATTGATATCATAAACAACCACATACCTTGTATATACCATCTGAGTAAGGTGGGATATACTAGGTATGTGTATTTTGATGATATCAATAAGAGTTAGTTTGTGATGGGTGAACATATACATCCAGTAAGGCAATCACACGTACTGAACTGATCTCTGGGTTCACATCTTGTTGGGACATATTTGTACTCATTTGAAAGGTACATATCCACATACATATCTGACCATTTTTCTTTGTGTACATATCTTTTTGGTACAGATCTGCAGTGGGATTGAAGTGTTATTCATCCCTATTTTATCAGTTAATCCGGTACAATGCAAAATTTTGAATTATTTTTACAGGTGACTCTCTGGTTGTCATGATGGTATCCTACGCATTACATTGTGATGCATGGGATACCACCCTGGCAATCAGAGATTAATGAACTAGACAGAATCTTGTCCATGAGGTCTGTTCCAGTTCAGTCCTGAAGGGCAACAATCAAGCCAGTAGTGAAGGATTCCTTTGACTGAGGCCTGTTGTTTTCCGATGAGCCCATACATCCTTCTGAGTGAGGCAGCCGTACTCAATCAGAGATATCCATAATTCATGGCCTGTTGGTGACCAAACTACAATGGTTCATATTTGGTTCCCATACGTATCCTGCAAATAGTGTCTAGTGTGACATCCATCCATGGCATCAGCACTCCGGATGATCCATGTGGGAATCAAAGGTGAGATATGTAATTTCAAGTTAGAGTAAATAATTGCATACAGAACACATGGCCTACATTTTTCTACTTTATTTCTGTTGAATTATTTTAGGCCTATGTGTTGCATATACAACCAGTTATTCTCAGTGGCACTGTGATGTGTGACCGGATATATCCTTTTTGACAATCAGTAAGCGGTTATCACGGTGCCTGTGATTCTGCGGCAGGGCAACATGTTTACTTCTGGGTTTTCCCTTGCACAGTTCTTATTGGCGATTGGGCTATGGCTCCGCCCAGGGTTAGCCTTTTTTAAATTCTCTCCTGTCATCCTTACAGCGCCCTTTAGTGGTGTACCTGTACCTAGCGTTTGAATTGCTGCTTGTTCCTGCTCCGTGTATGACCCGGCTCGCCTGACTACGCTCCTGTCTCTCCTGTGTTTCACTTCCCGTTGCTGACTAGGATTGGCTGACTACCTCCGTGTGTACCGACCTGGCTTTGGCTGATTATCCGATTCCATTGCTGACTAAGACTGGCTGACTACCTCTGTGTGTACCGACCTGGCTTTGGCTGAGTATCCGATTCCGTTATTGACTAGGACTGGCTTCTACCTCTGTGTGTACTGATTTGGCAGTTCTGACTTCAGACCCATAGGGTGCGTACCCTGTGCTCGGTTCCGCCTACTCTCGCTTGCAGTAATACCGCTACAGCTCCTGCTTGGCCTGTCACTCCTGAGGTCATCTGGGAGACTTTTGCGAGTAGCTCTGGTCGCTTGCCAGTATCCGTTATGCTGCCTCCGCTATCCCTAGCGTTTTAGGGACTCAGTCATTTGCCAGTGTCCTATCTGTGTTGCCTCCGCTATCCCTAGCGTTCTAGGGACTTGGTCACTTGCCAGTGTCCTATCTGTGCTGCCTCCTCTATCCCTAGTGTTCTAGGGATCTTGGTCACTTGCCAGTGTCCTATCTCTGTTGCCTCCGCTATCCCTAGTGTTCTAGGTTCTTGGTCACTTGCCAGTGTCCTATCTGTGTTGCCTCCGCTATCCCTAGCATTCTAGGGACTTTGCCACTCGCCAGTGTCCTATCTCTGTTGCCTCCGCTATCCCTAGCGTTCTAGGGACATGGTCACTTGCCAGCGTTCTATCTGGGTTGCCTCCGCTATCCCTAGCGTACTAGGGACCCTGTCACTTTCCAGTGATCATTCTGTGTTGCCCCCACTCTCCCTAGTCTTCTAGGGAATTGCCCTGCAGTTACCCACCGCTATAGTAGGGCCTTTCCGTGGCGTGGTGCTGTTGTGGTTTACCTTGTTCCAGTGACCTGTCGACGGATCAAGCCAGCATAGTCCTACTGTATATTATTGCCTTCTGATATTTCTGTCCATCCTGACCTGCATCAGATTTGGGAAGTACCACGGTACTGACCTCATCTGACCTGAGTATGGTGATTGCTCTTGTTGTTATTTTTCAATAAAGCTGATCTTAACCTTACCTAATTGCCTGAGTGTTCTTACAAAACCGTGGCAGTGGTGATGAAGACCTGATGAACTGAACATGATGCTGACTTCTCCAGTTATCTCATTTCCCCATTTCCAATGTTTTCTATGGAGTCTATACAATGGGGCCTTAGCAACTTGAATCATGTTATTGAATAGTCTCCACAGATTAACATGGGGATTGGTGAAGTGAGGGTTTGTAAGGGTTCATTTCTCACCATCAGCTATTTTTCACCGCTTAGTGAATGTTACCCTATCGACTCATGTTCTTGTTGGTTAACCCTTTGAGTACCGGAGGGGTTGCCAAAGCATTGTTGAGCGATGCATAGATGATCCCTCTAGCACTCAAGGGTTATGTGCTGACTTCCCTGGGGGTACATGGGTGACACTGTGGAGGAACAGCAATGATGTTTAACAGACAACACTTTAAAAAGCATGGTTTGTGTGGATTGTGTGCGATCAGCACAGCAACAAGAGGGTTGAACTGGGACTTGGACATGTTTGGGCCTGGTTGAACCTTGCCATTTGTCCTTGTGTTGTGTCCTGTTTGAACCCTCAGGGTGCTGTGTTGTTGCAGTTGTGTGGATGAATGATGGGCATGTGTTGAGGTGTGACTGTGTTTGAGTGTGCAGCTTGTGTTGGTTGATGTGGTGTGTGGTTATGGGATGATGCACTTACCAGTAGTGTGGAGGCTCCTCTCATCCCCAGTGTCCGATCCTCCAGGGACCCCGTCAATCAGTGTGGATGACAAGGTCTGCCGCAGCCTCTCCTCCCATCCGCTGAAGGTGATAGGAAAAGGTGGACCACCTCCGGTGTCTCGGGCGTGCAGGGCGGCATACTCCATCTTCTTCTTAACCTGCCTCTTGCAATCGCCCCATCTCTTTTTGACGGAGTGAACGTCCTGTCTGCAGCTGGCCACCTCATTTACCCAGCTGCAGATTTGGTTCCAGGCAGCCTTCCTCCTCGCAGCCAGACCAGGGAACCTCTCCCTCGGGAGCAGGATGCTTTCCCTCTCCAGCACAGCCTCCACAAGGGCCCTGTTGTCCTCCTCTGTATAACGTGGATCTCTATTCCTCTCCTCCCCAGCTCTGGCCTGTGAGGAGTCGGAACCAGAGTGCCCCGCCTGCAATGCCCCAGCCTGTGTGTGGTGGTCCCCAGCAGCTACCCCTCATCCCACTGCAGGTTCTGTCCCTGTCCTCTGTGTGCCTGCTCTTCTGGGCCGGCTCCCCCTCCGCCCTGCGGATCTCCCTCTCCCACCCGTACTCTCAACAGGGATGTCCTGCTCTCCTCCTCCACTACTCTCCCCATCCCTCTCTCCTGTCCTCCTCTCCTGGCAATCATTCACCCACTCACACCCAGGCACTCCCACAAACCCTCACAGACACACTTGATCCCACTCACTCTCTCTCACTCTCTTTCACTCACAGATTCACACTGTCAAAATAAAGTTTAAAAAATGTGTAAAGTGTTACAAAAAAAAGACTATGTGTATGTATGTGTTTGTGTTTGTATGGGTGTATGTGATATGTGCAAATGTGTGCTATGTGTCTATTTAAAAGTAAATCTCTCCTCTCCGAAATCCTTCTACCTTACTCCTCTGTATGCTTCTCTCTCCCTCTCTCTAAACGCAATCCTCCGCTCCAGGGTCCTATGATCTAGCTCGCCAAAACTCGAAACACAGACAAGGTGTGTCTGTTATTTTGGGGTATATATAGGTGTATTTGAACATTTTTGCTACTTTGGGGCCTTGGGATTGGCTGTAGGTTTGAATTTGTTTGGGTTTGTTTGTGCATCTATCAGGGTTGCTAGACAATGCCAGCCGTAATGTTACATTTTGACTTAAGTTGTGTTTTAACGGGTGTTTGGGACGCACGGTGATGCTGAAAAAGGTGTGACGCATGTTTTTGTGTTACGTGTTTTTGTTGTGCCTATGCTCATTAGCTATTCTTGTAGACTTACTTTTAAATCCGCCATAAATCATGTGTTATTTGCAGTCGATGTTCCTTTTTTACTTAGCGGCTGGTTTAACTCCTGCCTTTAAATCTAGCCCTAAAATGGTTCAATGCCATGGGATTTCCTAGGAGGACCTCCTGCAAGCCTAAGAAAAATGGTACCCCACTGCTGTGGGTTGACATACCATATTGGGTGCCAGCAGCATGGCTACCAGGAACAAGGATGGGGAAGGAAACAGTGTGTATGTGATTTTATGGCTACCAGTTGAAACAAGCGAGGGGGTCAGCCAATGTACCTGCAAACCTGTAAATGCCAGTGTAACCAAGTGGGGGGATGAGGGGGTTAGGCAGTGTATGTGGGTATATCTACTAGTAGGCAGCAGATCAAGGATGGTGGTGGTGGTGAGTGGGTCAGATAATAACATTTGGGGGATCTGTGACTACCATCTCCCCTTCATACATAGTTTCATTCCCAGCCTGAATCCAGTGCATACTGGTACTTTGAGTCTACCAGTAGGCAGTCTAATCAGGCTGGAGGGTCAGGCTGGGGGAATGGGACTGACAGTGGGCTGTTGAACCAGGCAGGGGGGTTAGGGTACGTGGAGGGGGTATTGGAGGCATTTTGTGTGCATGCCGCAAGGGTGTCCAATGCACTGCAAAGAAATGCATTGGACCCCCTGTTGCACACAAAGAGTTAATTTTGTTTAGTTATTTTTTTATTCAAACCCCATTGGGGGGGGGGGGCGGTATCAGGACCAGTCCTGATGCCCCCCAACAAGGTCTAAATAAAAGATAATGAAAAAAAAATGTGTGTCACATGGAGTTGGACCCCCTCTCCCGTGGCACGTGCAAGTTCTGAGTCAGCGACTGGATCAGTTGTTTTTAGCCATGCAAACGGTTTCACAGCACACTGTGAGCCTTGAACAAATCTGTACTTAACTGGTGGCCCCTCCTGAGCCCTCCCAGGCTCCAGTTGTTCCCACCTCTCCTGACGCAGGCATGGTCAAGAGGTTGACAGGTTCCGCTCAGCTCCCACAGAGGTATGGTGGGGATCCTGATGGTTGCTGTGGCTTCCTTAATCAGCTGGGCATATATTTCGAGTTAGTACCGTATGGCTTTCCTAATGAGCGCAGTAAGGTTGGTAATTAATTAATATGTTCCTTGTCACAAGTATTTTGGTGGCCTAGTCTTCGGGCCAATTGTACTGCTTTCACAGCTGCATATACGACTTGTGTTCAAAACAAGCCTCCTAGACACCTGCCTGTTGGATTGCTTCAGCCAGTGGCCAATGGAGATCGCCCCTGGTCTCATCTATCCATTGACTTTATGGTAGAACTCCCAAGTTCCATGGGTTATACAGTCATTCTGATGATTGTGGACAAATTTTCCAAAATGGCTCACTTTGTGCCACTCAAAGGGTTACCATCCACGCAGGAACTGGCGGTGGTATTTGCTAAAGAGGTCTTCCATCTCCATGGCATACCAAAAGTAATTGTGTCCGATAGAGGTAGCCAATTTGTGCCCCGCTTCTGAAGGAATTTCTTTGCTCAAATGGGTATTCAATTGGCATTCTCCTCCGCATTTTAACCACAGTCTAATGGTGCAGCAGAAAGGTCAAACCAAGCCTTAGAACAGTTCCTCTGCTGCTATATCTCTGACCATCAAGATAATTGGGCTACCCTGTTACCCTGGGTGGAGTTTGCCCGGAATAGTGCTGTTAACTCTTCCACTAAGAGTTTCCCGTTCTTGGTTAATTATGGGTTCCAACCCTCAGCTCTTCCCGAGACCTTCCAAGCACAAGAAATTCTGGCTCTGGATGAGCATTTAAGGGTGCTCCGTTCCTCCTGGGTACGGGTACAGCATATCCTACATGATTCCGTGCAGCAACAAAAAAGGCAGGCTGACTGAATGCGACTGCCGGCACCTACATTTCAGGTAGGAGACAGAGTATGTCTGTCTTCCCGTAACTTGCACCTCCAGGTGCCTTGTATCAAGTTGGCTCCTCAATTCATTGGTCCCTTTCGGGTGTTTTGCGCAAAATGAACCCGGTGGCATATGTATTGGAACATGCGCATTCACTATGTCTTTCATGTTTCCCTGCTAAAACCCTTGGTCTGCAACCAGTATACTTCAGCTTCTGTTTGTCCTACTCCCGGGAGAGTTGCAGATCACGAGGAATATGAGGTCCAAACAATTCTGGACTCTCGTTTGGTTCAAGGGCATCTACACTACTTTATTCATTGGAAGGATTATGGTCCAGAGGAGCATTCCTGGATTCCAGCTGCTGATGTTCACGCTCCTATATTGGGACACAGGTTTCATGCTCGATTCCCTGACAAACCCTGGCCGGCTCCACAGAGGGGGGGCCTTTGAGGGGGGTACTGTTACAGCTTACTTTGACTTCAGCATCATCTGCAGGCGCGAGGCTTCAAGCATGCTGCAGACCTGTTTTATCTGTTTGCTTCCTGTAGTCTCCTCCTACCTTCTTCCTTCTACCTGCTTCCTCCCTCTGAGCTGCTCCGCCCACATATTTCCAGTGGAGGGGTTTAAAAGGCAGACTGAGTTCTGACTCAGTTGCCCTTGCGCTGTTGTTCATAGTAGTTCTATTACCTTGGGCTGTGTATGACCTGGCTAGTCTTCCATCCATCCTGGTGCTGACCTGTGGCTCTGTCTGACTATTCTTTTGCTTATCCCTATAGTGGACACCCTACCTGGTGCAGACCCGTGGCTCTGGCTGACTACCTGAACTGTGTATGACCTGGTTTGTCTGACTACCCCCTCTGGTGCTGACTTGTGGCTCTGACTACTCTTAGCAGACACCCAACCTAGTGCGAACCTGGGACTCTGGTAGACTAAGCTCTGATACTGACTGCAGGCGTGAGTCAGCTATCATTTTCCCATACTGACTTCAGGCGTGAGTCAGTTCGCTCCATACTGACTTCAGGCGTGAGTCAGAATTCGCTCCCTACTGACTGCAGGTGTGAGTCGGTGCGCCCGTTACGTCGGATCAAGATCCTGAGTTCCAGTTCCTGCTCCGAGTTCCTGTTGAAACTACCAGTGGCTAAGGCCTAGTCTCCAGCAGTGTGGTGTATCTTTGCAGTATATTATTTCTGATAATAGTGATAGCTGGCTGGTAACCCTCTGCTCGTTCCTGTTGTAAATTGCATTAACTATACCGTACTGACTCCTGAACTTCTCTGGGTAACTGTGACACCAAGTTCACGAATTATATACAAACCATCCTGTCATGTTTAGGCTACAATCTAATCAGTACCCAGGTCATTCTTTTAGAACAGGAGCAGTATAATAAGCAAACGAAGTGCCCGCTCATATAATACAACTCGGTAGATGGCAATCTACATGCCTCAATCAATTCATCCCAATCCTGATACTAAATCGGCAGAACACTTACTAACCTAGCCAAATAACATGTCATCTTTTTGCTAGTTTCAATAACGAAGTTACATCAGTACAGTCTCTTTTGCCTCTTTTCAGGACATCTTCGTCGCCTCATAACCTGAAGCTTACGGTAGCTCAGGGGGACAGCAACCTATCACAGTGCCCGTGATTGCTGCAGTTCCTTGTCTGTCACCAGTAGGGGGCTGCTATTGGCTGTCTGCAGTTAGCCCGCCTCTCATTGCCTATTTAAACCTGGATTGGGCACCCTTTGAGTGCCCTTTCGTGTTGTTTCTGACCTTCTTGCTATCACTATGCCAGTGATAGCTGGGCCTCTGTTCCAGTGTTCCTGAGTTCCTGATCTCATGTGTTCCTGAGTTCCTGTTCTCTACTGTTCCAGTGTTTCCTGCCTGCTGAGTTGTTCCAGTCCTGGTTCCGGCCTAGTCTCTGGTGTTGCAGTTCCTGCGGTACTTCTTCTCGGCTGTTTCCTGACGAGACTGATCGTTGCTGGTTCCTGTCATCTCATCGCTTGTCTCCTGTATCCTGGCGATCTCCTGCCTGGTCGCGTCGGCGACATTGTTAGTTACTCCAGTGTGCGGTCACTGGTTTGCTCCAAAAGCCTATTGGCTATATAATCCTGTGTTGGTCCCAGCGTGCGGACGCTGGTTGGCTCAAAAGCCTTGCGGCTATACAAACTTGCTTGTTACACCAGTGTGCGGTCACTGGTTTGCTCCACAGCCTATCAGCTATACAATCCTGTGTTGGTCCCAGCGTGCGGACGCTGGTTTGCTCCAAAGCCTTGCAGCTATACAAACTCGCTTGTTACACCAGTGTGCGGTCACTGGTTTGCTCCAAAGCCTATCGGCTAGACAATCCTGTGTTGGTCCCAGCGTGTGGACGCTGGTTTGCTCCAAAGCCTTGCGGCTATACAAACTCGCTTGTTACACCAGTGTGCGGTCACTGGTTTGCTCCAAAGCCTATCGCTATACAATCATGTGTTGGTCCCAGCGTGTGGACGCTGGTTTGCTCCAAAGCCTTGCGGCTATACAAACTTGCTTGTTACACCAGTGTGCGGTCACTGGTTTGCTCCAAAGCCTATCGGCTATACAAGTCAGTATTGGTCCCAGCGTGCGGACGCTGGTTTGCTCCAAAGCCTTGCGGCTTTACTACTCCCCTGTTGGTCTCAGTGTGTGTACACTGGGTTGCTTACGATCCTGTCAATTTGCCATTACCATCTGACTGCTGCTACTATCTCTGGGCTGCCCTGCCCGGTATTGGTAAGGCCGGTAGAACCTTTTGCCACATTCCATCTGAGGTTGCCTTACCCGGTATTGGCAGGGTCGGTAGAGCCTACATTGTTAACCTTTTGAGGCTGCCTTGCCCGGTAATTTGGTAAGGCCGGTAGAACCGTTATGCTATTCCATCTGCAGGTTGCCTTACCCGGTATTGGCAAGGCCGGTAGAGCCTAACATTCTGCTTCTTCAGACTGTCCTGTCCGGTATATTGACAGGACCGGTAGAGTCTGCCTTCTGTCTTGTTATATTCTGTATGTATCTGTATGTATGTGTTTGCCATCCTACGTTATCAATTTATTATTTCAATAAAATTGATTTTTACCTAAAACTTGTGTCTGAGAGTCATAATAAACCGTGACAGTACGAAAGGGCCATGACCTCAGACAGCAAAGGTGAAGGTAACGCACAGAATATCCATTGGAGGATGGATGTGCACGAGCAACGTTTGGATCAGTTGGCAGTTGCAATTCAAACGATCCTTGAACGCACGGTACTTGCTGACAAATCTAGCTCTAGCCCGGTGGTCTCGCCAAGTCAGACACCGGAAAGTGATACCAGGCCCCTAGGGGGTACTGTTAAAGGGTTAACGGCTTCTGCACCCTTGCCGCTAAGATATGATGGTGACCCTAGTCTCTGCAGAGGGTTCATCAACCAACTCGAAATCTTTATGGAATTGACGGCACACGCATTTCCCAATGATCGTAGTAAAGTGGGGTTCACGATATCATTGCTCACTGGCAGAGCTTTGGCTTGGGCTAACCCTTTGTGGGAGAATGCTAAACCTTGTACTAAAAACTTTAGAGAATTTGTGCAATCCTTTCGAAGAGTGTTTGAGCCTCCTGGTAGAACCACCTCTGCTGCCAAACGCCTTATGGAGATACATCAGGGCAGGCGTACAGTGGGCGACTATGCCATCGAATTCCGCACATTGGCAGCAGAGGTAGGTTGGAATAACAAGGCATTATTGGCAGCTTTTTCTCAAGGCCTGAATGACCACATTAAGGACGAAATCGCTGCTAAAGATCTACCTATTGATCTAGATGACTACATTGAGTATGTTATGATAATTGACTCCAGAATACGTGAGAGATCAATTGCCAGAGATCGTAAGATACGGTCAAAGAATAATGAGCCTAGTAGCATGTTTTGCCCACCCATCCCTCCCCTGGCATTGAAGTCTAGTGAACCCGCACGGGAGACAAGGGAACCTACGCAAATAGGCTTCACTAGACTAACCAAGGCTGAGAGACTATATCGCAAAAGACAAGGGTTGTGTTTATACTGCGGTAAAAAAGGGCATTTGCTAAATTCCTGTCCGGTACATCCGGGAAACGCACACACCTAGGGTACCTCGGGGGACAGGCCCTAGGTGGTGTACAATCGTCCCCAGTGTCGGGCACAATGAAACCCACCATACAGGTGGTATTATCTTGGGCACAACGCTCTGTGGAGGTTTTGGCCTTGGTTGACTCTGGTGCAGCAGGGTATTTTATGGATAATACCCTTGCTGAATTGCACGGAGTTCCACACATTGAAAGAGAAAACCCCTTGACTATTGAAGCGATTGATGGCAGACCCTTAGAACCGCCTCAGGTTATATTTGAAACTATGCCACTGTCTATGACTATTGGGGCACTTCACAGAGAAGAGCAGCAGTTTCAACTGATTAATTCTCCGCACCATGCGGTAATATTGGGATTTCCGTGGTTACAGTTACATAACCCACAATTTGATTGGAAAAAGTGTGAAATTGCTGCTTGGTCCCAGTTTTGTATGGACAAGTGCGTCATCCAGCCTATTAAGGTCCTGTGCACCTCCTCGGCTATACCGGATGTGTATCAACAGTTTGGTGATGTTTTTAGCAAAGGAGAGGCTAGTTTGCTACCCCAGCATAGACCTTATGATTGTTGCATCGAATTGCAGCCTGGGGCAGTACCTCCAAAAGGACGCACTTATCCATTATCTTGTGAGGAAAATAAGGCTATGGAGGATTACATTTCTGATGCCCTTGCTAGAGGGATCATACGAAAATCTACCTCTCCAGCTGGGGCTGGGTTCTTTTTCATAAAAAAGAAAAATGGCGAATTAAGACCATGCATTGACTACTGGGGCTTGAATAAACTAATGGCAAAAAACGCATACCCAATACCACTCATCACCGAGCTTTTTGACAGGCTTAAGGGCACTTCGATTTTTACCAGATTGGACCTACGGGCCGCTTACAATCTGGTGCGCATTCGAACAGGTGATGAGTGGAAGACTGCCTTTAATACTCGAGCTGGGCACTACGAGTATCTAGTAATGCCATTTGAGCTGTGTAATGCCCCCGCAGTTTTCCAGGAACTGATAAACGATGCTCTGAGAGATATGTTACAGACATGTGTTGTGGTTTATCTTGACGATATACTGATTTACTCCCAAGACATGGCACAGCACATCAAAGATGTATCCGCAGTATTGCTACGACTCTGTGAGAACAAATTATTTTGTAAACTGGAAAAATGTGAGTTTCATAGAACCAGTGTGCCATTTTTGGGGTTCATAATTGGCAATGATGGCATTGCCATGGACAAAGATAAATTGTCAGCTGTCCTACAATGGCCAAAACCCAAGGGTCTTAAAGCCATACAGCGTTTCCTGGGTTTCGCTAATTATTATAGGAGGTTTATTAAGAACTTTTCTTCCATTGTCAAACCTCTGTCCGATCTTACGCACAAGGGTGCTAATCCTTCTTGTTGGCCGGTATCTGCTGAGAAAGCCTTTGAGAATTTGAAGCTGGCATTTGCTGCGGCTCCTGTGTTATCCCACCCCAATCCTCTACTTCCATTTACGTTAGAGGTTGATGCCTCAGATATTGGTGTCGGGGCAGTACTTTCGCAACGACACGATAAAGGTGGAACTCTCAGACCTTGTGGGTTTTTCTCTAAAAAGTTGACTGTCACTCAAAGCCACTATGAGATAGGTGACAAAGAATTATTGGCCATTATCCTCGCTTTTAAGGAATGGCGTCATTTGCTTGAAGGTACTAAGAATCCTGTATTAATCCTAACAGATCATAAAAATCTGACTTATCTCTCGGAGGCCAAGAGATTGTCCTCCCGTCAGGCCAGGTGGGCACTGTTCCTGTCTCGATTTAATTTCATTGTATCATATTTACCGGGGTCAAAGAATATCAGGGCTGATGCACTGCCAAGACAATTTGAGGCCGACAGTGACAGAGTGGAAGCACCAGCACCTATCATCCAACCTGATAGAATACTGGCTACTATACGCACGAGTATCACTTCTCCTTTAGGGGAGGAGATCCTGGCCTCTCAGGGGTCCGCTCCCCATGAAACTCCAGTGGGCAAATGTTTTGTCGCTGAACCATTTCGTACTAGGCTGCTTGAAACCTACCATTCCTCTAAGGCTGCGGGACATATTGGTAGAGACCAATTGTTATGGTCCCTTTCTCCGTTATTTTGGTGGCCTTCCATGAGAAACGATTGTGCCGAATTTACGAATGCCTGTGCCACCTGTGCCCGCGCTAAGACCCCGAGACATCTCCCAGTGGGCTTGCTTCAACCGGTGCCTAATGGCGAACGCCCCTGGTCTCATGTTTCCATTGATTTTATGGGAGAATTGCCTATGTCCAAGGGGTACTCCTTTATATTCATGGTGGTGGACAGGTTTTCTAAAATGGCTCATTTCGTGCCCCTCCGTGGCCTTCCTTCAGCGAAGGAATTGGCAATGGTGTTCGCCAGAGAAGTATTCCGGTTGCATGGAGTGCCTAGGGTACTGGTGTCTGACAGGGGGAGCCAGTTTGTGTCTAGATTTTGGAGGGCATTTTGCCAACAGATGGGCATACAGCTGTCCTTCTCCTCTGCCTACCATCCCCAGACCAATGGAGCCGCTGAACGAGCTAATCAGGGCTTGGAACAATTTCTCCGTTGTTTCGTTACTGACCATCACGATAATTGGTCCGACTTGTTGCCTTGGGCAGAGTTCGCCAGGAACTGTGCGGTCAATTCTTCATCTGGGAGCTCTCCGTTTCTGATTAATTATGGGTTCCAGCCCTGTTTGCTTCCAGATTCATTTCAGACGCAACAGATTCCAGCTCTGGATGAGCATATCGAGCAACTCCGTTCAACTTGGGCACAAGTTCAGAGGGCACTTGGTCAGTCATTTCAGCGTCATCAGCGCCATGCTAATCGCAGAAGGCTTCCAGCGGTTTCCTTTCAGGTTGGGGATAGAGTATGGCTTTCCTCCAGAAATCTCAAGCTGCAGGTTCCATCTAATAAGTTGGCTCCCCGGTTTATTGACCCATACAGAGTTATTCGTAAAATTAACCCTGTCTCCTATGCACTAGACCTACCTGCATCCATGCGTATCCATAATGTGTTCCATGTGTCCTTTCTTAAGCCTCTGGTTTGCAATCGCTATACTACCACACCTGTGGTGCCAGGACCTATTGAGGTCGAGGGCCAGGAGGAGTACGAGGTTCAGAGCATTATTGATTCCCGTAGGCTTAGAGGAGGGGTACAGTACTTGGTACATTGGAAAGGGTATGGTCCTAAGGATCGATCATGGGTGGATAGTAAGGACCTTCATGCACCTAGGCTAACTAGGGTCTTTCATGCCAATTACCCACAGAAACCTAGACCCTATTCTAGGAGAGGGGGTCTTTGAAAGGGGGGTACTATCACGGTGCCCGTGATTGCTGCAGTTCCTTGTCTATCACCAGTAGGGGGCTGCTATTGGCTGTCTGCAGATAGCCCGCCTCTCATTGCCTATTTAAACCTGGATTGGGCACCCTTTGAGTGCCCTTTCGTGTTGTTTCTGACCTTCTTGCTATCACTATGCCAGTGATAGCTGGGCCTCTGTTCCAGTGTTCCTGAGTTCCTGATCTCATGTGTTCCTGAGTTCCTGTTCTCTACTGTTCCAGTGTTTCCTGCCTGCTGAGTTGTTCCAGTCCTGGTTCCGGCCTAGTCTCTGGTATTGCAGTTCCTGCGGTACTTCTTCTCGGCTGTTTCCTGACGAGACTGATCGTTGCTGGTTCCTGTCATCTCATCGCTTGTCTCCTGTATCCTGGCGACCTCCTGCCTGGTCGCGTCAGCGACATTGTTAGTTACTCCAGTGTGCGGTCACTGGTTTGCTCCAAAAGCCTATCGGCTATATAATCCTGTGTTGGTCCCAGCGTGCGGACGCTGGTTGGCTCCAAAGCCTTGTGGCTATACAAACTTGCTTGTTACACCAGTGTGCGGTCACTGGTTTGCTCCAAAGCCTATCGGCTATACAATCCTGTGTTGGTCCCAGCGTGTGGACGCTGGTTTGCTCCAAAGCTTTGCGGCTAGACAAACTCGCTTGTTACACCAGTGTGCGGTCACTGGTTTGCTCCAAAGCCTATCGGCTATACAATTCTGTGTTAGTCCCAGCGTGCGGACGTTGGTTTGCTCCAAAGCCTTGCGGCTAGACAAACTCGCTTATTACACCAGTGTGCGGTCACTGGTTTGCTCCAAAGCCTATCTTGCCGTACTATCCTGTGTTGGTCCCAGCGTGTGGACGCTGGTTTGCTCCAAAGCCTTGCGGCTATACAAACTCGCTTGTTACACCAGTGTGCGATCACTGGTTTGCTCCAAAGCCTATCAGCTATACAATTCTGTGTTGGTCCCAGCGTGCGGACGCTGGTTTGCTCCAAAGCCTTGCGGCTATACAAACTCGCTTGTTGCACCAGTGTGCGGTCACTGGTTTGCTCCAAAGCCTATCAGCTATACAATTCAGTGTTGGTCCCAGCGTGCGGACGCTGGTTTGCTCCAAAGCCTTGCGGCTTTACGATTCCCCTGTTAGTCTCAGTGTGTGTACAGTAGGTTGCTTACGATCCTGTCAATTTGCCATTACCATCTGACTGCTGCTACTATCTCTGGGCTGCCCTGCCCGGTATTGGTAAGGCCGGTAGAACCTTTTGCCACATTCCATCTGAGGTTGCCTTACCCGGTATTGGCAGGGCCGGTAGAGCCTACATTACGAATCTATTGAGGCTGCCTTGCCCGGTAATTTGGTAAGGCCGGTAGAACCATTATGCGATTCCATCTGCAGGTTGCCTTACCCGGTATTGGCAAGGCCGGTAGAGCCTAACATTGTATTACTTCAGACTGTCCTGTCCGGTATATTGACAGGACCGGTAGAGTCTGCCTTCTGTCTTGTTATATTCTGAATATATCTGTATGTATGTGATTGCCATCCTACGTTATCAATTTATTATTTCAATAAAATTGATTTTTACCTAAAACTTGTGTCTGAGAGTCATAATAAACCGTGACAATTATCCAGTCACCCCATTATGCGGTCATTCTGGGGTTTCCATGGTTACGGACGCATAATCCCAGAATTAATTGGAACGCCTGTGAGATTGTGGCCTGGTCTGAGCACTGTATGAATCATTGTCTACACCAACTTAATAGAATTTTGTGTACCTCTCCATCCCTAACGCTTGAATACCAATCATTCAGTGAGGTTTTCAGTAAGGGAGAGGCTAGCACATTGCCGCCACACAAGGCGTATGATTGTGCCATTGATATTGCACCTGGTGCTGTTCCTCCTAGGGGCAGAACGTATCCGCTCTCTTGTGAAGAGAATCTGGCCATGGAGGAGTATATCTCTGATGCCCTGAAACAGGGCATCATTCGCAAATCATCCTCGCCATGTATCGACTATAGAGGTCTTAATAAGTTAATGGTCAAAAGTGCCTACCCAATTCCACTCATCACCGAGCTGTTTGACGGTCTTAAGGGCGAGACTATCTTCACCAAATTGGATTTGAGAGCTGCTTATAACCTCATTCGCATCAAAGAGGGTGATAAGTGGAAAACCTCTTTCAATACTCGCAATGGGCACTATGAATACTTGGTAATGCCATTTGGGTTGTGCAATGCCCCAGCAGTATTTCAAGAACTAATTAACAATGTTCTCCGTGATTTGTTGAAGTCCTGTGAAGTTGTCTATTTAGACGATATTTTATTTATTCTCCTGATTTGGAAAAACATCGCATTCATGTGGCTACAGTACTTCAGAGATTAAGGGAGAATAAATTATTTTGTAAACTCGATAAATGTGAGTTTCATAGAACCAGTGTACCATTCCTCGGATATGTCATTTCCAAACAGGGCATTTCCATGGACAATGAGAAGTTGTCGGCTGTGTTACACTGGCCACGTCCCAAGGGCCTCAAAGCCATTCAAAGATTTCTTGGCTTTGCAAATTATTATCGTAAATTCATCCGTGATTTTTCCAGAATTGTCAAACCCCTCACAGACCTAACACATAAGGGTGCCAAGGCATCAGAATGGTCCAAGGAGGCTGAGGAGGCTTTCACGGCACTCAAAGCTGCTTTTGCCTCTGCACCAGTCCTGTCGCATCCCAAAGCTGCTCTACCGTATATACTAGAGGTAGATGTGTCTGACACTGGTGTAGGGGCTGTACTTTCTCAGAGGTCTGGTCCGGGTCAACCACTCAAGCCATGTGGCTTCTTTTCCAAGAAATTAAAGAAGACGCAATCGGTGTATGAGATCGGTGATCGTGAATTACTGGCAATTATCCTGGCATTACGTGAGTGGCGTCACTTGTTGGAGGGCACCAGAGTACTGATTCTCATTTTAACCGATCACAAGAATCTATTGTACCTTTCAGAGGCTAAGAGACTGTCTCCGAGACAAGCCATATGGGCTCTCTTCCTCTCTCACTTTAACTTTGTTGTTTCCTATTTGCCCAGTTCCAAGAACGTAAAAGCTGATGCACTGTCCAGGCAGCATGGTCCTGAAACCGAGTCTGAGGAACAGCCAGTACCCATCATTCCTCAAGATTGCATCCTGGCTACCCTGAGGACTAGCATAATGTCCCCTCTGGGTCAGGAGATCTTGGCAACGCAAGCTGAATCTCCCCCTGAAAAACCCATGGGCAAATGTTTTGTAGCTGAACCTTTTCGGGCAAGACTCCTGGAGACATACCACGCTTCACGAGGAGCTGGTCATATGGGCAGAGATCAATTAATTTGGTCTTTATCTCAGATTTTCTGGTGGCCAATGCTAAGGGCAGATTGCGCTGACTTTACGTCAGCTTGTGCTGTTTGTGCCCGTTCTAAAACACCCAGGCATCTGCCAGTGGGCCTCCTGCAGCCTGTCCCTAATGGTAATTGTCCATGGTCTCATGTGTCTCTTGATTTTTTGGGGAACTACCCACCTCAAAGGGCTATACATATATCCTGATGGTCGTGGACAGATTCTCAAAAATGGCCCATTTTGTGACCTTGCCTGGTCTGCCTTCTGCTAAGGAGTTGGCTATAGTGTTCGCTCGTGAGGTATTCAGACTCCACGGAGTGCCTCAGGTATTGGTATCTGACCGAGGCAGTCAATTTATTTCCAGATTTTGGAGGGCATTTTGTGGGCAAATGGGCATTCAATTGTCTTATTCATCTGCTTACCATCCACAGACTAATGGAGCTGCTGAATGCTCTAACCAAGGGCTTGAACAATTTATTCGCTGCTTTGTATCCAACCATCATGATAACTGGGTTGAGTTGTTGCCTTGGGCAGAGTTTGCGAGAAACTGTGCGATTAATAATTCGTCCGGAAGCTCCCCATTTCTTTTCAGTTATGGGTACCAACCGTCCTTGCTTCCGGATGCTTTTCAGGCGCAACAGATGCCAGCCCTTGATGAACACCTCAGACAGCTTTGTTCCACATGGGCACAAGTGCAGACTTCGCTACATGAGTCCTTTCAACGTTACAGGTGTATCACGGTGCCCGTGATTGCTCTCCTTTTGTGTCTATCACCAGTAGGGGGCTCTCCATTGGCTGGCTGCCTTCAGCCCGCCCTGTATTGCCTATTTAAATCTAGCCTGGGCACCCTTTGGTTGCCCTTTTGTGTTGTCTCTATGCTGTTTGAGTCTTCACATTGTTCCTGAGTATCCTGGGCCTTTGCTGTGTTCCTGCGACCTGTGTTCGTCCTGTTCCAGTGTGGCCGGTCGAGTAGTTCCTGCTTCCGTCTGATCCGGTTGAGCCACCGCTTCCTGCTGCCAGTCGCCGCCGTCGTTCCTGATTCCAGTTGATCGTCTGCATGCTGGTTCCTGCTTCCATCTGCTGGTTCCTGTCCAGTTCGCCTACAGTCATCTGACGTTCCTGAGTCACCTTGGCGACATTTCTATCTTGCTGGTTATTCAGTGCGCGGGTACTGGTTGCTTGACAGCCATCCGGCTGTCTCAGTATTGTTAGCATTCCACGTACAGGGTACTGGTTCGCTCCTCTAGCCATCCGGCTGTCTCAGTATTGTTAGCATTCCACGTACAGTGTACTGGTTCGCTCCTCTAGTCATCTGGCTGTTTCAGTATTGTTAGCGTTCCACGTACAGGGTACTGGTTCGCTCCTCTAGCCATCCGGCTGTTTCAGTATTGTCAGCGTTCCACGTACAGGGTACTGGTTCGCTTCTCTAGCCACCCGGCTGTTTCAGTATCGTTAGCGTTCCACGTATAGGGTACTGGTTCGCTCCTCTAGCCACCCGGCTGTCTCAGTATCATTTGCGTTCCCCGTACAGGGTACTGGTTCGCTCCTCTAGCCACCCGGCTGTCTCAGTGTTGTGGCATTCCACGTACAGGGTACTGGTTCGCTCCTCTAGCCACCCGGCTGTCTCAGTATTGTTAGCGTTCCACGTACAGGGTACTGGTTCGCTCCTCTAGCCACCCGGCTGACTCGGTATTGTTAGCGTTCCACGTACAGGGTACTGGTTCGCTCCTCTAGACACCCCGGCTGTATTGCAGGATTGTTAGCGTTCCACGTACTGGGTACTGGTTCACTCCATACTCACCTGGTTGCTACTATAGAGTTATGGCGTTCCATCTGTGAGGGCGCTAGTTAGCTCCACATCCATCCGCTATCTCTTTTGCTGGCGGCCTACTTACTGACTTAGCCTCTTTGTAATCGTAGTGACTGTTGTTCTACCTTCCAGTCACCGAGGCTAGTGGTTGCCATTATCTCCTGTCAATTGGCTGCCTTGCCCGGTATTGGTAAGGCCGGTAGAACCTGTCCTATTCCTTGGGTATTTCCTCCTGAAGAAGTGGCAATAGAGCCACGAAACATGTTGAGGCTTTTAATAGATTTTTAAATAAATACACTTTTTATACCTGGACTGCTGTGAAAGATCTTTTTGGATACTTATAGACATCTGAGTGCGCTCTAGTGTGGTTTCGTTGCGGGGAGAACCAGCACTGTAAATCCCCGCTGGTGCTGTAGACCGGTTGCTGGGAGTGTGACCGGCTATAAAGATCGAGTGAGTATTTGATTCTCCATAAAGTTCTATTTGTCTACTGGTTTAAATTGGCAGTACAGCTCTCCTCGTTTGTGTTTTGTTTGTTTCAAGCTCTACTGGATGATGAGTCGTTTATGAGGATTGAGCGTATGAAGGATCGTGATATCTGTGTGGAGGCAGTGTAATATCCTCCATATGCCTACACTGTCATTGATATTTTATCCATGACAATATTTAAATGTGAGAAATAGATCAAGCATTATTACTAGTGATTATATTATCCAGATGTCTGCACAATAAGTCTCTCCCTCTTTTCTCTTTGTTTGGGTATTCCTTGGGTTGCCTTACCCGGTATTGGCAAAGCCGGTAGAGCCAATTTTAGCCTCCTGTCTAGTGGCTGCCTTGCCCGGTATCTTGGCAAGATCGATAGAGCCAATATTGCTATTGTTAGTATTGTATTCCTGTCTAATAAAGATATATGTGTGTACGTGTATGATATCCTACAGGGTTGCATTAACTTTTCAATAAAGTTGTGTTTTTACCTAACTCTGCGTCTGAGAGTCTTAACAAACCGTAACAAGGTGTCATGCCAACAACAGGAGGTTGCCAGCCCCTGTGTTTCAGGTTGGGGATCGTGTATGGCTTTCCTCCAGAAATTTGAATTTACAAACCCCTTGTCACAAATTTGCCCCACAATTTATTGGACCGTTCAAAGTCCTCCGGCGGGTCAGTCCTGTTTCCTACGCCTTGGAACTTCCCGCAAACATGAGAATTCACAATGTCTTCCATGTATCATTGCTCAAACCTCTTGTTTGTAACCGCTATACCTCTGCTCCAGTGGTGCCGAGACTGGTATGCATCCAAAATCATGACGCGTATGAAGTACAAAGCATTGTAGACTCACTCAGGGTGCGTGGTCAACTCCAGTACCTGGTACATTGGAAGGGCTACAGCCCAGAGGAACGTTCTTGAGTCAAGCTTGCTGATATTCACGCACCAGTGTTGTTGCGTCAATTCCATGCCAAGTTTCCCTCTAAGCCTGGTCCTCCTCCACGGGGAGGGGGTTGTTGAAAGGGGGGTACTATCACGGTGCCCGTGTTCCTGCTCTAACAGCGATATTGTTACTGTGCCTAATTTCTATACTGCCTTCCCATTGGCCTGTCATCTTTGCTCCACCCAGGGCTTGCCTTTTTATACCCTGTCATATCCATTCTAAGGTGCCCTTTCGTGGTGTATCTGAGCCTGAAGTTTTGCTACTGTGTTGCTGTTCGTGTATGACCTGGCTTGCCTGACGACGTTCCTGTGTTCCCGTGTATTGCTTCGTTACCGACTGATCCGGCTTAGAACCCGCTCCGTTGCTGAACTGATCTGGCTGAGAACCCACTCAGTTGCTGAACTGATCTGGCTGAGAACCTGCTCCGTTACCGACTGATCTGGCTGAGAACCCGCTCCGTTGCTGAACTGATCTGGCTGAGATCCTGCTCCGTTACTGACTGATCTGGCTGAGGACCCACTCCGTTGTGGAAGTGATCTGCCTGAGAACCCGCTCTGTTGCTGAACTGATCTGGCTGAGAACCTGCTCCGTTACCGACTGATCTGGCTGAGAACCCACTCCGTTGCTGAACTGATCTGGCTGAGAACCTGCTCCGTTACCGACTGATCTGGCTAAGAACCCGCTCTGTTGCTGTACTGATCTGGCTGTGATACCCTGTTGCCTCAGTCTGCCCGGCTATTGAGCCTTGCCTGTGCACCTGGCAAGTCTGTGCTTCCCGTTGGTTTGTAACCCGTTCCGCTGAGCCACTGTTCCGTTGCCATCCGTGTATGGTAGTGCCTCCTCCGTTGTCTAACTGGCCAGCATTACATTCCACGGTTTCCAGTTGCCTGTTGGCGTGCACAGTGTGGTGCTATTTTATTCTGTCGACCTTGGGCATAGCATTCGTGCTACCGCCACTTACTCCTACTGTCTGCGGCAGTGTGTACATGCAAAGTACCGGTACAGTACTAGCAAGCGCTGACTGAGTTTATCTGATCTCTCTATGTCTCCCTCTGCATTTTTAGTTATTCAGACGACATCATGGTAGTAAACCATTCAGAACTATATATAGATTATTTGAGATCTTAGATTTGTGACTGGTAAGCCGGATTGTGCTCCGAAAAGACACCATCTATAGCTTAATCATCTAAGCTTTAAGTTGTTTAAAATATCTATTATCTACTCATAGATGTGCATACATTGGTTATATTCAAACTAAATATTTAAGTTTTTCCTGGCAAGCTGGTTTGTGCTATGGCAGTACACCACAAATTCCAATAGAGATCCATACTACATAGATTTATTTTGCTGCTTCCTTTTTAGTTTATTGTGCATAATAAAAGTTATGTATTAAGGGCTCAATCCAAATGTTGGAAACAGCTGTTTTTTGTGCCGATGGTATTTTTTCAAGCACAGTAAGCTAGTCAAATGTCTGTGCTGTGAAAAAATACCAGCATAAAAAAGAGCCATCGTGTGATAAAGCCAAGAGGTGTTTTCAACCATATAAAATGATGGAAACACTGTAATTATCAATTCAAATGTCTGCATTAGCCATGAAAACCTGATAAGGGACTCAAGTTATGGCAGGAAAGTTAAGATCCATTTTTTTTTAACTTGAGTCCCTTATCGGCTCTTCAAACAGACGATGCAGAAACCTGAATGATAAAAACCAAAAACAAAAACCTCAGTGGATGTATTGATATGGGGCCCTAAGCCCCATATCAATACATTAAAAGTATGAACATGTGTCAAACTTTAGTAGAATTAACCCTATGAGTGCCAGTGGGGTATAATTACCCCACTGGCATTCATAGGGTTAACCTGACTAAGCTTAAAAAAAAAAAAAAAAAATCCCATTAAAAGTAACACTTACCATTAATCCTGATGTCAAGCGGAGTCCTCAGTTTCCTGGTCCTCTTCTGTCCTTCTCTTCAGTCTTCCCTTCCTTCTTCTCTTCCTTCTTTTTTCTCCTTTCTTCTTTCTGTAAAATAAAGCATATGTATTAATACAAAGCATTAACTATGACATTGTTTCACCCTCTGAGTGGCAGAGGGGTATGCAACGCATTGCAAAGCAATGCGTTGCGTACCTCACTGGCACTCAAAGGGTTAAAACATATTATTGTGCTGTGAATACCCTGCTAAGAAAATGCCTTCATTTAATGTCCAATAAGTTAAAATGCCATGAATAAATGTCATAAATATATGCCATGTAAAAATACGTAACTTTGATGTTCGTCTCCGCTGCTGTGTGCGACCGCTGAGGTGGTGGCAATGGAGACACTGATGAGCCTCACGGGTCCATCTTCTGTCCTGCATGGGCCGATGCCCGTAGCACACTGAGGGAATTGGTACTGAGACTGCCTTTATATATGAGCAGTTTCACTTCCAATTCCCTCACAGCCATTGGCTGGGAGGTTCTTACTCACATCTCAGCCAATCAGTTTAAAGAACAGCTGCTCAAGACAGAAGATGGACCCACGCGGCTCATCAGTGTCTCCGCCGCTGCTACCTACGCGGCTGCACACAGAGGCGGAGACATGAACATCAAAGCTACGTATTTTTACATGGCATATATTTATGACATTTATTCATGGCATATATTTATGACATGTGTTCATGGCATTTTTACTTATTGGGCATTAAATGGAGGCATTTTCTTAGAGGAATATTCACGGCACAATAATATGTTTTAACCCTTTGAGTGCCAGTGAGGTACGCAACGCATTGCTTTGCAATGCGTTGCATACCCCTCTTCCACTTAGAGGGTTAAACAATGTCATAGTTAATGCTTTGTACTAATGCGTATATGTTTTATTTTACAGCAAGAAGAAAGAAGAAGGAAGAGAAGGCAGAAGAAAGAAGAAAAGACCGAAGGAGAAGCACAGTGGATGACAGGTAAGTGTAAGACATATGAGTTAACGATCGTTCGCTTTTTTACTATTAAGTTCCCAATACTGCCGTTATTTAGCGGCATTTTGGGAACTTAACGCACACAACGGATGTTTGGCCACAAGACCATTTTTGTGGTCTAATGTCCGTTGTGCTTTAAGCTGGCAGGACATTTGAATACTGACCAAAACATTTTCTTTGTTGGTCGGTATCCATTTTGCCCTACCGGCTTTTTTATCCCCAACATTTGGATTGAGCCCAAAAAGAGCTAGTACTGCAGGGTTATCTTTTTTTATTTTGTTAGCCCAAGAAAGACATTTTCATTCACAAAAAAGCTTTTTTTGTCCATATAGGACTGATAAGAGAAATGACAGAGGATGAGAAAAAGAAGCACTTTGCAGGGACAGTGATGAAATCATCAAAAGCAAACTCTCGATCTGGCCAGGGTAAGTTTCACTTCTGATGCCAGGCCTTCTATTCCTGTCAAAGGGAGATTGCTTTGCTTTCTTCAACAGTGGGAAAGCATTACCTCAGATTCCTAGTTTTAACATATAAGCAAAGATGGTTACAGTATAAAGTACGATTTGCTTTTCTTCCTCCTCAACAATTTCTTATCATACAAGTTCCTTGCTGTAGTCTCAAAATACCATTCTTTCTTGAGGCCACTGAAGCTTTTGTGGACTCCAAAGCCTTGGTTCCTGTGTAAAGAAGATTCCAGAAGGTACTTAAGCCTCAATATTCCTTGTTCCCAGGAGAATATTGCCTGGTTAGCAGTCTCACTTTTATGAATCAGTTTGTTCAGATGGAACATTTCAAGATGGAAGGCATCAAACCAGAAATAAATATTATGGAGGTTAGAGATGTGGTGATTACTACAGATTTGCAAGAGGCATATTTTCATGTTCTCATTCACATAGACTGGCAGCAATATTTGAGATTTGTCAAAGGTGGGTACAATATTTTTCATCTTCAATTTGCAACCCTTTCTTTCACCTTTTCATCTTCCCTAATAGTGCTTTCAAATGTTATGGTTGTGGTGGCAGCACATCTAATTTAACAAGGCATTACTGTTATACCTTATGCAGACGATTAGTTGGTGAAACCTCTATTGCTGGGTTGATTCTTGGCCATCACAACATCATTTGAAGAAGAAACTTTATTTCATGTGCAAAAAAGACTCAGCAAATGATAAACTTTCTTTACAAGTGCCTCACATACAGCTGTTAAGGGGGCTCAGTGCCTCTTTTTGTCAGGCATAACCACAAAACTCCCACAAAAACAGTTGCTGGGCTTAAAAAAGGTCCATAAAATTAATCAAAAACAATCCACAAGTACCTGTCTGGGCTTAATATCTATCTAATTACTGGTACGCAATAGAAGACCTTGCTCAAAATGTTATGATAAAAAAATAAAACAAGCTGAAATGCAAACAAAATTGATACAATGTATAAATATGAAAAGCATACCATCCTAGAGAATATCCTATATTATAATTCGCTAAGAACGTTTGTCAGAATGTCACAGTGGCTTACCTCGGCCTGCGCCATTCGGCCGGGAACAGGGATCTGGACTGACACTCCTGCGTCACTAGCTGCATCCCTCTTGCCTGCGTCCTGGTCGTGTATGTTTCTTGTTACTGGCATCATGAATCAGGCACTTGCTTGGACGCCTGTTATAGGCCTAGCCTGGGGGACCTAATTGGTCCCGCCTCCTTCTACTCCTTTATAAACCTCTCTGGGCCTGTGTCAGGGCCGGACTGGGAAGAAAAACCAGCCATGGAAAAAATTGCTGACCAGCCCCATAGCACTGCGTCATTATACCAGCCCCATATCACTGCATTTTTATACCAGCCCCATAGCATAATAGCATTTTTTTCTTGTTTATAAAAAGGGAAAACATGCATTTTAAAACACATCTGAATGCCATCACCAGAGCAGTACAGAGTTATTTGTCAGCATCAGAGTAATAAAGACTTATAATATACATATATATATATATATATATATATACACCTCCTCTTGACTCTTGATTCCCCCCTTTTGCATCTTTTTCACACTCTTCATTCTCACCTTTTGCTTCGTACTCCCCTTTTGACTCTTGAGCCCCCTCCTTTTGCCTTTTTCTCTCCGTTTTGATCCCCCTTTCTCCCCCTCCTTGACTCTTGATCCCCCCTTTGCCTCTTTCTCCCCCTCCTGATCCCCCCTCTATTTGCCTCTTGGTCCCTCCCTTCTTTTGCCTCTTGATTGCCCCTCCTTTCGCCTCATGATCCCCCTCCATTTGCCTCTTTTTTCCCACTCTTGACCCCCCTCTGCCTCTTTCACCCGCTCTTGATTCCCCTTCTTGTCAAGTTGCCTCTCTTTACACCTCTTGATCTTCCTTTTGCCATTCTACCCCTCTTGATCCCCCATTTTGCCTCTTTCCCCCATTGTCTTTTCATCCCCCCCTTTCACCATTCTCCTCCTCTTGATCCCCCTCTTTGCCTCTTTCCCCCTCTTGGCTTAATCCAGCCTTGACTCTTGTCTTGAGCCCCCTTTTGCCTTTCTCTCCCTCTTGCCTCTCTCTCCCCCCTTCCTGATTCCCCAATTTAAACCTCTTTCTCCCCCTCTTGATCCCCCTCCTTTTGCCTCTTTTTTCTCATTTTTGCCTCTTTTTCTCCCTCTTGACCCCCTCTGCCTCTTTTACCCGCTATTGTTCCCCCTTTTGCCTTTCTCTCTGTCTTTTGCCTTTCTCTCTCTTGCCTGTGACCGTGTCTGGCTTCTGCTGAAGCTGTCTCTGCTCCCAGCCTCCTGCTCAGCTCTGTCTCCGCAGACTGTAGTGCTTAAGGTAGGAGAGGCTGGCCTACCCGGTGCACAGACGCAGTGCTTTTCACACAGCTTCTGATGTCACTGGGTCTAGGCCCGGCCTGCCTCCACTCACTAGACATGGCCGGCGGTTGTTGAAAGCAATCATCCGCGGCCGCAAGGCAAGGCCAGCCCACGACATTGTGCTGCCTGGGTCCACGGATTAAATACTGCCCCCCCACAACAAAACCAGGGCCACCAAAACACACCCACATTCATTATTTTATATCATGATAATTAAGACTAAAATTAAACTTAGAAGAAGAAGGGGCAGACACAGAGAGATAAGTATCGGCAGTTAGACTGACAGAGAACAGGAAAAGACTATACAAAATGGCAGCCAGCAAACAGAGGGTAATCACTTAAAGGCACAAATAACACCAGCTATGGACTAATACCACATGAGTCTCACCCTGTGCGGGATGGGAACCCACTACTGATTTCACAGTGTGATTAAGGAAATATAATAATTTGCTGGAGTGGGAAGTGCTACTAGGAATAGATGTTTGTCTCTGAACCATCAGTGTTCAGGATTATTGATAGCTGCTCTTTCTGAGAGGTTCTGTAACAGCTGGGGTTCTCACTGCACTTCTCTTTGTGACCCATGTGCTTCACGGCGCCACTATGATAGCAGACTGTATAATTCAAAATCCTATCGGACCATGGAGCAATTTCTTCTGTGCTCACTGTACTAGGACAATGGGATGTGAAACAGCCTCCCCTACTGAAGACTTTAATTCACAGTCCTTAAAATATGGCTGTGTTCTTTGTATAATTGCCATTATATATCAACCCCTTGACTGTCAGACTGATAAACTAAAAAATGGTTTAGATCATTTAACCATTGAAAGCTTATCTAGCGTTCAAGGAGTTGATTCACAAAAACATATTGCAGTCACTGGCAGTTTAACCATTTGAGCGACAGAGAGAGATGATACACCTCACTATGCCACCTAAAGGGTTAATCCAGACCATAGTTACATACATTATAACTTTCATTAACATAAGGTGTGATAAAGGAAGAATAAAGTTGTTTTAAACTTGCCACTGGTCTGGGAGGGAGCCATAGATGTGTCCTGAGGGAATAGGAGCTCTCTAGCACATAAAGAGTTAATGTTTTAACACATACTAGAACACGGCTGAAGCTGTACATGATTTATTCAAGCAGAGGGGACTGAGACACTGATTTCTTTGAATGAATCACCCAACAGGTACCTCCTCCGATCAAAGAGGCATTTAAAACAAGAGAGTGGGAGGAGATTCATCCAAAAAGGTTATCGGAGCTTCTCTCTCCAGTGCTTAAATAAATCATATACAGCATTGTGCTGGTATTTGCTGAAATATTAACCCTATGTGTGGCAGACAGCTGTCCAATGCATTAACACCCATTTGTGCTGTACCTACCTCATTAAAACAAGCTCAGATGTGCAACAGAAGGAACACAAGTCCACATTCTTCACTCGTTCCTCTAAACTGTCTACTTAACCACTTCCTGTACACAAAGGGATTGTTTTACTGCTTAACCCATTCATGCACATTCACAAACACATTACATACACCTATCTTGTCAGTCACCTACTTCCCCACTGCCATTCCATGTGCTCAGTCTGCCTCCCGTACTCTCTGCTTCTGCTCTGCTGAACCCTCTCATCAGACCTCAGAGTCATCACTGGTGTGAGAGCGATGCAGCAACATGCTGTCGCTCTTCCTCCTCTGCCCATACGCTGTGCCCGAGTGAGTTCCCAGATATGATGCCTACATGGGGGGGGCACATGGGCAGCCTAGGAATTCCTGCAGGGCCCCCGGTGCCCATATTTAGCTACACCAGAGCCACTTGGGGTGGCATATTGCCGCCCCTGTCAAAGTGCTGCCTGGGTCCCATGGACCCAACGGGACCCACCGGCTCTGCCGCAAGGTAACAGGCAGCCGCGGATGATTGCTTTGAAAAAAGTTGGCAAGTTTGAGCAGCCCCGGCCGGCCACCAGGGAAGCACAGTGCTGGCGGTCTACCGGGATTTTTCCCGGTATCCTGGTAGGCCAGTCCATGCTGGTGCAGACCTGGGGCTCTGGCAGACTCCGACCTTACTGACTGCAGGCGTGAGTCAGTATTCTCCATTGTTGCCATCCTGATTGGAGACGAGCTCTTTCTTACTGACTGCAGGCATGAGTCAGTAGTCTCCATTGTTGCCATCCTTATTAGAGACGAGCTCTTCCTCACTGACTGCAGGCGTGAGTCAGTAGTCTCCCTTGTTGCTATAGTCAGGAGACTGCAGGTTCTGCGTGCGTTCCACCTATTACTCCGAGACTACCAGCTGGCTTCGGCCTAGTCTCCAGCAGACGTGGCTGACCCGTCGGCAGGCTCCTATTTCTGATAGAGTCGCTAGCCTCTCCAATCACCCTCTGCTTATGTATATTTATTTATTGCCTATTGTTTATTATCCTAATAAAGGTGATTTTAACTATACCGTCTGACTCCTTGTCTTGCTTGAGAACAGTGACACAGAAGCCGTCATGCGCAGTAGAGATGGCTGCGTGCACTGCAGTCATGCGCAGTACAGACTGCCTGTGCCATAGCTCATACGGATCGGGGCACAGAGAGGACTATGGTCTGAATTCAGAGCGCGAGCTCTGTATCAGCCGCGGAGCGGGCAGTCAGTACTGCTCATGACTGCAGCACCGCCAGTGTTGGCCCGTGTACATGGGCTTTAAAACTAGTATTAGTTATATGTTTGTGAAAAGGATTCAGTGTAGGATGCAAGACACAATCAATGTAGTGTCATACATCTACCTGTAGATGGAGGCAAAAATCTTCATGAGATACATTTCAGATTAAAATCCTCATTTAACTGTCTTGTTTATCTAGTTTCTACTTTGAGTATCCTGTAACACTCCTTTTGTAGCAGTATATACTTATATAATGCTTGTGATTTTTATACAATGTATCAGGTTATTTTTTTTTGCTATTTCAGCTTCTTTTAGTTTTTTTTTTCTGGCATTTTGGGGTATATGCATTTTGTGCAATACTTGTATTCAGTAGATGTATTCCTCCTATCCTTTTGCTATGCATGCTTTCCCCAGAACAAGGTCTGTTACTGAATACCATGCCCCCAAGTCTCTGTCTTTAGGAGGGACAGCCCCTCTTTAAGACCCAAATCAGACTATGTGTTGTGTTTTGTATATAAGTGTGGTTATATTTCATCAAATATATTTATAAATTAGTCTGTGTAAATAAAATACTTTGGTCATGCGCTACATCATTTATTCAGTTACACAAAGACGTGTCAATAGGTCATGAAATAAACTAAAAATCCTTGGTAATGCCTCACCAGCCATGTCCCCATCAACATCACCTAAAACAAAAATGCCCCTCTTTGCCCATTTGAAATGGGATGTCAATAATTAAGCTGATGTTATGGTAATTCATTATGTGTGAGATAGGATGTTTCTGAATTGGTTGTGATGCATTTTCTTTAAGTTTTTCATGCCAGCAACTGGTGTTTTGGGGTTATGCCTGACTAAGGGAGGCAGTGAGCCCTCTGAAGGATGAACAGCAACACAATGGCCTGTTCTATGGCTAGTCACCACTCAGAAGCATCATGTTTTAGCTCTCTAGTGCCATTACTGAGGAGGAATTTCCACATAGATATTAGGCTAGTCCCTCCCAAAAGGGTGGTTCAGTTCCAAAATGACAGGAAAGTCCCTTCTGCATGAGAACACCAACTAACCCCAATGTATGTTTCGGCCTTGTTGTGCCTCGTCAGGTTGGTGCAGCTGGAATCCCTAGGCACTGAGAGCAAGGAGTCCACGTCTGGATTACCATTCATTCTTAGGGAGACCCCCTAAGAGTATTCAAAATAAGCATACAAGATGTGAGAGGTTTCTGAGGACGAACAACAGCACAATAGCCTGTTCTATGGCGAGTCACCACTCAGAAGCATCACGTTTTAGCTCTCTAGTGCCATTACAGAGGAGAAATTTCCACATAGATATTAGGCTAGTCCCTCCCAAAAGGGCGGTTCAGTTCCAAAATGACAGGCAAGTCCCCTCTGCACGGGAACACCAGCTAATCCCCAACGTACGTTTTGGCCTTGTTGGGCCTCGTCAGGAGGGTGCAGCTGGAATCCCTAGGCACTGAGAGCAAGGGGTCCACGTCTGGATTACACTTCACTCTTAGAGAGACCCCCTAAGAGTATTCAATATAAGCATACAAGAGGCTTCTGAGGAAGAACAACAGCACAATGGCCTGTTCTATGGCTAGTCACCATTCAGAAGCATCACATTTTAGTTCTCTAGTGCCATTACAGAGGAGAAATTTCCACATATATATTAGAGTAGTCCCACCCAAAAGGGCGGTCCAGTACCAAAATAACGGGCAAGTCCCCTCTGCACGAGAACACCAACTAACCCCATGACGTACGTTTTGGCCTTGTTGTGCCTCGTCAGGAGGGTGCAGCTAGAATTCCTAGGCACTGAGAGCAAGGGGTCCACGTTTGGATTACCCTTCACTCTTAGGGAGACCCCCTAAGAGTATTCAAACTAAGCAAACAAGATGTGAGAGGCTTCTGAGGACTTATCAATAAAGTTCAGTATTTTCTGAGTCTTGTTTGCTCATGAACTTAAGTGTGTTCTTCACTCATCTTTGTATTGTAAATAGCAGATCAGCAGGATACTGCTGGAGGGTCTGCACTAGGCTTTATATATATGTGCAAGACTGTATAGTCAGTGATCCCACATTGGCGTGAGCCTGTGCTTCCTTCCCTGGTGGTGTGTCGGGCGGCATGGTGGCGGCTACTTCCTCTTTACTCAGCATGGACAGACACTGGCCTGGACGCCTTTTTTGGTCCTATGCTACTTTCCATAATTGGGTTTCACCTCCTTCTGCTCATTTATATACCTTCCTATGCCTGGGAGCCATTGCCCTTACGTGGTGTTTCTGATAGCTTCTACTTCCTCCGTTGTGATCCATGCTTGTCTAAGTATTCGCTCCGTGTATGACCCGGCTTGTCTGACTACCCGATCCGTGCTGACCTCTGGTTCTGTCTAGTTTCACTCTGTATATGACCCCAGCTTGTCTGACTACCTGCTACCATGCTGACCACTGGTTCTGTCTGAGGATTCACTCTGTGTATGACTCCGGCTTCTCTGACTACCCGCTACAGTGCTGACCACTGGCACTGTCTGAGGATCTGCTCCGTGTATGACCCTGACTTATATCTACCCGCACCTGTCTAACCTCTGGGCCTGTCTGTGGGTTCACTAAGTGTGTCCCCGGTGTGCCTCCCTTGGCCTCTGAATCACTTTGTGCAGTCCCCGGTATCTGTATTTGTCAGTGTAGTCACCAGTGTGCTCCCTATTGGCTCCGGCCACTGTATGGCTCCGTGTGTCCTCAGTGTGCCTACCCTTTGGCACCGGCCTCTACCTGATTGTGGGATCCGGTGCTTCTCCTCTGGCTTGGGACTCTATCGCTTCGTGTAGTCTCCGTTTGTCAGGTCAGTGGCTCTGGCTCCGACCTGCACCTGTGTAGTCCCTGTGTGCCTGACCTGTGGCTGTGACTGCCTACTCACTCCCCGTTGCCTCTACCTCAAGACCTAAAGTAGTTCTACACTCTGTCTCACTCTGGTGTTCTCCTCTACCTCTATCTGAGGTCCTTCTACAGTACAGTGGACAGCACAGTGTGCAGCTCCCGGTGGAGCCTGGGGCCAAGCTTGTTTGGGTCTGGGATTGTGTGGGTTATTATCTACCTTGCTACTTTTTCAATAAAGGTGGTTAATTTTTATACTGTGTCTGTCATTATTTGCCTGATTATTGTGATAAATCCTCACTGTGCATCCATCTAGGTTTTTCTTGCTTCTGTGCAGGCAGTTGATTTCAGTTCTGTGGTCTCTGGCTGGTCATTGTGAAGAATTTGTACCTAGTTCCAGAGCAGAAGATAAGATTTCTAGTTCTTATCCTAGATGTTACCCTAGGAAGAACATTTCTTCCTTATGACAAAATAGACAAGCTGCTTCATCAAGTCAACAAAGTAAAAGCTGCTCGCTATATGTCTCTGATACAACTGATGTGTCACGGTTTTTGAAGACTCTCAGACTTAAGGTTTGGTAAAATTTAACTTTATTAAAAGTTAAAGGCAGTCCCCGTAGGGTAAACATTCATAACAATATAACATCAATGGAACATACAAAAGGTTCTACTGGCCTTGCCTAAATACCGGGCAAGGCAACCCAAGTGACAATATTAATGACAGGCTCTACCGGCCTTGCCTATACCGGGTAAGGCAACTGTGAGATGATAATTCCGGTTCTATCGGCCTTACCAATACCAGGCAAGGCAGCCAAATGGGATGCTGAATGTAGGCTCTACCGGCCCTGCCAATACCGGGTAAGGCAACCTTTAAGATGGAGAGTTACAAGGTTCTACCGGCCTTACCAATACCAGGCAGGGCAGCCCAAGGAGGTACTGTAGTAGGCTCTACCGGCCCTGTCAATATCGGGTGAGGCAACCTACAGGATGGTGACGTCAAGGTTCTACCGGCCTCACCAATACCGGCAGGGCAGCCTGAGCAAATAGACCAGCTGTTAGGTGACTAAGAAAGCAGAGAACATAAGTCTAGAGGTCTTACTCAGCAGAAGTCTATAGCCAGGGATAATCAGACAACTGCAAGGAAGTGGACAGCGACTGACCACAGTACTGGATGTTCTGGAGCAAACCAACGTCCGCACGTTGGAACTAATGGTAAACAGCACCACCAGGTTTAAGGAGTAAACCAGCGTCCGCACGCTGGAACCAATAATGTATATTGCAACCAGGTTTAGTGGAGCAAACCAGCGACCGCACGCTGGAACCAACAATGTATATCGCAACCAGGTTTAGTGGAGCAAACCAGCGTCCGCACGCTGGAACCAACAATGTATATCGCAACCAGGTTTAGTGGAGCAAACCAGCGTCCGCACGCTGGAACCAACAATGTATATCGCAACCAGGTTTAGTGGAGCAAACCAGCGTACGCACGCTGGAACCAACAATGTATATCGCAACCAGGTTTAGTGGAGCAAACCAGCGTCCGCACGCTGGAACCAACAATGTATATCGCAACCAGGTTTAGTGGAGCAAACCAGCGTCCGCACGCTGGAACCAACAATGTATATCGCAACCAGGTTTAGTGGAGCAAACCAGCGACCGCACGCTGGAACCAACAATGTATATCGCAACCAGGTTTAGTGGAGCAACCAGCAACCGCACGCTGGAACCAACAATGTATATCGCAACCAGGTTTAGTGGAGCAAACCAGCGTCCGCACGCTGGAACCAACAATGTATATCGCAACCAGGTTTAGTGGAGCAAACCAGCGTCCGCACGCTGGAACCAACAATGTATATCGCAACCAGGTTTAGTGGAGCAAACCAGCGTCCGCACGCTGCAACCAACAATGTATATCGCAACCAGGTTTAGTGGAGCAAACCAGCGTCCGCACGCTGGAACCAACAATGTATATCGCAACCAGGTTTAGTGGAGCAAACCAGCGACCACACGCTGGAACCAACAATGTATATCGCAACCAGGTTTAGTGGAGCAACCAGCGACCGCACGCTGGAACCAACAATGTATATCGCAACCAGGTTTAGTGGAGCAAACCAGCGTCCACACGCTGGAACCAACAATGTATATCGCAACCAGGTTTAGTGGAGCAAACCAGCGTCCGCACGCTGGAACCAACAATGTGTATGCAATAGCGAGGAGAACAATGTCGCCAGAGCGACAGCTGGAGCGCGAGACTCAGGAACTCGTACAGGTTAACCCGCGCGGTGCTGGAGCACAGGAACCCCAGAATACAGGCACACCGGAACGCTGGAACACTGGAACACCGGAACGTTAGCATACAGGAACACTGGAACGAGGGAACACCGGAACATTAACGTACAGGAACACTGGAACACTGGAACACCGGAACGTTAATGTACAGGAACACTGGAACACTGGAACACCGGAATGTAGCATACAGGAACACTGGAAACAGGCCCAGAGATCTGACAAGCAGGTCAGGCAGAGTGGAGTCAGAGATACCACGAAAGGGCAACCTGGAAGTGCTCAACCTGGGTTTAAAAAGCCTGTGTGAGAAGGGCTAATGACAGACAGCCAATCACGAATACTCAGCAGGTGATAGACACAGAGCAGCACGAATCACGGGCACCGTGATATGATGTCAGCAGGGGAGGGCTGGCCTGGGGGGCAGGGGGGCAATTGCCTCCTGGGCCAAACATATGTCTGGGCCAATGGGCCACTGCTTCACTCAATCTCCCACTTGCTACTGTAAATGGAGCTACATTAGTGATACCACAGAGCTGCAATGCAAATGGAGCTATACTAGGCGCATAACCCATTTTCCTTGTTAGCTCTATGATATCAGTAGTGTAGGCTTACTTAAATTCTAAGCTCAGTGTTATCACTAGTGTAGCTCCATTTCAACTGTAAGCTATGTTGTATCACTTGCCTTAATTCACAACATTAATGCCAGTTTTAAAACTAAACAAAAGATGGTGGTCTGGGCCGGTGGGCTCGAGCAATAGTAGAAATGGGCCACTGGATTGTATTTGCCTTCTGGGCCACAGGTTGCCAGCCCTCCCCTGGATGTCAGGCTTTCCAGCATTGAGAAAGTACATTGGGCTCGCCTTCATATGTGACCTCTTCAGTAGATAATACACAGACTTCCTTTCCTTTGTTTTGTCATCATTAAATATTTTTGTGCATCATTGTGTCTTGGCTTGTCTCTGTTCTCAGCACTGGGAATGGTGGGGGTAAACTATATGAGCTGGCTATACATATTCAGTTTCATCCACTGCACCAGCTCCGGATGGCCAATGTAGATGAGCAAATCCATGGTGTTGCATGTGGCAGCCTCTTCAGCTGCTGTGCCTGGCACTTCTCGGCATACTTGAGCCGCTCCTGCATACTCATCTGGCTCACTGCCGGCATCTCAGACAGCAACTCGGGGTGCTCCTTCATGATGCGGGTGTCGGGATACAGAATGGGTGAGGTACAGTGGTGTCAGAGATATTGCAGGAATCCCAGGGATGTGGAATGTGGGGAAGAAGGCATGGGCATCAGCATTGCATCGGAGTGGGCACCGCATGGGTCCTTATGTGTCTTATACAATGCAGGAAACTATATGGCAAGTACAGTGCCAATCTGTGCCCGCAGACCAAGTCACTTCTCTGTATTGTGTGTCATGGTATCTCTAGCGACATATCATTGCAAATGAGCAATGCTTAAGCCTGCAACAAGAGAATCTTAGCCTTTTGATGCAGGTGAGATTCTAATGTTTAATGCAACGTTTTGTTAGTCGCCCAATAGTAGGTTCAATTTCAAAAAGATACCCACCTTTTGGAGCCTGAGATTGCAACTAATGTGGTAGTTCCACTGTCCTATGGGCTGATACCTTCAGTGCTTCTATTTTCTTAGCCTCTCAGTGGCTGTCTGTTCCCATTTGCTGCCCTCCCTTCTCACAATACCTCTGCTGTTTTTACCTCTTTCCCATGCAGCCCTTTCCGATATTTTTCTCACTGAAGATTTTCTTCCTTAAAAGGCATATTACTGTTTTCTGTTAGCAGCCTCCAAGCTCAGGTATTCCTGTTATGGAAAACAATTAGTAAGCCTGACCATCCTGTTCTATGTCTGTCTCAACTGGGCATTGGTAAATCAGCCTTGCAGGTGACAACTTTAACTCCAGCCATTGAGCTGCACAAGGCTTGTCTTATGTCATCCACATTCCCCAGCCTTGCATCTTAGAATCATTGGTTACCCTCTCTTCTGGGACTCTTGCTTCACTATCACTGCATCATGGGTCTGTCCTTCCCTGAACAACTCATTACATTCTCTCTACACAACACATAGTTACCCAAAGTTCTAGGCTGTATGGGCACATCATCCTTAATGTCAGTGTTTAAGCTGGCTGGCTTCAAACAAGTCTCCTGCATAAGTTCAGGAAATTTACACTGAACCCTGATTAATCCCTGACGTCATTTTGGCCTTCAATGCTTTGTGGTCACACTTGCAACAGATGGTTCAAAGAGTTTTAAATAACATTTTAAACCATATTAATAAATGTTCAAAATTATACCTGAAATTTAGGTGATGTAGCAGCATCCCAACTTTGCAATAAATGTTTTTTTGTTTTGTTTTTTTTAAATATTCAGTGTTTGTTATTTTTATGATGATTTGTACACATGCTACATATAGTTTTCCTTACATAGCATTTCCTTTTCCAAAAAAAGGGATGGGGCAAGAGGCAGGTGAAAAAGAAAATGGGGGATGCTGCCCTGCATGCCCGTGGCACCGGAGGTGGTCCACCTGTCCCCATCACCTTTAGTGGATGGGAGGAGAGGCTGCGGCAGACCTTGTCATCTACGCTGATTGAGGGGGTCCCTTGAGGATCAGACACTGGGGATGAGAGGAGCCTCCACACTACCGGTAAGTGCATCATCCCATAACCACACACCACATCAAACCACACAACCATCACATACAAACACAGTCACATCCCAAAATATGCCCATCATTCATCCACGCAACTGCACCAACACAGCACCCTGAGGGTTAAAACAAGAAGCAAGACAAGGACAATTGTCAAGGTTCAACAAGGGCCAAACATGTCCAACTCCTCATATTGCTGTGCTGATCACATATAATACACACAAACCATGCTCATAAAAGTGATGTATGTTAAACATCAGAACTGCTCCTACACAATGATGTCACCCATGTACCCACAGGGAAACCAGCACATAAACATTTGAGTGCTAGAGGGATTATCAATGCATCACTCAACAATGCTTTGGCAACCCCTCCGGTACACAAAGGGTTAACCAGACAACAAACACAAGTCGATAGCCTAACGGTTACATGCTACACAGGGGACATTCACTAAGCGGTGAAAAAAAGCTGATGGTGAGAAAATAATCCTTACAAACCCTCACTTCACCACTCCCCATGTTAGTCCATGGAGACTATTCAATAACATGATTCAAGTTGCTAAGGTCCCATTGTATAGACTCCACAGAAAACGATGGAAATGGGGAAATGAGATCACTGGAGAGGTCATCATCATGATCAGTTCATCAGGTCTTCATCACCGCTTACTGAATCACAAAAAGGATGGATCAAGTCACACATCACAGTACCACTGACAATAACTGGTTGTATGTGCAACACACAGGCCTAAAACAATTACACAGAATTAAAGGTGAAAAAATAAGCCTTGGTGTTGTGTATGCAATCATTTACTCTAACTTGAAATTACATGTCTCACATTTGATTCACACATGGATCCTCAGGAGTGCTGATGCCATGGATGGTACACCAGCTACTATTTGCAGGATACACATAGGAACCAAATGTGAACCTTTGTAGTTTGGCCAACAACAGGCCATGAAAGTTGGATGGATATCTCTGATTGAGTACGGCTGCCACACTCAGAAGGATGGATGGGCTCATAAAGAAAAAAAAACACAGGCCTCAATCAAAGTTATCCTTCAATATTGGCTTGATTGTTGCCCTTCAAGATTCAACTGGAACAGACCTCGTGGACAGGATCCTGTCCAGTTCATCAATCTGTGATTGCCAGGGTGGTATCCCATGCATCACAATGCAATGCATAGGATGTCATCATGACAACCAGAGAGTTACCTGTAAAATATCTCAAAATTGTGCATTGTACGGGATTAACTAATAAGATAGGGTTGCATAACACTTGAATCCTACTGCAGATCTGTTAAAAAAAGATATGTACACAAAGAAAAACAGACAGATATGTATGTGGATATGTACCTTTCAAATGGCTCCAAATATGTCCCAACACAATGTTAACCCAGAGGTATGTTCATATTTATGATAACAATAAAATTTAGTTTTTGATTGGTGCACATAAATAGCCAGTAAGGCAATGAAACGTACTGAACTGATCTCTGGCTTCATATCTGTAAGGATATATTTGTATCCATATGAAAGGTACATATCCACATACATATCTCACCATTTCTCCTTCTGTGTACCTGTAATGGGATAGCAATGGTTAATTTCACCTTGATGTAATATTGTAGGCATTGTAAAAAAGATGTGGATCGATGTTAGTCCTATCCCTCCAATCCTCATGGTTAGACAGATATTGCTCTATGTGACAGCTGGATATTTCAGTCATTTGACCACACGGAGGCTCTTCAGCAGAGCCAAAATTGCCCCATTTAGAGATGAATACTTCATTGGAATGGTCCACAGAGTGTGCTTGCAAATCAGGCACACTTTGTAGAACATTCCATCTCTGAATGGGGCAATTTTGGCTCTGATGAAGAGCCTCCGTGTGGTCAAATGACTGAAATCTCCAGCTGTCACATACAGCAATATCTGTCTAACCATGAGGGTTGGAGGGATAGTACTAACATCGATCCACAAATTTTTTACAATGCCTCCAATATTACATCAAGGTGAAATTAACCATTGCTATGCCGTTAAAGGGATAGTAATACCTAAAATGTGAAAAGAAAAATATATGTAAAACAAGGGTATTCCCACTACTGAAAGGTGTTTTATTCAAAAAGTATCACAGCTCAAAGTTGAATATTTCAGGGGCAATATCACAGTGGCCTGAAATTATACAATGGCGATGTTGCTAGACCATCTATCACGGTGCTCGTGATTGCTTACTTGTGCTGTCAGGTGTTTGTACTCTCCATTGGCCATCTGTCTTTTGCCCACCCAGGATTGCCTTTATAGACTGGGCTGAGGCACCCTTTGGTTGCCCTTTCGTGGTGTCTCTATGTCAGCAGTCACCTGCCTTGTACCTGTTCCCTGGGCCTGTTTCCCTTGCTACCAGTACCAGCATTGCTCCTGTAGCCAGTGCCTCTCCTGCATTGTTCCTGCTCCGTTCCTGACACGGTTGGCAGTGCTATTGTTCCTGTTTCCATTCCTGATCCCGTGCTGCTGTGTTCCTGTTCCTTTCCTGACCCGGTTGGCGGTGCTATCGTTCCTGTGTGGTCCTGGCTTGTCTGCTGTCGCTGCTGCTGGTTATCCGTTTGGCTGCTGAAGTCGCTATGGCAACATTCTGATCTCTGTACACTCCAATCTCACCGGTTGCTGATTTGCTTGTATAGAACCGGTTGGGCTTTTGCTTATCCAGTACGTGGTACTGGTTTACTCCACTCTCACCGGTTGCTGATTTGCTTGTATAGAACCGGTGGGGCATTCGCTTATTCAGTATGTGGTACTGGTTTACTCCACTCTCACTGGTTGCTGATTTGCTTGTATAGAACCGGTTGGGCATTCAATTATCCAGTACGTGGTACTGGTTTACTCCACTCTCACGGGTTGCTGATTTGCTTGTATAGAACCGGTTGGGCAATACGCTTATCCAGTACGTGGTACTGGTTTACTCCACTCTCACCAGTTGCTGAATTGCTTGTATAGAACCGATTGGGCAATATGCTTATCCAGTACGCGGTACTGGTTTACTCCACTCTCACCGGTTGCTGATTTGCTTGTATAGAACCGGCTGGGCATTCGCTTATCCAGTACGCGGTACTGGTTTACTCCAATTCACTGGTAGCTACTTCCGCTTGTTTAGTACCGGTTGGGCGTTTCGTTTATCCAGTACACGGTACTGGTTTACTCCACCATGCACCGGCTGCTGATTCCGCTAGTTTAGAGCCGTGTGAGCACTATTGTTGACCAGCATCAGTGCAGGTTTACTCCACCATCCACCGGCTGCTGATTCCGCTTTATAGAGCCGGTTAAGCACTTGTTTTTCCAGTACGCTTTGCTGGTTTACTCCACATCCACCGGTTGCTAATCTGTTGTTTAGAACTGGGTGGGCTATACTTTTCTTCTATACATGGCACTGGGTTACTGTACCTCCATCGGTAGTTGCTTTCTCCGTTGCTAACTGGTTGGGTCTCCTTGGTTGGGAGACTGGTTTGCTCCACTGTTCCATCTTATGCTGTTGCTCCATTTATGCAGCATTAGTGGAGCTGTTCCTCTGTCCACTTGGCTGCCTTGCCCGGTAATTTGGCAAGGCCAGTAGAGCCACATTTAGGTTGGCGTGTAACCTCCTGGCTGCCTTGCCCGGTATATTGGCAAGGCCGGTAGAGCCACAACCAGCTTGTCGTGTAAACCTCCAGGCTGGCTTGCCCGGTATATTGGCAAGGCCGGTAAAGCCACAATCTGTTCATTGTGTAAACCTCCAGGCTTCCTTGCCCGGTATATTGGCAAGGCCGGTAGAGCCACATTCAGGTTGTCGTGTAACCCTTTAGGCTGCCTTACCCGGTATATTGGCAAGGCCGGTAGAGCCTCTCTTGTGTATCTTGCAATAACTACTGTTTGTACCCATTGTGTATATGTGTTTTACGTGTATGATTAGGATTAGGACCCGTGAGGGTTCCCATTAAACTTTTCAATAAAGTTTGATTTTTATCTGAGAGTGTCTGAGAGTCAAAACAAACCGTGACACCATTTTATGGACAGCTCTGGTCCCGGGGCCATAAATCCCCATAGGATGATGTAGCAACAGCGCCAATGTACAATTTCAGGCCACTGGGATGTGGCACCAAAGGAATTCAACTCTGAACTGTGATACTTTTCGAATAAAACACAGTGGGAGTACTCTTTTTTCACTCAGGGGGGATAAACCCTACAACGTATATTTCGCTTTCCACATTTCAAGTATTAATATCCCTTTAATCCTATCATGGCTATGTTTACTAATCACACAATCTCAATTCTCCACACAGCTTACGGGCCTCTAGCACAGCAGAAGGCCATGGAGGATTCTACCTCACCACCCAGTGAGGAGTATACGGAGGAGGGGACCAGCCAGTGGGCACCGTACACAACATCCACACCTCCTCCCCAATTGGCTACATCACCACTGGCTGCATCACCACTGTCTCCACCACCACTGTCTGCACCACCACTGGTTGCCCATCAACTGTCTGCACCACCACTGGCTGCCCAACAACTGTCTGCACCACCATTGGCTGCCCAACAACTGTCTGCACCACCCCATTACAGTGCCTGGATGCAACAGGAGGAGAGGTGGATGCATCCCACCACGTCCAGGAGCTACTACCCTGCAGCAGCAGCACCACTACCACCAGGGAGGCAATGTCTGCCCGGGAATGTGGCCACCACCCAATATGGCCCATATTCGTCCCATATGGACCTACCCTCCTGGATGGCTCCCCAGCATGGCCCCAGGTATGATCCCAGGTGGGGGCCAAACACCTACCAGTGGCCAAGGTATGACCCTTGGCCGCTCGACTACCAACACCTGGGCCTGTTTGGGAAGCCCCAGCACCCTATACCGAGGGACCTGTTTACTCCACCACCTCCACCAGCACAGACATCAGGGGGCAGCAATGAGTTGATTGATGTGGTGGGCATATATCCATCTGCAGCAGCCACAGCACACACAGCACCAGCTGAGGACACAGCACCAGCAGCAGCTGAGGATGCAGCAGCAGCAGTAGTGGACACAGCACCAGCTGAGGACTCAGCAGCAGCTGAGGATGCAGCAGCAGCAGTGGACGCAGCAGCAGAGTCACCGGGCACAACCATCTCCAGCAGTGAATGCCCCACACTTTGGAAAAGTGTGTCATACCTAGATTGTGTAAAAGATCTCAAATTTATTTAACCATATATTTTTGTTTATTTTATGTGAGATATACAGTGCGTGGTCTCCTGTTCCCTTTTGTATATCCTTGATAATTCGAGGAAGGAGGATGGTGCTCTGAATTCACCCCCAGTGAGCAGAGAAAGCAGAAGATTGTGGCAGGTTGTGTGGTACAATGAACAGGATCCCATCGCATAGGGTGGGTACACTGCAGCCCTCCCAATGTTTTTTGGCCTCAGTTGACCATGTCCTTTCAGCTGCGGTTTGACTACAATTCCCATAATCCTGGGATGACTACATACCTCTAGTTGTGTTTAGATGACATCTACCACCACTCTCAGCTGACTGTCCCTTCATCTGTTATTGTACTACAATTCCCATCATCCCCAGCCGACCATTGTATGACTGAGAATGACAGCAATTGTTGTCCATCAACAGCAGGATGCCAACTCGTGATCTAAAAGGTTTATTTTATTTATTTTAGATACACTTAGTGTTAAAATGAGTTTATTGTTAATGACTACTGAGCCCCTCAGTCTTAAAAATGTCAATACCACAGAGATGATACAATATTAAAATACCTTTTATATATTTATACTAATGAATACATTGGACACTAGGGATCTGCACTGAGTGTAAAGGCTCACTTTAAACTGGAGTCTGAACCAGCAGGGAGGAGAAAGGCCAGACCTGGACAGGTTGGGATTTCTGGGAAGGACCAAGTGTGTGGTTGAGATCACAAGATCATACTCCTGAAAGGGTTAAAGAGAACACATGGACTGTTAAGGGCTCACATCCTCCTGTGTTGCGCCACCTTTGTTTACAGTGCAGAGGGAGAATGCTTGTCCTTTCACATACACACAGGGCTGACAAAGAGCCAGATGCATTCCCACACACCTCACCAAGCACAAAGTTACCTGGGCAATACATGCAGCCTCCACTGTTCCTGAGCTCCAGCGTGAGGTACCCCAGGCGGCCGTCTCCTGCCACAGATGTTGTAGGGAAAGTTAATTTGTCTAGCTGCAAATGTGTCAGTCCACTCCATGTCAGCCTTCACTGCCACAACTCCTGCCCCCTGTCACCTGCTTCTGTCTTGACTGCATGAACTCCATTTCCCAGGCTCCTTCCTGTCCCCGGGCTCCTGTCACCTCCGAACTTATGGTAACTGGCACTAGGCCAGTAGGGCATTTTTTTTCTCAGGGCTGTTTTGAACAAAAAAAATAAAATAAAGTAAAAACATAGTCCTACAAAAAAAATAAACAATATGTGGGGGTTTGTTTCTAACAAGTCTAAGTCCTACAAATCAATGTTTCCTTAGGGATTGTGCCAAACAAGCTTAAAGGGATAGTAATGTTTCATAATAAAAGCAGCTCTAATTAATCATCATAGTATCTGGACTTTGGAGAGCGTTATTTCAATTCTGTCAGAGTTGTAGTTCAAGAGTAATTCAATAATAAAGTAACCCCCTCCCACCCCTTTTGCTGATGTAACACTGTTCGGCCAGATCAGAAGGGAGGTGCCCAGGTAGACTTCAGAGAGGGACAATCTTCACTTAAGATAAGGGAAAAACCTGAAAAACTTGTCAAGGTGGGCAGGGCTTTCATTGTTCTTTTTTTTTTTTTTTTTTTTAAAGAATTTTATTGAGAGATAAAGATAAGCATACAAAGTAGTACACAGAAATATGGTACAATGATACAAGGCAATTCAAGTGGCGTTACAGTGAATGAAAAGGAGAAAAGAGAGTAAAACAGCTAGTTCGGGGAGATACACATACTCCAACCAAGGGAGCCCCCGGACTTCTTCCACATCCTGTCCAATTCAGTTTCAGTAGCAAATAATAAGTAATAAAAAATCAATAAGAACCACATTTATATACTAGAAAGGTAAAGTATAGAGGAAAAAGAGATGGATGGGGGAGGGAGGGAAGGAAAAAAAAAAAATAAAAAATAAAAAAAAAAATTAAATTTACTTATATTAAATTATATTTAATTAATACCCAGTCCGAACCATCCTATTGAAATATCACCACGTATTGGAGAGAATTACAGCTAGTCTAAAAACAGGGTCAAAAAGATTTAGATTTAACCATGGAGTGCCCCCGACAGAGAACCACGTCCAAGAGATCCCACTACTCACCCCCAGAAGGTCCAGGATCAGATACACAATAATCAGCCACATCGGACTGGGAGATGATGTCAGAGGGTGGAGCAGCCACACCGCCCATTTTCAGCAACCATGGGGACCAAGTGTCCTCAAATGAAGGGGACATAGACAATATCAAAGCAGTGAGTCGCTCATTGAGCAAAATATTATGTACCTTCGAAAGCCACATTCCCACTGTGGGCGGTTGATCAGAGCGCCACTTAAGAGGTATACACAGACGGGCAGCATTAAGTAAGTGCCGCAATAGAGAGCGAAGAGGCACGGTTCTCGCAATCCGATCAAGGCCAATGGAAAATAAGAACAGAACCGGATCGGCTGGGAAGGTGACCGAAAGCACCTGACCCACCACCTTCGCTATCGCGCTCCAAAAAGGTTGGATGTTGGGGCATAGCCACCAGATATGAGCCATAGTACCTTCAGCTCCACCACATCTCCAACACGTCGGAGGCGTCGAAGGGTAAAAATGGTGTAAAAGTGCTGGAGTCCTATACCACCGTATCAAAATTTTGTAGTTAGTCTCAACAGCCGTCAAGTTACGAGATGAGCGAAGAGCATGTCGAATCGCAGCACTCCAAGACACTTCAGATATCTTTACATCCAGTTCCCTCTCCCAATTTATGCGGTAAGAGTCAAAGGAAGCAGTCCGAGTCTGGGTTAGTTTGTAAAGTTTTGAAATAGAATGCGGCGGGAAAAGCCCCTGATGAGTCACAGGTCTACATAGAAGTTCGAAAGGGGTAAGTTCGCGTAATAAAGAAGATCTATTAGGGTGGGACCTGATAAAATGATGTATCTGGCGATAGTGCCAAAACTCTGATGACTGTAAATCTAGCCTATCCTGCAAGTGGGAAAAGGAAGCTAAGTCTCCCTTCTCCAATAGGTCCGCCACCTGAAGTCGACCCCCCTGACGCCAATAAATCAGTGCTTGTGGGGAACAACCAGGTCGAAAATCTGGGTTCGACAAGAGGGAGAGAAGGGGAGAAGGGATGCTGGACAAGGCTCCGGACAGAGCATCCCAAACCCGAAGAGCTGGAGCTAATAGGGGCGACGACAAAGCTGCCACCGGGCAATACGCCTAGTGCATATTGGTGAAGGCCCACCCACTGTTTGGAGACAGGGGCATGGAACCAATAAAGAATCGTGGATAATTGTACTGCCTGGTAGTATCGGGTCACATCCGGAGCACCCAGTCCTCCAGTGGTACGGGAGCTAGAGAGAATAGAAAACTGAACCCTAGCTGGTTTAGCGTTCCAAATAAAGGAATTAAAGATTCGTTGTAGAGATTTTAAATAAGATCGGGAGAGGAAGATTGGTAAGGTCTGAAAGAGGTATAACACCTTCGGGAGGTAAACCGATTTCAAAAGGTTAATACGGCCTGACCAAGATAAAAACTTCGATCCCAATCTCCCTAAATCAGTCGCAATTCGGGACAATAAAGGAACAAAGTTGACTTGAAATAGGGAAGAAAGAGAAGGGGTGAGACGAACTCCTAGGTAGGAGATAGACGCAGAGGCCCACCGAAAAGGGGCCAGAGCCTGCAGTTGAGGAATATCGAGAGGAGGAACAGTCAAGTTCAGGATTTCCGATTTAGTTATATTGACCTTAAAGTTGCTTACCGTCCCAAAGGAGTCTAGTTCAGCTAAAATGTGAGGTAAGGAACGAGTGGGGTCGCTTATCATAAAGATCACATCATCAGCGAAGAGTGCGATCCTGTGATCTGTTGAGCCAACCCGCAACCCCTTAATACAGGAATGAGCACGAATACGGCACGCCAATGTCTCCATAACCAGAATAAAAATAATCGGTGATAAAGGGCATCCCTGACGCGTCCCATTACGTAGAGAAAAAGGGGGGGACAAAGAACCATTAACCTTAACCTTCGCCGAGGGGTTGCAGTAGAGGGCAAAAACAAAAGACATAAAGCCATCCCCGAAGCCAAAGCCGCGCAGAGTAGCTTTAATGAAACTCCAGTCAACCCTGTCGAACGCCTTTTCTGCGTCGACAGAGAGCAGAAGGGAATTCAGGGAGAGAGAGGAGGCGTGATGTATGAGGGAAAGCAGGCGGATCGTGTTGTCTCTGGATTCGCGTCCCGGGACGAATCCCGCCTGATCAGGATGAATGAGTCCCGCCAGAAATGGGCGAATTCTATTTGCCAAAACCTTGGCATATAACTTAATATCGATGTTCAATAAAGAAATTGGGCGGTAATTAGAACAGACAGAAGGGTCCTTACCCGGTTTTGGTAGTATCGTGATGTGAGCCTCACTAAAAAAAGGGTGAGAAGAAATGGAATCAGGAAGCTCATTGAATGTGTCAGTTAGTAGAGGGAGTAAAAGGTCTGAAAAGGTTTTATAGAACGAGAGCGTGAAGCCATCCGGCCCCGGACTCTTGCCCACAGGCATTTGCTTAATGGCTGCTTGTATCTCTTCAGCAGAAATGGGTTCATCCAGTAGAGCCGCCTGCAATGGTGTAAGAGTGGGAAGGTTTGCCTCCCGGACATAGTCATCTTGCAAAACTGGGTGGTTAGGGGAGCTGGGACTAGGCAGGTGATAAAGAGAGGCATAGTAGTCTCGGAAAACGGAAGAAATCGAGGGTACGTCATACACTCGAGTACCATCTGGTCTCGTAATAGCTTGAACGGCAGCTGAAGCTCGGGTAGGCGCCACTTGCCTAGAGAGCCACTTCCCACATTTATTTCCATGTTCATAATTAAAGCGATTGGCCCAGGTTATAGACTTGTCGACCTTGGCAAACATCAGGGAGCGCACTCGAAGACGACATGTTTCAAGGGCTGCCAAGTGAGCCTCATCTGCAGACGCAGCATGATCAGCCTCCAAGGAGGCGATCTGTGTCAAAAGGGTGTCCAATTCTACCCTCGCCATCTTTCTGCGATGAGAGAGCAAACAAATACATTCACCTCGGATCACGCATTTCAAAGCCTCCCACCGGGTGGTAGCAGACATCGAAGGATGATCATTAAATTGTAAGTATTGTTGTATCGCCGTCCTCAAACTAACAAATGAGGTCTGCTCTTTTAAAAGAGTGTCATCCAATCTCCAAATTGGGGAGCGGGACAGATGCTGCGGAAGAGTGACCGTCAATTCAACCGGTCCATGGTCTGACCACGTGATCGGATGTAAATTGGCTGCAGATACAAAATGCAAATAAGATTGAGATACAAGGAAAAAATCAATCCTCGAGTAACACCCATGGAGTGGTGAGAAGAAAGAGAAACTCTTAGCCTTAGGATGTAAAATCCGCCAGGCGTCCACCAGATGTAGATCAGAAAACAACCTTCGCAATTTACAAAAGTGAGATGGAGGCAAAGAGGATCTCCCAGTTGAGCAGTCCAAAGATGGCGAGATTACAGAATTAAAGTCCCCCCCCCAATACCAAAAATCCCTCTGTAAAGTCCGAGAGTAGTGACAGAGTGTCAGATAAAAAGGATAATTGTGATGTGTTAGGGGCGTATAGAGTAGCAAAGGTAAAGGATAAATCTCCAAACTTTCCCTTCACAAAAAGATATCTTCCATGAGTATCCGCCAAAAAGTCAGTAATGGTAAAATTAAAGTTTTTATGGAAAAGAATGGCCACCCCACACCTCTTAACCGAAGCCGAACTATGCTTCTGAATGGGGTAAAGCCTGGAAACCAGCTGGGGCATATGTGAGGAAGAATAATGTGTCTCCTGAACAAAACAAACCATACCGCCCATCCTGGCGCACTCCCTATATAATACAGATCTCTTTTGGGGAGAGTTAAGACCCTTCGCGTTAATAGAAATTATCTTAAATTGAAAGGACATCTATTAATAGTGTTAAGGAAAAATCCCTGAAAAGGTCGGACTGGGTGGGACAAAACAAAACAAAACAAAACAAAGCAAAACAGGGGAGGTTAAGGGAAGAGAGAGATACAGAAAAGGTAGAAAGAGAGGAGAATGACTACCTTTAAGGAAGGTAGCATTAGGCCAGAAGGCCAAAATTACTGAACTTTGAACCGCAAGTAGAAGGTGAAACAGTAAATCAAAAGAGCAAAAGCGGTATAGGAAGAGGGGGAGAGAGAACATCAGCAAAATAAAAAGTAAAGAAGGCAAAAGTGTAAACGTCAGTGGAGAAAAGATCATATACAGCAAGTGGCAAATAAACAAGGGAGGCATAAACCTGCCCCCCAAATTGAACAGGTAACATCAGAAAAGGACGGCAGACCACGAGCAGCGCCCAGGAACATGCAGGGATCAAATATTTGCAACATAGCGCACAAATACAGTATATCAAAGCACTGATCCTGAGGGGATAAACCCCCAAACCGGTACAAAGGATCGAATAAAAGCAGGCCCCCTCATTAGAACCCTCTACTGATCCCGCATATTATTCCTACCCGCCACCATAGACCACCATCCAAACAATAAAGAACATGACTAAATCATCCCCTCCTCCTCGGTAACCCATCTATAGGCCGGAGACCAAGGCAGGAGGCCACGGCCCCCAACCCAGCCAACATCTCCCTCAATCAAGCAAACCCCACCTCCCCTGACAGACTCACGCAATATAAAGAAAAAAAAAAAAAAAAAACATATATATAAAAAAGCTAGTGCAGGAGCACAGGTGAGGACCTCAGTCACCCCATAGCGCGACCTGAGCGGAGCAGCACAGACAGGCAAGGTTTTGCCCCCCCACCAATGCCGGCACCGCACCGCCCACCCCGCGCAGGACCAAATGGGAATGAGGGACATAACAGGTTAATCTAGTAAAAGAAAACCCCATTCATTCTAAGTGTAAAATCTGAATCCCGGGCCGCATGCATCAACCCGCAGCCCCAATGTAGGGCCACGACCCGAAGCACACAACCCCAGGAGCCCAGGCAAGGTGATCAGCACAGCCCCCGCATGGAGATAGTCCACAGGAAGCAACGTCCAAACCTCCATAACACTGATGTAGGTAAGATTAAAACTAAAAACTAGGTAGGGAAGTACCTCCAGAGCAAAGTCCTTCACAGTGTCAGGAAAGGAGTTTGATACATCAATAGTCCTCAACAGAAACACCAGAGGAGGGGAGTTGTTCCAGGGCAGCGTCCAACAAGATTACTGGATGATGGAGAATCTAAGGAAAGTCCTCCTAAGAAGTGTCCGCAACAGTTTGCTTGGCAGGTGAGCCATGGGTGCGCCTTTTCTTGGCAGAAACCAGATGCCACCTGTCTCCCAAACGGGGAAGGGTTGCGTTGCTGGAGTACGATGCCGGGCCCAAGGGTGTCAACTCCGGAACCGGGAACCGAATAGCAGCACAGAGATCCTTTACATCCTCAGCCTTCCTAATTGTGTAAGTGCGTCCTTCATAAGTGAGGGTCAGGGAAAACGGAAAACCCCACCTGTATGGAATCTTCTTATTCCTCAGTTCATCCGTGATAGGCTTCAACTGTCTCCGTTGCTGCAAGGTACGTACAGATAGATCATTAAACAGGGAGACCTGTGCTCCCTCGCAAAGAAGGGTCCCAGCCTCTCTCGCCCGTTGCATTATTCGTTCCTTCTGAGGATAAGAGCGAACACAACATATAACATCTCGGGGTTCCGCATCAGTTCTGGTTCTAGGCCTCAGAGCGCGGTGTGCACGGTCAAGCTCCACCACAGGGCCCGGAATCCCCAATAGCTTGCCAAATAATTCCTGTAGCGTAGACATTAAGTCCTTGGGGGCAACAGATTCGGGTAGGCCCCTCAGTCTGATATTAGATCTCCTGCTTCTATTTTCCAAATCATCCAGCTTGGCCCAGAGAAGATCAATAGTCTCATCCTGTATTTCCAGGTGGCGATGGTGTTGTTCGAGCGAAGCAGTTATCGCTTCGTGCGAGTCCTCTAAGTCTTGAACCCTAGAGCCCAGGCCCTTTAGATCCTCCCGTAGGCCGGAGATATCTCCCTTAATAGAGTCCCCCAGGGCTGCCAGCATTTGCGTCATATCAGCCCGCGTGGGGAGGTCACCCCAAGCCTGGGGTTCCAATAGGCTTTCCCTGGAGGAATCTCCGCCATCACCTTCCATAACCGGAGCCGAAGCGCCAGGCATTGGCGTGCTCGCTAAGCTCTTCAGCGAGTCTGGCGTCTGAGCACTGGCGGGAAACTGCTGGCTGGCCGCCAAAGGTCCAAAATAATTCCCTATCTGGGATAATCGTTTCTTCTTCCCCGGCATCAGGATAAGAATAGTTGTCTGCACACCCTAATCTCTCGAAAGTGCCACTTTAGATGCTGAAAAAGGCTTTTGTAAGCATAAATCCACCGGCGTAGACAGAGAGCTCACAGATATACGGCTGCCATGTCTGAGTTCCGGGAACGCCCCCCTCGCTTTCATTGTTCTAATAGAAAGAAAATTGTCACCTGCTGTTATCTGTCTGGTCTTACAACTAGATTCCACATCTGAGAAGAGATGGCTTACACTAGGTAAAAGGGGCGGAGGGGGAACTTTGCTTGTGAATATCTTTCAAACCATAAAGGTTTGAGAGATAAGACTTATATCGCTCTTCATGTTTTTTTAATGCCTACAAAATAAAATAAAGAAAAAACAAAGTATTACTATCCCTTTAAGTCCTATAAATTAATGTTTCCTTAGGGATTGGGCCTCTTACAACAAATCTAACAAATCATCCTCTACAAAATACTCTATCATGTCAAATATCAGTCCACCCCAGTGTCAGCTTATGTCAGAGAGTTCCTGTCTGATCACTTTACATACAAATTTCTTTTTTTTTTTAATTAACTGTCCCCACAATACCAGTCAACAAACCCCCGCAAAACCAATTCTGTGTTCAAATGATTCATTCATTCACCAACAAAGGCACCCTCCTCAGACTCCTTTTATACCATGTCTTATGGTTTTTTTTTATTGTATTTAGGATTTATTTTTTATTAACTGCCCCCCAATCCCAGTAAACAACACCTTGTCAGGTATAGCACAGGAAATGCAAATACACCAGCAGCAACACATTGAGTTGTGATTCAGATGGCATTCACATGCCACTTCCAGATTATGAAGCACAAATCAGGTTATTCATGTACAGTATGAGCACCATCTTCATTTAACATGGACAAGTTTCTAAATGTTATAAATGTAAGGTTTTTGGATAGGAGTAGAATTTGGTTTTGGTCCACCTCCCTCTAGTGATTTTTTTTTAAATTAGTTTGGTATGATGATTTGATGAAATGGAGTCAGGGGGAGAAGCATACAAGCAATTCCCCATGAGGTGGAAAAAACAGGTCTTGCATGTATAGCCAATGATGGTCAACCACTGTAGATTCACCAATCATAGACCGTAAGGACAGTTTTAATAGATAGACTTATATATACTCATCACTATAACTGTCTGCTGGAGGTCAAAACTCATCAGAGGTGGATTTGTTTTGTGCTTCCTAATCCTGAATTGGTTTATGGATTCTGTCTGAATCAATATTCAACACTGCAGTCTAATATCTACAACACAATTATTAAAAAGAGGTACAACAGAAAATATTTTGACTGGGAATGAGTTAAAATATTCAATAATTTCATTTCCTACGTTAGCAGTTTTTCACAGTTTCCTGAGATACACACAGACCTTAAAAAACATACAAGGAAGCCTACAATTTCCTAGATCTTGATTTTCAGCCACTAGTAGGTAAACGTAAATCTTATTTCAAATATACCCTAGACATTATACATATTTTAGTAAATGAAAAATGGAAAACTTTTTTCTCAATGTAGCATTACATTGTAATATATATTATTAATCATAATCTCAAGATACCAGCATCTAAATAATTTCTGAATATGAGTTGTAGATTCATTGCATATATTGTTAAAGGGATAGTATTACTTCAAAATTACGATCCCTCATATTGTAGCCCTTAATAAACTGAGTTAAATGACACCAGCGGCATCTCTCAAACCTTTATGGTGTAAGAGATAGCCACTTTCAAAGTTTCCTCTCCCCTGCTGTCAGCGTTCTGCTGCCAGCAGGAGAATCCAGTCTCTGAATCAAGAGGAGGCTCTTCAGCAGAGCCGATATCTCTTTATGGAAGGAAAAATGATTAAATGAAACAGTCTTCTACGTGTGCTTGGTAACCAAGCACACGTAGAAGACTGTTTCAATTAATCATTTTGCCTTCTATAACGAGATATCGGCTCTGTTTAAGAGCCTCCGCCTGTCCCGGGACCGGATTCCCCTGCTGGCAGCAGAACGCTGACAGCAGGGGAGAGGAAACTTTGAAAGTGGCTATCTCTTAAACCATAAAGGTTTGAGAGGTGCCGCTGGTGTAATTTGACTCAGTTTTTTAAGGGCTACAATATGAGGGATAGTAATTTTGAAGTAATACTATCCCTTTAAGTGTGTTGATCTTATCTTCAACCACAATATTTTCCTGGTTTGAGGGTAAGATTTATTTGCAAACCAAGGATGCAGACATGTGGAATAGATTTGCGCAAAGTTATGCAAACTTCTTTATGGGTCTATGGGAAGAATCCTATATTTGGAGCAATAACCTATTTGGTGCAAATCTGGTTCTCTGGCATATTTGTTTAGGATGGTTTGATCTCTCATTTACATTTTTTTAGGATATACAGGAAAAAATTATATACATTTAAAAATCATGGATGATTTAAATCTAAAAACCTATATTTTTTATATTTTCAGTTTTACTGAAGACAATCACATTTTATCTAAAAGGAGAAATTGTCTTAAATTTTGAGTTTTTTAATTAACAGTCTTTCATCCTTTAAAATATATAAAATAATGACAACAGTAAGAAATGCCAATAATTTTTACGTATTAGATATACATTTGTATTGTTAGAAAATGTACTTTTTTTGGTGAAAATTGGAGATGATGTAATATTTCAGAATTTCTTCCATTTAGTGGGGCAGAGCCTCACTGTATAATTTGTAGCAGGAGTATTTGTGTGTGTCAATGAAGCAGAGAACGATGCCATCGGGAGCATATACTCCTAGCAGAGTAACCCAAGGTGAACAGATCAAAGCTAAGAAACAAGACTAAATTGATCCAAAATCTGCAAACCCGCACTGGACCTGAGTAGCACTTTATGGTCCATTCCCTCAGCATGCCTTGACAACAAAAAACAATGGCGCTCATTCCCCAAAGGCTTGGTAGCTACTTCCTATGGCAGTAGGAAGACCAGCTTAATAGCAGAGGGTTCTAAGAATTACCTGGCTCTATCAGACTGCCTTTGGTCTTTAGACATTGGAACTCTTAACACTCAATCTATGAGTATGGTTTCTTGCTTAGATGAACTAGTATAAGAAATAAATAACATCCACTGGGACATTATCAGTTTATGTGAGACTCCACAAAAGATGCAGATTTAGTCAAATTAGCAGATGGACACTGGCTATACCATAAAGGAGCTAATGATGGACAATGTAGAGAAATTGGAATCTTAATTAATAAATGACTGACAGACCCCAGGCTAGATTTAAAGGTTCACGTTAAACCAGCCGCTAAGTGAAAAAGGCACATTGCTCGCAAATAATACATGACTTACGGCAGATTCAATAGGTACTCTACAAGAATAGTTATTGAGCGTAGGCACAGCCAGAACACGTAACACAAAACCCGTTGTTGCTCATGTTAATGCACAACGTGTGGCCACATCACACAATAACATAGCTCAAAACAACATGTAACATAACAGCTGCCGTTGTCTAGCAACCCTGATTGATGCAACAACAAATTCAAACACACAGCCAATCCCAAAGCCCCAAAGTATCCAAAAACTTCAAATACACCTATATATACCCAAAAATAACCGTCACACACTGTCTGTTATCGAGTTCTTGAGAGCTACATATCAGGACTCAGGAGCGGAGGATAGTGATCAGAGAGAGGGAGACAGGAGCGTACATTGGAGGTAGACGAGTTTTTGAGTTTGGAGTTTGGAGAGCATTGCACATAATTTGACACATCTCACACCTTTGTACATATTACATACACCTATACAAACACAAACATATACACATACATACGCATAGTCCTTTTTCTTTCATAACACCTTACACATTTTAAATTTTATTTTTACAGTGTGAATCTGTGAGTGAAAGTGTGTGACAGAGAGTGAGTGGATCGAGTGTGTCTGTGAGGGCCTGTGGGAGTGCCTGGGTGTGAGTGAGTGAGTGATGGCCAGGAGAGGAGGAGAGGAGAGAGGGATGGGGAGAATAGTGGAGGAGGAGGAAGGTCAGGACGGTATCCCTGAGCAGAGCAGGGGTGGGAGAGGGAGATCCGCAGGGCGGAAGGGAACCCGGCTCACAAGAACAGGCAGATGGAGGACAGGGACAGAACCTGCAGTGGGACGAGGGGTAGTTGCTGGGGAGCACCCCATACAGTCAGGGTCAGAGCAGGCAGGACACTCCGGCTCAGAATCCTCCCATGCCGGAGCTGATGAGGGCAGGATCAGAGATCCGAGATATACTGAGGAGGAGAACACGGCTCTTGTGGAAGCTGTCCTGGAGAGACAAAGTGTTGTCCACCCGACGGCGAAGGTCCCTGGCCTGTCAGTGAGGAGGAAGGCAGCCTGGAACCAGATCTGCAGCCGGGTGAACGTGGTGGCTACATGTGGGACGTGGAGTCTGTAAAGAAGAGGTGGGGCAACTGCCGGAGGGTGGTCAAGAACAAGATGTCTGACATGGACAAGCAAGCCCGAGGTGGCCCACCTGTCCCCATCACCTTCTGCGGGTGGGAGGAGATGGTGCGGCAGACCATGTCCCCGACCCTGATCGAGGGGGTCGTTGGAGGAGCTGACACTGGGGATGAGAGGAGCCTCCACACTACCAGTAAGTGCAACACTACATAACCACACACTACATCAACCAACACCAGCTGCACACACAGTCACATCTCAACACATGCCCATCATTCATCCATACAACTGCACCAACACAGCACCCTGAGGGTTAAAAACAGGACACAACACCAGGACACATGTCAAGGTCCAACTTGGGACAAACCTGTCAAAGCCCTAGTTCAACCCTCCTGTCGCTTTGCTCATCACACACACCCTCCCTTCACCAATACAAGTGTTAGTCTATGGAGAATATGCAAAAACAAGAATCAAGTTCATAGGATCCCATTGTACAGACTCCATGGAAAACACTGGAAATGGGGAAAGGAGATCACTGGAGAAGTCAGCATCATGTTCACTTCATCAGTTCAACATCACCGCTTACTGAATCACAAAAAGGGTGGATCAGGTCACACATCACAGTGTCCCAGAGAATAACTGGTTGTATGTGCAACACACAGGCCGAAAACTATTCCACAGAATTAAAGGTGGATGAAGTAGGCCTTGGTGTTGTGGCTGCAATCATTTACTCTAACTTGAAATGTCACATCCCAAATCTGATTCCCACATGGATCCACAGGGGTGCTGATGCCATGGATGGATGGTACACCAGCCGCTGTTTGCAGGATACACATGGGAACCAAATATCAACCATTTTACCTTGGTCACCAACAGGCGATGACTGATGGATATCTCGGATTGAGTATGGTTGCCTCACACAGAAGGATGTATGGGCTTGTACACAGAGAAAAACAGGCCTCAATCAAAGATATCCCTCACTACTGGTTTGATTGTTGCCTTTAGGATTCAACTGGAACATACAACAAGGACAGGATCTTGTCAAATTCATCAATCTGTGGTATCCCATGCATCACAATGTAATGCATAGGATATCATCATGACAACCAGAGAGTCACCTGTCAAGTAATCCAAAATTGTGCATTGTACAGTATCAAATAAGAAGAGAGGGTTGAATAACACTTGAATCCCACTGCAGATCTATTCACGAGAGATATGGACACTAATAAAAACGGTCAGATATGTACCTTTCAAATGTTTCTAAATATGTCCCAACACGATGTGAACACAGAGATCAGTTCACGGGATGTGATTGCCTTACTGGCCAGATATGTGCACCCATCAAAAATCAACCTACATTGCTACCATCCAAATACACATACATAGTATATCACACTCTACGTAGATGGTATATACGAGGTATGTTCATATCCATCATATTAATCCAATGTATTTTTGGATGGGTGCACATATATAGCCAGTAAGGCAATCACACGTACTGAACTGCTTTCTGGCTTCACATCTTGGAAGGATATTTTTGTATCCATATGAAGGGTACATATCCACATACATATATACATATATCTACTTGTGTGTGTGACTGTAATGGGATAGCAATGGGTAATGTCATCATAATGTAATATCATTGGCATCGTAAAAAGATGTGTCTCGATGTAAGTCCTATCCCTCCAACCCTCATGGTTATCCAGATATTGCTGTATGTGACAGGTGGAGATATCTGTCATTTGACCACACGGAGGCTCTTCAGCAGAGCCAAATTCTTAACATTTTGAGATAAATACCTCTTTGGAATGGTCCACAGAGTGTGCTTGCAAACCATGCACACTCTGTACACCATTCCAATTAAGTATTGTTCTCTAAATGGGGCGATTTTCACTAACAGCGAACAACATCTGTTTTCACAATGTCTACAATATGACATCAAGGTGGACTTAACCATTGCTATCCCCTTGGAGGGATAGCCATCCCTAATAGTTGTAAAGACAAATGTTGTAGGATTCACCCCCCGAGTTAAACAATGGTATTCCCATTGCTGAAAGATGTGTTAATGCAAAAGGTATCACAGCACAGACATGGATATGTCAGGGGAAATATCCTAGTGGCCTGAAATTGTACAGTGGTGCTGTTACTACACTATCCTATGGACAGCTCTGGTACAGTGACCAGAAATCTACATGGGAGGGTGCTGCAACAGCCCCACTGTACTATTTCGGGCCACTGTGATATTGCACCTCAAAATGAAACCTTTACCCATAATAACTCAAACAACACCTTTCAGAAGTGGGAGTACCCTTGTTTACCCAGGGGGATTAACCCAAACACATATATTTTTCTTCACCAGATATCAAAGTATAACTGTCTCCCCAAACCTATGGCTAAGTTCACTAATCACAACATTTCATTTCTCCACACAGCTTACGGCCCTCAAGCCCAGCGGGAGCCCGTGGAGGAGGCTACGTCACCCCCCAGTGAGGAGTACACAGAGGAGGGGACCATTCGGTGGTCACCATACCCACCATCCCCATCTCCTCCAGCACAGGCTGCACCACCACCTTCTGCACCACCACAGGCTGTACCCCTCCAAGCTGCACCACCACAGGCTGCACCCCTCCAAGCTGCACCTTCCCAGTAACAGTGGCTGGATGAAACAAGAGGAGAGGTGGATGTATCCAGCCACCTCCACCAGCTACTACCCTCCAACAGCAGCACCACCACCGCCAGGGAGGCTATGGCTGCCAGGGACAGTGGCCACCACCCAATATGGGCCACATGCCTCACAGATCAACCCACCCTCCTGAATGGCTCCACAGCATGCCCCAAAGTTTGATCCCAGGTGGGGTCCAAGCACCTATCAGTGGCCACCATATGACCCTTGGCCACTGGACTACCCACACCTGGGCCTGATTGGTGAGCCCCAGCACCCTCTACCCAGGGACATATTCACACCTCCACCAGCACACACATCATTGGGCAGCTCGGAGTCACTTGATGTGGTGGGCATATGCCCATCATCTGCACCAGCCAATCCAACAGCTGTCACAGCAGCCACAGCACCTCCAGCAGCAGCAGAGGAGACAGCACCACCAGCAGCAGCAGAGGAAACAACACCTCCAGCGGCAGCAGAGGAAACAGCACCTCCAGCAGCAGCAGAGGAAACAGCACCTCCAGCAGCAGAGGAAACAGCACCCTCAGCAGCAGAGGAAACAGCAGCACCAGGGTCACAGGGCACATCCACCTCCAGCACTACACGCCTCACAGGGATGGAGGAGGAGTGTATGGCCCTGCAGAGGAGACTACTCTGGTCGAGCAGGAGCACAGATGTCAACATCACCAGGAGCAGGAGGGAATCCAGGAGGAACACAGCCAGATTGGAGACCAGAATCCAAGCCCTGGAGTCGGAGGTGGCCAGGGTGAACACACAACTCCACCAGCTCAAGACAGGTATCATGGACATGTTCACACAGGTACTTGTGGAGTTGAGAGAGATCAACCGCAGGGAGACCCTACAACTAAGGTTGTAACACACTTCACCAGTGATAACACTTGTCCACTTGGTCTTGTTGTTTTTTTGATATAGCCCATGTACTGAGATGTCAACCTACAGCAATCTCAGGACATTGATTATATTGAGCAAGACACAAACCGTGGACATGACATCACTGTGGAAGTAATGATGTTCCCTGTATCACCTGCTATCACCACAACACCCATTAGTGTATAACTACCATCATCCCATTGCATGAATACATCACAATGTTCACTCATGGTCAAACAACCAGTGGACTCCTGTGATGTGGGTCACGCCTTCCTATGTATGAGGTATACTCTAGCCCTGTGTATGGTTCATAATTGAGAGATGTCAAATCCAACATTTATTCATACAGACAGACACATACTGAATAGTGATGGTACTCTTTTATTGTGTCTCAAACTACAGTAACACATACATGTGTTTTCTGGGTATATAGCCTATATGCATGAAACACTTGTATGAGCACACAGATGGTACATCTGAACTAAACAGGGATACTCTAGTAACACTGGGGAACTGCTCATGTCTTGTCCACATGGTTTGTCTACTCTATGATGAGCAGTATTACTGTACAGGTCTGATACCTAGGTGGTAGTACACACATGAATGCGTGTCTATATGTGAATGTTCCAGTAGAGGTTGATGGGAACATCAGGTCACACATTGCACCACCAACACAATCACTTGAAACACCAAGGGGTGAACTTCATGGAAGTGTTGTCCAGACATCCTGATGCTCTTCGTCTTTCTCCTGACATGGGGCTACACGAACCATTGCTGTGGAATGTGTTGTGTACTAGTCTATGAACCATCATGGGGGATAACTAAGGGGATGTTAACCATCTTTAGGGATATATGCCCCTGACATGGTTACACACATCAACAGATATGTCCTGATAGCTTCCTGACAACAATATATTTGGTCTGCCACTGTCAGAGACAGTCCACATATGTTTGGATCATGGAGCTATCAGGACATATTTGTTGATGTGTGTATTTCTGTCTGGGGCACATATCACTGCACAAACACACAGGTCAGCATGGTGTCCCTGGAGACACATGTAATGAGCTCTATGTTGTGTAACACACTACCACTGTAGATCCATCCCTCTTCTGCTCTTTTTAGCTCTGGCAAACTACAGGTCCCATGTTCGCTCATATGTCCCCTTAACCCCTGATGTGATAGAGTGTTTTCCGATGCATTGCCTTGGATGAGACTCTATCACTACAGGGGTACCACTGTTGCTATGGGTGTGATCCTAGAAAAACCACTTTAGTTGGTGCCTGGGGAGCAGTGGAATATGTTGCACAAGTGTTGTACCTTGGTTTCCAGGGGAACATGCATGATATCCTTGGGGTGGCAGTATCAATATGGAAGACAGGGTGTCAGATGTAATCAGAATCTCTAGGCCCAATCTGACTGGTCCATGGAATGGTTGATGGTGGTGGTCCATACTGCATCCAGTGTCAGGCTGTGTCAATGATCCTGTGGGGTGAAACAGAAGATGTGTGTTGTGGTGGGTGTGCATGCATGGATTGTGTGCATACATGTATTATACTCACAGCTGAAGTGATCCCTGATCAATCTGTCCCTTGTCTGCATCCCTGTTAGGGTTTCCTCACCCTGGACAATGTCCAGTGGGTCATCAGGTCTGGTTGGGGGCTGTACATCTTCGATGAGTCTGGTGGCGACCGCGATATTATGGAGGATGGCACATGCCATGACAATGTCGCAGACCGTGCCAGGTGCATACTGCAATGTTCCCCCCCAAGTGGTCCAGACATCGGAATCAGGACTTGAGGAGGCCGAAGGTACACTCAATGGCATTGCGAGTTCTGGCATGAGCCTGGTTATATCTTTCCTGGGCATCGGTTTGGGGACTGGCGAGCGGGGTGAGGAGCCATGGTTTGCAGCCATAGCTGGCATCACCTATGGGAAGTGAGTGACATGGAGAGACAAGGAGCACATGTTGTGTGAATGCTGTTTCATGAGGTGAACGTACTAGCACATGTGTATGTGGTGTGATTTGGTATTGTTAACTCACCCAGAAGCCATCCGCCTGTATAGGTCCCATTTTCGAAATCTCTGTGTACAGATGAGTTTTTGAGTATATGGGAGTCGTGACAGCTTTCTGGATATTTTGCACAGATATTCATGACAGCCAAGTTGCTGTCACACACACCATCTGCACATTCATGGAGTGGAAGTTTTTTCGGTTGATGAACATATGTCCCCGACATGCTGGTGCTTTGATTCTGACATGGGTGCAATCTATTGCACCCATGACCCTGCACATGCCTCCCCTTTCGTAGAAGCCCTGCTTGAGATGTGTCCACTCCATGTCGGTGGTGGGGAAGCGTATGTACCTACTAGCCTTGCCTTTGAGGGCTGGCAAGACCTGGTCCAGCACCCTGGAGAATGTGGCCTGGGACATGCCAGATGTGTAACCCTCTGTCAACTGGAAGGCGCCACTTGCCATGAAGTGTATGGCACACAGGAGTTTTTGCAGGCCAGTTAGGGCATGGTTGTGGGTGCATATGGGATCCACCTGATCCTTGATGACCTTGCACAGGGCAATGATGCTGTGCGGCCTCAACCTGTAGTGATCAATGACCTCATCATCGGTCATTCCAAAGAGAGTGACCCTTGGGCGGTATACCCTGGTCCTTGGTGGTCGTCTATGCATCCTGGGCTGCTCCAGGGGTCCCTGTGTCAGCTGTGGAGCATCCTGTTGCTGCAGCTGTGCATCTGCAGGCAGGTGTCCTCCAAGTGGGGATGGGCTCCTGTGTGGCTCATGAGCTGGAGCCTCCTCACTTGCAACAGGTGAAGTCTGTTGATCAGGTATGCCTGGGGGTTGCTGGTGTTCCCTAGCTCTCTCCCTTGCACGCCTTGTCCGCAGTCTTCGCAACAATATGTAACCCAACATACTGATTGCGCCCTCTCTCTCACTCTATCTATCTATCTATCTATCTATCTATCTATCTATCTCTATCTCTCTCTCTTTCACTCTCTCTCTCTATATATATATATCTATCTCTCTCTCTATCTCTCCTGGGTGGAAAACAAGCCACAAGTGAGTGTGGTTAGCTGTCCGTTTAAGTAGGTGGTGGGGCGTTGTGTAGGTGTGGTGATGAGGTGAGTGCTGACGAATGGGAAGGTGATTGTTGTCCAGGTAAGTGCTTGCAGGTGTGTCTGTGTTTACACGTGTGCTGTGTTGTGGTTGCTGTGTCCCTATCAGTTGCGGGTGTGGAGCTTTGCGGTGCAGGTTGTGTCTGGATCGTGTGGTGATGTTGCCCAGGTGAGCTTGTTTTGTGTTGGCAGGTGTCTGTGTTGTGTGCTAACCCCCATTGTTCCGTGGCATGTTGTGTTGGTGTTTTTTTGTTGGGCCATGTCCATGTGGTGTTGCTTGGTTGTTGTGTTATGTGCGCCAGTGATCTGTTTTTTGACATGTTTTTTGTGTTATTTTGGCATTGTACAGGTTAATTTTCCCATTTGTATTCTTGTGCAGGGAGCAGTTCGTCTGTTTTACCATGTTGCAGGTTATTTTTTTGTCCGTTAGATGTCTAGCATCTAAAAAAACTGGGTCTTAACTCTTGGCCGTTAACTGTATCTTTTTCGCTGCCGTTAGCAGTCCCGCACTCCTTTGAATTGCTCTGGGGAATTTTGTTCTATGGGTCCCAATGCATGTAAATGTATCGGCTGTTGTGACTTGTGCTCTGCCGTTAGCTGAACATAACGCGGACCTTTGAATGGCTTACTGCACCTTAACGCACCTGTTAGTCTTTTTTTTGCCTAACGGCTGCCTTTAAATCGAGCCCTCAGTCGGAAAAGTAGAAAGTATTTCTACTGTGATATCAAACTAAACAGTTTCTATGTTCTTCAAGTTTATGCCCTACAAGTAACCACTGTGATGATGAAGTTGAAGAATTTTATGAAGATTTATTAAGCCTCTAAAAAAAGTACAACTACTACTACAAATTTATAAAGGGAGATTTCAATGCATGAATTGGTAAGAACCAAAAGAGTGAAAAATCAATTGGACCACATGTAACTGGAAAAAGAGATAACAGAGGCAATCAACTGGTCGAATTTACAGAAGAACAAATTTGTACATCATGAATTCATTCTACAGGAAAAAAGGCCCAGAGAAAATGGACCTGGAAAAGCCCTAATGGTAATACAAGTGAAATCAACTCCATAAAGTACGTGCAAATAATAACAAAATATTCACTGACTGCTCAGTCTTAAATCATTTTAACGTTGGAAGTGACCATCTTCTACTGAGAGAAAAAATCAAAACTGACTACAAGAAAGAAAGAAAATGATCAAGTCAACAAACGTGAAGAAGATGGACACTAGCCAGCTATTGAAAAAGGGTAAAACTTATAAGTTAGCACTCTCTAACTGCTTCAGTGTGCTGCAAGACCTTCTAGACACTGATATTTCAACCCACAATTAAAAAGTTATAGAGACTATTATAGTCACTGCCCATGCCCTTGTACCTACTGTAAAAGAAGAAAAAACAACACGAATATCAAAAGAAACAGTTGCCATGTTGAAATATGGTAATATTAGAAATAGGGTGCAATATGTAGAAATGTGCAAGACCATAAGGAAACACATAATAGAAGAAACATGCAAGTTCAGTGATTACCTCATTAATGGGACTCTGGAAGAAAATCAAGGGCTAAAGAATACAAAAAGCAAGATGGCCACAAATAGAGCCAAATGTTTGCATTAAAGCTTAAAGTTACAACAGTAAAAATTCAACAGCAAATACTAAAACAAGTGGAAGAATTTTATTCAAAAATTGTAAGGATGAAGGACTGAACTGAATGCAATGCCAGAGGCTGAAACTGTGCCAGACATTTTGGTAGAAGAAGTGGGAGCTGTAATAAAATCAATGAAAAATAGCAAAGCAGCTGGACCTGATAAAGTCACAGTTGAAATGTTGAAAGCTGCAGGTCAATCCTTATTCAAAGCACTAGCTAAACAATTTTCAAAATGCCTACTACTCTGCAAAGTGCCTGAAATATGAAACAATTCAGAAGTCATCCTACTGCACAAAAGAGGTGATAAGTCGGATATTAAAAAACTACTGATCAATAAGCCTATTGCCAGTGGTCTGTAAGGTTTTCACAAAGGTACTTTCAAGGAAAATGGACACAATAATAAACACAGCACAACCTAAAGAACAAGCAGGCTTCAGGAGCAGTTTCAGCACAATGGATCATATCTAGAGAGTGCACCAAGTTATAGAGTGGCATAATTAATAGAACCTTGCATTATGCATAACCTTCATTGACTGTGAAAAGACATTTGACATAGTGAAAAAGCAAGCAATAATCAATGCCCTGATCAACCAAAGAATAGACAGAGGCTACATTAATATGCTCCAATCAATATATGAAAATGCAACTGCAACAATGCAGGTCAACAATGAAAAAATCCAGAAAAAGGCATCTGACAAAACTATTTTCTACTTGTTTAGAAGAAATTTTCCATAAACTAAATTGGGATAAAAAAGGCATTTAGATAAATGCAGATTACCTACATCACTTTGTAGACAATATCATACTCTAACCAGTAGTCCTGAGGAACTGCAAGAATACATTGAAGAACTGCAACAGGTAAGCAAACATTTTGGTCTGAAGATGAATATCAAGTTATGTTTAACAAGTTTACCATACCAAGGAAAATCACTGTGGATGGACAAGAGCTAGAAGAAGTTGTCATGTATAAACATGTCAAGTATAAAAATGTCAACAGATAGAAACCCATGATGGAAACTGAGCAACGAATAAAATTGGGATGGCAATAATTTAGAAAACTTAGTAGTACTGTCTTTAAGACAAATTTACCATTCTGCCTCAAGTGAAAGATTTTTGACCAATGTCTTCTCCCAGTCCTTACATATGGCTTTGAAACATGGACAATGAATGCCCAAGTCATACAAAAACTTCAAGTTACTCAGAGAAGTACGGAGAGGCAAATTATAAGCATAACAAAAAGAAACTGAAAAATTAGTGCATGGATTCGCCAGCAAACAAAGGTCTATGAGATCACTGAAAGAGTAAAGAGCCTGAAATAGAAATGGGCAGGCCACATAGCAAGAAGACTTGACAGTAGATGGAGCAAATACATTTTTGAATGGATTCTATTCGATAGTAAACCCCCGAGAAGAAGAACAAAGACAAGATGGGAAGATCAAATTTCCAAATTTGTTGGTACACAGTGGCAACAAAAGGCACAGAACCAAAGTTGTTGGAGACTTAATGAGGAGGCCTTCATGCTGAAGTGGACTGACAAGGGCTGATGATGATTTTATACACACACACACACACACACACACATATATATATAAAATCTAGGGTATGTACATGACAAGCTTTTTCATGTTTGAGCACCATTGTCACTTAACATGGCCAGGTTTGTTTGATGTTTGTACATTTTATAGGGTTTTATAGGTGTGAGGCATTGAGATTGTGCTTGTTGATCCAAGGAGAAATCTGATTGCCATTTGGAATCAAGAAGGAATTGTTTCCCCCCATTCAAGGCAGAATTTGAAATTGCTGTATTGAGGGGTTTTTTTTGCCTTCTTTTGGATCAACGATGGTAAATAGGAATAGGAAAAGGGTTGAACTAGATGAACGCAAGTCTTTTTTCAACCTAAATTACTATGTTACTATGTGATAGAAGTGCAGCTTGGTTTTGGTCCACCTCTCATAGGGGTTGTAGGTAATGACAGGGGTTTGATAAGTTTTTTTTTATTGACTATAATACAGCACGTTTAAGTACATCATCTCGAACTTGTTGCCAAAATAAGTGTATGAGCTAAAAGTTTTATAGGTATAGAGATGCTAATATGATACAATCTTAGTGTTCTCATTAAATAAATGTTTAAAAATGGTTTAGGGTGCAGCATTTAAAACATTGCTGATGCTGTTTGTGGTGCTGAAGTCTGAGCTGATCTGTCCACTTCCCTTTTGTGCAAGTGGGTGAGCAGAGATGAGGCGCTCAGATTTCAGGGTTGTCATACTGCCGGTGATGTGTAAAGGAGGGCATCCCTTACACATAACCTGCATATTAGTTAATTAATTCTCCCTCTCGCCATGCATCCCTCATTTTTAGTGTGCATATGGCAATCTGTGTCTCCATCTCCAAGGCAATGTAGTCACCACACATCGCCAGACACAAATCATCATAGCATCACCCCTTAGTGCATCTCCTCACAGTTATGCTTCTTTCTCAGGTGGATGATAAAGCCAAACCTTGGTCTTTTGATCTCCAGATATCTTCAGGTGGAACACTCTGCCCACCATCCATTCCACAGTACTGATATAATAGAAGATAATACAAGAAAATAGTGAATGTTGAAATGGGGAGTATAAGATTAAGTAAATCTTTCTTTGAGATGAAGAATAATTTAAAAGAAGAATATAAACAATTGTGGGACATTTTATTGCTGAAAAAGTACTTATCTAAAGAAATGTTGCCAAGAGGTTTGAGAGTTGGAATGTTACCCACATTTCCTGATGAAGAATTTGTAAAAAATTGGTATAAAACTCTAGATGCTTGTTCATTTAGTCTCATCTAATTAGAGAAGTAAAATTATTGGAGGTTGAAAACAAGATTGAAATACTAAATAAAGAACTTGTGAAATATAATTATAATTTGAGAGACTAATTGAACAAACTAGAAAAAATGTGGATGCTTTCCAGAAATAAATTGTTGATCGAAAATGTAGAAAGTTGGAGAGAGCTGAACTAGATTACCAAAGTTATCAGGTTAGAGTCCAACAGGGAGAAAAACCCAATAGAGGGAAATTGAGGTATAATGATGGAAATTATAGTACTTTAAATTCAGCACTTGATAAGAAAGAAGAGAGGACTAGTATATATAGGGATGAGGAGGTATCACATTTAAGCCAGGTTAGATCAGGTTCCAGATATCATAAAGCTAGAGGCAATAATACCCAACGACAGGAACCAAAGTCAATGAGGAATGAAAATATAAATAAAAATAATAATCCCAGTAAAAGTAAAAATGAAAAGAAGGATAAGAGTGATTTAGATAGTATTGATAGGAATAGTGGTTCACTGAGTATGCAGAACATAATAGAGGATGACCCGGATGAAGGTCCATCAAGTGGACATAGGAATGGAAATAAACCTCTGGTGACCGTGACTACTGAGAACAATAGTAAGAATAAAACTGACATTGTAGCTTCCACCCCTACAACATCATTTTTTAGGGGGGAACACCATCCCTTGGTGGAAAAATTACAACCGGTTCCCACAAGCGAGGGAGGAACAAAGTGTAAAAAGGGGAGAGCCAGAAGATGTAGAGGAAGGGGAGGAATCAAACACCAAGAAAAGTAGGATAGAACACTAAAGGTGTTAGAAGTAAAGATTTTTAATCTATCTAAATATATTTTAAATGAGGATGAAGAAAGATTGTTGAATAAAGGATTATCTTTTGTCATACAAATTACCCAAATTTATTTGGGTTATTTGTAGCTCTGAATGAATACATAAAATTATCATTGAAGAGATATTTCTCCCCAAAAAAGTGTAATAGAGAGAATTTAGATCAGATACCGCTCACCACAGTTAATGCTATTTTGAATGTTGAGGAGAGAGAAATTATACCCACTGTTGAGGTTCAGACCAAATATATTTTAAATGGAGTAGTCTGTTACAGTTTTAATGACACTCAGACTCAGTAGATGCAATAAAACACAGTTTTATTGAAAAGGTTAGCGAATATAACCCTCACGGGTCCAGTAGTGACGGTAACACCATACAATACTGACACAGGACAGGTTATGGCAAAAAATGTATACCCACATGGGTCCAGTATATGTACAAAACAGACTTTATAGTATACTGTCACAGGTCAGGTTATGTTCGTGTGAACTCGAAGCGAGGCAGCCAGGAACGGGTTACTATTAGGCTAATACAACGAGCAGGCCCTAATAGTGCGAGGCCCTTGAGACTCCCACTTTGCACAGGGAGTGCTTAAATAGCGAGAAACGCCCAGTAGACAACGGAGACCCAGGATACTTAGATCTGCCTTAGCAGTAACGGAGGATTGAGACAGTATGCCCGGATGGGTGCCCATCGGAGACTGCACTGAATAACCGGTGACAAGTGACACCTTCCCCGAAGGGGTTAACGAATGCCAAGACCAGTAATGACTGCCTGATGGAAGCACAGCTTGAGGTGCCCAACGAAACACCAACCTCAGCTAAAGGCAGGAAGGAGGGTCAAGCATACCGTGGTGCACTGAAGGAATAGGTACCGGAATGTCGCTCGCGCGACACTGACCGTATCGAGACTAGACTGCACAAGTGGCACTGAGGCTCAAAAGGATAGTCCGGAGACCGGAGCCTGGAAGCAGAACCCCAAACCGAGGACCGGAATGGGACCACAGGTCGCACCAATACCAGAAACAGTAGCCCTACCGGGCCGGCATGCAGAGCAGGAACAAGCCAATCCAAGTCGGTACACAGAGCAGGAACGTCAGCCGTGCCGGGTTGGTACACACAGCAGGAACGTCAGCCAATCCGGGTCGGTACACAGAGCAAGAACTTCAGCCAATCCGAGTCGGTACACAGAGCAGGAACGTCAGCCGGGCCGGGTCGGTACACAGAGAAGGAACGGATACAGCAGCGTAGTCAGGCAGTCCGGGTCGGTACACAGGCAGGAACAGATGCAGAAGAGTAGTCAGGCAGTCCGGGTCGGTACACAGAGATCACACGAACAACTGGAACAAACGCTGGCAACGGAAACACCAGGAAAATGCAACAGCGAAGTGACAGGACCCAGTATTTAAGGACAAATACTGGGCGGGACAAGGTACTGCAACCAATAAGAGTTAGCTGTGAGTGAGACTGACAGAATGTCGCCAGGATGCACGGGTACAGTGATATAGTCCCAACCCCCTTTAGACCAAAGTCCAAATTTAATCCTACTCATTATAAGGGTCCTAATGTTGATCTCTTCCAATCGTTGGTAATGGAGGATTTCAAAAAAATGACTCAGAGAAAGGGAAATAAAAATAAAAATCTTATGAAGAAGGAAATTCAGGCTTTGAAAGGGTTAAAGGAATGTATGGAAATCACAATTAAATCTGCAGATAAGGGAGGGGGAGTTGTCATACAAAATATGACTGATTACCAGAAGGAAGCCTGTAGAATATTGTCTGATGTGGAATCTGATCCCAGCAAGATGTATGCTGAAAAATTGAAAGACCTGATCGATAGGGCCTGTGAGTTGGGCCTGTTGAGGAGAGCTGAGAGGGACTTTATATGTATACGAGAGCCGAGGATGGCTCTGTATTATCATCTACTGAAAATACACAAGTCCCTCTCGGATCCCCCCGGCAGGCCAGTTATATCGGGCATAGATTATTTGACATGTAATTTATTACCCTATATTGATTATCATCTGTAAAGGTTGGTCTTAGGTCTCCCTGCGTACATTAGGGATACTAAACATGTCATTGATTTGATAGTAGATATAATTTGGGAAGAAGGATTCCATTGGGCTACACTTGATGTAGTAGCGCTTTATTCAAACATTCCACATGAGTGAGGATTAGAGGCATGTAGATAATTTTTAATGATGGATCTCTTGATGCCACAAGAACAGATTGATTTTATCCTCAAATCTATTAATTTTGTACTTACAACTATTTTGAATATGAAGGAGATTGTTTTTTACAGAGAAAGGGTACTGAAATGGGCACCAGATTCGCACCCAGCTACGCGAACCTATTCATGGGACATCTTGAAAATACATTGGTATGTGGTTCTGGGTGGCTGGGTGTGAGTTTGATGCTTTGCCATCACTTTATCGATAACATTTTGATCATTTTGAGGGGAGATAAAAACTCTATTTATCCCTTTGTTGAGCATCTAAATTCAAAAAAGTGGAGTATGAGGTTTACAAGTACAATTGAAAAAGAAACCATCCAGTTTTTGGATTTGACTCTATGTGGCATTCCTGGTAGCAAAATAAAGACCAAGACTCATTTTAAAGAAGTGGATACAAACAGTTATCTAAGTTTTAAAAGCTGTCATCATCGGAAATGGCTACAGAACGTGCCCTATGGACAATTCTGTAGAATAGCAAGAAATTGCAATGAAATATCGGATTATGATTCACAATCTGAAATTTTACAGGGGCGATTTGAACAAAAAGGTTATCCAGGGAGTTTAGTTCAGGATACAATGGTTAGAGCATGGAAGAATACATTTAGTAAACCAGAGAAAGGGTTAGTGAAATCATGCTCTATAAAAGATGAAAGAAATATAGTTGTGGTAAAAAAGTTTATGATAGTGAATCCTTTCCACCGTTTATTACGAAATGCAATGATAATATAGGTGATATAAACTTGATTTAAAAAAAAAAAAATTGGAGGATTTTGGAAAAAGATACAATATTGACATCTTTAATCCCTAAATATCCTAAAATGATTTATAGAAGAGCACCTTCTTTAAGGAATATTTTAGCCCCTACAAGGAGAAGATTAAATAGAAATAAGAAAGGAGAAGACCAACACGAGACAGAATCTACAGGATCCATTAGTAAGAAATGTCTAAAGGGATCCTATAAATGTGGAAAAGTGAGATGTGTGACTTGTAATTGTATTGGTCATGGAGAGACCCATTTTAAATCTTCATCTACTGGTGACATTTTTTAAATAGGTTCCTTTATGAATTGCAGTTCTGACTTCGTGGTGTACCTGCTGACATGTCAATGCGGTGTGCAGTATGTTGGCAGAATGACTCAACATTTGAGAACACGTTTTGGACAACATAGGAGGAACATTTTGTCTGTGTTTTTGTTACAGTGTTTCAAAACATTACTTTGATTATCATGATAAAGATCCTTAGGGCCTCAGTGTTGTTCCTATTGGGTTGATAAATCCTATTGGTGGGGATAGGAAAAAAGAACTACAAGCGGATGGGGGCGCTTTAAAGGCAATAAAATCATATACAATGAATAGCGAACTTCTTACTCACATGTAGTGATTAACCGGTTTGAGAATTCACAACTGGTATACAGCTACAGGGGATTTCAACCTGCCCCTCGGTCACGGGCACAGCTCTCCGTACTACAGACGATTCATCAAAATCCACATCGAGGCCAGATTTCTGTTTGATCAAATTGTAATTTATTATAAAACATAGATAATTTAAAAACAAATCACCAACGCGTTTCTGGATCCAGAATTCTCCAACCGGTTAATCACTAAATGTAAGAAGTTGGCTATTCATTGTATATGATTTTATTGCCTTTAAAATGCCCCCATCTGCTTGTAGTTCTTTTTTCCTGTTTCTTCCCTTCTTCTTTCGAAGGTGGTGACCCGGGGAGCTGCTGAGTCTGAATATATCTGCGTGGAGGGCAGTGTAATATCCCCCACCTGTTAGATTGTCACATATATATATATAAAGGTGGCCACACAGAAATGTGAGTGCAATTTACATATATACAATATTTTATACAAGGTTCCCAGAAGGTTAAACCCTATGAGCACCTCCTTTCTTCTTTTTCTGCATATTGGTGGGGATAGACATCGCAGATTAGCATGTAGAGAGGCTAACTGGATTTTTAGATTAAATACTTACACCTTCGGGTCTTAACTAGGTAGTAGATACACAATGGTAATTATTTATCATAGTGACACTGGATATTTACATTTAGCTAAATTTATTATTATTATGATTATTACTGGTATTATTTTATAATACAATGTTAGTTGAGTGATTGATATGGGACAGATTATTATATTTTTCACATCGAGTGACGATTTAGGGCAGTTTTTTTTGTTATATATAGATATTAGTTCACAGGCACATACAGGGATTCCATTACACACACACATATATATATATATATATATATATATATATATATATATATATATATATATATATAAAACAAACAATAAGGAAAGCGCAAATATGTCAGTATTATAAAAATATCAATATTAAAGTGCGCCCAGCGGCTGCCCTGGAGCAGAGACAGGTGGTGAGCTTTCCAGAAATCCTCGCTCCGGATCAGCGAGTTCATGTGCAGCAGAGACTCGCCGAATGCGCTGATCCTTAACGGGGAGCTCCAGACGGCTCACAGCGAAGCTCCCTGTGTGCAAAACCACACATGCACAGTAGAGACTGCTAGAACAGCAGTCTATACTGCGCATGTGCGGTTACGCTCACAGGGAGCGACACATTCTATCACCTTATTTTATAGGATAAACACAAAGAAAAATGTGAATACTGTGGAGATCTCCTTGTAAGTATCTAAATGTATCTGTATAAAAAATAAAAACAATTAAAATAAATGCATATGTATCAAAATATTACCACTAGTATTGCTATATGAGATACCCAACATAATTCACCCTGTTTTTCAACAATTAACGATATCCAAAGATATCATGAATCCTAATGTCACTCTGGTAGTTCAAGAACCATCCGTCTCAATGAGAAATAATATATATGATGTGATACCACAGAAGATTGAAAAAAGTTTGTAAACGTGCTAGTAAATATAATAGATCCTCCAAATATTTATATAATTTCTCCCGACTTTACTTATCTGGTTCAGATGAATGCTTTACTATGCATAGATGCCAGAAATGTCCTGTGGGCAGAGTACAATCCGTAGAGAAGATCAAGCTATGTAATGACGACTTCTATGATGGTAACGGCTAAAGCCTTCAACACCCTGTGCGGGCTGAGAGACGATCTTCTTATGTTTCAGCTACTCTCCCGTCTCTGATATGCGGGCACGGGTTTAGATTTCTGATAGGTAGTCTCCGTTTTCCTCAATGCACCTCACCGGGTGGAGGTTTGTTAATGTAGATGGAAGTCGGCTAGCATTGTAGCACTGATTGATGTCACATCCAGTTCTCGTAATTCAGGCTGTATTAGCAACAAAGTAGTGTTGGGTAAAAATGTAGCAATATCTCTAGTGATACAATGAAAGTGGTCCAAAGGCGACCACCTCAATCCTATGCGTTTCGTATCTGTAAGACACTTCTTCAGGGATGCAAATATAATAGTGAGCCCTCCATAGTATGGTCTGTCTTTATATAGAAAACAATTGACACAGTATAATTACTTAATATAGAACCACATGTAATAAGAGTGGCTTGCAGGTCCATGATTATAACCCCATAATGATAGAAATAGAGACCAATTTATATGTATGAATAAGATAACTAAAAAACTTGTGAAAAGAACATGTATGAAGTGAAATGCTAAAACTAAATGAAATAGAATGAAAAAAAGGAAAGAATACCACTGATCTAAATAAATGTAGACACATCTAATCTATCGTTGTGGCCATAAGGTGTTAATGAGAGACAACAATAGATCCAATATGTTTCTTTATGGCCTAAGAGCCTGAACCTCTCCCCCTCACCTATCCCCCCTGAAATATGTTCAAGTGGAGCAAGAACTGTACCTAATAATGACTTATTATGATACTTCAAACAATGCACTGCCAATGGGTATTTACTATCAGTATTAAGTATCGCTCACCTATGTTCTAAGAATCTCTCTTTGACAATTCTTTTTGTTCACCCTATATAGAGCTTATTGCATGGGCACTTGATGCTATATACTGTATAGGTAGTATTTCAATTTATATGGCCATTGATGATTTGCGTATGACCTTTTTCATCAACAAACTGTTTCGTATTATGTGCAATAAATTGTCACTTAATACATCTAGCTGAAACACATTTATAAATGCTGTTACAAATAAGAATTTTTTTGTTTTATTTTTATTATATTCACTATTTTTAACTTTCTTTTTTGAAAACATGTTTTTCAAATTTTGATTTTTTGTATAAATTATCTTTGGTCTTTCTTTGATATGTGGCTTAAGTAGTGGGTCAGTCAGTAGTATAGGCCAATGTCTATTCATAATTTTCTCAATATCTTTATATACATTATTATTAGTTGTTATGACTTTTACTATATTATGTGGATCATCAGTGGCTATCTTTTTTTGTTGTGCAGAATGTATCATCTGTTGTCTATCCCTACTAGCAATATGTTTGTATGTATCATCTACCAGACTTTGTGGGTAGCCCCGGCTGATAAACTTATGTTTGAGATCCACAGACTGGGAAGCAAAATCCGTATCTAGACTACAATTGCGTCTCAGTCTGTGGAACTGTCCCTTAGGGATACCTGTTATCCAAGATTTGTGATGGCAACTATCATAATGTAGATAGTTGTTTTGGCTGGTAGGTTTAAAGTAAGTTTTAGTAATCACTTTCTGTCCCATATGGGCCAAGGTATGGTCCAGAAATGTCACATTCCCATAACTGATATTGTATGTAAAATGCAATCCTCTATTATTAGAATTAAGACCCTCTATGAAATGTACTAACTGTACTATATCACCCTTCCAGACAAGAAACAGATCATCTATGTACCTCCCATAATAAGCTAGCTTCTCCCCCAGTCCAGCCCCCTCCATATGGGCCATTTCCCAATGGCCCTTGAAGAGGTTGGCGTTATCTGCTGGAGGGATCTCCTTACATTGTGACCATTGTCATGGATCCCTAAAACTTTGTCAGCTAAGAGACTCAACCCCCGACAGGCTCGTTGGTCTCTGTTCTTCACATGTTTTCATTTCAAGATATCCTACATCCCTGGAGGCAGGAACACCAAGGCTGATGCCTTATCCTGGCTTTATGACCCATATCCATGACTCCTGTGAGTCCCAACACCATCATTCCCACCTCCTGCCTTTTGGCTACCTTGTCTACCGGTACTCTCCGGGCTATAAGGGCAGTTCAACACCTTGCTCCTCTGGGTAGCTTTTCTCCTGTGGCAACCACTTTATTTGTGCATAAATGGCTCAGCATGGAGATCCTTTAGTGGGTACACCACTCCTTGTTAGCAAGACTCCCTGGTGTAGTCCGCACCCACAAGCTCCTTGCTCACTACTTCTGGTGGCCTGGTTCTCGCGCTGATGTCAGGTCCTTCATGGCTTCATGTCCGGTTTGTGCCCTGATGGAGAGTCCCCGTAACCAACCCCTGGGCCTACTGCACCCTCTACCAGTGGCTACCTTACCTTGAGCCGAGATCACCATGGACTTTGTTGTTCACTTGCCTCCAGCTGCTGGCTTGACTGTGATATGTATCATCATTAATCACTTCTCCAAGCAGGGTCATTTCATCCCGCTCCCTAAGTTACCTTCATCCTGTGAACTGGTCGACCTTTTCTTCACCCATTTTATATGGCTGTATATTACTTTGGACCGGGCCTTTCAGTTTATCTGGAAGGCTGTCTGTGCATGCTTTGGGGTTCGGCTCCAGTTTTGTTTGGGTTATCATCCACAAACTAATGGCCAGAAGGCATGCCTGAATCAGTCCCTGGCGCTATACCTCCAAACTCATTGCAACCATAGACAGGACAACTGGTTTGGTCTTCTTCACTGGCTGAGTTCTCCTATAATTCCCTTTTACAGACATCCTTGCGCTGCTTCCCCTACTTTGCCTTGCTTGGATTCAATCCCTGAACTCTCTTCTTGGTTCCCGGTACTCCTTTTGTCCCCTCTGCAGAGGCCCGTGTCTGTTCCTTAGTGATCCACTGGTCTGCCTTACCGACTACTCTTTTGTCAGCCCAGATGCTCCAGAAGGATGCTGCGGACTAGTCTCTCTTCGCCCCTTGAGATAAGGTGTGGTTATCCTCTCAGAACATCCTCCTATGCCAGCCTTCAGTGAAACTGCGTCCAGTGACTGTTTCCCCTCATCTACCATCTGGATATTCCACTGTCCCTATGAGTTAACCCTTTGTTCCATGTGTCTCGTCTGAAGCCGTGGATGCCTTCTCTTTTTTCCTCATCTGAAGACTTCCTCCCCTGCACAAGTCTCTGTCCAGGGGCAAGAGGAGTATGTCATTGATGATATTCTGGACTCCTAACGGGTTCAAGGACAATTGCAATACTTGGTGAACTGGAAGGGTTTTGGACCCGAGGAACAATCTTGGGTACCTGTGCTGGATGTACACGTTCTGCGTTGCTCCACCACTTTCATCTCCGGTCCCTTGTTGGAGGAGTCTCACATTCACCTCTTATCTAGTAGGGGCCTGGATTATATCCTTTGTATCTTTCAAGACATTACAGGTATCCATTATACTTTTTAATTATACTCAGTACTGGACATGTTGTCGATTTTTTTAATTTACTGTTTTTTTTTTTGTTTTTTTTACATGTTCTATCCCAAAGTGAAGACACCCGATGACAACTGGATATACAATTATTCAATCTAGTCAGGTTCATTTGAGACTCGTTCCTTGATATTCATGGCAGCCAGTTCACCAATGAGTTTGTGCCTCCCGTTTCAAAAGATAAGAAAGAAAACATCAAATGCAAACAGCTTAAGGGGGATCTATCACCCCAGTAAAAATGTTTGTTAAATGTTAGATTACCTAGCCATTAGGTGGAATTCTTGAATATTTTTTTTAATCATCTGTTGCCGAAAAATTAATGTTTAAAGACAGCACTTCCATATGTACTGGGATGATAGATCCCCTTTAAGAGAGAGATCCAGAGACTCCCTCCTCCATCAGGTATCTTTTTCTGTCCACTGTAGCTGTTAGGATATGAGCTGCTCTTTTTATTTTGAGGCTTACCTGGAGCTTCCTGCTGCACATTTCCATTTAGAGTTCTCTCCTTTCTTCTGATGATGATTCCAGTGATTTTACACCGATATATAATGGATGACGTAAATGCTGCAAACCTTTTTACGTATAAGATATAAAGAGGATGGCAAGAATGTTCATTCTTCCAGTAACCAAATGTACTAAGTTTATGCAAGTGGGCTTTTGTGTCTTAAGGCGGAACTACCATCATAGTTAAAGTCGCCCTGCAATAATTAGGCAGATGGCAACTAGCTTAATAATAGTTATCTTACCTCACAGACCTACACGATTCTAAAGAAATCCTTTATCTTTCGAGACTGGAAGCCAGGCATCAGCGCAGACATCTTGTCTGCGTGCCTGCTCTGTCAGTCCCGGTCTCCATTAAAAAAGCATTGCACTGTGCCGAAAGGCACCGGGAGGGACTGACGGCGCAGGTGCACAGATTGCACTAACCTGGTCGTCAGTCTTGGAAGATTAAGAATTTCTTTAGAATCGGCTCGTTCAGAGAGGTAAGGTAACTATTATTAAGCTAGTCGCCATCTGCCTAATTATTACAGGGCGACTTTAACTATGGTGGTAGTTCCGCTTTAATTGATACCCCTGCTCCTGTAATATGCTAGAGCTGGATGCCTGGACACCAGTTACCTTTAGGTATGAGGTATGGACTTTGCATTCATATTTCTATGTTTTTTTCACTGTATTTCTTCTGAGGTCCTAGGTTATGGGTGGTCAGTTGTTGGACCTCCGGGTGTTTGGGGCTGCTGCTCCTATCATCCCTGGCTGGCCAATGGTTGGTTGATGGGAGTTGAGGCCCACAGCATCTGGAGGTCCAGCAGTTAACTACCTCTGACCTTAGTATTGTCACGCTTCTTCAGATCGTTCCTCCTACCATCATCCCTATTGGCTGCTGCAGGCTTTATCTACCTGGGTCAATCTCCTAGTCTTGCTCGATTTTGGCGCCAAAATTCTAAGAGTTTTTGTCGCAGAGTTCCAAAGTTCCTGAATCCATGTACCGAACCTTTGCCTTGATTTTTGACCTTGTCTCCTGCATTCTGTCTTGGATCTCAACCCAGCTTCCCTCCTGACTCCGTCTCCGTCTGATGCCCTGGCTTTTAGTCTCTGTATCGGCTTGACCTCAGCTATCCTCGACCATGCTTTTCCCTTCAAACTCCTTCTTGCTGTGCAACAGGAGTCCCTTCAGCTGCTCCCAAGCTCCGACTCAGATCTGACTCTCTCGCCTTTCAACTTATTGTCCAACTCCAGTCTGCTTGACCGGTTGAGTCGGGTTGCCATCACCAGTTGCTCCGGTGACTGCCCTGGCCAGTCGAGGGTGTAGGGACTTAACATCATCCTGCTTTCCTCCTGTCCAACTAGTCGACAGGGTTGTCCCCGACATCTAGTCAACCCCTCCTATACCTCCGACTACTTGAGTGCAGTAGACAGGCCTCCCCCTGTTCAACCAGTCGACGGGGTCGAACCCGACATCTGGTCGACCCCTCCTAAACTTCCAACTAGTTGAGAGCAGTGGTAGTTGTAGTCTGTCGACCATCCCGCCAAATTGACTACCCTATCCAGTGAAGGCCTGTCTCCTTGACTTGCGACTCAAAGTTGACGACTCCTACTCTCCGCTTCTCGACTCTAAGCCTATGGCATCATCACCCCACTAGAACTTCTGAGTCTTCGAACATTCCTGGCTTCAATCGCATTTCCCTTTAACCCCTTAGTGACGGCCTCGTGCAGGCCGCGTGCAGAGGCCACTATACTGGGTTTAAGACAGGGTACCCGCACTGTGGCCCAATATGCCGTGGAGTTCAGAACACTCTCCTACAAAACCCACTTGAATAATTGAGCCTTGAGGGATGCCTTTCATAGGGGCTTGAGTGAGAGGATCAAAGATGCTTTAGTTAATCAAGAAATACCGGACGATTTGGAGGGTCTGATATCTATCTGTTTAGAATTAGACCATCGGCAACTAGAGCGGCAACAAGAAAGAGATCTCTCCCGCCGCTACAAACCAGATTTTGTTCCACCATCTTCTTCTTCCACCGAGGCACCCCAGACCCCTGCAGAACCTATGGACATTGGGTCTGTGACTAAACTCACTGAGGAAGAGAAACGCCGGCAAAGAAGTCAGGGACTTTGCCTTTATTGTGGCCTTAAGGGCCATCTCCTACGTCAGTGTCCTATCCGGCCGGGAAACTCCTCAGCTTAAGGAACTATGGAGACGACTCCTTAAGCTTGAGACAAGAAACCTCCCTGACTGACCCAAACTGTTTGATGGTTCCAGTTCAGTTGAGTTGGGCGGAGGGCTCAGTCTCCACAAAAGCCTTCTTGGACTCAGGTGCTGTCGGAGTATTTCTTGATGCTAGATTTGCCTCCAGACACTAATCCGCTTGTTCAGAAAGTCAAACCTTTGCAGGTCTCTACTGTTGATGGGGGTCCTTTGGGAACAGGCCTCTTAACCCATAAAACACAACAGCTTCTTCTCCAAACTGGCATTCTTCAGAGACTATTCAACTTGACGTCATAAATTATCCTTCTGTTCCAGTGATTTTAAGTCTAACTTGGCTCCACCGCCACAACCCGGTTATCAACTGGAGATCTGATCAGTTGCCGTGCTGGAGTCCTTCCTGTCATTCTTACTGTCTAACTAAGATATCAGTATCAGGCCTTGTGGGTAGCATAATCTCATCCGAGGATGTTATACCCAAACCTTACAGAGACTTTATTGACATTTTTTCTAAACAAAAGGCACAGATCATTTGACTGTCCAATTGATTTATTGCCTGGTACTGTGCCTCCTAGAGGAAGAGCCTTTCTTCTGTCTAAACCAGAGAATAAGGCCCTTTTGGAATATATCCAAGAAAACCTGGCCAGGTGTTTCATTAGACATTCATCCACTCCAGCAGGTGCAGGGTTTTTCTTTGTCTCCAAAAAAGATGGATCCTTGAGACCTTGTATAGACTGTATAGACAACCTTTAATACCAGGTACCTCATCATGCCCTTTGGGCTCTGCAATGCCCCCGCAGTATTCCAACACTTTGTCAATGAGATCTTCAGGGATATTCTGCTTTCCTCTGTGGTGGTGTATCTGGATGATATATTGATCCTTTCATCATCCCTTCACGAACACAGAGAACATGTCCGCACTGTGTTAAACCGCCTTAGGGAGAATCATCTTTTCGCTAAGGCTGAAAAATGCATCTTTCAAACCTCACAGCTTCCTTTCCTAGGATATATAGTTTCTGACTTTGGTCTCCTGATGGATCCTTCTAAAGTAGAGTCCGTCTTTCAGTGGCCATGACCAACCACGTTTCCTGGGAGTTGCAAACTATTACAGAAGATTCATTAAAAACTTCTCTGCCATAGTTGCTCCCCTGGTAGCTTTCACCAGAAAAAAAAGTCTGGTCCTCTGAGGAGGTCGATGTCTTTGAAAGATTAAAAAAATTATTTGTTTCTGCACCTTTGTTAAGATATCGAGACCCCACCAAACTCTTTCTCATTGAGGTAGTATCACTGTCCCCGTGATCCTGTGTGTCACTCTCTACCGTGCTGCTCCCTGATTGGTTGAGCTGTGTTGGCCCGCCCCTGGTTACCTGTTTTATTCTGGCCGCTGGCACCTGACAGGTGCCCTTTCGTGGTGTTCCTGAGCCTTGCTGCTGTTCGCTGTGTTCCTGATTTCCGGTGTACGGATTTGGCCTGCTTGACGACTCTCCTGTGTTCCTGCTTGTTGCTGATCCGGCTTGTCTGCGAACCCGCTCTGTTATCCGACCCGGCCTGGCTGACGCTGCTTGTTGCTGATCCGGCTTGTCTGCGAACCTGCTCCGGTATTCAACCCGGCCTGGCTGATGTTCCTGCCTGTTGCTGATCAGGCTTGTCTGCGATTCTCCACAGTTCCCGGTTCCAGTCTGACTACGTTCCTGCTGCTGTACCACAGGGCGACATTCTGATTCCTGTAATTGCGCTTGTGCTCTAGACTGACCTTAACCCTTGGGTCGCTGTGTTGCTGTTAATGCTTCTGAGCTGTACTACTAGCTGAGTCTCCTTAAGCTTGCAGAGCTGTACCATCAGGGTGATACCGATCGCTGAGCCGATTCCTTGCTCTGCCTTACCTCCTACCAGGTGCTGTGGTTAACCCTTGCAGTGCTACGCTACTATTGCTGAGCCGGCCGCTTGGGCCTGAGAGACGGCAGCTCATACTTTCATCCGTGCAGAGTAGTTGTTCTGGTACCGTACCGGTGGTCTCCTGGCCCGCGCACTTGCACTGGTGGAGTCGTTATACGCCCGTGGGGGCTACTTGGCACTAGCGATCGTTATGATTGGTTTCCGTTATCGCATCAGCCCTAACATTCTTGGAGCCCGGCAAGTAGGATACTAAAAAGTTGAAAGGAGATAGAAACAGGGCCCATCTGGCCTGACGAGAGGACAATCTTTTAGCTTCCAAGAGATAAGTCAGATTTGTGTTGTCAGTTAGAATTAATACAGGAGTTCTGGTACCTTCCAGCAGGTGACGTCACTCAGCAGCTCCATTGGTCTGGGGATGGTAGGCAGAAGAAAAGGACAGTTGAATGCCCATCTGGTTACAGAATGCTCTCCAAAATCTAGATACAAATTGGCTCCCACGGTCGGACACCAGAACTCTAGGTACCCCATGCAATCGGAACACCTCTTTAGCAAAGACAACTGCCAACTCCTGGGCTGAGGGGAGGCCAGAAAGGGGCACGAAATGAGCCATTTTAGAGAATCTATCAACCACCATAAGAATGAACGAGTAACCCCTAGACACTGGCAGTTCTCCCAGGAAATCAATGGATACGTGGGACCAAGGACGTTCGCCATTAGGTACTGGTTGGAGTAAGCCCACTGGGAGGTGTCTAGGGGTCTTGGCATGAGCACAGGTGGCACAGGCTGCAGTAAATGCGGAACAGTTGGCCCGTAGGGAAGGCCACCAAAATACTTGTGAGAGAGACCATATTAATTGATCCCTCCCAATATGCCCAGCAGCCTTAGAAGAGTGGTATGTTTCGAGCAAACGGGTATGAAATGGCTCATCCAAAAGCACTTGCCCACTGGGGTTTCTGGGGGTGCCGTAGCCTGGGTAGCCAGAATCTCCTCTCCCAGTGGCAAAGTGACACTAGTACATAGGGTGGCCAGGATGCGATCAGGCTGAATGATGGGTAGGGGGACCTCATCCTTCTCCATCTATGACCCAAATTGTCTAGACAGGGCATCAGCCCTAACATTCTTGGAGCCCGGCAAGTAGGATACTAAAAAGTTGAAAGTAGATAGAAACAGGGCCCATCTGGCCTGACGAGAGGACAATCTTTTAGCTTCCGAGAGATGTCAGATTTTTGTTGTCAGTTAGAATTAATACAGGAGTTATGGTACCTTCCAGCAGGTGACATCACTCTTTCAAAGCGAGAATGATAGCCAGGAGTTCTCTGTCACCAATTTCATAGTGACTCTGGGCACTAGACAGTTTTTTTGAGAAGAACCCACATGGTCTCAGAGTACCCCAAGCCACTGGGCACTGTGACGGTACTGCCCCTACCCCAATTTCAGAGGCATCAACATCCAACGTGAATGGAAGGGAAGGGTTGGGGTGGGACAGACAGGAGCGGATGCGAAAGCAGACTTTAATGTCTCAAAAGCATGATCAGCTGCATCAGACCATTGGGATGAATTAGCACCCTGGTGCGTAAGGTCAGACAGAGGTTTAACAATAGTGGAAAAGTTATGGATAAACTTCCTGTAATAACTGGCAAACCCAAGAAAACGCTGAATCGCTTTTAACCCTTTGGGTCGTGGCCATTGCAATACTGCTGCGAGTTTCTCCTGGTCCATAGCAATACCATCATTAGAGATCACGAAACCCAAAAAAGGCACTTTGGACCTGTGAAACTCACACTTCACCATTTTACAGAATAGTTTATTCTTGCGTAAATGAAGCAAGACCTCGGACACATCCTTGTTGTGTTGAGACAGATTAGCCAAGTGTATGAGTATGTCATCAAGGTAGACTACTACACAGGACTGTAGCATATCACAGAGGATATCATTAATAAATTCTTGAAATACAGCGGGTGCGTTACAGAAGCCAAATGGCATGACTAGGTATTCATAATGCCCAGATCTGGTATTAAATGCCGTTTTCCACTCATCCCCAGCTCTTATTCTGATCAGGGTATAGGCAGCCCGTAGATCTAATTTAATAAAAATGGAAGAACCTTTTAACCTAACAAATAGTTCAGTAATGAGTGGTATGGGGTAGGCATTCTTGGACATAAATTTATTTAATCCCCAGTAATTGATACAAGGCCTTAACTCGCCATTCTTCTTTTTCACAAAAAAGAAACCAGCACAAGCAGGTGAGGTAGACTTTCTAATAATCCCTCTCTTAAGGGCATCGTCAATGTATTACTCCATGGAACGATTTTCCTCGCACAACAGTGGGTACGTGCGGCCCCTAGGGGGCACAACCCCAGCGGGCAAATCAATTGCGCAATCATATGCCCTATTTTGGGGCAATGTGCTAGCCTCTCCCTTACTAAAAATGTCACTGAATTGGTGGTATTCGGCTGGCACGGAGGGAGAGGTACACAAAATCTTAACTGGAGTCACACAATGCTCCATACAGTACTCAGACCAAGACATGATCTCACAACTCTGCCAGTCAAACTGGGGATTATGCAAATGTAACCATGGGAACCCCAGAATGACCGCATGATGAGGAGAATGGATTATCTGAAATTGCTGTTCCTCCCTGTGGAAGGCCCCAATAGTCATAGAAAGCGGAATAGTTTCCATAGTTATCTGAGCTGGTTCTAACGGTCTGCCATCAATGGCCTCAATGGCTAAGGGAGATTCCCTCCTGACCAACGGAATCTTATGTAACGCAGCAAATGAACTGTCCATGAAGTAACCAGCCTCGCCGGAATCAACCAGGGCCAGAACCTCCACTGAGTGTTCTGCCCATGAAAATACCACCTGGATTGTGGGTTTCTGCATAATCGGGTCTAGGGACTGCTGAACACCACCTAGGGCCTGTCCCCCAAGGTATCCTAGGTGCGTTCGTTTCCCGGACGTACAGGACAGGTACGTAATAGGTGCCCAGCTTTGCCACAGTACAGACATAACCCCTGCCTCCTGCGGTGCTCCCGTTCTTCCTTAGATAGTTTGGTGAACCCAAGTTGCATTGGTTCACAGGATTCCTGTTTACGATCAGGAGGCATGGGAGGCGAGGGAGGCATGGGTGGGATCAAAAAACTGTTTTGCCCACTGTTTCTAGGCCGTAGCCTACGGTCTTTAGCCATAAATCTCTCATGAATACGAGAATCAATTCGAATGGCGTAATCAATGTATTCGTCCAAATCACTAGGCACTTCTCTAGCTGCCGTTTCATCCTTAATACGGTCAGCAAGTCCTTGAGCAAAAACTGCCACCAGTGCCTCGTTGTTCCAACCTACCTCTGCTGCCAATGTACGTAATTCTATGGCATAGTCGCCCACAGTACGATTGCCCTGTTGTATCTCCATCAATCGTTTGGCAGCAGAGGCGGCACTACCAGGAACTTCAAATACTCTCCGAAAAGTCTGTACAAACTCCCTGAAGTTCCTGGTGCAAGGTTTAGCATTCTCCCACAAGGGACTGGCCCATGCCAGGGCTCTGCTCGTCAATAGAGATATCATGAACCCGACCTTACTGCGGTCATTCGGAAAGGCGTGAGGGGTTAGTTCCAGAAATATCTCCAATTGATTAATAAACCCTCTGCACAGGGTGGCTTCACCATCGTATCTGAGTGGTAGCGGAGCAGAAGCAGTTAACCCTTTAACTGAGGTAACAGCTGTCAAGGATTGACTCTCCGGTGTCGAAACTGGGGAGACCACCGGATTCTGAACTGGTTTATCGAGATGCAGCGTGCGCTCAAGAATAGTTTGTATGGCCAGTGCCAACTGGTCCAAACGCTGCTCATGTACATCCAACCTCCAATGGATGTTCTGTGTATTTCCTTCACCTTTACTGTCTGAGGTCATGGCCCTTTCGTACTGTAACGGTTTGTTTGACACACAGCCACTTGTACTCTGCTGGAGCAGTAACGGAGACAAGACCAATGGCACACTGCCGTAGCAGTAATGGAGACAGGCCACTTGCACTCTGCAGGAGCAGTAACGGAGACAAGGACAATGGCACACTGCCGTAGCAGTAACGGAGACAGGCCACTTGCACTCTGCAGGAGCAGTAACGGAGACAAGGCCAATGGCACACTGCCGTAGCAGTAACGGAGACTAGGCCACTTGTGCTCTGCAGGAGCAGTAACGGAGACAAGGCCAATGGTACACTGCCGTAGCAGTAACGGAGACTAGGCCACTTGCGCTCTGCAGGAGCGGTAACAGAGACAAGGCCAATGGCACACTGCCGTAGCAGTAACAGAGACAGACCACTTGCACTCTGCAGGAGCAGTAACAGAGACAAGGCCAATGGCACACTGCCGTAGCAGTAACGGAGACTAGGCCACTTGCGCTCTGCAGGAGCGGTAAAGGAGACAAGGCCAATAGCACACTGCCGTAGCACTAACGGAGACTAGGCCACTTGCGCTCTGCAGGAGCAGTAACGGAGACAAGGCCAATGGCACACTGCCGTAGCAGTAACGGAGACTAGGCCACTTGCGCTCTGCAGGAGCGGTAACGGAGACAAGGCCAATAGCACACTGCAGGAGAAGTAACGGAGAAACAAGGCCAATGGCACACTGCCGTAGCAGTACTGACTGGGCAACCGAGCAACTCGCCCTGAGGTTGTAACCAACCGGAAGCATCTCAAATGCCTGATGGATAGGAATGTCGCCAAGGCAACACAGAGGCAACCAGAGCAGAAACGTCAACGAAGCCGGGTTGAATCTCGGAGCAGGAACGTCAACCAAGCCGGGTCGGTACACAGGAGCAGGAAAGTCAGCCAATCCGGGTCGGTACACAGAAGCAGGTGCAGAAGAATGGTCAGGCAATCTGGGTCAGTACACAGGCAGGAGACGAGATGCAGAGTAGTCAGGCAGGCCAAGTCGGTACACTTGGAATCACTGAGCAGAAACAAGCACTGGTACAGGAAGACCACGAAAGGGCACCAGAGGGGTGCCAGAGTCCAGTATATAAAGGCCATACTGGGTGGGACAAACACAGAATAGCCAATGGGAGCAAAGCACAGTGTAGACTGACAGAAAGTAGGAAGGGGAGCATGGGCACCGTGATAATAACATATTGTGGCCTGTCTATCGTTGTCCATAATTCAGAGGATCAAGTCTCTCCAACACCATTTCAGTGGACGAGTTAAAGGGAAACCCGCTAATCTCCTGTATGTTCCCAAGTATTTTCGGGTCTCTCTCCTAAAATGGTCACACTGCTCTGCTATGGCTGTTCATCTAGGCATTACTAAAAATACTGAGCTTCTTCTTCGACGCTTTTGGTGGCCTTCCTTAAAACAAGATGTGGAAACCTATGTCAAAGCTTGTACTCTTTGTGCTCAGAATAAGCCATCCAATCAGAGACCCTCTGGACTCCTTCAACCTCTACCAGTTCTTCAGTCCCCTTGGACTCACCTGGCTATGGATTTTATTACAGATTTGCCACCTTCAGACCATTGTACTGCGATTTGGGTAGAAAGAAATTTTCCGCATTCATGGAGTTCCTGCTCAAATTGTGTCCGACAGAGGTACCCAATTTACCTCAAAATTTTGGAAGGCTTTCTGTCTTCGCCTAGGGATCCAGTTGAACTTCTCATCCTCGTACCATCCTCAATCTAACGGCCAAACTGAGAGAACCAATCAGACTCTAGAAATCTATCTCCGTCACTATGTCAACGCACAATCACAGTAGCTGGGCATCATTGCTTCCTGTGACTGAGTTCGCCTTCAATAACTGATTTCATTCTGCTATGAAGTGTTCTCCCTTCACCGCTGCTCTAGGTTATCACCCTCAGATGCTACCTAACCTTCCTGTCTCGAATGTTCCTGAAGCCAATGCTAGAGTACGAGATCTTCATCTCCATTGGGCTTCTGTTCGTCATTCCTTGACACAGCTTCTTCCAGATACAAGTCCACGACAGATAAGAAAAAATGACCAGCCCCCTCATACCAGTCTGGTGACCAGGTCTGGCTGTCTGCCCAACACCTCCTCCTGAAGCAGCCTTCTGGATAACTGGGGCCCAGGTTCATAGGTCCTTTTTCCTTTAGGAGTCGGCTGACACCTGTCACCTATGCGTTCGATCTACCATCCACCATGAAGGTGGCCAATTCCTTTCACGTCTCTCTTTTACATCCTCTGGTCAAGAACCGTTACCACCAACCTTCTCCTCCTCTTGCTCCTGTGATAATGTGACAAGAACTCTCTGTCTTTATTCAAACCATTACAAATAGCATTACATTTTAACAATACAGTTAACTCTCAGTCCTTATGCTCTTTATGTGGGAGAAACTGGACAGGCACTACATAAGAGGTTTAATTCCCACAGATCCAGTGATAACAAAAAAAAAAGACAGAGACACCAGTGGGAGAACATTTTTGTCAAAATGGGCTCAGTGTTAGGGACATTAAGTTAACTGTATTGATGGGATGGTTTCGCACTCAGAGGGACAGAAAGGTATGGGAGGTAAAAGTAATGTTAAAATTTAATGCTGATTGTAATGGTTTGAATAAGGACAGAGGGTTCTTGTCACATTATCACTCAGAGGGTTGACCTTTCCACCAGACCCAAGAGCATTGTAAATACCTGTAAAGCCTCAGAGGAAGAGTTCTCTTATCTGATTTCCATTCTAAACAATGCAATGTGTACTTGTATTTAAGAGATATGTTTTCATATTTATCTGTATAACATGACTGAGGAAGAGACCTAGGGCTAGATTTAAAGGCAGCCATTAGACCAGCCGCTAAGTGAAAAAGGCACATCGCTCGCAAATAATACATGAGTTACGGCAGATTCAATAGGTACTCTACGAGAATAGCTATCGAGCGTAGGCACACACAAAACACGTAACACAAAAGCCGTTATCGCTCATGTTAATGCACAACGAGCGGCTAAATCACACGATAACATCGCTCAAAACAACATGTAACATAACAGCTGCCGTTGTCTAGCAACCATGGTTGATGCAAAAACAAATTCAAACACACAGCCAATCACAAAGCCCCAATGAATCAAATAACTTCAAATACACCTATATATACCCAAAAATAACCGTCACACACTGTCTGTTATCGAGTTCTTCAGAGCCAGATATCAGGACCCAGGAGCGGAGGATAGTGATTAGAGAGAGGGAGACAGGAGCATACATTGGAGGTAGAGGAGTTTTGGAGTTTGGAGAGAGGAGAGCATTGCACATAATACGACACATAGCACACCTTTGCACATATTACATACACACATACAAACACATACACATACATACACATAGTCCTTTTATTTTATAACACCTTACACATTTTACTTTTTATTTTGACAGTGTGAATCTGTGAGTGAAAGTGTGTGACAGAGAGTGAGTGGATCGAGTGTGTCTGTGAGGACCTGTGGGAGTGCCTGGGTGTGACTGGGTGAATGATGGCAAGGAGAGGAGGACAGGAGAGAGGGATGGGGAGAGTAATGGAGGAGGAGGAAGGTCAGGAGGGTATCGAACAGCAGAGCAGGGGTGGGAGAGGGAGATCCGCAGGGAGGAGGAGCACCCGGCCAACGAGAGCAGGCACACGCAGGACAGGGACAGAACCTGCAGTGGGATGAGGGGTAGTTGCTGGGGAGCACCCCACACAGTCAGGGTCAGAACAGGCAGGGCACTCCGGCTCTGAGTCATCCCATGCCGGAGGTGACAAGGCCAGGATCAGGGACCCCAAATACACAGAGGAGGAGAACACGGTTCTCGTGGAAGCTGTCCTGGAGAGGCAGAGTGTTCTCCACCCGACGGCAAAGGTCCCTGGCCTGTCAGCGAGGAGGAAAGCAGCCTGGAACTAGATCTGCAGCCGGGTCAACGCGGTGGCTCCATGCAGGCGGGACGTGGAGTCCATCAAAAAGAGGGGGGGCGACTGCCGGAGGGTCGTCAAAAACAAGATGACAGAGCTCGCCAAGCACGCCCGAGGCACTGGAGGTGGACCAGCCGTCCCTATCACCTTCTGCGGCTGGGAGGAGATGGTGCGGCAGACCATGTCCCCGACCCTGATCGAGGGGGTCGTTGGAGGAACTGACACTGGGGATGAGAAGAGCCTCCACACTACCGGTAAGTGCAACACTATTGAACAACACACTACAGCAACCAACTCCAGCTGCACACACAGTCACACCTCAACACATGTCCATCACTCAGCCATACAACTGCACCAACACAGCACCCTGGGGGTTAAAAATAGGATACAACACCAGGACACATGTCAAAGTCCAACTTGGGACAAATCTGTCAAAGTCCTACTTCAACCCTCCTGTCGCTGTGCTCATCACACACAATACACAAACCGTTATGTTCAAGTCAGCACCTAACCCCTTGAGTGCTAGAGGGATCATCAATGCATCGATCAACAATGCGTTGGCAACCCCTCTGGGACTCAAAGGGTTAACCAGACAACAAAAAAGTCAATAGGCCAACGATCACATGCTACACAGGGGACATTCACTAAGCGGTGACAAAGAGATGGTGAAGACAAAGTAACCCTCACACACCCTCACTTCACCAATGCCAGTGTTAGTCTATGGAGAATATGCAAAAACAAGAATCAAGTTGATAGGGTCCCATTGTACAGACTCCATGGAAAACACTGGAAATGGGGAAAGGAGATCACTGGAGAAGTCACCATCATGTTCACTTCATCAGTTCAACATCACCGCTTACCGAATCACAAAAAGGGGGCATCAGGTCACACATCACTGTGTCCCTCAGAATAAATGCTTGTATGTGCAACACACAGGCCGAAAACTATTCCACAGAATTCAAACTGGAAAAAGTAGGCATTGGTGTTGTGGCTGCAATCATGTACTCTGACTTGAAATGACATATCCCATATCTGATTCCCACATGGATCCACAGGGGTGCTGATGCCATGGATGGATGGTACACCAGCCGCTCTTTGCAGGATACACATGGGAAACAAATAGCAAACATTGTACCATGGTCACCAACAAGCCATGACTGATGGATATCTAGGATTGAGTACGGTTGCCTCACACAGAAGGATGGATGGGCTCATACACAGAGAAAAAACAGGCCTCAATCAAAGATATCCCTCACTACTGGCTGGATTGTTGCCCTTAGGATTCAAATGTTACTAAATATGTTCCAACACGATGTGAACACAGAGATCAGTTCACTGGATGTGATTGCCTCACTGGCCAGATATGTGCACCCATCACAAATCAACCTACATTGCTACCATCCAAATACACATACATAGTATATCACACTCTACATAGATGGGATATACGAGGTATGTTCATATCCATCATATCAATCCAATGTATTGTTGGAGGGATGCACATATATAGCCAGTAAGGCAATCACACCTAATGAACGGCTCTCTGGCTTCACATCTTGGAAGGATATTACTGTATCCATATGAAGCGTACATATCCACATACATATATGACCATTTCTACTTGTGTGTGACTGTAATGGGATAGCAATGGGTAATGTCATCATGATGTCATATCATTGCCATCATTAAAAGATGTGTCTCCATCTAAGTCCCATCCCTCCAACACTCATGGTTATACAGATATTGCTCTATGTGACAGGTGGAGATATCTATCATTTGACCACACAGAGGCTCTTCAGCAGAGCCAAAGTCGCAACATATCGAGATAAATACCTCTTTGGAATGGTCCACAGAGTGTGCTTGCAAACAATGCACACTCTGTACACCATTCCAATTAAGTATTGTTCTCTAAATGGGGCGATTTGGGCTCTGCTGAAAAGCCCTCGTGTGGACAAATGACTGAAATCTACATCTGTCACATAGAGCAATATCTGAACAACCATGAAGGTAGGAGGGATAGGACTAACAGCGAACAACATCTGTTTTCACAATGTCTACAATATGACATCAAGGTGGACTTAACCTTTGCCATGCCCCTGGAGGGATAGCCATCCCTACAAGTTGTGAAGACAAATATATGTTGTTGGATTCCCCACCCCCAGTTAAACAATGGTATTCCTACTGCTGAAAGGTGTGTTGATTCAAAAGGTATCACAGCTCAGACATGGATATGTCAGGGGCAATATCCCAGTGGCCTGAAATTGTACAGTGGTGCTGTTACTACACAATCATGTGGACAGCTCTGGTACAGGGACCAGATAGCTACATGGGAGGGTGTTGCAACAGCCCCACTGAGCTATTTTGGGCCACTGTGATATTGCACTTCAAAATGAATTCTTCACCTGTAATAACTCAAACAACACCTTTCAGCAGTGGGAGTACCCTTGCTTACCCAGGGGGATTAACCCAAACACATATATTTTACTTCACCACATATCAAAGTATATCTGTCTCCACAAACATATGGCTAAGGTCACTAATCACAACATCCTATTTCTCCACACAGCTTACGGCCCTCAAGCCCAGCGGGAGACAGTGGAGGTGGCAATGTCACCCCACAGTGAGGAGTACACTGAGGAGAGGACCAGCCGGTGGTCACCTTACCCACCATCACCATCCCCTCCAACACAGGCTGCACCACCACCTACTGCACCACCACAGGCTGCACCACCCCTTCAAGCTGGACCACCACAGGCTGCACCTCCCCAGTACAGTGGCTGGATGCCACAGGAGGAGAGGTGGACATATCCATCAACCTCCACCAGCTACTACCATACATCAGCAGCACCACCACCGCCAGGGAGGCAATGGCTGCCAGGGACAGTGGCCACCACCCAATATGGGCCATATGCCTCACACAACACCCCCCCCTGGATGGCTCCACAGCATGCCCCAAGGTATGATCCGAGGTGGGGTCCCAGCACCTATCAGTGGCCACCATATGACTCTTGGCCACTGGACTACCCACACCTGGGCCTGATTGGTGAGCCTCAGCGCCCCCTACCCAGGGACATATTCACACCTCCACCAGCACACACATCTTTGGGCAGCTCTGGATCACTTGATGTGGTGGGCATATGCCCATCATCTGCACCAGCCACTCCACCAGCAGCCTCAGCACCCTCAACAGCAGCAGAGGAGGAAAGAGCACCCTCAGCACCAGAGGAGGAAAGAGCACTGTCAACAGCAGCAGAGGAGGAAAGAGCACCCTCAGCAGCAGAGGAGGAAAGAGCACCCTCAACAGCAGCAGAGGAAACAGCACCCTCAGCAGCAGAGGAAACAGCAGCACCAGGGACACTGGGCACATCCACCTCCAGCACCACATGCCTCACAGGGATGGAGGTGGAGTGTATGGCCCTTCAGAGAAGACTACTCCGGTCGAGCAGAAGTACAGACAGCAACATCACCAGGAGCAGGAGGCAATCCAAGAGGAACATTGCCCAATTGGAGACCAGAATCCAAGCCCTGGAGTCGGAGGTGGCCAGGGGGAACACACTACTCCACCAGCTCAGGACTGGTCTCATGGACATGTTGACACAGGTCCTTGTGGAGTTAAGGGAGATCAACCGCAGAGAGAACCTGAGGATGGAGAGGGAGAACTTGCGTTCCACCGAGGGGTCTACTGCAGCCACCACCCCCTCCAGTGTTACCCCTGAAGCAACACCTAGGGGGCAGAGGGTTACCAGGAGTTCAACAAGGGCATCCACCTCTGGCACCCAGGCTAAGGCCCCCCACCCAAAAAGGAAAAAATGAAAGGCCCAACCTGTTAACTTTCCCCTCAATAAAGAAACCATGTTTTTTGTATTCCAGTCTGATCTGTTGTGTCTTCAGTTATGGATTGGGTGGCAGGGTTGTCTCCAATGCATTGCCATACAATGCAGTGAACACAACCTCTGCCTGGGTGAAATGTTAGTGGGATGCTACAACATAGGTTCACACACACACACCGTTGTACAAATTCAACATGTAATACATCCCTGGAGCCATATTACATCACTGTGTTATATGGCGATGTTGTGTGTTGAATTTGAACAACAAAACATACCCCTTAGCACAACAAATGGTACAACATTGAACATTCGTCTACGTCATATGTTGTGTTTAACCCTTTGAGTGCCAGAGTGGTAGGCAACGCATTGCAAAGAAATGCGTTGGGGACCACTCTAGTACTCAGTGGGTTAATGGGATAACCAGACAAACAGCTCTGTGACTTAGCGGGGACATTACAAGCAGGACAGATAAATGGGACATGTATCCATATTTCCTTGGATTCACACACTCATTGTGCAACTGACTTACTGG